>OY728120.1:584486732-586986732 GCA_963277665.1 Viscum album
GGAGAGAGCCATAAGACACCACTTATTTCACTTAAATAAATATAAATCCCAAACTCAAACTAGAAGCATCGTAGAAAACATCAGAACCCAAAGTATCAAAAGTGTAACATTTAAAAAATTATATTGGAAAAAAATAAGGAATGCTAGTTTTTCAAATTCAGTCATTAAATTGGTCTACCATGTCAAATATTTTTGAGGAAAATTCTACATCCAAAAATCTCACCCTTGCATATAAAAAGAATCCACCCACTTCCAAATGAGAGTTATCATCATCTATGAGTGAGGGGGTTGAGGTCCATGTTGCTTTTCATTTTTTCTTTTGTTTTTTTTTAATTTTTAGTTTTATTTCTCATGAAATTTTAATTTTAGTTAATTAAATAATTTATGAACCCTTTGTTAAATTGTTTCCTCTACCAATTTAATTATTTTTCTTCTATTATCTTTCTATTTCTTCCATTTTTTTTTAATAATTTCATTTCTTCTTATTTTCTTCTTTCATTCCATAGTGAAATCTTACACAAAAAAATGAGGGGCTTACTAGAGGCTTGTATTGGGAGAGGTAATTGGAAATTCAAATTACTATGCATGTAAATAAATAAGATTGATTAAGTTTGTTATGAGAAATAGTAATAGTGAATGAGTTTGGTGATCGTCCACTGTGAGTCTAAACTAAAAATAATTTATATTTTTTTATTAAATAATTTCCACCCTTCTATTAGATACAAGATCTTCATAAAATGGAGTTAATACATTCAGTTGATAAATTGGAATACAATGGAGCTAGGTCTAAAGAGATTTCACACTTTAAATTAAGGTGTTTTATCATCCTTGATTATAGGAGGAGGTGGAATTTAGATTTCCAAAGGAATTCAAGGTTTTACACCAATAGATAAAAGAGCAGCAATTCATTCATGAGATCTCATAATCGATTGATAAAAAAAATCTAAACACCAACAAGGATAATTATGGATCCTATAAACCAAACCACAAAGGACCAACACATTCTTCCTAATTTTATCCTATTATAATTTTCTGTTAGTATATGGTCACAATTTTTCATATTTTTTTAATTTTCAATTACATGATTTTCCTAAAACATAAAACAATAAGAATAATTAGTTTAGGTGAATTATATTGACTAGGTGAACAAACATAGAAGCTCCACAAGTGAGATGACCTTGGTCATCCACTTTTCTTCACTATGAAAGTAATTTCCTTTTTCTATGCCCTGCGATAGGTGTATGTCAAAACTAGAGTCATTTACAAGGATCTAATCATTTATTTTATTCCTTTACTATTTTCTCAAATTTTAAATATTTAATTTTTTTCCAAAAAAATCCATAAGAATTTATGTTTTCATGATTTTTTCTTATGATTACTTTTTCCATTCATGGAAAAATCACTCACATGTGTAAGAAGAAGAAACATATTATACTGAGGTGTACCTCTATTGAAGGGATGATTATCTTATGATAATGTTCAATCATATTTAAAAAGGAATAGATTAATGGATCTCATATAAATATTTTATTTTCATAGTTGATGAACTCCAAACCGTATGACAATGATTTGAGGACAAGAAGGAAGTTACACTTATTTTCAAAAATTTCACAGAAGACATACAATGTGTTGAGTCCAAACTAAATGAATGTCAATATCTCAACCATTTACCACATTCAAGAGGACCATGATGAGATGGAGTGAATTCATGATGAATAACACTTACCTATTGATATTTGTGTAGGATATCAATAAGATCTGGATGAATTATGGAATAAATTTATGGTACAACATGATATAAATGATCCCAACAATATAGAATATCCAATACCTTTGCATGTAATTATATCCATGGAAGAGGATGAAGACAAATTATTGAGTTAATTTTAAGAAAATATGGAGTATCCTGACTACCTTCCTCCATCCACTAAGATCCAACATCATGAGGCACTCGCCACTAAGGAAGTGATTAAACCAAAACTAGATCAGGGAGGTGATCTTTCTTTGAACTCTTTATTTTGTGATTTTATTCAATTTGATTTGAAAATCACACCTTATTGTTTGTAATTTTTATATTTGGTCAGTCCTCTCTATGCCTTAGAGAAATATGAGGTGTAAAAACCTACACCTATTTAAGAACACAAGGAGATCCATAATTTTGATGAACATACATTTGAGGAGGCCCATAAAGAATTACATGTTTTTGATCTTGAAGAAATAAAGATATGGGCTATTCATTTATAAATTTATATATTACTTATTTATTAAAACTTAAATTATATTCATGTGAAAATAACTTCTTAACATTCTTTTGGTGTTTCAATTCATGTATCCCATGGTGATCCCACACTGGACAACAAAGAAGAGGAGGTTTGACAAGTAGTAGCTAAGGAAGAGGATAGTCCATAATTCATCATACCCCATCCATATATGTTTTACTTAATTTTCAATGTTGGATATATTATACTCCATCCATATATCATTCCTCCCCACTATGAAATAAGTATAATCTTGGAAAACCCACATGTGATGGTTCAAGTCCAAGAATATATACCCATCATCAAACTATGGATAATAGTTAGTATTTACCTTTAGAGGCTGTAAAAATTCAGGGGCCACTTTGGGGGTCATACCAATACATATCCCTTTTAAATTGTATTGATGAATTTAGAGTTCAATTTCATTATTATGATTATTACACCATACAACTCACCCCCTCTTAGCTTTTTTTATCTTAAATCACATGATCCTTATGCTTAATTGAGTATATTTATTTTATAGGACCATGATGGTAGAAGGAATCACTTACAATAATAGAAGGAAGAGAACTAATATTCATGTGAAATAGAGTTCACTTTTATTATTTATATTTCAAAATATCTACATTTTTTCCCAACAACATGTTTTGAAGATTTAATTAGAAATTTCATTCCCACGTACGAATTTAGGCTTTAAATGACTTATCTAGGATACATGAGTTTCATAGAAATATAGTGATTCCTTGTTTCATATTTCAATGATAATGAAATTAAATGAGTAAAATTAAGAATAGTAAAATTAAAATGAATCATGAATATTAAAATTATTACTTGTGATTTTCTGAAATTTATTGATTCTTGTAAAATAAATTTCCCAATTTTCTTTCATTCCTTGAATTTATGAAATTCATGTGAATTTATTATTATTATTATTATCCATTAATTTATTGATTGTAAAAAATAATATATTCCATTCCCAATAGTATTTATAGTCCAATTACTTATTATTTATCTCGATCATATTTCTTGAGTGATCTTGGAAAATATCACCAACCAGAAATTTCATTTGAACTTTAAAAAACTATGACTACACAAAACCACATTTAAAATGATAGAGGAATATTTTGAAAATAATACATCATCCATAAAATAAAACATTTACATTAGTCCTTGTTTATCCCATAGAAATCATGATTTAACTAGTTATGAATTATCCATGTTTCAATCCATTTTTCAAATATTCCTACATTCCTTATATTATTTTCATGATATTTTTAAGTTAAACTGTGGGGGTGAAGGGAGTTGTGATTGAATGGATGATAAATATTTTAAGGAAGAAGTGTGGGGGTGAATTTTGGGGTAGATAAAAGTTTATATTTATTTTTCCCTTTATTGTTTTTACCCTCTTTAAAAAATAGAAAATGATAAAAAGAACCAAAAAAAGAAGAAAAAATACGGGTTATGATTTAGGAAAACCAAAAATAACTGTTACTAGACCTATGTTTTTTAACATATATGGTATGGTGGTGTATATGAGGTTTATTATAATAATAAATTTTGAAAAAGAAAAAAATGAAGAAGTAATTTGAAAAACAAGTGTATAAATGTAGTAAAAAGGTAGAGAGGGTTCAGAAATCATTCATTATGCTATACTTTGATCATGACCTTACTTTGAGTTTTGGGGGAAATGGGAGTCGAAAAATTTAAGGGGAGATTTAAATTGAAAATTAATTTTAGATATAAAGTATTTTATTTAAGGGATCATCCCCTACTTGATCCTTTATTCTTAAACATCAATTCCAACCAACCTCAAGACTTGTAGTCATTTGATCGTTTAATACAAGTCATCACAGTTTCATGTGCATTTTTTCTTTACAAAGTGGATAAAGGATTTACTTTACAAGATTATGGATAGGGATCAAGTTCTCATGATATGAGCATAAATACAAACGAATTTTTTCATGAGTGATGAGAGAGAAGATTCAAAATTGAGATAGATCAGGTTTTTGCAGGTTTAATAATAATGAATTGAGGAACTTGAATGAATGAAAGAATAAGTTCAACCACTTTAAAAAGGGATAATTTAAAACACTTGAATTGATTTTTTACTTGAAAAATGGGGATTTGAATTGATATTTTATGCAAATTTTGAAAATTTTAATTAACATTAATTATTTTTTAATTTTATTTCCTTGATATTTGAATAATGATAACACTGGTTTACTACAATTTGTTATGTTGAGATTTTTTGCTGTTGGGAAAGCATTTAATATGTGTGGGGGTGTTGAAAAAATCATTTTTCATGCATATTTTTAAGTACATTTAAATGTTTTTAGTCCCAAAAAAGTGATATTTTAATTTAAATTGTCACATTTTATGATTTTAGAATAATTTTGAGCTTAATTTCAAAAATGGCCTAATTTGGATTTTAACTATTTTAATTTATTTATATTTTTCAGTCATAAATTTTTATAAAATGATTTAATTTATAAAATTTATTTATTTAGGATTAAAAACATATTTTTTTTCATTTCATTTTTTTGTACCAATAGTTGAAACCAACATTTGGAGGCACAAAATAAACTCATGAATTAGGCCTCAAAATCTGTGTACATATCTAGATATTTTTGAATTTGGGCCTATATCTCATAAATGGATGGCACAATGGATCTATAATTATACATTGATAATGATTAAATCTTGAGTAACAACTTTAATAACTATATATTCACTTAATTCTACAAATATTAAGTATATAAATTCATTTAATATAATATTTAAGAAATTAAAATTATTGGTCTTCCAAGAATTAGTTTTCAAAGTAAATGGGATATAACTTATTCTAAACATGGTTGATGAAGATCATATTATGTGGTCAAACTAGAAATATGTTTTGAAACAACTTTACATAAGACAAGATTTTCTAATTAAGTTATTAAATTGGTCTACCAAGTGCAATGTTTTGGATAAAAATTATGGATCCAAAAAACTCACCCTTTCCTATAAAAAGAATCCATACCCACGGGAAAATGAGATTTCTCACCATCCATGTGATAGGAGGTCAAGGTCCTTTCTTCTGTTCATTTTCCCCTTTATTTTTTAATTTTATTTTAATTTTTAGTTTTATTTATAATGTAATTTAAATTTTAGTTAATTAATTCATTCATGCATCCTTTTGTTAAAGTGTTCCCCAAGACCATTTCATTCTTTTTATTCCATTCTATTCCCCTCTGTTCTATTTTTTTCTTATTCTTTTATTATTTATCTTCACAATGAACTCTTACCCTAAAAAATTCGGGGCTAACCAAAGGATTTTCCAAGATGAGTTAAAAAAAAAATTCATTTTTCTACTAGAAAATTCATAAGTTTGATTAAGTTGTTGATGAGAAAGAGTAAAAGTGCATGGGTGTGCTGATAATCCCCCAAGAAAGTGAACTGAAACTCATTTATATTCATTTATTAAATATTTTCTATCCCTTATACTGGATAAGGGATCTTTATATGATGGATTTGAGCCATTAAGTGAATGAAATGACATACGATATACCTATGTCATGAGATATGTCACACTCTTGATTGAGGTGAGTTATAAACCTTGATTATAGGAGGAGGTTGAATTTTGATTACTAATGGAATTAAATATTTCACACCATTAAATTAAATAATCGTAATTAATGCATGAGATCTCATAATTGAATTATCAAACTTAATCTAAACACTAACAAGGTGAATGGTGTAACCCCAGAACCAAACAAAACATTACAAGTACTTTCTTCATAATTTCATTCCATTATAATTTCTTATTATTATAAGTTTAGAATTTTTCAAATTGCATGTATTGTTAATTCCCTTAATTTTATAAAACATAAAGAAAAAAATAAGTTGTTCAAGTTAATTAGATTGAGTAGGTTAACAAAATGATAAGCTCTACAAGTGAGATGACCCTAGTTAGCCATTGTACTACACAGGGAAAATAATTTTCTTTTTCCATGCCCCGTGACAGATGTGCATCATTCACATGACCAAGTGCCCCTACACAGTCTATTTGGATAGGTACTTGGTTTCATGTATGATTACTGGTACATGGAATATATACTCTATACAATGTGTGTACTCCAAAAATACCATCTTCCCTAGATGGAAATAACACATGATGTGTGTTCCTAAACTACATGCCATGGGATTAAGATTTCCAAATGTGAAACCCCTTAAATTGGTTTGAACCCCCATTTTCTCTCTAAAAGATATAGATCGTCTCTCAAGGGGTCATAAGTAATTTTCACAGGGATATAATACTAGAAATAGGTAAATATATGGGTATTTATAGTAAAAAAAATAAAAAATAGACTATCATTTGGTGGAATCTACCGAAGTTACCCCTATATTCCGACTCTGTAACTGCCACACAATTATCCAAATCCTACTGAGCACTGAGGTAAAATGTCCCTTCTTCCATATCTCACTCTATATCTCTTCATATTTCTTTTATATCTCAGTTGTGACGAATAGGAGGCCTAGGGGAGGAATACATAAGAATCCATGGAAGTAAAATAAAGAATACAAAGAAAAGAAAAGAAAAGAAAAAGGAGTCTGGTACTTGCACTGGTGCCCGACACAAGGTTATGGCCCACCTAGGAATAACCCCCATTCTGGAATCAATGAAGGATATGGAAAATAAATTACATACTAATTTCAAAATTTATATCTGAACATACATGTGCAAATAAATTAACATTTTTTTAAATAAATATTTAATGTTGATTATTCAAAGAAAATCTAAACACCTCTAAATTCTACCAAACTCTTGTTCTACAGATAAAAACCTATTCTAAGACCAATCGGGTGTTATAAAAAATTATCTGAGATCATTTTATTAGTGAAAATGACTATTTTACCCCACATAATCATCTAACAAAATTCAAATTCTTCTCAAATTCCATTCTAAAAAAAACATGATTCCTTAAAAATATTTATTTATAATATGGTAAATAATATTTATCATTAAAAAATTTAGAGCACAACCTGAAATAATAATATTATATTATTATTGTATGGAATGAAGTTTTGTGAAAAAATATAATTTTATTTAAGGGTTTGTATAAAATTAAATAATATCATAACTTAAACCCTGACTTTATCAATACATGGTTATGTCCATTATGTAACATTAATAGAGATTTAATAATCATTATTCACAATGTAAATCTATATCCTTTCCTCCTCCTCTCTCCAAATCATGAACACAAAGTGCTATATAAATTCTTTTAGGCTTAAAGGAACTAAATGTGATCAACATGAAAAACATAATACAATTGACTCACCGTGCTAGAACACATAAATCAATTTGTATCATTAGAAGATTAAATGTGTGTGTGTGGATCGCCACTAGAGAGATTCTATACTTGGATACTCCCAACATAATTTAGGTAATTCTAGAAGGTTTTACAAATGATTAACACTATCATCAAAGAATGTTCTATTATGAGTTAGTTTTTCTTCTAATCTTAAATAAATTTATTATGAATTTAATGACCAAATATTATCCCTATCGGTTTCAAAATTCTCTTTGTTATTATTCGGTGGAAAAATTTATTTGTAATGGCATTCACATCATGTAAAATATTGAGAACTATCCAAAAAATTGAAAATAAACATTATTGTTATTCTCCTACCAAGAAATTTCTGTTGCACCAAAAACCTTCAAAAATCACTTAGAAAACTGATATGTCTCATCTGGGATACACATTTTATCATACTATAACTTTACAAAATAAAAAATATATTAATTCATAGATAGGGGATCTCACCCAGGGTCTATGGGGGTATATCTGAGCCTCCCTAGAAAAACCATCTAGGTAGGGTATCAATTTCCCTTGTACATTGGTATTGTGATTCCTAACCCTACCTAGGTAATAAAATGATTGGAATGGGGATATAACCCCTAACCCTCATGGATGGATTCATGCTCTGGTCTAAAGAGTAGATATTGTCCAATACATTGAACAGTATGTCGCACAGAACCATCTTGGTCATGGACTGAGAAAACTCATTCAAGAAAAATAGAAAGAGTGAATATACCCACATAGATATGGTTATTGGGAAAATTCTAAATCTCGAACAAATGGTGAAATGAAAAGAATAGGGGCACTAATTATCACTTAAAAAAGTACATGGTGTGTCCCAAGTGGTACATGATGTACCTGATTTGTGTATACATTTTCATATACTCTATTGAAAAATATTAACAATTTTTCAGCAATTACCTACTTCTTAGGGAAAAAATACTTTGATTTTGGCGATCTTGTTCATTTCTTGGAGGATTATGGCCAAATACACAAAACAAGGAATAACTGAGAAATTTTTTTTAACTACCTGACATGTACTTATATACATGCCATGTACATTGAAGTTCAGACACGGGTTGACAAGGACAAGTACATGACCATATAACCAGATGCCGATACAGTCCATGTTCAAAATATACATGCAGTGTATACCACTCTAGAAGCGGTTGGTGGGCGAGAAGAATCCACACGCCCATGTGGCCAGCTGAAGGGGGCATGCCATGTTCTAATGATACATTCTATGTATCATTTTCTTGAAGTGGTTAGTGAACTAAATAATTGATTACACACCATGTATGGCAGCGCTACACACTATGTACATTCAGCTACCAGGCGGTGCCATGTTCCAACTCAAAGAAGACATGTTAGTCCACCTACTAGTGGAGAAAACAGAGGCAAAAATGCATTGACAAAATCACACGACATGTAATTTTCCACACACCATGTACTTATTTTTTTCTCTAAAAGGAGGACCTTGGCCTCTAGACCAAAGAAGGGGTGTATGTAGTATTTTATGGAGAAAGGGTTGATGTTCTGATGGAGAGATGCTCTTCCATTGTACTAGACTCATTCCACTGTCTACCGAAGGATCATTTTCACCTCGACATTTCAAGCATGATCACATCAGGTATCAAGAGTTTTGTGTTTATTTTCTTCTCCATGTGTAACTAAACACCCAGTGTGTTGGGGTCGTGAGAGATTTTGAGTTTTAATTTGAATTAAGTTTCTATGAATGTGTTTGTTTTATTAACCTCTTCCTATTCTCCTTAAAACACTTCATATTATCCCTGAAAATTTTGTACCGGATCATGGTCATAATTTTCAGGGATAAAAAAGAATAATACAGACGAATAATTTCATGACCATTGGAAGTATTCATTGACTCAAAATGGACCAAGCCAAATAAATATCTGTTAAATACTAACTACAAGACCAAGGAGTTAGTTACTTCAGCTTTAAATATAAAGTTTTCTAGACCAAGGAAATGTTATTACAAATTAAACCCAGAGTGTTTGGTTGTCATGAACAACACAACCTCTTATGCAATTTGATTTAATAAAAAACTTCTCATTAAACCGTAACCCCAATGCATATCTCTCTTTATCTATATCAAAATCATTTTTCTCATATTTCACTTTTATTCTCTTAAGGAATTTTTTAAAAGAAACTTAAAATCAATTATTCTTTTTATCTGAACAACAACAATCGACTCTAAATTCCGAAAACATCAATAAAACAAAAATAAAAATTATGTTAAACAATATAAAAATAACTCATTTTTCCATATGTATTGACCCCTTACTGGTTCTATATTTGTTAGGGTAAAAATAAATTGGGACACCGATAATATACCTTCGGTGAAACGACTCGCCAGTACACAAAATGTCTAAATAATCTTGGCACTTACCTTGTCTCATGGTATCACAAGGAATGTATTTATTGAGATAAAAAACATGTTATTCTTGGATACACAACATGTAGAGGTTGTTAGGAACTCTATGTGTGTCGTATACCTAGGTCCATGTAATCTGGTCATACACATGTAATCAAGTCATTCCCATTTATGCTGACCATGTCATAGTATGTTTCAATGTATATGGGGTGTACTCCAAATCACATTGAATGTTGCTCCACAGCCTTCTACTTTCCGTGTGTTTTCTACCCAATCCCATTTAACTTTTTTATTACATGGAGTGTTCCCTACCACATATGGAGTGTGGGGCCCTAAAGCCTCTTGGGAATGTACTCCCTATACACATCGATCTCACTAGCTTGGTGTAAAATAGTGCGTGGGACTCCCAAATAGAGTGATATTTATCTTAATGTGAAACCCTATCCACCACATAGAGGAAACTATATAGTATGTGTTTTTAGAGTAAGGTCATGAATATTAGGATTTTATAGAAACTCCCACATATTCAAACATAATCTATCACACACCACCATTACCTTTGGATCTACTGGATAACATGGTTATAACTCCCATAATGGAGTTATCTGACATCAAGGGCAGGTTGGAAGTCATATTTTGACTATTTTTCTCTGATAAATCACTACTTATCACCTTTTGTGGTGATACAAGGCCCAGATCCTGAAAAATTAACTACCTGTGATGATGTGGGATCACCAATGTCACTAGTGGTCATATTCTGGCCAACCACTACTAGTAATCACCAATATTTTCTTCTTCGGATAGATCATATCAATCCTAATTATAGATCCACCATTAATCGATCTGTCTTCACATTCGCATTTTAATTTCCATGCCACTATCACATATTGAAACCACAAAATTGATCCAATTACCACAATCCATTATTCTAAAAAATGAATTCACAATGATTATTACTTTCCGGTATCATTGAATCATCATCCAACGGAAGGTTCCATTGACATACATCGAAGAATGGAGGGAGAAAGTCACATACCAAAAAGTAATATTTAATTTAAGAACATGTTTATTTGGCCACTATCGACCCAATATAAGAATGGTTAATTATCAAATAAACATGAATCAAGGGGAAATAAATCTCAAATTTTAATAAATAGAGAGAGAAATCAACCATTGGACAACTAGTAATGAATAATCTGTGAATTAATTTAGAAATAATTAATTTTCATTTATCTCGATCTATAAATGGTATTTAAACATCAAAATAAATAACCATACCTCAGATTTGTATAAATCAACGATGAATAATTTTTCTAATTCACTACCGTTGTCAAGATCAAAGAACTATGTCATTGAAAAAAGACCCTCATGGTACTAGATCCTAAATCTCATGATTATCTTCCAACACTCTCCTTGCCTGAACTCACCACCCAAGTTCTCTATGTGAGCTCTCCATATCATCATTCCCTCTAGGGTTATATGGATAACCCTAGTGAATTCTCCATAATAGGGTTTAAATAGAGAAGTTTTAGTTTTAGTCCATGTAAAAAATAATATATTTATTAATTTGTTAATTTATTTGTTAATATACCCACAACCACTATTAAACTAAATGCCCAATAAGCACAAAATTTATGTCATTAACAGGTTAAAACGTGCATTCATGTTTTAATTGTGGTATTATATTTACCATACGTAAAATATTTTAGTATATATTCCATTATTTTTTAAAAACTACATGCACATGATATATTATATTAAATAGTTTTAATATATCTACGTCAAGGCTCTCTAGGCCCTATAATTAAGCACCAAATTTACACCCAACTCCAGAAATATTTCTTGAAATATTAGAATGTCTTACATGATAAAAATAAAGTTGTCAAAAGATCAGTATTTATGTAATTAGGGTAAAAATTTCTAATGTCCAAGAAACTCTTCCTTCAAGGAATTTTTCAACCTAACTGTGTGTATAAAGTTTTCAAAAATGGTATATCCTAACACACTATTAATTAAATATCTTTAAAAAACCCATAATTAAGAAATTCATTTATCATCATAAAAAACTTGGATCAAAATGTGTACTCTTAATTTCTATGAGAATCATACATCCAAAAAACTAAATCCCATATCAATTTTAGATATTTGATTGATGAATCCAAATAATTATCAACATCATCACCTGTTTGTTTGGGTCCTAATATAAGAAAATATAATATAACGTCATTATACCTATTACATAACCATTTTGGAAAGTTATAATTTACCAACATGACTGTTCAAGTATTATGAGTGCTAATTTTTCCTCTAAAAAGTTCATTCCATCTATATATAACATAAGATCAAGGATTCTATTCTCTTTTCCAAATTTAATATAACTATTATCAATTTTATTCCAATCAAGAGAGCCTTCTCAGTAATGATGTTTCCCATTTTGAATTATTTTATCTACACTCCATGTCAATAATCATGAAGTCTTATCACTTTTATATAGTTATCCCATCCTTGTAATTACTAGAAAGTACTATACAACTTTCAAAGTACTTGATTAATCTTTTATGTATCGATTCACACCACACTTATTGAATATTTAAGTGATTCATGCTCCTTGAAAAACAATATACAATCTCTTAGACAATAGTTTATTCTTTCTGAGGTCATACACATTTAATAAAACATTTTTTTATAGTTCATATTCAGAAAGGAAGCTCATTATCTTTTGGTAACATATCATTCAAGATAAAAATTAGTTTTTTAATGTTGGTAGCACTTATTCCATTGTTATATTTAAAATTATATATCTTTAATATTACTAGAAATGTAGTATATTTAGTAAGAAAAGTATATTTTAGAATCTTTTCACAGCTATTTAACTTCAAAAATAGATTTGTAAAATCATAAAGGGTATATTCAACTTCCATTGTAATTTCCATCAACATGATATCTGTTATCATTTATTGTTATACTCATATTTGATAATCCATAAATTATAGTTTTATCCTAGTCAGCAGCTGCATTTCGTTTTTCTCCCTTTTTAGTTCAACATTTATAACATGGATTTATTCTTTGAAAGATCATGTGTTCTTCTAAATCATTAAGAAAAATTATTCTTGAATAACAATAATATAATCATATAAAAATTATTTTGGAAGGGTCATTTTCATGCTCTTTTTTAAACATGATGAACTCTTTAATCCCATCCTCTAACTCTTTCGTCGTATGATTAACATCCATCAATTTTTTATTCATATTCATTATTTTTTTTCTATCAATATTAATATTTAAAAGAATAAACAAATAAATGCATGGTAATTATGTATATAATGTGTCTTTATTTACATATATATATTATACAACTTTAAAAAATATAATTATAAATTATAATACATATATATATAAAGTATAATATATATATATATATATATATATATAAATTTAGGTTTTATATTACATTAATAAATATATATATTTTATATCTATTTAATAAAACTATAAATACAATGAATATTTAACAATTATTCTCAAGAAATGTTATATTTTAATTAATATATCACATATAGTATGTTTTAAATTGAAATAATTTTAAAATGTAATATACATTTTAAGAAAGATTTTTTTATACTTTATAATTTAAATAATTGAAAGTACATATTCATAAGATACATTAAAATATTACTATAAACAAATGTTCTATTATTGAATTAAAAAAATTTCATTTGTTACATGATAAAACATTTCATATAACAAATATTCTTTGATGAAAAAATTACATTTCCTAATTTAAAATGAAAAGTATTCATAAGTAAAAAATCACAAGTGAAATCTGTTATGTGTAAGTTTAAACTCATTTCATAATATATAAAAAATTAATAGGGAAAATGTTTTACGATTTAAAACTAAAAATATAAACACATAACATATAATATGTGTGTGTGCGTAAAAACACATAGACGCACACATAAAAATTCCTAAAATTGGTTCTAATGAAATCATTGATATTCCCTTTTAATGTTATGTCACTATGTGTAAATAACATTAACCCCTATCATATTACATGACATTCACATAGCTAGCATTAGGCATTCATCACTATGAGAGACTAACCAATATAAATAATGAAAAAATAACATATCCTGATAATAGTATATACTTTATACAAATAAAAATATTCATGAAATTTTCTACATTGAAATTATGGTTTGGTTAATTCCTAAAAAACATTGTATGATCTATGTCAACTTTATGAAACAATCATAGTCACTTCTAAAGTGTATTAAATTTTACCTAAAATCCATTATATGATAGGTCTCCAATGTATGTAGGTATTAATATGACATAGAGGTTGTAAAGGATATTTTCATATTCTCCATAATTTTTAATTTTTTATTGAAAATTTCTTGTTTTAAGTACTAAATATTAAGAACCATTTTTATTATTAAACTATTCATTATTTTAAGCTATGATAATCTCATCTAGATGAATTTATAGGTCATGTGTGTATTTTTTATACATATTTTATTTTTAAAGATATATATCACTTTTGATTTAATTTGTTACTAGAAACACACATTTTTCATAGTGCACTAATAACTCTATAATTCAATCAACATTGCTCAGGTCACCCACAATTCTAACAAAATAAAATTCCATGATGACAAGGGATATAATATTCCCTTTCATTTTTTTATAATGGGCTTCAAAAAAATTATACTCATAAAAATTGTCATAATATATCCCAAAGGTAGTAGTTGACTACCCAACTAAACTATATTACTTTTATAATAAAATTCAATTATTCTATGGAATAATATCTAACAAAAAATATATTATTATGTGATAAAGACACAAACTCACACATAAAAAACATATTAAACACAAACCAATTTTTATGTGCATGTATTTGTTTATACATAAATATAAAAATTCACATGGGAATTTATTTGAGCGCGCACAAACACACACATGAGTATATATAGATAGTAGGGATAGAGAATCATTATTAAGTAAGGAAGAATGGAAAGTCAACGATTGATGTGTAAATGAAGAACAATCCAAAAAACCACAAAAAACAATCATGCTTTAGGGAGATATCATTAAAACAAATGTTTTAAATTTCCTAGATTTGATTTCAAAAGTGGAATAATTCATAAACTAATGTGGGGGTGTAGTAGAGTAAGGGTTTCTCCAGATCATGAACCATAGGGTTGATGGGTGGTGTAATTAGGGTTCTTTAAAAAAAATATGACAAGATATTTATCAGTTATTACTAAAAAGGACTGATAAAAGTGACTTTTAACAAGGATAGAATTTTAATTTTTGATAATATAAAATTTTATCACCATTAATTTTAGAACTCTTAATGATTGATCTCTATCAGTGAATAAATTAGTGCTGATAATTCCATTATTGATCTTACACGACATCAAAAAAAACAACGATACTATTACACAACTTTGGTTTCATTATACATAGAGATCTTTTTTAGTTATAATTTTAGTGTTCATATAGGTGGATTTATCAGTGATAAATCAAGTGTTGATAATAATTAAAATACATATATAAATTTAATTATATAAAAACATTCATAGTTAATAATTATATTTCAATGGGACTAATTTTATTTGAAAAAATTTACTAATTATATAAATGTGTAAATATTTTTTGATGTATATTAGTAATTATATAAAAGTATGAAAGCATATAAAAATACATTTAAAAACAATATATTTATAACACAAAAATAATTAAAAAATTAACATAATACTAATTATATATAAAATATTAACAATTAATACTTGTTTTAAAATTTTTTTAATAATATTTAAATTATTTTCTTAATTATATAAATAAATACATATTTAATATTATAAAAATGTATACTTATATTTTAAAAATATTAAATTTATAATCATTTATTTTTAAAACAATACTAGCTTATTATTATTTTTGTAATATATATATATATATATTACATATGTAACAATGTAATATTTTTTATTAACTACATGAAAAATATAAATGTATAATTTTTTATGATATATTATTAATTATAAAACCTTAAAATTAAAACTAAAAAATATAATAATTATATTTAAATTAATTTTAAAATTTATAATATATTGATATAAAATTATTACTAATTATAAAGATGAATATACTATTTTTTAAATATAAAAATGGTTGAGCCCAAAAGACCTATCTTGTTTATAAAAATAAATTAAAAAGTACATAATAGATAAATATAGGGTTAAAAATGACATAATCTATCATCATCATGAAAACCAATGACCAAACTTATATACTGACATTTTTTTTCTTAAAGGTATTGGTGGGGGCGTAATGTAAGAAAACAATGTTTCTAGGGAAGCCTTGTTTTATCGAAGTCGCAAGAGCACGACCAGATCTTTGGTAGGGTGTTTGACTCGTGATGTAGGACAGAGGTGGTTAGCCTCATGTGGGGTATTCTGGGAAGTGGGGTCATGTGATTGGTTGACAATACATTAGGACAACCTTGTTAGGGAAAATATCATCCTAGGTTGTGGATGCCAAACTGAGCATTAGGTTCTCTACAGGATAGATTCCGCCTGTAAAAAATATGATGTGGAGGAAGTTCTCAATTATAAATTTGATTGATTCTTAAAAAAATAAATGATTTTAATTTATTAGAATTAAATAAACATAAATCATATTGTAATGCAGTTACGAAAAATCTAAAATCCAAAAATTTTAAAAAACATATAACAAGAATTAAATAATAATATATATAAGTGAAAATATAAATCAATAATAAATATGTAATTATTGATAATTAAACTAAACGTATAACAATTGTTAATAATTAGACATATGTTTTTAAATATATAATAACAACTAATATTTTATATCTACATAAATTTTTAATATTTATTCATATAAATTTATCACTGGATATTTTTGTTGAAAATTTACATTTCTTTTCATATATTAATATATTATGTATTCAAACACGAAATTATTTTTATTAAAAATTCCCACTAAAAATATATTTTTATTTTTATAATAAGAAATATATTAGGTTTATAAAATACATACTATAAATTTCTTGTGAAAATTTGAACAATAAATTTCAAGTTCAAATAAACCATGGATATTTCCAATAAGACTGAATTATTTATTTTTTATTGATATAATTACAATTATAATTAAAGATGAAATCCAAAATAAAATTTTAATATGAAAATTTAATTTTTCAAATTTTCACTATAATTTTACAGTTTAAATTTTCATAGTTTATTTATGTATTAATAATTTTTCACTTTTAATTTTAGAGGAAATTTGAATTGAAAATCTATGATGAAAATTTTCATCATACAATTCTAGGTAGTGAAATGATACCCATATACAATCCAAATCAATCATCATCTTAATAAACATGCATGGAATAAATAAGAACACTGAAAATAAATCATACTAAGAATTCACTTTCCGCAAAAAACATAGGTTCCAATGTTATCTATAAATTTTCACTTTGAGTTTTCTTTGGAAATCATTAATGGAATTGGTGAATTTCCAGTGTAGATTTCTACATAAAATTATATTGTATATTTATATTTTTATATATACGTATATATGTATGTATTTATATATGCATTGAAATTTTTCACTGTAAATTTGAACTGAAAATATTTAGTAAATATTTATATTAGTGAAGATTTATAGTGTGAATATAAAAAATTCCAATAAAAATTTACATGGATGTTTATATATACGTACTGAAAATTTAAACTATAAAATTTTACTCAAATTTTATAATATTATATTACAATGTTTATTTTTATTTTTTATATTATTCGTTGTGTTTTCTATTTTATTGAACATTTCCATAATTCATTGAAATTTTATTGAAAATTTTCAATAAATTTTTTCACGATGAATTTTAAATGATAATTTGTAGTAGAAAATATACATTAAAAATTTAACCAATAAATTTTAATGGAAATTATCACTAAAATTTTTCAGTAGAAAGTTTTATTAAAATTATATAGTGTAAACTTTCAATGGAAATTTATATTTTTTATTTGTATATCAATATATATTAATTGTAATTTAAAGAAAAAATTTTGAAGTGAAATTTGACATTTGTTCTAGAAATTTCCAAGGGATGATTTCACTGGATATTTCAGGAATGTTTATACAGAAAATATCCCATGGAAATTTCTGGTTCAAATTTTATATCAATAATTACATTGTTTTTTATGGGATAATATATTTTAACATAAAATCTTAACATGATTTTTTTAGAATTCTAATATTAAAATTTTCAGTTTAACTATACTACAATTTTAGTTGAAAATTTCAATCAAAATTAAATCTCATGTATTAATTTACTCAAATGACTTGAAATTTTTAGTAAAAAGTTTCACATGAAATTTATACATGAAATTTTTAGTTCAAATTATCTGTGAAAATGTACATTGTTTTTTATGTGTTAATATATGTTCACTACAAAATTAAACATGAATTTATTTTAAAATTTTGGTAATAAAATTTTTAGTGCAGTCATAATAATTTTTTTTTTGAAAAATTAAGGGAAAATCTATAAAATATACAATTTTTTTTGGGAAAATTTATAATGCATATTTTCATTTTTTTTAATTATGTATTAACATATTTTTATTATAATTTTATATTGAAATATGAATTTTAAATTTCCCACGAAAATATTCTTTCAATTTCTCCTTGAAAATGTTCCCTGAAAAATTCATTTTAACTTTCCCCGGTAATCAAATTTATAGAAAAATTTACATGTATGTATATATGTTTTCATTGAAAACATTCAATATATGTGTTGTTTAAAAATTTGGAGTATAAATTTCCAATGTAAATTTGAAATGAAAAATTTCAATGAAAATTTATAAGATGAAGTTTATAGTAGTGTAAATTTTCATTCCAAATTTCCAATATAAAATTTTTATGTAGTTTTTATAATATTTCGGTGTTGTGTATCTACACAAAAACGCACACACACACACACATATAATTAAATACACACAAATATATATTAAAATTATATATATATTCATTATAATAAGCTTTATAATATACATAATAATTTCATTATATATATTATGTATATTTATATTATTAATAAATATATCATATAATAAATATATAATAAATATACCATATTAAATATATATTAATATATTTAAAATTATATAGATACAAAATAATTGTGTCACATAAAAAAACAATAAAAAAACAAGGAATAGCACAGAGGGGCATTCTTATAAAAAATTCAATTTCGACTCTCAGGTTGGGTGTCCCAATCTAAAACGAATATAATCCACTTTTTCATCTTTGAAATGAAATATGTGACACACCTATTGATTTTTTTAGTTTTTATTAAATTTTTATTTTAAAAATATATTAAATTTTCTAAAAATTAAAATATAAATATATATATAATAAAAAATAAATATATTTTTTTTTTATAATTATAAATATTTTAAAAAGTTTATTTAAAAATATACATGAATATTTATAAATAAATATTTTAAAAATAAATATATTAAAATGTACATATATTATATTAGGTGATAGGGGTACAATTTCATTAAACACACACATACACACCAAAAACACGTAGCAAAAACACATGCCTAAACACAAATAATTATAGAAAACCTAATTTTAAAATTTACCTGGTAGTGCATACTGTTGACGAAAAGGACGGTGCAAGGAAACTGGTGCAAGGCTAGTATACATGTGATTTGATTCAATAGTATCCATCATGATCTCGGACATGGTTGGGTTTATTTTGGGCTTTAGGTTTGTTTAGATTGGGCCTTATGGTAAGTAATTTAGGAGCCATCAAGCCCAAAAATCAAAGGCATTTGGGACATCCATTAATTAAAGATCCTCTAGGCCAAGAAATTGGAGCTTTGGGGCTTTAAATGAGGGGAATTAAAATGCCACTAAAAATTGGGTCTTCGGTGAATGTACTTGGCCAATTATAGGATTATTAGTACCAACATAGGCAATATGGAATCTGACCAACTTGATCATTGGGTGGGTGGGTGGGTGTATTTTGTATCATTTTAGCCCTTCTAAATATTATAAATTTTATTAAATATTTATATGTACACATAAAAAAATATTTAAAATATACATTATTATTTACATAAATATAAATATTAGTTAATAATTATAATTAATGGTACATAAAAAAATTTAAATTAAAAAATTTACTAAAATTATAAATATATGTTCATTTTATAAATTAATTTAAAATTTTCAACTTATAATTTCTCAATTGTTGATTTACATTTATGAAATTTTTTTATTCACATATTAATATATGTGTCTGTGTGTTTGTGTTCATGTTTGAGGAACCTAATGACATGTGTGTGTGTGTGTTTCTATATAATTGGTAACCTCAACAAATGTGTGTGTATATCCCACTGTATAAAATGCATATGATATTAATTTTATTGTAATTTCTATATAAAATAACAGTAATTACTTTTAACTAAATTAATTACTGTTATTATATATAAATTTAGCAGATATATATATATATATAATATTTCTAATATATAAAAAACATTATATGAAGATTTATAAAATTTTAAAAGATCAATTAATTCATTCATTTACACATTAAAGATAAAGATATTTCATTGTAATCCAAAAATAAAAATATTTTATCTCAACTAAATAGATAAATATTTTGTGAATGATATTACAAGTTCTAATAGAATAAAATTCATCAATTTTTAAACAAAACAATGATAAAGATAAAACATTTAGCATTGCTTAAGGTCAAATTTTATCGTCACTTTATTTTAGCACTAATAAAATTCATTTCTTTTTCCATGATTATCTAGTAGGGTTGGCTCTTAGATGAGATAAAATCAAATTTTTAAATATTTATTATGTCACATGAAATGTATTTAATCTTAAATAAAAATAAATTGAATTATTTAAAATATTTTTCATTGATTGTGTAACATATCGTATGTCATGCATTTGATATTTTTCAGTTCATAAAACATTCATCAGCATATATAAAATTTATCCCATATCATACATGATATAAAATTATATTTTTAAAATAGATAACATAACTAGTGAAATGTATCTCAAATTGCAAATGATATACATTTTATAAATTAAAAGATTTATTTATTATTTCATGTGAATTTTTGACATAGAATTCATGAAATAAATTTCAATTATAACAAGATATTATAACACATGAAATTAAAATCATATCTTTCATGAGGTAAATTTTAATTTTTAAAAGATATGACATGATATGTGAAATTTTTATCATCTAATAAATATGAGAAAAATTATTTCTAAAAGATCTATTATTGATAGTAAAATTTATCTCATTTCATATAAGATGACATCCGATGTAGTGCACCATTTTGGAGTAAGATTACACCAAAATGGTGTATGAATAGTAAAATACACTCTTATATATAGCACCATTTTTTACCCCAAAAAAATATTATATGAATATTATTATTATTTTTGATTAAAAATACTCATTTTAAAAAATAATTGCAATATTTTTTTAAAACAAATATTATTGGTGCTGCTACACTGTAACACCAAATATGGTGTTGCACTGTAAAAAGACCCCAAAATGGAATTTTCATGAAATTTTGGCATGGTTTAGAGATGGTCTAATAGTCAATTTATATTTTCTAAAATATATATTATTGTACACAAAATTTATCCCATTTAGAAGTATTTTTTTATAAATATAAAACACTTCGGATAAAATTTATCTCATGTGATACATAAGATAACATTCATTTTTTAAATAATCATTATATATAAAATTTATCCCATTATTCATATGTTATAAATTTAATTTTTAGAATATATAAAATAAAATTTATTCACTACAAAAATAAATTGGTCTTAGTGACTTTTTATTAACAGCGGTTCTAATAACCAATGCGAAATAAATTATATTAAAAATAATATATAATATACATTTTGTTTAATATAATCGCTTCTATAATATTTTTTTAATTTAGGGTGAATTTTATTTAAACCTCCCTGAAATATTTTAAAAAAAACCTAATTTTGACTCTCTGATGCACTTAGCCCTGACGCCCTCCCGCTCCTAACGACAACTACAAACCCTGACCCTGACCCCTCTACTCTTGAAGTCGACCCCCGTAACCCCAACCCCCTACTCCAAACAGAAACTATCCCTACTCCTTAATGACCCCATGACCCTAACCCCTCTCTTATGGATGGTGAATGCCCCCCACCATATCCTCAACAAAAACCCATAGAGGCCAATGTTCCCCTATTTCCAGTGACTGCAAACCCCAAAATCATTGAAGCTATGATTGTTTGAATTTTTATATGGGTTTTATTAATATTATAAAAGGTTTTATACAATTTATTTTTTTGGGATATTTTCCTGGATGATGTTGGGGTTACATTGTTGTCCTTCCATCAACAGTTGTTCTCGATTTTGGATATTGGATTCACCTCAATGTTCTTTTTGGAGAGTATTAATTTTTTTAAAATTTGGAATAATTAATTATAAATTTTTATAATTAATTAATTATTTCATGTGGCATGATATAGGTTCCTATGGTGTTTTCAGTGTGTGGTGTATGACTTAAAGCATTTACATTTTCACGAAGAATTTTGTCAATATTTGGGTTTTGTGTCCCTTCCATTTTAATTATGATTTAAATGTTTTTAAAATAATAATTTTCCTATTTAGGTCCACCTTAAGTGAAATTATGGGTTAATTTGGGGAGAATAATTGTTTTAGGTATTTCAAAGAGGAGTTTTCATTTGAAAAACAAAATAATTTATCCTTCGGTTTAAGAACACAAGATGCATGTAATTGACCTATGTTTTTTGAAATGATATAATGATGTTCATATATTAACTAACAAATAGTCTTAATCTGGAGTAAAGTGTATAATTACTACTACAAGATACATAGCTTCAAATTAAATGAAGATTTATTTATGTAATACTCTCTTCATGTTGAGTATTGTTTTTCAAATTGACTCTAAAAATATAGTAAATCCATAATTGCATGAAATGCTATGACTCATATAGAAATGCATGAACCAGATATCACATTTCCATGTTCTTGTTTTTAGATACAAAAAATCTTGATTTTCATAATTATCAAAGAAAATATATCTATAGCTAAAATAATGTTTCATCAATAAAAAATATAAAATCATAATATGTAAAGTATAAAAGTTTGAGATCTTTTAATAGAGTAATTGTGATCACATATTATTGTGGACTGATAACAGTACACTCGAAATCACAGTAACCTCTCTCCTCATCTTAGTTATCTTAATCCATGACATCCGACTATATTATTATGAATGGTAATAATTATTCATTTATGTTGTTTATGTTTTTAATGCTGGATTGAGTCATTTATATATTGAATTTTCATTTTTTTTCAAATCAAGACCTTATCATGTTTAATGATGAAGTTGGGTGATGTTTGATTTTGATTGTACTTGTTTGATTAATCATTTATACCTTTATATAGGAATGTACTGGGATAAGAGTGAAAATCCATTACCTATGGATAATAGTTCAATAAATTTACGTGAAAACACACCTCATTATTCAAAGGGTTGGGAAGAATATTTAGATTATGAAATTGCAAAACCGATCAGTGGATAATTGAATAATGTTTTTATGCCCTAAATTGTAAATTCATGTGATGGCTGAATAGAAACAAAGTATATGATAATTTGATGTTGAAATAGTTTCTTGTGAAATATATATGTTGGATTTGGAAGAGTGAATCAAATCTTATAGGCAGTCAAAAAAGTAAAACCCTATCAACGAAAAGGAATGTTTCCCGCTAGAGGATAATTTAGTTAAATATTTAATAAATATCACATTTTTATTTGTAGGATACAATGTACACAATTTTAATATATCAATAGAACCATCAATTGATATTGAGTGGATTAATATTTAGAAAAACTTCACTGACTAAAAAATGATTTCTATAAATTAGTTGAATAAGAACATTAAGAACTGTTTGAGGGGGGTGTCAAGTAATCAAAGTATTCATTTCTACTTAAGTTTTATCATATATAGTGTCTTTATAAATTTCTTACCAAGAGATGTCCATGATTTTATAGTTTCTTCAAAATTCATTTAATTATGTTAAGATCCATACATCATTATATGAGATGAAGAATGTCATCAACAAACTTGAACTTGATTATACAAAGATACATGCATGCCCTAATGATTTCATTGTTTAATGGGGAGAAAAATCCGATGAATATGAATAAATAATATATCATACAAGAAATGTAAGTCAGTGAAAAAAATGAGAGTGTATATCAATGCAACTCTAGGAAGAAATAGAAGATGAAAACTCATGAAAAATTAATTCATTACTTTTCTCTAAAACCAAGGATTCAAATATTATATATGTTGTATAAGAATTCATACAATATGAAGTGGAATTCTTAGGATAGTAACTATGGACTAATGAGACATCCAAAATATTAAATATAATGGAAGGTGTTTGATTCATAATATTCATATTTTACTTTGGATCCTAAGAATATACATTTTGGATTGGATTTTATTGATTTTTACCATTTTGGTACCATAAGTAATACTTATCAAATTTTTTATGTTGTTTTGAACCCCTATAATCTACCTCCATGGATGTGTACAAAGAAGAATTATTTCATTATCTTGATGTTTATTATTGGAAAACAAATCCATGGATTACATTGATGTATACCTTCAACCTGTAATCAAATAATTTTGATAATTGTGGGATAATTCACTACCACAAAACTGGGCAAGGAAGGCGCCTACCTTTATCAGTGCTAATGGAAAAGCGCTGATAAAGGGGCAGGAAATTATCAGCACATTTCTTAGCATTGATAAAGGTTACATTTATCAGCACTTTTCTTAGCGCTGATAATGTTAATTGTATACATTAAATAAAAAACACATGTTATAACTAAATATATGTATATAATTAAATAATTATAAGATTAATAATAAATATATTTATTATATTTATAAGATTTATTATATTTATTAATTCATTATATTTATTATATTTATTAATTCATTATATTTAATAAATATATTTATTATATTTATTTATATTTAATGTATTTGTTTTATTTATAAATATATAATACTTTTTAATATATATGTATAATTAAAATTATTGAATATATATGTTTTTTCCAATGAATTGGGGTCAATGAATATATCATGCGTATATGTTATGTGATCATATATTTGGATTAATAATGATCATTTATAGATTATAATTACACATCACGTTGATGTGTTATTGATTTATAATTCATTATGTTACCCATATAATATATATGTTCTAAAACATGTACACTTATAATTAAAATTAAATTATATTTAAAAAATAAATATATATTTTATTATATTTTCAATGATATATATATAAATATGCCTTTCAAATAATTTTATAAGTATAAATAAAGATATATTTATTTAGATTTATAATTATTAATAAATAAATATATATATTTATCATAAATGTCATTTTAAATAAATATATAATAATATAAAAAAATTATTAAATCTATACATTTATCAACACCTTAATTAGTGCTAATAAAGTACGGATTTATCAGCTCTACAAAATCACTGATAAAGTTTGTCTTTATCAGCGCTAAAATGAAAAGCCCTGATAAATACACTGTTTATCAGTGCTAAAAAATCACTGATAAAGTCTTACCTTTGTCATCACTAAAAAAGTGCTGATAAAGGGGGTCTTTATCAACACTGTTCATTTTAGAAATGATAAATACCCCCTTTATCATCCATTTTTATAGCAATGATAAAGGTCCCCACAGGATTTATAAGTGCCACTGGGTCCTCCTCCACCTCCCCGCACCCTGTCAAGCTTTCACGGAAGCCCTACCCTATGCCTCTACCGCTGCCTCCTCTCCGTCGCGGCCTCCTTCTCCTCCTCCTTTGTCGCGTCCGCTGCCTCATTATCCTCCTACAACACCTACTTCTCCTCCTCATCCTCTTTCTGCGGCTCCTCCTCCCTGCACCCTGTCAATCACAGAAGCCCTACCCTGCGCCTTCGCCGCTGCCTCCTCTCCACTACTGCCTCCTTCTCCTCCTCCTCCTCTTCCACGGCCTCCACCTCATTCTCCTCCTCAGGCGTCTACTTCTCCTCCTGCTCCTATTTTCATGGCTCCTCCTCCTCCTCCTCCAACGCGGCTCCTCCTCCTCCTCCTCCTCTGCCGCGGCTCCTCCTCATCCTCCATTGTGGCCTCCTCCTCCTCCTCCTCATCCTCCTCCTCCTCCTCCACCTACTCTGATTCCTCAGCTGCCTCCGCTGCCTCCACTACCTCCGATCTTCCTCCACTGCCTCCGCATTGCCATCTCTACCTCCACTATCGACGCCTCCTCCTCCACCGCCATTGGGTCCTCCTCCTTAAGGTGAGTAAAATTGAATTTGATTGAATGAATTATGTTTTCATTTATTGTAAATATTGAGATTAATTATGATTTGGCGTGATTCTTGTGTGTGATGCTTGTGTGTGTGACACATGTATATGTGGTTGGTTACTTGTTTGATCTTGTTTAGCTCTCCCCACTATAGCCTTGTGATAGAAACATGAATAGAGAGAGTATTTTTTGTGAACGGATGTTACATTAGATTAAGATTTCACTCCGTCTATGGCCCTTAGTATGGATATTTTTCTGATTTTGGATACTACCCCATAGTTAGTCCAGGTAGGGTTTGAACTATCCATGTTGGTGAATTCATGTCATCCGGTGAGCCATTCCAACGGGATGAGACATTTGTTTAGTATGTTCTATATTATACGCTATATTGTACACTATTCTCCTTGGGTTCAAAAAAAACGAACCTTAATAGGGTTTTTACCAATTCCTGCTCACTGCCCACTCTCTCTGGGTTGGTTCATATACCAATTTAAATATCACATCCTTTCTTATAACATAATAGTTCCACCAACCTCTCACATTGGGTGTGATTCACATATCCTCTAATTCCACAACATATTAGCCGCTCCCCTCTCATTTACAGTGGGTCTCACCATCACATCACATAAAAAACAATTTGAGGAGGGAATATCTATAGACAACCTCTCACAAAACCACTCCAATACAATACTAAGTGATCCCCATTTTTATATCTCACATCATATTATCATACAAAAAATGATCTAAGGAGGGAATCAAAATATCCATCCTCTATCACAAGTCAAAATGCACCATCAATAGGTGGATCCCATTGAAGTCTCACACCAATCCCCTTTGACCAATGCCTTCTCACTCAAAGTAGGGTCCTACCAACACCTTATCACTTAAATAAAGGCCATCCATCTTGTCTAATTCCACAAAACATATAAATATTAATCTAAGGAGGGTATCCACATAGACAACCTCTCGTACTAGCTAAACC
This sequence comes from Viscum album, assembly GCA_963277665.1. Taxonomy (NCBI): domain Eukaryota; kingdom Viridiplantae; phylum Streptophyta; class Magnoliopsida; order Santalales; family Viscaceae; genus Viscum; species Viscum album. The sequence continues at coordinate 584,514,198 of OY728120.1, forward strand.
AAATCATCAATATGTGGGACCCATGGATGATCATACTTCAACTAGGTGAAACTAATATGAAGTCCCAATATCTTGGTCAGTCTGACCATAAATGATAAAAGTCACCATACATTTAGCCTTGTATAATAGTCTCCTTAAAACCATCTTGGTTATACATGAAAATTATTCCCAACCTATGAACATTCTAATTCTTCCTATAAGGTGATCTACTGGGTTCTACAAACCTAACCCATCTCTACTCATTGATACCAACACATACTCATCTCTACATGGTAATGTCACAACCCACGTGCTATACATGATCTATGCCTCGATATTCTAGTCTATATCATCTTCTAATTCCCACATTAAAACTAATTAAAACTAAATAATGACCATCATAAGAAACTCACACTAAGATCCTTGTATACCCTATGATAAGTCATCCAGATTATTACCATGACCCTCACTTAGGAACCATATCATATCTCCCCTTAGAGATCTCTTAATCAAATTATAAGGAGGAAATACTCTATGTCACACTTCACCCATCCCTATATGGAATATCCTACTTATCACACACACCATGACTCTTATATATCCTTAAGAGGGTGTTCCCCATAATACGTGATATATAAAACTATATTATCCATCTTCTTTAAGACTAAGACTCTAATACCTACTCAAATAGCCTTAGAAAACCTAAATAGGATATAAAAATCTCATACCAAACCCGATACTCTCATAAAAAACAACTAGAAACCTCACCTCCATGGAGACATAATCTCTGGATGATCACAAAATCACAAACATTCAATAGAACCCTCACATTATCTCTTGGTGGATCAAAAAATCCCTATTTATTTACCTAGGTTGCTCTTGATTTCTATCCCTTTTACTAGAACACATATACTCATGCATGAATGCACAATCATGCATAAATTGAAACATGGTTTTGTAATATAGGGTCCACCTACCTCAAAAAATTCAGTAACCCCCTCACCAAGATCAACTCATCCTCAACCAAGACTATACATGGATTATCTATTCTTGTACCAATGATTGAGACCCAATCTCAAGGCAAAATTCCCAAATAATTAATTATATAAACTTATAATTAATTATTAAACTTAATATAATTTGTAATAATATTTTAAAAACTCACTGGGAAACACAACACCACCTAAACCAAAAAAAACATGGTGCGTTCAAGATACGTGGATAACCTCTAGCCAATACAAACAAAATCTACATCATCTGAATTGATTTGAATATGATATAGTGAAATCATCAAACAAATCCAAGTTAAAATCATCCCAAATCATAGGTAAATAAAGGATAATATTAATGGAGGAATTATGATGGATGAACTCAATAATGCACTATAAAAAACTCCCAAGAACCACCTCTCATCAAGGGGATCGAAGGGAGGAAGAGAATGGATGAATTCCATGAACCATCCAAGATTTTCTATTAATGAGCACGCCCCCACCATTTTTGAAGTATCTAGTTTTTTATCTAAATTATACTCATATTCCATCTCCCCTAACCTATATACACATCCTTTATATTTCAAATAGGATGAATATAAATAAAGAATGGATGAATGCAAATCGGTTGACAAAAGAGTTTGAAGAAGGCGTGAAAGAGTTTATCATGTTTCAAAAGATCATGCATATGACCCTTCTCAAATCCTTTTTTCGTGTTTACACTATTTTTATTCAAAACAAATTAGTCTAGAAGAGTTGTAAGAACACTTGATCTGTCATGGAATAGATCAGAGTTATACATATTGGAATAAACACGGGGAAACAATGAATGTAGGTAGTGGTTGGGATAACACTACATTTTATGGATCATATGACATGATTACAAGTATGAACAATGAAGATGACCGTATGGAGGATGTGATTACAGATGTGAATGATGATAAAGATCGTATTGAGAAAATGGAAAGGACCATCGAAGATGAACTTTGTGATTTCCCAAAATTGTTTGAGACGTTAAAAATTTGTGCAAAGATTCCATTGTATGCTGGTTGCACTAAATATACAGCACGATCAGCCGTAATGAAGCTGTATAATTTGAAAGTAGACAGTGGGTGGAGTGACACTAGTTTTACAAAACTAATTTCTCTCCTGAATGACATGATCCCAGAAGATAATGAGCTCTCGATCTGAACATACGACGCCAAACAAATGCTATGCTCGATGGGTATGATCTCTGAAAGAATACACGCCTGCCCGAATGAATGTATACTGTTTCTCAAGGACCATAAGTCACTTAAAGAATGCCCAAAGTGTGGTGCTTCTCGATACAAGAAATATGAATCTAGTCCTACTAAATATGTATGGTACTTTCCAATCATTCCAAGGTTTAGGCTCTTATATGGAAGTGAAATGACTTCCGGACAATTGACATGGCATGCAAATACAAGAATTAAAGATGGGATACTATGTCACCCTATAGACTCTCCTCAGTTTAAGAGAATTGATCATGAGTATCCTAAATTTGGAAATGAGTCGAGAAACCTTCGTCTTGCGTTATCTATAGATGGAGTGAATCCTTTTGGTTTTCAAAGAAACAGTCACAGTACATGACTGGTTATGTTGGTAAATTTAAACTTACCACCAGGTTATGCACAAAACGAAAATAAATCATGTTATCTATGCTTATATCATGGCCAAAACAACTAGGTAATGATATTGAAGTTTATTTATCTCGATTGATCGAAGATTTGAAATTATTTTGGGATTCAAGTGTTACATTGTATGATGCTTACAAAAAGGAAGATTTCACTTTGAGAGCCATGTTGTATGGGACAATAAATGAATTCACTGCTTATGGAAAGTTGTTAGGATATAGCATTAAAGGAACTCAAGGGTGTCCTATTTGTGAACATGGTACACAATCAATTATGTTGAAACATTCATCAAAAACCTTGTTTCTAGGACATCACAGATTTCTACCCCGGTGACATAAGTACCGATCTTGGATGACACCATTCGATGGATGTTCAGAAGAACGTACAACAACATCTCCACTAATAGGCGATCAATTGTTTGAGAATGGTAAAAATGTGGACACTAATTTTGGTAAACTGGCTTCGAAAAACCTTACAAAAATTGGTTGGAAAAAGGGATCAGTTTTTTTTTGAATTAACATACTGGAATTGTTTGTATGTCAGACATTTTCATGATGTTATGCATGTAGAAAAAAATGTATTTGATAATATCATTGGCATGTTGCTAAATACACCTGGAAAAACAAAATATTTAATTAACGCTAGGTTGGACATGGTTGAGAGGAGAATACGAGAAGAGTTGGAACTAGTGAAGGATGAAAAACTAGCATTTCTTCCTCATGCTGCTTACACTCCTTCAAGGAAGGAGAGATAACAGTTTTTCAACTTCTTGAATGACGTAAAGGTTCCAGAGGGGTATTCGTCAAATATCAGGAACCTCGTTTCATTGATAGATTTGAAGTTAAAAGGTTTGAAATCACATGACTGCCATGTTTTGATGCAAGATCTCATTCCTATTACTTTCCATTGCATTTTTCCCAAGAATGTCCACCATACATTAATGAAACTGTGTTTCTTCTTCAAAGCTATATTTAGAAAAGTTATAGACCTGGCGAAATTGCCAACTATGGAAATATAAATTGCCGTCATATTATGTGAATTAGAAATGTTCTTCCCGCCTTCATTTTTTGATATGATGGTTCATTTGATGGTCCACTTGGTGAGAGAGATTCAACTATGTGGTTATTATGTTTGTAAATTTATGAAAGAGATGATATTTCATGAACAAACTAGAATCCCTGAAGAGGTATTTTTGAAAATAATTACTACTTCATTTAAAATATTTATTAATCTTTTGTGTATTTATATTTTTTTAGTACTAATATGACTATCGCATGAACTCATATTCACAAGATGATATAGATGTGTTTAGAAACGATTGGGCAACATACCTGATGGAAGAATGTAAAAAAATAGGGCAATGAAGGTGAATTCCTACTATTTATGCTATCTTTATATGATCATTTATATCTCCCTTTTTAAACTTATTTTGCATCTATGATCAACCTTTCTTATGTTTCATATCTTAGATTATGAAAAATGGTTTTAGAAATGATTTGAGTTTCTAGTAAAGAATAATTTAATGAGAGACTCTTATGAACTACTGACATATGGAAAACCAAGAAAATGCATTCAGATTGTTTTGATACTTTAGGAAAATGATACATGATTCATTTATGACGTTTATGAATCAACCGAACTTCAATCCGACGCACGATGTGACCGGTATGACTAAAAGTGTCTGATATCAGTTTCAAATTGACATTAACTATAGAAAACAACACAAGTGGCATATGAAAAACAGATCAAATGCATTCGGATTGTTTTGATACATTATGAAAATGATCCATGAGTCATTTTTGACGTGTATGAATCAACCGCACCTCAATCCGATGCACGGTGTGACCAGTATGGCTAAGAGTGTCTGATATCAGTTTGAAATTGACATTAACTTTAGAAAACAACAAAAGTGGCATACGGAAAACTAGGAAAACACAATCATATTGTTTTGATACATTAGTAAAATGATCCATGAGTCATTTTTGACGTGTAAGAATCAAGCGCACCTCAATCTGACACACGGTGTGATCAATATGTCTAAAAGTGTCTGATATCAGTTTCAAATTGACATAAACTCTAGAAAACAACACTACTGACATACAGAATACGGATAAAATTCACTTGTATTGTTTTTATACTTTAGGAAAATGATCCATGAGTCATTTGTGACTTGTACGAATCAACCACACCTCAATCTGATGCATGGTGTGGATGGTATGGCTAAAAGTGTCTGATATCAGTTTCAAATTGACATAAACTTTAGAAAACAACACTACTGACAAAAAAAATACCGAGAAAATGAATTCAGATTGTTTTGATACTTTAGTAGAATGATCCATGAGTCATTTTTGACGTGAACGAATCAACTGCACCTCAATCCGATGCACGGTGTGACTGGATTGGCTAAAAGTTTCTGATATTAGTTTCAAATTGACATTAACTGTAGAAGACAACACAAGTGACATACAGAAATGTGAACAAACATGTTTGGATTGTTTTGATACTTTAGGAAAACGATCCATGAGTCATTTTTGAGGTGTACAAATCAACCACATCTCAATCTGACACATAGTGTGACCGATATGGCTAAAAGTGTCTGATATCAGGTTGAAATTGACATTAAATTTAGAAAACAACACAAGGGACATACAGAAAACCAATAAAACTCCTTCAGATTGTTTTGATACTTTAGGAAAACGATAAATGAGTCATTTTTGACTTGTAAAAATCGGCTGCACCTCAATCCAACACATGGTGTGACTGGTATGGATAAAAGTGTCTAATATTAGTTTCAAATTGACATAAACTTTAGAAAACAACACTATTTACATACGTAATACTGAGAAAACGCATTCATATTGTTTTGATACTTTAGGAAAATGATCTATGAGCCATTTTTGACTTGTACGAATCGACCACACCTCAATCCGACCCATGGTGTGACCGGTATGGCTAAAAGTTTCTGATATCAGTTTCAAATTGACATAAACTTTAGAAAACAACACTACTTACATATATAATACTAAGAAAATACATTCATATTGTTTTGATACTTTAGGAGAACGATCCATGAGTCATTTTTGATGTGTACGAATCAACCGCACCTCAATCCGATGCACGGTGTGACCGGTATGGCTAAAAGTGTCTAATATTTGTTTCAAATTGACATTAACTTTAGAAAACAACACAAGTGACATATGTGAAACCACAAAAATGCATTCGGATTGTTTTTATACTTCAGCAAAACGATCCATGAGACATTTTTGAGGTGTATGAATTGACCTCAGCTCAATTCGACGTATGGTGTGACCGATATGGACAAAAGTGTCTGATATCAGTTTCAAATTGACATTAACTTCAGAACACAACACAAGTGAAATATGGAAAACTGATAAAACACGATCGGATTGTTTTTACACTTTAGAAAAATGATCCATGAGTCATTTGTGATGTGTAATAATCAACCACACCTTAATCCGATGCACGGTGTGACTGGTACGGCTAAAAGTGTCTGATATAAGTTTGAAATTGACATTAGCTTTAGAAAAAAAACACAAGTGACATACGGAAAGGTGAGAAAACGTGTTTGGATTGTTTTGATACTGTAGTACCACAATCCATGAGTCATTTGTGATGTGTAATAATCCACCTCACCTCAATCCAGCACAAGGTGTGACCGGTTTGGATAAAAGTTCTGATATCAGTTTCAAATTGATATTAACTTTAGAAAACAACACAAGTGACATACGGAATACTGAGAAAACACGTTCAGATTATTTTGATACTTTATAAAAATTATCCTTGACTAATTTATGACATGGAATAATCAACCGCATCTCAATCCGATGCACAGTGTGACCGGTATTGCTAAAAGTGTCTGATATCAGTTTCAAGTTGACATAAACATTAGAAAACAACACTACTGACATATGGAATACTGATCAAACACGTTCGTATTATTTTGATACGTTAGGAAAACAATCCATGAGTCATTTGTGATGTGTACGAATCAACTACACCTCAATCCGATGCACGGTGTGACTTGTATGGCTAAAAGTGTCTCATATCAGTTAGAGATTGACATTAACTTTAGAAAACAACACAAGTGACATACAGAAAACTGAGCAAACACATTAGAATTGTTTTGATACTTTAGGACAATGATCCATGAATCATTTTTGAGGTGTACGAATCGAACACACATAAATCTGAGACACCGTGTGATCGGTATGGATAAAAGTGTCTGAAAGAAGTTTGAAATTTACATAAACTTTAGAAAACAACACAAGTGACATATAGAAAACTGAGAAACGTGGTCTGACTATTTTGATACTTTAGGAAAATTATCCATGAGCCCTTTTTGACGTGTACAAATCAACCAATCCTTAATCTGATGCACAGTGTGACCGATATGGCTAAAAGTGTCTGATATCAGTTTGAAATTGACATGAACATTAGAAAACAACAAAAGTGACATACGGAAAACCGAGAAAACGCATTCAGATTGTTTTGATACTTTAGAAAAATGATCCATGAGTCATTTGGAACGTATAAGAATCAACCTAACTCAATCTGATGCACGGTGTGACCAGTGAGGCTAAAAGTGTATGACATCAGTTAGAAATTGACATTAACATCAGAAAACAACAAGAGTGACATGCGACAAACTGAGAAAACACATTTATATTGTTTTGATACTTTAGGAAAACTATCCATGAGTCATTTTTGTGGTTTAAAAATCGACCGCACCTCAATCCGATGCACGGTGTGATGGGTATGGCTAAACGTGTCTGATATCAGTTTGAAATTTACATTAACTTTAGAAAAGTACACAAGTGACATACGGAAAACCCAGAAAATGTTTTCATATTGTTTTTATACTTTATTAAAACTATCCATGAGTCATTTTTGAGTTTTAAAAATCGACCTCACCTCAATCTGATGCACGGTGTGACTGGTATGGCTAAAAGTGTCTGGTATCAGTTTGAAATTGACATTAACTTTATAAAAGAACACACGTGACATACGGAAAACCAATAAAACACATTCGGATTATTTTGATACTTTAGGAAAAAAAAATCCATGAGTCATTTGTGACGTTTATGAATCAACCGCACCTCAATCCGATGCATGATGTTACCCGTATGGCTAAAAGTGTCTGATATCAGTTTCAAGTTGACATTAAGATTAGAAAACAAAACATGTGACATACGGAAAACTGAGATAAAAGGTTTTTATTATTTTGATACTTTCGTACAATGATCCATGAGTCATTTTTTACTTGTAAGAATCAACCCCACCTCAATCTGACACACGGTGTAACCAATATGGCTAAAAGTGTCTGATATCAGTTTCAAATTGACATTAATTCTAGAAAATAACACAAGTGACATATGGAATACCAAGAAAATGCATTTTGATTGTTTTGATACTTTAGGAAAATGATCCATGAGTCATTTTTGACATGTACAAATCAACCGCACCTCAATCCAATGCACTGTGTGACCGGTATGGCTAAAAGTGTCTGATATCAGTTTTAAATTGACATTAACTTTAGAAAACAATAAAAGTGACATACTGAAAACTGATAAAACGCGTTCAGATTGTTTCGATACTTTAGGGAAACAATCCATGAGTCATTTTGGATGTGTATGAATTGATCGCTCCTCAATCCGATGCACGGTGTGACCGGTATGGCTAAAAGTGTCTGATATTAGTTTGAAATCGAAATTAACTTTAGAAAACAACAAAAGTGACATACGGAAAACCGAGGAAATGCATTCGGATTGTTTTGAAACTTTAAGACAATGATACATTAGTCATTTACGATGTGTAAGAATCCACTGAACCTCAATTTGACACAGATTGTGACCGGTATGGCTAAAAGTGTCTGATATCAGTTTCAAATTGACTTTAACTTTAGAAAACAACACAAGTGACATACGGAATACTGGGAAAATGAGTTCGGATTTTTTTGATACATTAGGACAATGATCCATGTGTCATTTGTGACGTGTATGAATCAATCACACCTCAATCCGACGCACAGTGTGACTAGTATCGCTAAAAGTGTCTGATATCAGTTTCAAATTGATATAAACTTTAGAAAACAACACTACAGACATACGGAATACCGAGCGAACAAATTCGGATTGTTTTGATACTTTAATAGAACAATCACTATTTATTAAATGATATAAATCATCCAAAAACATATTGATTTTACATTATTCCCTTTCATTTTTATCAGAATGAAAACATTTGAGTTTATCAATTCCATATTTTAGTTCCACATTTCCATATTAAGGTATTCTGTCATATTAATCTTTTAATTTATCTCATTATTTTATTACTAACATAATATTTGTTTCCTTATATAGGTGAATTTTTGAACTTGATTTTGGATTCTTTGTTCGGCAACAAATACCGTGGACGACAATTTTTGAGAGAGGATCATGAATATCAAAGGATGAAACATTAATGTTTATAAATTTTGTTGGATAATTTTAATTGTCACCATGTAAAACATTGTTTCATATGTATATAGTAGTGTTTTTTTTGTATTCATGATATTATGAAAATTTATATAGCATTGTTTGTCAAAATATTGTATGCGCTTTGTCGTCTTTCGGTTCATGGTTCGTGTGCTGGTGCAATTTTGTGTAGGTGTGCAGGTGCTTGTTGAGCAGGTGCAGGGGAAGGTTCCTTTATCAGTGCTTTTTTCAGTGCTGATAAATGACTCCTTTAACAGTGCTAAAAGAGCAATGATAAAGGACCCAATTATCAGAACTCGAGATAGCACTGATAAAGGCACCCCTTTATCAGCACTAGAAAATCGATGTTAATACTGGCATAGATAAAGGGGGGTCCCCTTTATCAACGCTCCGAGAAAGCGCTGATAAAGGCCACCTTTATAAGCACTAAAAAAAGGGCAGATAAAGGGGGTCCTTTATCAGCGCTTTTCGGAGCGCTGATAAAGGGACCCCCCTTTATCTACGTCAGTATTAAAAGTGATTTTCTAGCACTGTTAATGTCGGGCTTTAGTGCTGATAAAAGGCCATGTTGTAGTAGTGATGGTGTGGAGACATATGTTTCCTAAATGAGAAAACTATTCAAAATGCATACTACATTAATGTGGAAAATTATTGAATATCCTGGACTATGAAACATATCCAGTTGTAACACTCATGCCGGTTTGGCTTATCTAGTTTGAAATTTTTGATTTTGAGCCTCAATGATTACCTCATTGTTGAAAATCATGTTTTATGCGTCATCATCAATTTCTGTATGATTCTCATAAATTCAAGGTTAACAATTCAAAATCCAATGGAGATATTGAATTAATAAATCCATCAATGGTGTTATCTGGTTTATAAATCTTAGGACAGTTAATGACTGTCACTGTAGAATTTAGAAAATAAAACCAGTTTAATGAAAGGGGAAAGGGTATGAGGTATAATATCTGAAGTAGTTGGAACACATTAATTTAATAAAATGAGTATATTTTTCAATCATTATTATTTGAATTTTAATTTGATACATCATAAACATGACATAATATATATTGATAAGAACATCTATGAAAATATATTTTTTACATTGCTTAATGAGAAGGGTAAATAAAATAATCATCTTAATACATATAAGGATTTTGAATCAATTAATATAAATCTTGTTTTATGGGAATATGAGAATGAAAAGTATAATTTAGCTATTTTTACAATAAAATACCATGATATTAACATATTCCTTTGAAATTTAATGAATATAAAGGTGCATGATTGATAATCAAGTAACATATCAAGGTGAATTGTCTTATAACATCGAAAGTTTCATGGTTTAAGAATTCATGAATCACATATTCTAATGGAGTAGTTCTTGTCATTGGAATTTCATAATTTATTACCTGAAAATTAATTGTGATTCTAGTTTAGTTGTGTACCATTTCCATAGAGATTTTTGGAAAAAACTCTAAATCTAACTGATTATGATATACTCCATGAAAGAATATTTTTGACAATTTATTATTTGGATAAGTTAATTACTTTGTCATTCTTCAAAATAATCATTCATTTTATAGTTCATTTTATTTAATAATATAAACTTAGTGGATCAGTACACTATTGATGGATGTATCCAATTGATTAGTTTGTTGATATTATTTTTATTTTTCTTGGTGAATTCAATTTTATAAAATCCTTGAATAATTTTTATAATATGTTTCTTATTTTTTTAATTAGATACATAGTTTATTGGAAATCATATGTGATGAATAAATACCAATAAGAAGTATCTATTGTTGAAGGGAACATATAATAAAAATGATTGAACTTTATTTCTAGGTATTTGGATAAAATTGGGAATAGATTCAATCATGATGGACATGTTTATGAAATCTCAACTAATTCCCCATTAAAAACAAGTTATCGGTATTTCCAACTATTGGATGTCCAATTGGAAAGGGATCATATTTTACACTAACTTAATTTAAGTTTATACAAGAACATATATATGGTTTACTAAATATTCTTATTATAGATCCATTTATTGAGAATTTTTTTTTGTAAAAAAATATGTCACTAAGGGGTCGAGTTTAAAATGGGAAAGAATTAATAAAATCTTAATTAGGATACTATTGAATGGTTCACCCATCATGTAACTATATACTCATATTCATATTATTTACAGGTAGTTATTTTGTATATGTTAAAAATAACTCCTTATATCATCTTGTATAGATGATGAATATTGATAATTGAACTAAAATAACAAATGATTTGATATGTTTGGCACAAAGTCCTCTAAGGTATGATAAGAGATTTGATTCCTACAATATTTATAGCTTCAGGTCTCATACAATTTATCATGAATAAGACATAAATACTCAAAAAAGTGGTGCATTTATTCTTGTAGATGTAGCGTACTATAGAAGGAGGAATTATATAATTTAATTAAACAATCATGGTATATTTTCAATTATCTTATTCATATGAAAGTGGGTAAAAATTTATAAGGGGTATATTGAAATATTCATTAAATTTTACTTATTTAAAATTATATCACTTGATCCATTATAGTGAGAATCTTGATCATGATCCATTTATCTTATCTTTACAATAAAAGACGGTTTATTATGAGGATTATTTAATACCTAAAGGTTAGAGTGTTTTTGTACACTTAATTAAGTGAGGATTAAATGATATGGTGGATGAAGATCAATTTTTACTTTGTGACATTGAGCATCATAAACCACACAACATTGAAGAGTTTTTTCTTCCCAATATTGAAAAAATAGAACTTACAAGAGAGGGTGAAAATGAATCAATAATCACAATGGAGGTTGATATCAATGGAGATAGTGAAGATAAAGATATTTAAATGTATAAATTGGTTATGAAACTATTTTAAAATTTCACATTTATAAGTGTTCTGTACTTATATACATTGTTATATTTTTTCATTTCTTTTTTTTGTAAAAATCTTTTAGTTTTTTCATTTTTTATACATATAATATATCTAATCCATTTTATTTTCAAGAATGAGTACAATAAAAAAATCAAGACCCTAGTCGATCAGTGTCTTAGAGAAGACCACCAGAACATCATCTTCAGTGGATCTGAGTGATTCTATTATATATGAGACTTCTAGGTAGCTAGCTATTTCCTGAATTGTTGTTGGAATTCCACCATCTGATTTACGTCTAGTGATGGAGAATTTGGTAACCCCTTCATCTTGGGAATATTGGCGAGTTACCATTACTGGTTTGTATTTCATTGTAAAAAATATATATTTTATTAATTGTTCAATGAATTTTTCTAATAGAGAATTATAATAATAGAAGGGACGTAAATATGAACATGTTTTATGTATCGAACCTAAAGGAATTCAAGATTATCATTTCATTTGATGAGTTTAGGGTTCCTACCAGCGATTTTATTAGAATATATAGATAGAATATTGGAAAGATTTCTTGTGAGACAATGAGATTTACCATTAATAATAAATATTGGAGGCATATTCCCAAAACATGAAAAAATAGGTCTTTTATAATCAAGTAAAAGTAATATTAACTTAATATTCATTGATAAGTAAATTAAAATACATTTGTAAAATTTTATAATATATTTATAATGTTTTGTGGTTTTTATTTCAAGATTTTTTTCCATTTTGATATCCCAAACATTATTTCACACCCATGGAATCTGAATTTGTTTTTCAATAAATGGAGATATTATAAATAGATATTATGGAATGAATTTAATGATACATCTCTGAGCTCATGAATGATGTATGAGAATGTTCCTGAAGGCATTTCTCACGTGAAATGGTAGTTGTTTGTCGATATTAATAAGATGAATCTCATTAGGTTAATGCATATTCAACAGTATCATAATAGAATAAACACAATAAAATTATAATTATTATTAATGTTTCTATTTTTGGCCGGAATTATAAAAAAACATATTATGAATCATGAGAAACAAGTCATTCATCATATCATTGGTTATCATAGTTTTTCATGAAAAATGATAATTTTGGTTTTTATTTTATCCATTATTATTTATATCATTTTATTATATGTCAAGGGTTTGTATAACTTTTTCATCATTTTTTACAAAGGATAATGAATTAGGACACTTTTTAGGTGAATAGATTTGTTGTTTAAATTTCATAGGAATCCTGATTTTAGTTTTGTAAATAATGCTACCAAACATGTTGCAGTAAGTACTTTTCATTACTATTTCATGTTATTTAATTACAATAAAAACATAATAATGAAAACTATATTATAAAAAAAATACTTAAACATAATTTAATAGGGCTGGCTATATGGATAAAATGATTCCAATTTGGCATTGTTTGATCCATACAGATGACCCCAATTAATTGGGTTTAAGACTAGTTGATTGTTATAATTTATTTTTCATTATTATTATTTTATATTAATGAAATAATAATAAAAAGTAATCAACCATTTATTAATTAGGTAATATTATGAAGATAAAATAAGTTAAAATATCATTGTTAATATTTTTTTATAAATAGGTTAAAATTCAAGAAGTCAATGATGTGAACCATTTCAAATCATCATTTCTTTTCTAGAATGATGTAGCTATAATAGTTTTAGGGTTAGAGAATCTTGGATGTGTACAAAGGATTGGTTTTGGGCTTACTCTGTCAATTTTATTTAGTAGGGTGTCATCATTAGTTACTGATACACCCAATGGGGGTTTGAGTAGTGCAGTTGATTGGGAATCACAAATAGAAATTTCAAGGATGAAAGAAAAAGTAAAATAATAATTCTCTTATAGGAAAGAAAAAAATTAGTGGTGGTCTACAATTGAAAATTCGTTAGTTTATGTTTTTCAGTGGATGATCAACACAATCCACAAATAAATATCTAGCCTTATATCTTATCCTACGAAGGTAAATTCTAAACTCTATAGATCATTCCCACAGTTTTAAAGAACACATAAAACTACCATAACTAAAAATAAAATGACACTTCCATATTAAAAACAAACACTTGAAGTCATACCAACCACATCATGTTTCAGGATTATATATGATTGATTACTATATGTAAAAAATTAATTATGGATCATTATCCTAAATTTTTAAAACAATTTGAGATCTTTTTCTAGGTTTCTACTCAGTAAACAGTTTTCTAACATACCAAAACTATTAAAAACATGCTTTGAGGGGCTGAAAAGTAGGAGAATGGTGTTATATTCCCATTAAATCAGAGGACAATGAACATATATTGATTTTTAAAATGTATGAATTGTCAAAAATTTATTCTAAGTTACTATTATTTCATGTTTCCTATAAATGAATTTTTAGTGTTTTATAACACTAAAATGTGTGTGTAACAGTCAAAACAATATCAAGAGGCATAGGGTTGACATAAAATTAGGGGAAAATCATTGTTAATTTATTTTTGATATGTACTCATATAAAAAAACAATTTGACATGTGGATTGGTTAGAATGACTCACTAAAGAGTTTTTAAAGGTACAAAAGAATTTTAAAAAATGTTTTGGGGGGTCAAAACAAGACAAATGATGTCATATTGCCCTGAAATTAGAAGAAAATATACATAAAATTATTTTTGAAAGTTAAGAACCGACGGAACATCATTCTGATTTATTGTTTACCCAAGATGGAAATAAATATATTTTCAGTGTTGTAAAAAACTAAAAGGTGCATGTAACGATAAAAACCATAGAAAACTACCTCGTATGGATGTGAATTCTTAGGAAAACTACTGCAAAGTGACTTTTTACATTTATGTGTAGACAAAACATCAATCTGACATGCAATGTGGTTAGAATGACTCGATAAACTATTTATAAAGGTACCAAAGCCTTTCAAATCAAGTTTTGGGTGGCCAAAACTATAGAAACACTGTTATATTTCCATGAAATCCAAGAAAAAATGACCATAAATTGGTTTTTGAAATGCATGAACTAATAGATTGACATGGAGAGTTATGATTTTCCTAGGATGCATGTAAGCATGTTTTTAGTGTTTTAAAACACTAAAACGTTCGTGTTTTGGTAAAAACTATATAAGGGGCCTAACATTAACATAAAATATCTATAAACCCATCGTTGTGTTATTTTCGATGTGTACACAAAGAAAAAACATCAATATAACATGTGATTTGGTTGAACTGACTCATTATATAGTTTTAAAAGATATCGAAGCCTTTAAAAATGTGTGTCGGGGGGTCAAAAATAGAAAAATGACATCATATTTCCATGAAATTAAAGAAAAATGATCGTATATTTATTTTCGAAATTTAGGAAATGATGAAACATCATTATGAGCTACCTTTTTCATAGGATTTTCATAAACACATTTTTATTGCATTAAGACACCAAAACATGTGTGTAATGGTCAAGACCAAATAAAATATCCTCAAATTGATGTGAAATCATGGGAAAAACACCTTTGAGATATTGTTTACATGTAAACATATATAACAAATTAATATGATGTGGGGTATGGTTGAAATGACTCAGTAAATTATTTGTAAAGGTACCAATGCCTTTAAAAATGCGTGTTAGGGGGTCAATACCAGACAAATTGTATCAGATTTCCCTAAAATCATGTGTCAATGATATTAGATTGATATTTAAAACGGAGGAACTAAAATATCTTTATTCTAATTTATATTTTTCTTGGGATTCCCATAATAACTTTTATAGTGTTTTAAAAGACTAAAACTTGAATGTAACAATAAAAAACTATAGAAAATGACCACATATTGATTTGAAATCAAGATAAAACCATCATTGTGTTATTTTTGAATGGCACTGGTAGAAACCACATCAATACAACATCTGGTATGGATGTAATTACCGGTAAATAGTTTTTAAATGTACTAAATCCTTTAAAAACTTGTGTCCAATGTTCAAAACCATACAAACAATATATAATTTCTATAAAATCATATGAAAACAACCACATATTGTTTTTTAAAATGTATTAACCGAAGGCATGTCATTCTAAGTTATGGTTTTCTTGAGAATCCATTAAATTTATTTTTAGTGTTGTAAAACACTAAAAAGTATGTGAAATAGTGAAAACCAAAGGAAAAAACCTCATATTAATATGCAATCATAGGAAAACTACTATTGAGATATTTTAGATATGTAAACACGGAAAACATGTCAATCAGGAATGTGGTGTAGTCATAATGACTTGGTAAATATTCATTAATGGTACTAAAACCTTTAAAAAAATCGGGGTTTAAACCTAGAAAACAACATCATATTATTATTAAATGAGACTGAAATGATTGCATTTTGATTAGTGAAATGTAGGAACTTATAGCATATCATTCTGTGTAATTATTTTCCTAGGATTCTCGTAAACATGATTTTAGTGTTTTAAAACACTAAAACATCCATTTAAGTATAAAAACCATAACGAACAACCTCATATTGACATGAAATATTGAGAAAAAACAATTGGGTTATTTTTTGTAACGTCTCGGTTCCGGGAGCCACCTAAAGGTGCCCTGGACCAGGTTGGTCACATTGCCTCAAGATTATTTCCTCAAATGCCAGAGGCTGCCGACTAGAAGCAAGGGCCTTTGGTGTGATTGTGGGGAAACTATGCCTTTATTGGAAGAGTACACAGCGGAAGTAATCAACACATACAATAGTGGAAGCAGTAAATATCCAACAACAATAAGTAATGGAAGACTAAAATAATAAACAACTACAACACACATATATATGAAATGATGCATGACACATATATCTTGGAAAGAATCCAAATAAGTCACAATGATGGAAATACAAATAGTGCTAAACGAAAGTACAAAAGAAAGGTAAATAGATAAACTCCTCAGCATCGCAAGACATAGCTTGGTCCCATGCTCTTCAGCTCCACAGCAAGTCAAGTACCTGAAGTAGAAGGGTGCTTACCCTTATCTATACCTGTAACAATATAATCGGTTTGGGCCCAAAAGCATGACCCAAACAAGGTGTGAGACAAAATATTTGTAGGCAGCCACCCAAATATCTGTGCCTAATAGTCAGTGAGTATATGGCAGGTAAAGAATAGTAAACAATAAATAGTAAACAGTCCATAGTAAACAGGAAAGTACTCAGCAGTAAACAATCCACAGTTCAATCAAGAAATAGTGAAGCAAACAGCTAACAACAAGTAGGTAACACTCTTGTAAGTACTCATATCCAACCCCTCTGATCCTACCTAAAAAGTACAGACAACCCTCTAGGCAGCACACTCAGTCTAACCCCTCTGGTTCTATATAAGAATTTAATAAAGACTCTCTGAGGAAGCACTCACAGTCTATCCCCTTATAGTCAAAGTAAAGCAAGACTCTCTGAGGAAGCTCACATAGTCCATTACCTGCATATTATAAGTTATTAAATGACTCTTTGAGGAAGTTCTCATGCCAATTCCCTTTATAGCCCTAAGGTTTAAGACTCTTTGAGGAAGCTCCATCGGTCAATTCCCCTTATAGCCCAGGCCGTTAAATTCAAATACAGACTCTCTGAGGAAGCTCACATAGTATCTACCCTTTTAGTCTAATGAAATCAAGGACTATATAAAGAAGATCACTTGGTCAATTCCATTTATAGCCCCAAGTGGTTCTAGGATCTCTGAGGATGCTCACTCGTTCAATCCCCCCTTATAGCCAAAAGTGCTCAAAGACTCTATGAGGAATCTCACCTGGTCAATTCCCACTATCGTCTACTACAACAGGTTCTCACGGTCCTGTGTAAGTCAACGAGCATAGCAGTGCAATATATCCAAAGTAAACCTAAATAACTACTTGGCTAAACAGTCTACAACATATCAAGCATGTCATAAATACAAATACTCCATCCTACATCAACAGACATGGAATCAGGAAAATCAGCCAATGCTGAATAGAACCAAATGGTAGTAAACATAACATTCATGGAAAAGAAACATCCAAAGCATAACAATAAACCCTATTCATATCCAAATATCCTCTACATAGGCAAACAAGCATGCTAGGAAAACAATAGGGGTAAAACAGTAAACATGCAATACCCTGTTCAAGGTTATTAGTGGAATTTGCACATAAAACTCAATGAATTAAAATAGAAAGGAACAAACCACCTACCATGGGGTTAGGAGATCAATATACTTGAACCACGAATCTTGAATCATGTTATAATGACGTAGATCTAAGAAAACGTCCAAAACATTCAACCCACGATAACTTGAAAAATAAGAGGAACTGGAAAACAAGAATCAAGAATAAGGGAGAAATCACCGATGTGATTCCAACACAATAAACAGTGCTCAAATCGGAGTATGGATGAAGGATTGAGGGCTCTTTGAATATCCGTAGATGCTCGGCACACTCGAACAATCAAATCCTAAAAGATGTGGTTTCTTTCTGTCAAACGCGACCCGTGTGCATTTAATGAAAAAAAAAGAAAGTACATGACGTGTAATTTGGGAGTACATGGTGTGTACTCTCCTTTTCCATCATACGGTTAAAGTGGTCTCCAAGTCACTCCCACACGGCCGTGTATGCGGCTACTACATGACCAGAACATGGCCTACTGCAGCAAGAAAGTACACGGTGTGTACTCATAAAGTACACGACGTGTACTTATAAAATTTCTAGAAATTCCTCTTTTCTCCAAAAAAGACCAGAAAGGAAAAACATAACTAAAAATAAGGTCCATGTTCTTAAAAACTTTACCCCTTAAAGAAATTCGTCCCTGAATTTCCTAGCGTGACGTAGAAGAAGAAACCCAGAATAGTTCAGACCACTATTCTCATATATCAACCTCCCTCCCCCAAGTCTCATCCTGTACTCACCTGTGATGGCATAACACTTGTACCAGAGGAATAGACCATCCATGGAGAACCTTTTTACTACGATCCACAATCCAGATAGGATGCTCCTCAAATGACTAATACACTTTGATCTCAACCTCTTTGGGTTGAAAGACATGAGATGTGTCTGAAAAGTAACATTGGAGCTGAGAAACATGGAAGACATCGTGCATAGCTCGGTACCTCTGAGGTAACTGCAACCGATAGGCAACCGTCCCAACTCACTCCAATACCTAAAACGGTCCGACGTACCTCGGTGAAAGCTTACCCTATCTCATAATCCTCTTATGTCCCTACCTTGGTGTGACACGCAGGAAAACCTGATCCCCGACCTCGAACTCCAGAGGTCATCTCTGCTGATCGGCATAAGACTTCTGCTGAGACTGTTGTTGACGCTCCTTTCGTCACAGAATCTAAAGATCGTAAAAGGGAATATATGAGCTCAAAGTGATTCAACCTTTGAAGAAAACATCAAAAATAGACAACGGCATGAACAAAGGATCAACAGAAACTGCACCGTGCAAGTTATCTTACTGTCGCGCAAGTGCACTTGCGCGACGCTATTGGTCGCGCAAGTGACTTGCGCGACCTAAGTGGTAACCGCCTGGTAACCGCCCAGGGTCTTCTCCTGCCTATAAATAGACCCTGTGGGCCCCCCATTCGAGAGGATCTTTTTCCAAAAACTCGGATTGAAGCTCCCGACTCCCAAGTCTCTTCTCAAAGCTTCTGGAACACTTCTAAAGGTAATTTCTTACCTAGAATGAAAGATTTAAAGAGAAGAAGGAAGGCATAAGTGTTGAAACTCATCAACACTTGCGCGCCATCTTATTCCTTCAATAGAACTTGCGCGTCCCTTTTCTGGAAGAACCTCAAGAGGATTCTAAACGGACTTATAAAGAGTCGCTCAAATATTCTAATGATGTTTGAGAATCGCGCAAGTACCCTACATGTCGCACAGGTATACTTGCGCGACCAATAATTGCGCACCGCCGGAAGACTTGCGCGCCTTTCAAGACTTGCGCGCCCCTACCTTTTTGGGTTCCCATCTTTCCCATTTTACCCCTCTTAAGCCATTACACATTTTCTTTTCATGATTCAGTCTTCAAGACACTCTTCAAATCCATTTATGGCATGATTTCCTGATTTGACTTCCTTATCTGAAAGGAATTCTGTGGAATATCTCTCAAAACCTATTGATTTAAATATCCTTATGTCACTAAATATAGAGAGTTCATTCATTCAACCTCATCTTTTAAGATGAGAGAATCCTTAACTTGGGAATCCTCCTCAGGAGTAAGCTCCAATCATAATCCTTTAACTTGGGCATCCTCCTCAGGAGTAAGCCCCAATTTCAAATCTGGGCATCCTTCTTTAAGAGTAAGCCCCAAAATCTTAAAGTTCCCAAATATGGGCATCCTCCTCAGGATTAAGCCCCAAACCTTAATCCCTAACCTGGGTCTCCTTTTTATAAATAAGACTCAGTCATAATCTTGGGCTTTCTTTTCAGGAGTAAGCCCCAAGTCCCCAAACCTGGGCCTCCTTTTTTAGGAGTAAGTCCCAGTCATAACCTTGGGTTTCCTTTTCAGGAGTAAACCCCAAGCCCCCTTAAATTTCTCTTAACCAGTCCTAATTTACCCTTGATTTGGGTTTCCTTTTCAGGAGTAAAACCCAATCATAAGTCCCCTCCTAATTTGGGCATCCTCCTTAGGAGTAAGCCCCAAGATTAGAGTATTCAAATCTCCATGAAGCACATATAACTTTATGGACCCTATTCATGGATTTTCTCCCTAAAAGTGAATCCTAAAACTTCATCTATCTGGGCAGTCATACATACATAAGCCCCAAACAAATTCTTATGATTGCATCTTTCATGGCACAATTGTCTAAATTTTTACCAATACCTCTTGTTTCTCACACCGAGCATGACTCACGTGAGCTTAGAGTGTAAAAGTAATTATGACATTCTTCTTTGAGCCATCAATCATAAACATCATACTCCATCACTCGAACTACGTGGGTTCTGATTCCTTTTCCAAAACAAAGGATACGTAGGTAGCCCATTTATGGGTTCGATCCCAACTTTGAAATAATCCATGTCCTTCTGAATGACAATAAACTTCAAGTGCCCCACTGAGTGGCTTTAAAACCAGCCTGGTCATCATAATGACCAAGAGACTTTTATATAAATGTTTTGAAGGATACCATTGACGAAGAATCTCTAAACAGATATAGATGATTCTCTATTGATGAAGAACCTCGAATACATATAAAAGATTCTCTAAATTTCTTGCATATTTAATCATTGATTGTTAAAATTAAAGGAAAGCACATTTTATACTTGGTAATGTAATAAGGATTCACGAACATAACTTAAATCTATAAAGAGATTCCCGGAGTAGACAATAATTCCCCTCAAAAAGGTGTGATGAGTCCGACCTCCCATCCTCTCGACCAATGAAAATTCCTAAGCCTCATCAGTTCACAATCTAATGAGCGCCTACCTTTGGAAAGTAGGTCCAAACGGATGTGGAATCATTGGATGTTTCCGGTTCTACAAACAAACCCGCTAGAAACCGATCGGAACGTTTGAATCTCCCATCCAGGAGGTCATCCCCGAAATCCGTGAGGAAACAAAAATGGTGAACCCGACGTGAATCCTTAACCAAGTTAAAGTGATGTTCTTCTTATTTGTTAGGCCCCTTGGGCCAACAAAGAAATCATTGCATGTGCTCATCCAAAAGATGCAGTGGTCGGATTCATCTTGATTATGTCTGTTATATGGAACATGCACTCTTTTCTCAAGATCTTCTGCAAAATGGATTTCCTTAAATTCACCCCTGTGAATACTGCTGCTGTGAACACCTCTACTGTGAGGTCTGCTACTGTGAAAACCAATGCTACTACTCCTGCTGGAACGTCGTCCGCTCTGAGGATTACATCACCAACTCAGCATCTTCAACGTTGGGTTTCTAATGCACTGGTTAAGGAGTACCGTCGCAACGGTACTATCCCAACTCTGGAGGCCGCTCGTTAATCCCTCCAAGTTAACAACTCTACCTGGTCGTCCGGACAACGGTGACCAGCGATCAAGAAGCAGGCGGTGCTGACTACCGTCTCCAACCGTTTCGGGTCGTTATCCCCGGAACGCAATTTCCATTCACTCCCTTACTCCGAGGAATTGAATGAGCAGGTCCCGCAGGACCTTAATTCAAAAATATAGGAGTCCTTCTCAAGGGCTCCCATCAATAATCACCGCCAGACTCGTGCGGTAGTGCGCCCTCAACATGATGAGGGTACCGACTCCAGGCATTCAGCTCAGGTTCCTCGAACCCGAGCAGGCAAGATGAACCGCCAGAGACAGAATTCGGTGAACAATGGGCAGGTTGTCATCCCTGCCATCTCCGGAGAAGTCCACCAAACTAACTTGGTGGCAAACAACGAGCAGGCACACACACCTGCCCGTTTTAATTCCGCTGTCCAGCAGACTCGTCTGGCAGCATCACGCCAATCCCGCCAGGCAATTCCAGTGGAGTACTATAGGCAGGAACATACACCTTCTTATACATCACCAGTTAGTCAGCAGGCTCGTCTGACTACATAAGATGGATCTCGTCAACCGCGTTTGGCGAAGTGTAATCAGCAGGCACATACACCTGCTAATACTAATCAAGCCTACCAACAGTCTCTCTTGGTAGCGCACGGAGAAGTCAGTCGGAAAGCCCCGACGACAAACAGGAGGCAGACTCAACTCTCTGCCTCCACACTTGAGTACTGTCAGGATTCACTGATAGGAAAAGGAGGACAGGAGCAGGCACATACACCTACTCCAAGCCCGGAATGGACGTATATCCCCGTTCCGGCGGCTGAAGTCACCAAACATATTTTGTCAATGGTGAAAGAGCAGAAGAAAATTCCTGCTCATATTCTGGATGCTTGCCAGGATATCATAACAGCTTCAGCATCATCTCAGGGACAAACACATAAATCTATCCCTAACAGTGGAGTGACACATCAACGATTCACTCCGGAACAGACACACACATCTGTTCCAGTCCAAGAGGGTTATGGGGCATACTCCCCCATATCATACGGACAACCAAGTCAGGCACATACACCTGATTTGAGTGGAGATTGTCAGCCTAACCTGACCATCGTTCCTGATCAGGCACATACACCTGCTCAGAGTAACCACTTTCGTCAACAAGTGGTTTCTAAAGTGAGTAAGAAGGCATCTAAGAAAAATATCCGCCCAGCACAGTTAGGAGATCAAAGGCCTATCTGCAACAAGGCCTTGCTCGATGCTGGAGTTCTTGAAGCCCTCAGACATTTATCTGTCAGAATTCAAGATTCTACTCCCTCAGTTCTCAATAACAGGAACATTAATTTTGAAGGTCTTCAACAGACACTTCCTCATGAAGGCTTGCTTCATGAATGTTCGGTCAATCTTGAAGATTCTTCTTCAGATGAGAGCCACAGGAACCCACTGTGTGGTCAGAAGACCAAGGAGCAAGAGATTTCATCTTTTGCTGTAACCCATCATGACGTTCCTCCTCATGGTGATGAACTTCGCTGCGAAAGTCCTCTCCGCAGTAGTGATTCACGTTGTCTCAAAAATTCTTCAGAAGGCAATGTAGTGACGAGAAAGCCCTCCTATCTCGAGGCACTTGCAAACGTAAAACCAGTCATGTCTGATGCTTTACTATCGGCAGGTGAAACTCTTTCTCCATCGGAAGATAGCCTAGGGTTCAGTTTATTCTCCGAACCATCCCTGGGTCATTCATCTTCCAGCATGAATAGTGATCTCTCTACCAATCTTGTTGAATCCGATTAGCAACAAGGAAACACCAACTCTGGTCCAAACAGGTAGAAGAATCTTCATTTAATGATAAAGAGGAAATGCTGAACATGGGGAAAAAACTGGAAAAAGGTGAAGTACCAGTCATGTTTTGGCCTTTGGCAGACTCCCAGTACGACATTCCAAAGATGTTGACGGATGATGGAATCCATGATATTCGTCTTAACATATGGAAGACTCTTTGTCAATTGAAGAAGAAAGTATTATCTTACGGTGATTATGAAAATAATATTAAGATAATATAAGGGTTACAACGCCAGATTGATTTGGCATCTCTATCAGTCTCTCGGTATCCGAAGGCTGAAAATCAACAAAGAACCCTTCAACGTTCATGCCTTGGCGCACTAAGAAAATTGCGTCAGTTAATTGACAATGCTCCATCTGATGTTCATATCAGAGGATGGGGTGTTCACGGAGCACTACATTTCACAGTGCTTTCCAGTCAGCAAAGCCCGCCGAAAATGGTCTCATGCAATGTTATTGCCCATAGCCGGCCACAGTCAATGGGCTTTGTTCATAATCAAAAGTTTGCTCAAGAACAGGCTTCAACTAGTTCCTCTCAAAATCATATATATAGAGAACAAGTTGTTGAATTGCTCCTACATCAAGCAGGCGAGAATATTGCACAAGCCTCTCGTCTGGAGAAAACACGTCATCAAATGACAGAAGTTTCGGAAATCATCCAACGGTCTGTTGAACCAGGCGATAAAAGTGGATACAGGTTAATGCATCCAGCTAATTTCCGAACTAAGATTCTCAATATCAAGAGAGATTTTAAGAAGATCTCAGACATAGCATGTCAAAAGACACCCCATCTTGTCAGACTGGGGACTTCTCTAAACCAACCCTCAGAGTCAACAAATGGGATTCGAGGAGTTGAGCGGAAGCAGCAGGAACATCCCCAGTCCACCGGACTGGGGAGTTTTTCAAATCCTCAATCCCTCCCTCAGAGAAAATCAGTATTCTCTCGATTAGGGAATAAGCCTCAAGAGGAACGAAGAGCCAAGCTATCAGGAGATTCTCTCCAAGTGACGGTTCTCCAAGAAGTTCCTGAGGGATCAAGTCAACGGAATGCCATGTCTCATCATGGATATGGAAGAAGACAATATCACAGAAATGATGATAGAAAGGATTCCATGCAATATGAATCCATTAATGTCATCAATGTCGTTGCTGCTGATTCACCAGATGAGGCTCAATCAGAGGGATCAGACGAAGAGGTTCCTGCTCAAGAAGTTGCACACACAGACCTAAATGAAGAAGGTGTGCGCACACGTAATCAAAGGCTTACCCAAAATCTGAGTATTCCTTCAAGTAACCCACTTCCCCCTCTCCGAAAAGGATCCAATAAGGGGAAAGGAAAGAATCAGGTTACTTCTCACCCCTCCTCTGAAGGAGGTCAATCGCTCTCATTAGAGAAAAGGTTTGCACAACAGGAGGAAGAAATGAAAGAATTAAGAAGGTTGAATGCATAACTACTTCAGAGTAGTCTTCTTCTTAAGAATGCTAAAGTCCGACAGCCGATGGAATTTGTTGTAACTACGGAGATGGATCAGGAATATCCTCCTTTATCAGTACACCCTTAGAGGTCTAATCCTACGGGTCAAACGCAACAACGGTTGGCAGCACTACCATCAGTTGCAGCACCAACCACCACGTCTGTCCAAGCTCCATTCATTGCACCTACCCAAAACCAAGTTCAACCTGATGTTTCTCAAAAGTTAATAACTACTATTGAGTCCTTAACAGCTCGGTTAGAAACTATGGAAGGGAAACGGGCGCAAGTTCAACCTGAAAAGAATGTTTACCCTGAATGGGTAGATTCAATTTCTCCTCCATCTAGTTTTGGAAACCCTGTTTTCCCTACTTTCAATGGATCAGGCGACCCTGAACAACATTTGACGCATTACGTGTCTTGTTGTGATCCTATGATGGGAACTCCAGAGCAACAAGAAGTAGTGAAACTCAGATGCTTCGTGAGAACCTTGCAAGGACCATCTTTTGTCTGGTATAAAAGCTTGCAATCCTGGTCAGTCATCGGATGGGAGGATCTTCGTCAAAAATTCCTTCTTCAATTTAGCTCAAATTTTCCAAAAACGACAGTTTTCGATCTTAAAAACTGCAAGAAAAGGGAGAATGAAAGAGTCTCTGATTTCATTTCTCGTTGGAAGGGATTAACGTATTCCCTGAGTTTAGCACTCCCTCAGGAGGAATTGTTGCCAATCTGTGTGGCAAATTTGCATGACGAATTACGCACGCCATTGATCCCTGTGAAATACACTGGAGGGTTTCGAGACCTTACTTAAATCGCTCAACAGATTGAAGATTCCCTTATACAGGCTAAGGTTAAATCTCATATAATTCCATCAGCTCCAGGAAGGAGAATGGGTAAAGCGGAAAATGCTATAGTTATGCTTAAACAAGCACCTATACCTATTTCTACTTCAAAACCTTCATCTTCTCGAAGGGCTCCACCTCCTGAACGCCAACAACAAAGGCTTATTCGTCCAAATGATCAAAAAGATCAACGACGAAAACAATTTGAGGATATGAAGATTAAAACATACTCTTTCCGAAGTGAGAAAGTTCCTGGTTACTTCATTTCAGCTCTGGAAAATAATTTGGTTCAATTACCAGTGCCCAAAAGGCCAAACAAGGAAGGAGATGAAGACCGTCTCAATTATTGTCCCTTTCATCAAATGTTGGGGCATACCATCCAGGAGTGTTTTGTTTTTAAAGACCTCCTGCAAAAGATGGTCGACTTAGGACAAGTCAAATTGAAGGGTTCTTCAGCTCATGTAGCGTGTATTACTGCTACAGATCCAGAGGAAGGAGGCGAGTGGCAGGACGTCAAAAGCAAAACTGTGAGAAAATATGATGATTGGATGGTCAGAAAGACAATCAATCGGACCCATTCCATTTTGCGAACACAATTGAAGAAGCCAATTGTGTATCCTACAGAAGCTTCAGTAAAGCCTCCATCAAAAGATAAATCCTCAAAAGGGCAGCGCAATTCAAAGAAGAAAGAATAATCAGGAGAAGATGAGTATGTATCAAAGCCTAAATTGTCTTTGACTCTGGCAGATTTCATGCCATCTACTTCAAAGCCACAGGCACCATCCCACCAAACGACACAACCTAAACAGGCTAACCAGGCAGAGTCTTTATCAGACGAAGAGTTAATCTTTGGTTCTGTTAATATGATTCAATTAGCAGATCCATATTCCAGTCTTGATGAGCCTGAATTCCTTGTATAAAATAAGGGAATCCGAGGAAGTTCTAGAGGTTCAGGATACAGGGGAAGACGTGGTTCTTTCCGAAGCCACTACTCTAATTTTACCCCTGCTAGTACTGTATATGCAGCAGAAACTCGTGGTAGAGCCCTTCAGCGAGCTCAAAATGAACAAGCAAGTTCTTCTGCAAATGGCCAACTCATTTTTGGCACAGTTATTTTGGAAGACCGATTAAAGGTTCCATCTTCTTTATATCAGCAAGTAAATGGATCTAATCAGTCTAATCTTCCAAAACCAAGGATGTTGCCAACTTCAATACTAGATGCATCAGCTTCCAAAACATCTGCTTCCAAGGTACCTGCTAAACCACATATTCTTATTGGGAAACGTAGACCTCTAGATCAAAAGTATGATATATTGAAACACTTGGCCCAAGTAACAGCCAAGTTATCAATTTTTTATGCTTTGAATCTGTCAAAAGATCTTCGAGAAGCACTCATCGAAGCTTTGTCAAGTCCTCAGGAGTTTGAAGCTGAAATTGCTGCAGTAGAAATCTATCACATAGAGAATAATCCTGCAGAATGCTATGCAGTGATATCTTTTACTGATAAATATGAAGATGAGGTTGTGCATGGGCATATAAAACCTTTGTACTTATCTGGAAAAGTCAATGGTGTAGATGTTCGAAGAGCTTTCATTGATAATGGTTCAGGAGTCAACCTCATGCCCATTCGTACACTTCGTCGATTGGGCCTCACAGAATCTGATTTATCTCCTTCTACCCTGATGTTACAAGGATATGATAAAAATGAACATGAACCATTGGGAGAAGTTACACTCAGAACTCAGTTTGGAGATCTTGTATCCAATTCGGATTTCATGATTGTTGATCAAGACTCAGCTTTCAATATCTTGCTTGGAAGACCCTGGCTACATCAACATGCAGCTATTCCTTCATCATACCATCAATGTCTCAAATACTGTTTTGATGGTCAAGTTGGAACATTGTATGGTGATAAAGCCCCGTTCAAGACATGTGAGTCTCAATACATTGAGGCGGAATTTTATCACATGAAGGGAAGAGAAAAATCTACAATGAAGGAAATCACCAAAGTTAATGCTCCATATGGTTTGGAGAAAATTCCAATAAATCCATTTACACATGTGAGTACAGATTATGTGTTACCTATTAGTCAAATTGACAAAATAGGCCCAAATCAAAATACTCTTATGGAAAGATCCATAATGTCAATTACGGCGATCGAGCCAGACAACATGGGAGAAATTGGTAACCTACCAAGCAGTGATGAAAGCATAAGGGGTGATGAAGTCCAACAAGTCTATACTTCGCTAATCAGGCCAGAAGAAGTTATAGAAACACCAGAGGTGAATAATGATGTCAATTCTCAATCCATCATCTCCTCTTTATTTCCCAAAGAAGACCCTTTATCATCAATAGGGTCAGAAATGGAAGCTTCTTCTTCAAAATGTGAAAATTTTGACATCTATTATGATCATGATAATTTCGTTTTCTCATCTACTTTGCAAGTAGAAATGGAAGAAATAACACATGATGAAGAGGAAGAGGAAGATCTTAGAGATGCTCCTCCAGCATTTGAAGAGGGTATCTCTACCACTGTGGATGAACTCAGAGAAGTAAATCTGGGTATAGAGAAAGATCCATGCCCCACTTTAATTAGTGCGGCCATGACCCTTGAAGAGAAAGAGATGTATATTTATTTTCTAAAGCAAAATAAAGATATTTTTTCTTGGAATTATACAGAAATGCCTGGGCTTGATCCTGATGTTGCTACTCATCATTTGGGTTTACCAAAAGAACATCGAGGTTTTAAGCAAGCCGTGAGAAGAACACACCCAACCTATGCTTCCAAAATTGAAGCTGAAGTGGATAAGCTGATCAAAGCCAACTTCGTCAGAGAAGTTCAATATCCCAAGTGGTTGTCTAATATTGTCCCGGTAAATAAGAAGAACGAACAAATTAGGGTTTGCATCGATTTCAGAGATCTTAATCGGTATTGTCCTAAAGATGATTTCCCAGTTCCAATTACAGAACTCTTAATTGATGCGACGGCTGGCTATGAAGTACTTTCTTTCATGGATGGATATTCCGGATATAATCAGATCCGAATGGACCCAGAAGATGAGGAATATACAGCCTTCAGAGCTCCTGAATGTGTGTTTTGTTACCGGGTGATGCCCTTTGGTTTAAAGAATGCAGGTGCAACATATCAACACGCCATGCATCGTATCTTCAAACCTCTTTTAGGGAAGTTTGTTGAATGCTATGTAGATGATTTGGTGGTTAAATCCAAACAACGTTCTAATCACTTGACTGATTTGGAAGTCATATTCCACAAGATTCGACAACATAATTTAAAGATGAACCCCTTAAAATGTGCTTTTGGGGTAACCTCAGGAAAATTCCTTGGCTTTTTTGTACGCCATCGTGGTATTGAAGTCGATCCTGAGAAGACCAAATCAATCCTTGGTATGTCACCTCTTCAGAATTTGAATGAATTAAGAGGACTTCAAGGACGCCTAGCCTATATTCGGCGTTTCATCGCTAATTTGGCAGGGAAAAGTTTACCCTTTACCAAATTATTGAAGAAAGGAGTCACTTACCAGTGGACTGAAGAATGTCAAGAAGCATTTGATGTTCTCAAGAAATACCTCTTGATTCCACCAGTACTCATGCCGCCTGTTGAGGGTAGACCTCTTATCCTCTATGTGACAGCTTTAGAGCGATAATTGGGTGCCTTTCTCGCTCAGAAGAATGATGCTGGGAATGAAAATAGTCTCTATTATCTCAGTAGAACTATGCTTGAAGCAGAAACCTGGTATTCAAGTATTGAAAAGAGCTTCCTAGCATTAATCTTTGCATTGCAGAAACTGAGACACTACCTGCAACATCATGAGGTCTAATTGGTATCTCGTAATAATCCGCTCAAATTCATCCTTAGTCGTCCAATTCATACAGGACGTCTGGAAAGGTGGGCGGTTATTCTACAGCAGTTCGACATTCAGTATGTGTCTCAAAAGGCAATTAAGGGCCAAGCTCTGGCTGATTTCCTGGCTGAACATCCTTCAGTGGAAGACACGTATTCAGATATCGAACTCCCTGATGAGGAAGTTTTCTCTATTCAAGAGAGTCCTCAAACATGGGAAATGTATTTTGATGGTGCTTCTAGAAGTCCAACAGGGAAGAAAATGGAAAATCCTAAATTCAACAAAGTTGGTTTAGGAATTGTGCTCATTTCTCCAGATAAGGCAGTGTTACCTTATTCCTTTTTGTTGTGAGAAGGTGGTACCAATAATGAAGCTGAATACCAAGCTCTCATTACAGGCTTGGAATTAGTGCTTCAAGCACAAGTGAATCACTTAAAGGTGAAAGGTGATTCAGACCTGGTAATCAAACAAGTCAATGGGGATTAGGCCATCAGAAAAGAAGAATTAATCCCTTTGTATGATTACGTCAGAGAGTTAATGTCGGAATTCCCTTCAAAACCGACATTTTCTTATGTCCCAAGATCACAAAATGCTCAAGCTTATGCACTGGCTAATATAGCCACAGCTTTAGCAGATCCAAATCGGGACGAGACAACCATCTGTATTGCCCACCGTCGTGCAATTTCACCTTATGTTCAAGTCAGAACAGAGGAAATTAATGAAATTAGTCCCATTCCTGAACCATATGGTCATACTACAGGATGGATGTCACCTATCAGGGAATACCTTCAAAATGGAACACTTCCACCTGATAGAGCCGAGAAAGAACAAATTCGGCGACGTGTGGTCAATTTTACTCTTTATGATAGCCCAAACCACCTCGAGAAAATTCTCTACAAACGTGGTTTTGATGGAGTTCTCTTCAGATGTATTGATGGTGAAGAGACAATGGCTGTCATAAAAGAAGTGCATGCAGGAGTCTGTGGTGCCCACCAGTCTGGACATAGACTGTCTGATCAAATTCGAAGGCTTGGATACTTTTGGCCTTCAATGATACAAGATTGTGTTAATTTTACAAAGAAGTGTCATTCATGCCAAGTATCTGCCAACATCATTCATAAACCTCCAGAGTTGCTTCATACAGCTAAATACTCATGGCCATTTTCCACATGGGGAATGGATGTGGTGGGACCTTACCCTTCATCTACGGCCAAGCAGTTTAAGTACATTCTTACTGCTACTGATTTCTTTTCCAAATGGGCAGAGGCAGTACCACTCAAAGAAGTCAGTTCTAAATGCATTGTTAGCTTCATCAAGTCTAACATCATTACTAGATTTGGTGTCCCTCATACCATATTGATGGACAACGGCACCAACTTCTGTTCTTCTGAGGTAAAGAAATTGTATCAAGAATACAACATTAAGTCCAACCATTCATCTCGATATCATGCAGCGGCTAATGGCCAGATAGAAGCCTTCAACAAGACTCTTTCAAATATACTGCAAAAGATGGTGGATAAAGATAAGAGGTCATGGCCTGATAAACTCTTTCATGCTTTATGGGCTTATCGGACTACCACTCGCAATGAAACACGGTCAACTCCATATTCATTGGTATATGGAATAGAAGCAGTCTTTCCAATTGAGATTCAACTTCCCTCACTCAGAATAGCCATTTGTGATCAGTTATCTACAGATGAGCAATCCCAAAAGCGGTTGAATGAATTGGAACAGTTAGATGAGAGAATATTGTGCACTTTGCACCACATGGAAATCTATCAGAATCGAATAGCACGAGCTTTTAACAAAAAAGTTTGTCTTCGTTCATTCATTCAGGGAGAATTGGTATTGGTTCTCAGAGCACCAATGATACCAGGAAAGAAGCCTCCCATGCTTGAACCAAAATGGGAAGGACCTTATTCAATACATAAGGTCTACTCCAATGGAGCATATTCTCTAATCTCAATGGATGGAGAACACATCATGACTCCAACTAATGCCAGATTTCTGAAGAAGTATTTTGTATAAACACAAGATATTGTTCCCAGATCCAAAACAGTCACATTGGTTCATGTTATTTGTCCGAGATGACATTAAACTATATTGTGTCCTATCTACATGACATTAAACTGTACAGAAGTTCCTTATATGTCCGAGATGACATTAAACCATATTGTGTCCTAGCAACATGACATTAAACTGTGTGGCACTTTCATGGTCCAACATGACGTTGAACTGTAAAAAGTCCCCATAACTGATATCCTCATATTGGTTCACCTTAGTCCTAGCTACATGACTTTAAACTGTACAGCACCAGTTCGTCCTTTCTATATGACGTTAAACTATACAGCAATGGTCCAGTATGACTTTAAACTGCAACTTCGTCCCACACGACATTAAACTGTGAAAAAGTTCCCTAAACCGTCCAACATGACCTTAAACTGCATCATCCCTGGTCCATGTATATGACCATAAACTATTTGCAAATCCCTTATGTCTAGCAAGATGTTAAACTGTGACGTCCTAACTACATGACGCTAAATTGTATAAAAGTCCCTCACGTCCAGAAAGACGTTAAACTATATAATCTCAAAAGTACAGTATGACATTAAACTGCACCATTCACGGTCCATGCATATGACCTTAAACTATTCGCACTTTCGTCCGACATGATGTTAAAATGGTACACTCTTTTTTCCTTACTGCCTGACATTAAACTGCACAGTCCCCCTTTCGTCCAATATGACGTTAAACCATTTTATCCCCATCGTCCTAACTACATGACGCTAAACTGTATAGAAAATACTTAATATATCCTACATGACATTAAACTGTTATTTTGTCCCTACTACATGACACTAAACTGTGCAGCACCAATAGTCCTAACTGCAAGACTTTAAACTGCATAGTCCCTTTTTTATGTCTTACATGACATTAAACTGTGCATCGGTAAGGTTGTTATTACCTCTTGTTTCTCACACCGAGTATGACTCACGTGAGCTTAGAGCGAACATCAACCATAATACTCCCTCTGGGCCACTAACCATGTGTAAGTCCCAACAACTTTTTTTTATTATTAGATCGTTGTCCCCAAGAACAACTTGATCATTAATTCATTCTTTAATTGAACTACACGGACTTTGATCCTTGCCCTCCAGGCTGGGTATGTAGGAAACCTCCCAGGGTTCAAGCCCAAAAACAATCTATTCACATCGGTTCACCACCATCTCATATGATGTTGATTCGTGAAACCACACCTGGAATCAATATCTTTACATTGATTCACTTTCTTCCTTGTTATATGACGTTAAACTATACAACACTTTTGTCCGGTATGACAATAAACTACAATATTCTTTGATTTCCTCATTTGAGAAGGAACCATTATTGACATTGATTTTTTCAATCATGTTTCATTTCAAAAGACTACGTGCATACATGGTAATGCCTAAACTTTTTTATCTCAGGTTAAACCATCATTGTACTAAAGTCCCCTTTCACCCTTCACATGTACGAACAAAATTTGTACAAAGGGTAGTTCTAGAACTACGTGGCCTTGATTACCATCCTTATGGGATATGTAGGAACGTTCGAGTATCCCTCGAATCCAGCCCCAAGTCTTTTGGGCCTAACCCCAAATTTCACTTTCAGTCCCTTGGCTGAAAAGTCCTCATGAAAACACACACTGTGTATTCATTATTATGGTCCGAATTCTATGACCCTAAACTAAGATCACTCATAAATTCGTCCTGCACGACGTTAAACTGCATTTCAAGAACTACATATGGCTTGATTCTCATTCTTATGAGATACGTAGTGAAGTCCAAAATTTCAATTCAGGACCCAGCCACAACATGATTATGGTTATCATTGACCTATGTATCTCTATATACATTGGACAATACCCATCTTTATGTGTTATAATCCTAACCTTAAATATTTTCAGATCTTCATAACCCTTTTCATGACTTCTAGTCACAAAAATGTCAAACTTCTGAGAATTATTTTTCCTGACTATGCAGCACGTGCCCATAGGTGGCCTTGCATAAACAGTCCACATAAAAGACTTGTCAGCCGAAAGATACTATTTATTTGACCATGCAGCCAATGCCCATAGGTGGCCCTGCATATTTCAACCGCCTAACGGGTTTTGTTAAATAATGGTTACTTCATTCTTGGTAAGAATGCCTATTTTGTCCTTATTTGTCTTAAACGACAGTATGTAGGGATCCACAAAAAAAATAGCAATCCTTAACATATTTGTCCCATATCCTTTTTCATGATCTGAATGTATTCAAGTCTATGGTTTATTCTTCTTCCCTACGTTTGGGTCAGACCTTCGTAGGAGTGATATTCATCCAGTTCTTCGATATTCTTGTTCGGAAATATCTTCTCCATATTCAAGTACCTCTTTCCATACAACAAACTCTATACTTTAGAAAATTTGAATCTCCATAAACATTCACTAGCTTTTAGCACTAATAAAGTAAATTTCTGGGAGTTCTTTTGCCTGACTATGCAGCACGTGCCCATAGGTGGCCTTGCATAAACAGTCCACATAACAGACTTGTCAGCCGAAAGATACTATTTATTTGACCATGCAGCCAATGCCCATAGGTGGCCCTGCATATTTCAACCCCCTGATGGGTTTTGTTAAATAATAGTAACTTCATTCTTGGAAACTACTTCTTCTAATGCCTTTTAGCTCTTTTTCATATCATTCCTCAGATTCAAATATTCTTAAGCCATAGTTTACATATTTTCTCTCATACTTGAGTTTGGAAATTTGTTTTCAGATAAATTTTCAAGGAATTGAATCAATTTTAATCCATTTCGGTCAAAGCTATTTCGACCTTAAACATTAGCCCCTTTATGTCCGGCGTGCATGACTTTAAACTACCCACACAAAAGACAAAGGAACTCTGAATAAAAGTCAAGTTCCAGCTCACTAAATATACATTTTTTTGTATGATTTAGGTAATATTGAGCAATTAAAAGGTTCAAAGTTTGTAGGATTATTTGTAATAATCCTAGTAAAAATCAAACTATGCTTACTAGGACCATTGGCTTAAGTAAATTTGAAGCAGGTAGTGAAAAGAATGCAGGTACAAATGATTGAAGAAAAAAGTGTTTTTCATTGATACACAAGTGTTAGAAGGACATCCACAGACTGGAGTCTCTTCTCTTTTTCAAGAATTACAAGAGGCTTTCAACATAACACTTCATTTGATTTATGGCATCCCGGGCTTCATTAGCGACCACCTGGAATTCATTCATTCAACTTGATACAATAAGAGATGCAGTGATACCAGCTCTTCTTGGAACAATTGTAAAAGGATGTTCTTGAGTGCGGTTTGAGAAAATTTTCTTCTGATCAAACAGTGACTCTGTTTCTGTCCAAGAGACTTGGAAGATGGATACATGGATTTGAGAATGGAGCATTGGAAGTAAAGAGCCATTTGGAGAGAGTACTCTTTTCAGATATTGCTCTAATACCATGTTTGTCTTCTCTCCACCAACCATTAGTGGAAAACATTTCAGCCCATGGGTTTTCCATTTTCATATCTACAAGGAAATGACATGGAGGAAGAATTTGAAAGTTCACACCATTGTTGTTACTCTTAATGCACAACATAACCGAAATAGAGAAGTAGCAGTGCAACTGCATCTTAGGTGTATAATTGTTTGCATTTGGAACATTGAATCCTTGCAGATGACCATGAACACACAAAGACAGGTAGATGCTCTGTGGGAAATTAAGATGATATTTCTTCAAGTGCTTATCCAAATCTGGGAAAGTGTTGTCGCATATATCATAGTAATCATGGCCAATAATGTTCATCATGTCATCAATCCTCTTTCTAGCCAGTTCATCAGTCGTTCCAATTCCCTTAGGATCCATTGAATCTACACAAAAGTTGAACAAATTTAACTCTTAAATGGGTTTATGTTTTATGAAATTTGTGAAAGAATTCGGAAAAAATGGCCAAGGCATTAAGTCACACAAATCTAAACAATGGCGCGCATGTATTTCATGTTCCGCGCTAGTTTTTGACACGCAAGTATAAACCGCGCAAGTACGAATACCTTTACAGGAGCGCGACAGCAAGGGAACAGTGGAAAAGAGACTTGCGCGGCTTAGGTGACCTGCGCGTCAAGAGCTCGAGAAGGTATAAAGTCCGGAAATCCGGATACTTGTACGGAGGTGAGGCCGTGTGTTTATAGGCCAGGAAGCCTATCTGCGCGCCGTACTCAGAACGCTTAAAGGCCTACGCGACGAAAACTTGCGCGCCGCCCTCTGCGCACTAAAGACTTGCGCGCCCCCCCTTTTCCTTTGAATGGATCTGATTTCCTCAGAGTCAAATCCTAATTTCTCTCCGGATCCAACTCTGAGGGGGGACTTTTGTTGACGCTCCATTCGTCACAGAATCTAAAGATCGGAAAAGGGAATATCTGAGCTCAAAGTGATTCAACCTTTGAAGAAAACATCAAAAATCGACAAAGGCATGAACAAAGGATCAACAGCAACTGCACCACGCAAGTTATCTTACTGTCGCGCAAGTGCACTTGCGTGATGCTCTTGGTCATGCAAGTGACTTGCGCGACCTAAGTGGTAACCGCCCGGTAACCGCCCAGGGTCTTCTCCTGCCTATAAATAGACCCTGTGGGCCCCCCATTCGGGAGGATATTTTTCCAGAAACTCAGCTTGAAGCTCTCGACGCCCATGTCTCTTCTCAAAGCTTCCGGAACACTTCTAAATGTAATTTCTTACCTAGAACAGAAGATTTAATGAGAAGAAGGAAGGCCTAAGTGTTGAAACTCATCAACACTTGCGCGCCATCTTATTCCTTCAATAGAACTTGCGCGTCCCTTTTCTGGAAGAACCTCAAGAGGATTCTAAAGGGACTTATAAAGAGTCGCTCAAATATTCTAATGATGTTTGAGAATCGCGCAAGTACCCTACATGTCACGCAGGTATACTTGCGCGACCAATACTTGCGCGCCGCCGGAAGACTTGCGCGCCTTTCAAGACTTGCGCGCCCCTAACTTTTTGGGTTCCCATCTTGCCCATTTTACCCCTCTTAAGACATTACACATTTCCTTTTCAAGATTCAGTCTTCAAGACACTCTTCAAATACATTTATGGCATGATTTCTTTATTTGACTTCCTTATCTGAAAGGAATTCTGTGGAATATCTCTCAAAACCTAGTGATTTAAATATCCTTATGTCACTAAATATAGAGAGTTCATTCATTCAACCTCATCTTCTAAGATGAGAGAATCCTTAACTTGGGCATCCTCCTCAGGAGTAAGCCCCAATCATAATCCTTTAACTTGGGCATCCTCCTCAGGAGTAAGCCCCAATTTCAAATATGGGCATCCTTCTTTAGGAGTAAGCCCCAAATTCTTAAAGTTCCCAAATATGGGCATCCTCCTCAGGAGTAAGCCCCAAACCTTAATCCCTAACCTGGGTCTCCTTTTCAGGAATAAGACTTAGTCATAATCTTGGGCTTCCTTTTCAGGAGTAAACCCCAAGTCCCCTAACCTGGGCCTCCTTTTTTAGGAGTAAGTCCCAGTCATAACCTTGGGTTTCCATTTCAGGAGTAAACCCCAAGCCCCCCTTAAATTTCTCTTAACCAGTCCTAATTTAACCTTGATTTGGGTTTCCTTTTCAGGAGTAAAACCCAATCATAAGTCCCCTCCTAATTTGGGCATCCTCCTTAGGAGTAAGCCCCAAGATTAGAGTATTCAAATCTCCATGAAGCACATATAACTTTATGGACCCTATTCATGGATTTTCTCCCTAAAAGTGAATCCTAAACCTTCATCTATCTGGGCAGTCATACATACAATAGCCCCAAAAAAATTCTTATGATTGCATCTTTCATGGCACAATTGTCTAAATTTTTACCAATTCCTCTTGTTTCTCACACCGAGCATGACTCACGTGAGCTTAGAGTGTATAAGTAATTATGACATTCTTCTTTGAGACATCAATCATAAACATCATAATCCATCACTCGAACTACGTGGGTTCTGATTACTTTTCCAAAACAAAGGATACGTTGGTAGCCCATTTATGGGTTCGATCCCAACTTTGAAATAATCCCTGTCCTTCTGAATGACGATAAACTTCAAGTGCCCCACTGAGTGGCTTTAAAACCAGCCTGGTTATCATAATGACCAAGAGACTTTTATATAAATGTTTTGAAGGATACCATTGACCAAGAATCTCTAAACAGATATAGATGATTCTCTATTGATGAATAACCTCAAATACATATAAAATATTCTCTAAATTTCTTGCATATTTAATCATTGATTGTTAAAACTAAAGGAAAACACATTTTATACTTGGTAATGTAATAAGGATTCACGAACATAACTTAAATCTATAAAGAGAGTCCCGGAGTAGACAATAATTCTCCTAAAAAAGGTGTGATGAGTCAGACCTCCCATCCTCTAGACCAATGCAAATTCCTAAGCCTCATCCGTCCACAAGCTAATGAGCGCCTACCTTTGGAAAGTAGGTCCAAACGGATGTGGAATCATTGGATGTTTCCGGTTCTACGAACAAACCCGCTAGAAACCGATCGGAACGTTTGAATCTCCCGTCCAGGAGGTCATCCCTGAAATCCGTGAGGAATCAACTGTGCATTAGCCATCCTCTTTCAAATCAACTATATCTGCTCTAAGGTCTCCTGAACAAGACTAGGTCCTAGCAAGGATGCCTCTCCTGCCTCTAGCCAACATATCAGTGATCGACATGGCCAACCATACAAAGCCTCATAAGGTTCCATCTAAATAGTTTCTTGGATACTATTGTTGTAGGAAAACTCCACAAGAGATATATGTTTCTCCCAATAACCTACAAAATCTAGAATGCATGCTCGGAGCATATCTTCCAGAACCTAAATCGTACACTCGGACTGGCCATATGTATGGGGATGGTAAGTTATAATCAAAAGTAACTGTGTGCCCAAAGCCTTTGGAAGCCCCTGCCAGAATCGAGAAGTAAAATGTCCATCCCTGTCTGAAACGATGGAGTGTGGAACTCCATACAAACGTACAATCTCTCAAATGTACAACCATCCCAGATCTTCAACACTGAAGGTATCCTTGATCGAATAGAAGTGAGCAACCTTCGTGAGCCTGTCATTGACAACCCAAACTATGTTATTCCCTCGAGGAAAACTCGGTAAACCGGTCACAAAGTCCATCATGACGTAATTCCACTTCCACTCAGGAATGGGTAACTGGTGCAAGATCTCTGTTGGTTTTTGATGCTCCGCCTTCACCTGCTGACATGTAGAACACCTCATGACGAAACCAGCAATGTCACTCTTCATACCTGGCCACCAATACTGATGGTGTAGATCATGATACATCTTTGTGAAGACAAGATGAACTGCCCAAACTGAGGAGTGAAAGTCCTGCATCAACTCCTCGCGTATGTCTGCTGGCACCCATACGCATCCCTGTAAATGCAAGATCTCATCCTCGCCTATGGTCCATCCAATAATTTGGTCCTCTCCGGACACACTTTCCCTTAGTACTAGGCCTTTAGAATCTGATAGCTGCATTATTCAAACTCAATCTAGAATAGTAGAGTTAATAGATACAGAATAAAGTAAAGTCTGACCCAGTCTATCGTGCACCTCCAAGTGCATCTCATAGAACAGAGCCATAATCTTCCACTCACTGCTAGACTCCTGAACTGCCTAAATATGAGTCCTCCTGCTCAACGCATCATCCACTGCGTTCCCTTTCCCAGGAATATAGGCAAGCTCAAATTCAAAAGATTGTTGGTACTCAACCCACCTACGTTGTCTCAAATTAATATCACGCTGAGTGAAGATGTACTTTATACTCTTGTGGTCGGTGAAAACCAAAAGTTGCTCTCCCAGAAGATAATGTCTCTAATAGCGTAGGTCATGAACAAAGACTGCCAACTCCAGATCATGCGTTGGGTAATTCCTCTCATGCGGCCTCAACTGCCGAGACCCATACACCATGACTCCATCACCATGCAAAAGCACATCTCCAAGCCTGATACCTAAAGCATCACAGTAAACAGTATAGCTCTTTCCTGGATCTGGAAAGACTAGTATCGATGGTGAATTCAACCTCCCTTTTAGCTCCTGAAAGGCTGACCCACATGAATCTAACCATAAGAACTTTTCCCCCTTCATGGTTAGACCTATCAATGGTGCTGCTATGAATTAAAAGACATGTATTAAACATTTGTAGTATCCATCCATCCCAAGAAAACTCCGCACCTCAAAGATGTTCTTCGGCTTCTCCCATGAAACTACAGCTCTGGCTTTCTCTGGGTCTACTGATACTCCTGCCTCTAAGATGACATGACCCAAGAAGTGAATCTGATCCATCCAAAAGTGGCACTTTGAGAGCTTGGCATATAACTGATGCTCCCTTAGTGTACTCAAAAATATCTAATGATGGGTATCATGGTCATGTCGAGTGTGAGAGTACACCGAGATATCTTCCACGAAGACCACCATGAAGGAATCCAAGTATGGATGGAACACTCGGTTCACCAGTTCCATGAAACTTTAGGTGTGTTCGTGAGGCCGAAAGGCATAACCAAGTACTCGTGTAGACCATAACTACTCCTGAAGACTGTAAGAGGGATATTTTATGCTCTAACGCACAACTAATGATAACCAGATCATAGGTCAATCTTCGAGAACACCCGAGTTCCTTGAAGCTAATCAAAGATATCATCAATCCTGGGAAAGGGATATCGGTTCTTGACCATAAAATGGTTCAGCTTCCGATAATCCACACAAAGCCTGAGGGTACCATCTTCCTTCTTCGCAAATAGGATAGGCTAACCCCAAGGAGAAGTAATGGGTCGGATGGAACCCTTTGCCTGAAACTCCTCCAACTGCTTCTTAAGCTCCAACAACTCAAGTGTAGCCATCCTATAAGGAGGAATTGACACTGGTGTCGCTCCTAGCACAAGCTCAATCGAGAATTCTACCTCATGCTCCAAAGGAAAACCTAAAAAGTCTTCTTGAAAGTCATCTTTGAAACGATCCACCACTGGAGGAAAGTATAATTGTGATGTCCCTTGGTCATCCAAGTAAAGACTAGCAATTTGGGCTATAACTCGTCCAAACCCAAGATGCTCTAGACCCGCTCTACTCAATTGGACATCCCATTTTCCCCTATGAAGAAAAGATCCACCCTCTGGTGATATGAAACTCACCCTGCGACGATAACAGTCGATGACTGCCTGGAATGGAACTAGCTAGTCAATCCCAAGAATGACATCATATCATGTCATCTCTAGGACATAGAGGGCCCTTAAGAAGTGATATCCACCAACCTATAGATGGCACTCTCTACACTGACGTACACTAGCCGTTCTAGTCCCCAATAGTGCATCTAGCGTCAAGATATCGGTAAAAGAAAAGATGTAGAGCCCAAGGATTTCCACGATAGCAACAGATCTAAAGCTATGGGAAGCCCCTATATCAAAAAGTGCATAAGCTTAAACTGAGGCTCCTAAGATCATACCTCGAACGATAGAAAGTATGAGATCCTTCTCCTGCTGGGTCTTCTCCACTACAAAAGTCTAGCATGTACCGTGGCCCTGTGACCCTGCCTGACCACTCTGAGCTGATCCACCATGATGTCGTTGAAAACCGGGAGACTGGCTACCACGTCCATGACCTCCACCTCATCCCAAACGGCCATAAGAACTCAAGTTCCTAGAATGGTGAGAAGCTGGTGGAAATAGTCCTAAATGAGGAGTCATAGAAGAACCCCAGTCATCAGCTACAAGAGAGAAGAACTGACAATAGCATTGAAGGTGACCCATCTTGCCGCAAGATCGGCACTCCACTAGGTCTCTCGGGCAATGTGACCTCATATGCCCGCTTCTCCCACACTGGTAACACACCACCTAGCCACCACAAGATGCATCCTGCCTTCTCTGATCTCCTTGTGTAGCCTCCCTACGTCGATTACTACTATCAGCTAGCAGAGTACTAACTCTGGATGTCGAACTTCCCTGGCTCGTAGCTCTATAATCCTTCAGATTATGCTCTGTGATCAGCGCCTAGTTGACGATAAAAGATATCGAAGTCAACCTGAATATGTTCACCTATGACCAGATGTCATGCCTCAGAGCATCCTCAAACTTCTGTGCCAGGAACAACTCATCACCTCCTGTAATAGTCATGAAATGTTGCAGCTCTGTGAAGCGAGAGGAATACTCCATAACAGAAAGGGTACCCTTCTCCAGACTCATGAACTCCGGGGCATGATCGGCCCTTGAGGTCTCTGGGTAGAATTAATCAAAGAAGATGCGCCAAAACTCATCCAAAGCCATATTATGCTGTCGTCCCACTTCTGAGACCACATCCCACCATATCTTGGTGGAGGCTCAAATCATATAGGTAGAAAGATTCACCCTCCTTTCTAGAGGTATCTATAGATGATTGAAAATCGTCAGCATGGCCTCTATCCAAGACTCAGTAGCCTAAGGTCCTCGATCACCTGAGAAAGTAGGAGGATGCTGTTGCAGGAAGACCCATGTTAGATCATCCATCGACGGGGTAGGAGGAAAATTTCCCTGAAAGGTCTGCATCATCCTAAAAAATCCCTCCCTAAACTATGAATCCACACCTATGTCAGGTACAATGGCTGGTGCCAAGGCTGGCACAATGGGAGGATCTGCAGGTGGTCCCTGATCGGCCATGTCTAGTGTCTGATTTCCATCTGGCAACTGGCGCACGACCGGAGGACATCTCGGTGGCATGAATCTGAAAAGTCAACCACAAATATTTGATCAAGATTATCAAGGACTGAATACAAGAAGTGTAAGAAGGGAACATGATAAATAAATAACTCATGTTTTACAAAACATGACTACAAGGTGTGTACATTTACTACACTGCGTGTTCCCTGGAGTCATTCACATGGGTGTGTACTCCTGTCCAGACTTGTTGTGTAACACCCTAGACACACGACATGTTGTCTCCATACATGATGTATACTTAAGTCCCCTTTCCCTGCCCGAGTCCTTATACACGGCTAATCCACACTGATCTCTCCTAAGTCAAGACTACATGGCATGTACTATTACTACACGGCGTGTACTAGACAAGATTCACCTGGCCCGTGTTGTTTGTGACACGGCTGGGTACCTGGGTCAGACTACATGGCCCGTTCAAGGCAGACACGACATGTACGTGAAAGGGTAACACCAACCGGTGTTGTTCGCGACACGGTCAGGTACCTAGGTCAGACTACACGACATGTTCAAGGGGGACACAATGTGTATAAGGAAAGACTCCACCAAACCATGATGTTAGATACACAGATGAGTTCCTAGGATTATAATAGATGGAATGTTCAATGCAGACACGCCATGTTTCCACCAGACTCTTCCCATCCAGTGTTTCTTCCCACACGACCTACGAAAAGGTCAAAGACTATACGGTGTGTACTTATGAAAAAATATTTCTTCCCAAACAGATGAACACATGGTGTGTACTTAACATTACATGACGTGTATTTTGGGTCTTCCCAGACAGTAAGCCTCAAAAAATACTCTAGAACCCAGAAAACACTAAAGCACGCATTGAAATTACCAAATTCTGATCTGTGAGGGCCCATACTACCCACGAATCAATGTTTGGAACTCTATACAAGATATAAATAAGAATATAGTGCAATGATCCACCACATTCCAATCCATGAGGGTCCATAACACCTCAAGAACAAATGTTTTGAATTCTTTCAAACAAAACCTTACACACAATTCCCTATCAAACAAAAGGTATCTCTATCAAGGAATCTATCACAACAACATGCATATTCTACCCAACATCTATCACAACAACATGAAATCGCTAATGAATCCTAGATGACATGGAAATAATGCATGGCATGTAATTTCTAAAAACTTCAT
Organism: Viscum album; assembly: GCA_963277665.1. Taxonomy (NCBI): domain Eukaryota; kingdom Viridiplantae; phylum Streptophyta; class Magnoliopsida; order Santalales; family Viscaceae; genus Viscum; species Viscum album. Next base: position 584,558,184 of record OY728120.1, read on the forward strand.
ATATGATGCATGAGATGGAATACCCTCATCTCATCGGGTTGCAACAGAAATAGAACCTCAATAACATCAAAAATAATAGTACAATTCATGTGATTCACTCAAGGTAAAATAGAATCAACTATAACAATCACAAAACTAGAACAATTGCAATTAAACAAGGTAGAGTGGCTTTTCCCTATACATGGTTTAGCTACTCCCGGGCACAACTTAACACCAAGTTCCAATTCCTTCCTATCACTGGCTATAGGCTCCAAACAGTAAGTCATGAGAAAAGAAACCCTCTGATACAACTGTGTAACATCCCGGTTCCGGAAGCCACCTAGAGGTGCCTTGTACCTGGTTGGTCGCATGGCCTCAAGCGCATTTCCCTAAAAACTAGAGGCTTCCAACTAGCAACAAGGGCCTTGGGTGTTATAGTGGGGAAACTATGCCCTCATTGGCAGAGTACACATCGGAAGTAATCAACACATACAATAGCAGAAGTTGTAATTATCCAACAATAGTAAGCAACAGAAGAGTAAAACAATAAACAACTGGAGCACACATATATATGAAATGATCATGATACATATGTATAGGAAATAATCTAAACAAGTCACAATGCTGGAAATACAAATAGTTCTAAACCAAAGTACAAAAGAAAGGTAAAAAGATAAACTCCTCTGCATCGCAAGCCATAGCTTGGTCCCATTCTCTCCATCTCCACAGCAAGTCAAGTACCTGATGTAGAAGGGAGCTTTCCCTTATCTATACCTGCAACAATAGAATCTGTTCTGTCCCAAAAGCATGACTGTTTCCTCTGGAAATGGGGATAACCTCATTTGTTTAAGGTTCAAACATTCCAATCAGTTTCAAACGGGTTTGTTCGTAGAACCGGAAACATAAAATGATTACATATCCATTTGGACCTACTATCCAAACGTAGGTGCTCGTTAGTTGCGAATCTAAGAGGATTCAGAATTTTCATTGGTTGAGAGGATGGAAGGTCGGACTCATCACACCTTTTTGAGGGGAATTATTGTCTACTCCGAGACTTTATTTATAGATTTATGTTATGTTCATGAATCCTTATTGATTTACCAAGTGTGAAAATGAGCTTTCCTTTAGATCCGAAAATAAATGATTGATATATATGAGAATTAGAGAATATTTTATATGTATTCTAGGTTCTTCATCGATAGAGAATCATCTGTATTTGTTAGAGATTCTTAGTCAATGGTATCCTTCAATTCATTATATAGAGATCTTTTGGTCATTATGATAACCATACTGGTTTTAAAGCCACTCAGTGGGGCACTTGAAGTTTATTATCGTTTAGAAGGACATGGATTATTTCAGAGTTGGGATCATACCCGTAGATGGGCTACCTACGTATCCTTATTTAGAAAAGGAATCAGAACCCACATAGTTCGAGTAAAGAAGTATGAGGTTTATGCCTAATTGATGGACCAATGAAAGATGTTATAGTTAATTTTACGCTCTAAGCTCACGTGAGTCATGCTCGGTGTGAGAAACAAGAGGTATCAGTAAAACCTGACGATTGTTCCATGAAAGATGCAAACCTAAGGAATGATGAGGGGATTATGTATGTGTGACTACCCAGATAGATTGAAATTGGGATTTTAATTCATGGAAGAAACCTAGAAATAAGGTCCATAAAGTTCTATGTGCTTTATGGAGATTTGGATACTTAACTTAGGACTTAATCTTGAGAAGGATGCCCAAATTAGATGGGAATTATGATTGGGTTTTATATTCCTGAAAAGGAATCCCAAATCAAAAAGAGATTGAGACTTAGGTATTACTCCTGATAAGGAGGCCTAGGATAAAGGAAATTACAACTGGGGATTACTCTTGAAAAGGAGGCCCAGGTTAAGGGGACTTGAAATCTGGGGCATACTCCTGAGGAGGAGGCCCAGGTTAAGAGAAATTGTGACTGGGGATTACCCCTGAAAAGGAGTCCCAGGTTAGGGAAGTTGTGACTGGGGCTTACTCCTTAAAAGGAGGCCCAGGTTAGGGAACTAGTGACTGGGGCTTACTCCTGAAAAGGAGGAACAGATCAAATGAAATTAAGACTAGGGATTATTCCTAAAGAGGATGTCCATATTAAGGGAACTTGGACTGGGGATTACTCTTGAGAAGGAGGCCCAGAATAGGGAAATTGGGGCTTACTCCTATGGAGGATGCCCAGATTAAAGATCTTCTCATCTTAGAGGATGAGGTTGAAATGAATTAAATCTATAACCTTAGTGACATAAAGATATGTAAATTACTAGGTTTTGAGATATGTTCCACATAATTCCTTTTAGATAAGGAATCCAACAAAGGAACCATGCCAAAAATGGATTTGAAGAGGGTTTTGAAGGATAAATCTTGAGGATGAGAGGTGGATTTGAAGAAAAGAGTTGAATAAGTAGGAGGGGCACCCAAAAAGAGGTAGGTGCGCAAGTCTTAGTGGGGCGTGCAAGTCTTTGTCATGCAGGTACACTTGCACGACACTTGGAAACTTGCGCGCTGGTCAACCCATAGGGTAATACTTGGGTGAGGCTTGACTCAAGCACTTAGTATTATCCCTAAAGTCTTCCAAAAGAGTGGTGCGCAGGTTTTGTTGAAGGGATAAGGTGGCACGCAGGTATGACCATTTCCCTTAAGGGTTAGACAATTAGGCACACAAGTGTTGGTGAATTTCAATACTTAGGCCTTGTTCCCCTACTTTAGATCTTCCATTCTAGGTAATAAATTACCTTTGAAGTGTTCGGAAGACTTCAAGAAGAGACTAGGGCATCGGGAGCTCAAATCTGACTTTTGGAATTTTTCGTCCCCAAAATGGGGGGCCCACAAGGGGTATTTATAGGCTGCTGAAGACCCTGGGAAAAAAATAAAATAGGGCGCGTAAGTCACCTATGCGCCCAATATGTTGCGCACAGGTGTACCTGTGTGACCATCTTGGAGCCTGCGCGGCCCATGCTTAAAGAAATCCATGTTCATTCCTTTGCCGATTTTTTATGTTTTTCAAAGGATGAATCACTTTTTGTTTAAGCTATTTTTATTTTCATTCGTTAGACTCTGCGATGGAAAGGAGCATCAAAAAATTTCCCACCTCATAGTTGGATCTAAAAGGAAGGAGGATTTGACTCTGAGGTAAAGTAGAAAACCAAGGAAGAATGGCGCACAAGTTTTGAGCGCGCAGGTAGCAGCGGGCAGGTGCAAGCTACTGAGGCCTCGGCACGCAGGGCTGTGGCCTTGCCTATAAATATGTGTTCCCTTCTCACGCAAATCACCCGGCTTTGAATGATTATGATCTCTCACCAGGCAGGTTACTCTCGTCTTGCAGGTTTATGATTTTCCGCGGTTTCATTGCTTATGTTCGTGTCGTGCTTCTACAGAGGTATTTGGACTTGCGCGGTGATACCTACGCGCCCAAACTTGCGCGACCGGATGAGACTTGTGCGCCAACATTTGTACTTGCGCGCCTTAATGACTTAGCCATTTTTTCACTTTTCTTCACAAATTTTATGAAAAATCAACTTACTTAAGAGTTAATTATTCGACCATTGTACTGATTTAATGGCTCCTAGATGAATCAGAACAACTGATGAAATGGCTATCAAGCGGATTTATGGCATGATGAACGTTGTTGGATATGATTACTATGATATATGAGACATCACTCTTCTAGATTTGGCCAAGTACTTGAAGTAGTATCATCTTAACTTTCCATAGAGCACCTACTTGCCTCTATATGGGCATGTTCATCTGCAAGAAGTCAATATTCCAGAGGAAAAGAATTATCTCCCGCATTCTTGGTTTTAGAATTACACCAATTTTTCTTCAGAAAATATCTCAATTGGAGGATCATTTGTTAATATTGAAATAGCAGAGAAGGCCTACATAATGTATCATATCCCTTGTGCCCCAGATCTGAAACCTCACAAGCCCGAGCTGCAACCACATTGTTATCTTTAAATCTTCTGAAATTATAAGATGGATCAATCCAAAGGCTGGAAGAAGAATTGGGAATTACATACTAGAGTAGGTCTGAAGCCAACTTGGATTTGGGAATATTGGGTGTGACAAAAATGTGTAGTGTTTGTCAAGGATTTGAAAGGAGCTGCAATATATGAAGCCGTCTGGGCTGGGCAGACATATGTCTATAGGAATGATGACTTTGTACCAGAGCTAATCACCTGCTGGAGCCCAGAAACCAATTATTTCCATCTGAATCATGGAGAAGTAGGAATCAGTTTTTGGTATGTCGACAAGATATTGGAGGCACCAATTTTGGGCAATATGTATGATGAATTCATCCACCCCAAGGCGACTTGGAATGCTTTGGAGAAGACTCCAGATTTGGCTCGAGAGTTATTGAATATATTTTACAAGCTTAAAAATTCCAATACCTCCAAAAATCATTCCAAAAAGGATATTCATCCAAAGGAGTGGATGGATATGTTTCTTAATAGGAAGGACGGGGAGTGGCCCAGCTGTACTCGTCCTACTATTTGCCCCAAAATAGAGAAGAGGGGTTCTTCTGGCACATTCTGGCTGACTCTAGAAGCAGGAGAATTTGATAAGTGGGGTTACGAAGTGTATCAGAGAATCCCAAAAAATACCCATATGGCGGGCTTCTTAGCCTTGTGGCTCAGTGTTTATCTTTTTCCAACCAGGGATTTGAAGGGAGGCATCAGGCTCGGTACCTTCGTTGTGGCAGCCAAGTTGGATGAGAAGAAAATGGTTGGGTTGGCCACCCCCAATTTGGCGAAGATTCACAGGATCTTACTCCATGTCTTTATGGGTAAGTCTCCTTTGAGAATAGTGGTACCATTCCAAGTTTTATGTAGATGGATCACCACTCATTTCAGGACATATTCTGTACCGAATGGAGTATAGGTTCTTGGAAGATCTTTCAGGCCATTAGTGCAGGCATTTTCTGGAGTTGCTCTGTTAGCTCTCAACATCTATTATATGAAGGTGATGATGAGAATGTGCAAGGAATTCAATTTCTTTACTTATAGAAATCCTACAACTGGGCAGTTTGTTGATGATGGAACAGCCGGCCTGAAATTGAGGTCATACATGCTGGCATGCAGAGATGGTGTACTGGCCACCAAGATTGATAGGGAGATTATATGCAAGTCCTATGCTCCATACAGATTTGCATGCCAATTAATGTGTCTGCAACAGACTGTTGTATCCCCTCCTATGCATGTTAGGTTGTAGAAGCATCCGATGGTTGCCTGCCAACTATGTTTGCTGACATCCATGGAGAAGATCAGGGCAGTGTTTGATCTACCAGTTGATAAACTGGAGAGTAATTTGACTACATGGTATGCCGAGAACTGGATACCATCATATCCTAAAGGAATACGAAATCATCCAGATCATTAGGTGGGGAAAAAGAAAAGAACTATAGAGAAAGAAACCCTTAATCTGGAAGGTGAAGATTCCCCACCTGGAGCTGATTCACCAGGTTCCTCACCTAGTGCTGGCTCTCCAGATTCCCAAGATGGGGATGATGAGGCACAACATGCGGAAAAGCGGCCTCGTGCCAGATATAATCCTCTTGTCAGAATCAAGAGACCCACTCCATCGATTCCTAGTGAGTTACTTCATTGAGGTAATTTAATCTCCATTACATTATAATGAAACGAGTTTCATTTTCTTATTCTCTATCTGTAGTTGTAGGATCTGGGAAGAAGTTGAAGTCTAAGATTGTAGGACCCTCCTCCCAGCCTTCTGGTACACATGCTGAATATCTACGACCAGAGGTTGTCCGTACATGGAAGAGTATATATTGTGATGCTAAAACTGCATGGATAGATCTGTGCGAGGGGTTAAACATCCCTGGGATAGGGAATCTTCGCATATCCACCGATATCATTTTCGAGGATACCCCCGATGAAGTGCGGGCTTACATCAGAGAGCGGGAGATGCTCATATATTCCACTGATGATTCGATTCCTGTCGCCAAGCGGGTGAAAGAAATGATAGATCGGGGAACCACTGAGGGGACTGGTGCTTCCAAAGATGAGGAGTGGCACGATTACGTGGCTCTTGAAGATGTAACTCTCTTTCCTTATTTTATTTGTAACTTGATTCCAGTTAAAGATTTGTTACTCAAGGAAGTAAATTACTTTCTTCATCATGCAACTTGCAAAGAAAGGAACTGCTGAGGTCCTTTCACCATCGTATATCCCTTGTGGTAATTCCATTGGGACTAATGAATCTCCTCATGATCCGGGAGAGGTATCTCTAGGCCAGTAGGACATACAAGAGGAGTTAGACATGGATCTTCATTCTCCAATTCCTATATTTGGAGATGATGATGTCATCACTCCTAAAAAGCCGAAGAAACAAAGACATCGAAGGAAGAAGTCCATAACTCAACGCTTAATTAGTAGTGGTAAGTCCTTCAGATAGTCATGATACTTAACCCATGAAAAGATTGCTCATAATTTTTGGGATTGTAGGGGACTCTTAAATTTCCCCTTTGAGGGAGAGGACTGACCCTCCTCTAAGAATGAAGGAGGGTGCTAGTGAACAGTCACAAATTCATGTTGAATTGGCTGCTCCTAAAGAAGATCCAGTGTCTGTTCCCAGTACAGCTCCTGTTGTTGCTGCAAGGAGAGAAGAGCCTACTTCTGGTAAATTAAAAATGCTTCATGAGATTTTGAATGAAAACATCAACTGGCTTCCATTCTGTTATACTTTAGGTTCAAACCCTGCACTGGAACAGTTAGCAACCACTACAACTGATGCATCAATTTTATCTGAAGAAGCTATCCGGGGTCAGAGGCCGTAGAATGAGGGTCGCCAAGAAGATGTATCGAATGTTACCACTGGTGAGACTAACCAGGAATCTGAGATAACATTGGATGAAATGATGGAACTTGGCCCATATTTTGAGGATTTTTTAGATCATGTTAACTTACCATGTGATTTAGAAGATTTTGGAAATGAGTGTTATCCTTCGTCTTGTTAAAATAACTTCTTATTACATCTCTGACCATGATTGGTTCAAATGTGCAGTTCCATCTGAGCAAGATACTGAACTGACAATGACTGAATGGGGTACAAACAACCCTACTATTGCAGAGACACTAGCTCAGGTGGATCTTAACCTGGAAGAGCTTCCTGAAATTCATCCTAAAAATCCTATTGAAGCTAGGAAAGACAGAGAGGATCCTTCTCATGTTGCTGATATACCATTGGGTGAGGGATAACAATATTTGTGACAGTACTTAATTTTCAAGACAACCAATCAATTTTTTTGTCCTTTGAATCTAAAAAAATCTTTCAATTGATTATGCAGGGACATCAATTTCAGTGGCTAGATCTGGAGGTGAAGCTTCAGCCTCTGCCCCAACGGGAATTCAAAGTGATGTAACAAGGGTCAGGGGGGATGGAGGAGAACATGGAACTTATTTAAGTGCATTAATTCCATATTATATTCCCCCTGTGATAGTGATGCTGAGTCAGATCCGAAGGTACAAAAGGTGCTCCAATTTTCACGTCGTAAGGCATGAAAGAACATATGGAAAATCATATCTGAAGTGCCTCTTGAAGAGTTGTTATCGAAGATCCCCCGACTGTCATCCCTGTTCGTCATGTTGGGACTTGGCGGTTTTGGATATCAAGAGATCCATGCCACGGTGAAACAAGTCATCTTATGAAGGGTGGAGGAGAAAAAGTACCATCAAGATTTGACCATTGTGAGGATGTTGACCAATGTCCGTGAATTTGAGGCTGCGGTGTCCCGAGCTGAGGATGATCATGCTGCCAAGTTAAAGGAGCTGAAGCATAAGATCAAAGAGAAAGTCATCTAGCATATGCACCTTCAGCAATAGTTAGATGTTGTTACTGGGGAACTTTATCAGCTTAATAATTCCCTGGAAGGAGTTCAAACAAATGGTATGAAAGCCATTGTAGATTCAAAGAAAGCACTCCATCAAGCTGAAAAGAGTGAAGTTGGTCGAGTGCATGAGCTTCAAGTGGCTGATGATGAAGCTCGGGATGCCGTGAATCAAGTGAAGAGTTATGTTGATAGCCTTTTGTAATTATTGGAAAAGAGAAGAGACTCTAGTTTGTGGATTTCCTTCTGACTCTTGTGTATCAATGGAGAATACTTTAATCTTTAATCATTTGTGCCTGCATTCTTTTGGTACCTACTTTAAATTTTTACCTAATCCAATGGGCCTAATAAGAATAGTTTAATTTTTACTAGGATTATAAAAATAACCCTACAAACTTTGAATCTTTAATTGCTCAATATTACCTAAATCATACGGCTTGTATGTTTAGTGAGCTAGGAGTTGACTTTTGTTTAGAGTTCCCTTGTCTTTTGTGGGTAGTTTAAAGTCATGCACGTCGGACATGAAAAGGCTATTGTTTAAGGTCAAAATAAATTTGACCAAATGGATAAAAATTAACTCAATTACTTGATAATTTATATTAAAACATATTACCATATTCTATTAAGGGGGAAAACATGTAAACTATGACTTAAGAAATTTTGAATTTGAGGAATGATATGAAAAAGGGATAAAAGGCATTAGAAGAAGTATTTCCCAAGAATGAAGTTACCATTATTTAAAAAACCAGTTAGGGGGTTGAATTATGTAGGGACACTTAAGGGCATTGGCTGCATAGTCAAATAATAACATCTTTTGGCTGACCGGTCCGTTATGTAGACTACTTATGCAAGGCCGCCTAAGGGCATGTGCTATATAGTCAGGCAAATGAACTGTCAGAAATTTACTTTTCTACTGCTAAAAAGCCAGTGAAAGTTTATGGAGATTCAAATTTTCCAAAGCATAGAGTTTTCTATATGGAGGGAAGTACTTGAATATGGAGAGGATATTTACAATCAAGATTTTCTATGAATTCGATGAATGTGATTCTTGTGAAGGTCTGACCGAAACGTAGGGAAGGGAAATATTAACCATATACTTAAATACTTTTAGATCATGAAAAAGAGTGTGGGACAAATATGATAAGGATGGCTATTTTTGTGGATCCCTATATATTGTCGTTAAGACAAATAAGGACAAAATAGGTTTTTCTCCCATGAATGAAGTTACCACTATTTAACAAACCTGTTAGGGGGTTGAATTATGCAGGGTCACCTAAGAGAATTGGCTGCTTAGTCAAATAATAGTATCGTTTGGCTGACAAGTCTGTTATGTAGACTGTTTATGCAAGGCTGCCAAAGGGCACGGGCTGCATAGCCAGGCGAAAGAAATCTCAGGAATTAGACATTTTGTGACCTGAAGTCAAGAAAATGGTTATGGAGATCCAGAATTATTTAAGGTTAGGAATATGACACATCAAAATTGGCATTGTTAAATGCATAAAAAAGATACATAGACCAATTCTGACCATAATTATGTTGTGGATGGGTCCTGAATTGAGGTGTTGGACTTCAACAGGGGGGCTTTTCAATTAAGGGACTGAAAGTGGAATTTGGGGTTAGGCCCAAAAACTTGGGGCTGGATTCGAGGGATGCTCAAATGTTCTTACGTATCCCATAAGGATGGGAATCAAGCCGCACATAGTTCTTGAAATACCCTCTGTACAAATTTGGTTCTTACATATGAAGGGTGAAAGGGGACTTTAGTGCAATGATGGTTTGACCCAAGATTAAGGTTCTTGAATTGACATGTATGAATGTAGTATTTGGAATATAACATGATTTGAGATCAATGTAAATAATGATTCCCTCTCAGGTGAGGGTGTCAAAGAATGTTGTATTTTATTGTCATACAGGAAAAAAGTTTGAAAATTTTAACATCATATAGCAAGGATGATGGTGAACCAATGTAAAAAAAATATTGGTTCTGGGGTTGGTTTCACGAATCAACATTATATGAGACGGAGGTGAACTGATGTGAAGGGATTGGTTTTGGGTTTGAACCTCGAGAGGTTGCGTATATACCTAGCCTAGAAGGCAAGGATCAATGTCCGCGTAGTTCAATTGAAGAATGAATTGGTGATCAATTTGTTCTTGAGTAAAATGACCTAAAAAAATGTTGTTGGGACTTACACATGGTTAGTGGCCCAAAGAGGGTGTTATGGTTGAAGTTTACCCTAAGCTCACATGAGTCATAATCGGTGTGAGAAACAAAAGGTAGCAACAACCCTAATGATGCAAAGTTTAATGTCATTTTGGACGTATAAGGGATTGTGTACAGTTTAACAACCTGTTGGACAATGGGGGACTATGCAGTTTATTGTCATGCAGTAAGGACAAAAGAGGAGGTTGTATAGTTTAACGTCATATAACTAGGACAAAAGAGAAGATTATGAAGTTTAAAGTCTTTCAGTAAGGACTTTGGGGACTGTGCAGTTTAATGTCATGCAGTAAGGAAAACACAGTTTAACGTCATGTTGGATAAAATGGGGACAATACAGTTCAACGTCATGTTGGACGATGGAGTGTTGTACAGTTTAGAGTCATGTAGCTAGGAAGTATTAGAGACTTTTTCCTAGTTTAACGTCACGTGGGACGAAGAGGTGCACAGATTAACATCATATATCTAGGATGATGATTATGCAGTTTAATGTATTGTTGGATGTAAGGTACTTCTGTATAGTTTAGCATCATGTAGTTAGGACGTCATAGTATAACGTCAAATTGGACGTATAAGGGACTGTGCAATTTAAAGTCTTATAGCAAGGGCAACATAGTTTAACTTCATATTGGACGAAAAGGGGACAACACAGTTTAACATCATTTCATATGTAAAGGTATTTGTGTTACAAAAAATACTTCTTCAAGAATCTTCCATTGGTTGGAGTCATGATGAGTTCTCCATCCATTGAGATCAAAGAATAAGCTCTATTGGAGTAGACCTTATGTATTGAGTAAGGTCCTTCCCACTTTGTCTCAAGATTGGGAGGTTTCTTTCTTGGTATCATTGGAGTTCAGAGATCCAATACCAATTCTCCCTGAATGAATGAATGAAGACGAACTTTTTCGTTGAAAGCTCATGCTATTCGATTCTGATAGAATTCCAAGTGGTGCAAGGTGCACAATATTTTCTCATCTAATCATTCCAATTCATCCAATCTCTTATTATATTGTTCATCTTTAGATGATTGATCAAAAATGGCTACTCTGAGCAAGGGTAATTGAACTTCAATAGGAAAGACTGTTTCTGTTCCATATACCAATGAATATGGATTTGACCACCTTGCAGTGCGGGTGGTGCTCTGATAAGCCCATAAAGCATGAAAGAGTTTATCAGGCCATGCTTTATTATCTTTATCCACCCTCTTTTATAGTATGTTTGAAAGAGTCTTGTTGAATGCTTAAATTTTCCCATTGGCCACTGCATGATACCGAGATGAATGGTTGGATTTGATGTTGTATTCTTGATACAACTTCCTTACCTTGGATGAACAGATGTTGGTGACATTGTCCGTCAATATAGTATGAGGGACACCAAATATGGTAATGATGTTAGACTTGATGAAGCTAACAATAATTTTAAAAATAACTTCTTTGAGAGGTATTACCTCTACCCATTTGGAAAAGAAGTCACTTTCAGTAAGAATATACTTAAACTGCTTGGTTGTAGCTAAAGGGTGAGGTACCACTACATCCATTCCCCATGTGGAAAATGGCCATGAGTATTTAGCTGTATGAAGAAACTCTGGGTGTTGATGAAGGAAGTTGGCACATACTTGACATGAATGAAACTTCTTTGTGAAATCAACACAATATTGTATAATTTAAGGCCAAAAGTATACAAGACTTAGAATTTGATCAGATAGTCTATGTCCAGACTGGTGGGAACCACAGACTCATGCATGTACTTCTTTCATGATAGCCATTGTCTCTTCACCATCAATGCATCTGAAGAGAACTCCATCAAAACCTCTTTTGTAGATAAATTTTTCTAGGTGATCAGGGCTATCATAAAGAGTAAAATCGATCACACGTTGTTAGATTTGTTCTTTCTCAGCTCTATCAGGTGGGAGTGTTCCATTTTGAATGTATTCCCTGATAGGTGTCATCCATCCTGTAGTATGACCATATGGTTCATAAATGGGACTAATTTCATTGATTTCCTCTATTCTGGTTTGAACATAAGGTGAAATTATACGACGGTGGGCAATACTGATGACTGTTTGGTCCCGATTTGGATCTACCAGAGCTGTGGCTATATTAGCTAGTGCATCAGCTTAGGCATTTTGTGATCATGAGAGATAAGAAAATGTCGGTTTCGAAGGAAATTCCATCATTAAAAATTTGATGTAATCATACAAAGGGATTAACTCTTCTTTTCTTATGGCATAATCCCCATTTACTTGTTTGATTACCAGGTCTTAATCACATTTCTCATTTAAGTGATTCATGTGTGCTTGAAGTGCCAACTCCAATCCTACGATGAGAGCTTGATATTCTGCTTAATTATTTGTACCTCCTTCCCACAATAAGAAGGAATATGGTAGCACTGCCTTTTCCGAGGAAATAATTACAATTCCTAACCCAACTTTGTTGAATTTTGGATCTTCCATTTTCTTCCCAGTTGGACTTCTGGAAGAACCATCAAAGTATATTTACCATGTTTGAAGATTATCTTGAATAGAAAAGACTTCCTCATCCGGAAGTTCAATATCTAACGATCTATCTTCTAGTGAAGGGTGTTCAGCAAGGAAATCAGCCAGAGCATGGCCCTTAACTACCTTTTGAGACACATATTGGATATCAAATTGCTACAAAATAACTGCCCACCTTTCCAGACATCCGGTAAGAAATGGACGACGAGGATGAATTTAAGAGGGTTATTGCGAGATACCAATTGGACCTCATGATGTTGTAGGTAGTGTCTCAATTTATGAACTAAAAATATTAATGCTAGGAATCACTTTTCAATACTTGAATATCAGGTTTCTGCTTCATGCATAGTCCAACTGAGATAGTAAAGGTTGTTTTCATTCCCAGCATCATTCTTCTGGGTAAGGAAGGCACCTAATGATCTCTCTAAAGCTGTCACATACAGAATAAGTGGCCTTCCTTCAACAGGTGGCATTAATAATGGTGGACTCAAGAGATATTTCTAGATAATATTGAATGATTCTTGACATTCTTCAGTCCACTGGTAAGTGACTCCCTTCTTCATCAATTTGTTAAAGGGTAAACTTTTGCCTGCCAAATTGGTGATGAAACGCCGAATATAGGCTAAGTGTCCTTGAAGTCCTCTTAATTCTTTCAAATTTCGAGGAGGTTTCATACCAAGGATTGAATTTTCTTTCTCAGGATCGACTTCAATACCACGATGGCATACCACAAAGCCAAGAAATTTTCATGAGGTTACCCCGAAATCACATTTTAAGGGGTTCATCTTCCAATTGTGTTGTAGAAGTTTGTGGAATATGAATTCAAAATCAGCCAAGTGATTCGAATTTTGTTTGGATTTAACCACCAAACCGTCCACATAACATGAAACAAATTTCCCTAAAAAAGTTTGAAGATACGGTGCATGGCACACTGATATGTTGTGCCTGCATTCTTCAGGCCAAAAGGCATTACCCGATAGAAAAACACACCCTGAGGGGCTCTGAAGGCTGTATATTCTTCATCTTATGGAGCCATTGAGATTTTATTATACCCAGAATATCTGTCCATGAAGGAAAGTGCTTCATAGCCATCTATTTGATCAATTAAGAGTTCTGTGATCAGAACTGGAAAATCATCCTTGGGACAATGCCGATTAAGATATATGAAATCAAGGAAAACTCTAATTTTTCCATTCTTATTTTTCACAGGGAAAATATTATCCAACCATTTGGGATATTGAACTTCTCTGATGAAGTTAGCTTTGATAAGCTTATCCACTTCAGCTTCAATTTTGGAAGCATAAGTTGGGTGTGTTCTTTTTGTGGCTTTCTTAAATCCTCGATGTTCTTATGGAAAAACCAAATGATGAGTAGAAAAATCAGGATCAAGACCTAGAATTTTTGTATAGTTACAAGAAAATATATCTCGATTTATCTTTAAAAATGAAATATACATTTCTTTCTCTTAAAGAGTCATGGACGTACTAATTAAAGTGGGGTGTGGATCTTCCTTTGTACCCAGATTTATTTCTCTGAGTTCATCCATAGTGGTAGAGATACCCTCTTCAAATGTTGGGGGGAGAATCTCTGAGATCTTCCTATTCTTCTTCAACATGCATTATTTCTTATGTTTCTACTTGCATAGTAGATGATGAATAAGAATTTCCACAATCAATAGAGATGTTAAAATTTGAACATCTTGAAGAAGAAACTTCCATTTCTGACCCTATTGATGATGAATGGTCTTCCTTGGGTAATATATAGGAGATGATGGATTGAGAATCGACATCATCGTTCAACTATAACATTGCTATAACATCTTCTGGCCTGGTTGATGAAGTATAGAATTACTAGATTTCAGCAGATGATATGAATACATCTCCATTTGAGCTTTCATCATTGCTTGGTGAATCACAAATTTCACCCATGTTGTCGAGCTTGATTGCCATAATTGAAATTATGGAAGTTTCCATAAATGTATTTGGATTTGGGTCTATCCTGTCAATTTTACTGATAGGCAACATATAATCTGTACTCACATGTATGAATGGGTTTACTGGAATCTTTTCCAAACCATATGGAGCATTAACTTTGGTAACATCTTTTATTGTGGATTTCTCCTTACCCTCCATGTGATAAAATTCCACCTAAATTTATTGAGATTCACATATTTTGAATGGGGATTTATCAACATACAATGTACCAATTTGACCATTGAAACAATATTTGAGACATTGATGGCATGCTTAAGGAATATCCTCATGTTGGTGTAGCCAAGGTCTTCCAAGCCAAATATTGAAGGTTGTATCATGTCAAACAACCATGAAACTTGAATTAGATACAATATTTCCTAACTGAGTTATAAGTGTGATCTCGCCCAAAGGTTCTTGTTCATTTTTATCATATCCTTGCAACATCAAAGTAGAAGGAGATAAATCAAATTCGGTGGGGCCCAATCGATGAAGTGTACGAATGGGGATGAGGATGAATCCTGAACCATTATCAATGAAAGCTCTTAAGATGTCTACATCATTGAACCTGCTAGATAAATACAAAGGTCTAATATATCCATGCACAACATCATCTTAATCTTCATCTATGAAAGATATAACTACATGGAATTATGCAGGATTATTCTCTACGTGGTAGACTGCAGCCGCAATAATATCATTTGCGAATTCCCGAGGATTTGACAAAGCCTTAATGAGTGCCTCCCAAAGATACTTTGGTAAAATCAAGGCATCCAGAATTGATAACTTGGCCGGTACTTGGGCCCAATGATTCAAGACATCATATTTTTTATCGAAAGGTCTGAGTTTTCCAACAGGAATATGTGGTTTCGCAGATACCTTAGAGGTTGATGATTTGGATGTAGATGCTTCTTGTATCAGGGTAGGAGTTGGAAATACTCATGGATTTGGAAGATTAGACCTAATAGGTCAATTTAATTGCTTAGAAGAAGAAGGTGGAACCTTTAACCAATCCTCCAGAATAACTATTCCAGGACTGAATCTGTCATGTGTGGAAGAATTAGAATAGTGTCTTTTGGGATATCCACATCTTCCTCTGTATCCCAAAACTCTGGAACTCCCTATAATTCCTCTGTTTGATAAAGGGAATTCAGGTTCATCAAGATCAAAACTATAACTGGCATAAGGATGTGTTATGTGAATCATGTTAACAGAACCAGATATCAACTCTTCATATGATGAAGACTCTGCCAGTTTAGCTAGTTTAGGCTCTGCCGTTTGGTGGGGCGGTGCCCGTGGCGTTGAATTAGATGACATAAAATCTTCCAGAATCAAAGATAACTTGGTCTTTGACACGATTTCATCTTTTATTGATTGTTCCTATTTCATTGAATTATGCCTCCCCTTTGAGGATTTTTCTTTTGATGAAGTACGTTTTGCTGTGGCATTCATAACAGAATACACAATTGGTTTCTTCCATTGTGTTCGAAAAATGGCATGAGTTCGGTTTATCGTTTTACTAACCATCCAATAATCATATTTCTTTTCATTTTTTCTTTTGACTTCTTGCCACTTGCCTTCTTCCTCTGGATTTGTAGCAGTAAGACATGCTACCTGAGCTGAAGAACCTTTTAGTTCGACTTGTCCCGCGTACAAAATTTTTTATAGGAGGTCTTTGAAGACAAAACGCTCCTAAATGGGATGCCCCAACATCTGTTGTAATTGTAAATAGTTGGCACAGTCTTCATCTCCTTCCTTTTTCGGCCTTCTAGGCCTTGGCAATTGAACTAAATTACTTTCCAGAGCCAAAATGAAGTAACCAGGAACTTTTTTATTTTTGAAAGAATAAAATTTGCTATCTAATTCCTCAAATTGTTTCCATCTTTGATATGTTTGATCATCTTGACAAAATGGCCTCTGTTTTGGATGCTCAGGAGGCAGAGCCCTTCGATAAGATGATGGTTTTGAAGTAGAAACAGGTACAAGTGCTTGTTTAAGGGTAACTGTAGATGTCTCTTCTTTACCCATTATCCTTCCTGGAGCTGGTGGAATTACACGAGTTTTATCCTTATCCTTTTTAAGAGAGTCTTAAATATATTAAGTGGTTGAAATATGGTCTTGAACCCCTCTGGTGTATTTCACAGGGATCAATGGTGTGCGTAATTCATCACGCAAATCTGCTACACAGATTGGAAACAATTCTTCTTGAGGGAGTGATAATCTTAGGGAATATGTTAATCCCTTCAACCGAGAAATGAAATCGAAATCCCTTTATTTCTCCCTTTTCTTAAAATTTGTAAGATAAAAATCTGTTGTCTTTGGAAACGTTGATCTGAATTAAAGACAAAATCGTTGACGAAGATCCTCCCATCCAGTAATTGACTGGGATTGCAAGCTTGTATACAAGACAAAAGCAAGCCCTTGTAATGACTGTACACGACATCTGATCTTAACTTCTTGTTGTTGCCGAAAGGTTCCCATCATAGGATCGAAAAGAGAAACAAAATATGTTAAGTGTTGCTCTGGGTCTCCTGAAACATTAAAAATTGGGAATGTGGTACTTGCAAAATTTTATGGGGGAGGAATTGCATCAACCTATTCAAGGTAAGCTCTCTTTTATGGTTGAATTTGTGAAAGTTTTCCCTCCATAGCTTCCAAATAAGTTGTTAATGACTAAATGGTAGTCATTAACTCTTTAGAAACATATGGTTGAGCTTGGGCTGAGCATATGAAATAACTGGAGCTTGGACAGGTATGGTGGTTGGTACTGCAACTGATGTTAGCACCACCGATTGTTGTTGCACATGACCCATAGGATGAGTCCTATAAGGGTGTACTAGTAAAGGTGGATACTCTTGATCCATATTAGTAGTCGCAACAAATTCCCTTGGCTGACTGACTCCAGCACATTTAGGAGGAAGACTACCTTGAAGTAGTTCTACATTCAACCTCCTTAATTCCTTCATTTATTCCTCTTGTTGTGTGAATCTTCGCTCTAGTGAGAGTGATTGGCCTTCTCCAGAGGAAGGGTAAGTGACCTGATTCTTTCCTTTCCCCTTGTTGGATGCCTTTCAGAGAGGGGGAAGTTGGTTATTTTAAGGAATACCTAGATTCTGAGTAATACTTTGATTTTGTGTACGCACACCATCTTCATTTGTGTCTGTGTGTACAACCTCTTGAGCAGTAAATTCTTCATATGATCCCTCTGAGTGAGCCTCATGCTCTGGAGGATCAGCAACAATGGCATTGATGACATTTATTGATACACAACGCATTGCATCCCTTCTATCATCATTTCTGCGATATTTTCTTCTTCCATGTCCTTGATGAGACATTTCCTTTTGTTCATTTCATCCCTCAGGAACTTCTTGAAAAACCATAATTTGGAGGGAATCTTCTGATAATTTGGCTCTACGTTCCTCTTGTGGCTTCTTCCCTAATCGAGAGAAGACTGACTTTCTCTTAGGAAGATATTGAGGATTTGAAGAAGTCCCCAGTCCGGTGGACTAGGCTGTTCCTGCTATTCCTACTCAACTCCTCGAATCCTATTTGTTGATCCCGAGGGTTGGGTTAAAAGAGTCCCCAGTCTAGAAAGCTTGGGTGGCTCTTGAGCTACTACATTTGATACTTTCTTAAAATATCTCCTGATTTTTCGGACCATAGTCTGGAAATTGGCTGGATGCATCAACCTACATCCACTCAAATCACCTAGCTCAAATGAACATTGGATGATTTTTGAAACTTCTATTACATAATTATGTGCCTCCTATAAATGAGAATCCTATTCAATATTCTCATTTTCTTGATGCAATAGTAATTCGACAACTTGTTCTCTGTATGCATGATTTTGGGAAGAACTAGTTTAGGCATGTTCCTGACCAAGAATTTGATTACACACAAAACCAATTGGCTGTGTGGCCAACCATGGACAATAACATTACATGAGACCATTTTTTGAAGGATTTGTTGATTGGAGAGTACATTGAAATGTAGTGCTCCATGAACAATGCATCCCTTGATATGAATACCAGATGGGGCATTGTCAATTAACTGGTGCAATCTTTTTAGTGCGCCCAACATGAACGCTGAAGTGCTCTCTGCTGCTTTTCAGCCTTCGGATATCGAGAAACTGAGAGAGATGCAAAATAAATTTGGTGTTGTAATGCATATAATATCTTGACATGATTTTCATATTCAACATAAGATAATATTTCATTTTTCAATTGACAAAGAGTTTTCCACATGTTGAGATGAATATCGTGAATAAAATATTCCGTCAACATCTCTGGAATGGCATAATGAGAGTCAGCCAAAGGTCAAAACATGACTGGCACTTCACATTTCTCTAGTTGTTTTCTCATATTCAGACCTTCCTCTTTATCATTCATTGAAGATTCAAATACCTGATTAGACTAGAGTTGGTGCTTCCTTTTTGCTTCATCAAATTCAACAAGATTGGTAGAGAATTCACTTATCAAACTAGAAGATGAATGACCCAGGGAAGGTTTGGAGAATGACCTACATATCAGGTTAGCTTCTAATTGAGAAAGTATTTCACCTACTAGAGGTAAAGCATCAGACATGACTGGATTCACATTTGTAAGGGCCTCAAGATAAGAGGGATTTATCGTTATTGCATTGTACTTTAAAGAATTTTCCAGGCAACGCGAATTACTATTGCAGAGAGGACTTTCGCAGATAAATTCATCATCATGGGGAGGACCACCATGGTGGGTTACAACAAAAGATGAACGATTTTGCTCCTTGATTTTCTGGCCATGCAGAGGGTTATCCTGACTCTCATCTGAAGATGATACTTCGAGATCGACCAAACTGTCATGAAACAAGCCTTCATGAGGAATTGTCTGATGCAGACCTTCGGAATTATTGTCCCCACTATTGGGAAATCAGAGAGTATAATCTTGAGTTGCAACAGACAATTGTCTGATTGCTTCATGAACTCCAGAATCGAGCAAGGCCTTATTGCAGATTGGCTCTTGATTTATCAACTTTGCTGAATGGGTCTTTTTCTTAGATGCCTTCTTACTCACTTGAGGAAACACTTGTTGATGAAAGTGGTTATTATGGGTAGGTGTATGTGTCTGCTTAGGAGAAATAGTCAGGTTAGGCTGATTATCTCCATTCAGATCAGGTGTATGTGCCTGACTTGATTGTCTGTATAACATGGGGGAGTATGCCCCACAAACCTCTTGGACTGGAAAAGAGGTGTGTATCTGTTACGGAGTGATATGTTAATGATTCCCCCACTGGAAGGGACATATTTATATTTCTTTCCCTGTGATGCTACTGAAGCTGTTATGATATTCTGACAGGCGTCTAGAATATGAGCAGGGATTTGCATCTGCTCTTTCACAACTGTCAGAATGTTCTTGGTGACTTCAGCTGCTGGAATTCGAATATACATCCATTCCGTATCTGGAGTAGGTGTATGTGCCTGCTCCTATCCTCCCATTCCTATTAGTGAATTCTGACAGTACTCATGCATAGGGGCAGAGAGTTGAGTCTGCCTCCTATCTTTCATTGGGGCTTTCCAATTGACTTCTCCGAGTGATACCAAATGAGGCTGTTGATAGTCTTGATCAATACTAGCAGGTGTATGTGCCTTCTGATTACACTTTGCCTAACGTGGTTGATGAACTTTCTTCAATACTGGAAGACGAGGCTGCTGGCAGGATTGATGAGTGTAAGCAGGTGTATGTGCCTATTTACCAGTTGTCAACACATTTGGTTGGTGGGATTCATCGTATGTAGTCAGAAGAGCCTGTTGACTAGCTGATGGTTTATAAATAGGTGTATGTTCCTGTCTATAGTACTCTACCGGAATTTCCTGGCGGGAATGGTGGGTTGCTTCCAGATGAGTCTGCTAGATAGTGGGATTAAGACAGATGTGTGTGTGTGCCCGCTCGTTGCTTTCCACCAAGTTAGGTTGGTGGACTTCTCTGGAGATGGCAGAGATAAGAACCTACTCACTATTGACCGGTCGTTTCCTCTTGTGGTTCGTCTTTCCAGCTCGAGTTTGAGGAACCTAAGCCGAACGCCTTGAGATGGAACCCTCATCATGTTGAGGGTGCACTACTGCATGATCCTGGTGGCGATTGTTGGTGGGAGTCCTCGAGAAGGACACCTAAATCCTTGAATAGAGGCCCTAAGTGACCTCCTGGTCAACCTTCCTATAGTATGTGAGAGACTTTTTGTTAATTTCTGGGGATAATGACCCGAAACGGTTGGAGACAGTGGTTGGCACCACCTGCTTCTTGATCACTGGTCGTCGTTGTCCGAATAACCAGGCTGAGTTATTAACCTGGAGGGCTTGTCGAGCAGTCTCCAGAGTTGGAATGGTACCATGTTCATGGTATTCCTTAACCAGTGCATTTGATACCCAGCGATGAAGATGCTGAGTAGGTTATGTCATCCTCAGAGCGGACAAAGATCTAGAAGTAGTAGCGGTAGATGCATTCTTAGCAGAGGTATTCACAGGTGTGAACTTTAGAGAATCCATTTCTGTAACGCATAAGATCTTGGAAAAGAGTGTTTGTATGATATAACAGACATAATCAAGATAAGTTCGGCCACTAAATCTTTTGTATAAGCACATATGTTATTGATTACTTTGTTGGCCCAACATTGAGTTTAAATAAGGGCCTAACAAATAAGTAAAACATCATTTTAACTTGGTTAAGGATTCACACCGGGTTCACCATTTTTTGTTTCCTCTAGAAATGGGGATGACCTCATTTGTTTAAGGATCAAACATTCCAATCGGTTTCTAACGGATTTGGTCGTAGCACCAGAAACATCCAACGATTTTATATACATTTGGACCTAATTTCCAAAGGTAGGTGCTCATTAGTTGTGAACCGATGTGGCTTACGAATTTTCATTGGTCGAGAGGATGGGAGGTCAGACTCATCACACCATTTTGAATGGAATTATTGTCTACTCCAAGACTCTCTTTACAGATTTAAGTTATGTTCATGAATCCTTATTGAATTACCAAGTGTGAAAATGAGAATTCCTCTATATATGACAATCAATGACTGATATGTATGAGATTTAGAGAATCTTTTATATGTATTCTAGGTTCTTAATCGATAGAGAATAATCTATATTTTTAAGATATTCTTAGTCAATTGTATCCTTCAATACATTATAAATATATCTCTTAGTCATTATGATAACCATACTGGTTTTAAATCCACTCAATGGGGCACTTGAAGTTTTTTGTCGTTCAGAAGGACATGGATTATTTCAGAGTTGGGATCGTATACACAGATAGGCTACCTATGTATCCATTTTTAGAAAAGGAATCAGAACCCACGTAGTTAGAGTAAAGAAGTATAAGGTTTATGCATAATTGATGACCCAATGAAAGATGTCATAATTACATTTATTCTCTAAGCTCACGTGAGTCATGCTCGACATGAGAAACAAGAGGTATCAGTAAAACCTGACGATTGTGCCATGAAAGATGAAATCATAAGGAATGATGTGGGGATTATGTATGTATGACTTCCCAGACAGATTAAGATTAGGATTTTACTTCAGAGAAGAAACCCAGGAATAAGGTCTATAAAGATATATGTGCTTTATGGAGATTTGGATACATAACTTAGGACTTAATCCTGAGAAGGATTCCCAAATTAGACAAGACTTATGATTGGGTTTTATATTCCTGAAATGGAATCCCAAATCAAAAAGGGATTGAGACTTAGGGCTTACTCCTGAGATGGAGGCCCATGTTAAGGGAAATTATAACTGGGGCTTAATCTTGAAAATGAGGCCTAGGTTAAGGGGACTTGAAATACGGGGCTTACTCCTGAGGAGGAGGCCTAGGTTAAGAGAAATTGTGACTGGGGATTACTCCTGAAATGGAGGCCCAGGTTAGGGAATTTTTGACTGGGGCTTACTCTTGAAAAGGAGGCCCAGGTTAGGGAACTTGTGACTGGGGATTACCGCTAAAAAGAAGGCCCAGATAAAAAGAAATTAAGAATGGGGATTATTCCTAAAGAGGATGCCCATATTAAAGGAACATGGACTGAGGCTTACTCCTGAAAAGGAGGCCCAGGTTAGGGAACTTGGGGCTTACTCCTAAGGAGGATGCCCAGATTAAAGATCTTCTCATCTTAGTGGATGATGTTGAATTAAATTAAATCTCTAACCTTAGTGACATAATGATATGTAAATCACTAGGTTTTGAGAGATGTTCCACATAATTCTTTTCAGATAAGGAATCCAACAAAGGAACCATGCCAAAAATGGCTTTGAAGAGGGTTTTGAAGGCTAAATCATGAAGAGGAGATGTGGATTTTAAGAAAAGAGTTGAATAAGCAGGAGGGGAACCCAAAAAGAGGTAGGCACGTAAGTATTTGTGGGGAACATAAGTCTTTGTGGCGCAAGTACATTTTCACGACACTTGGGTACTTGTGTGCCGGTCAACCCATATGGTAATACTTGGGAGAGGCTTGGCTGAAGCCCTTACTGTTATTCCTAAAGACTTCCAAATGGGTGGCGTGCAGGTTCTGTTGAAGGGATAAGGTGGCGCACAGGTGTGACCATTTCCCTTAAGGGTTACACACTTAGGCGTGCAAGTGTTGGTGAATTTCAACACTTAGGCCTTGTTCCCCTTCTTTATATCTTCAATTCTAGGTAAGAAATTACCTTAGAAGTGTTCGGAAGACTTCAAGTAGAGACTGGGGTGCCGGGAGCTCAAATTGACTTTTGGAATTTTTCATCCCCAAAATAGGGGGCCCACAAGGGGTATTTATAGGCTGCTGATGACCTTGGGTGAAAATCAAATAGGGTGCGCAAGTCACTAGCATGCCCAATATGTGGCGTGTAGGTATACCTGCATGACCATATTGGAACATGCGCGGCCCATGCATAAAGAAATCCATATTCATGCCTTTGTCGATTTTTTATGTTTCTTCAAAGGATGAATCACTTTGTGTTTAAGGTATTTCCATTTTCATTCGGTAGACTCTCTAATGGAAAAGAGTGTCAACAATGACCCAAACCGGGTGTGAGAATAAATCCTAGTAGGAAACCACCCAAAGAACTGTGCCTAATAGTCAGTGAGATTATGGCATGTAAATTACATTAAACAGTAAACAGTCAATAGTGAACATTAAAAAATAAAGTACTTAGTAGTAAACAATCCACAGTTCAATCAAGCAACAGTGAAGCAAACCGTTAACCACAAGCAGGTAACCCTTTGGGAAGTACTCACAGCCGTCCCCTCTGGTCCTACCTAAGAAGTATAGACAACCCTCTGGGAAACACACTCTGTATAACCCCTCTGGTTCTGTATAGGAATTTAATAAGGACTCTCCAAAGAAGCACTCACAGTCTATCCCCTTATAGTCCAAGTAAAGAAAGACTCTCTAAGGAAGCTCACACAGTCCATTCCCCGCATAGTCGAAGGTAGTTAAGGACTCTCTGAGGAAGCTCACATGTCAATTACCCTTATAGAACCATGGCCGAGGACTCTCTAAAGAAGCTCACTCTGTCAATTCCCCTTATAGCCCAGGTCGTTCAATTCAAATACAGACTCTCTGAGGAAGCTCACGCAGTCTCCCCCCTTTTAGTCTAAAGCACTGAAGGACACTCTGAGGAAGCTCACTCGGTCAATTCCCCTTATATCCCCAAGTGTTTCTAGGATCTCTGAGGATGATCACTCATTAAATCCCCCCTTATAGCCAAAATTGATCAAATACTCTCTGAGGAACCTCATCCGGTCAATTCCCCCTATAGTCTACCACACCCAGTTCTCATGTCCTTGTGTAAGTCAACGAGCATAGTAGTGAAATATATCCAATGTAAACCTACAGAAATACTTATATAAATAGTCTACAACATATAAAGCACGTCATAACTACAAATAGTGTATCCTACAGCAACAGGCATGGAATCAGGCAAAGTAGCCAAAGTTGAACAGGACCAAATGGTTGTAAACAGAACATGAATGGGTAACACACATCCAATGAATAAAAATCAACCCTAGAAATATTCAAATATCCTCTACACATGCATACAAGCATGGTAGGAAAACAATAGGCGTAAAACAGTGAACACAAAATGCCCCGTTCAAGGGTATTGGTGGAATTTTCTCATAAAACTCAATGACATCAAACAAAAGGGCACAAACCACCTACCTTGGGGTTAGGAGATCAATATACTTGAACCAAGAAACTTGAATACCCTTGGAATGTTGTAGATCTAAGAAAAAATCCAAAACATTCAACCCACGATAACATGGAAAAGAAGAGGAACTGGAAAACAAGGCTCAAGAAGAAGAGAGAACTCACTGATGCGATTCCAACACAATCAACTGTGTTCAAATAGGAGAACGGGTGGAGAATCGGGGGCTCGTCAAAGATCTACGGATGCTCGATGCTCTCGGACTAATGAAACCTAAAAGAAGTGGTTTCTATTCATCAGACATGACCCCGGTGCGTTTAATGAAAAAAAAAAGAATGTAAACAGCATGTACTTTTAGAGTACACGGCGTGTACTTGCCTTTTCCATACTCCGCTTTAAGCGGCCTCCAATTCACTCCCTCACGGCTATGTATGTGGCTACTACACAACCAGAACATGGACTGCTGTGGCAAGAAAGCACACGACATGTAATCATAAAGTACATGGCGTGTACTTAGATTTTTTTTTGAAATTCCTCTTTTCTCCAAAAAATGACCAGAAAGGAAAAACATACCTGAAAAGAAGGTCAGGGTTCTTAAATTTTTTATGTGTACCCATAGTAAACATTTCAATCCAACATGTGGTGTTGATAGAATCACTTGGTAAAGAGATTTTAGAGGTATAAAAGGCTTTAAAAACATGTGTCAAGGGGTCAAAACAAGACAAATGATGTCATATTTCCATGAATTATGAGGAAAATTAATGTGGAATTATTTTAGAATTGTATGAACGGACGACATGTCATTTTGAGTTATTGTTTTCCTAGGATTCTCATAAATGTATTTTTAGTGTTTTAAAACACTAAAACATGAATGTAATGGTGAAAACCATAAAATATTACCTTAGATTGACATGAAATCATATTTCAACCACCACTGAGTTATTGTTGACATGTATGTATAGACAACACATCAATCTTCCATGTGGTGTGGTCAGAATGACTCGGTAAACAGTTTTTAATGGTACCAAAGCCTTTAAAAATGTGTTTCGGGGGGTCAAAACCAAACACACGATGTCATATTGACAATAAATTAGAGTAAAATGACCATATATTGAATTTTGAAATATAGAAACACACGTCACATCATTATGGGTTACAGTTTTCCTAGGATGCCCATTAATATGTTTTTAGTGTTTGAAAACACTAAAACATGTGTGTAATATTCAAAACCATATAAAGACCTCAAATTGATGTGAAATCGCAGAAAAATACTATTGAGTGATTTTTGTTGTCTACTCATAGACAACACATCAATACGATGTGAGGTGTGGTCGGAATGACTTGTTAAACAATTTTTAAATGTACTACAACCTTTAAAATCTGTTTTGGGTGTTCAAAACCAGACAAACAATTTCAAGTTACCATTAAATAAGAGTAAAAAAATTGCATATTTATTTTTGAAATATAGGAACTGAAGGAATTTCATTCCGAATTACAATTCTCCAGGTATACCTGCAAACATGTTTTTAGTGTTTTAAAACACTAAAACGTGAATGTAATAGTCAAACCCATCGAAAACCACCTCAGATAGATGTGAAATCATGGGAAAACCACTATTGAGTTATTTTTTATGTGTGCATATAGATAAAATGTCAATATATCAAGTGGTGTGGTTGTAATGACTCATTAAAGAATTTGTAAAGGTACCAAACCATTTAAAAATGTGTGTTATGCTGTCAATTCTAGACAAACGACGTCATATTTCGATGAAATCATAGGAAATTAACTATAGATTTATTTTTGAAATATACAAATAAATATAATTTTGTTCCAATTTATTATTTTCCTAAGATTCCCAAAAACACATTTTTATTATTTTGAAACACTCAAACATGTGTGTAATAGTCAAAATCCTTATTAAATGACCATCATTTGATGTTTGGTCTGGGAACAACCACTATTGTGGTATTTTTGACATGTACATGTAGAAAATGCATCAATATGATTTGTGGTGTTGTTATAATGACACGATAAATATTCTGTAATGGTTACAAAACCTTTAAAAATATCCAAATGACGTCGGATTGAAATGGAATCATACAAATATTGTTTTATATTTGTTTTTGTAATGTAGGAATTGGAATCAGATCATTTTGAGTTATGGTTTTCTTAGGATACCCATAAACGCATTTGTAGTGTTTTAAAACTCTATAACATGTGTGTAATGGTAAAAAACCTAGAAAAAAACCTTACATTGATGTGAAGTCATGAGAAAACCATCATTGAGTTATTTTTGACATGTATGCATATAAGACACATCAATATGATGTACGATGTTGTCTGAATGACTTAGTGAATTGTTTTCAAAACTATCAAATTTTTTAAAAATGTGTGTTGGGGGGGGGGGTAAAAACACAAAAAATGATATTGGATTTCCATGAATCGTAGGACAAAGACCATATATTTATTTTTTAAATATATGAACCAATGGCACATCATTCTGATTTATGGTTTTCCCAGGATGCCAGCAAACATATTTTCATTGTTTTAAAACACTAAAACGAGCATGTAATGATAAAAACTATAGAAAGAACATTATATAGATTTTAAATCCAGGTAAAACAACCATTGATTTATTTTTGATCTGTATACACAGAAAATACCTCAATCCAACCTATGGTGTGGTTAGAATGACTGTGTAAACCATTTTTAAACATACCAAAGCCTTTAAAAACATTTGTTGGGGGGGTTAAAACCATGAAAATGTGTTTGGATGGTCATGAAATAATAGGAAAATGTCATTGGATTTATTTTAAAAAATTAGGAACAAATGGAACATCATTCCAAATTACGGTTTTCTTGAGATGTCTACAAACGTGATTTTGGTGTTTTAAAACACAAAAATATGTGTGTAATGGTAAAAACCATAATATACTCTATCATATTCATGTGAAATCATGGGAAAACCATTATTTAATTATTTGTGACATTTATTCATAGGAAACACATCAACTAAATGTGTGTTGTGGTCTGAATGACTCATAATACATTTCATAAAGGTAATAAAGACATTAAAAAATGTGTCAGGGTTCAAAACTCTAAAAAAATAAGAGATTTTCATAAAATTAGGGTAAAATGACTAAATATTTACTTTTAGAATCTAGGATCCAATGGAAGGTCAATCTGAGTTATGATTTTCTTGAGATGTCCATAAACACATTTTTAGTATTTTAAAACACTAAAACAATCATGCAATGGTCAAAACTATAGAAAAATACCTCATATTAACATGAAATCATAGGAAACCCATGATTGAGTAATTTATTATGTTTACAGGCTGACCACATGTAAATATGATGTATAGTGTGGTCAAAATGTCTTGATAAACTATCTTGAAGGTACCAAAGCCTTTAGGAATGTGTGTTGGGGGGTTAAAAAAAAAAAAACAATGTCAGATTTCCATGAAATCAGAGAAAAACTAGTGTAGATTGATTTTTAAAATGTAGGATACAATGACATGTCATTTTGAGTTAAAATTATCTTAGGATTCCTATAAATGTTTTTTAGTGGTTTAAAACAATAAATAGTGTGTTTAATGGTAAAACCTATCGAAAATGACCTCATATTGATGTGAAAGAATTGGGAAACCACAATTGCATTATTATTGTTGTTTATTCACAGAAAAAATGTCAATATGATGAGCAGTGTGGTCAGAATGTTTTATTAAATAGTTTTTAAAGGTGCCAAGTCCTTTAGAAATATATTTCGGTGTCATAACCAGACACATGACATTAATTTCCATGAAATGAATTTTGAAATTTAGGAACCAATGACACATAATTCTGAGTTATAGTTTTCCTGAGATACCCATAAACACAATTTTGGTGTTTTATAATACTAAACAATGTATTTAATAGTTAAAACCAAAGTAAACTACCTTGTATTGATGTGAAATCAAGGTAAAACTACCATTGAGTTATTTATTACGTGTGTGTACTGACAACATGTCAAGATGGCATGTGATGTTGTCGGAATGGCTCGGTAAATTGTTTTTAAATGTACCGAAGCCTTTAAAAACATTTTTAGGGGTCCAAAACCATACGAATGGTGTTTTATTTCAATGAAATCATATTTCAATGGCCGTATATTTATTTTTCAAATATAGGAACCAATGACATGTCATTTCAAGTTATAGTTTTCCCGGGTTGCCCGTAAACACATTTTTTTGTATTTTAAATAACTAAAATGTCCATGTGATGCTCAAAACAAAAGAAAACGACATCATATTGACATAAAATTATGTGAAAACCACCGTTGATTTATTTTTGATGTGTATGCGATGACAACCAGTCAATATGATGCGCTGCATGGTCGAAGTGACTCAGAAAATAGTTTTGTAATTGTACCAAAGCCATAAAAACATGTTTCAAGGTGTCAAAACCAGACAAAATATGTTATACTTTCCTAAAATTAGAATACAATTACCAAAAAATAATTTTTGAACTACATGAACTGACGAAACATCATTTTAAGTTACAGTTTTCCCAGCATACCCAAAAACACATTTTTAGTATTTTAAAACACTCAAACATGTTTGTAACTATATAAATCCTAGAAAACGACCTCGTGTTGATGTGAAATCATTTGAAAACCACTATTGATTTATTTTTGACATCTAATTATAGAAAACACATCAATATAATGTGCAATGTAGTTAGAATGACTCAGAAAAAAGTTTTTAAAGGTGTCAAAGTCTTTTAAAAACTTATGTCGGGGGTTAAAACTAGAAAAACCATTTTAGATTACTATGAAATCATAGGAAAATGAAAATAGATTTATTTTTTAAATATAGTAACTAAGTCATATCATTCTGAGTTATAGTATTCCTAGGATTCCAAAAAACATGTTTTTAGTGTTTTAAAACACTAAACATGAATGTAACAGTCAAAAACATATAAATCAAGCTTAGATTAATGTGAATTCATGGGAAAACCACCATTGAGTTATTTTTAATGTGTATACATAGAAAACATTTTATTTAAACATGTACTGTGATTGAAATGATTTGGTAAACAATTATAAAATGTACCAAAGACTTTATAAATGTGATTCAAAGGGGTCAAATAGAAAAACGATCTCAAATGTCCATAGAATCATAGGAACATGAATGAAGATACATTTTTAAAATATGTAAACCTAGAGAACATCATAATTTGTTACAATTTTCATGGGATTCCCATAAATGTGGTTTTAGTGTTTTAAAACACTAAAACGTGTATGTAACAGTGAAAACCAGATAAAAAGACTTCATATTGATTTGAAATCAATTGAAAACAACTATGGAGTTATTTTTGACATGTATTCATAGACAACACATCAATCCAACTTGTGGTGTGGTCAGAAGGACACGGTAACTAGTTTGTAAAGGTACTAAAGCCTTTCAAAAGTTGTTTGGGGGATAGCAAACAAACAATGTCATAATTCCATGATATCATATTGAAACAACCATATATTTATTTATGTAATGTATATACTAACAACACATAAATCCAAGTTATTTTTTATAGGATGATCGTAAACACATTTTTAGTGTTTTAAAACACTTAAACAAACATGTAATGGTCAAAAGAATAAAAAATACCTAAAATTGGTCTAAAATCATATAAAAATCACCATTGAGTTATTTTTGATGTTTTCTCATAGAAAAAATTACAATCTGAAGTGTAGTGTGGTCGGAATGACTCGTTGTATAGTTTTTAATTATATAAATGACTTTAAAAATGTGTGGCTTGGGGTGATAAAAACATAAACGATGTCAGATTACTATGAAATTAGAGTACAATGGCCATAGATTCATTTTTGAAATGTAATAATCAATTGTATGTTATTATGATTTCTATTTTTCTTGGGATTCCGATACACACATTTTATGTGTTTTAAAACACTAAAACATGTGAGTAATGGTAAAAAATCAACCTCATATTGATGTAAAATCATGGTATACCCACCATTGATTTATTTTTGACATGTACACATATACATAAAATCAATATAATGTTTTTTAAGGTTTAAATGACTCATTAAAAACTTTTTAAAGGCTACTAAATCCTTTAAAAATGTTGGTTGGGTGGTCAAAACTAGGCAAAAAACATCATATTTCCACGAAATCATTACCATAAATTTATTTTAGAAATATTGTAACTGAATTCATGTCATTCCAAATTACGATTTCCTCTATATGTCTATAAATACATTTTTATTATATAAAAATACTAAAATATTCATGTAATACCAAAAACCATAAAAAATGAAATCAGAATAATGTTATGTCATGGAAAACCACTATTTATTAATTTTTGTTGTGTACACACAGATAACACATCAATACAACATGCAGTGTGGTTGTAATGACTTAGTAAACAGTTTTTCAAGGAACTAAAGACATTAAAATATGTATTGGGGGTTCAAAACTAAAAACAAAATTTTGGACGATCATAAAATCAGTAGAAAGTTACATTAAATTTATTCTTAAAATGTAAGAAGTTACATAACATAATTCTAACGTATAGTTTTCCCGGGATTTCCGTAAACTAAATTTTAGGGTTTTAAAATAACAAAAAATGCATGTGATGGTAAAATCTATAGAAAATGTCTTTAGATTGTTGTGAAAATTTTGATAATCTTATATTGAGTTCTTTTTGACTACTACCCATAGAAAACATGTCAATCCAACATGAGGTGTCTTTCAAATGACTTATTAAATAGTATTAAATGTTATAAAAGCCTTTAAAAATGTTTACTGGGGCCCAGAACAATCAAAATGTTATGTTATTACCATGAAATCAGAGAAATATGGTTATATATTGATGTTTGAAATACAGTAATTGATAATATGTCATTCTAAGTTGTGGTTTTCTTGGGATGCCGGCAAACCCATTTTTAGTGTTCTAAAACACTAAAACGTGCTTATAATGGTCAAAGTCATAGAGAAATACCCCATATTGATGTGAAATATTGGTAAACCCACCATTGGGTTATTTTTTATGTGTACATGATTAAAAAATCAATCCAATGTGTGGTGTGGTCAGAATGGCTTGGTAAACAATTTTTAAAGGTGCTAAAGCATTTAGAATTGTGTTTTGGGGGTTTAAAATCATAAAATTGATGTCATATTACCATGAAGTCAGAGGGCAGTGATTGTTTATCAATTTTTGAAATTTAGGCACTTGTAACATCCCGAACTATGTTCCACCCACCAGTGCCCCAAGCCGGTCAGTCACATGACCTCAAGCGTGCCTCCTGGTATGCCAGAGGATACTAACTAACAGCGAGGGTCTGATATGTCAATAATAGGGATATTATACAATCTTTTATAATAGTAATAAACCATAAAAAAAATAAACAATGGTGGAATATAATATAACCATAATCATAATAGTACTAGTATCACAAGATGGCTCAAAAACTGGAAATACAACATCAAAACGGAACTGTAAACATTCCATGACAATTTATGTGTCAAGTGTCTAAAATGAAACCCATAATAAAGACACTAACAAATCCCCCAAGTGGGTCCTGAAACGTTTTGCATTCCCCCATCCATGATTCATCCCAAATCATCTATATAACACATGGATTTTTCCCCTAACCTATCTAGAAAACACAAAGTGTATTTGGGTATCGATCGGGCAGCCCGAGTTTGGTGTGAGTAAAACATAGTAAGCTACAACAAATGGTGTTTAAAACAATATCCAATCAATAATAGTGTTTTAAATTGTATAAAGAAATAGTTATTATTCATATGTAAACAGTTATAACAATATCACTTATTGTTTATTTAACTACATAACCCCTTCGGTTCTCGAGGACAACCAAACCTCAATACTTGCATCGGCCCGTTTCAGAGTCTAATATATCTCCAAGGGATATTTAATTTGAATGTACATTTTACCATTAATAATCTCGTAATTGAATGAATATGTTACCATTCACTATTTCTCAATTTAATGACCACATTACCATTCTTAATACATGGAAAAATTTCCATGTTACCATTCACCATTTAATAACACATAATTTAATGATCATGTTACCATTCACAATACATGTCCTAATTTCCATGTTACCATTAACCGTTTAATAACACATAATTGAATGAGCATGTTAGAATTCATAATACATGTCAAATTCCCATGTTACAATTCATAATACTTGGATGAATGTCTATGTTACCATTCACCATTTAATAATACACAATATCACAATATCACATATAAAATATCCATGTTTACATTCATTATCACAATTCAGATATATCACAACAACACATTAATTATTTCAAAAATTAATTAATTAAATTCAATAATTTGATGTTCACATCAACCAATTAATTATTTCCATAATTAATTAGCCTTTTAATTCTGATTACTAATTCAAAAATTAGTTCATCACATCAATCCCCTTTATTAATTCACTAACTAATTATGAACATAAATACCATTAATTAATTCACCAATTAATTAATCCATATTCACAAAATCAATATTTTATAACAAATTCAACAATTAATTATTTCATTCACAATCTCACGATCCCAAAATTAATTCAATAATTAATTATTCAATTCACAATTCAATATTCAATAATTAATTTATTAATTAATTATTCCAATTCACGATTCAACATTAAATATGTAATTCAATAATTAATTATTCTAATTCACAATTCAAAATTCGATAATTAATTTCGCAATTAATTATTTCAATTCACAATTCAACATATTAATATTTAATTCGACAATTAATTATTCCAATTTACGATTCAATATTCAATAAAAAATTCGTCAATTAATTATTCAATTAGTATTCTTAATATCTCAGAATTAATTCATCAATTAGTTATTCAATCAATGATTGTACCGAAATAAAAATCTATAATAATTAATTAAATAATTAATTATTCCCATCAATCTCATTAATTAATACAACAATTAATTAATCTCATCAATATCATTAATTAATTCAACAATTAATCAATCCCATCAATCCATTCCTTTAATTCACCAATTAATTTATCATCTTAATCCCATTAATTAATTCCACGCTTAATTAATCACATCCAACTCCTTCAATTAATTCACCAATTAATTATTCACATCGATTTTATTGATTAATTCAACAATTAATTAATCAAATTACTACCACTAATTAATTCATCAAGTAATTAATTCCATAAATCCCATTATTTAATTAAACAACTAAATTATCATATTACTTCCATTAATTAATTAATCAATCAATTAATTAATTAATCTCATCACTATAATTATTTAATAAAAAAACTAAATGATAAAATTACTCCCATTAACCAATTCATCAATTAGTTAATCACATAAATTCCATTAATTAAATAAATAATTAAATAATCATATTAATTCCATTAATTAATTCATCAATTAATTAATCTCATTAATCCATTTTTTAATTCAGCAATTAAATAATCCCATTACTTCTATTAATTAATTCATCAATAAATTCTTCCAACTTAAACAATTTAATTACCCTAGTTAATTATTAAATTATTTATTCTATATCAACCAATTCCATTACCCCAATTAATTCATCAATTAATTATTCCATCTTAATCAATTTAGTATCCATAATTAATATATCCATTAATTCTTCTAACTTAATCAATTCTATATCCCCAATTAATTCATCAATTAATTATTCCATATCAATTTCATTATTAATTTAACAATTAGTTAATCACATAAATATCCTTAATTAATTCCCCAATTAATTAAGCACACGAACTCATTAATTAATCTTCCAATTAATAAATCTGGATCCACAAACTGAATATCCTCTAATTAATTCAATAATTTATTATATAATTCAATCCTAATATCTCATTAATAATTTAACATTTAATTATTCATGATCTAAAATACTAATATCCTAATTTCACATTTCCCTTAATTAAATAATTCAAGAAATTAATTACATTAACCAAGAATTAAATTTATAAACATCTAATAAATATTATATAATTAAATATATATAATTGTAATCAAGACAATGGGATTTTAATTTTAGACCGCCTATTTCAAAATTGATAAATAATGCTCGCCAATGGATATCCCCAAGTTGGACGAAATCAATCAAGAAAGTGACGATGAATGATATTTAGATATGAATCCTAAATCCTAGATTAATTAAATCATGACTTAAAAAACCTAGGTCTAGATCTAGAACCAATAGTGGATAACATCCCTCTTTTTATCTTGAAAGAGGATCAGGGGAGAAAAATAGATCTAAATGGGAAGAAACCACTTACCCGTGGAGGTGCAGATCTTAAATCCACCCATTGATTTGCTATGAATGGGGGACATGATGGCTTAGAATCCCTCCATATGCATCTAAAATAAAAAGAATATTATTTGGGGCGAGTTGGGGTCAGATAGGGGATGAAATAGGGGTTTGGGAAATTAAAATCTAATTCTTGAGTTAACTATCACCCCATGCACAGTTTGTTGGGTGGGGAGCGTGGTTTCCCCTAACCGTGTGCCTTAACCATGCACCTCTTCTTGTGGGGGGGAGGGTGTTTTATTTCTCCTTTTAGGGAACATGGTTTTCCAAACTGCATACCAACCATGAAAATCCCAACTTCCTGGGTTCGCATGGTTATTTGGGATAGGGTACACAGTTTTGGAAAACTATGAGCCAACCATGCACTTTCCCACTTCCTTCCAAAAATTCAAATTTTCTACCCAAACTCACCCAAATAGAGACCCAAACATGTTATTATTAAAACTAGGAAAACGAGTACCTATAAATTATCCTCTTATATCCCTATAAAAAGTTCATGATCATTCAATATTTTGACCTTAGAAAATCCCATCCTCGAGCTGTACTCCCAAGTGTCACAAAGATTCTAAGTAAAATAGTTGGGCCACTTTTCCCTCTTATCCAGTTCTCGACCCAAATTTCCTACCTGAATCCATCGATTTTTCCATTATATATGAACTATAGGCATAGTATTTCTCTATAATAGATTCTCACTGTGATCCAACACACGTATCAGATGCTCCTCAAAGATGCATCGGTATCATGAACAACCTCCACAACATACCCTATGAGTTTCCCAAGTCATTGTTCTCAACAACTATAAGGACATCATCCACCATTGTAACTTAAAATTTCTATAAAAAACATGATGGAAAGGATGTAAATCCACTACCTCCAAGGCCATTTTGTCAATGAATTTAAGAATGCAATTTATAGGTTCCTCATTGTAATTATAATTCCACCACTTCCAACCCATGATCTTTCTCCATGCACTTACTTCTTACACATCACTCCCCACCTTTGGAGCGTCTTTAACACTGCTTGTTATGAAAATCAGCCACCGCATTATTCATCTACCTCCAATCCATCCTAATAACCTCATTTTGAAACTTTTGATGGCATTTCTCACATCATCCATCTCCACATATATTGCTTCATAATAATATCTTCCAAGGGAACCATATCCAACCAAAACAAATTCAGGTAACTAAGAGTTAATCCAAATCTTTCTCAGCATACTTGGGATGATGCCAAGGTAGGGGACATGATCATCACTAATTGAAAGTACACTAACAAGTCATCAATGAACACCACCCCAAATCCTATATTACAAATTTCATCTCCCACAATGGAAACACCATAATCTATTGAAAGTCTTAGGATTCCCTACCCGCCAACATCTCACCACATCGATCCAAAACCAAATGTTCTCTTTCACAACCTACAATTGAGTTATCGAACTATGGAATTATCACTACCCAAACCACCCACATCAATGGAAAAAAAGGGATTATCATTTCACAACATTAACAAAGTTAACAAGAGGTATTTCACACAACCATAATTAGTTTTCCCCCCTTTTCCTCTAACAGAGTCAAAACCGAGGCCCAATCTCTACCCATAACCATCTTACATATAGGTCATGGTTAATAAACATAATAACATTCCATTATCAAGTTTATTATTATACACCTAATTATTAGTATCTTTAATCATTTTATTATTCTCTAAATCCACATTGTGTAGAATTTTATTTCAATTTCACAAGCACGGAAGAACATTTAATGTTCAAAAACATACCCCAAATCGGTTTTCCCATGCATTCCTCAAATGATGCAGGTCATAATAATCTTGAGTTCCTATAATGATGCATGTATACTCAACTTTCATGCCAAGTCGGGACACAAGTAAAATCTATGAAAATGTCATCATCAATAATCACAATATACAAAAAGTTCATCACCCAAGGTGAAATAATATTCTACTATAATAGAAAACAAAAATAACAATATTCCCACCCTTGGTAATTGGGTTCCCACCCATACATGGGTAAGATACTTTTATGTATGAGCTCATAACCAAGTCTTGAATCTTTATATTCTCATATATACCTTTCCAAAATATTAATAAATATAAAATAAAATATAACTCCTTTGATACCACTTTGTAACATCCCGACCCAGGTGCCACACACCGGTGCCTCGAGCCGATTAGTCAAATGACCTCAAACACACCCACCCATACATCAAAGGTTGATGACTATGAGTGAGGGTCTAAAATGTTGATCATATTGAGATTATACTCTCTTTTATCAGATTAATGCACTAGTGAAAATAAATTAACAATATAATAATAACATATAACCATAATACAAAAGTACCAGTATCACAGGATGAATCAAAACTGGAAATACAATATAAAAAATGAATAGTAATCATTCCATGCAAATGTAAATGCAAACTGTCTAAAATGAATCCAAAAATAAATACACTAAATACCCCCAAGTGGGTCCCAAATTGATTCTAGTTCCCTCATCAATGCTCCATCCCAAATAAACCATATAACACAGGGCCTTTTCCTATAACCTATCCAGAAAACACAAAGTCTATCCAGGTACTAATCAGTCAGCCCGAGTAGAGTGTGAGAACAACTCAGTTGGCCACCACTAACGGTGTCTAAATCAATATATAGTTAATAATAGTGTATGTAGTTCTATAAATAAATAAGTAATATGAAAAAGTAACCAATTATCATATTATTAATTATTCTTTATTTAACCACAAAATCTCCCAAGTTCATGTGGTCACCCAAACCTCAATACCTACTTTAGCCTTTGATGGAGTCTAATCTATCCCCAAGGGATATTAAATTCTAATTCACATGTTACTATTCATAATCTCACATGTGAATAACCGAGTTACCATTCTAATGCACATGTTACTATTCTTAATACTTGGACAAATGTCTATGTTACCATTCACTATTTAATAACCAATAATTGAATGATCATGCCACCATTCATAATACTTGGTTGAATTTACATGTTATAATATACCATTAAATAACACATAATTTAATAATCATGTTACCATTCATAATACTTGGATGAATGTCCATGTTAACATTAACGATTTAATAATACATAATGGAATGATCATATTACCATTCACGCATATGATTCACTCATATATACCCTTTAAGATAATTGAAAATTTATCATTACTAAATGTATTAGAGGTAGATATAGGTTCCACCCATCATGTAATGAAATCATACATGCATGTGACACAAGATAATAAAACATTCATTATATCATGACCCATAAAAATGGGATGAGCTACATAAATGTAACATCATAACCCATGAAATGAAATGGGTATCCTAAACACGTCCTCGTATACTATCCTATTGAAAAGATATGGTTTTCAAAATCATTTTATCAAAGCATAACTAGTGAAAAGAAGCTAGTTTCATAAGCGTTTAATCATGGTATAACCCATTGAATAGAAATGGGTGTAATAAAAATCAATCTATAAAAATATAAACCATTATGATAAATGATATAAATGGTGACCCTATATCATATCCCTATTAATTAATATTTAACAGCAACAGATTTTATCTTAGATGTAAAATAATTTTGAATGATCTTTTAAAAACACATCTTAAAGATAATATCCTTTATAATTTAAAAATGATTTATAAAACATAAAAAATTGAAAATAAGTTTCCATGAAATAGATCATAAAATATCAGGTAAAAATATTTTCGAAAATATCTTTAGAAAACATGGTTTTTGAATGAAACATGTTTTTGACCGAAGAGAGAAATAATGATGGATTTTTATAAAACATTTTCTTAATCATCTTAATTACCAAAGAGTGGGAAATGGGACCGTTATATGAATATATAATTAATAATAGTAGTATAATAAAATTCATGAGAAATTTTGATAGATTGATCATGATATTTCATCTTTGGAATCATAATCATATACAATCCGGATAAATGATGTGATTATTGCAATAAATCATTACCACTTTAGTAACGTTGAATCATAATCCCCATGAAATAATAAAAACTAAATGAATCTTAAAATATTTTCAAAATAAATATATTCATTATATAACATGTCAATGGAAATTATATACACCTTGTAAAATAATATTTTTGCATAACATGGAATGTGTCTCAAAGAAGGAAAATTGAGAAAAAATTATTTCACCGATTTGGTATCTTTTGAACAATATACCCCATGAAAGAGAGATCATAATATTGATATGTAAATACCCATAAATTTAAGTAAAATTATCATATAGTACATTAATGGGTAGTATATACACCACACAAATGAAACGAGTGGTGAATAAGGCATAAGTCTACCAGAAATAAAAGTGAGACTAGAAATCACCATATTACTTGAGTAACTTTTGAATTGTGATCCCCAGGAAAGAATAACATAAATTAAAAATTTTAATATATTTAAATAAATTAAATTAATTATATAAAATTTCATAGGTAATTATATACCCCACACAATAATAATAATTGGTGAATATAGCATATATCTCACAGAAAAAAAGTGAGATGAGTAAAGGCTTACCTTAAGTCAGGAATTTCTTCATAAAAGTTCAAAACTCATGAATAATAAATATATGTTTTTTATAAAAATAACATGAAACCATATTATTATATTTAATGTTGTATATGATTTTATTATGTCTTTATATTACCCATATATTAACAATTCCATGTTAATGTTATGTTTCGGGTAATATCCGCTATGTTTTTTTATATATGTTTTGACTTTTTATTCTTCATCCTATTACTTGGATAATGATTTTATTATTTTAAGAGTGTAAAAAATGATATAAATATCATATATATTAATTATATAATTATTTATTATATCTATAAAAAATATAAATATGAAATGGAATACACCATTCATGGAAACGGTAAGCCATACATATTTATGAACATTGTCTCAATTTTCTTATCAAATTGAAAGAAAGTAAGTAAATGGAATATATGTACATATAATATAATTATAATAGAATTATTATTTAATAAATATAATTTAAATTTACTAAGATCTTCCTTAATACATTCCATGTAAAGTATGAATGAATCACATTGCTGTGAGGAGATAGTAGTCAACATGTCCGCAAATGAAGTTATTGAATTTACAGAAAAATAAAATCATGAAGGTGTGTGTTATATTTTAATTACATAAGTATAAAAACATAATATATATAATATATATCCTATAAAAGAATAAAGTACATCATTATTCACAACCTTGAAATGTGGTGATGGAAAAATGAACGACATCAGTTCATGAGGTGGTAGTGCACCATACACACGAACAACGATTGTGTATCACATTTTTTGGAAGTGTGTTTGTGTGTAGGTAAAAATATTAACATGAAAACATCTCATTATATTAAGGATAGAATTTGTATTATATAATAATGGAATAATTATAATTTTTTCAGTTTATAACGAAAATGAAACAGAAGTGAACATTGATGAATCATACCTCTTCTTTGGGAAATTAATTTTGGTTTTCCCCAAATGAATAAATGATTTTGATTTATGTAAAAAGTAAGGCTTCAAATATGAGAGGAGGTATTTTTGGAGTTTATTTTGTTAGGTTTTGGATGAGACTAAATTAGTTACATATGTTATGTAAGGAGGATGAGAGGATTCCATTTATAAGTGTGGAAAAGGATATATTATGTATTATTGAAAATATTTGAGTGCTCCCTAAGTTTTAATTGTCCCTAAAAGGTTATAATCGACCATTATATATCCCTATAGGTTTCAGGGTTGAGACATGTCGGTAAAATAATGTTTAGTCATGTTTAGGTTCATTTTTCACACTATATTCTTATTTTTATGATTAATTAAGCTTGTTTTACCTTAACCATTGTAACTAATTTTAATTACATTCAATAGTATTTTTGGCCAAAAACCAAGGGGAAATTAATAGAAATTATAAATTATTTTACCTCCAAATATGGAATCAATTTATCCAAATTTTAATTATATATTTCGTAGAAATGAATTTTAATTTAACCTGATAGACATGATGAGACAATGGTTTTTAATGTGAAAAAGTTCAAAAGTTTTAAATGCTTTTATTTCCAATATCTATGTGAAATTTGTTATAATAACCTAAATTGGATTAAAAGGTGAATAATATTTATAATTACACTTTAAAACTAAATTAAAACATATTTTAACTATATTAATAAATTTCTTGATAAATCACTTTTGAATTAAAATTCAGCTTTTCTTCACTATTCATCATAAAATGAAACTTCTCTAAAAACTACCAAAAATTCTCCCAAAGTAAGTGATGATAATAAAATATCACAAATAAAGATTATTTTATCAAAGTAAAATTATAAGATATTCAAAAATTATATTTAAAATTGGTGCACTATTAAAAGGCGGTAAAATTTACTTTTAGAGAAATTCAACTATTTTATTCATAAATTTTGTTTTATTATTATGTTATACATGAAAAATATATTGGATGAGTTAAACAAATTATAGAATATAGAATATATAAATTTTATTTAAATCACTCATCAAAGGTGGTTTGTTTGATTTATTGAGATAATATGGTGTTTGTACACAGACAAATAGTTTTCTTAGATAAAGAATTTATTTATTTTCAAAAAGTTATTACGTTAATTTATTGAAAATTGATAACCAAATGATTCATTTTATATACATGATTAAATAAAATATTCACAATTTTTAATATTATTTTTAATTTTCATTTTAAGGTCTAGGTGGTAACTATGATAATATTTTAATAACACTATTAATAGTATGTTGTATTTTTGTAAAAATCAGTATTGCGTGTAACAAAAGCTACTAAAGAAACTCTTCATTGTGTGTAACTCAAGATAAAAATATTTTTTCATGTACCACATATTAATATATGTGTTTTCTTCAATGAAATATTAACATTTTGTTGCATATAACAGAATCCAAACATATTACTTTGTATAAAAAATATATCCAGTATTGTGTGGAATGAAAGACATCAAAAAAATTAAATTAATTAAAAATATAAATATATAAAAAATGTCAGGGTATTAAATTATACCCCCTATAAAATTAATTTCACTATCAAAATACTTCTGGGTTACCAAAGGTTTAATACTTGAAATTTCATTTCATTGAAACCCACATCATGAAAATGAATACAAAAACTTCCATTAAAAATAAAATTTAGAATCATAATGGTTACCCAAAGTAACACATAACAAGGTTTGCCCATATGAGAACATAGATGGGAAGTGAAAACATGGACATGGAATAAAATAATAAATAATCATAGAGATTGATAATAATCACTGATCATAAGAAAATTGGTGATCTAGAGAATTTTAATAATTAAAAAACCATAAATTTAAGAAGTGTGAAAGAGGTCATTTATATCATCATAAATGCTGAAAATAGAACCAAAATTTATTTAAAAATAATTTTCCAAAATTTTATGGATTTTCAAAAGAATATATACATTCTTGATTACATTCCATTTCATATATACAATCTCAACAACTTGTGGTGACTTGATCATTTTCCATTTCATCTCTTACTCCAAAAAATGAAGGTGGAGTCATTATTCCTAAAGCACAAATAGATCAAATTACCCATATATAGAATTATAAGTCATCCATTATATATTTCATTATCATAAAACTAATATAGTTGGTATATTTTATGATATATGCACAAATTCCCATATGGGGAGATAATTCTTTAATCTCAAAAACATCATCTGATGTTTATCTTAATCAATTTCATAAATAGTTAACCATGTAACCCTTATGAAATATGAATAATTCAACACATCAGGAAGATGCTCAGTAAATTTTAAAAATTTATCTTAGCACTAATCCCCTATATATCATAAATAATCTCTTGGTTGTCACATACTAAACATGTGAATACCTTCATCATGTATTTTCTTGAAATATGTAATAACTTTAATTACAAAAAATCATTATTGAAAACGTGTAGGATTTCTTATTCCAAATATCATTGGATATATTCCATGACTACAAAAATATCATATAATCAATCCATGAAAGTATAAATGACTTATTCAACAAATCCTTAATCTGTTCTTAGGTAATCAGTACAATACAATTTATTTTATCCATATCAATCATCTCTTTATCCAAGATAATCACAATTTTCACCACATTAAGAACACATTGAGGTTTGCATCCCCTTAATAAAAATATCACATTTCCATTGAATCACAATTCTAGGTCATCAAAACCATTCAATATCTTTTTGAAAATAATTAATGTAAAATATATACATCATGATTCATATAACAAAAATATTGAGTTCCTATTCATATATACTACAATCATCAAAATTTATTATTAAACCATTATTTATGATTAATAAAATTACTCCTTAATACCCCTTTAATACAATATTAAATATAATAAATTTATTAAGGTTCTTCAATATCAATTTAATCATGATTCTTATATTTAATGTAAACAATACTATTAGAACCTCCCACACCTTTCACATGTCATTCACAGTCTCATTATCTTCAGTAGTATACCCAATTCCCATGCCACTTTCATAATTATCATCATGGGATTTCCACCTAGGACATCAATTTTCATAATGAACATAATTTACACATTTGGAACAATCAATGTTAACTTAGTTTCTTCTCATTCCCACTATTGAATAAAACGATAAACCATAGTGTGAGAAACACTCATCATAGCATTAAACGACATAATCATGAAACATTACTT
Organism: Viscum album; assembly: GCA_963277665.1. NCBI lineage: Eukaryota > Viridiplantae > Streptophyta > Magnoliopsida > Santalales > Viscaceae > Viscum > Viscum album. The sequence continues at coordinate 584,602,038 of OY728120.1, forward strand.
ATTGGATGCCTAAATTATTCCACCTTCTTGTAAATTTATGAAAACATTAGTCTTATCCAGGGATAAATACCTAGAAATATCCTTATAAATATACCTAGAGATATCATTATAGTTTTCTCATCATATTTTCCAAAGGTTGACAAAACATTTCCTTCGATACAAATTATATCATCCCAAGATTAAAATACATAGATATTACATCAGTTTAGATGAATTTCATTCACATTATAAAAAACTCATTCTTGGGTATTGTAATTGTTTAGTGTCTTTTGAAACATGGAAACATAATCTTCTATCTTATTGAATGATATTTATCATCTCCCTTAAACATTATCCCATTTAGTACTCCTATTTAAAAACTTTCTTCATAACCTGGGGAAATAAAACATAAGAAAGGGGTGAGATCCAATTATCATTAAGGGTAAACAGGGGATATATGTAATCATAACAAGATCATAAGTGTATTAGAACATGATCATAACCTGTATATCAAAGATCATAATCCAGAGTCATGGAATAAATATTGGCAGTTCAAATGACATGAATTATAAAAGAATAATGAGAATAATCCATGAGATCATAAAAAATTAATAATACATGAAACTATGGTATTCCTATAAGCTAAATAAATCCTATTTCAATGCTACCTAACAATACCTTCATAACATATTAGTCTTGGGCTAATCACCTGTGTCCCAAATTCGGGCTTGGGGTGCCCTCTCGTGTACCCTCTTGATTTAGGATTGGAATCCCCACCCATATAACCTCTTTTTTGAGGATTGGGATGCCCTACAATATACCCTCTTGTTTTATGATTGGTATTTCATCCTGTGTTCCCTCTTGTTTAGGGATTGGGAAGCCCTCTCATGTACTCACTTATTTCAATATTGAGATGCCCTCCCTTGTACCCTGTTATTTTGGGCTCTGGATTCCCTCTATTTTACCCTCTTGTTTCGGGCATGGGATTCCCTCTCATGTATGATCTTATTTTAGTCTTGGGATGACCTCCCATGTAACCTTTTATATCACTAAACATTTATCAATACCCAATTATTTGGAGGGAGATATAGGTCCCACCCACCATATAATGAAATCAAACATGTATACACCACTATATAATAAAACATTCATTATATCATGACCCAGAAAAAAAGAGATGGCATTCATAAGCATTAAATTATAAGTGATGAAATTAAATTGGTATTGTAAAAATTTCATCAAATAATATCCTATAGAAAAGATATGAGTTTCATAATCCTTTCATCAAAGCATAACCTATGAAAAGAATCAGGTTTCATATTTTTTTTTCATGTTATAACTTTTGAAAGATAAATGGTTTTTATAAACACCAATACATCAAAATATAAACCATTTATAGAAATAATATGAATGGTATTCATGGATCATATCCCCCGTAAAGAATTTGTAACACTAACATATGCGATCTTAGATGGAAAATAATTTTGAAATATCTTTTAAAAACATTTCTAGAGTAAAATATTCATTCCACTATGAAAAACACTTGTTAAAACATAATTTTTTGAAAATATTGTTTCTTAAAAATGATCATAAAATATCATTTGAAATCATTTTTATAAATCCTATTTTTTGAATAAAATATATTTTAAAATGAAGATATAAATAAATCCAAAGTTTCTTAAAATATTTTCTTAATAGTATTATGTATCAAATAGTGGAAAATGGTACCATTATATAAAGATATCATGAATAAATATAGGATATGAAAACTAACTAGAGTTCTTGAGATATGTATCATGATATTTCATCAATGGAAGCATAGTCATAAACAATCCTGATAAAATAAGAGAATGTATAAATAAATTGTTACCATAATGGTAACATTGAATAATAATCCCTATAAATCTTAAAATATCATGAAAATAAATATATTTATTATATAATATATCAAATGGTATTATATACACTTCATAGAAGAATATAGGGGCATAACATGGCATGCATCTCAAGGAAGGAAAATTGAGACCAAATTGCTTTACTAATTTGATAAATTCTAAATCATAATCCCCATTGAATAGGGATTATAAAATGGTTCTATAAATACCCATAAATTTAATTATAAGTATAATATAATAAATTCATGGGTATTATAAATGCCACACAAAATAAATGTTTGATGAATAAGGCATAAGTATCATAGAAATTAAAGTAAGACTAGAAATACCCTTATTACTTGAGTAACTTTTGAATCCTGATCCCCATGAAAGAATAAAATCTATTCAAAATTTTAATATCATGAAATAAATTATATTAATGATATAACATTTCATATGGTATTATATGTATCACATAATAATAATAAGTTGTAAGAGGTCATATATCTCACAAAAATTTATATGAGACAAGAAACCCATTACCATAAGTCTCGATCTTTCTTCATACACATTCAAACATAATTTATAATAAATATTAATCTACTAAAAATCCACCAAAAAATGATATTCATATATCTATTGCCATTTATTATTTTATTATGACATTCTATTACCCGTTTATTAATAATTACACATTAATGTTACATTTCGGGTAATATCTGCTTTATTTTTTGTATATGTTTTGACTTATTTTTCATCATAAAATTATTTAGATATTTATTTACTTATTTACAGAATATAAAATATGATATAAATATCATATATATTCAGTATATAAGTATTTATGATAATATATAAAAGGTATAAATATAAAGTTAAATACATCATTCATGTAGACGGTGGGTCGTACATACGCCTGAACGATGTTTCCAATTTCAATTCATATTGAAAGAAAGGTTATCAAAATTTAAAAATGAATCATTTTTTATGGGATCCCTTCAATATTTACCCATTTCTAAATATGGAAGAGTAAAAAATAATTATTTTTGTTAGGTTAGTATCCCATCACAATTTACCTCTCCTGATGTATAAAAAGGAGGTTTGGTGATAGGAAAATTCACCAAAAATTGACACTTATTTATGACGGGTGAATCATCCCTTCATAAAAAAGTAAAAAAAATATAAAAAAATTTATTAACAAAACTATAAAAATTTCACAATATAAAACTATAAATATATGAATTAATAATAAAATATTAAAAAAATATGTTCATTGAAATGTTAATCAAATTAAATGTGACAAAAAAATAAATGTTAACATTAATAATATCACAAGAGAATAACCACATTACCATTCACTATTTTTAAATTCAATGACCAAGTTACCATTGTTTATACTTGGCCGAATGTCTATGTTACCATTCACCATTTAATAACACATAATTGAATAATCATGAAAACATTCATAATACTTTTAGGAATTTTAATGGAAGCATTCACCATTAAATAACACATAATTGAATGAGCATGTTACAATTCATAATACTTGTTTTAATGAACATTTTAACATTAACCATTTAATAAGTCATAATTTAATTAGCATTTTACCATTTGGGATTGATATTACCTCACATGTATCCATTAATATCATTGAACATTTATCTTTACCCAATGCATTGGAGGTAAATATAGGTCCCACCCATCATGTAATGAAATCATACATTCATGCTCAACAAGATAATGAATCATTCATCATATCATGATCCATAAAAAAGTTAAAAGCTTCAAAAATGTCACATAATAACCCATAAAAATGAAATGGGTATCATAAACATGTCATCATATAATATACTATGGAAAATATATGGATTTCATAATCATCTCATCAATGAATAACCTTTGAAAAGAAGCAAGATTTTTATCATGGTATAACCCATGAAAGAGAAACAAGTTTCATAAACATCAATCCATAAAAATATAAACCATACTAAGAAATAATATGAATGGTGACCATCGATCATATCCGTAATAAGTAATATGTAACACCAATAAATTTCATCTTAGTTTGAAAAAAAATTTGAAAGGACTTTTTAAAAAATTTATTAAGGATAATATCATGTGAACTTTGAAAAAATTATTTATAAAACATTAAAATATTCAAAAAATACTTTTACATGAATGTGATAATAAAAGATCATTTTAGAAACATTTTTGAAAATATTTTTAGAAAACATTGTTTTTGAATAAAACAGATTTATGACCGAATTGAGGAATAAATATTGATTTTATTAAAACATTTTCTTAATAATATTATGTAAAAAAGAATTGGAAAATGGGACTATTATATGAATATATCATGAATAATCAGATTATAATAAAATCCATGAGATTTCATAAGAAATTTATCATGAGATTTCATCAATAGAAGCATAACCATAAGCAATCATAATAAACAATGAGATTGTTGCAATGAACTGTTACCACTTTGGTAACATTGAATCATAATCACTATTAAATAATAACAATACATAAATCTTAAAATATCATGAAAATAAATATATTAATTATATAACATTTAAAATTGAATTATATACACATCATCGAATAATATAGGTGCATAACATGGCATGTTTCTCAAAGAAGGAAAATTGACACAAAATTACATTACTTGGAATAGCTCTAAGGCCTTGATTTTACTTTACTGATATGGAAACTTTTGAACCATAAACCCCATGAAAGATATATCATAAAATGGATATGTAAATACCCATAAATTTTAGGACAATTATCATATAGTACATTCATGGGTATCATATACACCACAAAAAATAAAGGAGTCGTGAATAAGACATAAGTCTCACAGAAATAAAAGTGAGACTAAAAATCACCTTATTACTTAAGTAACTTTTGAATTTTGATACCCATGAAAGAATGAAATAATTTAAAATTTGTAATATTATTAATTAAATTAAATTCATTATATTAAATGTCCTATTGAATTATCTACACCACAAAATAAGAAGAAGTGGTTAATATAACATATATCTCACAGAAATAAAAGTGAGATGAGAAAACCCTTACCTTAAGTCTTGAATTTCATCATACATGTTCAAAACTCCTGTATAATAAATATAAGTTTGTTATAAATATACCATAGAACAATATTATTATATTTAATACCATATATGATTTTTTATGACTTTATATTACCTTTTTATTAAAAATTTCATGTTTACGTTAGGTTTTGGGTAATATCTTCTTGGTTATTCATATACGTTTAGATTTTTTTCTTCATAACCTTACTTAGATAATCATTTAATCATTTCAATGATGTAAAACATGATATAAATATGATATATATTCATTATATAAGTATTCATTATATTCTATAATATTTATAAACATGAAATGGAAAAACCATTCATGGAGACGGTAGGTCATACATACGCATGAATGTTGTCTCCATTTTCTTACCATTTGGAAAGAAAGTAAGTAAATGGAATATATATATATATATTATAATTATAGTATAATTATTATTTTATTCATATCACATACATATACTGAAATCATCTTTAATACATTCCATGAAAAGTATGAACAAATTACATCACTATGAGGAGGCGGTAATGCACACGTCCACATATGAATTTATTGAATTTAAACAAAATAGAAATCATGAAGGTGTGTACAATATTATAATTAAATAATCATAAATAAATAAAAAATATAATATATATTCTATTATATAACAAATTACATCATTATTCACTACCTTGAATGGTGGCCATGGATGAACGGATGACATCAGTTCGCGAGGCGGTAGTCCACCAAACACTCGAACGACGATTTTGTATCTAATTTTATGGAAGTGTGTATGATTTTAGGTAAAACCCATAACATAAAAAATACTAGTATATTTAGAATACTATTTTTATTATATAATAATTTAATAATTACAATTTACGGGGTTTAGAATGAAAATAAAACAAAAGTAAAAATTGAAGGATGTTACCTCTTATTTGTGTAAATCATTTTGTTTTGCAAAATATGAATAACTAGGTTTTCATTCTACCCAATTTAAGGATTATAGAATGATATTAGGATTATTTTATGTTTATTTGGTTAGTTTTTGGTTGATAAAAAAGGACTTAGAGGTGTGAATATAGGATAAGGGGAGGAGGCATTTTATAAGTGGGGAAAAGGACACATTAGGTGTTATTGAAAATATTTGAGTTATCCCAACATTTTAATATTCCCCAGGGGTTACAATCGACCATTATAGATCCTTATAGGATTAAAGGTCTATATATGGATAAAATATCATTTTTAGACATGTTTGGGTTCATTATTTACACATTATATTCACATTTTAGTCATTAATTAAGCTTGTTCTACCTTAATCACTATAATTAATTTTAATTACATTCACTAATATTTTTGATCAAAAAATAAGTTGACTTTACTAGAAATTATAAATTATTCTAATTCCTAATATTTAATCCATTTCTACAAATTATAATTATATATGTGTCGTAAATTAATTTTAAATTAATCCCATAGACATGATGAGTCGAAGGTTTTTTACTGTTAAAAGGTTCAAAAGTTTGGAATGTTTTTATATCCAATTTCTATGTTAAATTTTTTATAATTAACTAAATTGGATTAAATTATGTATATTTTTTCTAAATATACAAAAAAATAATTAAAATATAGTTTAACTATATAAATATATTAGAAGATAAATCACTTTTGAATTAAAATTCAGTGTTTATTCACTATTCATCAAAAAAATGAAACTTCCCCGAAAAACACCAAAAATTAACCCAAAGTAAATTTTGATAATAAAATTTAGAAATTGAAGATAATTTTTTCAAATAAAATTTATAAAATTTTCATAAATTATATTAAAATTGGTGTTCCATTAAAAGGAAATAGAATTACCTTTTAGAAAAATACAACTTTTTCATTCATAAAATTGGATTTATTCTTATCATATACTTAAAAATATATTGGATGATTTTAAAAAATTATGATTGGATATATATTATATAAATTTAATTGAGAACGTTAATCAAAAGTGGTTTGTTAAATTTATTGAGATAATATGGTGTTTGTACATAGACAAATATTGTTCTTAGAAAATGAATTTCCTTATTTTCAAAAAGTTTTAATTTAATTTATCGCTAATTTATAACCATATTATTAATTTTATATACATTATTAAATAATATTTTCACAATTTAGTTAATATTATTTGTAATTTTCATTCCAATGGATAGGTGGTAACTATAATAATTTTTTAATAACAATATTAATAGTTTATTATAGTTCGGTAAAACATGTTCTTGTGTGAAACACAAGTTATCAAGCAAACTCAGCATTGTGTATAACCCAAGCCAAAAAAAGAATTTCATGTACCAAAAGCTAATATATTTGTTTTTTATAGCACAATCTTAACTTGGAGTGGCATATAACACAATCCCAATTTAGTGTTTTCGTATAAAAAAGGTATATTCAATGTTGTGTGAAATGAAAAATATCAAAAATATTAAATTAATTATAGAAATATATTTCAGAAAATATCATGGTGTTACATTCGTCCCCCCTAAAATTAATATCACCCTCAAAATTATTCTCAGTTACCGAAGGTTCAGTACTTGATATTTCCTTTCATAGAAACGCACATTATGAAAATTAATACTAAAACATCCTTTAAAAAATTGATTCATAATGGTTACCCAAAGTAACACCTAACACAGTTTCCCCATATGAGAATATAGATGGGAAGTGAAAACACATACATAGAATAAAAGATTAAATAATCAAAAATATTGATAAATTTCATTGATCACAATAATGTGGGTGATCTATATAATGTTAATAATCACAAAACCATAAATTGAAGAATCTTGAAAATGGTCCCTGATATCATTTGAAATGATGATAATAGGAAAAAAATTTATTTCAAAATTATTTTCCTAAAGTCGGAATATTTTCACCAGAAGATATACATTCTTGATTTTATTCCATTTCATATGTACAATTGCACCTTCTTATTATTCGTTGATAAATTACTATTTCATATCTTACTCCAAAAAAATGAAAGTGAATTCATTATTACTGAATCACTAATAGATCAAATGATCCATATATAGAATGTTAAGTCATCCCTTATATCATTCTTTATCAATAAACTAGTTTAGTTAGAACTGGTTATCCAATATGCACAAATTCTTATACGGGGAAATAACCCTTTGATCTCAAAAACATCATCTAAAGTTTAAATTAATCAATTTTATAAATGAAAAAACTTGTAACCCTTCTAAACGATAAATAATCCAACACTTTAGGAATATGATCACTAAATGTTCAAAAATCATATTATCACTAATCCTTCATATATCATAATGTATATCTTGGTTTTCACATACTAAACAAGTGAATACCTTCATCATATATTCTTTTGAAACATTGTAATTACTTTAATTATCATAAATACTTATTAAAAACATGCATGATTTATTATTCCAAATATTATTATATATATTCATTATGTAAAACAATTTCATAAAATTCAACCATGAGAGAATAAACCACTTGGTTAAGAAATCCTTAATCAGTTCCAAGGTAATCAGTACTGTATAATTTATTATATCCATATCAATCATCTATTTGTCCAACCTAAACACAATTTTCACAACATCAGTAACACATTAAGGGTTACCTTCCATTCATAAAAAATAACATTTCCATTAAATCAAAATTCTAGTTTATCAACACCATTCAATATATTTTTGAAAATCCTTAATAGAAAATATATACATCGTGATTCATATTACATAATTATTGAATTCCTATACATATACACTTCATTCATCTAACTTTATTCATAAACCATTGCATAGGATTCATCATCTTATTCTTTAATACCCCTTTACTATAATCTGAAATATTATTAATTTATTAATGTTACTCAATCTCAATTTAATCATTCTTCTTACGTTTAATGTAATGAATGTTGTTAGAACACCCCACACCATTCACATGATGTGCACAGTCTCATTATCTTCATTAGTATACACAATGATCATGCGAAGATCCAAATTCTCTTCATGGGATTTCCAATTAGGAAATTAGTTTTCATAATGAACAGAGTTTCCACATTTGAAACATTCAATGTTAACCTAGTTACTTCTTGTTCCCACTATTGAATAAGACCAGAAAGAATAGTGTGAGTAGAACTCATCATAGTATAAAACTATATAATCCTAAACAATTACTTATTTGATTCCTAAATTATTCCACCTTTTGTAAATTTATAACACCTTAGTATTATAAATATATTCATCTTGATAAATCTCCTGACAAATATCCCTTGGTATCTCACTATAGTTTTATCATCCTAGTTTCTAAAGGTTGAACAAAACATTCCCTTGATACCAAATATAGCAACCTAGTCTTAAAATACATGGATTTTAAATCATTTAAGATTAATATTCATCACATTACAAAACTAAATGCCTGAGGATCAAAATTATTTAGTGTATTTGGAATCATGGAATCATAATCTTCTAACATGGCGAAAGATATCCAACATCTCCCTTAAATATCCTCCACTTTATTACTCATTCTAGAAACCATTCTTCATAACCTAGGGAAAGAAAACATAAGAAATGGGTGAGATCCTATTCTTAGTATTGGTAAACCATAGAGATATGTATGCATAACATGAGCATAAGTGTATGAGAACACGACGATAACCTGCATATCAAAGATCATAATCAAGATTCATAAAAATAAATATTAGTTGTTCATAAGACATGAATAATAAAGGTGTAAAGAGAATAATCCATGAGATCATAATAAATTAATAATACATGGAACTGTGGAATTCCCATAAGCATAATAAATCCTATGTTAATTCTACATAAAAAGTCCTTTATAACATGTTAGGATTGGGATAATTACATGTGTACCTAATTTTGGCTTAGGATGCCCTCATGTGTACCCTCCTATTTTAGGATTGGGATGACCTCATGTATACCCCCTTGTTTTAGGATTGGGATTCCCTCCCATGTACATTGTTTTATCAGGCTTGGTATTCCTACCTATGTACCATCTTGTTTTGGGATTCAGATTCCCTCCCTTGTACATTATTTTTTCAGGCTCATGATTCCCTCCAGTGTAACCTCTTATATAATGATTAGGATTCTATCCCATGTAACATCTTTTTTTGTGATTGGGATTCCCTCCCATGTACCCTCTTGTTTTAGGCATGGGATTCCCTCCCATGTACCCTTTTATCTCATTGAACATTTATCATTACCCAATGCATTATAGGTAGATATAGGCCAAAACCTCCACATAATGAAATCATACATGCATATGAAATAAGATAATAAAACATTCATCATATCATGACCCATAAAAATAGATGAGACTCATAAATTTCACTTCATAACCCATTAAATTAAATTGGTTTCATAAAAATGTCATCATATAATATCATATAAAAAAGAGATGCATTTCATATTCATTTCATCAAAGAATAACCCATTAAAGGAAGTAGGTTTTGTAATATTTTTATCATGGTATAACCTATGGAAGAGAAATATGTGTTATAAACATCAATACATAAAAACACTAATCATTTATACAAAGAATATCAACTGTATTCATGGATAATATCCCCTTTAAGGAATATATAACACTAACAGATGTCATTTTAGATGGAAAATAATTTGGAAATATCTTTTAAAAAAATTTCTAGAGGTAAATATTATTTATTCTTTGAAAATTTTATTTTTAAAACATAATTTTTTTGAAAAAACATTTCCATCAAAATGATCATAAAATATCATTTGAAATCAATTTTCGAAAACATGTTTTTTTAAACAGATTTCCGAATGAAGATTGAAATAAATTTATATTTTCTTAAATAAATCATAATCATATTAAGTATCAAATAGTGGGAAAATGGTACCATTATATGAATATGTCATGAAAAAACATAGGATATCAAAATTCATGAGGGTTATTGAGATATGTATCATGATATTTAAACAATGGAAGCATAATCATAAATAATCCTGATAAGTAAAAAGATTGTAGCAATCCACTATTATCCCTTTGGTAACACTGAATCATAATCCCCATGAAGCTTAAAATATCATGAAAATAAATATATTTATTATATAATATATCGAAAGGTATTATATACACCTCATAGAAGAATATGGGTGCATAACATGGCATGTGTCTCAAAGAATAAAAAGTAATAACCAATTTCTTTACTAAATTGGTAACTTATAAACCATAAACCGCATGAAAAAGAGATCCTTAAATGGACCTATAAATACATAGAAATTTAAGTAAAAGTATCATATAATACATTCATGGGTAGTTGATACCCCGCAAAAAAATGAGTGGTGAACAAGGCATAAGACTATGTTTCCGACGCTTTTGTCAGGGCACGCACATCCCTCTATGGAGGGTATGCAGCTGTTTCCCTGCATTACCACTTTGCAAAGGTAGGAAGCATCTTTTGATTATTCAAGGACATTTGATCCTTGATTGAAACGGGAATATGGGATGTCGGTTCTTCCTTTTGTGGATTCCTCCTCGAAACTCGTCACCTAGTCCAAGTCTCCCTTATATACTAAGACATTGTTAGTGAAACTTTTCCTAGTGCGATATCTTTATGGACGCGGGTTAATTACATTTCCTCTTTCAATACATTTGAAGGGGTCAAGTCAGGGTAGCTACCTTTGGTCAGGGGAGTAGTCACATTGAACATCCCTGGTGTTTCTGGATGCTGGAGCACTATTGAGACTGTTTTGCTTACCCTAATTATAGGGAATCTCGAGGGCGTAGAAGCCCTAAGAATCCCACGTCGAATCTAGGGAATTATTTTCCATAGGCATGTCCCTAAGTATTTACTAATCTTCCCATGTTTAACACAGGGTATTCCACGATTTTAATGTCTAGTGGAGATAGATCAGATAGATCAGAACACTGAATAGAGAGGATTAGTAGGGTTCGACCCCTGGAGGGAACACTGATTCTAGGAGATGAATTGGAATGATCCGACCGAGATGTGGCGGCCCGGCTAAGAATCTGGATGGAAGGTGGAGATTTGAATTAATTAGAGAGAGAATGGTATGGAACTAACGTGAGGATGACAGTGATGTTGGGGTTGATCCTTGAAGAGACTTCCTACGTATCCTCGTGGTAGAGAATCAAAGTTTTCATAGTTCAGTGAGACGATGGGGCACTCGAGGAGGAAACCCATGAAAATGGATGCATAGATGTCACCAGGAAGAAGTGGAACCTCTGGGTTGGGGCATGACCTTCTTGAAACACATAGTCTTGGGGGAGAGATCAGGATGTGGCTTGAGCAATGGGCTTGAACCTCAGGGAGGATTCCTACGTATCCTCGTGGTAGAAAATCAGAGTCTATGTAGTTCATCTGATGATGGATGACCATCGATTGGGGACTTCAACGACTTACCACCGAATGGGGTTGATAATGGCTTACCACTGAATGAGGTTTACAATGACTTACTTCTAAATGGCGTTGAAAACAGCTTACTAATGAATGAGGTTGAACCTCATAGAGGCTTCCTACATACCCTATCTAGGAGACAATGATCAAACCCCGCGTAGTTCGTAAGAGGTGTTGGTGAACATACGTGAAGGGGGTCAGGACTAATAGGTGTTGGGATTGAACCTTAGGGAGGCTTCCTATATACCGTGCCTTGGCAAGGATCAAATACCACATAGTTCTGGATGGGTTTCAGTGAGCTGACATGATGATAGCAGAGACCAATGGATGTTGGTCTTGATCCTCATGGAGGCTTCCTACATACCTTTCCTTGGCCAGGATTAATGTCCATGCAGTTCAAAAAGGAGTGGGAATCGACGTGAAGGGGGAGGAACCAATGAATGGTGGGATTGAACCTCAGGGAGGCTTCCTACGTACCTTTCCTTGGCAATGATCAAAGACCACGTAGTTTAGGATGGGTTTTGGTGAGCCGAAGTGAAGATGGCCGAGACCAATTGAAGTTGGGCTTGATCCTTTTGGAGGCTTCCTACTTACCTTACCTTGGAAAGGATCAAATTCCACGTAGTTTAGAAAAAAGTGAGAACCGATATGAAGGGAGTCGGAACCAATGGATAGTGGGCTTGAACCTCAGGGAGGTTTCTTAAATACCTTGCCATGGAAATGATCAAAGACTGCATAGTTCAAAATGGTGTTTGGGGATCTGACGTGATGATGGTTGGGACCAATGGATTTTGGTATTGAACCTAGGAGTGTGTTCCTACATACCTTTCCTTGACAAGGATCAAAATCCATGTAGTTTAGGATATGTTTAGTTGAGATGACCCGAAGATGGTTGGGAACAATGGATGGTGGGATTGAACCACTGGGAGGCTTCCTACATACCTTGCTTGGGTAAGGATCAATGTCCACATAGTTTAGAATGGTGGTTGGGGCTTACACTCCATGTAGCCCAGGGAGGATGTCATGGTCTATGCTTACTCTAAGACCACATGAGTCATGCTCGGTGTGAGAAATAAGTGGAAGAAAAGGCCTGATGATCACGTCATGGAAGGTGCATCCGTGGGAAGTGGAATGGGGGCTTACGTGTGGTTAGCGGCCTAGGGAGATAGAGATTGGGACTTACTCTGTGATGGAGGCCTGATGGCAGAAATTCCTGGAGGGAGAGGGATTGGCACTGATGAGAGGAGGGTTTTGGTGCCCCCCCTTTGGTCTTTCGCTATGAAGATGGTTAGAGGTGAAAGGATGCTGCCTCCCTTAAGAAATGCTCGGGTATTACTACAAGGTGGTAGCCCTTTCCCTAAGGACAAACACTGCCCCAATAAAGAGGATCTCATTCCATGTGAGGAATGATTTAACTCCCACGGAGACCAGTGGGTGTGTAGAATGTCCATGGAGGGGAACCTGTATACGATGCATGCATTGAGGTTATAGTTTATCATAATGTGTTTAGGATGAAGGCGCTTGTCATTTTAACGTCCTGCAGCTCGAATGAGTTTGTTTCACTCTGCACCCATTAGGAATTACATAACGGATACCCAGCCGCCCTTGAAGATGGGAAGGCATGAACAAGGTCGTGGAACATGGGTTTTAGGGAGTTATCCATTGAGGGGTCCATGTTAGCGTGGCTATGCGAAGGATCAATAGTCGTTAGCATGCCTATGCGAAGAAGCATGAGGTCAAGAAACACAATGGGAATCACCATCAAAGGGAACTTGAAATTGCTTCATGAAAACCTAAAGAGCCACATGGGAAAATGTGTTGTAGAGCAAAGGGGTTCATAGGTATAAGCATTGTGAAGCTCTAGGGATCCATGTAGTGGAGGAGCTTCATGAAGGGGGATACTTCACGAAGTGAAGTGGCCTAGCCTAGGAATAGGTCATAGGTGCATATGGAAGGTGCTTGGAAAAGCGTAAAGGCATTTGTGAAACAGTGATTTGCGAAGCAAGGGTTCCTTGAGAAGCATTGTAGTGTGAAGCAATGTGCTTCATGAAGCACAATGATCATGCCTTGGCATTCATGTCACATGTGCATGAAGGGTACTACACAAATCATGAGTACTCCATGAAGGGCCAAGTCCCTTTGGGGATCTCCTTTTTTCACGGAGGCCCATGGGCTCCGCTAAGTGCATCCATCTTTGAATAGGGGCGGAATTCATGCAAAGGGGAAGGCACTTCATGATGCAAAAGAACCTAGAAAATCGCATGGTTCACAGAGCAGAAATTGGTTGGAAATATAGGATCTCAAATGGCGAAAGTTCAGAGGATCCTTCCTTTAGGATTGAGAGGATCCTGGTATTTATAGGCAAGAGGCACCATGAAGTAGAGCTCCATCGGTGTGAAGCCAGAGCATGCTCTGCGGTGAGTTCGCGAATGTCAAAGGGTGTTTGTGGTGTATCTCACCTCCTCGCTCCATGACGGGTTCGCGAATGTAATAGGTGGTTCACAAAGCATCCCGCCTCCTGGATCTGTGGAGGTTTCACGAACGTCAAAGGGGTTTGTGGAGCATCCGACCATCTAGATCCATGGCAGGTTCACAAACATCAAAGGGGGTTCGTGGAGCATCCCTCCTCATCGCACTGCAGCGGGTTCACGAAGGAGGGGATGTGCGCCTCCTGTGGTGCTGTGGGGCTCCACAAACAAGCTTCATGAGGAAATGCCTATGGTTCTCCTATGTGTTTGTTTTCTTCCAATGTTTTTGGTGGCAACAATTTCCCCCCCTCAGACATAGAGCTAAGGAGAAATCAAGGGTCAAATTCTAATGGTAAATCACTAATATCCCTCATCCAATCGCAAATATGACTCATGATGAAGGATCATGAAGCGGAGAGGTGATGGGTTGGCCGAGAGAACCATGAATCTCACTGCAGTTGGATGGGTCGGGATCCATCAGGGGTCCACGCCTATAAATATGGGAGCTGAGCTCTCTTTTTTCCATTCCCTTCTTCGTGATTTTGGATTTTGGATCTCTCGATTCATGAAGCTATGCATGCTCCATGATTTCTCTCATATAATCGAGCCTTCAGCTTCACATTGAACAATGAATCTTTGACATTGAGAAGGTTCGTTCCACGGATAGCATCTGAAGGTCGGTGCAATGCTTTATGATTCTGTTGCTGGTATCGAGCTCCGTGAACGGTTTCCATGAAGGAACTCCACAAAAGGGCTTTGTGAACCAGAACAAAAAGTGTCCAAATCTTAAAAATAGAATGGCTCACCAAGAGGATATTAGGGGGTCCTTGCGGAGACTACCCAAAGGGAGGAGATGGTGAATATATTGGGTCTTGGGGAGTTGGTATGGAGCCAATCTGACCATGATTCATTGGTGAATCTGCTATTAGAAATCCAAAGGAATTATTCACTATGTAAGAGGCCGCCTCTACATGGATTTGGGCTGAGGGATGACATCTTCATCCCTGAAGCAAGTATGGATGATCCAGCTTACTGGTTCAGAAACACACCATCCCAATGCCAGTGGTTCAGGGCGGCTGACGGCTATGCTTGAGGTGACATCAGGCCTGCTATTACTAATTGTTTGTACAATCATATGAACAATGTTGAAGGGAAGTAATTCAAGTAGGAGATATCCCCCATCTATACAAGACGATCCTGAAGGTAGCCATGAAGAACCCGGGGAAGGGATGGTCTGATGAGTGGGATCAACGCCAGTGCGGGAACATTACAGTTGACTCGGCCAAGGCCTACAGGGTTGGTGCCTTGTGTGAAGAGTTGGGGGAAGAGTTGAGGAGAGTTGGAAAGTATGAGGCAGATTGGGCCTCCAAATTCCATATCTATCAACTAAATCAACTGATACGGGAGTTGTGGAGTAGGTGGTCATTGAGGACTAATACCTTCCACTTACACCATGGGGAGGTTGGCATCAATTTATGGGATGCACATCATTTTTCAGGGGTCCCGATACTGGGGGAGACGTATGATTAATTCCTCCACGTTTAGGGTACATGGGAGGATATGGATAAAATGCCACCGCTGGTGATGGCGTTGATGGAGCTGGTGCGTGGAGAGGACAAGGAAGCAGTGAGAGACGTCCACTTCAGAAGGTGGTTCAAGCAGTTCCTAAACTTCCTGACATACTGGTAGTTTTCGGTGAGGTATCGAACTTTCCCAACGGTGGCTCAATGGGTCAAGAAGAACATGTAATGGTTGATATTAGAGGAAATCTTGGGGAAAACATAGGAATTTAGTGTCAGCACCGAGAAGCAACGGGTAGTCAGGCTGGCCGTATTCATCACGGCTCTCATCTGCAGTTGGACCCTCCTAGTGAGGGATACGAACATGGGTGTGCGACCAAGCACATTTATGATGGAGTTTATGTTGGTGATATGTTGTCATTTCAACCTCAGAATCCTGATTCCTGCCAATATGTACAAGATTGTGTGGCATATTAGCGAGGGGAAGAGGCCACAAAAGATATATGGGTCGTTCCACCATCAGTTTTGGTGGGTAGGAGTGCACGTCAGGGGGTCTATGAATATCAGAACCGCATCTATCCTTCAGAATTGAACTTCCGCCCATCTATCTTGAAATCTGTAGGGATATTTTCGGCCAAGCTTATTGTACATGCGTTATTTAACCGTGTCTGGAAGGTATAGGAGTTCAACTTTCATATGTTCCCACTACAAATAGGTTCTTTCACTGATGATGGCCATGGAACAGAATATCACAGGTCCTATATCTTGGCCTTTTGAGGTGGAGTCCATGTGGAAAGAGTGGATCATGAGCCTCTATGCGAGATGTACACCACACACTGATTCGTCATGAATTTTTTGTGTATGCAGCGACAGACCCCACATGCCTATTTAGGAGTGCGACACAAGAAATATCTATGTGTGATGAGGCAGATGTGGATCATGTTCACACGGGAAGATGAGAATATAAAGAATGAGCTACCTCCACCCACCGCCATCTTCTGGTTGGTAAAGGATTACTCCAAAATCTGGGAGGCAGCCTATCTGGGGGAGATGCTGAAGCAGGAAACTATTCGGGCCGGTGATGGCGTGCCTCCGCGACCTCGAGGTTGGGATCAGAAGGCTGTAAGGACATGACACGGTGGTGGGGCTGTCGTGGTGGTGAGGCCTATACCAGTTGAGGGGGAGGTAGTGGGATTAGATCTAGCAGTGGTAGCGGACCCGGTGGTCCTAAAAGAACAGATTTACCCAGAAGGAAGAGCACCAAGAGGATTCTATAGAATATCCACTCAGGCTTTGAGGAAGTGGCTGCGCCACATAGAAATGTTGTAGAATGTTATCTTCCCAGAGTCCTGGGACATTTGGGAAGTCAATAGGAAATTACTATACCCATTTGAGATATGGAAACACTTGAACCATCTCGGGATGGATTTTCCAGGGATATTCCCTATCAGGGCCAGCTTTGTGGTGTCCCAAGTGGAGTCGAAGCAATACCTAGGTGAGTTGGAGGTCTTCGTTCACTCTTAGGGTGTTCCAAATCCAATGATAGACAGTGTGAAGGTGTTTTCGGATCAAACAGATCCCCCATAGTTGTCAACTACTAAACTAAGAGAGAACTTCCCTCTGCCAAAGGAATCAGATGAGTCCACTTGGGGTGAGGAGGCCGGTAGAGGGAGCCCATTGGAGGAGTGCGAAGTTGGTGACCATGACCCAGATCTTGAAGACTTTACAGAGGCCCTTGAAGTAAAAACCCAAACACCTTCTTCAGGGTTTTCTTCGAGGTCATTTTGGACTCCTTACTAATCATTTGAAATGTGTAGAATGACCTTCTACAAAGAACTCGTTCTCATCCATTAGTGGATGTAGATGTTGGGCATTCGGGATCTGCACCAGCTGCTATAGAGATTACCAGGTCTAATGGGGCCCGGATACCCAAGGTGTCTCCTCCATAGTTTTTATACCTTCTGACAATATACGTAGGTCCATGCCTAGGGATCTTCACAACAACAACCCAAGATTGAGACCGAGAATTCGATCTCTGTAAGTCTCCCTTTCAAAACTCATGGCTGCCACCCATTGATCGGGCTAACTAACATTTGTGCCTTTTTGGCATGTACAGTTCTTCAAATGGTATAGGATGCCTTAACGAGGTTGGTTGTTATTATTGGCCGTGCTTTTCCTAGGGGGAATATTTGTGGTTATGGAGGTATATACCTAGACCATCCAAGCCATGGAGCTCCAGATCACTGGTGGGACCGTTGGCATGACTGCGCCTGAGATCATTGAAGTGGGATCCAATGATGAAGATCATTCAGACAACTTTGGTCTTTCAATACATGATCAGACACCAAATGCGGACCCAGATGACGTGTTGTTGGGGGATTTCCCTACGTACGAGCCTACCATCCACACAGACTGGGATGAATGGACCTCTGATGAAGAGGATCGAAAGATAGTTCTTCACCAATCATGGAAGCCGATTAAGCACTTTATCTACGACACCCCCCAATCATAATGGATAGTCCGGATGGATTGACCTTGTTCACGACTGTGAAAACTGGGTGCAGGGGGAGTAGATGCCCAGCATCCTCACATACTCATTTGAGATCTCATGGTGGAGAAGATTCGGTAGTATGACCGCGACCTTGGTGTGGGCTGGAAGCGGAGGAAAGCGGTGAACATCAAGAAGCTTCAGAAGGTTGAAGATGAGGTTCAGTGGCTACAGTTCTAGGTGGATGAGCACTCAACCTCCCTCAACAGGTGATTAGAGCTAATATTGTGATTGAAGTCCCACCTGGTAGAGGCTGAGGAGCGCATGAAGCAAGACTATGAAGAAATGACCGTTATCCAGACTGACACGAAGTGGGCTGAGATTGTGGTTGACAGAATGTGTCCCATCGCTGCTGAGGAGGAGTTGGAGGAGAGAAGGTGGCATCAAATCCTAGATGCCACAAGCCAGAGGGTGGTGGAGCTGTAACATTATTTTTTTGGGGTCAACTAGTCTATGGGAGGGATCGATCCTCAAGTGTTGTAAAACTTGCCAACCCTCAAACATACTTTCATGCATCGATCATTTTATGCCAGCTACAAGCATGAATTATGTTATTTGTATTGCTTTACAACATTTTCTTCATATTCGTGGAGCATCCAGAGATCAATCCCTAAGATCACGTGGGTCAGGCCCGATGTGAGAAATAAAGGATGACCACCTTATTATTTCTTCCAATTGTGAGAGTGCAAACCAAGCTTCTCACATCTGGGGTTTTGAACAACCAATCCGAATTACTGAGAATAAAAGGGGGAGACCTGATTGGAGGATGAGGACCTCAGAGGAATTGACGTTTCGACCTCCCAATGTGCTCTAGTGCACAAGTAGGGTAACGCCAGGGGCATTGAAATTAATCCGAACATAGAGGAGTGGAAGGTGTGAATCATGATACCCAAAATTCGAAATGTTATAGGGATGTCATGATAATGAAGGATAACTGTTGACCGTGTTCGAAACACAATATCCTTATTGTGTTAGCCTAAAATGGGAATAAAAATTAGGGTCGACCGCTAACCATGTTTGAAACATGGGGCGTGACTCGGAATGTCATCTGTTAGTCTTCTAGAACATTATCCTAGGATAGTAGGCAAGCCACAGGATGATAATCCATACTATTAAGGGGTTCCTTTAGTCATGAAATAGGATATGGGTCTGAATATTGGGAACGCAAAGCGTGGAGTTTGGAGTGATGGCTTGTTCGAATGGAGTCTAACACTCTTGAAATTACGCCACCATGATGAAAACATGTTATGTGCGTGCATCGGTCTAATCAGGGGTCATACCGAAATCCGAACAGGTCATATCTGGTAAGGACCTATAATTCTCTGTAGTTTTACGTTATTTCAATAAGGATGATGGATCTGTAGTTTAAATGTCATACAGTGAGGATGATGCACATAGTTTAAAGGTCATACTCCCTGGACCGAGATCACGCCTGAGGGGCCAGAAGGGTCAATGACCCTGGGGCTGGGCCTGAGGCGGAATTCCTGGCCATCGCTACGTATCCCATAAGGATGAGAATCAAGGCAAATGTAGTTCTTGAAGCACATAGTGTTCAAAGACTAACACTGATATGGGAAATCCTCTCGGACAAGGGATCTGTTGTATCCCATGACTAACATGGTGCATCCTGAACTTGTTTAGGGTAGAACCGCAGTTTAGTGTCATGCGTCAAGGACATGTGGGCTTGTGCAGTTTAACGTCGTACAATAGGATGAAAAGTGAATGGGATGATCCCAGAAAGGGAGCATGTGGTGTGGTAGCTGTAGACCCGACATGAATGAGGACATAAGGAGTCTTCACCACACCATGTATCCCCATAGGAAGTTCTTTAGGTTAAGGGACCAAAATTAAAAGTTAGGTTGGGCTGAAGGAAAAGTTCTTGAGCATTCCTATATACCCCATGAGGATTAGAATCGAGCCATACGTAGTTCTGAGTGCGTAGTTTAACGTCATATGGGATAATGAAAGGCATGTGTGGCACAAATGTACCAGTACAAATCCTACTAGAACTAATAGTCCCATGTGAGTCATGCTCGATGTGGGAAACAAGGAGTAGTGATGGGACTTTCCTAGCATAGGGAGACTCATGGCAGGGTGATGGGATACTAGGTGAATGACGTCCCAATGATGTTGACCCTCCTATATAACGCACCTAGATGTGCGAAGGGGCAAAGCCGAGTATGTTGGAATTCCACTTTAACATAAGGAAGAAGAAATATGCGAATCATGATGCCTGATATCTGGACCAAAATGATGGTGGCGTGACGATAGGGGATAACTACTAACCATGTTCAAAATAGAGTATCTTTTTCACGTTATCCTAGAGTGAGGACAGAAAAATGAGGGTCTACCACTAACCATGTTTGAAACATGGGACCTGTTGCAAATGTCATCAGAGGTCCTCAGGGACGTTGGCCCAAGAAGGTAGGCAAGATAGTGTGGAATGATATCAGGTTGTAAAGGGAGTCCCTTCAGACATATAATAGGATGAGGATCCAGATGACGGGCTCACAAATCTTGGATATGGAATGAGGGAATGTCCCTATGAAAATTCCACACTTCGGGCACTACCACAACGCATCTGAGTATGTTAACAGGACATATCATACATAGGGATTAAAGTCCCCCTCCAAGGACAAGGGTCTTGAGTTTTCATGCATCCTAAATCAATGGTTGAAGGATGGGCCATTATGGGGAGATTGATTTAATGGATTGGGCGCGAGGCGGCGAAGTAGCCAAATCCAACACGTAGTTCCCATAGGGAGATCTTAGTTTTGTACCATGTTGGAAAAAATACATGGGAGGAACATGGTATGGCTGTGAAAAACCCGATGTTGATGAGGACCCAAGAGGTACTCACCACACCACATGCTCTCAGAAGTGTTCAGGAATAGGGTCCGAAAGAGATGGGACATGATTTCATATTCTTGGTGTTAGACCCAAGGACAATATGTCTGGGTGTTCCTACGTATCCCATGAGGATGGGAATCAGGCCGTACGTCGTTCTTGGGGTGGAATAGTAAGGTACCAGTAATAAGGGTGATAAGGTCATGTGGGTCTGGCACTAGCACCAAAATAATCAGCATTTGATAGATCTTGTTTGTCCTTTAGGATGAATGTGCATTTTTTTTGTGAATCGATGGATGTAGGATAGAAATACCAGGTATTTCCATAAGAATAAAGCTTCATATAGGAGGCGAAAAATTGTATGATGTGTGAATGATACCAAACATGATGTCCCCACAAATGAGGACACCACGATGCAATGTCGTTTTTCATCCTATGGCTAGGATGATAATGTCACAGTTTAGGGTCATGTGATGGGATCAACCACACATTTTAACATCATGCAATGTAGGTGCAATAGTATAAAGTCATGTGGGACTATGCGGCATAGTTTAAAGTCATATGGCTCAGACATATACAGGAGAGGCGAGGATCAAGAGGGAATGTGCATGGGGTGATAAAGAATACCCAATGTGAATGAGGACATAATCTAGTATCACACTGTGTTCAATTCCAATAAAGAAACCTTGGGCCGAGGGGGGTAGAAAAAATTTGAAAAAATGGGGTAAGAGAGACTAGCTCTTAGTTTATATAGATCCAAAGACAAGATTTTTGGGCATTCCAATGTATCCCATGATAATGCGAATCAAGATATACGTAGTTCTAGGAGAGATCTTAGTTTAAGGTCTTAGCGCTTAGACCACTAGAGAAGCAGAACTCTTCCAAGAAAGCATAGGACTTGATCCGGTCCCTAAGCCCACATAAGTCAAACTTGGTGTGGGAAAAAAGGGTGGAAGAGGTCCTTGAAATACCTCAAATACATGCCAAGGGGAAGTCGGTGTGGTGCCCCAAATAACACCTTACTGTAGCTTTTCCCTCCTAACGTGAAAATGCACACTAAGGGATAGTACCGAGAGTGTTGAAAGTCCCCTTGGATACAGTGGGGTGGAAAATGATGTGAATCATGTAACCGATATTTAAGGCTTGAAGGGGTTGGTGTGACGATGGAGGATAACTGTTGACCGTGTTTGAGACACAGTATCCCTATCGTGTGACCTGAAATGAGAACAACAAATGAGCATCGACCACTGACCATATTCACATCATGGGGCATGTATCGTTTTGTTGTCAGAGATCCTCAAGGACGTTGGCCCATAATGTTAGTAGATCCTTTAGGCCTGACATCCATTCCATTTGGGGGTACTTTCAGATGGGAATGATAATAGAAGCCCAAATGAAGGGGAACATAAAGCCTGAAGAATGGGTGAAAGGAGGTCCAGGCGGAACCTAACACTCCATGCTCTAAACAGGAGTACTCTTGGGCACATTGGTGAATAACCAAATAGGGTTGAGGGACCTGACTTAAGGGCAGCTGACTCAAAGAGATTAGAGTAGAGAAAGGGAGCGAAGGCTGCTCATGAGAGATAGGTATGTGGCATGGTTGTTATAAACCTGACATGAATGAGGACCATGTTCATACCACACCATATACCCCTCTCCTGGAACAATACATGCCAAGGGGCCAAGATGATGGGGAGTTTTCTAAGAGATGGGGATAGAACCAAATAATAAGCATTTGGGCGGTCCTACGTATCACATGAGGATGGAAATCATGCCACACGTAGTTCTAAAAGAGAATGAAACACAGTTTATCATCATGCAGCAAAGACGCAAATAAGGGAAATATACCACAAGGAGGGATGTGTATAGCACAATGAGTAACCTGACGTGAATGAAATCATAATACCTTACCACACCACACAATCCTAAGTGAGAACTTGGACCAGGGGCCTGAGAAGGTCGGGCCACAGACAGAAAGTCAAAGCCAGCTTTCAGTTTAACATCTTACAATAAGGACGATGGTGACCTTAGTTTAAGGTCATAGAGCCCGGACCACATATGCCTAGTTTGATGTCATATGCATGGGACAGAGATGGAGAATCATCATTTCTATGGAATACCACATAGCGACAATGATTATAGAGGACAACTTTTGACCAGGTTCGTGACACCGTATCCACCCTTGAGTGACCAGAGTTTGGGGAAAATAATTGAGCATCGACCGTTGACCATATTCACAACATGGTAATTATATCAATTCATTGTATAATAACCTCGAACATGTTATCCCACAAAGGTAGTAGATCCATTGGGCCAAGTGTCCATTCCATCTGGTGGTCCTTTTGGATATAGAGGGTGATGGAAACCCAAATGATGGGCCTCGTGAAGCATGGTAGGGTCGGTTCTCGCGAGATGGACGATAAATGAATTGAGGGATGTCTCAAGGGGATATGTGCAGCATGGAAAAATATCCTGACCTGAACAAATACGCGAGTCCATACCACATCGTATAATCACAAACGAGAACTTGAGCTGGGGGGCCAAAGGGGTTGAAAGACCTAAGGTTGGGCGCCCTGACTAACTGTAGCCATATGACCTCTCACATGGGAATTTCCTCACCATAGCTCCTATTCCCACATGAGCAATGCATGGTGCGGGAAAAAAGGAACAGTACTAGGCTCTCCCAATCACATAGGGATCCGACAACTAGAATTACACTCCTGCTCGAGGCAGACTGCTGTTTAGAGAGATGACAAGGCAGAATGAACCACTACACACCATGTTTGGGACATATGGGGATGGTGACAATGAAAAATGATAGTTGTTGATCAAATTCAAAACACAACACCTATATCATGTGACCTGAAATGGGAACAACAAATGAGCATCGACTGCAGACCTTATTCGCAACGTGGGGCTTATATCAATTTTCATTCAAAATCCTCGAGGTAATTAGCCCAAACCAATAGGATACCCCTTAGACTAATTATCCATATCGTTCTGAGGCCCTTTTGGATGTGAAAGATAATTTAAACACGATAATGGAAGGGATATATAGAGCATTAATATGCCCATGCGGGATGAGACTCAAAGGGAGATCTCAGAGTTTGGGTATGGTCCTACGGACAAAATCTCTGGGCAGTCCTACATATCCCATGGGGATGGGAATCAAGCCATGCATAGTTCTGAAAGTGCCATGCACTTTAACGTCAGGTGGTAAGGATGTGGGAGGAGAGAAGAATGAGGGAGGGCACATGGTGCAATCATCATAACCCTGACATGAGTGGGGCCAAATAATCCTATGTGATTCCATATGGGATCCTCCAAAAGAACTATGCCCAAGAGGGGATAGTCAAAGAGGAAACTATGGTTAGACTCAAGATGAAGCATCTGAGCGTTCCTATATATCCTATGAGGATCCAAATTAATCCATACATATTTATTGAGATGAATTTTAACATATTTCAGGATGAACCATGAATTTTAACTTCTTATGGTATAAACACAATAGTTTAAAGTCATGTGGGACTAGGCAGTTTAAGGTCATAGAGGACCCTATAGTTTAGGGTCATGCGGGACTAGATAGTTTGAGGTCACGCAGGACCGTATGGATTAAGGTTATGTTGGACCATACATATCAGGAAAAATATTGATTGAGGAACATGGCATTGGTGGGAGGATTCATATGTTCAACATCCTTGGTAAGCACGGAGTATGCTCCATTGGAGTAAACCTTGTGAACAATGTAATGTCCTTCCCATTTGGGCTCCAGCATAGGTGGTTTCCTGCCAGGTATCATTGGTGTCTTTAGGGCCAATACCAAGTCACCTTTCAAGAAGGAATAGAGGAAATTTTTTTGTTTGAATCTTTATCTATCTTGTTCTGATACCTTTCCAGATTGTGTAGCGCATGAAGCTTATTCTCATCGAGTGCTTCCAACTCAGCCAGACAAATTTCAACTACATTATCTAGCACTTTCTGATCCTATACATTTGTGTACAATGAGGTAAATTGAATCTAGATGGGAAGGATGGCCTCCGTCCCATATACTAGGGAATATGGGGTCAGCTGGGTGGAATTACGAGTCATTGTCTGATAAGCCCAGAGGGCATTGTAGATCTTGTCTGGCCAACTCTTCTTATTCTGGACAACCATTTTCTATAGAATGTCAGAGAGTGTTTTTTTGAATGCCTTGATCTGTCCATTTTCCTACACATGATAGCGGGAGGTATGGTTAGAAAAAAAAATTTACATAACGTACAATTTCTTGATCTCATCTTCTCATAAGTTTGTTCCTTTATCGGTGAGGAAAATGTGAGGGACTCCAAATCGGTAGATGATGTTGGATTTAATAGAGTCAATAATGGAATGTGCCTTGACCTCCTTGAGAGGAACTGCCTCTGCCCACTGGGAGAAGAAATCTATTGTAGTGAGGATGATTCTATACTGGAGAGATGTTACTGGAAGATATAGTCCCATGACATTGAGTCCCCAGACGGAAAATGGCCATTAGTACTTGGTGGAGTGGAGAGGCTATGGTGGATGATACAGGAAGTTAGCATGAATTTGACATGCCTGGAACCTCTTGGAGAACTCAATGCATTCATGGATCATAGAGGGCCAAAAGTTCCCTAGGCTCTGGATCTGGTGAGATAGTTTTGGCCACATCTGATGAGCCCTGCAGGAACTGACATGAACCTCCTTCATGACTTGGGAAATCTCGACTCCTTTAATGCAACAAAGGAGAACCCCATCAAGCCCACACTTGTAGACAATATTCTCAGGACTAGGACCATCCTGGAGGGTAAAATATAATGCACGACATCCAATTCACTCTCACTTAGCCCGATCTACTAGGAGATTAACATTCTGGAGATACTCAACAAAGGGGGCTCTCCAATCAGGAGTCACTTCAATCACTGCATCTAGGGGACCTAGGAGTCCTGACGTGGAGGCACTGGTGGTAAGGTGTCTTACCTACAGGTTGTCATCATCATCATGAGTGACAGGAGAAATGACTCTCTGGTGTGCCATGTGGATAATTAGATCATCCTATTCGGGCTCTGTAAGTGATGTAGCTAGGCTAGCCAGGGCGTCAGATCAACTGTTCTGAGATCAAGGGACATTTGTATCTTCTGGATGAGATGGGAACTGGGCCATTAGCTAGAGAGTGCACTCCAAAAATGGTATGAGCCCTGTATTTATGACGACATATTCACCATTGATATGTTGGATGACTAGTTCAGAATCCCCTTTCACATGAAAATGGGGTACATGAATCTTGAGGGCCAGCTTGAGGCCAGTGATGAGAGCCTAATACTCTGCCTCATTGTTGGTTTAGAATTCTGAAAATCAGAATTTTTATGGAAGAATGGCTTGTGTTGGGGTAATGAAGAAGATACTTAGGCCTACTCTGTTGAGTCTGGGTTCATTGATCCTTCTACTGGTGGGGCTCTGAGAAGTGCCATCAAAGTTCATTTTCAGCACGTCATGGCTTAGTCCATCGAGAGAATCATTTCATCGGTAAAATTGAGGTCTTGGGATTGGTCCGTAGGACATGGATGGGAGGAAAGTAAGTCCACCTATTCTTTCCCATTGATATCCTTCTGAGAAAAAAATTTTATATCAAACTGTTGGAGGATTACCGCCCACCGAGCTAGTCGGCCTATCAACATGGGGCGGTTCAGGATGTTGTTCAAGGGATCTACATGGGATACCAATTGTACCTCCTGATTCTAGAGGTAATGCAGTAATTTCTATATAGTGAATACTAGTTCAAGGTAGCTCTTCTTGATAGGGGAGTATCTGGCCTCTGTATTGAGGAGCATGCAGCTAAGGTAAGAGAGTCTATTTTATGTTCCCACATTATACTTTTGGGAGAGAAGGGAACCAAGAGACCATTTTAGGGAAGTCACATAAAGGACCAGTAACTTTTCAATGAAGGGTTTCATTAAGACCAGAGGCTAGAGCAGATACTTCTTGATTTCCTTAAAACCAGTCTGGAACTCTTTGTCCCACTCATAGACGATGTCTTTCTTCATGAGCTGAGAAAAGGGATTACAATTTCTGGCTAAATTCATGATGAATCGGTGTACGTAGGATAATTGTCCTTGGAATCCTCGAAGATCTCGAATATTTCTTGGAGGTGACATCTGGATAATGGCCTTAATCTTCTCTGGGTCGATTTCAATACCCCTATATCTGACAAAAAAGCCGAGAAACCTTCCAGAGGTGGCACTGAAGGCACACTTCAATTGGTTCATCTTTAAGTTACAGGAATGGAGGAAGCCGAACACTTTCTCAAGGATATCGAGATGGTCCTGACACTGGTAAGATTTGACCACCAGGTCATCCTCATAACATTCCACCCTCATTCCGAGGATCGGCATAAATATGTGATGCAGAGCCCACTGATAGGTGGAACCTGCAGTCTTTAAACTGAAGGGCATGTCTTGGTACCAGAAAGTGCCTTGTGGTGCCCTGAAGGATATAGACTCCTCATCCTCAGTGGCCATTCGGATCTGGTTATACCCAAAGTAACCATCCATGAAGGAGAGGTCTTGGAACACAGTTTTAGTGTAGATCTACAATTCTGTCATATGAAGGGGAAATTCTATCTTTGGATAGTGACAGTTGAGATCCCAGAAGTCAATGCCAACTCTGATATGTCTATTCATCTTCCTCACTAGCATAATGATGGCAATCCACTTGGGGTAATAGATTCCTTAAAAAAATTGGCTCTAGTGAACTTATCAACTTCTACCTCAACCATGGCACTGTGAGAAGGGTGCATCTTCCTGGGAGGCTGTATGAACCCACGATGACTTGTTGGGAGACCGAGGTAGTGGATGGCTACTTAAGGATATAGTCCTATAATCTTGTCATAACATCATGTGAATACATCACGGTGTTGTTTTAGGAAGTCTATGTACTGTTATTTCTCCTGAAGGGGCATGGAGGAACTGATCAATGTGGGTTTCACGTCTACCTCGCTATCATGGTTCACCTATACCAATTCTTCAACTATAGTGGAGACTCCCTCTTCAATGGAAGGGGGATCATCTTATAAATCCACTTCTTCACTTATATAGGGATGATACTTAGAAAGAAGCGCATATTCTGAGTTGGAAGCTCTTGATTGGAGGCTGGTACCAGCCTCAGTGGTAGTGGAAACTATATCGGGGAACTCTTGTGCTACCGCAACCATAGCGATAAAGGCTGTTGATCCAATCCCATCTAGTCTTCAGCCCATGGGGCCATGCTTGATGATATGAAAGCAATAGTGGTGTGTCGGATTGATCTGGTTAGTTCTAGAATTATAAAACAAGAAAGTATGGCATGTTGTTGTTACCATGGGGCAGACATCCCGATCCCTTATAAGAGTAGAAGACTCTGGGATCACCTGAGCCTGATTTGTATAGGAGTACAAGGTGATTATCTGATGTCACATAGGTCTGGGAATGTGTTCCCACCTATTTCCAATGAAAATGAAGAATTCCCCATATCTGGGGTCATAGCCTCTAGTCATTGGATTGGAAAGATGTAGGTGGCATCTAGATCTTCCCATGGCTCGGTCGAAACTCTGGCATGATCAAACTCGTAGCCTAAATCTGCTTTTCTTTGACCTTGTAGTAGTCCACATCTAGATAGAGGGCTTCACAAGAGGAAAAGGGAGACACATCACCTTGAATCACACCCACTCGACCACTAAGGGAGTACTTGAGGCACATGTGATATGATGAGGGAACTTCAGCATGCAGGTGTTGCCATGGAATTCCCATGAATGCATTGTAGGCGGTGTCCTGGGCGACAACCATAAATTTGGTACTAGAAAGTAGGCCACCGAACTGGGTCATTAGGTGGATCTTTCTGACCAGTGTCTATTATATCCTGTCATAAACCTAGATTCTCATGTCCGAGGGACTCAGATCATCCTCAGACAATCCCTATTTTCACAGTGTCTGAGTCGGGAGATCCTGTGTTGATAATACAATGGAGAACCTCCACGCCATTGAAATAGCCTGTGATGTACAATGGGTGAATGTGACCTTTTATGGGAGATCCTTCATCTTCTCTAGAGAACGAGATGATGGCATGGAATTCATTCTTGACCACCTCAGCATGAAAGGATTCTGCAGCTGCTACCTCTATCTCAAACTAGAGGGGGATTATTAAGGCCTTAGTGACAGCCTCACACATATCTGATGACAGGTGTAGGGCCTCTAATATGGAGAGAATTGCTAGAATGCTAGAAATATTCTTGAGGATGTCATATTTTTGTGCTAGGAATGAACTTCTTTTTGCAGGAGGTCACTCGACGATAGGAGGTATGATGAGTCCTGTTGGCTGGACCGGCGGCTGACTGGTACTACGAATATCTCAATATTCACTAGTCGAAGCCTGCAGAGTGACTACCAGATGAGGTCCAAACAACTGATATCAACTTGTAGTAGCGTGTGACTAATCACGGTGTGGTTGAGGTGGCTCCACCTGATCCAACAACACGAATAGCGGCAAAAACAGGCCTGATGTCACCATATGAGAAGGTTGGGCGTGCTGATCTCTATTCTGATCTAGTTTCCTGGTTTCAGTAGCATGCACATACTAGCAGAAATTGCGGACTGGGGCACTCCGACAGCCCATATAGTCATGGCTCCATCGACACTGATGACATCTAAGGATGTTGGTACGATCCGCCTGGTGCTCCTCATCGTTAGGAAATCATGTTGGGATTTTCCCACTCTACGGTACTAACCATGGTGTACACCTGAACATCACTCGAAGAGTCATATACTACCTGAATGATTCTAGGAGGGATCTCCATCTCTATGGGCATGAAGTCTCCAATAGTACGGGATGATGATGGCATCGGCTGGGGACTTTTCATTCCCTTACACCGCCGGTGTTCGCATTTCTAGGAAGAGGGTGGCTGAGATGGTGATGCATAAGTAGTATCCGCGGCTTCTGAAGGATCTGTCTGATTTAGGCATGTGTGGATCACACGATGAGCATCAGAGATCGTTTTAAGATCCATCTAGTAGTCATACTTCTGGGACTCATAGCTAGCAACCTAATTCCACTTTCCTTCACTGCCGATGCTGCTGTCTAGCCTCATGAAGACTTATGCCACTTGTGCAGGAGTTGGGCCTAACTGGACTATGTTGTTATCCACCTAGTATTGAATCCATTCCTAGAACACATAGCACTATTTGAGGGGTTTCCCTTGGATCCGGTGGTAGGGGAAGTAATTAGGACGATCAATGAGGTTCGCCTCTTCTGGCCTCCAGCACTCAGGAAAACGTACAATTCCCTACTCTAGGGAACATCAAAAATAACCAAGGACATGTGCCTTGTTGAATGAGTAGGTCTGGTTCCTCTTATTTTAGAAGGGGATCCTTGGAGTCTGACCTTGACTAGGTGATGGAGGAACCTGCCGAGGAGGTGGAGCTTGGTTATCTCACCTAGGTGGTGGTGGTGCATTGCGCGGGGGCACCTTTCGATTCCGAGGTTGGTGCTGATGGGCCGGAGGCTTCACCTGAGGTGGAGGGCCTCTACGAGGTTGTGGAGGCGGCTCCACTGGTAACAAGTTTAGCTGCTTGGGGGCCTATATTTGGGCCACTATGGTGGGCTCGACCCTCACATCCCTTCTTACAAGGATTTTCCAGAGGCAATGGACGTGCCTGATTAGCCTATTGCAAGGATTCCTCTAGGTGATGGGTCTTATCAGAGAAGTCTTAGAATACCCTAGGGTAGTTCTGGGTGATCATATAGGGGACCAGTTTCATCTTGACAATCCTTATGCACATCATCAGAAATTTCTCATGAGTCAGTGGCATGTCAAGAGAGTATGTGATTCCATTCCACCAGGAAAAAAAGTCTGAAACCCACTCATCAGGCCACTGCATTAACTTGAAGAGGTCCAAAATACTCGTCTTCTATGTGGTGAAACTAAACTAGTAAAGAAATTGCCTAGGGAGGGCATCCCAGCTAGCTACTAATTCGAGGGGGAGCTGGCTGTAACAAATGAATTCCATCCCTTCCAATGTCTGTATGAAACAACGGATCTTGGTAGATTCCTTCTGTGCTAGTGTTCCAAACATGGGGACAATCCATGAGATAAAGTGGGACAAGTGTTGTGGTGAGTCACCCATCCCATTAAAGGTGGAAAAGGTTAGATTTCTAAAACCCAGGGGTTCTGTCATATCATCCACCCATGCCGGGTATGGCTTTCCATCAACTGGGATTACCACCCGACGAGTCTATAAGGCTTCGAGGTGGGCGATGAGTGATTCCATTGGATCATCTAGGTGGGGGTTCCTATCTTGACAGGGATCCCTAACCACCAGTGCATTGGCAGGTTCTTCAACACGATAAGAAGTCACAATGGTTTGTGGATTGGTGAGTGGAATGACCTGTCGATCAGTTGGGGGAACATGAGCTAGGTCTTGAAGATTGTCATGCCTTTTAGGAGGATTTGGCGAGACATACTGTGCCATCTTGCCATAAGTTCAAACTTCAACCCTTTCTGCATGGGCAGGATGGCCAGGGTAACCTAGAGGCAGTTCGCTAAGGGGAATTTGTGCCTGCCCCAGTTTCCCGAGCGGAGGATCACCATAGTCTGGCTGTCACTATACAGTGCATTCTACAAGGAGTTCATCAGCCATCTTCTTCTGTTCGGTGATTTGCCGATGCAATGAAGCTTTTTCAGGGGTCGTGTTTCACCTTTTTCACTAAGCCAGATGGGTCAGAGGGTTTGGTAGCTCTGAGTAGTTCCTTTCCCTTATTGTGTTTCCGGTTGATGACTAGTGCCTCGAGGGGAATGATAAGACCCAATATATTCCTCTATTGATGATTAATCCTTCCTGAATGATCCAAGAATTGTGAAACTCCCTTAGGGGGTAGGTCTTCTCTAAGACTCTCTAGCACGTTCTCACCCTCCGGCAGGTCGGCCATGTTAGCCGCGACCCTGCCTGGAGGCATATCCTTTATGTTGCCCAAAAAATAAAGCTGACGCTGGATAGGACTGAAGAGGAGGGAAGTATACTGCTCCAAGCCATGGATCTATACGTGGTGAGAATCCTCTTTGATAATTTTATATAGTACCATAAAACTTTGAATGGACTTTTACTCGAGGGCCCTACGGAGACAGGGTAACTTAGGGCACTGGGCCACATGGAGTGCAACCAAATTGACCCAACGGTTTTTTTTTGTCAATGTCCATGAAATGCGCTTGGCTCTTAGGGTAAGCCAATCACTGTTGATGAAGATAGAAATGAGTCACCCATAAGGTCAGGCAGAAATACTCAACTTCCTCTTGTTTGAGGGATTCTAGGGCACAAAAGTTTGGCGCTACAACTGGTAAGAACATCTCAGGGAAATGGTCCGCTGTGAGGATATCCCACAAACACCTTGGTCCAGATTCCGGGTCTGGCCCTTCATTACCCCAATCGTCAACTGGAGGTGGATGTGGAACTGGTAGCATTACTGAAGTAGAGCTATGGGTCGGTAGGATGGCCGATGGAGAATACGGTGAGCGAGCTGACAAACTACCGCATCTCAGGATATCCTCCAAAGAGTGTAGTGACTTAGCCACGACATCATAGTAAGACAGGTTGATGAATGCAGTTTCCAGCATGGGGACCATGGATGCTGGAAATAGAACACGCTACTGCTCATCGACCATTGGTCCCCAGAATAGCTCTTCATGATCTCTAGTTGAGGTAGAATGTGCTTGTAGAGAGGATGGTGGCAATTGCACAGCCGTAACCTGTGGAGTTTCCAAATTTTCATCCTCCAGGATATACCAGCCAAGGGAGGTGGGAATTCGATGGACCTCACATTCTGGAAGTATTAGGATGATGCACCTTGTTCTTTCCCTGAGCCTTAACACAGAGGATATGGGCAAGGGTTCTATTGCTAAGTCATATTGTGCTTCAAAATCTGAGAAGAAAACTGGTTTGTTATCGGTCTGAATCTTATAATCATTCTTTTTATGGAGTTGAAGACCCACCCTCCTACCCCGGGATGGTTTTTCAGGACAGGGTAGGTTTCTGGAATGAGCAGGACCTTTGCCCGTACTTGTTCTGAGGCATAGAGGATTCCCACCTGAGTAAGACAGGGTGTGAGGAGCACCGGGACAGATAACAAATGAAACACGGGGAGGAACTCCGTGGGAAGTGTTGGAGTGGGTAGGACCTGCACTAGAGCTGATAGGAGAATGGGTATGACCTCCATTCTTGTTTCCCCTGGCGAAATTAGTGCGAGGAGGGTCCTCGTACTGGTCATGCCGAACACGGGTAGGACCTCCTTGTTGAGTGCTGGTGAAGCGAAGCTAGCATTAACTCCTCAGATTTCTAGGGCAAGGAGGACCTTGGACAGCTACATTAAGAACATGGGGAGGGCCCCCACACTGAAGACTGATCGAACGTGTAACATCCCCACACTGGCAAACTTTGGCAGGAGGAACAACTCCATACCCAATGTAGTGAGCGCAGGAGAGACTCACGTGCTGAGTGTTGCTACTATGAGGAGTACCCTCGTTTGGATTAGAGGCAGCATGGGGAAGACCTCCATGCCATGTTTGGAATTGGGGAGGGCCCATATTCTTCATGGTGGCGGTATGGGGAGGACCTCCATACAGGTGGCAGACACTATATGTGTCACCAGCCAAGAGAGTCGACCCAGCCTGCCTGTGGGGAGGTTGGGACATCGATCCGGGCCGGGTATACAAGTCCCCCTGCTCAGCATACACAATAGGTTTAAGATATACATCGGCGGTGGACAGATCGACAATAGTTGTAGACGTTGATGCCCCTTGGTGGCGTCCTCTTTTGCCGGAGACCAACGATGGCATCGGGTCAACCAGGCTGGGGCCAATGGTGCAGGTACATGGCTTACATTCTCCTGGACTTGTGGGGCCGGATGGCAGCACTATCATGGCCTAGTGGGAGCCCTCCTTGGGGGACCCTAAAATGGGATCTTGACCCAGCTAGCCCAGACATCCCCTACTTCGTTGGCTTAGGGTAGAGAGTCGTCGAGGCATTCTGGGGAGAGGCTCCTAAAATGATTATATGTTGGAGTGGGGATCAATGGCTCCAACAATGACCCTTGGGGGCTGTGGTGGTGCTGAGGCGCAGAGGCCTCTGGATCCTAGTGAGCCATATCCTGATTCGGGATAATTCCCTGCTCCTCGTATTGGCATATGAGGTCAATGATCACCCTACAATAAATGAATTCAGACAGGGATATGGGGCATGGGCACCCGACGTTTGTAGATGTCAAGATTTTCCCAAAAGCGGTGGAGCTGCACGGGACTGCCGTGTTGGCATTTCCCCTACCCCTGCATCGGTGGGCAGGTAGTGATCAAATTACTACATAATCTTGGTCCTTGAAAAGAAGGGAGATCAACTCATTAGTGCTGAAAGGAAACGATTCGATGACCAGTGCCCCAATGCCATTCTGTCCTCCATGGACTGTAAGATGGATCCATGCTGACAACGTCGTATATCGAGATGTCTAACGTTTTGACTACCCAAAATTTTGGCAAGTTTCATGCCAGGGACATTATTTTCATGGCCGGACATAGAACCTGATAACTGGATCAGGCGGCATGCTGATCCACTGATGCCTCAAATACTACTAATCTATACATTAAGAAGAATATCTTCGCGTCGGGTTAACTATTTCTCTTTCTGATGCTTTTTCCGAAGCGTGCACGTCTGTCCGTGGAGGGTGCGCAGTTGTTGCCCTGTATACCCACTTTCCCAAAGTAGGCAGCATCTGTTGCTTATTCAGGGATGTTTTTCCCTTGATAAAAATGGTATGATGGGATGTTGGTTCTTCCTTACATGGATTCCTCCTCATAACTCGTCACCTAGTATGGGTCTCCCTTATAGACTAAGACGTTGTTTGTGAAACTCATCCCAGTTCCATATCAATATGTATTCTAGTTAATTACGCTGCTTCTGTCAGGACATTTAAAGGGTTCAAGTTAGGGTAGAAACCTTCGGTCGAGGATTAGTCACATTGGAAATCACTGGCGTGTCTGGACACTGGAGAACTAGAACGTTTTTTTTTCTTCCCCTTATTATAGGGCTTCTCAAGGGTGCAGAATCCTGAGGCATCCCATGTCAAAGGTAGGGAATTATATGTCATAAGCATGTCCCTGAGGTTTTCCTCAGCTTCCCAGGTTTAAAAGAAGGTATTCCACGAGGTTAGAATCTAGCGGAGATGGATCAGAGTGATCAGAACAAAAACTAGAGTGGATCAGATGGGTTAAACCCATGGAGGGAACATTGATGCTAGGAGATGAATTGGCATGATCTCACCAAGATGTGGTGGCCCAGGTAAGAATCGTGATGGATGGTGGAGAGATAAATTGAGTGGAGAGATAATGGGATAGAAATGATGTGAGGATGACGGTGATGTTGGGCTTGAGCCTTGGAGAGACTTCCTATGTATCCCCATGTTAGGCATTCAAAGTCCGCGTAGTTCGGTGAGATGATGGGGAACTCGAGGAGGCAACCCATGAAAATGGACGCATAAGTGGGACCCAGAGGTGGTCGAACCTCTGGGATGGGGAATGACCTTCCATAAACACTTAGGATCAAGGGAGAGATCCAAATGGGGCATGAGAGATGGTCATGAACCTCAAGGAGGCTTCTTACGTATAACCATGGTAGGGAATCAAAGTCCACGTAGTTCATCTAACGAAGTCTTACCATTGATTGGGGACTTCAACAGCTTACCACCGAATGGGGTTGACAATGACTTAACGCTGAACGGGTTTTAAAACAACTAACTACTGAATGGGGTTGACAATGCCTTACCACTGAATGGGGTTGAACCCTATGGAGGCTTCCTAGGTACCCTGTCTAGGAGACAGGGATCAAAGCTTGTGTATTTCATAAGAGGGTTTGTTGAACCAATGTGAAGGAGGTCGGGACCAATAGGTTTTGGGAATGAACCTTAGGGAGGATTCCTATGTACCTTGACTTGGCAAGGATCAAATACCACGTAGTTTAGGATGGGTTTTGGGGAGCCGACATGAAGATAGCTGGGACCAATGGATGTTGGGCTTGAACCTCGGAGAGAATTCCTACGTACCTTGCCCTGGAAAGGATCAAATTACACATAGTTCAGAAAGGATTGAGAACCAATTTGAAGGGGCTATGAACTAAGGGATTGTGGGCTTGAACCTCGGAGAGGCTTCCTATGTACCTCTCCTATGAAAGGATCAATGACCACATAGTTCATGTTGGGTTTTGGTGAGCCAACATGAAGATGGTTGGGACCAATGGATCTTTGGGTTGAACCCTAGGGAGGATTCCTACATACCTTTCCTTGGAAAGGATCAAAGTCCATGTAGTTCAGAAAGGAGTGGGAACCGACGTGAAGGGGGTTGAAACCAATGGATGGTGGGATTGAACCTCTGGGATGCATTCTATGTACCTTGCATTGACATGGATTGAAGACCATGTAGTTAAGAATGAGTTTTGGTGAGCCGATGTGAAGATGGTTGGGAGAAATGGGTGTTGGGATTGATCCTCGGGGAAGCTTCTTATATACCTTTCCTTGGAAAGGATCAATGTCCACGTAGTTCAGGATGGGTTTTGGTGAGCCGACATGAAGATGGTCGAGACCAATTGATGGAGGGATTGAACCTCAGAGAGAATCCCTACGTACCTTGACTTTGCAAGGATCAATGTACATGTAGTTTATAAAGGAGTGGGAATCGACGTGAAGGGGGCAGAACCAATGGATGGTGGGCTTGAACCATGAGGAGGCTTCCTACGTACCTTTCTATGGAAATGATCAATGACCACATAGTTCAGTATGGGTTTTGGTGAGCCGAAGTGAAGATTGTCTAGACCAATGGAAGTTGGGCTTGAACCTTGTGGAGGATTCCTACTTATCTTGCCTTGGCAAGGATCAAAGTCCATGTAGTTCAGAAAAAGTGGGAACCGATGTGAAGGGGGTCAGAACTAATGGATAGTGGGCTTGAACCTCGGGGAGGTTTCTTACATGCCATGCCTTGGCAATGATCAAGGACCACATAGTTTAGAATGGGTTTAGGTGAGCTGACATGAATATGGTTGGGACTAATTGATTTTGGGCTTGAACCTTGGGGTGGGTTCCTATGTACCTTTCCATAGAAAGGATCAAAATCCATGTAGTTCAGGATATGTTTTGTTGAGATGATGTGAAGATGGTTGGGGCCAATGGATGGTGGGATTGAACCGCTGGGAGGGTTCCTACATACCTTGACTGGTCAAGGATTACAGTCCACATAGTTCAAGATGGTGGTTGGGGCTTACACTCCATGTTTCCCAGGGAGGATGTCATGGTCGATGCTTACTCTAATCCCACATGAGTCATGCTCAGTGTGAGAAAAAAGAGGCAGCAAAGGCCTGATGATCATGTCACGGAAGGTGCACCCGTGGGAAGTGGAATGGGGGCTTACATGTGGTTAGCAGCCCAGGGAGATAGAGATTGGGACTTACTCCGTGATGGAGGCCAGATGGTGGCAATGCCTGGAGGGAGAGGGATTGGCATGGAAGAGAGGAGGGTTCTGGTGCCCCCCTCTGTTCTTTGGCTATGAATATGGTTAGAGGAGCAAGGATTCTTCCTCCCATAAGAAATGATCAGGGATTACTCCCAGGTGGTAGCCCTTTCCCTGCGGACAAACGCCACCCTAATAAAGAGGATATAATTCCACGTGAGGAATGATTTCACTCCCGTGGAGACCAGTGGGTGTGCTGAATGTCCATGGTGGGGAAACCTGCATATGATGCCTGCATTGAGGACATAGTTTAACATCATGTTTTTAGGATGAAGTCACTTGTCAGTTTAACGTCCTGTAGCTCGAATGAGTTGGTTTCACTCCGCACCCCTTAGGACTTACATAATGGATACCCAGCTTCCCTTGAAGAAGGGAAGGCATCAGCAAGGTCTTGGAACAGGGGTGTTAGAGAGTGATCCATTGAGGGGTCCACGTTAGTGTGGCTATGCGAAAGAGAAATAGCCGTTATCATTTCTATGCGAAGAAGCATGAGGTGAAACAACACAATGGGAAGCACCGTCCAAGGGACCGTGAAATTGCTTTGTGAAAACCTAATGGTCCACATGGTAAAAGTTGTTGTAGAGAAAAGGGGTTCATAGGTATAAGAATTGTGAAGATCTGGGGCTCTATGTAGTGGAGGAACTTCATGAGGGGGGATGCTTAGTGAAGATAAGTGGCCTAGCCTAGGAATAGGGCATGTGTGCATATGGAAGGTTCTTGGAAAAGCGTAAAGGCATTTGTGACAAAGTGATTTGCGAAGCAAGGGTTACTTGAGAAGCGTTTCAGTGTGAAGTAATGTTCTTGGTGAAGCACAATTAACTTGCCTTGGCATGCGGGTCACATGTGCATGAAGGGTACTTCGCAAATCATGATTGCTCCGTGAAGGCCTGAGTCCCTTGGGGATCTCCTTTTTTCACGGAGGCCCATGGGATCCGTGAAGTGAATCCATCATTGAAGAGGGTCGTAATTCATGCAAAGGGGAAGGAACTTCGTGATGAAAAAGTACCTCGGAAATCGCATGGTTTGCAGAGCAGAAATTGGTTTGCAATATGGGATCTCGGAAGGCGAAAGGTCATTGGATCCTTCATTTAGGATTGAGAGGATCTTGGTATTTATAGGCAAGAGGCACCATGAAGTAGGGCTCCATCAATGCGATGCCAGAGCACGCTCCATGGAGGGTCTGCGAATGTCAAAGGGTGTTCATGGAGTATCTCGCCTCCCCGCTCCGCGGAGGGTTCACGAACGTCAAAGGGGGTTCACCAAGCATCCCGCCTCCTGGATCTGTGTAGGTTTCATGAACATCAAAGGGGTTTGCAGAACATCCTTCCATCTAGATCCACGGCGGGTTCACAGACATCCAAGGGGGTTCGTGGAGAATCCCTCCTCGTCGCACTATAGCAGGTTCACGAAGGAGGGGATGTGCGCCACCTGTGGTGCTGCGGGGCTCCACGAACAAGCTTCGTGAGGCAGTGCCTAAGGGTGTCATGTGTGCTTTTTCTTCCCAAGTTTTTGGTGCCACCAAATTCCCCCATCAGACATAGAGATGAGGAGAAATCAAGGGTCAAAGTCTAATGTTCAATCACTAAAATCTGTCAGCCAATCACGAAGATGACTCGTGATAAAGGCTCACAAAGCGGAGAGGTGATGGGTTGGCCGAGATCACCATGAAGCTCACTGTAGTTGGATGCACCGAGAACCATCAGGGGTCCATGCCTATGAATAGAGGAGATGAGCTCTCTTTTTTCCATTTCCTTCTCCGTGATTTTGGATTTTGGCACTCTCTATTTGTGAAGCTCTGCATGCTCCATGATTTCTCTCCGAGAATTGAGCCTTCGTCTTCACAATGCACAATGAGTCTTTGACTCTATGAAAGTGTGCTCCATGGCTGGCATCTGAAGGTCGGTGTAAGGCTTCGTGATTCTGTTGCTGGCATCGAGCTCCACGAACGGTCTCCAAGAAGGGACTCCACAAAAGGGCTTTGTGAACCAGAAAGAAAAGTTTCCAAATATTAAAAATAGAATGTCTCACCAAGAGGCTTCTAGGGGGTCCTTTCGGACAATGCCCAAAGGGAGGAGATGGTGAATATATTGGGTCTTGGGGAGTTGGTATGGAGCCACTCTGCCCATGATTCATTGGTGAATCTGCTGTCGGAAATCCAAATGAATTATCCACTGTGTAAGAGGTAGCCTCTACATGGATTTAGGCTGAGGGATGGTTTCTTCATCCCTGAAGAAAGTAGGGATGATCCAACTTACTGGTTTAGAAGCACATTGTGCCAACACCAGTGGTTTTGGGCGGCTGACGGCCATGCTTGGGAGGACTTCAGGCATGTAATTACTGATTGTTTGTACAATCATCTGAACAATGTTGAAGGGAAGGAATTGAATCTGGAGACATCCCCCTCAATATAAGACGATCATGAAGGTATCCATGAGGAACCTGGGGAAGGTATGGTCCGATGAGTGGGATCAACGCCAGTACGGGAACATTATAGTTGACTCGGCCATGGCCTACAGGGTTGGTGACTTGTGTGAAGAGTTGGGGGAAGAGTTGAGGAGAGTTGGCCAGTATGAGGCGGATTGGGCCTCCAAATTCCATAAATATCAACTGAAGAAACTGATACGGGAGTAGTGGAGTAGGTGGTCATTGTGGACTAATACCTTACACTTAAACCATTGGGAGGTTGGCATCAATTTATGGGATGCACATCATTTTTTAGGGGCCCCGATACTGGGGGAAATGTATGATGAATTCCTCCATGTTAAGGGTACATGGGAGGATCTGGAGAAAATGCCACCACTAGAGATGGCGTTGATGGAGCTGGTGCGGGGAGAGGACAAAGAAGCAGTGAGCGACGTCCACTTCCGACGGTGGTTCAAGCAGTTCCTAAACTTCCCGACATACTGGCTGTTTCCGGTGAGGCCTTGAAGATTCCCATTGGGGGATCAATGGGGAAAGAAGAACTCGTACTGGTGGATCTTGGAGGATAGCCTAGGGAAAAAATGGGAATTTAGTGTCAGCACTAAGAAGCAATCGGTAGTCAGGCTGGCGGTATTCATCATGGCTCTCATCTGTAGTTGGACCTTGCCAATGAGGGATATGAAAATGGGTCTGCGACCAAGCACATTTATGATGGCGTTCATGTTGGAGACAGGTGGGCATGTCAACCTTGGAATCCTAATTCCTGCCAAACTGTACAAGATTGTGTGGAATATTAGTGAGGGGAAGAGGCCAAAAAAGATATATGGGCTATTCCACCACCTGTATTGGTGGGTAGCAGTGCACATCAGGGGTTCTTTGAATATCGGAACCCCATCTATCCTTCGGAATTGAACTTCCTCCCATCTATCTTGAATGCTACAGGGAGCTTTCCGGCCAATATGACTGCACAGGTGGTATTTAACCATGTCTGGAATGTAGAGGAGGTCAACATTCATCTCTTCCCACTCCCAACAGGTTTTTTCACTGATGATGGCCAAGGAACAGAAGAGCACCGATCCTATCTCCTGGCCTTTTGAGGTGGAGTCCTGGTGGAAAGAGTGGATAATGAGCCTCTCTGTGAGATGTACACCCCACACCGATTTGCCATGAAATTTTAGTGTATGCAACGACAGACCCCGCATGCCTATTTAGGAGTGCGACATAAGAAACATCCATGTGTGATGAGGCAGATGTGGATCATGTTCACACGGGAATATGAGAAGATGCCGAACGAGCTACCTCCACCCACCACCATCTTCGAGTTGGTGAAGGAGTACTCCCAAAGCAGGGAGGCAACCTATCTGGGGGAGATGCTGAAGCATCCAACTATTCGGGCCGGTGACGGTGTGCCTCTGCAACCTCGAGGTTGGGGTCAGAAGGCGGTAAGGAAATCACACGATGGTGGGGCTGCTGTGGCGGTGAGGCCCGTACCAGTTGTGGGGGAGGCAGTGGAAGCAGATCTTGCAGTGGTAGTAGACCCGGTGGTCCTAGAAGAACAGAGTTATCTAGAAGGGAGACCACCAAGATGATTCTGTAGAATATCCTCTTAGGCTCTGAGGAAGTGGTTGCGCCACATTGAAATTCTATAGAATGTTATCTTCTCGGAGTACTGGGACTTCTAGGAAGTCAACAAAAAATTCCTCAACCTGTCTAAGATATGGAAACACTTGAACCATCTCGGGATGGATTTTCCATAGATAGGCCCTATAAGGGCCAACTTTGTGGTGTCCCAGGTGAAGGCGGAGCAATACCTGACCGAGTTGGAGGACTTCGTTCACTCTTAGGGTGTTCCAAATCCAATGATAGATTGCGTGAAGGTGCTATTAGATCAAACAGCTCCCCTATAGTATTCAGCTGCTGAAATGAGAGAGCACTTACCTCTGCCAAAGGAATCAGATGAGTCCTCTTGGGGTGAGGATGCCGGTAGAGGGAGCCCATTGGAGGAGTGAGAAGTTGGTGACCATGACCCAGATCTTGAAGACTTTGCAGAGGCCCTTGAGGTAAAATACCAAGCCCCTTATTCAGGGTTTTCTTTGATGTCATTTTGGACTCCTTACTAATCATTTGAAATGTGTAGGAGGACCTTATATAGAGAACTCGTTCTCATCCCACAGTGGATGTAGATGCTGGGCATTTAGGATCCGCACTAGATGCTATAGTGATTACTAGATACAATGGGGCCTGGATACCCAAGGTGTCTCCTCCATAGTTTTCAGACCATCTGAGAATATACGTAGGGCCACGCCTCGGGGTCTCCACAACAAAAACCCAGGATCGAGAATGAGAATTCGATCTCTGTAAGTCTCCCATTCAAAACTCATGACTGCCACCCATTGATCGGGCTAACTAACATTCATGCCTTTTTGGCATGTACAGTTCTTCAAATGGTGTAGGCTGCCTAAACGAGTTTGGTTGTTATTCTTTGTCGTGCTTTTCCCAGGGGAATGTTGGTGGTTATGGAGGTGGATATTTAGACCATCCA
The DNA here is from genome assembly GCA_963277665.1 of Viscum album. Taxonomy (NCBI): domain Eukaryota; kingdom Viridiplantae; phylum Streptophyta; class Magnoliopsida; order Santalales; family Viscaceae; genus Viscum; species Viscum album. The sequence goes on from OY728120.1 coordinate 584,645,305, forward strand.
AGCCGTGGAGCTCCAGATCACTGGTGGGACCGTTGGTAGGACTGGGCCTGAGATCATTGAAGTGGGATACAACAATTAAGATCATTCAGACAGCTTGGGTCCTACAATACATGATCAGACACCAAATTCGGACCCAGCTGGTGAGTTCATGAGGGATTAACCTATGTACAAGCCTACTATCCCCGCAGACTTGGACGAAACGACCTCTGATGAAGAGGATAGAAAGATAGTTCTTCACCGATCCTAGAAAATGATCATGAATTCTATCAATGACACACCCCAATCATAATGGATGGACCGGATGGAGTGACCTTGTTCCCGATTGTGCAAACTGGGCACTGGGGGAGTAGATGCCCAACATCCTCACTTACCCATTTGAGATCTCATAGAAGAGAAGATTCAGTAGTATGACCGTGACCTTGGTGTGGGCTGGCAGTAGAGGAAAGTGGTGAACATCAAGAGGATTTAGAAGGTTGAAGACAATGTTATGTGGCTACAGGTCTGGGTGGATGAGCACTCAACCTCCCTCAACCGGTGATTAGAGCTAATATTGTGATTGAATTCCAAGATGGTAGAGGCTGAAGAGCGCATGAAGAAAGCCTATTAAGAAATGACCGTTATCCCGACCGACACGAAGCGGGCCTGGATTGTGGTTGACGAAATGTGCCCCATCGCTGCCGAGGAGGAGTTGGATCTGATCAGGCGACAACAAATCCTGGACGCCACAAGAGAGAGGGTGGCGGAGCTGTGACATTATTTTGATGGGGTCAACCTGTCTATGGGAGGGATCGATCCTCGAGTGGTGTAAGACATTCCAACACTCAAACATGATTTCATGCTTCAATCAATTTATGCCAGCTACATGCATGAATTCTGTTATTTGTATTGGTTTACAAGAATATCTTCATATTCGTGGAGCATCCAATGATCAATCCCTAAGCACATGTGGGTCAGTCCCGATGTGAGAAATAAAGGATGACCACATTATTATCCCTTCCAAATGTGAGAGTGAAAACCAAGCTACTAGCATCTAGGGGTTTTAATAACCAATCCGGATTACTGAGAAGGAAAGGGGGAGACCCGATTGGAGGATGAGGACCTCAGAGCAATTGATGTGTTGTCCTCCCAATGTGATCTAGTGCACAAGTAGGGTAACGCCAGGGGCATTGGAATTAATCCAAACATAGGGGAGTGCAAGGTGTGAATTATGATAACTAAAATTCAGAATTATATAGGAATGTCATGATAATGAATGATAACTATGTACCATGTTCAATACACAATATCCTTGTTGTGTTAGCCTAAAATGGGAATAACAAATGAGGGCCGACCTCTAACCATGTTTGAAACACAGGGCGTGACTTGAAATGTCATCCGTTAGTCTTCTAGAACATTATCCCATGATAGTAGGAAAGTCATAGGCCGAGCATACATACTATTAATGGGTTCCTTTATTCGTGAAATAGGATGAGGGTCAGAATAATGGGAACGCAAAGCGTGGAGTTTGGAGTGACGGCTTGTTCGAATGGATTCTAAAACTCTTGAAATTACGCCACCGTGATGAAAACATGTTATGTGGGTGCATCGGTCTGATCAAGGATCACACCGACATCCGAGTAGAACATATCTGGTAAGGACCTATAATTCTCTGTAGTTTTACGTTATTCAAATAAAGATGATGGATGCATAGTTTAAATGTCATACAGTGAGGATGATGCACATAGTTTAAAGGTTATACTCATTGGACTGAGATCAGGCCCGAGGGGCCATAAGGGTCAATGACCCGGGTGCTGCATCTGAGGCAGAATTCCTAGCCATCTCTACGTATCGCATAAGGATGAGAATCATGCCAAATATAGTTCTTGAAGCACAGAGCGGTCAAAGACTGACATTGATAGGGGAAATCCTCTTGGACAAGGGATCTTTTGTATCCCATGACTAACATGGGGAATCATGAACTTGTTCATGGTAGAACTGCAATTTAGTGTCATGTGTCAAGGACATGTGGGCTCGTGCAGTTTAACATCGTACAATAGGACGAAAAGTGAAAGGGATGATCCCAGAAAGGGATCATGTGGTGCGGTAGCTGTAGACCCGACATGAATGAGGACATAAGGAGTCCGCACCACACCATGTATCCCCATAGGAAGTTCTTTATGTTAAGGGAACAAATGTAAAAGTTAGGTTGGGCCCAAGGAAAAGTTATTGAACAATGCTTCTTGAAGAAAGGGTGCCTTGAGAAGCGTTGTAGTGTGAAGTAATGTGCATCGTGATGCACAGTGACCCAGCCTTAGCATGCGGGTCACATGTTCCTGAAGGGTACTTTGTGAAGTTTGAGTGCTCCACGAAGGCCAGTGTCCCTTTGGGGATCTCCTTCCTTCACAGAGAACCTTGGGCTCTATGAAGGGAATCGCTCTTTGAAGAGGGGTGGAATTCATGCAAAGGGGAAAGCACTTCATGATGAAAAAGTACCTTGAAAAGATCAAGGTTCACATAGTAGAAATTAGTTTGTAATATGGGAGCTCAGATGGTGAAAGGATGGAGGATCCTTCCATTAGGGTTGAGGGGATCTTGGTAGTTATAGGCAAGAGGTTCCATGAAGCAGAGCTCGCTCGGTGCGATGCCAGATCTTGCTCCGTGGCAGGTTCGTGAATGTCAAAGGGGGTTCATGGAGCATCCCACCTCCTCGTTCCACGACAGGTTCATGAATGTCAAAGGCGGTTATCAGAGTATCCCACCTCTTGGATCCATGATAGGTTCGTGAAAATCAAAGGGGTTCACAAAGAATCCCACCTCTTGGCTCCGTGGTAGGTTCACGAACATCAAAGGGGGTTCACAGAGCATCCCTCCTTGTCGCGCCGCGGCGGGTTCGTGAAGGAGGCGTTGTGCACTGATGCTGTACTGTGTGGCTCCATGAACGAGCTTCACAAGGTAGTGCCTAAGGGTATCCTGTGTGTTCTTTCTCATCCCATGTTTTTGGATCTAACAAACTCGTTAAAAAAAGTGATACTAGAAATCCTCTTACTACTTGAGTAACTTCTAAGTCACAATCCCCATGAAAGAATAACATTAATTAAAAATTTTAATATCATTAAATAAATTAAATTAAAGATATAACATATCATAGGTTAGTATATAAACCACCCAATAAGAATAAGTATTGAATATAACATATATGTCACTAAATTAAAAGTTATACGGTAAAACCCATACCATAAGTCTTTATTTTTCACCATACATGTTCCAAACACCTATATAATTAATAAACTTTTACTAAAAATATACCAAAAAACTATATTATTATATCTAATACCATATATTATTTGATTATGACTTTATATTACATGTTTATTAACAATTTCATGTAAATTTTACATTTCAATATATTCTATGTTTTCTGTATATGTTTTGACTTGTTATTCTTCAACATCTTACACAAATAATGATTTATATATTTCCATTATGTAAAACATGATATAAATATCATATATATTCAGTATATAAGTATTATTATAATCTATAAAAGATAGAAATATGAAATAAAATACACCGTTCATGGAGACGGTGGGTCGTACGTACCAATGAACACTATTTCTATTCACTAGTCACATTGAAAGAAAGTATATCAATAATTAAAAATGAATTATTTATGGCGGGATCCCATCTAAAATGAATCATTGTTGAATATGGAATCGTAAAAAATACTTATTTGCGACAGGTTGGTATCCTATCACAAATAACCTTTCTCGATATATAAAAAAGAGATTTTGTGATGGGTAGATTCACCCATCATAGCTACTTATTTTTGATGGGTGAATATTTCCCTCAAAATAAAGTAAAATAATTAAAACAATTAAAAAAATTTCTAAAAATAGTACAAAAATCACTTAATATAAAACTATAAATATATTAGTTAATAAAAAATATTATGAAAAAATGTTCATTCATATGTTTATCAAAATAAATGTGACAAAAAATACATGAGTCACTAAGGGGGAGGGTCATCTGGAGAAGGTGGTAGAGAGAAATACATCTGTAAACCAAAAGTTAGTCCTAGAATATACTTCATTGTTTGCTCATGCTATTGATCATACCATCAAAACATCTCAATGTGTCATATCCTTCCTTCCTAGTTTATGCATACCTCATAGCAAATTTGAACATAGTTTTCATAAATTAGTCTTTTCATATAAACTCTAAAAATTTAAACTTTTAATTGAAAATTTGAATATAAGAAGAGAAATATTTTGCAGATGAGAGATCAAATGGAGAATTATTGGAAAAATTTGGGGGATAGGGTATATATATATGTTAGATTAGTAGTGACGTGACTATTTATGATGGGATTCCCACCACAAATAGTTCCAACCATAAAAAATCAAGGTGGGTGTTAAAAAAATATTTGTGATGAGTACCTTCATAAATACTCACATTCCAATAGAGTATTTTTGATGGGTATTAATGAACAACTGGAAATAACTATAAATAACTAAGGTTATATATGATAGGAACCTTCTCCCGTGGTAAGTAACTTTAAAGGACCAAGGGTATGTGCGGCGGGAACCTAGTCCCATCGCCGATATCATTTCCTTCATTATGGTGGGAAGCCATGATAAAAGTATTTGTGATGGGTACATTACCCCATCCCAAATAACTGTTTTTTAATACTTATTCTAGTGGGATTCAAATCCTGTCACAAATAGTTTTCTGACTTAGACTATATATGACAGGGGACAAGGCTGTCACCAATATTGATTTTCCCGTACTGTGTAAAAGAAAGAAATATATATATATATATATATATATATATATATAATCATTAAAATGGTATTATTATGTCATAAATATCATATAATTTTACTAATCTCATCCTTAATACATTCCATATAGAGTGTGAATTAATCACATCAATTTGAGGGGGTGGTAGTCTACACGTCTACAAACAAAGTTATCATATTTACACAAAATGGATATCAATAAGGTACGTATTAGAAAACAATTATAGAAGAATAAATAAATTATAAATATATTATATTTCCATTAATACTAGAATGTTCATCATTATTCCCATCCTTGAAAGGTGGCAATGGAAGAACGAACAATATCGGTCTACGAGGCGGTAGTCTGATGTACACATGAATGATGATTGTGTATCCCATTTGATGGAATATTGTGAGAGTGTGGGTCAATACCTAAAAAAACAACATATAAGTATATTTTGGTTACTAAAGTTATTATATAATCATGTAATAAGAAGATTTGAGGGGTGGAGAACGAAAATAAAACAAAAGTGTTCGTTGAAGGATGTTACCCATTTTTTGGGTTATTCCATTTGGTTTGCACCAAAGGATAATCATGGATTAATTTATACCAAAATTGAGGACTCTATTATGATAGTATTTATATTGGTAGTTAATTTGGATTTGTTTTTACTGATCCAAAAGGCTTGAGGGGTTTAAAGAGAGGAGGAGGACAGAAGGCCTTCTTTAAAGAAAATATTTGATATTCTTGAAAATATTTGAGTGATCCCCACATTTTAATTATTCCCCAAGATAACATTCTAGACCCTTAAAGTATTAATGGTTGAAATATTTCAAGAAAATAATTTTTAGATACGTTTAGGATCATTTTTACACCACATATTCTATGTTTAGCCATTAATTAAGCTCATTTTTTCCTTAAATACTATAATTAATTTTAATTACTCTCACTACTATTTTTTCTCAAAAACAAAATTTAACTTACTATAAATTATAAATTATTATTATTCCAAATATGGAATTAATTTTTCCAAATTCTGATAACATAAATGGTAGAAATTAATTTAAAATTAATCCCACAGATGGGATGAGATGACATGTTTTAAAAGCTAAAATTTTCAAAAGTTTGATATGTTTTTATATCCAATATCTATGTGAAATTGTTTATAATGAATTAAATTTGATTAATTTATTTATAATTTATTTAATTATACTTAAATTAAAATATAATTTAACTATATAAAAAATTAGACGAAAAATTAGTTTTTGAATAAAAAATCAGTGTTTTTTACTATTCATCAAAAAATGAAACTTCTCTAAAAAATAACAAAAATTCCCCCATAGTAAAATTTGAAATCCTGATTTTAAAATTGAAATTTATTTTTCAAATAAAAATTATAAATTTGTGAGAAATCATATATAAATTTGTGATCGTTTAAAAGGTGATAAAATTCCCTTTTAGAAAAATACATATTTTTTATTCATAAAATTTTATTTGTTCTTATATTATACCTAAATATATATTGTATGAGTGTAAAAAAATCTAACCAAATAAATCATATATAAATTTTATTTAATTAATTCCTCAAATGTGGTTTTTTAATCTATTGAGATAAAATGGTGTTCTTTCATAGACAAATAGTTTTCTTAGGAATGAAATACCTTAATTTTCAAATAGTGATTACTTTCATTTCTAGATAATTGATAACCGAAGGATTCTTTTTATATAAATTTTTAAATCATATTTTCAAAATTTAGTTAGTTTTATTTGTAGTTTACATTCCTATGGCTAGGTAGTAACTATAATAAAATTTTAATTACAATATTAATAGTATATTGTAGTTTTGTACAACTCAGTCTTGTGTGTAATGAAAGATATCAATGAAACTCAACATTGTATAAAACACAATCCAAACATAGTGTTGTGTTTACTACACACTAATCTAATTATTTCATGTATCACAATATTAACATGGTGTTGCATATAATTTAATCCAAACTTAGTGCTTTCGTATTACAAAGGCTATATTCAGTGTTTTGTGAAATGATTTTCGACCATGAAATACACGATGGTTTTCATAATAACCGCTAAATGATTTATTGGAGGTTTAAACTGTCATCAGTATAAAAAAACATCCATAAATACATCTTTTTTTATAATTATTTCATATCATTTTTCATGAGATAAAATTTATTTTTTAAAAAATATATATCATTTTAGATAGAATTTATCTCACCAAAAATGAGATAAGAAACATTTTATAAAAGTATTTTCATTGTATATTAAATTTTTTCCACTTAACACATAATAGTAATTTCATTTATACAATATATAACATAGTATGTGAAATTTATCTCATCTCACAAATAAGATATATTGTATTTAGGTATGTTCTGCTTTATAAGTTATAGAAAATTTAAAATGAAATTTATCTCATTACGTATAAGAGTTTTTTTTACAAAATTATTTTAAATAATTTTAATTTTCATATATATATAATTATAGAATGGTAAACATTAAAAATATTATATTTTAACAAAAAAATATTTTCATTAAATTTAATTATAAAATAAGTATACTAAAAAATAGAAAAAATAAACACTCTATGTATATTTATTACTCACCATAACTTTTATTATGTTTAATATAAATATATATATATATATATATATATCATGAGTATATATATTTCATGTGCATCCAACATGAGACAAAAAAAGGATCATGAGAGAGGGGAATGAGAGGGGGGAAAATATTCTTTTATCAATTTTTTAATATTTATTAAAATAATACTGTGTTATTTTTTAAAAAAACTAGAAAAGAAAGGTGGAATTGAAATTTCTACCTTTCATTTATCTTGAAAGGAGGCAAGGCCGATGATTCATTTACCACTCATCGACTAAGATCGATAACATGGAAAATACGACATCGATGATGTCGCCTTTGCCTTAATCCCTATAAATAGGAACCCGCCCTCCCCCTTCTCCTCACTCATTCCCCCTATATCTCTAATTCCACTCCCTCTCTCTATATACTTTTCTTAGTGTTTCCTCTTTTGTGTGTGGCAATTTTTGTGGACTAAAAGGAGTGCCGAATTTTTTAAAGTATAATTTAGAGTTATTTTATTTATTTATTTTGATGTTATTTATTTATTTAGTAGTTTCATTTGTAGTTAGTTTTAAATATTTTATTTACTTATTTGATTAGTCAGCTAGATATAGTTTATAGATAATAGTTATTATTAGTAAATTAAATATTATTATTTATTTATGACTTTTTAGTAAATAATTTATAAGTAGTCTCAGTAATGGATTCGTTGTTATAATAAGATTATTATTTAGTATAACTCAACAGTTTTTAAATATTAGTGACATAATTAGGAATTAAAATTATCTAGAAGATGAATAAATATTATTAAAATAATGGTTTACTAATAATTAAATATTAAATAACTAATTATTAACTAATTCTAATGTAAATATTAAGTATTGACTAACGAATAAATATCTTAGGATTAAAGATTTATTAGATAATAAATATCCTAGGATTAACATTGAACTAACTTTAGATCATGTATTTATTAATTAATGATTAAATAATGGTTAACTAATAATTAAATAATAATGAACAATAATTAAAAAATAACAACTACAAAGTATTTAACTATTAATTAAGTAATGATTAACGTGAGATTAAAGAATTATTAAGCATAATTAATTTTGGATTACCTAGTGTTTAAATAATGATTAGATAATAATTAACGAATGAATAAAAATAATTACCAGATGATTAAATAATGATTAACTAAAAAATTTCTAAATGATAAATAGTAATTAAGAAAGAACTAAATATAATGTAACTACTTGATATATATTAATTAAGTAATTATTAATTATTGGTTAATAAATGATTATTAAATAATTAATTTTGGATTAACAAATTTTTAATTAATGATTAACTAATAAATAACTAATTAATAGCAAATGATTAAGTAATTATTCAAGAGTAATTAATTAATAATTACTTAATTATCAAATATTAATTAAATAATAATTAAATATAAAGTAACTACTAAATATCTATTAATTAATAATGATTAATGAGTGATTAATAAATGATTAAAGAATATTTAATTTAAAATTAACAGATGCTTAAATAATGATTAGATAATAATTAACTAATGAATTTAAAATAATTAGCTAATGATTAAAGGATTATTAAATAATAATTACTTATTGATTAACTATTAATTAACTAATAATTAACTGTATGTAACTACATAACATCTTTTAATTAGGAAATGATTAATGATAGATTAATTAATGAATAAGACATAATTAATTTAGAATTAACTAATTATTAATTTTTGTTTATGTAATAATTAACCAAGGATTAGTAAATTATTAAAGAATAGTAAAATAATGATTAACGAGTGATTAAAAAATATTAATAAATGACTAAGAAATGATTAATATGGGATTAATTAATGATGAATTAATGATGAACCAATAACTATGTAATGATTAACTGTTAATTATATATAATCAAACTAATTAAATAATGATTATAATGTAATTAAACAATAATTAACTTTCAATTAATTAATAAATAATTATCATTTTAGGATAGATTAATGTGTTTTTAAAAAATGATTGAGGTGGAAATAACATAAGATCAACTGATGAAAAATAAATGATTAAGTAAAAAATAACTAATGATTAACCAGTGATTAATTAAAGAATAAATAATTGTTAAATAATGATTAAATAAAAATTAATCATTGATTATGGAATGATTATTCAATGATTAAGGAATGAATACCTTATTAATAATTAATAATGATGTAATTATTAATAAATAATTAGTTAATAATTAACTTTAAACTAAATACTCTTCATAAAAATTAATTATTTTATTCATCAACCATGAAATCAAAGAGGTTGATAACGATTAGATATTGATTAACATTAGAATAACATAGAATTAACATAGGATCAAAGACGGATAATTACACAAAAAAGGGTAACTTATGGTACAAAACCAGTAATAATACTGAGGACATTTGATTGTGTAACCCTAAAAGAACTTTATGAAAAAATTCATTGTAGTTTAAATTTTGGACCTAATCAAGACATCTAGTCTATTTTCTATAGACATTTGAAATTCCCAACTATAATATTTTATCTAACTTTTCCATTGGGGTTTTTATAATGATTGGGTATAAAAAAAACTTTATTTTACCAATGGTAATATGGGGTCATGATGGTGTTATATGTTAAGGTTTTTAGTGTACAAAAAAAACATCCAATTATATTAAGACATTGATATAAAAGAGTGGTTGAAGAAGGTCCATCTCAAGAAAATGAGGTTTTCCCAATATTTTGAAAGAAGACTTCCAAATTAACCTCTCATATGTATAGTATAATCCATTGGATGATGAGGAAGATTATAATAATAGAAAAGAAATGGACAACGTTGATGATGATGAGAAAGCTATAGAATTCTGGGAGGAAATATATAGAAATTAACTAGTTGTACATTATATTTTTTACACATAATAAATCATCCACCACTCTTCACATATTGTTCAAAAGAAATGGCATGTTTGTATAAATTTGACTTGAATGTTATCACACCAAAAACTATGTTTTGTGGAGTTATATAGGATATATTTATTATGATGGGAGAAACATTATATGTTGGAAGATATTTTCCAATAAAATGTTAAATGAAAAACATACTAAAAGGATTTAATATTCAGATATATTGTAGATATTTATTTTAGGAATCAGGCCATACAAATTTTTAGGACAATTCTATATGAATAATACACTAGATTATTATTTATTTTGGAAACCAAAGATAGAAACCGTTCACCTCTCCAATTTTAATTTTCCATTATGGAGAAGGAAAATTATGAATCATAGAGTTGGTATTTTTCATGTGTTAGCAATAATTTCAACCACATTTGGGGTTTATGTTTAATATTTCAATGTCATCGACCATTCAATAGGGAAATGAATGATTATCCTATTACACAGAGACCCTGATATGAACATCATCAATACTTAATTAGACAAATTTCTAGTAATGTGTGAAAAGATTTCCTTAATGAACATGTGAAGAAGGAAATCACGAGGCTTGGTATACAATATTGTTCTTATTTTTTACTATTTCAACATGTTGATAAAATTATTTTATGTGAAATAATATCACTTTTATGTGTCATATGTACTCGTTCAATGATTTTTTAAACAACAGTTTGAAGAAATTCACAGGTCTAATCAGGGAGTGTATGATTATTTGTTACAGATTCAAAAAGAAAAATGGACATTAACATATGATGAGAGGAAGAGGTATGGACACATGACCACGAATAATACGGAGTGTGTTAATGGAATCCTCAAGGGGATTCTCAAGTCACCTATAACTATCCGAGTTCAGGATATATTTTGTAATTCTTTTAAGTACTTCAATGAAAAATAAAAACTAACTATTTCCAGGATTCTACTGGGGATATGGCATGGACAACACATTCAATGAGAGATTGAAAAGAACACTGAAGAAGCTTCTTCTTATTGAGTATTCTATTTTCCATCGAAAAGACAATAAATTTGATGTTAAAAAGTGTTAGGACACTATCACAAGTAGGAATAGTCACTTCCCAGTAGTATTATTAGATGCGAGGCATGGTCACTATGGAAACTCTTAGGCACTGAGGTTTCCATGTACACATGTTATTATAGCATGTACCTCTATGAACATATCATGGGAAGCATATTTTGAACCATTTTATAGGATACAAACCATTTTGAAATACTATGTTGCACCATGGATGCAAATTGGGGAGTTTTGGAATTTCCTAAGGCCCAAAGACTAGTTGATAATGATAACTGGCATCAACAGGTTGTGACAACAAGGAAGACCAAAGTCCAGCAGGATGTAGAATGAGATGCACTATCCTCAAGAACTTGGGAAAAGTTTGAGATATAACATATTTCATCAGGAAGTTCGTAACATTAAACGATTCCCTACTATTTTTGGATCGATTTCACATTCTCCACATCAATTATATATTACCTCCAATGTGAATTTTTCATATTATAAATTACGTTGTATTAATATAAAATCTATTATTTTTTAGAAATATGTGAAATTTATAAATACTTTCTCTATAAAATAATAATTATTTGATAAATATTACAATCATTTATATAAATCACACACAATCTCAACATTTATTAATGTTCCATCATTTAAATAAATAAATATATTTTCCACATAATGTCCTTCCTTACACAATGCCTTTTCACATGATAAAACCATTTTTGAAATTTTTATTTTTTTAATAATAATCCTCTCATATTCACATTAAATGTAATATGACAAGTAAATGCGATATTACATGAATGCATAATAAAACTATCCATGGATACACCATAAAAAACATGTTAGAAAATAAACATGAAATATATCATCCTATGAGAAATCATACATAAATGTCAAAGCATGCCATTTCAGATCTAACATATTGGTATACATTCTAGAAATGAAATAAATCCTCAATCCATACGGTGGACCAAACTAATATAACCTATGTGTGAAAAAATTTGTTTTTAAAGTAGACCCCCTTTAAAAGTTTGACTATATTCCATTAAGAATAGAGGAAAAAGTAATCCCTTTTGAAAATTGAAATTATGAAAATGAAATATGCAAATTCCTAAGAAGGACACAAGGAGAGTGTGAGGCATGAATCCCAGTAGGATACCACTATGAATCTATTTAAATATTTTATCCATGAAAACCAAAAACAATTTTGAAACAAATTTTAAAACTAAGCCACTTGAAAAAAAAATTCACGTGAACCTTTAAAATAATTTTTATTTTATTTTATAAATAAAACATTGTTTTCTGAAAAAATATACTATTGCATAGTCCTCTTTCTTGGGCTCACACAGTTACTTGGAAAAACCTCTTTCACACACCTGGGTTAAACCATGTATTAATCAAAGACAACACATCACAATAAAGTGACCATATCAATCAAGCCTAACACAATCTATTTCGTAAGTCAAATATGCCAAATTTATCAAAATACACTTTCTATGTTAAAACCATATCTAAAACCCCTTTAGAAATATACTTTGAAATTTTGGAATACATTCCCTTTTCTTTTGGTATGAAAAATTTAATAAAACAATGGGAATATGCATGTTATATCATATATTCTACTAATAATATCATTATGCTGACCATAATGTTATATTTATATTTTACACTTTCTTAAGAGATAATCCAGTTTTATACATAGAGATTCGGGAAACAACTCAACTCACTGAGCAGTATCGGCAGGTTTCACACAACAAGCTAGTTGTCCATGAGTTTTGACGAATCAGGGTGAGTAGAGCCCGCCCTTATAATCACATTACTCCTTTGGAGTCCACTATATTAAACGTATTCCATGCTGCATTCTATGGTGTTTCTTTATATTATTTTACATTCCTTCATCATCACCTCCTTGTTGCCCTTACTGAGAGATGAAGACCTGAGACAAAGACATACCACTTTATCGAGAGAGAGATAACCATCACCCTTGAGGATGTGGTAGTTCTTCTCAGTCATCTTATCTAGGGGATATATTTATAGGGCACACCCATAGAGACTATCCTGAGCTTTTCCATCAATTTCTAGTCCTCAAAATTATGGGGGATGATGATGCTATATTTGGCGGGAAATATCTATGTGATGGAAGGAGATTCACTTTTCAAAGTTACTCGTTGATGCTAACAAGAATATTATTATGTGTTATAAACATTAATATATATAGTGGCTCATTGGTAGGATATTGTCTACTAATCACTCTAGTATGTATGTGCACATGATGTATATGGGGATAATAGATGATTTTGATCATTCCAAGAGATATATATAGGGATATGTGTGCTAGGCATACACTTATAGAGCATTTTGTAAGACATGAAAATCATATCGCAATGGTCGGATAAGATGTGTAATCCTTATTCAGATGTTGGAATGGGAGCACATGAATCCACCCTCCCCTATTTTTTCTCTCTAGAAGCTTCATATAGATGTACTTCCGGAAACTCCACATGGATGCTGGTATAATCACTCATATTTAATGTTTTTCTATGATACTATGAGTTATACAATTTAATTTTTACTAATAAATTTCATAATATTATATTTTTGGTTTTTAGAATAAAATGTTTTAACAAACATCACATGTCATTTCAGATTACATAGATACCCTACATGGCTCTATTAGACTAGCTACCCACATTATGAATTTATGGGATTCGTGATTCCATGACCGAAGTGCCTTTAATTCATTTTTATATTATTGAGTGGAACCATCCTGATAAATTCATGTGCTATTTTGGATTTGATCAGCATATTCCATTTCCACCTAGACAGACAATAATGTTTTCTTCTTTGAAATTGAAAGAGAGGCATGATGTTGACTAGCACTGACAACCTGAAGATTATTTGGACCTCTATGATAGTTGAGAATCATTTCATATTGAGAGTATGCATATAATGAAATTTCCTCTTGCAGAGCATCTTGAGTATCAACCATGGTAGACACTAAATTCTATATATTATCTTTCTCTGCATGGAATATGACTTAAGTATCTGGTAAGTTAATAAATTTCCATTATTATTTTTTGAACTTTTTAAATTCATTTTTAATATATTTACAGTATAATTGACTGTAGCATATTATATTCATGTTTGATCTAGAGGTGGGGGAGATTTTTCGCTAGGCAACATATCATGATGAAGCTTAGGGGATGATTCCATCATATCGTGTACTACGTGATATAATATTTGATCATCCACCTCAGGGAGATATTTTTCCTACCTAAAGAGATGATTTTACTTCTTAATAACCTCCTCCAATACATTATAATCTTGAGAATCCATGATAATGATGACATAGACCACATTTTTTTGCACGTGAGGCTTCACCTATTCCAAAGGAAGAGATGTCACATCCAGCACTTGAGCCCCATCTGATTGAGGATGTTCATCAAGATGTATCAGATCCATTTCTGATGTAAGGATATCTACATTTTTATTTGGGTACAACTGATATGATGACATATCAGGGGTCATTTCTCATTCCTCCACCTTTTGGGTATGAGCCTTCACAAACATTATAGTTCCCTTAGAAGATGATGGTAAGTCCTTCCACAAACATAGTGAGAGAAGGATCATGTGTACATGATGACATCCAGATGCCTCTTCCTCCTCCCCATGAGTCACATGTAGAGTATCTGATATTTGAGGTTCTAATGCGAGAGGAATATCCCTCTACAGACCATCATACTCCAACCCACTAAAGAGGTTGAGGATCTCAATATGGGTGTCTTATTCTCACACCTTCATGTGGCATGGGACTTAATCATAGATAGTGATTGCACTCATTAATTTATATGTTTTATATTGACTTAATGGATTTGTATTAAAAATTTATTCTATCCTCTATATGGATTTCTAGTTTATTAAATTGATGAAATTCATTTAACTATAAACCATTTTTTACATGTCTAACCAATTTTTAATTTTCATATATATTTCACTTATAGTTTAACAATTATAAGATTTCAAATTCTTCTACTTGAAATAATGGAAAACATATTAAATTTAAAATTGGTAACTTTAAATGATTATAAAACATAAACAATTAAAATAATCTTTATAAAACTTAAATCATATCCTAAACATATAAATGTTTTTTGAAAATAAAAAGAATTTCATAATAACAATAATAAACCAAAATTAATTTACATGACACAAACATTATTGGTCAACAAAAATAATATTTACACATTAAAAAATAAATTCAAATAAATTATAGTATAATTAAAATCTATATGAAATTTTGAACAAGGAATAAATATATAAATAAAAAATTTAAAATCAAAGGAATAAACAAATAATAAATAAAACTTTAATGTTTTAAAATAACAATATATTGTGCCACTAAATTACTTTTCATTAATTTCTTTTATGAAATGTTTTTTATTTTTTAATATTATGTTTATTAAGTGCATAAAATATCATTTAGACTATATTTTTACTTTATTATTTATAGACTTTCAAATCCACCTACATGAAACATTATTATGTTTCATGTATATGACTTTGAAAGTGTACAAGTTATAAAATTTGGATACAATATAAATAAAATTTGAAAAACAAACTCAATATATGAAATGTAAATGAAAATAAAAAAAATCATAAATATAATAAATAATAGATAATTTGCATGTCACAAAATTTATTTCATAAAAACACAACATTTTAACTTTCAAATATTAATGGACATAATTCTTATTACTTATTATAGTATTAATTACATTAGTAGGAATAATTATTTATGATATTACTATAATTAAATGTTAGTAACAAAATTATTAATAAAGATTAATTATATCATTAAAAATTAACAATAATTAAAATAATAAATATTAAGAATGATGTAAATAATATATTTATTAACATAAATAAAAAAGTAATTAACAATATATTTTTAAAATAAATCTTAATTATATTTGTAATATAAAAAATTTAATTACTATTAATAATTGTATTGTGAATAGATTATTTGTACATATATGTAACTAAATAAAAGAAAAAATCAATATATATATATATATATATTAAATATACATAAATATAAATTTATAAATTTTTATTGATTTTTTTTAATTTGGTAAAAGGTGACATTGACCATGCTGCCTTTGGCCTAAAATAAAATGTTAGAAAGTACAATGACTCCATTATGTATTAGTTTTAAAAATACTTTTTAACATATCATTATTTTATTTTATTTTAAAATTTATGAAAAAAAAATTTGGGAGTTTTTTATACCATTGTTTAAAAAAATAATAATTAAAATAAATCTCGGTAAATTTTTGTAATCTAATGTTGAAAGGTTGCGTCTTATATGCTTCCATTTTTCACTCCTCAACCTGGATCGATGTACTCACAAAGGCTGCATCAGTGTTTCCTCCTTTCATTTACATTATGGTATAAGGAGGCATCCAAGATGAATCCTTTCTCCTAAATTATGGTGAAAGGTGGCATCAATGATGCTTCCATTTCCCCAACCCCCTAAAAATAGGCACCCAACCCTCCCCTTTGTCCTAACTCATTTCAAACCCTCTCTCTCTAATTCCCCTCTTTATCTCTCTATGCTTTACCGAGTGCTTCTTCCTTTGTTCATGATGATTTAGGTTGCATAAATAGAGTGAGGAATTTTGTGAATCATCATTTAGATGCATTTTTTCTTATTTATTTTAATGTTATTAATTTATTTAGTTGTTTCATTTTTGTTGGTTTTAAATATGTTATTTACATAGTAATTGTTTTAGTTACATATTGTTTATAAATAATAGTTATTAATTGAAAATAAAATATTATTATTTATTTATGACATTTGAGTAAAAGATATCTAATTATTTGTAGTAATAGATTTATTATTATTATAAGATTACTATTTAGTATAACTTAGTAGTTTCTAAATATTAATCACATAATTATGAATTAATATTAACTAGATATTGAAAAAATATCAGTGAAATAATGGTTTGATAGTAATTAATTATTAAATAACTAATGATTAATTAATTCTAAAGTAATTATTAATTACTGATTAACTAATGAATAACTTAGGAATAAATAATTATTAGATAATTATTAGAAAATAATTAGCAAATGAAAAACTATGATTAATTAATGATTAACTAATAATTAATTAATGATTAAGTGTTGATTAACTAATAAATAATGATAAAGTAACTCCATGATATAAATTAATTAAGTAATGATTAAGTAGTGATTAATTAATGATTAATGCATAATTAATTTAGGATTCTATAATTCTTAAGTAACTATTAGGTTGTTATTAACTAATAAATAACATATGATTAATAAGTGATTAATGAATGATTAATGGATAATTAATATAGGATTGATTAATTATTAGCTAAAGATTTTATAACAATTAATTAATGAATAACATATGATTAAATAACTATTACCTAATAATTAACTATTAATTAACTAATAATTAGCTAAAAATGGGCTATCTAATATCTATTAATTATGTAATGATTAACTAGTGATTAATAAATTATTAAGGCATAGTTAATATAGGATTAAAAAATGCTTAAATTATGATGAGATAATGACTAAATAATGAATAAAATATTGTTAACTCATGATTAAAAAATTATTAACCAATAATTACATAATGATTTAATGTTAATTAACTAATAATTATTTATTAAATAACTACTTTAAATCTATAAATTATGTATTGATTATCTATCAATTAATGAATGATTAAGGAATAATTAATATAGTATTAACAAATATTTAACTAATGATAAGCTAATAATTAAATAACGAATAACATATGATTAAAAAATGAGTGAAGAATGACTATATAATAATTACTCCATGATTAACTATTAATTACCTAATAATTGGACATAAATATACTATTTGATATCTATTAACTAAATAATTATTAACTAGTGGTTAATAAATGATTAAGGTATAATTAACATTGTATTAACTAATGCTCAACTAATTATTAGTTAATGACAAACTAATAAATAACATATAATTAACTAATGATTAAAGAATGATTAACTTATAAATACTTAGTGATTAATTATTAGTTGACTAATTAGTAGCTATAAAGTAATTACTTTATGTCTATTAATTAAGTAATGATTAACTAGTGATTAACGAATGATTATGGAATAATTAATATAGGATTGAATAATTCTTAACAAATAATTATCTAATTATTAACTAAGGATTAGTGAATGATTACTGAATGGTAAAATAATGATTAACAACTGATTAAACAATAAATAATCAATGAAAAGAAGGATTAACAAAGTATTAATTAATTATAAAGTAATTATTATCTATTAATTAACATTAAACTAACTACTCAAGAACAAATAATTAATTATTGATTAACTACTAAATTAAAAATTCTTTACTATGTATTATCTTATTATTAAATAATGATTAACTATTGATTAACTATGGGTTTATATAGAATTGACATTGGATCAAAGATAGATAACCGGATGATAAAGAGGCATAATTTCACACATTATTTGTTAGTCTCATGATTTATATGATTCATAACTTATTGCATTCCTGGTTTGATACTCTCGATGGATATGTTATATATAATTCACATTATCTTTATAAACCACTGAACATAACTTCTGAAATATTAAAAAGTGTTCTATGAAACGATAATATCACCTTTTAGGATATAAGAAGGCATTCTAAAATTTTTATATAATAAAGAATATGTGGGAATCTAAAAAATTAAATCCCTATATAGATATTAAAAGTGGATGTGGCTATGAAATATAAGTACCTAGGGGTAACAACCCTAAAAATCCATATTGAGATAGAATTAATTATGAATTGGTGACTGAAAATGGGACTTTCTACACAACTGGGTTGACACTCTTGGACGACATGCTTTAGATAATTCATATTTTCTTTATCAACCACTAAAAATACAATTAGGAAGATTAAAAATTTTACTATGAAACAATACTATTATATTTTAGGATATAACAATATATTATAAAATTACAATATAATAAAGATTACGTGGTTATCTATGTAATGAAATACCTATCTAGATACTACAAGTGGACGTGACTCGAGAAATAATGTGCCTTAGGGAAACAACCCTGAAAATACTATATTGAGTTAAACGTGATCGGGAACTGGTGTATGACAACATGCCTTTCTATACACCTGCTTTGAAACTACCAAGGGATATGATATAGACGATTCATATTTTCTTTATAAACCAATGAACATGCCTTTAGGAAGATTAAAAATTATTCTATAAAACATTTGTTTCATCTTTTAGGATATAAGAAAATGTTCTAAAATCATAGTAAAATAAAGATTGTATATTCAATGGTAATTTATTATTCCTCATTTTCAATATTACTTAAAATTTCATAATCTTTATCAAAAAAAATTCAAGTAAGAATCATATTTTCCTTTGTATACTAAAATTGGAAGATTCAAACTAACTATGGATCTTCTTATAGTTAACAACCAACAAATATGGTTAGGACATGAGATTGTGTGACCCAAAGATAACTTCTATAAATAATTCATAGTTGTGTAAATCTAGGACCTGATCATGAGATCATGTTTATTAGCTTTCAAAATTAAAAATCCCATATACATTGTGTCATCTATAATATCCATTTTTTACTGATGATCATTGGTTCTAAGAAATAACATCCTTTTCCCAATGAACAGATGGTTCCATGATGAAGTTATATGTTGATTTTTCTAGTGTACAATATCAACAACCAATTATATGAATATATAGGCATACAAGAGTTGTTGAAGATGGTCCATCCTAACCAAATTATGTTTTCCCTATGACCCAAAATAAGGAAACCTAACTGGTCTCCCATATATACTTATAAATCCATTTAATGATGAGGAATTTTTTAATGTTGTAATATATGGAGATAGTAGTGCTGATGGGGATGAATATGAAATAGTTAGAGATGAGTTTTCTAGATATAAAATATTTATAGAAGAACATGTATGAACAATAAATCATCCACCACTCTTTTCATATTAGTAAGAATCAATGGAACATTTACCTAAATTTGAGTGGAATTTTATCACACATGCAACTAAATTTCATGGAGTTCTAGAAGATAGTTTAATATATATGGAAAAAACATTATACTTTGGAAGGTATTTTCCAAGTAAATATATAGTGAAAAACATAATAAAAATATTTCATAATGATATAAATTTTATATCTTTAGTTCAATAATTAATCTAAAAAATAAATCATATGGTTTGATAAATAATGGGGATGATTATATATTTTACTTGAGGGAGATTATTGACATTTCATTTGGAGGATGGCTTATTTCTATGATAGAGGCAGCTCATAATTACTTTTATCCAATCCTGGAACAAGATCAGACTTCATTGGATGCTGAATTTGTGTTATATATTATAATTTATATGATTAGGACATGATAATATGTTCATGTATCTATTGATTAAGAGAGAATCAAAAAAATTTTGTTTATTTTATTTCCAATAATATTTAATGTATGGAGAAATAAAAATAACTTTTTAATGTCTATAGTGATTTGGATGACTCGTATCGGGTCTTGAAAAACATTCTATCCTTACTAAGACACAACAATTAATTTTAATTCCATATTTATATGAATGAACATGTGTCTCAAGATAACTGACTTGATCCATATCATGTAAAATTTCATCGGTTGTTCTGGGCATTCCTTCCTTGTGTTTCAACATTTTGTTTGTGCAAAGATTTCTTACAGACTGATGGAACATTTCTATATGGAAAATATATGGGAGTATTGATTATTATGGAAACCCAAGATGGAAACCAATCACCTATTTTGTTTTAATTTTCCATTATGGAGAAGGAAAATTATGAATCATGGAGTTGGGATTTGGCATGTATTGGCAACAATTTCACCCGCATTCAGGTGTTTGTTTGATATCTGGTCGTCATCGAGCAATGAATGTGGAAATCAATGAGAATCTTGATATATGGAGACCCCAAAATACACATCATTAGTACTACATCAATCACATTTCTAAAAACTTGTGAAAATAATTTCAGGATGAACCTATAACGAAGGTAATCAAATGTGTTATTATGCAATATCATTCTTATTTTATATTATTTAAATGTAGTGATAAAATTACTTTTTTGTGAAACATGATCACATATATGTAGAATATAATCTAAATCAATGATGTTTTGAACAAATTTTTGAATGAACTTGGAGGGAAAATAAGGGTGTGTATGATTATATAGTGTAGATAATAAAAGAAAAATGGACATTGGAATATAAATGGGGAATATGTATAGATACTTGACCACAAAAATTGTGAAGAGCATCAATGAAGTCTTCATGGGGATTATAAATTTACCTATAACTAGACTAGTTCTTGAGACATTTTATAATTGTGTCAATTACCTCTATTATAAATAAAAAAACCACAGATGGGATTCAGCTAGGGTTATGCTACATAAGATAATTTCAACGAGAGATTAAAAACAAATTGAGGAAGCTTCTAATTAAATAGTGCCAATTTTATACTGAGAATAATCTTGATTTTAATTGAAATAGTTTTGGTACCCCTTAACCATAACAACAGTCGATACTTGGTTGTATTACTTAAATTGAGACAATGTCAATGTGGAATCTTTTAGGCATTACGGTTTCCATCTACAGACACCATCACATCATGGGCAGATATGAACATATCATGTGAAATATCTGTTGATCTATTTTACTAGATGGACACCATTTTTAACTACTATACTTCACCATAGATGCTTATTGGGGAGTTTCTGCATTGTTAAATTCTAGAAAACCAGTCAATATTGATACCTAAAATCAATAGGGTGCGATAGTGAGGGAGACCAAAGTCCAACATGATAAAGAATGAGATGTACTAGCCTTAAGAACAAGGAAAATTTCCGAGATGTAGAATATGTCACAGGGAAGGTCATAATAGGATACTATTTTCTAAGATTACAATATTTATTTCACACTCTCATCCACAATGATGTATTACCTCTAATGTGAACTCTCTGTATTATCAATTATATAGTGTTAATATAAAATCCATCATTTTTTTAGAATTTTTTGGAATTTCTTAATTCTTTTACAATCAATTAATAAATTGTCGATAAATTATACAACCATTTACATAAGTCTTATATAATATAAACATTCCAAAATGATATATCATTTCAAAAAAATGAATCTTTAATCTAAAAAATTCCATTCCATTTAAAAAGCTTTTTCACATGATAAAATTATTTTGTTAATCATAATTTGGTTTTCAAAATAATCCTTTCATATTCAATTTACAATTAATATGATAAGTACATGTGAGTTAATAGGAAATCATAATCAAACTATCCATGGATACACCATTAAGAAGGAAAGTGAACAAATAATCTTGAAAAATACTATCATGTGATAAATCAAACATAAAATATAAAGAACATAATTGAGATCGAACATATTAGAATATGTTATAGAAATCAAAGAAATCATCAATCTATATGGTGGGTATAACTGATATAGATTATATGTGAAAAAATCAATTTTTAAATTAATTTCCCTTTAAAAACAAGACTCTATTCCAAAAAGAATAGAGGAAAAACTAGTCGCCTTCAAAAACTTGGATCAGGAAACCAAAATTTGAAAAACCCCAAGAAGGGCCCAAGAAGGGTATAAGGAATTAATCCTAATAGGATACCACCATGAATATATTTAAGGATTTTATCCATGAAAATCAAAAAACTAGTTTGAAAATAATTTCAAAACTAAATAACATGAAAACAAACCAACTTCAAGTATGTTTTTTAAATCACTTTGTTTTTATTTAATAAAACAAAATTGGTTTTAAAAACACAATTCCTAGACATGGATCATGAAAAAAATTAAGCTAGAATGTACAATCTATTTCATAAATCAAACAAACCCAATTTTAAAAAACACCATTTCCAAGGAAAAACCATATCTGAAACAACTTTAGAATTATTATTTGAGAAACACGAAGATATGAAATTTTATTTTAGTAATAAAAACTTTATAAAATAATGGTAGTAGACATGTTATGTATTAAATTATACCATTAATAACATTCTAATGACCATAATATTATTTTAACATTTTTCACATAAAACATAATTCATTTTTATTCATAGAGATGAAGGATAATATGCAACTAAATCAGTTGGGTAGGCATGTTTCATGTGATGTTCTAATGTTCCTTGAGGTTTTAATGATCATTGTGCATAGAGAACACCATTATCAAAACATTTCTTCTATGATATCCATTATACCATACCTATGTCGTGCTGGATTCTTAGACATTTTTATATCTAATTTTACATTAAATTATTATCACCTCCTTTCTTATCTCATAGACAGATGGAGACCTGAGACACACATATTCCACTTGCCCATGGGGGAGATGACCCTCACTTTTGAGTAGGTGGTAGTTCTGCTAGGATTTCTTTTCTAGGTGGATGCTGTTATAGGATCCACCCATGGAGGATGTCTTGAGATTATAGAGAAATTTATTAGAATCAACAATGAGGGAGATGATGATGATATAGGTGGTGGGTCGATATCTATGAGATTGATTGAGATACACTTTGCACAGTTACCCACTGACACTGAAAAGAATACTATCATGTGTCACACCTGTGCATATAACGTGGGAATAATTGGATGGACATTGTGCGGTGATCACTCTGGTATGCATGTCCACATGATGTATCTGGGGATACTAGAGGATTTAAATCAGGCTGGGAGATACAGGTGGGGATCTGCATTCTTGGAATATACATATAGAGAATTATACAGAGAATGTCGATTAGATCACACTGATATTAAGGGATATTTCATCCTTATTTATCTGTGGACATGGGAGTGCAAACATCCCCACTCCGCTATTATTTCTGGTCAGGATATTCCTAAATACGTGCTTAATGAAACTTTGGGTGTATATTTGTATGATCACTCATCTTTATATTTTTCTGATGTTACGATGAGTTATTAAATTTAATTTCTTATTATTTATCACTTTTTATGTTGTACCTTACTGGTGTGGTCAGGCACAACACTTTTTCAGGATGCCAAGGAACAAATTGGTTTTATATCATCTCATGTTGGATAGTCTAGTACCCACTTATGTATGTATATATAGTACTTCCTTGAAAAAATAAATTTCATAATATTATATATTTTAGTTTTTATTAGTATGTTTTTTTAACAATTTTCATATGTCCTTTTAGATTTAATGGTTTACCTGTTTGGATTTATTAAACCTGTTTCCTGCATACTACACTAATCGGATTCACGATTTCAGGATTTCAGTACCTCTCATTCACATTAATATTATTTTTTGGGAAAATCCTTATATATTCATTCACCAGTTTATATTTGTTCTGCATATTCACTTTCCACCTAGACAATTAGAAACGCTTCATTCTGTGAAGTTTACAAGGAGGCAGGATGTTGACTTTCACCGAAAACATGTAGAGTGTCTGGACCTGTGGGAAATATGAGCATCATTGAATATTGAGGGCATAAATACCATGTGATTCCCTCTAGAATAGTACTTCAAGTATGATCCATGGTATAGACTAATGTATATAGAGTATCTTACTCCATAAGGAAGAGGACTCCAGGATCCGGTAATTTAAAAAATTTACGTTTGTTTATTTTTTTTTCTTTTTTAATTCATTTTCAATCTCATTACAGAATAATAAACTACAACATATTATTCACTTATCTGATCCAGTGGTGGGGGATATTTTTTGGCAAGGTAGTGTACCATGCTGTAGCATAGTGGATGATGCCAGCATATCATATTCTGCATGATTTTATCTTTGATCTTCCACATAAAATAGATAGTGTTCCTACCTAGGGAGAGGGTGTTCCTTATTAGGACCCTCCTCTAGTAGTTTTTGATATTGAGGATACATAATGGTGACGATGTAGACCACATCATACTATACGTGAGGCCTCACATGTAGCATAACAAAAGGTTGAACCATTAGTATTCTAACCTAATCTTATTGGGGATGTGAACCTCGAGGCATGGGATCCATTTATATTGTCAAGATATCCTCAGTTTCCCCTAGATATATCTAATCTGAGTTCGTATCAAGGGTCATTTCTCATGCATCTACCTTTCATGATTGAGACTTTATATACCTTATAGTTACCCCAGTAGATGATGAGAGATCCTTCCAGTTACACAATGGGGGAAGGACCAACTGCACGTGATGACAACTAAATTCCACCTCCCCCTGATGAGTCACATGAAAATACCAAGAAATAGAAGGTTCCAACACCCAAGGATGAGCCCTCTAAAGCTCATCATACTCCACCCTAGCCCAGAGTTCTACAATCTCGATCGAGTATCCCATTATCATAGAACATTTTGGGACGAGACCTCATTATAGACATTGATTGTACTCATTTATTTATATAAGTGATATTGAGTTAATGGATTTGAAATAATAATGTATTCTATCCTCTATATTATTTTATTTTTACTAAATTGGCGAAATTAATTTTACTATCAACTATTTTTAAATGTTTATCCACTACTTAATTTTTTATATATATTTTATAAGCATTCACAGTAGAATACTTGAAACATAGGAAAACTTATTAAATTTCAAGTTAATAACTTTAAAAGCTTAAAAAATATATACAATAAAAACAATCTAAAAAAACTTAAAACATATCCTAAACATCTAATTTTTTTTGCAAATAAAAATAATTTCACAAATATAATAAACAAAAGTTAATTTACATGACACAATCATTATTGACTGAAACATAATATTTACACATTAAAAATAAATTTACATAAATTTTAGTATAATTAAAATCAAAATGAAATTTAGAACATTGACTAAACATATAATAAATATTTTTAAATCAAAGGAGGGTAGAACATATAAATTCAAATGTAATTGAATGAAACAACAATATATTGTGACACTAAATTTATATTTGATTAATTGTTTTTATGATTTTTTTATTTTCAATTATTTTTTTATGTTCATTAAGTGTATTCAATTTCATTCTGATTCTATTTTAATATTATTATTTATAGACTTTTAAATCCACAAAACAATAGATCAGCGGATATGCATCACCTACTTTTATCAACACTAAACAAAAAGCACTGATAAAAGAAAAACCTTTATTAGCACTAGATAAAAGCACTGATAAATATTTTTAATAAAAAATATTATTAATATATATAATTAGTTTATTTATATTAAAAAATAATGTTTATTTATATACATTAATTAAATAATACATGTTTTTAGTTAATATAAAAAGGATATATTAATTTTTTAATAATTCAAATATATATATATGTCTAATGTTAAAAGAAGTTATAAGATTATAAATAAATATATATATTTAAATAATTATAAAATTTTAATAATTTTTTTAAAATAATAAATATATTTATTATATTTATAATTATATATTTTTATATATTAATAAATATATATATACTTATATAAATATATATAATTATATAAATATATAAAATTATAAATATATATATAATTATATAAATATATTTATATTTATATACAAATTTTTATGAATATATTTATTAATAATTAGAATTATAAATAAATTTAGATATTTTAATAATTATAGAATTTTTATAAAAAAAATTAATTAATATATATTTCTTATATTTACTATTATATATACTTATATATTAATATATATATATATATAATTATATATATAATTATATAAATATATTTATAATTACAAAAAAATATTTATAAATATATTTATTTGTGTTCGATGGTGCTTCTTGTACCACATTCCTAGTCGTTGTTTATCTAAACATTTTTTTATTCAATAAATTTTACGATCAAGCGTGCTCAGATCCTGATCTTTCTTAGTATTATTATAAATATATATATATATATATATGTATATAATTATATATATATATAATTATAAAATTTATATTAGTCAATATGTTTAATAGGTTATTTTTATACATTGATTAAAAAATGTGTATTTAATTAAAATAAACATAACATGTTAATATTTTATTTAAACAGTTATATAATATAAAAATAAATATATTTATATACATAAATAATTATATTGATATTAAATAATTTAACATATATGTACATGTATAATTTTATGTATGTGTGTTTGTGTGTTTATATATATGAGTGTGTGTACCAATAGATGTATGTAATTCATGTAAATGTTACGAATTCACTTTTTAATATTTTTTTTAATTTATTTAATTTAATTATCCATTTATTATTATACATTCATCAATAATTTTAAAATTATATTTAATCATTTTTTAAATATTTATTTATACATATATTGATAAATTGTATACTTGTAATATTTTTCAATAAGCTTGTAATTTATATGAATAATATTTACTTATTATTATTTATTAATTTTTAATATTTAAAATATGTTTGAAATTTATATAATTAATCTATGTAAATTTTTTTTTTTAATTTTCATTGTAATTTAAAAGTTTAATAATACAAATATAAATACATATAATTTTTTAAATGCGGAGGCTTCTGTGCAGCCTGGACAGGAAGGTTGTCTGGAATCACATACATATGATGTGGGGGATGATACATCAGATGATGCATGGGGACCTAGGTAGAATAATTATTATTAATTATGTGATGTCCTTGGAGGCATTGAGGTAGTTAGGCTTTGCTGGAATACCTCTTCAACTGTGGCTGTTGATCCACGGACTTCATTAGTGGAGAAGAAAATAGAACAAGATGGAATATCTGATCTTGGAAAGGTATTAAACTCTCCCACTGGTTTCACTCAAAAAGATAATTTCATTTTGATGCTTGAGTTAGTAAAACAAATTTTTAATTTGATCTAATTTATCTTATTTCTTTGGAGTATTCCGTTGTGAAAAATAAAAGGGAATTTGTAGGAAATGTTGTTGCATCCAAAGCCCCTGTGGTTGGGTTGGGGGAGGATTCTTTTGAGCTTGGTTCACATTTTTGAGAGGGTCTTACCAATAATGCAACTGATTGCTCTAGACAAGACCTTATATAGGTACATAGTAGTGGGGCTTCCCATTTGGCTATTCATGAGAGCAGTATGGAAGTGACACAACAAAATCATCATGATGTGGTGGAGATGCTTTCAACTTAGTAGAATCTTGTGGAATCTAGGCATGTAGAGTCCAACATTATGGTTTGTTCAGTACATTATATGATTGATTAATTTCATGAGAGTCAAGTTGTGAGGATGAAAATGTCTAAAAAGGAGGTCAAGCTGTTAAAACTCATAGTGAGAAGGATGGATCACCGTAAATGGATTATAAATGTGATGATTAACAAACTCCAAAATAGTATAGGTGAGGAAGGAAGTCGGGAGTTTAAGGAAGCTCATGAGGAAGGGGTCATAGACACACACAAAAATATGATTATGTAGGCTTTCCTGATGGTTTTGGGTTGTGTCCTGCGTGAAACTTTTTTATCTTCCTATACCAACTTCTCTCTATATGTTTACTTTATTTTAAATAAATTTCTCAGGGCCATGAATTTTAATCCATGGGACTTTGGGATTTATAATGGGATTAATTACCACTGGACCTTCAGGCCATGTACTGAATAAATAGGGCTTTATGGGTGGGATATCCCTTAAGGGATATTGCCTTCCTTTCTAGCCTGTGTGTGTGGTGTGTGTGTGTGTTTAATGTAATTGTACCCCCCAAGAAATTAAAATATATATATATATATATTCATGATTATAGTTATAAATATATATATTCATAATTATAATTATATATATATATATATTCAAATAAAGGGTCCATGGTGTTGATCGTTCTTGTACCTTCACGTCTTACATAGATTCTATTATTGGAAGAATTTTTAAGAAGGTATCCATGGTGCATGTTGAGGATAATTTGAACGTGGTGTTTAAAAGACTATAGATGTTCAAGATCTAGATTTTTGGAAGGTTATTTCTTCCTTGGGGTGAGAAACCTAGGTGTTTAGATGATATGGTATGTAGAATATCTGCATAATAAAGATTTTCTAACTAGAAGTGTGTCTCTCTTGGATGTGTTTCCTATAATTGTAAATTTCCATATGAGGATTTATAGAATAATTCTTTGAGCATTGGATCATTTTTTTGAGGCCTGATATGTTTCGTGTTCATGAATGGTCATATAACTTAAACTTGGCCAATATCAATAACACATTTGTTTAGGTACTGATTAGTATTTACGGTCTCATATGAATTTTATAACCATAAAAAATCCCCCTTTATAATGAAGAACCAATATGCGTTCCCATCCACCTTGATCAAAAGACTGAAATTATCAAATCTGTTCATTACTCAAGAATATTTGTTAAAGTTTATGTCAACATAACTCATATTGATAGGGTAATTTTTTCTACTCGTAATGATGAGATTAATCTACGAGTGGATTATGAAATGGTGACTCACATCTTTGAGGAGTGTGGATCGATTGGGAATTAGAAAGATATGTGTCAAAAGAGTCATTAAATGTTTGAAATTTGGTCTTTATGGGAATGTGGAAAAATAATATTTAAGAACTCTGTATGTTCTTTTTGCTAAACCCAAGCAGTCCAGGCCGTAGTAAGATGGTGTTATGGGGAAATAATTTCAAGAAGGAAATAAAACTAATGTTTTTGGTTCATACACCATCATTATGAAGCAAGTAATAGTGTTGGCCCTAGCTACTCGCACTGACCCTCAATCAGGTGACGCTACTGTGAAAGATTCATGAATTCAGGGTCTGAATTAAATGTCTCAATGTATTCCAGTTCATAGGGTGTAGGGGATTCCTCCACTAATCTAAGAGCAGTACGGATCATGGGATGATTGTGTTGATGAGGAAGAAATTTATTTTAGAGGGGATATAATGGTCAGTCAGATCTTTAAGAATATGTACATGGTGATGTGGATAGGAAATTGAGTCAAGAGAATGTTTTACTTTCTTCTACCCTTCAAAAAGGTAAAAAAAGTTAAATTACCCATATTTTTATCAGAGGATAAGAGGTTTCTATAATAATGTGGAGGATTTTTCATTTTAATATAGGGACCTGAAAGCGCTGTTGATTGTCGCATATCGACCGGTCAATGTTTTGATGCTCTGCTAATGTGTATAGCAACACTCGGGTCGAATCCTCTACGATGATAATTTTTAATAGTCGATTGTTTTAGCTGATTGAATTTTTATTAGTGTTTTTTTCAGATATTAATTTAAACGATTGATTGATTTAACAATTTAATAAATATTGGGCTGAGTTCATCATTAGTTAGTTAATCTTGTGATATCATTGAGCCTTGCTTTATATTCCATTAAATTAACACCCACATCACAAGATAATGTTGATTTGAATTCCTAAGTGTTATGGATTTAATCCAAGACTTAACATAACTTAAGGTTCTAATCTCAATCAGATATTGTTTATGGTGTTGTATTTATGGTTCTAATAATCCATGGAAACCACACGTTAAAAAAAACAAGTCACTAATCCATGATATGTTAAGTCCAAGACACACAATGTTAATTCAAAGAATATTTATCAAGAAAAAGCTCTCAAT
This sequence comes from Viscum album, assembly GCA_963277665.1. Classification (NCBI taxonomy): domain Eukaryota; kingdom Viridiplantae; phylum Streptophyta; class Magnoliopsida; order Santalales; family Viscaceae; genus Viscum; species Viscum album. The sequence goes on from OY728120.1 coordinate 584,676,345, forward strand.
CACTTAAAATACATAAATTATAACTCACCCCAATGAGATATTAACTCAACAATTTGGGTATTTAATAATCTAGTTATAATGATTATTATGATAAATTAAGAAGAGAAGAAAATGAATGGGATAAGAAAATAGTGGTGCGTCGAACACACACACATGAACAATGATGAGAATTAAAAATAGACTTTTGATTGAATGAGGATGTATAAGAAGGGAAGGGGATTCAATAGTATTTAAACAATTTTAAGAACATGTATATTAATCTACAGAATGTGGATCCGAATAAGAGATAATTAATAAGAATCTTTCATTAAAAGAGAATTACAAAGAAAAGACTTACAATATTAAAATAATTAAGAGCACAAAAGTAAAGGGAAACGAAGAGAGGAGGAAATGTCTCTGAATTGAAAACATAAGTATGGTAGGTCCTCACAAGTCTTTGGGAAGGATTTGGTCATGCTAGTGTGTGCTCCTATCTTCTGAAATGCCAACCCCTTTGAAAAAGTGGAGGGGGATGTATTTATAGACCAAGGAAGTGGACTGTTGGAATTCCCAATCTATCCCTCCATTTGGCTCGATGATTTAGACATCCCGAAAGCCGAATCTTGAGATATCTCCTTCTTCCATGTTTTAGACAACAATGTTGGCCAACTATTATCAAATTTTGGAGGCATCTGGACATATGGATCCAAAGTTATGGAGGTTTTGTTAAACAAAGATAAACTGTCCAATTAAATCCATACTTTTTCTAAGTCCTAAATGTGAATGGGTTTATCAATAGGAATATGCCTTCAAATCCAATCACTTTCTTCAACAAATTCATCCGGCTATATCGCCTCGTTCACACTAAAAAATCACATATTTATTGTATGAAAAAATCATGAGATATGTCATGCATACTGTACTAATTTTATTTCTCAGATAGAATGGTGGGATAAGTTTAAATGAATTTTTTGGGCCCCCTGTTTTTGGATTTGGACCTTGAACGTTTTATCCAAGACTCCTTATATTGTCCCCAGAAATTTGGCTGAGAATAAAGGAATTTGGACTTCTTGATGGAGCCCATCAATTAAATCTTCATGGATGGGCTAGTTTCTTCAATGATTCTATGGGTCTTCTTGTGTGGTATATATGACCATTCTAATTGAAGAATGGGATAATTATTCCTTCTAATGATGTGTTTTAAATTGAATAATTAATCCTCAAAAACAAGAACCATATAGTTTGGATCATTATGGAGAGGGTTATAAATAAAAAAGTAAACTGACTCAATTGGACTACTTCTAAAAATGCTCAAATATTATACTTAGTATTAAAACATTAGTATTTCACACAAATTATGAAAATTTCATATAAAATCAGTAAATGGAGTATATAATAAGTAATGAAACTATTAATAACATCAACTCCCCCAGACTTAGTCTTGTGCACGCCCTCATGTGCATCAAATATAAACACATGACAAAAACCATTTTCAGTCACCATCAAATATTAAATTTTTTCCCAAATTAGGGATATTTAGACAATATCACTCATCCATATTGAATTCCACCACAAGTTGTTATAGAAAACAATTTCTAAAAACAATTCATTTTTTTTCATGCTCAAATTTTGAAATGGAAACTGGTGGCACACAAACCTTACTCCTCTCAAGATGATAAAATTAATTTATGGAGCTACACTCATTCACAAACCAAAAGTGAAAATCTTAGAGTTTGAACGAGCTCTCAGCTTCCACTCCCTATCCAAAGTGAACAAGAATCAAGAGGTATTTTGATGGGGTTTTCTGTGGCTATGGGATGGTAGGAATATAATGTTCAAGAGAGAGTAGAAGAGGGGTAAAACACCAACATGGAAAAAGAAATGCACATTTTTTTTGAATTGAGACATGAAAGGAAATGGAAACACATATTTACGAGGGAATGAAAATGTGAAATAAGACACAAAAGTGGACGCAAATAATAAGGGAATGAGAAGATGGAATATTTACAAAACACAAAACATCTCCCAATGACATAAGAATATAATTCAAGTGTTTTTTTCTTCTTATTTTTTTCTCTTTTTTTCGAAAGTTGAACTTTAAACAGATCTCATACTCATATCCCAACCCATTATTAATCTCCTCATGACCCTAATTTAAATTGGTATAACAAGATAAAAGTGTGATAAATAGTGATTTTTTACATACCCAAGACACAACCCAATTGTATTTCATTTTTTATTATTATTTTGAACACATGTCAATAAAATTTGAACAATATGTCATAAGAATATATGTATTCCAATACCCCACTAAAGGAAAACCTCTACCTCACATATAAATTTCAAAAAATTATGCAATGAAAATCCATGTTGATAATAGGTGGGATAAGGTATTGGTCTTGTAATGTGGCAATCAAATATAAGGTTTTAATAGGCTTGATGGGGGTTTCAAAAGGAGGATTAATGTAAGGTAAATGGGAGGCTATTTTGATATTGTGATTCTCATGTGGTTCAGAAAATACCTCTATCATTTTAATGTAAAATAAAGTAATAAATTCAGCTCAAAGGTCCACAAACTGAAGACTCACAAATGGGGGTGAAAAACACCCATTTTGAAAAGATTTCCATAAGTAGCCTTGGAATGAAAGTAAATGTTGTTTTTCATAGGTGGGGAAAAACATTTTAAAAATCAATAACTAAGTATTCAAAATTTATTATTCTTGACACAAAATTCTTTATCCAAAGTCATGGTGAAAGTACAAATTTTTTAGATGAAAACATGTCTTTTTGAATCGCCAATATGGTTGGAAAATATTTGAAAATTTGATAGTGAGTAAGTATGACTTTTTTTTCATTTTTGGATATTTTTTAGTTTTTTATTGTTTATATAGTACACAAAAACACAAAAGAGAAAGATAAAAATAAAGGGTTTGATGAAGAAAGTGGTAAAAAATGAAGGAGAGGGGAAAAAGAAGAAATAGGTAGAGAGAGGAATAGGGGAGAGAGAGTTAAAGAGAAAGAGGTGCCCCTGGTTTAGATTTGGCGGGTCGCCGTCTCTATCTGATGGTGGGTCTACTGTGGATCCTATGGAAGTCGATGTGGTTCTAGGATTGTGGGATGTTACGTAAAAAGAAAAATCATTATTCATCTAATGAAAAACTATGATGAAATTAAAATTTCATAAAAGTGAATGAAAACTTGGGTTGCCTCCCAAGAAGCGTTGCATTTATTTGTCTATATCAAGGCAATTGTAGTGGACTACCCATAGTCTGACAGTGGCCACTGTATTTTCTAAAATTTAGAGTGCTTCCAAAAAAACTTCTCTTTTGGGAGGCCTGATGATTCATTGGATAATTTCATCCCTTCCTTGTTTTTTTCTTGCAATTCAACGGGTGTGGAAATACCATATAACTATCCTACCTTTTGTGTTCAATGCGACGAATCATTTTATCCACCAAGTGATGGTTTTCTATGATTTGAAATTTAGGAAGATGACCCAATTCTAGAGGTTCATTTATGTATGGTTTAGATAACATGAAACCAGATTATTAGATCCTAATTATTTTTGACTCATTTATTTCATCACTTACTGATGTAGAGTAATGAGGATCATTAGAGTCATAAGAATGAATAAATTTTTCAATATCCTTTATATCAATGTTGTTCACCAAATATTGGTCAATTTCAACCTCACCAGTGATCACTTTATTAATTAAAGAACAAATTACACAACCTTCACTCTCATTGGGACAAGATAAACACATTTTTTTAAGCTTAACCTCACATATAATGGAATTTTCAGAATCATAGAGAAGAAATGATAAATGTTGGATAAACTGATCTGAATAATCAAATGAGAATTCTAGTTCATTTTCCTTATTATCATCCAAGCTGGTGAAGTGGAGGTTATAGTCAAGATGAGATTCTGAAGATTTTTCAATATCCTTTATTGAAATGGAGTTTTTATTTGTAATGTCAATATCAAATTCTCCAGTTATGACTTGGTTGATGAGGATGCAATATTCACAAACTCCTCTCTCAGTAGAACAAGAAGGACATTATGGATTGGGATTCAACACACTCTCAGAGAGTGTTTCAGAAGAATGTATAGAGAATGAAAATTCATTCTCTGATGGGTATCTCATGGTTTGGAAAATGTTAAACTTGACCAGTTGTTCACAAGATTACATGGATAAGATGCCCGAATGGACATGAATCTTGGTTCTAGCAGTCATGAGGAATGGTATTCCTAGAATCAAGGGAGATCGAGAAGTGTTTGTCTCACCTTCCATGTCAAGGACATAGAAATCAGTTGGGAAGATAATATCATTCAAATGAACAGGGACATCCTCAATTATACCCTCAGTACTAGCAGTGCTTCGATTTTCCAATTGAATGACAACACCCGTTGGATGTAAGGAACCTATACCAAGGTTGGAGAAGATAGATTTGGGAATGACATTAATTTAGCCTCCTATGTTTATGAGTGTATCATCAATGTTGGAACTTCCAATTTGGCAGTGAACCGTAAAGATTCCTAGATCTTTTCACTTTATGGGAATAGACTGCTGGGTGGAAAAATTTTCGAAGGTCCTAAGTTGCCTCTTGTGAGTGCCAAATTCCTTGAGAAACATGGCATTATTAGAAATTTGTTTAATGGAATCTAAGAGGGGAATGTTCAGTTCAACATGTCTAATAATGCCGAGCATTTCAGGATCGGGTTCAAAGGACTTCTTTGTCTTAGAAACAGCTTGAGGAAAAGGAATTTGGTTCCTAAGTGGAATGGAAGTAGGTGAGGGAATGGCTTCAGGTTCCTTTTCATATTTCTTTTTCTTTTCATTTTAAGGCAAACATTCAAAGAAGGGTTGGAGGACTTATCTAGAGGAATAGCAATTTGAATTTCTGATCTAAGTGCAATTTCACTTACATTACCCTTGTGGTTGGGTAAGGGTTGAGCTGGAAGTTGGGAAGAATTTGATTGTTGTTGCTGGCTTAGGTGGGATGCAAGTTGACCAATTTTGGTTTCAATGTTTCTCAGGCTGGAACAGGTGAATGTGAAAAGATCTTCTACTACACTTTGCCATGGTTTCTTGGAAGAAGAGTCTTGTCTAGGAATGAGATTATGTTGATTTTGGTTCTTCCGAAAGCTATTTCATTGGTTTTGGAATTAAGAAGGATCACTGGGATAGTGGAATCCTGGAGTAGGATTGTTCCTTTGAGATATAGGAACAAAAGGATAAGGTTGAAGGAAGTTACCACCACCTTGACCATATTGTAATTGGTTTGGGTTTTGATGAGGGTATAGAGGGGGATGAGAAATAGGATTCCCATATCTCATGTTAGGGTTATATGTAGAAGATAAGGGCTCAGAATGGGGTTGGTTGAAGTTTCTAACAAATTGACCAGATTGTTGATGGTTGGGGTTCCACTTAGCATATGCTGCATTAAGCTACATTGTTCAGAATGAATCAGATGGTTCATCTTGAACATTTGGACAAGTGTATTTTGGATGAGTTGGTGAGTTACATATTCCATAGTTTTTGTCAGGTCCAGGAAACATAGATTGTGGATAAGATGAGATTGGGGCTTTGGATGCCACAACTAGTTGTCGCCCAAGACCTATAAGTTCACTCATCCACTCGGTCATCTTGTTCGGCTCTATGGATTGATTGTCTTGGACTTTTTTTCCTTGAGCATGTGCTCGAGTATGGAATTGTTGTGTGTTTTCAGCCATGTTACTTGTGAGATCTCTTAGTGCAGTAGGAGTTTTATCAACAAGAGCACCACCACATGCGGCATCAATGAGAGTTCTCTATATAGACAATAACCACTCATAGAAGTATTGGATCAAGAGTTGGTGTAGGATTGGGTGATATGGGAATGTTGCAATACGAATCTTAAACCTCTACCAATATTAATGTTGTGATTCACTTGGGAACTGGCGAATACCACTTATTTCCTTTCAGATAGAAGCAGTACAAGAAGCATGAAAGAATTTATCTAAGAAGAGTCGCTTCATGTCATTCCATGTTGTTATGGAACCAGGAAGAAGGTATTAGAGCCATGAATCATCAATGTCAGCTGGGGAGAAAGGGAATTATCATAGTTTTATTTGTTCCTCAGAAACCCCTTGAGGCTTCATGGTAGAGCACACAACATAGAACTCTTCAAGGTGGAGATGTGGATCCTCACCAGCTAGCCCGTTGAAATGAGGTAGAAGATCAATCAAACCTGATTTGAGTTCAATGTTAGTATCTATATTTATATATTTAATACCATGAGGTTGGTAATTCATATCAGGGGTAACAAGTACTTTAAGAGTTTGTTCCCTAAGATTCGTCATATCAAATTCTATTGGGAGGACAAGAACTGGTTCTTGAATTATTTGATTATCTCTTATGTTCCTCCTAATTTGGCTAAGAGTTTACTCAATTTCAGGGTCAAAAAAATCTGAGGGATTTTATGGGAAGATACGGGGAATTCAAATTGCTTTTGAAAGAAAGAGGAAGATGGATTTTTCTTTGTGTTTTTTCTATTTATGATTTGTCCGAGAAGGTGGGTTTTTCTTTGTGTTTTTTTCAAATATTTCTTTAAATCCTGTATTTTTTGGTTTTTTTACAATATCAAAAAAACTAATGACTACATAAAGCATCATCCTCGGAAATAGCTCTATTTTAAAGTGTGGCCGATTGTCGCCTATTGACCTGCAAAAGTTCTGGTGCTCTGCTATTATGTATAGCAGCACTCGGGTCGAATCCTTGACGATGATACTTTATAATAGTAGATTGTTTTTAGTTTACTGAATTTTTATTAGGGGGTTTGTTTACAGAGCTTAATTGAAATTATTGATTATTTAACAATTTTGTAAAGATTGGTGTGAGTTCATCATTAGGTATTCAAGATTTTGATATCATTGTGCCTTGCTTTATATAGCATTAAATTAACACCCACTTCACAAGATATTATTGATTAGACTTCCTAAGTGTTAATGATTTAATCCAAGCCTTAACTTAACATAAGGATCTAATCTCAATCATATATTATTGATGGTGGTGTATTTATGGTTCCAATTATCCTTGGAAACCACATGTTAAACAAAACAATTCATTAATCCATGACATGTTAAGTCCAACACACACAATGTTAATTCAAAGAATATTCATCGAGCCAAAGATCTAAATCACTTAACATACCTATATTATGACTCACCCCAATGAGAGATTTACTCATCCATTTGGGTATTTAATAATATTGTTATAATGATTATGATGATAAATCAAGAAGAGAAGAAAAATAACAGGATAAGAAAATAGTGGTGCATCAAACACACACACACACACACGATCAATGATGAGAATTAAAAACAAACTTTCGATTGATTGAGGAAGAAAAATAATGGAAGGGGATTCAAAAATATTTAAACTATTTTAATAACAATAATATGGATCTAAAAATTTTTGGATTAGAAAAAGAGGTACTTAATAAGAAACATGCATTAAAATCGAATTACAAAGAAAAGACTTACAAGATTACAATAATGAAGAACACAAAAGTAAAAGGAAACAACAAGAGGAGGAAAGGTCTCTCAAGTGAAAGTATGAGTATGTAAGGTCCTCCCAAGCCTTTGACAAGGATTTGATCATTCCAATGTGTGATCATATCCTATAAAATTCCAACCCCTTTGAAGGAGAGGAGGGGGATGTATTGATAGCCCAAAGAAGTGGATTGTTTACATTCCCAATATGCCCCTCCAATTGGATCAATGATTTGGACATCCAGACATCTGAATATCAAGATATCTCATTCTTCCAAGTTATATAAAATAATTTTGGATGACTAATATCAAAATTTTGAGGCATTTGGACTTATGGAGTCAAAGTTTTGGTGGTTTGATTAAAAAAAGTTAAAATGTCCATTTCAATCAATACTTTTTAGAAGGCCAAAATGTGAATGGGTTTATCAATAGGAAGATGCATTCAAATAAGAACAATTTCTTCAACATAGTCGGCCGCCTATATCACCTCTTTCACAGTACAAAAGCTCATCTTGATTAGATAAAGAAATATTGAGATATGTCATGCATACTGTAGGGATTTTCTTTCCCGGCCAGAATGGTGGGATGAGTTTAAATGAATCATTTGGGCCCCATGTATTTGGATTTGGGCCTTGAATTTTTTTTCAAAGACTCCTTACATTGTCCCCAGAAAATTGGAGGAGAATAAAGGAATTTTGAATTCCTGATGGAGCCCAGAAATTAAATCTTCATGGATGGGCCAGTTTCTTCACAGATTCTGTGGGTCTTCTTATGTGGTCCATATGACCATTCAAATGGCAGAATAAGCCAATGATTACAATAATCATTGGAGGGGAGATAATGGTCAGTGGGATCTTGAATAATATGTGTAGGGTGGTGTGGATAGAAAATTGAGTCAAGATAATATTTTACTTTTTTCTATCCTTCAAAAAGGTAAACCGAATTTAACTTACTCATCTTTTTCTCAGAGGATAAGAGGTTTCTATAATAATGGGGAGGATTTTTAATTTTAATATAGGGACCTCGTATCCAAGAAGGGGTAGAGCTCTCATCTTCAGCAAAAATCCACTGTGAATGAGTTGATCTTTTTTGCTGCCGATTCAACCCCTAATGATGTTGTTTTGTAGTCTAATATTCTTTGCATTGCTCAAGGGATATATTTATCAGTGCATGAATATGGTTTTAAAATGAAAACATAAAATAATCTTATAAATTCTTCATCCATTCCTTGACTAGAATTTATTGAGAAATTAGTGAAATAAGAGCTCGTAGGTTTTGTAGTGGAAATTGGAACCCTGATTGATGGAACATTGGAAGGGAAGGATGCAACTGGGGAGAGAATTCTTGACCATATAACTCCTAATCCCTATTTAAATAAATTTCCATTACTTTATATTCACAATATATCTCTCAGTATGGATTTTATCATGGGGAATTTGGAAATTCTCTAGGATATTTTTGGATTGAAGGCCAATCCTCATATTATATGAATGTCAACAAAAATAGAAATGTTGATATGTAGGTTAATACGTCAAATCAATATGGCTCTGATTTGACTACAAAAAATGAAATTATTGAAGGAACTATGCCTCTTGATGAGATGGATGACTCATTAGATATGGATAATCAGGAAGTTAATTAGCAACCGCCAATGCAATGGAAGTGAGAGAGACACCTGAAAGCTTGAGGTGGTCCCCAAGGAATGGGTGGTAAACTGAGAATAAGTTGAGTGGTGAATTCCCTTTTTATATTTATGGCGTTGTTGGCATCACATGATGTGAGTTCAAGCAACCATTGGAGGGACTCATCATCTAAAGTATAGTTGGAGTGTCTGTGTGATGGATTATGTCTAGGAAATCGTGTTTCTATGTTAGCAGATCACATGCATAAGATGCATTCAGGCGATAACAAAAGTAGGGTATTTTCTTGTGATTTCATGGCTGGAATGAGATCACCAGATCACACAACTAAGGAATGTAGTCAAAAGTTATTAATTCCCATCATAACTAATCCCATATAAGTTTTCCAAATATATATTACATCTTTTATATTGTTTAATTATATTAAATTAGGTATTACAGTTAAATTTTAGTATTTTCTAATTAAATAGAATTTACTATAGCATAATTTTTTAATTAAAAAAAGAAATTTAGTGAAGTGATGTATATCTTGATCCTACAAAATATGTTTGATATAAAACAATAAAATGATAAAAATTATCAATGTATCAAAATATATGTCTTTATTTCTACTTGTATATTTATTTTTAACCAATAATTTAATAAGTTATGTTAAAATTTTTAATTATATTTTCTTGACAAATATTTTTTAAAATCTTTCTAAAATTTTAAAATTAATTTTATTTTTGGATACTTATATTATTTTATTGAATAGATTTTCATCATATTAAATATTTGAATAAAATACAACAAATTTCAACTAAAATAAAATAGTAATAAGTATTATTTAATATGATTTTAATGTAATTATGAAATAACTTTTGAAATATATTATAGAATAATATGTTTTACTCAAATATATATTTTGATTTATCATTAAATTTAGTTATATATTTCAAAACACTATATAATTAAAATTATAATTTAGTTATATATAAAAGGATTGGTAGAAAATTGTAGTAATATAAAATACAATTAAACAATAAATTTTTTAATTAAAAAGTTAATTGATAAAAAAATATCTTACTATAATTATGAAATAAAAAATATTATGGATTTTAAAATTTATAATAATCTTATTAATATATAGAAATAATTAGTAAACATATAATCTATTTGATCCTCCTTTATTTTTTTGAAATATCAATCATATTTTAAGATTCATAAACCATTATGTTTTCTTTCAAGGTATGGCCATCAATCCAAGGTGTGTCCAAATATTCACCACATATAGTAAAGGGAATTAACCATATGAATCTCCTTGAGTCATGGAAATGAATCTTACATATTATCTATAAGTGCTCTTCACTAAATATTATATATTTTAGATAAATCAACTAGAATTCATTTTCTTCATTCCCCAATTTCTTATCAGATAATAGTTTTAGAGAATTAGGTCATGATTCATACATGAAAACCAAAAAGCATACAAAGAGGATACTACATAAAATAGTATATATTTCTTATATAATACAATAGTTTTTAATAAAACATGAATTATTTTCATAAAAAATATTCAAAACATTTAGCTTGACTTATTTTTTTCTCTAACCCATCCTTAAACCCTGTGAAAAATATTTTAACATTTTGGGTGAGAAAAAATATCCTTAAGGTAAATGAAAATAAGGAAAGAAACCATTATTCCATGAATAATTATAAACATATGAAATCATTTTCACAAAGATATACATCTTTCTCATAAAGAAACATATACATACTTTTTGCAAACATAAGAATTCTGTGAAACATAGAAAACATAACAATCCATTTAAATAACATGGGTAATAATTTTATTACCATATGTATATAGTATTATAACCCTCATAGATACTTTATGATCTACTAACCCAATATATACCTTACAATATAACCCTCATGACTACCATAAGGTGTAACCATTGTAGTTACACGAAATAACCATTATGGAAAACATCCTACATAAACATACCCAATTCATTAGAGGGAGATATAGGTCCCACCCATCATCATAAAAAAATCCTAATAACAAATAAATAATCATAAAACATGAATACTTTCATCATCAAAACATTCATTTTGAATATTTAAAAAATAGCAATTTAAAAGAGAGGTTTTTATAGAAAATTTCATTACATCAGGTTTGAATTCCTTCAAACATGTTCAAACATATGATATAATGGATTTAAAGAGTGTAATTAATTTATTTAAGAACTATATTTACATTTATAATACCATATACACTCTTTTATAAAATCTTTCCACCCACTTATTAATAATATTTTGTTATTTTTATTGTTTCTGGTGAATTTATTTTATGGTTTCCCTGGTTGGTCCTTTATGGAATTTCTTTTCCAATGGAATAAAACATCCAGAATTGGAATGAAAAGGTAATAATATGTTTCCATAATTACATATATCATTTTTTTCTTATATGAGTATGATTCATTATATAAAACATTAATCAAAATGATTTTATTTATTTTGACAGTTATTTACAACTACTACAAACATGTATCATTTTATTTAATATCATATTTATATATTGGATACATAACATTATATAACTTATAATATATATAATAAAATCTTATTTAACCATAATAATTATTTTTTTTCTATCCTTAAAGCTGGTATAAAAATGAGAACTCATCATCCATGAAGTTGGTGAATCGACATGCCATAGACCGTGATTTCGTTTTCTAGAAAAAGTGGAGAAGGGGAGATGTTTGATGGTGGATATTTCATTAACATAGTAAAATTATAGTATATTAAAGAAAACAGAGTTAAAATTTCTATTTTATGATGGTGGGTGAGGAGAGAATATGAAAAAAATAAATTAAATTGAAAAATAAAAGAAAATGAAAATGGTTTTACCTCTTGAACTCTTCTACTTGGTAACCTCCTTAAGCCCCTTGGTTTTGGACTTTTGGTGAGTCCAGTGGGTATTTTATGTTTTTAAGAGGAATTATAAGGTATTGGGATATAAATTAGGAAAAATAAAACAATTTTTATGTATTAGTAGAAGAGGCGTTGATGGATGGTATTTATTGTGGAGAATATGGGTGTTTTTAGATTGTTTTATTCATTAGTTTATTTTTTGGGTCCAATACTATGAATAGATTTGATTATATAAATAAATATAGTAAATATAGAAGGAAAGTTTGATACTATACTGATTACAACATCCATACATATTATATTACTCAATAATCCATGTGTTTCCTTTATACCATAAATTATCGTATTTCAATATTTACAAAAAAATCTTCTATTTTAGAAAAATCCCAAAAAATCACACTAACCATTTTTTGATGTGTAAAATTAAATAATAGACTCTATTTTTTGAAAATAATTTTCCATATATGATAATTTAATTTATAATTGAATTCACCATTTATTAAAAAATTACTCATTTTAATAATATAATCGATTTTACGACACTTTGAAAAATTAATTAAGGTCACATAAAATTTTCCTATAACTAAAATAAAAAAACTTTAATTTATGAATATATTTTATAAAGATAAATGTTCTTTTAAATCATTATATTTTTTATATAATTGTAACTAAACATTTTAGTTTCACGAAAATACAATCACTTAATTTATCATTTTCAAAACATTTATATGATTATTCCATGATCTAAATATACCATATTTTCAATCATAACATACATAAATAATATTTATACTTTAATAGGTGAGGTTAATATTATATTAGTATAGATTCCTCAATTTCTATAAATACCAATTATTTCATTATACATAAATAATGAATTTTACAATTCAATTCTAGAATGAAAACAAATTATTTTATAACTACTTGGTTGTTAAATTTTCCCCCTTATAGAAATTGAATTGTCATGATTTATTTCACTTATTAAAAATGTTAGGATAAACTTCCCTCATATAAATTTTATATTCCCATGATTCTACTTTATCCATGTGGTTTCTCCACAAAATCTTAACCAGGTGAATTTCCTTATTCTACAATACTTGCTCTCTACAACCAAGAATCTAAGCAAGTTTCTCTTCCTACGAAAGGTTCTCTTCTGACTGAACTACTTCTGGGCTCCAAACCTGGGATAAATCTATCACATAATTTCTTAATATCAAAACATGAAAAACATTATATACCTAGGAAAAAATCATAGGAAAATACACTTGGTAGTCAATTGAACATACTTTTTCCAGGACATCATAGGGTCCAATGAACTGTGGAATCAGATTTCCCTTCCTTACAAAACACATAGAACTTTTACAATGAGAAACATAGATAAAGAAATGATCACCTTCCTCAAAATAAAGATACTTTTTCTTGTTATCTAAATAAATTTTCTACCTACTCTGAGCTGTCCTCATATGTTTCTAGATAATCTTTACTTTCTTTTCCACTTTCTCTACTAATTCTAGCCCCATCAGCTTCCTTTTCCTAACTTCATCCCAAAATAATAGATTTCAACAATTATTTCCATAAAATTCCTCAAAATTTTTCATCATTATACTCAAATGAAATGTTTTATTATAAGAAAAATAAAGTAAAGAAATATGTTTATCCCAAATTACCTGGGAATAGAATAAAAAATCATGTAGTGTTTCCTCCAATGGTTGAATTATTTCCTCGGTCTATCCATCAGATTTAGGATGAAAAGTAGTGATGAAATTTAATTATGTTCCAAATAAATTATGAAGGCCTTTCCGAAGTTTAGAAGTTAAACTAGGATCATGGTCAGATACAATTGATAGAGGAACACCTTGTAACTCGACAATATCTTTGAGGAACAACAGGGAATGTTAATATAAAGATAGATTATCTCAAATAGAATGGAAATGTGAAGATTTATTCAGTCAATCAATAATTACCCAAAATGAATTATTACCTCAATAATTATATGGTAATTCTACCATGAATTCCATGAATATATTTTCCCATTTCCAATTTGACACTGGAAAAGGATGAAGCATCCCCTTTGGTAGTTCTCTCTCTTCTTTAGCTGATTGAAAAGTCATTCATTTTATTGTAAAATTAGAAATATCTCTTTTTATTCCATCCGACTAGTAATTCTCCTAATGTTTCATATACATCTTAGGGATACCATGATGAACTGAAAATGGAGAACTATGAGCTTCACATAAAAACTCTTTGTTCAATTATGAATCACAAGGCACACATATACTGTTCCCAAATTTGAAAATACAATCTTTATCAATGTTAAATTCTAGAATCAAACCTGTTTTCAACAATTATATATTTTTCATTAACTCATGGTATCCCTTTTCTTCTTTCTTAATTCTACCTAACAAATATTATTGCACTAACACATGAAAAAAAACCATGGAATTTACTTCACTAATAACTTTTATTCCAAATTTCCTCAAATAATTTACCAAGGGGTCATCTTCCAAACATAACATTGTTAATGTAGCATGATATTTCCTACTCAAGGCATCTGCCACTTTGTTTGCTTTTATAAGGTGGTAGTTGATCAGGAAATCATAATCCTTTATCATTTTTAGCCATCTTCTCCACCTCCAGTTCAAATATTTCTGAGTGAATACATACTTTAAACTTTTATGGTTAGTATATATATCACATTTGGCTCTATATAAATAAGGCCTCCAAATTTTTTAATCAAAACCCACCGCCAATAATACCAAATCTTGTGTGGGATTTTTAATTCAGGATGTTTTAGTTGTCTTGAATCATAAGAAATTACCTAATCATTCTATATTCAAACACAACCAATTCCATTCAATAAAGAATCACTATAGATGACAAAATCACCATTTTTGGAAGTCATGGAAAAAATTGTAGTATTCACCTAAATCCTTTTCATTTCTTGAAAATTAACATCACATTCTTCTATAAAATTAATTTTAACCCATTTTCTTGTTAACTTAGTTAGTTGGCTAGATAACCATTCAATATTTTGAACAAAACTTTAGTAATAGCCTACTAATCCAAGAAAACTAATAATTTAAGTAAAATTTGTATATCTTGGACATTCATAAATAAATTTTTTTATAGGATCAGCTACTATTACATCCTTGTTTATAATGTCCCCCGGAAAATAAATCTGTTGTAACCAAAAAACACATTTTCTAAATTTCACATATAACTTCTTTTCTCTAAGGGTTTTCAGGAAAAACCATAGATCTTTTTCATGATACTCATAACTTTTTTAATAAACAAAAATATTTTCAATAAAAACAAAAATAAATCTATACAGATATTGACAAAAGATTCTATTCATAAGATCCATAAATATAGTATAGGAATTTGTCAAACCAAAGGGCATAACAATATTCTCATAATTCCCACATCTATATTGGAATGATATTTTCATAATGTCAGCCTCCTTAAAATTTAGATGTTGGTACTCAGATCTCAATTGTATATTGGTTAAATACATAGCTCTCAAAATCTGATCAATCAAATCATCAATATGAGGAAATAGATACTTATTTTTAATAGTAATGTTATTCAAAGCTCTATAATCAATTCAAAGCCTCATAAAAGCATCTTCCTTTTTAAAAAACAAAATAGGGCCACCCCCTGGTGATGTTATAAGATGAATGAAACCTTATCAAAAAACTCATGACACTTCATTTTTAATTCTAGATGTTACATATGTTCTAATAGATAAGGGGGTTTTGAAATTGTCTTAGCATCAGGAACTAAGTCAATGGTACATTTAACTACTTGATAATTTATAACATCAGGAAAACCATTAGGAAAAACATCCAGACATTCAATTACCACCGACACATAATTAATAATAACACATCCTTATTTTCAATAATATGTGCAACATATCGTTCATTTATATATTTTAAAATTTTATAATCTTTCTAATATGTTATTAATGTTATCTGGTAATTTTTATATAAAAACTGAAACTATTTTTGAAAGAAACATATTTAGCTATACAATCAATCTTATCATGGTAAACATAAAGTCAATCCATACCCAGAATAACATCAAAGTATACTAAGGGAAAAACAATATGGTTTGTACGTAATGACTTTACATAGACAATAAAAAGAAGATTATTATAATTATGTTTATCTTAATATTTCCCCTTGGTATTTTAACTATAAGCTCTATTTCATTTCTTGAGGTAAAATTTTCAATTTAACAGAAAAAATCTCATAAATAAATAAATGTGTAGGCCCTGTATCAAACAAGACATTGTTAAATTTTGAGTAAACAATCAATGTACCTAATAACACATAATTGGATGGATCGACATCTTATAAAGTAATAAAAATGATTTCACTACATATTTCTACTGATATTATTGCTAATTCCCGTCATTCATATCCATTTTTGTGAAGGTATGTGTATAATGACTCATCTCACAACATTTAATACACTTTATAGTTTTATTATCACAATTAAATAAACTATAACCAATATCTTTTTCATTGAAATCTCGGGCCATATGTCCAAACTTATCACATGATAAAGACTTCTCAGATTTGCTAATGGATTCCCCCAGGTTCTTTTTTCCACATGTTCCACAAATTGGAAACTTGTTTTTATTACCTTTTTATTTGTTTTATTTATTCTTACTCATTACCTTCCATCTAGATTATTTATTATAATAATATTCAAAGTATATGTGATCATTAAAAATCTATATTTCTACCCTCTCAGTACATCAAACAACTTTCTCATAACTTTTAAATTCATGGGATTCTAATTCTATTTGATATCTTTTCATTAATCCAAAGTAAAAACGATTGATTTTGCTATCAATATATTGAATAATATTTGGAGAATAACATTCCAATAAGGTGAAGTTTTCTTCATAAATCTCCAATGAATCTTCCCCCTTTTGTTTTAATTGAAGGAATATATTTTCCATCCTAATTTGAACCATATAAGGAAAATATTTTTCAAGGAAATTATTCTTAATTTTATCTCATTACAAGGCAATAATATCATCGTTATATCTTATATTCTTGACCATTGTCCACCACAAGTTGGATTAGACTTCAAAAAAATATACAAAGACAAAATATTTGACTATATGAACACCCCCATTAAATAAAATATCTTTTCAATGGAATTTATCCACCCTTCAGCCTCTAATGGGTAATATGATCCTCTAGAAGTGGGAGGGTGTCGCATCATAAAATTGTCCACTATCATCATATTATTTATATTAGCTCTGTGTATTCTCCCACAAAGATGTTTCCACTATTTATTACCTATGTCAACTAATCTATTATTTTCACAAACTACTTAGTTCCAATTCCCACTATTCCAGGTAATGGATTCAAAAAGATATCATCCCCTTGCTACTTTCCTACTTCAGCTTCCATGTTTCTTCTATGGAAACCCATTCTGAAAAGATTTATATTAGATGAAGTAACAAGGTAATATTAAAAGGTCATATCATAATAATAAGGTAAAAATAATTTATGGAATTCTATTAACATCATCCCAAATTCTAATGTTATATAAACCATTATATGATACCATCTATAAGCATCTATCCTTAAACAATACAAATTATAGTTAATTAAATAAGACTTCATTTTCTTTCATTACCAAATATCTTACCAGTTTAGAGTTTCCTAGAATTAGTTAATAATTCATACTTAAAAATCCATAAACATAAAAGGATGATACTACATAAAATTGTTTCAATTTCTTCAAAAATACAATTTTATATTAATAAAACATGAATTCTTTTCATGAAAAATCCACATAAAATCCATCATAGATTCTTCTTTTCTCTTACTCATCCTTAAAACTTATAATAGACGTTTTAAAATATGGTATGATAAAAAAATCACATTAAGGGACACAAAAAGAAAGAAATAAACCATAAGTACATGAATCCTTATAAACAAATGAAATCGTTTTCACAAAGATGTACTTATCACCCACAAAGTATCATATACATACTTTGTGAGAACATAATATTTCAATAAAACATTGAAAATATAATAAAAATTTTAGTTATCTTGGGGAATCATTTTACTACCACAATTACATAGTATGTTAACCCTCATGTCCACCATATGATTTGTAACTCTCACGACTACCTTACAATGTAACTCTTACGGCTAACTTATGGTGTAACCATTGCAGTTACACTTGGAATAACCATTATGGTCAACATCTATAATAAATATACCAAATGAAGTGAAGTGAGATATAGGTACCACCCTTTATCATAAAAAATTCCAAATAACCCAATCATAATCATAAAACATGAATACTTGCATCATAAAAACATTCATTTTGAGTTTTGTAAAAGTAAAAATTTAAAAGAGGATTTTTAAAAGAAAAGTCACATACCTCAGGTTTGACTTCCTTAAAACATATTCAAACCTACTGTATAATGATTTAAAAAGATTTATTAATTTTTTATAGAACTAGATTCATATTTATAATACCTTATTTAATATTTTGTAATATCCTTCCACATATTTATTATTATTTTTTATTTTCATTGATTTGGGTTCATTTATTTACTAGTTTCCCAGGTTGGTTCACAATAGAATTTCTTGTTGAGTAGAAGAAAAACTAAAAAAGTGGAAGGAAGGGGTATTAATTTGTTTCCACAATTCCATATATCAGTTTTTTCTAATATGAGGATGATTCATTAGATAAAACTTATTAAAATTGATTTAATTTATATTTTGGCAGTTATTTATGGCTATTACAAACTTATATAATTATATTAGATATCATGTTTATATATTGGTTAAAGAACATTATATAACTTATAAAATATATAATAAAATCTGATTTAACAATAATAATTTTTTATGATCATCCTTGAAGGTGGTAAAAGAAGATGAAAACTCTTTGTCTATAAAGGCGGTGAATTGACATGTGAGAGACAATAATTTAATTTTCTACAATAAAAGGAGAAGCGGAGAGGTATGATGGTGGATATTCCATTAAAACAATAAAATTATAGCATATTAAAGATACTGGGGTTATCATGTCACTTGGATGGGAGAGGTGAGGAAAAAACTAGAAAAGAAATTAAATTGAAAATAAAATAAAATAAAATAAAAAAGGATTTTACCTGTTGAATTCTTCTCCTTGAGAAATTGCTTAAGGCCCTTGGTTTTGGACTTTTGGTGAGATCAGAAGTAAAAGGATGTGGGTAATAGGCTCGGGAAATTAATGGGGTAGAAATTAGATATGCTAAAATGCATTGGTGGTGTGAGGAGAAAAGGTGGTGAGGAGTGGTATTTATAGTGAATGATAGGAGTGTTTTTGTATTATTTTATTTATTAGATTATAATTTGGGCTCATGAATTTGAATAGTTATGATTCCGTAAATAAGTATGTTAAAGAGAGGAAGGATATTTATATATTATTATTCTTATATCATGCAATACATCATCTATAACTCAATAATTCATGTATTTTATAAATACCATAAACTATAGTATTTCACTATTCACAAAAAATTCAACTATTTCAGAATAATACCAAAAAATGACCATTACTATATTTATATGTGTATATTTCATAAATGTAATTTATTATTTGGAAATAACAATATAAATATGGGAAATTCAATTTTTAATTAAATTCATCATTAATTCAAATAATACCAATTTTAATAAGATAACTGATTTAATGACACTTTGAGAAATTAATTAAGGTCGTATAAAATTTAATTATAATTAAAATTCAAAGAAAATATTAATTTATTTATCTATTTTATGAAGATAAATTTTATTTTAAATCATTATATTAATTATAAAATTTGTAATAAATATTTATGTTTCACAAAAAAAACAATACTCAATTTATCATTTTCAAAACATTTATTTACTTATTATATGATATAAATATATCATATTTTTTTCTTATAAGATGCATAATTTTTTTTTATAATTTCATAGGTGAGGTTAATTTTCTATTAAAATATATTTATTCATTTCTATAAATACTGCTTATTTCATTATACATGTTTAATGAATTTAACTATTTAATTTCAAAGTGAAAACAAATTATTTTAGAAGTATCTCCTTATTAAATCATACCTTATTAGTGGAAATTCATATTATGTACCAATCGATGCCCCTTTTTTAAACTTCTGATTCACACTTATATATCCCAATGTGATTACATACTTTTCAAATTTTATTCATTTATAAATTTATATAATATATTAAATTTCATAATATATCATATTTACATATATAGTTTAAATATAAAATTTTATTACTTATTTATAATTTTATAGTTTTTTAGATTTATAAATTAATATAAAATTATAGTTTAATTCATTATTAATTATTATACCTTTATACTTTCATAAATTTTACATTTACATGTTATAATTTTATAAATGTATATAAATTTTTAAAACTATATACTTCT
The DNA here is from genome assembly GCA_963277665.1 of Viscum album. Lineage (NCBI taxonomy): Eukaryota > Viridiplantae > Streptophyta > Magnoliopsida > Santalales > Viscaceae > Viscum > Viscum album. Next base: position 584,696,883 of record OY728120.1, read on the forward strand.
ATAAATTATATATACTATATTATCATATATGTACTATTATATAGTTTTATAAATTTATATACATTTATAAATTTTGTATATTTCTTTAATATATAAATTATTTTAAAAATTATATACTATTTTATACTTCTACATAGAACTATAATTTTATATACTTATATAAATATATACACATTTGAAATTTATACTTTTATACGTGTATACATTCTCAATTTATCAACAGTTTAATAATTTTATATTTTTATAAAATTTATTTCTATAAATTTTAGTTTTATAGTTTTATAATTTTGTAATATGATTATTATTGTTTTAATAAATTAATTTGGCTAATTTAGAGTTATTTTATTATATGCAATATTTTATGTTTTTAATCATAACAGATAGAAGTTGAATGTATGATTTTAATTAAGTGTTAAATAATTTATATTTTAAATTTTACATTTACTTTATAATGGTGTTTTTTTATTTTGAAATTAGGGTGAATAGATACATTATTTTTTTATAATTTAGTATGTTTTATCAATGGGATGAGTGGTATCTTTATTTATAAATGAAAACATGTGTAAGGAAAAAGGGTCCTATGAATATTTATATGATCATCTTAACTTTTAGAGACCTCCTAGATACAAATAATATCACCTCCTACATAATAAAGATTAATAATAACACCATGGTAGGGGCATGTAACTAACTCTATCTAACTCATAGTATATCTATTATGACATCACTCCTGCAAAAGGTGAATTAATGTTTAACCCTATTGAAACTACTAAACCTACTTTGCATCCAACATCTTCTATATGGTTTAAATTAGGGGATTCCTTCATAACTATATCTTCTCTCTGATTTCGTGTTTTCTTATAAGGTGATGAGTCTTAGGAAACAAAATACAATAATTACTATCGTTAACATCAACTTCATCTCCTGAATAGATATTATTGTATTTTGTTGCTAGAGACTCATCCCACATCACCTATGGACGTGAACCTATGATTCTTGAAATACTTTGATTAGTTGTCATCCCATACCATGTTCTATTGAACATTTTGGATGAATTAGAGGATAACACCTACCACCAGAGGAGTAATTCTTTTCATAAATTAAATTACCCATCTCTATGAAATCATTATAAAATTAATTGAAACATTCAAATTTTTGGGTTCCCCTTATATAAAAGGCCAATTTTTGTATTTTTGTATTTTTTAAAATATTAATATTACCAAATAAAATAGGATGGATATGAATAAACAATGGATGGATGTCAATTATATGAAGAATTAATATGAAGATAGGGTGAAAGAGTATACCAAGTTTCCAAAAGATCATGCATATAACCCCTCACAAATCCTTTTTAAGGCCAGCATTATTATTATTCTAGAATAATTAGTCTAGAAGAGTTATAAGGACAATTGGCCTACAATTGAATAGATTTAAGTTATAAATTTTGGAATAAACATGGTGAAAAGAGAATACATCTAGTGACCAAGATATCAATGCATTTTATAGATCATATGATATGATTACAAGTGTGGAAAATTAAGAAGAATGTATTGAGGAGGTAATTACTGGTGTGAATGATGATTAAGATCATGTTGAGTAAATGAATATTATAGTTTAAGATGAAATTTTTTATTTTCCAAAATTGATTGAAAAGTTAAATAGTTGTTAAAAGATTCCATTTTATTTTGGTTTCACTAAAAATAAAACATATTCAGCAATAATGAAGTAGTATAATTTATAAGCTGGAAGTAGATTGAGTGGTACCAGTTTTACCAAACTACTTTCTCTCTTGAATCATATTTTTTCAGATGATAATGATATTCCTAACCGAATATATAATTCTAAAAGAATTCTATGTTCGATGGGTATGATCTCTCAATGAATCCATTTCTGCCTAAATGACTGTATACTATTTATGAAGGACCAAAAAACGCCTAAATTATTCCAAATTTTTGGTTCTTCTCAATACAAGAATGATGAATTGGGCCCTATAAAAGTTTATGGTTATTTCCAATCATTCCATGGTTTAGGTGCCTATATGGAAGTAAGGAGACTACAAGTCAATTAACATGGCATGCATATATAAGAAATAAAGATGGGAAAATTCATCACCTGATAGGCTTTACACAATGGAATATAATTTATCACGATTATATTGAATTTTGAAAAGAACCGAAAAACCTCCATCTTGCGCTATTTATAGATGGAATGAATCCTTTTGGTATTAAAATTAGCACTCACAGTACATATCTAGTTATATTGGTAAATATAAATTTCCATCATTTTTATGTATGAAATGAAAATAAATAATATTATCTATGCTTATATTAGGACCAAAACAATCAGGTAAGGATATTAATATTTACTTGGCTCTATTGATCAAATATTTGAAGTAATTGTGGGATTCAGGTGTTATGTTGTATGATTCATACATAAAATGAATATTTCACATTGAGATCCATATTTTATGGGGAAAAACTAACTTTATAAATTATGGAAATTTTTAGGATATAGCATTAAAGGAACTCAAGGGTGTCCCATTTGTGAACAAGGTACATAATTAATTCAGTTGAAACATTCATCGAAGATAGTTTTTCTAGAACATCGAAGATTTATACCCTGATGAAATATGTACTAATCATAGATGAAATCATTAAATTATAGTTCATAAGAATTTATAGCACAATCTCCTCTAATATGTGATCAACTATTTTATAAAGTAAAAGATATAGACACTTATTTTGGTAAACCTTTTTTGAAAAACATTATGAAAACCGATTGGAAAAAAGAGATAATTTTTTAATTATTATATTGTAATTGTCTGTACATCATAAATTTTATTGATGTTATGGGTGTTCAAAAAAATGTATGTGATAGTGTCATTAGAAAATTACTAAATACACCTAAAAAATCAAAGGATGGAATTAAGGCTATGTTGGACATGATTGGACTGGGAATATGGGGAGATTTGGTGCCAATGAAGGGTGAAAATGGAATTTTCTTCCTCCAGCTGCTTACACTCTTTTCAAGAAGAATAAATATCTGTTTTTAAACTTATTTAATAATGCAATGTTTCAATATGGTTATTCATCAAATATCAAGAATATTGTGTTAATGACTGATTTAATATTAAGGGGTCTGAAATCACATGACTTGCATGTTTTGATGCAAGATATAATGCCAATAACTTTATATTACATTTTACACAAGTATGTCTATTATAAATCAACCAGGATCTATTACTTCTTAAAATCTATATGAAGAAAAGTTATAGACCCGGAGAAATTTACATCTATGGAAACAGAAATTATCATAATATTATATGAATTGGAAGTGTTATTTCGGCTAGTATTATTTTATATGATGTAAACTTGATGGTTCTCTTGGTGAGACATTTTAAACTATGTTTCCTGTACATTATTGATCGATGCACCCCATTGAAAAGTATAAGAATATTTTGAAAGGATATGTCAAAATTTTAATTTTCATAGAGGGCTATTCTAAAAGGTGATATATTGTTGAGGAAGTCATTGAATTCTATACCGACTACCTTTCTAGTGTGTAAACCATTAGTCTATAAAAATCTCATCACATTGGACGGCTTGTGGGTGAAGGAATTTCTGGAATAGATTTTTTAATAATCATTATTAAAGATCATAAGTAGCCCCACTTTTAGGTTTTTTATAATATTTTAGAGGTTTTCCTATTTTTTGAAACCCTAAAATAAAATGTTATACATTTTAATCCATAAGGAGATAAAATATGGATATCAAATACAAATAATTAATAGTTTATAGGATAGTTTTGATCCCATATTTTTAAGGTGTCAGATGAAAATATATATTCAATTTCATAATGACATCACTTTCTATCTAGAAGATCAATTTTTCATGTATTATCTTACAATGGTTATGTAATTAATGGTTATACATTCTATACAAATGGACATCATGAAGGTAGTACCGTGAAAAATAGTGGAGTTTCACTTGTTGATGGAGCGATGCTTGTATCTTATTCCAAGGATAGAAATCCAATTTATAAGAATATTATATACTTTAGAATCATCTAAACAATATGGGAGTTTTATTATACGACAATTTAAATTCAATTTTTTTAACGCAAGTGGGTTGATAACTTAAGTACTATTAAAATAGATGAATTTGGATTCATGACATGGGATTTAAGTAAGGAGGGGTAAAAATATGAACTATTTATAATGGGATAACAAGTAATACAAGTATTTTATATTCCATTTCCAGCAAACCAAAAGTGGTCAATTGTTCTGTTATTGATAAAAATAACTAAAGGGTCAAATGAAAATTAAATTGAGGATGACTCTTTCAATGCAAAGTCAAATTTATTTTTCAGTGGTCCCAATGTAGACAGGGTCATGTATGTCAGAGGAGGCCACAGTAAATGGATTTAGATAAATTATAGAGGGTTAAAATCCATTTAGAAATTAAAAAACAAGAGTTCAATAATTAGGTTATATTTTTTTAATATACATTGTGTTACCTCATGTTATTATCTATTCACTACTACATTTACATAATCTAAAATAAATGGGGAACCACTTCTGTAGATAATGAGTTCTTCAAGTGCTAATTCTCCCAATCTTGAGAAACAATAGGATTCTTAACCTGCTTTTTCTCCCAATGAAGTGGAACAAAATTCTTCTACATGTGTTTATGCTCCCAATATTGTAAAATAATAGGTTTATCAACCAAATGTTGCTCCTAGTACATAAGAATAATGAAATTATTCATTCGTTGATGCTACCAATCCATAGGAACACCAAATTGACAATTTTGAACCCAGGGAAATGTTATACAGTGAAGAATCAATGTCCCCAAAAAAATAAGAGAATCTTAGTGGGACAATGTTAGCAAAAATTATTTAGGTGAAAAGAAAAGGCATCAAATTCGAGATCAGATGGAATGCACTTGGCCAGCTTGTTAACTCTAAAAAGGTTATGTTCTATAGTTTCATTGGAATCATCACTCATAATCATGTTCTAATTGATGTAGCCTCATAGAACCATGTTGTTCCCACACTTAAGACACTAATTTAGGAATAAATTAGGGTAACATTATGATATCCATTCTTTATTTTACAAAAAAATAAATTAATGAAATATTGACTTACTATTACTTATACCTTGTATAGTGAACTTATTGTAGTTGAATCCCATAAGAAACTTATATTAATTATTACTGGAAAGGATCACAGAGGCTTTCACACAATTATAAAAAAATTTCATCTCAAATATACAAAATGGAAAAGAAACCTGCACCAACTGCATATATATGCACCTTAAATAAGCTAAGAAATGTTGGATGGGTTTATCTTCCATTGTGAGATGATATATTTTCAGGTACATTATGGTTGGTAATACATTGTTTGAAAATACTTTAATTAATCACTTTGATTGAGAATTTTTAATTTATGACATGGAAACTGAGTACTGAAAATAATAAGCAGGTAGAAAAACCAATGTACCCCTTCCATAAAGAATGTATAGGGTATACCTCACTTGAAAAAAAATTGGTATGTATTTTAAATCTATTGTAATACTTTTTTGTCACATGAAATAACAATATATATTTTTTACACTATTTATATGAATATTGATGAATTAAAATCCAAATCCACTTCCATCCAACGTCATGTGCTATAGAAGGAGGCACGTGTAAAAAAATATGGGAAAATAATATAAGGAAACACACAAACATTGTGGGAATCATGTGAAAATATGACATAATAAAATTTGTTTTTCTTCAAATATATATTAAATAAAAATGATTACTTATTTTCCTATATTTTCTATTTTAATTAGTAACATAAATCATTAATAGCTATATCAGATGAACACTTACTATTGGTGGCCTTGAAGTGGCCCGAACCGTATGGCCATGTTAGAGGTGCGTGTTTTGGGGCGACACACAAAACATATTTTGTGAAAATAAAAACACAGGGGGATAAAGATAAAAAAATGGAAGAGATCCAATAAATATAAACTCCCCTTAAAGAAAAATTTCATTTGAAATTTGATTTTATATGAAATGTTATTGGGAAAGGAAAGAGAAGAAACAACTCAAGAACAACCACTGAATGGTTATCCCACCAGACCCACACCATCTTTGAGGTGAGCCATTATCCTCAATGAGATGTCCTATATAAGGTAACCAATATTCTCATTATTTTTTAGATGAAATATGAATCAATAAAATAAGGATGCTTTTACTATACTGATATTTTATATGGTGAAAATGGTGACGATTTATATCTATCAACACCCACCCATCTCTTTGTTATGACGGATACCATGTTCAATATACAATAATTCACTCTATACAACATACAACTTCCAACATGTAGTGTGAGAGTTGGGGTTACCATACCTAATGTGCCGAGCACCGAGCTAATTATTCTATGTGATGAAGAATATATTCATATATATGATAAATATATTGTATTATTTGTAGCATGACTGCCAAATCTTGTAAAAAACATGTCAACACACAGGTATTCATTTCCAATTTATTATTCATGATAAAACATTGACAATTAATAAAAATCGTTCTGAACGGATGAATATTATTACAAAAAAGGGAAGAGGTGAAATAGAAGGTCAAATCAAACCATCTAAAGGATCAACCAACTGATCAAAAAGATCTTCAGAATTCACCTTTACCCAACCTATTCAATATCTTCATTTACTAACATTGAACTTCCATATAGATACAACGTTTCAAAGTGGTAGTAATCACATATTTGATTTTGATGAAAAAAGGTATATAGAGTCTATTATAGGAATAATTTCTCTTGAGAATGTGATTTAAATCCTCAAGTATGAATGGATAGGAGTCTTAGTTGTAAATATATACATGATGTACGTTTTCATGACTTTTTTTATAATAGCTGATCTACTAGGTTAATTATGACTCAATAAATTCATATTTTCTATGTGCGTATATATGAATACCAATTTAAGGGATTTCCCCATGAACATAAATATGGACTCATTAGTCCCCACATAAATTCGATAGACCAGACCAAAATGGAATCAGTTCTAATTAATTCAATAGTGTTAAATTGGGCCAAATGATTTGAAAGAAAACTTACGGATGACAGACACTTCTTAAAACAAATGATGCAGGGGTAAAACTTGAAAATGTAATCATATCAAATATATTTTTCATAAATTTCATTACTTATCCCTATTTTTTTAATAAACATTGGTTACACATTTCAGCCGATTTGGACACTCGAAATATTTATTTTTTGGATTCATTTCATGGATACCCAACAAACCAACCACACGTGATTTTGGTTTTTAATTTTTAATACACTAAATCCAACATTTTAGAACTAAACTTCATGGTATGTATTTTATATTATTTTTTAATTAGAATTATATTGTGATATGGTAGTGTTTAAATGTCATGAAAATCATGGCATGAGGATAGTCCATTCACATGAGGAGCCTTTTTTACATTGACAAGTGGATACATATCAGGGTATATATAATAATACTTCAATGTTAAAACACATTTCAAAAAAATTACTTATTTTCCTCATTGTTTCTGTAGTGTCCAAAACAAACAAATGGAAATGATTATAGTTATTTGTTTATAATTTTTTATGAGATATCATATACCATAAAAAACTAGCAGCCCTAGAGAGGTATTTTTTATATAATTACTATTTCATTTAAAAAAATTATTATTCATATATATATATATATATTCTTTTCCAGTAATAATATGATTTTCAAAAATCATCATATTCACAAGATGAATTTTTTTTTTCAACTAAATTTTCAGCATAACTAATGTTAGGATGTACAGATATATCATGGATATATGACTTTTTACTTATTATTTACATGATTTTATAATCATTTTATATAAATTTTTATATAATTTCCCCATCATTTCAATCTGATATTTATTTTGTTAATTTTCATAAAGATCATTAACAAATGACTTCGTCAACGATGATGATTCACTCATATACTATAATAATGCTCTCAATTTGATACATGGTGTACTTGGTATGACTTAAGTTATATGGTTTCAGTTGAAAATTAAAATTTGATTAATGTTTTATTTAATATTTTTATTTAATTTATTTCATTATAAAATTTATAAAATAAGAATTGTTTACTTATATAGGTGGATTAGTTTTATTATATTTGGATTTTTTGTCAAAATCTATTCATGATCAAGGAATATTGGACTTTGAGGATGAAACTAAAAAAATAAAAATAAGGAAATGGGTCAATAATGTATTCAACCATCATGAAAAGTTGAATTCCTACTACTTATTTAATTAACTTTTTCATCATTTTATCTACTATTTTTAAGTTAATTCCTATATTGATTTTATCTAATACTTATATATTTTCAAATATATTTTGGGAAGACATATTTTTATTTGAATTATTTACAAAAATCTGGAAAATAAATAACATGTTCCTTTATCATAGAAGAGTAAACCCAATGCTCCATGAAATGTGAATTATTTCAGTAAAAATGGGGTTTTTCTTCCATTAAAAATGGAACATGCTATCTCTTTTAATGTTTTTATAGATATTTAAAAGAAAACACATATCCCTTACTCCATCATCTGCACCTGAATCTGATTCACAGAGTTCTCGGTATGACTCAGACAGTATGTTTTTAGTTTATAATTTACATTTTCATTAAAAACCCCACATCAAATACTCAAAACATAGAAAATTCATTAATATTGTTTTGATACTTATGTACATCAATACATAAGTCATTTTGGACATACCCGAATCTTCCACACCACAATTCAACGCATGGTGTGGCTGGTATGACTCCAAGTGTGTCTTTAAATTTAAAATCGACCTTAATTTTAGTAAAAAACCAAGTGACATACTAAAATTAAAGAAAAATAATTTTTATTATTTTAATTATTTTGTAAAATGATCCAAAATTCATTTGTGATGTGTAGTAATCAACAATACCTAAATCTGAAACATAGTGTTCGATATGACTCAGAGTGTGTCTTTTTATTTAAAATTGTTATTAATTTTAATAAAAAGAATAGGTGACATACTAAAAATTTAGAAAACACATTCATATTATTTTTATAATATATTAAAACTATCCAAAATTCATTTGTGATTTTTAGGAATAAACTCCACCACAATTTGATGCATAGTGTGACTGATATGACTCTAAGTGTGTTTTTTATTTAAAATCGACACTAATTTTAGTAAAAAGAACGAGTAACATACTGAACCCCAAGAAAAAGAAATCATATTATTTTTATACTTTAGTTAAATGATTCATAATTAATTTTTAACATGTATAATTGACCACACCTCAATCTAACAAATGGTGTGATTGATATGACTCCATGTATGTCATTTTCTATAAAATTGACATTAATTTTAGTAAGAAGAACAAGTTACATGCTGTAAACTGAGAAAATGCAATCATATTATTTTGATAATTTAGAAAAATGACCCATATGTTATTTTTGATGGGTATAAATAAACCAAAACTAAATCTAATGTGTGGTGTTACTGTTATAACTCCAATTGTGTATTTTTATTTAAAATTAACACTAATTTTAGTAAAAAGTAAAAGTGACATACTAAAAACCAAGAAATAAATTTATAATTTTAATAATTTAAGAAAATAAACCATTGGAAAATTTTGTCTTGTAGGAATCAACCCTACCACAATCTGACACATGGTGTGACTGGTATGACTGTAATTTTTTCTTTTCGTTTAAAATTGACATCAATTTGAGTAAAAAAAGTGACATACTAAAAACAGTTAAAAACATTCAGATTGTATTTATACTTTAGGAAAATGATCTATAAGTCATCTTTGACATGCAAAAATCAATATCTCCTCAATCTTAAGAATAGTTTGATCGATATGACTTAAGGTGTGTCTTTTTATTTAAAATCGACCTTAATTTTAGTAAAAAGACCATGTGACATACTTGTTTCGACCCAAGGTGACACGTTTGGGGGGTGGACATGGTCTGACGAGAATTATCACTCATCTATTATTGTAGAGAGAGTTTTACATCACCATTTTTGTTTTGGCTTGATCCGCGTCGTTATCCTTTAGGGGATATTGTATTCACCTCGTGGGGACTGGATAGTTCATCACTTTTTCATTATGAATGAGGTTCCACATTCAAATGGTCCAAGTAGGTGATTTCAAGGGGTTAAGTATTTATGAAATCGATACTTCTAGGATATAATTTCCTTGCATGGTCTCTAACGAGTTAATTTGTGGATCCATAAATACCCAATGGCCCTGGTATCCATGATTTATTGAGCTTAGTTCCAAAGGCCAGTTCTCTTTGGATGACAATTTGTCCCACAACAATCAAGGACTCCATTGGTCGAGAGGATGGGAAGTCGGGCTCATCAAACCCTTTTGGGGGGAATTATTGCATATTTAAGGACTCTTATAGATTTAATCCAGGTTCATAAGTTCATGAATCCTTGATTCATTCATGAAGAGTGTATCTACGGGATACCCTTGGGTTGCAAGATCATCATGGATATACATGGACTTCATGCTATAGAGGAAATGCTAACTTAATTCAAACAATGAGGCACTCTGGAGTTTATTAACATCCAAGAGAGACTGAAGATGATTTGATGTTGGGGTTGAACCCATAATATGGGATTCCTACATATCCTCAAGAGATGAATCAGATCCCATTTAGTTCAATTATAGAGACTTACACCTAGGAGGAATCCCTGTTTAATTTGGGGAAACATTTTATCAGGACTGAATTCTGAGGAGAACATCCCTTCAACTCGGTCCTTGGAAAGGAATCCTACGTATCCCAATTATGGTGGTAATCATATTTCTCATATTTAATTTTTCTCGGGTGTTACACCTAGGAGGAGGCCCATTTGTTAGGGGAATAATTGGGTGATCCTTTTGGAAGGGCACCCCTTTGAGCTCGAGCCTTCATGTAGGCGTCTTATGTATCCTAGTCGGAATAGTAATCAGATTTATCATAGTTCGTTTCTAGTTTTTTACAATGTCATATCATCATAGACCTCTAATACCATGTGACTCATTCTAAATGTGAGAAATAGGAGGATCTGAAAGATTTGAAAAGGGAAAATATTCTCCTCTCCACTTATGGAAAAGGAGGACGATGATGGCGGAAGAAACGTGGCTACAAGCTTGCTAGGAGAGGGAAAGGGTATCTTTAAGCATGAAACCATTTCCCATGTTCATATCCATAATGTTCATATCTTTTTGATCTATCCAGATACGTCTTGTGAAGAGGAAAACATGGTGAAGAGTTATACCTCTCCCAAAAGGATAAGGGATTACCTCAGGAGGAGTACCCATTTTCTAGGTTCTCGGAAAGGGTTAGAGCATCATCCCTGGTCAAAGGGGAAAGAAATAGTGACCTTTTTTGCATGTCACTGGAACTCATTGAGGGTAATTTCTTGTGGTTACCACTAAAACCAAGAAGAAGGAGGTTCACATTGGCCTCCCAAAGTCGGTCCTTGGGTCACCTTGGGAATGTGAACTTAGAGACATTCTGGGGGAGCAAACCACTATGGGGAAAATCTTCATGACTCCACTTAACATAACTATTTAGACATAGAAAGGCATGATAGTGAGCCTGATGATCTGATCATACTAGTCTGGTGGATTTAGAGAAGGTTTTGGCCTAATTCCAATGGATTAATTCACAAACAAGCTATGGAGGGTTAGACGGTAATAGTGGGGCATGATTGGAGCTGGAGGTAAGGACACTCAAATACACCCCCTTCTGCATACAAATTTCTTATGTGGGATGGGGGCAGCCTCACATAGAATAATTTCATGCAGGTAGAGGGGTCATCCATGCAATGAAATAGTACACAAATGTGGGTATGGACCCCTATGTACCAAACTGGTACACGGTCCAAGGTGTGGTTTTCCATGACACTCTGAGTTCCATCCTCATACTGATGCATTACACAGTGCATGGTTTGATCATCATAGTGATGCACTCTACAGAGCACCTAATTAAAGTATGGTCTTGGAGCTAGTGGTTCACATGGATTTCATCCGCGAGGTATTTATGGTTTGTGATGGCAAGAATTTGGTTCATGGTTCACCAATAATTACTTAGTTTATTTTTCTTATAGTATGTGGATAGTTATACCTGTAGAAAAGTGGTTCTAGGTTCTCACTTCATCAATGATTCAAAATTGAATTTATATTCTTCTTCATATCAAAATTATCTCTTCAATCCACTAGGGTCTCCTTCATGATCTCTTCCCCACATCTCCTCTTCTCTGATCCCTCTTTTTCTCCTTTTATAGAGCATTGGAGAAATCATATATGTGGGCATGAAACACCATTATTGGAATACCATTAAGAAATATCTCAACCCATGGAATACTTAGTCAATTGAGGTTTGTAGAGGTTGTGGTTTGCGAGAGATGGTCCACGGAACCCTTTTAGCTTCTTTCATTCACAAACTTCTTAGTTCATGGGATGTTATACGGATGGTATTTCTATGCTCGATTCCTCCCATGACATGGTTCTCGGTGTCCTGGGTTTTCAATACATCTCCCCGCAGGCCAACACCTCGCAGGTCCTTCCAGTTACCGATGGTATGTTGTTTATATGCCCCGAGAACCGTTCCCGACTATGGTACGTGGTACACTAAAAACTCATGAAAAAATTGATTTCTTCATGTTTCTTCTCAAATTTTCAATCCAATTTGCATCAATTTTCCTTCCCGAACCTATAGGAATGTTTTTATCCCTTTAAAAAGTTCTAGTGGGAGTATTTAGTTCCTTTTGTAAATTTGTTAGGACCCTAAAAATTCCCCCTATCAGAATGGGGTCCAATTAGAACAAAGAGGAGGCTATTTCAATGTATAAGCGGTCCAGAATTGAAGTGGTTTGTGGTAGAATAGGTAGGTCTAGTAGGGGGACCATTCCTATTTATAGGGGCCCAAGTCATTTTTCATTTAATATTTCTCATGGATAAAAGTGCTCTTAACCTCTCCTAGGATTCCTTTGCATATGCATACAGACTCCTTTGAGAAATCTATATTCGTGAACCACTCTTTAGGTTCCAAAAACCAAACTATTCACAATTTCTTATACCCATGAACCAAAATTTTTGTCTGCGAGCATCACCATGTAATTTATAACTTAAGTACAGAACTCCATGTTGGATAATGCTACACAATTTACATGTTTCCCACACCAAAATATAAACAATATAACTGAACTTTAAACATTTTTTAACCAATGATAACATATCAATCGGAAAACATTGAATATTTTCATAATGAGGCCACAATTTTCAGTTTCTACATTCCACTAACCACTTAGTTTTTTGGCCATCGCTTTGTGGGCCAGTGTCTCATGGCATTTTCATATACAGAGGTCGTATGCAAGAAATGGATTTTGCGTACTGATGGAGTATGCGAGAAATGACTTATGTGTACTGTTTCTAGTACTAGTATGTGGTTCCCCATGCAGACCCTTTTAAGCCCCTTGGCCATTTTTGTGGCTCTTATCCAACAATTTTCTCATTGGACTAAATTTTTGTTGTGGCCTTTTGGATCTTTTTGTGAAAACTGGAATAGATCTCCCATAGACCTCAATGGAATCAACCTAGACAATAGAAGCCATGATTGAGGAAAATGAGGACCATATTCTATCATACATTGTTCCTCATGATAGTACCTTAAATGACCTTCTTATGCCAGATCTTCTATCTTACCCATTATCCGTGAATCAATCTCTATATGGATTTGGTCTTTATAATGGCATCCCTTTTCCATTGCCTGACTATAATACTCATTCCATTCTCTTGGAATCTCCCTATGGACACAATCGAGCCAAAATTTCTTCAACAAGAGAAATCTTAAATACTCCCATTCAAGAGAATATGTTCACACTTAGAGGCTCGGCATGGACTCAGAGCAATTTTAGTTTTTACCACACTTCCTTGAGATTAGTCACTCAAGAGTACCCATCTATTTTCATCCTTTCCCAAGAAAACCTTGACGGTAGGTGGAGCACCAAATGGGTCCTTCGAGCTAGAGGATTATTTTCTGAAAAATGGGTCTGGTAATTTTGGGTACATCTTATTTTTTTGGATTCCCCTAATCATTTGGAAGTGGTGAACTTGTACCAAGAAGCTTGTATCTCCCAATTTTCAATTTTCTCTCTAGGCCAAATCCTACCTAAACTACTGAGTCACTAGTTGTCAAGTACCAATACTTTCTATTTGATAAATGGGGAGGTGGGGATCATCTTATGGGACATCGATCAGTTTAGAGGGATCCACATTCTCAATAACAAGTATGATGAGTTCCTTTAAGCAGCCACTACTTGGGACAACGTTAATCAAGTGTCATCACTGGCTATGAGCCTACTTGTCGTAACATAGGTACTGCTTCATCAACCCCTCCAAGCTCGCTCCCTTATCCCATTTGAGGATAGGATAGGGTCATTTCTTCTGTTGAATAGGACTAGGCTAAGGGTTTCCCATAGTCAGAATCTTCCTACTAGACAATCTCGAAAAATTCTAGGGTCATATTTTTTCACCCTTGAAGTAAGACGATACACTACCTTGGGATACGATATTCGATTGGACGTGCCACCTGATCTTAGATTAGCAGTTTTTTTCCATTTTTTGAGTAGATTTCTATTTCACTCTCAAGACTTATACACAAGGGTCATATTTTTTACTCTGATAATGGAAGCTATATTGGAAGAGGGTCAAGCAATTAATCTATCCATTTCTATTCTTGCCCGACTTTATAAGCTATTTGGGAAGATGGAGGAAGGTAAAACTCTACATTATCTCAATAGACTAATTCAATTTTCTATGGGTGGATAGTATAACATTTACCCTTCTATGAATATCAACATATTACGAGGTTTCCTCATTTTGAATTTCACCATTCCCTTTATAACATTATCATTGTTCGTCCTATGACCTTATGAATTAGTGATGTAGTCGGGCTACTAAATGATACATATTTCTTTTATTTTTCACCATACCTTACCCCTCACGGGTTATTAACTTGTGGTGGAAGTGATTCTATAGAGGAATACTCATATATCATCTAGCTTCGAGATGGGATACCAACTACTCACATAGATCGAGTGGCTATTTTGATCTATGCATCCCCTATGGACTTTCTAGGAAATTCGAATTTCTTTAATAGACTACACTTCATCCAACTATTTAATAAAGGTGATAATCAAATCCTATAATTATTCACTTATTATAGCTTATAATGATGCAGGAAAGGTGTTACCATTGAGTTTATTATCCCTAATACAACAGGATCCACCTTTCTATCATCATAGTATGACCAACTATGGGTGGACTGTTACCATGACAGGGCATTGGGAATACCAATTCGATGGGTCTAAAATCCATTAACAATCAGTCTCCCCAACATGACCGTGATGGCCACACCATATATTTCTCTCCCTATGGTGAGGAGATTCTCAATCTGTTGGCATATGTTTCAATAAGGGGATTAATCTTCCTAGCCCATATCAATAGGGAGTGATTTAGACTAATATTATCCTATGGATACCATTCACTGCCCTAATGAGGCTTTCCCTAGAATATGTCACATGATATCCCAAAATTCACAGCCAGTCCCCTGTGTCTGGCTACATGGGTCAAAACATCTGTTGGGGGGGAGAGACCCCTGGCTGGGTAACTTATCACTGGTCACTTCCAACTTCCATAATAACAATTTCCATCTATAGACCTATTACTGTAGGGGAGGTCCAAGGTCTAGGTGCCGCAAGGAGGCATAAAGAGGTGCGAAAATAGGCATGGCATTAGTTATGTGCCCTTATTATGGAAACTCCTCTAACTAACTTCACTAAAGAAGAGGAAAACTTCCGGAGATTATTTTCCAAATTCTGTTCCGGTGGCTTTGATTATCGATATCTACACTTTCTTATTTACCAAATTTTCATAGCCCTAGAATACCTCTCTTCTTATGAGAAACACATTTCCAAATTCAATTCTTCACATCATGAGGCAAAAACATTCCGAGATGTTTCTGAGGAACTCAATCATATGATGGATGAGGAGGTGAAGGCCCATGACTTTGTGGTCTCCCAAATAGAAGTGTTACAAAATTACGAGGCTCGGATGGCAAGTTTGAAAGTTTAACTGGCATCCTTAGTTGATAACTATGAATCTATCAAGAAAAAAAGGTAGCACCTTAAAGCTATTATGAAACACGTGTGCCCGATGGTCGAAGCTGAGGCAGAAGAGAGAGATACTCTAGAGAAAACCCTTGATGGCCCATGGTAGATGCTCGTCATTTTTCTAGAAAGGGTGAGTGAAGACTTAGTATAATTTTCCCAAATTGTGATGTACTTAATTTATTTTGATACCTCAGAGAGACTCCAAACTGGGTATGTTCCACCATGTTTTCTTGGAAATAGTGTGATTATACCTCCCTCCAATGATTCACTTTTTCCTTTTCCGGGAAAATTCAATCAATAATAATAAAACATATAAACATCATTTCGATCAGGTAAAAATTTTAAACTGTTATTCGAAACTGGTAAATTGAAATAATCGAATTAGGATGTAATGTTTTTTTGAGTTGTGAGAATAAGAGAGCAGAGTTCTACTATTTTTGAGGTTATATGAAAAACCTCAGGAACTTTTTCACCTTTTTCATTATAGCCCAAATTTTTTCCTAATCATGTTTGGTGTGGGTATAGCGGGTATAACTTGGATTTTGATGAGTCCACCCTTTATGGGTTTTTTTACCTAACAAGAATTATGTATTTTTTTGAATATCTGATTGCTCGATAGTTTTTTTCCTAAACCACACATAGTATAGATTTAACGAGATAGCACTCTACTTTCATCCATGGGTTCCCTTTGTGGGTATTCGCTCGGGTGAGTATTGTATCTTTTTCATTGGTGGTTTATAGTCTTTTATTTAAACTTATTACTAATGTTTTAGGTCAAACATCTTTGACAACAATTGATGGGGTAGGGGCCCAAATGTGGGATTCATCAGCCATGAAAGTCCTAATAACTCTCAAACAAGAATAAGGGATTTTATTGACCCGGACCTTGCTAGTTTTATAGGTATATAGGGCTTAGAGTCCATTTTAAGAATATAGTGGTAGGATGGGACTCTCTTGAGGATGAAATTGCCTTTGGATAATAGTTGTTTTGAAGGAGACATATGCAGAGCCACTAGGGCATGATGTGCATAGTCAAAAAAAGGTGTCCACAGGACATTGGCCATCCATTTCCAATGGACAAGGAAATTTATAACTCTTTGGATTTGTTTTGAGGATGGGGACCACCGTGGGTGACGTATCTGAGGGATGGTGTCTGAAAGTGTTATGGACATTTGTATTAGATTTAAATAAGAAACCACTCCAGCGTGAATTTTACTTTTGTAAGAGAGGTTTGGTGAAAGGTATTGTTTAACAACATACAACCAGGACACTTGAAACTTATTATTGGAGATAATTTTACTCTAACCAAGGTAGAGTAAATGATTCACTATTTCGAAAAGAAATGTTTTTCAACATTGGGATTTTGAAACGGAAAAATCATGTAAAACACAATCCAGAGGGTTTCCAAATATTGGATTGATATGGGACATAAATGTCATTTGGGTGAACGAAAACTGTAAAGGACTCTCCTGAGGATGAATTGGCCTTTGGTTGACAACCATTTCGTGGGAGAAATATGGGGAGCCACCAAGGTATGAAATTCATTGTCAAACAAAGGTATTGGACTTATATCTACAATGAACATGAAGGATTATGGGGATTTGGAGCTTTTTAGACACGGTGTATGGATTATGAAATGGGGTGCACCTAAACATGAAAGGGGGATTTTATTTGGATGAACTTTATTAGGAAAATAATAAATAAGTGGGGAAATTTTGTTTTTTGTAATAGATCAACTATGCTCATATGGATGAGAAATTATTATTTTTTAGAAGCCTTCAGAGACCAGAGGTGAATCGGGCCAGGATGTTCAAATATATCTAGGACATGGGTAGGAAAGAGAATGTAAACCATGACATTTAGTGTTCCTGAATCAGGAGGGATGTCACATGGCATGGGATCCATTAGGAATACCGATGTAGGAAGGACACTCCTAAGGAATAATTTTCCTTTTATTGAAGGTTGTTTTATCGGAAATATATGATGAGCCACCAGGTCGTGATGTGAATAATCAAATAAAGGAGTCTGCAGGACACTAGTCTTCCATCTCCGATGGCCATGGACAGTTATGGGGATCTACTCAAGAAACGGAGTTTGATGTGTAGCAGGAGTGTCTATGGATACATTTGGAACGTCTGGGATGTGATTCACCCATGGGATCAAGTAATGACCTATATAGATCTGGATTATATGTAGGGTGAGGTCCCAATCCCATATTTGAAGTACCCTATAGTTTAACATCGTATGGCCATGACCTGGGATTTCTTATGGTTATGGGAACCATAACACTCCATTTAGGATCGTTCTGCTAGAACCAAAATCCTTGATTGATTTTCCATGATGTCATGGTGGATCTATAGCTGAGGTTCATAAGCTCATGTGAGGTATGATTAGTGTGAGAAACAATGGATTACTAGGATTTTGGGTCACCGCTTAAGAATGTAATAATTAATGGTAGGGAGTGTTTATAATTTGACTGACATCGTTCAGTTTAATATCATACATTAAGGATGCATTCCACACAATTTATCGTCATGTGGGGTGGATATAGGGTAATCCCATTATGAAAGAAGTGAAATATGATTACCCTTAAGCAGTCCGATACATAGGACTTATCTGGGGATTTTCTGATTTGATTAAATTTATGCACAGATAAGGGGAGATGTCAATATTTTTTTTATTGCTGAGACTGAATCCTCAGAATCTAGTCAGCAACACATTAATCATAGGGAAATTGAGTTACATAGGATTCCCAATGAAATTCCTTGTGTAGGTATAGCTCATAAGTAGGAAGGAAAGGAATTTTGATTGAGGAGGCTGATCCAATATAAGAATCTAAGCATTGCCATTGTGTGGTGCAGTTTAAAGTTGTGTAGCCAAGACACTTTTGGCCTTGTTGTTTAGAATCTTGAGGTAAGGATGTTGGAAGCATAGTTTACCATCATGTTGCAGATACAACTTGTCACAATGGACTTAAAAATCATTGATTTAATTGTGTTCAGGATATTATGGTAATCTTTAGACATGAACGATGACAGAAAATGTAAATCAGAGTCTCAGGGGGGGGGGCTTAGATCATGAGGAATGGCATAGGGCTTGGAAGTTTTTAGGCATATGAAAAAAGGAAAATACTCTCCTGAGTATTAATTTTCCTTTGATTAATAGGCCTATTTTGTGGGCAACATATGCAGAGCCACCAGGGCATGATGTGCATAGTCAAACAAATGTGTTCACCAGACACTGTCCTTCCATCTGTAATAGCTATGAAGGATTATGGGGACCAAATATTTCCTAGAGTATGGATTTTTATGAGTGGGAATGATGTGTCTGGGAATATAAGAAATATCGAGACCATGATTAGTCGTGAACTATAGAAGATTCTACAAAGATCTAACTCATATATATTGGGAATCATGATCTTTTGAATCCTTATGGGTGTCGAAATTCAGACATGGAATTTCCATAATCTCTTTTAATTTTTTTTGTGGGAAATTGGGGGCATGTTCAGGATCTCAAAACACTGAGAATCGGAATGCACATGATTCTTGAGGATCCTTTTAGTTTAATGACATGCTGTTAGGACCTTTCTTGGATTCCCCTATAAAAGTCTAACATATACACAGAGGAAGGGGAATTTTATGGTTTTTTTAAATGATGGTTGGACCAGGATAGAGAATCTGGGTGTCACTATGTATCATGCAAGGGTAGGAATCAAGACTTACATATTTTTGGGAAGGATTTATATACCTAGGTCTAGTTCGTACATAGGGAAAATGGTAATTTCGTTTTCCTAGTGGTTACACCATGATTTGGGGTTAAGGAGTCAATATGTGTCCTTAAAGGGTAGTAATCAAGCCACACGTATTTCTGGACATACCATCCCTATAAAGGTCTGGTCCACGCATAGGGGTGGAAGGAATTTTGAATGATGTCTAAATTTGGTATATGAGATCTAGGCATCACTTTGTATTCAAACGAGATTGCGATCAATCTATACATAGTTCTAGCAGCTTCCATGATGTTTAACGTCATATGGTAAGGATAAAGGTAAACCGACATGACATATAACCATATTGATTTTGGGCCCAAGACATGGGATCCAAGAATCACTACATATCCCACTGAGATATGGATAAATCCATATGTGGTTCTATAAATTCCTTTGTATATTGGTCCATTTTGTACATAGGTAGGGGGAATTTATATCTGGTCATGACGGATAGACCAAGACAAATGATCCCAATGTCACTACGTATCCTTTAATGGTAGGAATAAATCCATACGTAGTTCTATAAGTTTCTTATAGAGGTATGGTCCATGTGTAGGCAAACTAGAGGGCATGTTTTCTTTGATTGGTGGTCGGGCTAGGATGTTAAAATTGGACATCACTACATATCATGTAAGGGTAGGAATCAAGCCATATGTTGTTCTATAAACAATAGTCTCCTTGTAGTAATCTGACTCAGGCATAGGGGTAGAGGAATTTTGGTTTTATCCTCTATGAGTTTAGGGTCTATCATATTCCTCTATAATTTGTTTATGCAAGGGAACCATTACCATCAATCCTAATATCTCATGAGTTATACTCAATGTGAGAAAAAGGAGTGACTGGGATTTCCCTTACAGTATGGGGTGATAGAGGATATAACAAGGGAATCATGTTTCATGTGACAGATTGGCCAATATTGAGGGTTGAGGTGTGTCGATGTATCCCACTATTGAATGGTAATCAAGCCACACATAGTTCAATAATTCCCTTCCTGTGTTGGTTTGACCTATGTAAAGAAAGGGGGAGGGTACTGATATATTTTCCTCACATGAATTTGACTTATATGCAATGGATTTTTATCTAGAACACAATACCTACCATGCAGTTTAACTTCTTGTTATTCGGATGAACATGCTATGATGTTTAGCATCATGCATCAAGAAGAATTTTTTCCTTGTAGTTTAACATCATGTGGTAAGGATGAAGTTGTCGCTATGCAATTTTACATCATGAAACTAGGACATATGAACCACTATTATGTTAACTATTTCATCAGAAACCTTTCATTGGTGGGAGCTATGATGAGTTATACATACACTAATATCAAGGAATATACTCCATTGGAGTAGACCTTATGTATGACAAATGGTCACTCCCATTTTGGATCAAGGTTCAGGGGTTTCCTCCTAAGTATCATTGAGGTTCTAAGGACCAACACCATCTCTCCTTTGAGGAAATACTGAAATAGAACCTTTTTGTTGAAGGATTGTGTGATCCGATTTTGGTAGATTTCCAAATGGTGAAAAGTGTACAACCTTTTCTCATTCAATCACTCCAACTCATCAAATCGATTTTGGGATTTCTCATCCATGGACAGTTGATCACAAATGGTAACGCGGAGTGTTGGTACTTGAAATTTTATGGGAAAAACTACATCTATCTTATATACTTGTGAGTATGGGGTTTCCTAGGTTGTTGTGAGGGTTGCGGTCTAGTAATCCCATAAAGAATGGAGGATCTTGTCTTGCCATAATTTCTTGTCCTTGTATACAATCTTCTAGAGTATGTTGGATATACTCTTGTTGAAAGCCTCTATCTGCCTATTGTTTACTACATGGTAGCAGGATGATAAGTTGGATTTAATCCCATATTCCTGGTATAAATTTTCCAACACAGAAAAGAAGATATTGGTGTTGTTTCTCTTTAGTATTGTATAAGGGACACAAAATATGGTAATGTTTTTGGGTTTCACTAAGCTAACAATGCTTATTTCCCCGACCTCTTTTAGGGCTACAACCTCATCCCATTTAGAGAAGAAGTTAGGTTCTCTGAAAATGAACATAAATTGTATAGTTGTGGTGGGAGGATATAGTCCCACGACATCCATCCCCCATACGGAAAATTGATAGAAGTAATTAGTTGTGTGAAGTAGATTTGGGAGTTGGTGAATGAAATTGTCATGAACATGGTAGGGATGTAACTTCTTGTATAATGTGGAACAATCATGTATCATAATGGGCCAATAGTATCCAACCCTTCGAATTTTATGGGAAAGCATGGCTACTAATTGGTGTGCTCCACATGTTTCAATGTGCACTTCTTTGGTGATGGATGGAATCTCTTCTCCATCAATGGACCTGAGAAGGACTCTTTCAAGGCCTCATTTATAGAGAACCGTTTCACGATTTGTACTATTGGATAAAACAAATTTGACTTCTTACCTTCACATCGGTTCTCTTCTAGCCCTATCTTGTGGGAGTTCCCCCCACCATAGGTAATAGGAAATTGGAGTCATCCTGCTGATGGTGTGACCATAAGTCTCAATAAAGGGTATAATCTTATCGATTTATTTCATATTATTCTGAGTGAATGGAAAGACCATCTGAAGGTGTACAATGTTGATGACTATTTCATATCATTATGGATTAACCAAGGTTGTGTCAACATTTTCCAATACATCATCTTGAGAATTTTTATAACTAGGGAATGTAAGTTAGTGTTGGTTATTATACGAATTCTTCCATCAGCTCTCGAACATAGTTCATCAAATGTAGAAATACATCATTATTAATGTCATAGTCACCATTGAACATCTTAATGACTAGATCAGAATCACCATTTATCTTTCGATGTTTGGCTCAGGAATGATGTGCTGGATCCAAGCCTGAAATGAGGCCTTAGTATTATGCTAAATTAATTGTCCACCCCTATAAAAGTAGGAAGGTGTAAGGAAAGACAACCTTTTCTAAATATTTGAGTATAAATACTGACCCTACTATGTTGATATTGAGAACCTCCATACTTTTCCCTTTCTGACTTTTGGAGGAACTATCGAAGTACATTTCCCATGCCTGGGGGCCTTCTTGGGTGGAAAACACTTCTTCATCAGTAAGTTCAGAATCCAATGGGGTCATTTGTCTGAAGGGGTTCGCCTACAAGAAATCTACCAACTCCTACCATTTGATGGATTTCTGGGGTACATACCATATGTCAAACTATTTTAGGACGACTGCCCACTATGACAGGAATCTAGTTATCAGAGGAAAACTGAGGATATACTTGAGTTAGTTGCAGCAAGAGACTAGATGGACCTCGTGGTGCTAAAGGTAATGTCTGAGTTTATGAACTACAAATATTAGGACTTGGAAGTTATTTTCAATTTTTGAATATCGATCCTCAGCATAAATCATTGTTCAGTTGAGGTAATAAAGACTATTATCACCATCGACACCATTCTTATATGAGAGGAAACTGCCAAACGACTGTCCCAAGGTGGTTACATACAAGATGAGTGGTATTTTATCAACTGGAGTTATCAACACTAGTGGGATTAGCAGATACCTTTTAATATTTCCTAATGCTTATTTAAAATCATTATCCCACCGGTATGCGACCCCTTTCTTCATCAACCTGGTGAAGGGAAAACACATACCATCATGGTTGGATATGAAGCACTGAATATAGGCCAGGTTCCCCAGGAGACCCCTCAACTTAGTGGGGTTGTAAGGTGATGAAATTACAATGATTTATTTTTTCTTCTCAGGGTCGACATCTATGTCGCAATGGAATATGATGAATTGAGGAATTTCCCGAAGGTAATGCCAAAATCACACATAAGGGGATTCATCTTTAGACAATACTATCATAGTTTATTAAAGATAGTTTCAAGATCTGTTAGGTGTTTTGAGTGCTATCATGATTTAACCACCAGGTAGTTGACATAGCACTCGACAAAGTTTCCTAGGAAGGGCTTGAAAATGTGATGCATGGCACACTGATATGTAGCACCAATATTTTTCAGACAAAAGGGTATCACCTTATAGAAGAATAATCCCTGGGGGTCCCTGAAATTAGTGGCTTCTTCATTATATTAGGCCATTCATATCTGGTTGTATCCAAAATATTCATCCATGAAAGAGAGGGATTCATATCTGGAAGTCTCATTGATCCGCAATTACATGATCAGAACTGAGAAATCATCTTTTGGGTAGTGCCAATTGGGGTCCTGAAATTAAATGCAGACTCTAATCCGTACATTATTATTATTGATAGAGTCTATGTTTTCTATCAAAATCAGATATTTTACATCCTGAATGAGGTTATCTTTGAGTAGTCTGTCAACTTTAGCCTCTAGTTTGGAAGCATGTGTCAGGTGGGTCCTTCTAGCAGCCATCTTGTAAGCACGATGGTCTACTGGCAGACCCAGGTGATGAGTGGTGACCTTAAGATCGAGGCATATAATTTTTGTATAGTTCTAGGTGAAAACATGTCAATTATTATTTTGGAAGGATTTATATGCTTCTTTCTTTTTGAAATTCATACCCACACTAATTTGAGTGTGTCACGAGTCATCTTCGGTGCCCATTTTTATCTCCTTAAGTTCGTCGATCATGGTGGAGACGCCTTCTTCGAATGTGGGAGGAGAATATTTGTGATATTATTCTTCTTATTAATTATATTATTTGTCATATTCTTCCTCATATAATGGAGAGATGATTATTGATATTAACATTCCAATGTTGGGAAAGGAATCACATCCCTGATTTCTGGAAACTGAAATTGTTCCTTTTTCACCAACTGACTATGAGGAATTTTATGAAGAGGACGGAATAGGGGTGGAGGAGTTTACACTATTTATTTTAGTGATAAGACATCATATTCTCACTTAGTGAGTAAGGCATGAACTATTTATGGCCCCAAGGATGGGCTGTGAGCATTTTTTGAGCCCTCACCGTCATCATGGGGTTAGAATGCTTTTCAGCATCCTTGGACTTGGCAGTTATAACAAAAATCATGCAGATGGTTGAGTCTGCGTATGATCTTGAACTTATTCACTCAATCTGGTTGATGGTAATACATAAAAATTCCCAAGTTTTTTATGAGGATCAGCATGATCCCTTTCCAGTCCGTTTGGGGTAGCAATACAACCATCATTATCGGCTAAAGATCGCTTCTCTTTCGGTTCATAGAACCCAGTATCGATTTAATGTGACTCATGGGACTCACATGGGAATTTATTGCCAATGTACCATTTTTCCATTAGTGAAATATTTGATGTACTGATGTTATGATGAGGTAATTGAAGCATGCTGATGTAACCAGGGCCTCCCCAACAGGATGTTGAAGGCCGTACTTTTCCGCACTACCAAAAACTCGGAATCAGACACGAGGTCACCAAGCCAAGTTTTAAGCTTGATTCATCCCAATCAATTCTACTCACTTTCTCCATATCCCATTATAGGTTTGTTATAAGGTGTCAGACTATCCTCATCATAGCTCAACCAATGAAGTGTTCATAGTAAGAGGAGATTAACTCCAAAGCCGTTGTTGATGAAAATTCTCTGGACATCAATTCCATTTATCATTCCAAACACATATAAGGGTTTGATGTATCCCTACATGATGGTTCCTTCATCATAATCTGTAAAGGAGATGATAGTGTGGCATTCTTCAGGATTGACCTTTGTCTGATAGACTTTGGAAGTAGCTACATAGGCCTCGAATTCCAAGGGACATAGTAAGTCTTTGATGAGTGCCAATATAAGGACTTATGATAGACTCGAGGAATCCGAGATTGATAGATTAAATGATACTGAGGCCAGATGCCTCAACATATCATAATTTTTCTCTAAAGTCCAGTTCTTCTCGACTTGGGGATGCTCCTTCATGGGAACTTTAGGGGATCGAGCTTTGGATGCAGCTGGTTCGGCCTCTGTGACAGGAGTTGATGGTGATAATGTTCATTTCAAGTTTGGTTGAACTATTCTACATGTTTTCCTTGGTAGATTATACATATTATCTTTATCTGATGAATACTCCAAGATGATTGGGCTCAAATATCTTCTGGTAGGGGAATAGAAACACTTTGGTTCCTATTGTGTATACTAGATGGTCATTCTAGGATTTTATGAAACATTAATGGTTTGAGTTAGGGTGTGGGTAGGAATTTGAATCCTAACATAATCACATATTCCCGGAAACCCTAATCCGCTATGGCCTCTTCCATTGGCTCTTTGGTTAGATGTAGGGAATTTGGGATTGTGTCGATAGTCTGCATCAGAGAAGGGGTCCATCAAGTGAATGAAATTAATGAAGCTGAAGATTAGTCCTTGATCCAACAATGATTCTGTCTATCTATCTTCTTTTGATGGTGTCGTTTGGTGGGGCGGTTTCTGTTGTCCCATTTGGAGAGGTCGTTCCCGTACTTTCAATTCTGGTGACATGACGTCAAAAAGTGTCAAGACCAATTTTGGCTTTGGTGGAGGATCATCTTCTTGGCCCTACTTTTTGACTTTTTCGCCCATAGAGGATTATGGGACTGAGGATGATGGTTGTGTTGCATCAGGATCTATTGGGGGTACGATTGGTTGCTTCAACTATGCCTGGAGGATTCCATGAGGTCGGATGAAAGTTTTTTGAGTCATCTAACTGTCAAATTTTTTATCCTTTTTTTTCTAGTGACTTTTCTCCACTCCTCTTCCTCTCTTGGGTATAAGGTAGAGACATACACCACTTGTGTTGGCGGTGGACCTTACTTGATTTGTCTAGAATCTAGCATCTTTTGCAATATATCCTTGATGATGAAGCACTCCTAGACTGTGTGTCCCAGTATCTGGGGGTTGGGACAATAATTGGGATGGTCATCAAGACCCACTTCATCATATCGATTTGGTTTTTTTAGCTAGATCAAGTTTCAATTCATGGAAGCTACGAAGTAGCCATGGACTTGATCGTCTCAGAATGAGTATATTTTATTTCCTCATTCCTTAAACTGGTTTCTTTTGGCACCCCTTCTCTCATCTTGTTGAGGTGGGGGTGGTTGTTGGCATCGATGGGGTCCTAAACGGTTTGGCAGAGGCCTAGAAACTGGAGCTGGACTTGGGGTTGATTAAGTGTGATAGAATCCACTTCAGCTTTTCCTGTTCTTTTTTCTAGGGAAGATGGGGCACATAGGTCTTGATATTGGTCCAATGAAAGGAGTATTATTTTCTTTGGGAAATAGAGGAGAAATATCATAACTCTCATGTGTATTTCACTAGGATTAGGGGTGTCTGCAATTTATCATGAAGATTATTGATACACATAGTGATTATTTTATCTTGGGGGAGTGGCTGGTTCTAGGAGTAAGTTATCCCTTTGCATCTGGTGATGATGTCTAAAACACTTTCCTTCTCTTTAGTCTTGTAATTCATTAGATCATTGATTATTGTCTTAGGTAATGTAGAAATAAACTAGAACAGTAACTATCACCAGAGGTCCTCCCGGTATGTGATTGACTTAGTTGGAAAACTAGTATACCATAGGAAGGCTGAACCTAATAGAGTTCGCACCAATAACCTAAGATTCACTACTTCTGGTTGCTTTAGGGTGCCCATCACGAGGTCACAGTAAGATGTATAGTGTATTAGATGTTATTATGGGTCTCTTGAACAATTGAACACAAGGAATATGGGTTTCTCAAATTTTGGAGATGGAAGAACGTTTCACACCCAATCAAGGTAATTTTTTCATTCTGGTTGTATCAGAGTGCACCACCCTTACATGGCTTTCAATCGGGTGATCAATTTATTGATGGAATTCAACATCCATTACTGCATATCCTATCAAACCTGATCTTGGGTGGGTGTAGTGGGGAGAAAAACTGGATGTGCCAGCACGTCTAGAATTTGGGACAAATATCCATCTAGGGGTATCCTTTTTTCTTTCACCTAATTGTATTCTGACTTCTTTCCCAGTAGAGGGAATCCTTGATTCCCTTTCGGGTGCAGATTCCAGTAGGCTGATGGTCCCGGTGGTGGATTGGATGGGCATCCGAGATTAGTTTCATTTACAAGGATGAGTGGATGTGGTAGAGGCACCTCTTTTGGGAACACTTATCGATGTTCCACTTGAGGAACAAATCTAGCAAGATAGCTTCCTCAATGTAGGTCAACATTTATTCACCTAAGATATTTTATTTCTTCCTCCTGCTTGGATAATCTTTCCTCGAGTGTGAGGGATACATTATTAGTGGGAGAAGGAGGTGGGTCATAGAAGACCTGGTATGTATTTTTATACTTTTTGGGGATTCATGGGGGAGGTAGTAATGTGTTCACTAAGGGGGAACCAAAATGTATGGTAGCTCTCTGATTTTGGGTATCCACATCATCAGACTCAGTATGGGTCACCTATAGGAGGGAACCATCTTCTCTTGCATCCTCTCCATTTGTATCATTTCATGTGAGTTCCATGGGACTAATATTCACTATGTTCAATGGTGTATACCGTATTGGGGGCGGTGTATCAGCTGTCGAATGGTAGGAATTATTTTTTCATACTTTGTTGGACTTTATCCTTCCATTATAGGGAATTATTCATATTTATTGGTGAAGATCGACCCAAAGGGAGCCCTGGTCTGACATCACAATATGCCTTCCTCCCAGGGGTATGAACCATGATATGGGACTTAATGGGTGGCCTCTTTTCTCATCGTTCTTCCCATACGAGAGAAGACATACATCCATTGTGTGGGAGTATTAGGTAAAAATTCCCCAAACCCTGTGGTCTAGGGTTTCTCCCATTCTTCCATTGATGTGCTATGGCCCAGATTCATTGGTCTTGTGGGGGGAATTTTGAGTTAAAAATTCCCCCAGCCCTACAGGATGGGGATATTCCTGTATTGCGATGGTATATTCCTCTATTTCCACCTTCTTGATTTCATGCACTCTTGTGTGTTTGTTAATTGGGTATAGAATTGGGTTTTCATAGGATTTATTTTCTTTTGAGTACATGAGCACTACTTGTAGGTTGGATTCCCTTAGGTGGGAATCCTTCTTTATGTTCTCAATTTCCTATCTCAGAAGATTCTAGATGGATTGATCTCACCAGACCTGATTCTTTTGAGACTTACTCAAGTCTGATTCTTGTTGAGAATTACACCTTTCAAGAGTAGGGATTTCATTTGATCAATACATTTGGATAATGATATTGAAAGATGTCATTTATGATGAGGTATGTTGGATGGGACAAGGGGTGAAGTATAGAGCATCTCGTTCTCCCCATCCCAATACATGAACTCCAGATGGGGCATCACTGAAGAGGCAAGAAAACTTATGCAGTGTGTGGAGGTATTCAAGTTCAAGTTATTTCTTTCACCTTTCTAATTGTGGTTTCCATGGAGACGGGAGGGCTTCTAATTCAACTAGATGGCGAAGCTATTCTAATATATTCACATGTTCTGCATACCCTTCATAGGGTAAGAATTTTTCTTTTAGTTGGCACATATTTCCCTAGATATTGAAGCGAATTTTATAAAAACATTACTCATATAACTCCCTCATTATGTCGAAGTGAGAAGTGGTTGTGGGATAACACATCACCTGTATATCATCCTTATCTATTTTTCTTCTCGTGAGAAATATATCATGTGGTTGTTTTTTCAAGGACTCTTCTACTTGATATGCCCAGCATGACTAATTCATAATGATTTCAATCCAAGCATCAGGGTTGGTATAATCCTCCTTGATATTTGAGTGGTGTGGGGGTGGCTTGGAAGATGAGCGTGGACCTATACCATCATCTAGTTGAGAAATGATATCACTCATCATAGATAGAGTGCATGACATATCTGACTCCATCTTTTCGAGAACCTCGGAGTAGGAGGGCTTTCTCATATTTGTCCCGACTAGGGGAGGACCTTCTGGATAGTGTGAATTTTGATTATGGGGAGGACCTTTGAAATCGTTTCTATAATGGCGAGGGATACCATTTCAACTTGATGTCTGACCATGGGTAATGCCCCTACAACATATAATCTAGGGATAACCTTCAGGGTGGGCTTCAGTGTGGGGAAGAAATCCTTGATGCTTAATTTCACTTAGTGGAGGACCTTATGGATGAGTTCTATGATGGAAAGGACTACTATCATAGATTAATATCTGGCTTTGGGGAGAATTTATGCAGTGTAAATCCCGAGGAGGGCCTTCAAGACATACTGCAATGAGGGGAGGAACTTCTTGTTGCTTTATGTTGGTATGGTAGGACCTTCATAGCAACTACCACTGTAGGGAGGGCCTTCACAATGGATGTAATCATGGCGAGTACTACCATCATAACTTGATGTAAAACTACATAGAGAAGTGTATCTTCTATGTATACCTTGGGGTGGACCATCAGGGTGGACGACCGTAAGGGGAGGGCCTACTTTTTGTCATATTTTCTATTTAAGGGGAGGGCTATCCAGACATGCATCATGAGATAGGTTATCATGATCGATCATTCCTGGCCCATAGAGTATGCCCCTATGGGTGCTTAAGGGAGGACCTTATGTGCTGTGGGTAGAAACATTGTGTGGAGGGCCTTTGAAACTGTTAATTCCACTTCCGTAATTTGGTAATGGACTGACTGGATCTTAGGCCTCTATTGATATATACTCAAGGGAGTCAAGAACACCAACTTCCAGTAGTGAGGAATCATGTATATGCTCTTTATTTTCCGATTTCCTTTCTTTCATTTTATTTTTTGGGTGCTCACTTGTGGGTAACAGGGGTCGTCTAATGTTGGTAACAAACATCATATATGGGTCCCTATTTTTTTGGATCACATGATGCTACTAGGATACACTGATGGATATCTTGATTTTTGGTAGGGATATATGTCTTCCCTAGAGGGGCGAACACGTCAGACCGGCATCCCCCGGTTGGAATAGTATTTGTTCCAAATCTGGTTGTCCATGTATCGTGGGATATTATCATCGACCCTTATCTACTTGAGAAGGGATGAATAACTGCTCTAGAGTGACCAACCCATTTTTTAGGTAAGTCATTCCATTCAAGGAAAGTGGCTCGTGGGTCTGGTTCCTCGCCTTTACTGCCAATCAAATGATATCTTGACATGTTTGGAGGATATGGTCTGGAATTGATTTCTTATCATTCATCATTTCCAGGATGTTCTGAGATATATATTTGGATGGAACAAGTATGAAGGCCCATTCTGATATTAGAGATGGAGTTCGTGCCTACTCTAGTCCTCCATAGATTTCCAGTGGATACTGGTAGTGATCATGTACCCGGATAGAGGGATGAGTTTTCCATAAGTTTTCTTCTCTGGTAACCACCATATTTGACTAGTGGGTTTTATATTTATGAGCAGGGATTTGTATCAGCTCTATTTTCATTGTATATGTTTTGTGGTATTTGTATACATCTGCGAAAATTTGATTCTGCACATATTTGTTTTCTACACTATTCGGATGGTAGGATTGATGAGCATCTACAGGTATTTGTGCCTGCCTACAGCTGGTTCTTTTCCTATTTTGATGACGATATTCTTACGAATTGGTAAATATTTTCATCTGCATGTAATTTGATACGTTGTCTACATGATGGGATTAGAGAGCACTGGAAAGAATGTGAACGTGCTCGAATTGTGCTACCCTATTTTCATGGTAGTCTTGAGTAGAGGGGGTAGAGTTGTATGTCTTCCAATTGAATGTTTCTAAATTTGTACGATGGAGATTCTCCTCAGGAATCAGGGTGATGACATGTTCCTGATTTAATGTTTTCTGCCCTCGGCAAGCGGGCCGAGGGTCACATGCCCATTGAACTTATATTGGTTCCCTCAACTTATGATACTTTTTAAAGTGAGGATACTTGGTCACCCAGTGTTGATGGTGATGCTCTTCGAAAGTGGCCCATGAGTAGGATCCCAATACAACAGGGATGAAGTCATCAACATCAACTTCATCTACCTCCTTGAGATAAGGGAGGTATTTGTTGTTTCATTTCGAGGATATGATCCTATAATGGTTTGAGAAAACCATTAGGACCTCCTTGTGATGGGGCAACGACCGCGACTGAGGAGGTGGATAGCCCGATTTTGAAGATTGGTGGGATTATCTTGTGGCATCCACAATAGGGATAATATTGTTTTGGTGGTAATCTCTAATCAGCATGTTGGATAACTATCATTGAAGAAGCTAGGTTGGAGAGGGGGTTCATCTCTTCATCAGGGCCCCAACCACCTGTGGGATTGTTGAGGTGCATCTCTGGGTTGGTTTTTTGGATGCCATTTTGATCGATGATTTTTATGGAAACCTGAAAAATATATGGGAAATATATAGATAACAAAACCTATTCAAAGTATCATATATTGATCATATTCATATTTGATGATTTGGATTAGCCCCTTTCATTTTTATGAGGCAAAGGGGCCTGAGTGGGGTAAAAACATCCACCTTTGTTGAGGATTCATGTAAGGTTCACCATTTTTTTTGACATGAGGTGAGTCGTTGGGGGGGGGACAACATGGTCCAACGAGAATCATCACTCATTGATTATTATTGAGAGAGTTTCAAATCGTCATTTTTGTTTCAGCCCGATCCACATCGTTATCCTTTAGGGGGAATTGCATTGACCCTATGGGGACTTGTTAGTTTATCCCTTTTGCATTATGGAGGGGCCACAATTAAATGGTCTCAACTGGTGATTGTAGGGGGTTAATTATTTATGAAACTGGTCCTTCTAGGATATTATTTCCTTGGATGGTCTCAAATAGGTTCATTCATTGATCTAGAAACACCCAACGACCTTGGTATCCATGATTCATTGACCTACCTTCCAATGGCAGGTGCTCATTCGATGATGATTTGGCCAACAAGACTTAAGGACTCCATTGTTCAAGAGGATGGGAGGTGGGGCTCATCACACACTTTTGGGGGGAATTGTTGCCTATTCAAGGCATCTCTAGTAGATTTAATCCATGTACATATGTATGTGAATCCTCAATTAAATCTTTAAGAGGTTATCCTGGGCTACCCCTATGTTGCAGAATCATCATGGATATACATAGACCTGATGTTATAGAGGAAATGCTGAATTAAGCCATGTAATGAGGCACTCTAGAGTTTATCGTCATTTAGGAGAGACGTAAGGTGGGTTGATTTTGAGGTTGGACCCATAATATAGACTTTATATGTATCCTCAGGACATGAATCATAGCCCACATATTTTGGTTATTGAGACATACACAACAGAGGAAGCCCTTTTAAATTTTGGGGAACATTTTATCAGGACTAACTTCTAAGGGGAATATACCTTTACCTTAGTTCTTGGATAATCATCCTACATATCCCAATTATAGTGGGAATCAGATTTCTCATAGTTCATATTTCATGGTACTTACACTTGGGAGGATACCCATTTGTTGGGGGAATAATTGGGTGAAACTTTTGGAAGAGAACCCCTTTGAGCTAGGGACTTCAACAAGGAATCTTATGAATCTCAGTCAGAACAATAATTAGAGTTCTCGTAGTTCATTTATTGGTTTTTTCAATGTCGTATCATCACAAACCTTTATTCCCACATGAGTCATGCTCTTTGTGGGAAACCAGAGGATGTGAAATATTCGAGAAGGGAACATATTCACCTCTCTACTAATGGAAAAGGAGGATGATGATGGTGGAAGAGGCCATGGCTACAAGCCTGACAGGAGAGGGAAAGGGGAAATTTAATCATGAAACCCTCACCCATGTTGATATCCAGGATGGTAATATCTTGGTGATCTATCCATACTTATCATGAGCTGAGGTGAAGAGGGTGAATAGTGATACCTCTCGTAAATGTCTAGGGGCTTACCTCCAAAGGATTCCCCCATTTCTAGGTTCTGGGAAAGGGGAGGAGCATCTTCCCTTGTCAAATGTGAAGGAAAGAGTGGATTTTTTTCTTTTCACTTGAACTCTTTGAAGGAAAATGCCAATGGTTACCCCTAAACCTAAGAACGAGGAGGTTCATGTTGGAATCCGAAAGTTGGTCCTCAGGTCACCTTGGAAATATAGACTTAGAGACATTTTGGGGGTCCAAACCGTTGTGGGGATAGCCTTCATGACCCTATTTACTTTAGATATATAGACTTAGAAAGTTGTGATGGTGTGCCTGATGATCTGATCATACCGGTCTGGAGGCATTTTAGGAGGCTTTGGCTAGATACCAATGGACGGGTTCACGAAGGAGCTATGGAGGGCCAGATGGTAATGTATGGAAATGATTGGAGAGGGAGGGAAGGACACTTGAAGACACCTCATTCCATGTACTATTTTCTTATGCGGGATGGTGGAAGCCCCACATACCATAAAGTTCTGCAGGTAGAGGGGTCGTCCGCGTACCGAAACAGTATGCAGATGTGGGTATGGACCACCATGTACCAAAGTGGTACACGATCCTATGTTTGGTTCACCATGCTACTCTGGGTTCCATCCGCATACTGATGTAGTATGTGGTATAGGGTTCAATTAGCATAGTGACATATTAGGCGAAGCTCCAAATTGAAAAAGGTCTTGGAGCTTGTAGTTCGTGGGGAATTCATCCGCGAGGGATTTATGGTTCGTGATGGAACAAATTAGATTTCTGGTTCACAAATTATTATTAATTTTCTTATTTTTACAGTTCATGTCTGGTTATACCTATGTAAAAGTGTTTTTTGGTTTCACGTTGTCGATGATTCAAAATCGAAGTCGGAATCTTCTCTGTATCTGAATTCTCTCTTCCAACCTCTAGGGAATCCTTTGTTCTCTCTTCCCCCCTTCTCCTCTTCTCCAATCCATCTTGTGCTAATTTTATATATCACTATGGAAATAATATCTATGGGAATGTAGAACCATCTGCAGAATCCCACGAAGATATATTTCAACCCGCAAAAGACTCGGTCAACTGGGGTTTGTGGATGTTGTGGTTCGTGAGAGGTGGTTCGCGGATCCCTGCAATATTTCTTCATTCATGAACTGGTTAGTTCATAGGATGGTATGCAGATGGAATTTTTGTGCTATATTTTTTCAACGAAACAGATCACAGCATCATGGGTTTGTTGTCCATCGCCCCACAGGCCAGTGCCTCATGGGTCCTTCTCTGTACCGATGGTTTGCGATCCGTGTTCCCCACAAACCATTCTCTGTGATAGTACATTGTACACTAAAAACTATTGGAAATTTTTATTTCTTCATGTTTCTTCTCAAATTT
Organism: Viscum album; assembly: GCA_963277665.1. Lineage (NCBI taxonomy): Eukaryota > Viridiplantae > Streptophyta > Magnoliopsida > Santalales > Viscaceae > Viscum > Viscum album. Next base: position 584,732,092 of record OY728120.1, read on the forward strand.
ACAACCCATCTTGTATCCATTTTCCTTGCTAGACCTGTAAGAATGTTTTCTTCCCTCTGCAAAGTGTTTGTGGGAGTATTTACTTCTCTATGTGATGTTTTTAGGACCCTACAACACTAATAACTAATAAAACACATTATTATTGGTTTGATAGTTTATTAAGATAATCCACAATTCATATTACATGTGTATGAATCAACCTCACCACAATATGATGCACGATGTGACCATTATGAATCAAAGTCTCCGTTATCAATTTAAAATTGACATTTTAGTTTAATGTGTGTTCCACTTACTTAAGCCCAAGAAAAATAACTTTGATTGTCTTGATAATTTAGTGAAAATTAAAAATTAATTTTTGACAAGTAGAAAGTAGTCTCATGTCAAACTAACACATGATGTGACCGATATGAATCAAAGTGCATGTTTCCAGTTTGAAATGACATTTTATTAAAAACACTAGTGACATAATCAAAACCAAGAAAACACATTCGGATTGTTTTGATACTTTAGTAAAATGATCCATTTGTCATTTATAATGTATAATAATCATCAAAATCTTAATATGATGCAATGTGTGAATCATATGACTCCAAGTGGGTCTTTTTATTTAAAATTGACATTAATTTTAGTAAAAAAGAACAAGTGACAAACAGGAAACCATGAAAACTCATTAGGATTTTTTTTATAATATAGTAAAATTTTCCATAAGTCGTTTTTTATGTTTATGAATCATGTTAACCTCAATCTGATCCACAATGTCACTCGTACAACTCCAATTGTGTCATTTTATTTAAAATTGACTTTAATTTTAGTAAAAAAAAGTGACATACTGAAAATTGAAAAATGCATTTGGATTGTTTTGAAACATTGGTAAAATGATCCATAATTTCTTTTTTACATGTAGGGATCAAAATCACCTCAATCCATTTCACGGTTTGACTTTTATAACACTAAGTGCATCTTTTTATTTAAAATTGAATTTAATTTTAGTAAAAATAAGGAGTTGAAACCCTCGAAAATGAATTCAGATTTGTTTGATACATTATGAAAATGATCAATTAGTCATTTTTGACGTGTATGAATCAAACTCCATCAATATGATGCATGGTATGATCGATATGACACCATGTATGTCTTTTTATCTAAAATTGAGATTAATTTTAGTAAAAAGAACAAGTGACATACTGAAAACCAAGAAAACACATTCATATTGTTTTTTTACTTCACCAAAATGATCCAAAAGTCATTTTTTATGTGTAAGAATCAACCAAAACTCAATACAGTGAACGATGTGACTAGTATGACTCAAAGTGTTTCATATTCTTTTAAAATTTACATTTTAGTTCAAAACATGTATCACTTGATGAAAACTAAGAAAAAATACCTTTATTTTCTTGATTATTTATAAAAATGATTAATAAGTCATTTGTGATGTGCAAGAAGTAGTATCACATCAAACCAACACACGATGTGACCGTAATAACTCAACATGCATGTTTCCAATTTGAAATGACATTTTAGTAAAAAACAGAATTGATAATCTCAAAACTAAGAAAACATATTCTAATTGTTTTTATACTTTAGAAAAAAATGACATAAGTTATTTTTTACATGTAGGAATCCTCCAAACCTCAATTTGATTCATGGTGTGACATATATGACTCCATGTGTATCTTTTTATTTAAAATTTACAATGATTTTTGTAAAAACAATAAGTGACATACTAAAAACTAAGAAAATTAATTCAAGTTGTTTTGATTCTTCATTAAAATGATACAAAAGTCATTTTTGATCTTTAAGAATCATCAACACCTCAATTTGAGGCATGGGTTGACTGGTATAACTCAAATTCTATGTTTTTATTTAAAATGAAATTAATTTTAGTATGAATAAAAAGTGACATACTAAAAACTGAGAAAATGCATTAATTTTATTTTCATACTTTAGGGAAAAAACAAATAGGTAATTTTTGATGGGTATGAATCAACCTAACTTCAATCTGACTCATGGGGTGACCGATATAACTCTAAGTGTGTCTTTTTATTTAAAATTGACATTAAGTTTTGTAAAAATAAAAGTGACATGATGTAAAATGAGAAAATGTATTCATATTATTTTCATACTTTAGTAAAACGATCCATAAGCCATTTTAGATGTGTAGGAATCAAACCCACCTCAATACAATATATAGTGTGACCGGTATGACTCCATGTGTGTCTCTTTATTTAAAATTTAAATTAATTTATTAAAAAGAACAAGTGTGAAACTGAAAACTGATAAAATGCATTTATATTATTTTGATACTTTAGGAAAATGATTCACAAGCAATTCTTGATGTGTAGGAATCAACCAAACCGCAATAATATGAACGGTGTTACTAGTATATCTGAAAGTGTATCTTTTTATTAAAAATTGACATTTTATTAATATATTCTTTCTTATTAGTGTTAAATATATTTCTCTATAGTATTACTAACATATGATTTTTTTCATATATAGGTGGATTCTTCTTCTCAGGTTGGTATGGTTTTTTTGTAACTAATACCATGGTTTGGATTTTTTGAGAAGGGGTCATGGGTACCAAAGATGATGAAACATTAATTTTTTTAAATGTTTCTGTATATTAATTGTAAATGTTATTATATAAAACATTGTTTGAAATTTATATAGTAGTGTTTTTTTTTTGTGATGTAAAATTTTTTTCAAGTAAATTATATATTTGTTTATAGGTGTATTTTCATAGAGATTACATGTGTATTTTTTGTAGTGTGTTATTATTAAAACAACACACTATAGTAGGTTGGCCTCTATCAGCGCTTGAAATAGCATTGATAAAGGCCCCTCTTTATCAGTGATAATGAAATCATTGATAATGGGTGGCCTTCATCAGCATTTTTTTATGATAAGAAAGGTCCCCCTTTATTAAATAATTTTTATAATTGTTAAATAAGACCCACTTTAATGGTGTTTAGAAAAACTGCTATTTTTAGCCACTACTATAGAAATGGATTTTAACAACACAAGATAAAGCCATCAATAGGTCTAAAAAGGTTTTGTTGATCTAAGAGCCATTAAAAGGGGGTCCATTTTATTAGCGATAACAAAAGAAAGGATAAATACCCCTTTTACCAGTGTTAAAAAAACAATGATAAAAAGGGTCTTTTATCAGTGCTAAAATAAAAGTACTAAAAAATGTCAAAAAAAAATTATTTTCAAAAATAAATTTAAAAATTAAGAAGAAAAAATATAGGTGGAGAGAACCACTTTTATTAGCGCTCGAATCCCCCTTTAATAGTGATAGGTTCCCCCTCCCCCTCAACCACATTGATATCACTAGGTTCACCCCCCTTTAGTATCACTAGCCACCCCCTTTACCCACATGTGTGCACCTGCTCCCCTGTATTCGAACCTGAGACTTATCCCCTGTGCGTTTGTACCCATACCACTCCTCCATGTTTCTTTATTCTCCATTTTATGATATATCTATATATATCTAGTCATATTTTTTTATCGATATATTTATTTGTATATTAAAATACATTTATATGATTATTTTTAAATGCACTTATAAATTATGTTCTTCTGTTTATGTGTTTATAAATAAATAAATACACACATACATATATATAACATACATACATACATACATACATACATATTATGTGTATCTATAAATATAATTATGCATATGTTTATTTATTTACATTTATTATATATTAATATTTATATACCTATATTAGAATATATAGATAATATATATCGGTTTGTTAATACAGACACACACAAATATATATATATATATATATATATATACAGACACACAAACATTATATAGGTATATAAATATAAATATATTTTTATTTTAAATAAAATGGAAGCTATTTTTTATTTAGATATGGTTTATATATTTATAATGATATTTTATATGTAAATATGTTTACATATTTATTTATAAAATTAAATTTTTATGTGTAAATATATACGAATATGTATATATGTGTATATAATTAATTATAAATAATATTAAAATATAAAAAATGTAAAAATATGGAAGATATAATATCTTTATGAGTGTAATACTTGAAAATAAATTGAGTCTCTAGCGAAAAAAGATAAGAAGATCCCCTTAAATGAGGATTAAATTCCACCGAATGTTAAAAAATTCCGATACCCCAACTGAAAACTCAGTTTTAGATTCCTTATAGTCCTTTGGGCCTCAAAAAATATTTCTAGAGGTTCCATCGGTTAACAAGGGCATTGATATTTTCAAGAGCTTTGATTTGATATGTTGTAGAGGTCAAATGGACACCCGAATCAAAAAAATTTAATGCATGAACATTGAATCATATTTTCAGCTTATTTTAATGTGTTTATTAATTTTCTGGTTATTTCTATATTCAAATAGTTATTAGAGGACTATTACTCGATAATAATTAACAAATTATTAATTAATATTATTTTTAAAATTATTTTATAATATATTTTTACTAAATATCTTATATATTATGTCTAAATGTATACTTGGACTTAAATAAAGTATATTTATTAAAATATTATATATATATATATCAGTATAAATATATTTTTATATTAAAATATTATTTTTAATGATTTATTATTTTTTTATGAAACATACCTTTTGTCAAAGCTAGTATAAAAATGCTGATAAAGACCCCTGTCAGTGCTACTATAAATGCACTGATAATGGGGATATATTTAACAGAGCTAAAAAGGAATTAATAAAGGGTTACCTTTATAGGTGATAAAAAACACAAATAGAGGGGTTGTATTAACATATCATTTTTTAGGGCCTTTAAATTCACCTTTTATCAGCGGGTTTTTTGGTGATAAAAAGGTACCCCCTTTATCAACACTTTTTAAGACCTATTAAAGGGTGGTGCTGCATCAATCCAAATCTATGGTAGTAAGAACTACTAAATCCCTTTTTGCACCCTGTTAGATGTTTGATTTGTAGTAGTACAACCAACATGAAACTTTATTATGTTTAATGTATGTGACCTTAAAAGCATATAAATTATAAAATTTAAATACAATCTAAATAATATTTGACAAACTGACTCAACATATAAAAAATAATTGAAATAATAAAATCATTAATATAAAAATAAAAACCTAATTTACATGTCACAAGGTTTAACGCTTAAAAACATAACATGTTCAATTTTAAATTTTAATGGACATAATTATAATTAATGATTATAAAATTAATTACATTACTATGATTTATTATTAATTATGTTACTATAATTAAACGATTTTAATTACATTACTAATATATATTAATTGTATAAATAAATATTTATAATAATTAAAATAATAAATCGTAATAATTATATAAATTATATAATTATTGACGTAATCAATAATTTACTTAACAATATATTTTTTAAATAAATCTTAATTATATTATTAACTTAAAAAATATAATTATTAGTATTAATGGCATTATGAAAAAATTATTTGTATATATAGGTGACTAAACAAAAGAAAATAAACACAAAGGAAGAAGATACTGTTACGCGATGGAAATGTGTTTTTTTATGAAAAAAATTCATAAGTCTAGGTTAAATATTTTTTAGAAATTAATGAAGAAATATAGCAAAGGCCCTACCACCTTTATGTTAAATTTAATGTCGGTAGCACCTCTTTTTCCATTCATAAAACATAATAAAAATTAGAAATATATGTTTGTATATTTAAAAATATAAATTTTTTTATATTATGAAATATGTATTTTGTTTATTTTATTTTTATAGAATCATGTCAATTAATATTTGAACAGGAAAATGTTATATTTTTAAGTAATACATTATGTTCCATCTAAATTATCTTTTACTTATTATATTTATGATTTTATTTATTTTCAATTATGTTTTATATGTTGAGTCACTATATAAAATATCCCTTAGATATTATTTATATTTTACAAGTTATATGATTTCAATGTCACCTAAATGAAACATAATAATGTTCAAAGTTGGTGGATTTGAAATTCCTTAACTTATAAAATATAAATACAATCTAAATGACATTCAACACACATACTGAACATATAAAAAATAATTCAAAATAAAAATAATTTCTTAAAAATAATTAATGAAATGTAGTCTTATTAACACAATATTTTTTTTAAACCGTTACATTTGTTTCTATAATCTTCTATTACATTATTTTAATTTCAATTATTTATTATATTTGTGAAATTATTTTTATTTTTAACCATTTTTTAGATTATTAGGATATGTTTTAAGTTCTATTTAGATTATTTTTATAGTTTATATTTTATAATTTTTTAAAGTTACCAACTTGAAATTCTATAAGTTCTTCTATGTTTCAAGTAGTTGACTTTAAAAGCTTATAAAATATAAACTATAACAAAAATATAGATGAAAATGAAAACAGTGGATAAACTTTGAAAATTTTTGATAGTAAAAATAATTTCATCATTTTAATAGACCTAAAATGTATACATGAATATGTAAAGTCACTCTTTATGGTGAGGTCTCATCCCACATGATGGTGTGGGAATGGGATGCCCGTATTGAGACCACTGTCCTCTGTGTTGGTGTGGAGTATGATGACCTGGAGAGGGATGATCCTCGGGCACTGAAACCATGACTAGACAATTCTATTCTCATGTTTCAATGGGAGGAGGTGTCCAATAGATGATGACATGCACACCTGATCCTTCTACCACTAGGTGAGTAGAAGAACCTACCTTCAGCACCTGGGGAACCTTGCAGACTATGAAGGATTGGGAATGAAATGGGGAGGCATGGGAAATGACCCCTGATAAAATCTCATTAGAGTTGTATCAGGAGAAATTGTTGATATCCTAACAGCATGAATGGATCCCATGCCTCATGATTCCCATCCCTAATTAGTTGAGGATGAACTGCTAAAGGGCCGCCCTATGACTATGGAATAGTTTAGGCCTCACATGCAGCATGACGTGGTCTATGACATCATCGTCATGTCTCCTCAGCATCATCAGTTGTTGGTGTAGGTTCCTGAGCAGGAACCTCCACTCTCTATGTAGGAACGTCATCTCCAAGGGATGCATAATAGATGATACTGTTGTGAACCACATGTGTCACTACCCACCCCCAAGGCTCGTATCGTGACTACCCCCAAGCCCGCTTACCATAGGCCAGGGGCAGGAGACTCGCATAGAGTAGGCATATCCCAAAAAAGGTAAAGAATTTACATTAAACCTATAAACATGGACAAAGCACAAACTGCATAAAGTAAACACAAGGTAAACCACAACTCTCACTGAGACAACTATTGAGAGTAAAATACAAAATGAAAGTACAAAGGGGCCAGAATAAAAGCCTAAAATGAAAAAGGAAAGCACAACTGCCATAATCCATCTGCTCGAGACCCTACCTAAAGGGTAGATGAAGGGTATCTGCCTATAATTATAGAAGTACACCCATCTGTCACGTCTCACTGAGCACCACCTGGTCCTAGACCACCAAGGTCTCCATCGAAGCATCGATCACCTGCACGAGACACAACATGTGTGGGTGAAGCCCGTGAAGGGGTGATTAAAACAATACTCAGTAGGGACCTCAAACCAAAAATTAAAGACCACAACGAAAGACCAAAAATCAAGGACCACAAAGGAATGATAGCTCACACCAGGTATAACTCAAAGTATAGAATGTTTGATTATCATTCATAAAGATGAATATTCGTGTACTGTTGAGGGACTCATTCCTGGTGAGTCACTAAGGTTCCCTCGACTACCGGACCACTGAGGTTCTCTTACCTACTCGACCACTGTGGTGTGCTTGGCTACTAGACCACTGAGGTCTTCTTGTCTACGGAATCATGGAGGTTTGTTGGGCTCCTAGACTATTGAGGTCCGCTCAGCTACTAGACCACTGAGGTACGCTCGGCTACTAGACCATGGAGGCATGCTCGACTATTAGACCACTGAGGTTGGCTTGGCTACTAGACCACTGAGATCCACTCAACTACTAGACCACTGAGGTTATCTTGTCATATTTAATGTGTCATATCCTGCCAAAGGATTCCTCCTCTCTAGTGAGCTTGATTATAGAAGAATCAACTTGTCAATCCATCGATCATATATAGACTACCACGAAAAATCACTTAGAGTGTAGCATGAGGACTATCTCGTCGCAAGGGTCACAACTCCATAGATGGTGCATCAATCAAATTCCTGTTCTGAAAGATATTGGTGTTTCAGTAAATAGGGACCAGTTGGGTCTGAGCCCTATCCGACTAGGTTAGACCGACCCGACCAACCTGGCTCGGGGGACCCACATGACCTAACCCGGTTCAGCTAACCCAATCCATTCTGGCCTGGCAAAATGTCCAGGCCCATTGGTCCTTACTGGATTGAGCCCGGTTCGGCCGTGGGTCCAGCCCGCAAGGTCTCCCAATGGACCGATTCTCTTGTGGTCATGTCTGACATAGTTAGACCAGTTTTCCTCCATCCAAACCGCACAATGGAACAGTTTTCTATCCGGTTTGGCCCTTATACTGGGTCGGTTTTCCTTTATCCTGAGCCGCCCTACAGCCCAATTCAATATGTCAGCTCGACTCGTATTCGACGGGCTGGCTTGGGTCTAGCTCGGATGCATTGCTAGCATCCAGTTTGCATAGCCATGCACCTAGATGAGGCAAGTTGCCTCCCCTTTTCATGCAATCCACACTGGACCATGTGCCAACACACACCACGACCCTCCCCACAGGCCGCTCGGACCGATGCAATGCCTGACTGGCATTGCCACCATGCTCCACCATAGCCCTTGCTAGCCACACCATCCACCACCCCAGCGCACCGCTGAGGCATGAATACTCCCACCCACCGCTATTTCCGCAGGCCACTACCAACATTCATCGGTGCCAGAGTGTCAGCGGTCTCCTCCATGGGCCACCAGACACGCTCTAGTGTTTTGTTTTCTGATTTGTCTGTGCTTCCGAGTTTCTTGTGGCAGCACTATCAATGCTGCATATACCTCACAATTTTCTCATCACTCCAGGGGTCCAACCACATTAGGAATCCCCCCTAAAAAGTTATGAAATGACCAAATGGGTCTTTCGGTGAAGAAAAATGAGAGAGAGAGAGAGGATCACATAGAACACCCAATGAACAAACCGACTTATGTTCGTGTCAGCCGAGAATTGTTCGTGTCAATGTGATCACAAATCATAATTTAAATCACAATGGATTAATTCATCATATTAAACCCGCAATAATTTTTCCCAATCCCACAATAATATTTCATATGTGGATCAACTATTATGTGAGTTGATTCACATTCTTTGATTAGAAGATAAGAACATGGGAAAAAATCACTCAGATTTAAACCCCTACATGAGAAAAGGATATCGGTCGAGGATGATCACATGTCACCATCTGTAAATATTTGGTTCTAATTCAATCTCCAAGGGTAGTGTTGCTTATTTCCAATTCATCGGCATTCGTCATTGGAGAGGTTTTCTTCATAGTTCATCAGAGGAATTCTAGGGTTGTTCGTCAACCCTAAATCCATGTTTAATTAAAAAAGGAACATGTGTTGCAAATTGTAGCAATGCCATACTGTTTATTTAATGTATTTCATTAATGAGTTTCAGATTCATCACATTGCCACATTGTAGAAATGTTATATCACCGCAAATAGTTAAAAGAAATAAAATTAACATTTTCTAAATTTATTTTATTTTCCTTTTAAATGTCCAAAAATTAACTTTCACCCTTGATCCGTGATAGTCGAGGTTAGGCCATACTTAATAATAAAATATCATTATGAACTCAATGGTGGTCTCATATTTGTAATCCAACTTACTGGTTGTGTGTTTTGAGGATTTGAAAACAAAATAATTGTTATTTAAATTATATTATTTACGGTTACATCCCAAAAACCATCTTCCACAGCAATCCTGTGTCGGCCGATGTTAGGATCTACCTAATGGAAGAACACCCTCATGAGCTCAATGGTACTCTAAAATTTCCAATATGAGTTACCATTTATGTGTTATAAGGATTTGAAAATAAAATAATCTTTATTACATTAATTTATTTATGGCCAAAAACTATTTTCCATTGTTGGCCAATGCCGGAAAATGTTCGGCTCTGCCTCAGGAAAGAACACCCTCATGTGATCAATGGTAGTCTGGGATTTTCCATTTGAGTCAATGTTTGTTAGTTATAAGGACTTGAAAAATAAAATAATTTTATTTAATAATTTTATTTACGGTTTGTCCATTTTCAGGTCTTTTCACTAGTGGCCTGCACCGACTAAAAATAATTCATGTCTATGGTAGAACCACCATGAAATATTCAATGATACTCTACGATTTCTGATCCAGGAATCTATTTAAGTGTTATTATACATTTTTAGAAAAATCGCTCACACATGATATTTAAAACATAACATTTTTCAACGGATCATTCTGAGCACACCGGGACTCAGAATCGCATGTCACCACACTTAGTTGCTTGGAATAATCTCCAAAAAATAAAAAAAATAATGGAATTCCAAGAAATTACATTACTCCCACCTTTAGGGATTTATGTCATTGTAAGCCAAAACAAGGGCTAAGCAAATAAATGGGGGCACTGAGCATGAATTTGAGCTTCCTACAACCATGTGCTCTCCTGGAGATTCCTGTGCTGCCAATGAACATGCATCCAAGGAATAAGCCATCCCTGAAGGATCCCCTCTTTTAGATCCTATATCTCCACTAGGTACTCTACGAATGTCGCCCCATCGTCAATATCCATCTCTTCATGGTTGATGATTTGAGATGGGTCATTCACGCATCTCCTCCACTAGGATACATGGAAGATGTTTTTCACCTTTATAATTGTGGTGGTAGAGCCTAGTGGTAATCCACCTCACCCACTCTACATAGTATCAAGAAAGATCTGACCAACCTCAGAGATAACTTTCCGTCACTACCAAATCTCTATATCCCTCATCGATGAGAGACCCGTAGGAATATGTGGTCCCCCTCCTAGAACTATGAGGGTCTCCAATTCCTATCATCATAGGACTTTTGTATACTCTGTCCAGTCTTCATCCACTCTTGGAAGACCTACACATTCTCAGTGGTATCTTTTACCATCATTGGACCCATGATTGTTGACTCCCCTGTGTTTGTCCAGCATAATGGTGACCTGCATGGTCATTCCTACAGTGCCTTGAAGGGTGCCATACCGATGGTGGAGTGGTATCAGTTGTTGTACACAAACTCCACCATTGGTATATGGTCCTAGAAACTATGACCAAAATCAAGAATGTAAGCACGAAGCTTCTCCTCCAAGGTTTGTATTGTCCTCTCCATCTGACCTTCTATCTGTGGGTGAAAGGATGTTCTCAAGCATAGTTGAGTTCCAAAATCATCCTACAATCCCTTCCACAACTGGGATATAAATCATGCATAACGATTTGAGACTATAATAGATGGGAATCCATGGATTCAAACTATCTCCTACACGTAAAGTGGTCCCAAGCTATCTACTGAACCCTTCTCTCGAATGGGTATGAAGTGGGCCGACAAGATGAGTCAGTATATGATCACCTAGATGGTATCATGCCCCCTAGATGTACGTGGTAATATTGTCACTAATTCCCTCGATATACCATACCACTCTCACTCTATTACCTCGATGAGTTGTTTCAAACCTACTGTAACCTAGTACTCAGCCCTCACTTGATGACATGTGAGGCATCTTGAGACAAACTTTTCCACTAACTTCTTCATCCCTATCCACAGGTACTGATGTTGGAGGTCCTGGTACATCATCACCACACCTGGATGTACCACTAAAGTGTATGTATGTAACTCCATCACCACATCCTTCTGCAAGGCCAATGGTACTATGTTGCATGTTCTGAAAAGGATTATGTGCTCCCCACATTTTGAATATCCATTAGGGGAATTCCCTATTGATATCTGGTCACGTGTAGTCTTGCAGCTGTCGTGTCCATGTTGTGCCTCCCAGACTCACTGTAAGAGTGGATGGGTAACTACCATTGACCGAATAAATTTTGTCTCCTCTCTATCCATGAAGGATATATAAAGTGAGGCCAACTGCTCTGAGGCCTCATTCAGTAGTTGTGAACCTAATCCCAATTCATAGCATCTTCCACCGCATTCCCCTCCCCTTGAGCATAAACTATCATGATTTCAATGTCCTAGAGGAACTCTTGATAATGTCTTTGTCTCGTATTTATATCTTTCTGAAAAAATATATACTTGAGACTCTTGTGGTTAGAGTAGACGATGAATCGTTTTACCATAAGGTGGTGTCGCCAGATCTTCAGTGTAAAGACTATCACTGCCAAATCAAGGTCATGAGTTAAATAGTTCCTCTCATATGGTCTCAATTTTCATGATCCATAATAAATAACTACATTATCCTACATTAGGACACATCTATTCTCAGTTCCTCATGCGTCATCGAACACAACATAGTCGGTGCCCTCCTCTGGAAGCCTCGAGATAGAAGCACTCGTCAAGCTTTTCCTCAGCTACTGAAAGCTTTACTGGAATATTCTTATCCATGTGAAGGGGTTTCCCTTCTTTTTCAATGTCATCATGGGTTCTTCCACTCTATAGAAGTTGGGTACAAACATTCGATAGTACCTATCCAACCCAAGGAAACTCCTCACCATAGTAACGCTCTTGGGTGGATCCCAAGCAAGCACCACCTCGATCTTCGCAAGATCCAACAAAAATCTAGCCTCAGAGATGAAATGTACCAGGAAGGGGACGTTTTATATCCATAATAAACACTTCAAGAGTTTTCCATAAATCTGGTGCTCTCAGAGTGTTTCTAGAACCATCCTTAGGTATATCGTGCTCTCCTCTTCAAACAATGAATACACTAAGATGTGATTAATAAAGACCACTAAAAACATGTCTATGTATGGCTGGAAGATCCTATTCATCTATCCCATGAACACTGCTAGGGAGTTATTTAGGAAAAATGGCATCACTATGTACTCATAGTGGCCATAGCAATATCGTAAATCCATCTTCGAGATGTCCTCATCTCATACTCGAAGCTGGTGATAGCCTGATCTAAGGCCTATCTTTTAGAACTATCTTGGTAGCTTCAGCTGATTGAAGAGGTCATCAATCCTCAGTAGAGGATACTTGTTCTTCATGGTCACCTGGTTCAGGCACCAAAATCCCATGCATAACCTCATGATTTTGTCTTCCTTATTGGTAAACAACATTGGGGATACCCATAGTGAAACGATGGGCCTTATGAACCCCTTCATATGCAATTCCTCCAACCCCCTAAGCCTAGTGTGGACCACATTGGGGTGGTGATTGTAACGTGTTAAAATTTATTCCACCTCCTACTGCTCTCCTGGATACTTTTACATATCTTCCACCCTATAGATTAATTTATTCCTATAACTGTCTCTACCCCGGTGGCCCATCCACTGTTTCATTGTTAGCACGACAGACTATAAAATCTATAGTGAGATTTCCCCTGCCATCATATGAAATGAATCACCTATTTCTAGGTCGACTGAAATCACCCAAATATCTATGAGTTGTAGATCCCCTGTCTTGGTTCCTCTTCTCCAAACATCTCACACGTTCAAGTATCTAAGACTAACATCAGCTTCTGTCTTTCCCACTGCTAACATCCACTAGTCGAATCTATTCAGCCAAATGAATTTCAACCACAAAGGTTATCTCTACCACCATAGAATATGTAGGAATTCATAGTGGAATATTGCTATCTTAGATGTCCCTATACACATCTCACTCGGTAGTCCAATCCCAGAATCACTGGTCATATCGTATTTATCGAGTACCTGGAAATGTCAGTACACCTCGATGAGTACTCATCTATTGACATGTCTTCCTACCAAATCATTATAAGCTCTTGGGAATGAATATCCCCTAGCTTTTATGGAAATATCCCCTTCTATAAGAAAGGTTCCAAAGATATGTCTACGGAAAAGTCACCTCATCATATGATCGGGTAATCTAAACACCACCATTCCCATGTTGAGCCACATAAAAGTCTCACTGATAGAACCACCATCTGATCTAATGGTTCCTTGAATAGATAGAAGACCTAATCACCAACACAATCCATTCCTTAGTCACCTATGAGTTGGGCTCACCTCAAAACCTGAGGGGTCTTTTTTTGCTGAAACATTTGAAAGGCTCTCAATCTGTGCTTCTCATCCGCTGGTACTAAGAGTAACATGTACTACTCCATATGTGGTGGTATAGTTGGTACACCACCTGGTGGTGTCATCTTTAGTATGAACACCTGTACCCATCTTGTCACCCCGTAGATCATCCTGATGATCACACGATAGAATCTTGGCTGGTTGTCTGTATGGAAGTGTCTTGAAACAAAACAAGATTATCATGATCAATAGAGTATACCTAGTGTGATGACTCAAGAAGGACATGGAAAAATCAACCTATTCCTATACGATGTATATAAGATCATTTTTTTTCTAAAACTAGTGTTTTCATGTACTAAGTCGAAAAGAGGAATTTAGGGTCCTATTGTATGGATATGTCAGTTGTAACACCAACACTAGATTCCCTATATTGAAAGACAAATTGAAAACACCGAACACTATTCCTAGAAACCAAATTCATATACTCTGGTTCTTATGGTAGAACTGACCTCCTATGATACCACTTTGTCATGAACCGTCCCCCAAAACCTCTGTCGTGACTACCCCAATCCTGCCTTCCATAGGACAATGGCTGGCGACTACCACCAAGTTGGAATATCCACAAAAAAGGGAAGGCATTGCCATTAAACCAGTACACATGAACAAAGATAAAACTATGAAAAGTAAACACAAGTAAAGCCATAACTCTCACCGAGATAACTACTCTGAGAACAGTACAAACTAAAAGTAAAAAGGGTTCAGAATACAAGACCAAAACCTAAAAGGAATGTACAACTACCATGGTCTGTCTTCTCAAGACCCTACCTGAAGGGTAGGTGAAGGGTAGCTGGTTGTATCTATAGAAGTATGTTTGTCCATCCTGTCTCACTGAGCACCTCCTGGTCCCGGGCCACCAAGGTCTTCGTCAAAGCATCGACCACCTGCACGATACATGACACGTGCGGGAGAAGCCTATGTAGAGGTGAGTAACACAATACTCTGTAAGGACCCCAACCCACAAAAGAATGATCACATAGAAAGACCACTAATCAAGACCACATATCCGAGAGCACAAAGTAAATATAACTCAAACTAGGAATAACTCAATGTATATAAAGTAATATTATCAGTTTTAAAGTTGAATCCTCTTGTACTCCTGAGGGAATCACCCCTAATGGGTCATTGAGGTTCGCTCGGTTAGTCAACCACTTAGGTATGCTCCACTACTGGACCACTAAGGTCTGATATTCTACTCGACCACTGAGATCCAATCGGCTACTATACCATGAAGGTTCACATGGCTACTAGACCACTGATGTGCACTTGGCTACTGGATCACAGAGGTCCGCTCAGTAATTGGACCACAGTGGTCCAATCGGCTACTGGACCACAGACTTCTGCTCGACTAGTGGATCGCCAAGGTCTGCTTGGATACTGGACCACTGAGGTCCGCTCGGCTACTAGACCACTAAGGTCTGCTCTTCATATTCTCCATGTCACATCCAACTGTATGATTCCCACACTCTAGTGTGCTTGATTCCAGAAGAATATACACCTCAAGCCATTGGTTGTATCTTAACTACCATGAAAACTCACTAAGAGTATACCCAAAGGATTGCCTCATCACAAAGGTCCCAATTCTATAGATGGTGCATCAATCGAATGCCCAATCATAAAGATATTGACATTTTAGTAAACATGAACTGGTTGAGTTTGGGCCTGGTTCGACTTGGTCGGACCAACCTGACCAACTTGGCCCGGGGTCCCGCATGACCCGACCTGGTTCGGCCGACCTGACCTAGTTGGGTCTTGGATGACCTAGTCTAACTTGGCCCAGTGGCCATGTCCATTGGGACTTACTAGACCTGGCCCGGTTCGACCATGGATCTAGCCCGCCGGGTGGCCCAGCGACCCGGTTTTCATTCGGTACAGTCTGACTTAGTCACAGTGGTTTTTATCCAACTAGTCCACATAGTGGCTTGGGTTCCTGTTCAGCCCGGCCTACATGGAGGGTCGGTTCTCCTCTTTCCAGGGCCACCTAGCAGCCTGGTTCACTCCATCGGCTCGACCAGCATTGGAAATCGGGCTTGCGTTGTAAGAACTCAGATCTTCGTTTCAGGTATGGATCTTGTTTTTTAGTTGTTTTGAGGATAAAGGAATAAAATATAATTTTCTAAGTATACTTTGTGTACTTATTAGTACACACCATGTACCTAGCTTGTTGCGTACAACTGCATTTTGACAGTTTAATGGCCGAATACATGGTCATGTTGTAACACCCCAAGGTTTTGAAAATAAATATATAATTTTATAATCTAACCATTAAACACAACTTTGTATCTTCTATGTTTTGAATTTCATGAAATGGTCATCTAGAGTTGTGTTCAATAAGTCATTTGGAGTCTGATAGAACAATCTTGATTTTTGGTGAATAGTAACATACCCTTATGAATAGTAATATGAATAGTAATATGACCCTTGAATAGTAAATAATGATATTATTTTATTTTCTTAAGGAAATATGATAATGGGATCTTAATTAATTTTTCAACGTCACGTAAAACTAATTGCACTTCAAGATTGTTATTTTTCGAATTAACTATGACCTTATTTAAAAATTAAATTAATAATATTTAGAAAATTATTTTTAAAAAATGAATTTCACTTTTTAATTCTACACGTCGAAAAATAGTAGGGGTGAATTTTTGGGATTTTTCTAAAATACATGAATTTTTCATGAATAGTAAAAATACAGTTTTGAGTTTTCGGTAGATTAATGACATCATTATGATGTAATAATTAAATATAAGAGTATGGTATACCTGTGTATAGTAAATTTTTACATGAAGTGTCCCATGTGGCTTAAACCAGGGGAAAATACCATGGGCAAGCCCATGGTTTGGCAAAAACCACTAATGAGGTGTCCCTTTGAAATTATTAAAAAATTACCTCTTTTTTTCTATAAATTCCCACTCATCCATTCGTTTTATTTAATTCCAAATCCCTCATCCTCAAAGCTCTAGTGGGTTTACCTCTCTGGGATACCTCCCAAGGTGTCCCTTAGCACCCAAGGTCCCGTACTTCAAGATCTATGAGTTATTTTACAAGGTAAGGGAATCCTTCATTCTCTTCTTTAAGTCGACACTTCTTTTATGTTAGCTATTTGAAATTACTTTCTCATATGTTGGGGTTTTATTTTATTTATTCTTCATACTTTCCTTTTGATTTCAATATGATGAGATACCCTTTTTGTTAACATCATTTGATTTTATGAAATTTTAGGTGACGTCGTTAAGTTGCCGAAGTTTTATAAGGGATCTCTTAACTTTTCCTTATATTCGAGTTCATCTCTTTTATTTTTCTCTCCTCACCTCCTCTGTCCAAATGATCATGATAAATCTAGTAAAATCTATATACTATATTTATATCATGTGAATGGAATAACCATCATAAATATTCTTATTCCCTCCCTTTTATTTTTATAAATGAAATCGACGTCCATGAGGTTCTGATTTATAACATTCGTGGAGGATGAAGTTTTGTTCTTCATTTTCTTCTTCATTACAGGTCATGAAATCATATTCATTATTGAAACAGACTATAATATATGTTTTATAACCTAATTAATATTAAAGAACCAGAATATGTACATATAATTATGTTATATGACCAAAATAGTTCATAATATTCCAAATACCGCTGAATAATTGAAGTGGTTGTCATCTAATGATTTATCCTCATTCCATGTAACCAAATGATAGAAATGACCATTATCAATTATTTCTATTCATTAATAATATATAATTCCAATACTGTATATTTATAACCATTCCATATGAAATTGATTACATAAAAACAAGTGAACGGAATATGAAAATAAAGGAAACGAACACTCCAGAATGACGAAATTCAATACAATAACTTATCAATAAAGACTGAAAGTTATTTTTTTATTAATATCATTAAAACAATTACACATCATGGATAAAGAAAATAGTGGAGGCCAATAGAGTCCTTCCGAACCACATTAACACACTCCAAAGGAAGAGAGTTTAGGCTATCATAAACCACCAGAGTCTCCTCGGATCAGCCCCAATGAGCCAGCGCATCAGCCACAAAGTTGGACTCCCTCATACTATGGTGAACCATACTTCCCTGATTAGTCTCCACTTTACACCTATGATAAACATACATTAAATCCCAGGAGATGTCGTGATAGCCCTGCAGAGATCTGACAAGAACCTCCGAGTCTGATTCCACCTCCATCACTGGGAGCCCCTTCCTCCTGCATACCATCAAACCTGAAAGAAGGGTTCTAAACTCCGCACCCATAGAGGTACCTGGTCCATAATAAGCACGGAAGGCAATAATAACTGAACCCCAACAGTCTTGAAGCAAACCACCACCCCTCATAATTCCTCCCATGCATGATCCATCAACATTCAGCTTCCACCCAAGATCTGGAGGCTGCCATCTAACCCACCGTCCTCTATCCAAGCTTTGTCTGCCCTGTCTATCAACCAGACTCCCCATCATAACTAAATGAACCTCATTCATGAAAAGGGAGGAAAGATTAGCTATAGTGGATTTCATTCGGACCAGAAGGTATAATAAGGACCTCCTGCCACCCAACCTCACCTGATTGCGAGCCTCCCATATAGTCCAGCAAATGGATACAAGGATGATGATACGTGTTGTTTGCTCCCACATCCTGCTACCAAGGCCAGATAACCAAAGAAAAATGTGATCACGAACCGAATGGAACTCCCTGCATGGAAACCTGAACTGAGCAATCTGAGACCAGAGGAAAGAAGCCCAGCGCCCCTGAAAAAATAAATGCACTGTTGACTCTGAGCTCAGACTCTCACAACAGTAGCACCGCGAGGCCATGTAGACCCCTCTCCCTTGAATATTATCCTCATTTGGCAGGGCTCGGTTTCTAATCCTCCACACCAGAAAGTTCATTCTCGTTGGTAACATATTACACCAGGTAACTTCATCGACTACCACCACCGTGTCATTTATTTGAAGGATTCTCCTATACCCATTCGTATTAAAACGTCCTGAGCGAACCTCTGTGAAACATCATCTATCTGGATCATCATTCATAACCACACTGCAGAGAAGGTTCATTTGCGACGCATTAAGGGTTGCATGTATAAAGTCATACCTTCCACATGCCTCCTTAAACGAGATGTCAGGATGTGGGTAGCCTTCAAACCAAAGCCTCTCCTCTGTCCACGTGTCCTCCCAAAAACTACTCTCCCCATGACTAATCACCCATCTGGTGTGATCAAGCAGTACATCTAGATGAGAAAACATGCATTTGGCTAGGCTCGTCACCCCACGCATGCAGAAATCCCCAAGCCATCCATACCGTGCTCTGAAGAAACTGGACCACAGAGTATTACCAGCAATCACCTCCCACTCTAGTCTAGCCTGCATCCCCAGTATGGCTTCGTTTATATCACACAGGCCAACCCCTCCCTCCTCCACTGGACCGGCCATCCTCTTCCACAAGGCCCAATGACATCTACCATCTCCCTTCACGTCCCACAAAAGGCTTTGAGAATGCATTCAATCCTATCCACAGTACCCTTTAGAGGGCTGATTATGGAAAAAACATGCATGGGTATAGACAACAGTACACTTTTAATAAGCATAATCCGGCCCCGAAACTAAAGTACCTTGTACTTCCAGTTGAAGATCCTTCCCAAGATGGGATCCACAACCCCGTTAAAATGGTTCTTTAGGATCCTCCCGCTGGACAAAGGGAATTCCCAGATAAATAATAGGGAGTTGTCTCTTCCCACATCTGAGAACCTCTTGGATAATCCTGCATCTTCCTCCTGATCATTTGTTGGATATGAACAAGTGGCTCTTCGCATGATTGACTGACTGCCCACTCTGTTTCCCATACGTGCCCATAATACACTTAAAGGCTTTTAAAGTCTTGTATCCACTATTCAAAAATAATAATATGTCATCGGCGAACATCAGGTGAGATATAGTCCCTGAGTTTCTTCTACCATGGAAAGGCCTCAAGACACCCTCTTCCATACTCTTCTTCATATTTCTAGACAAAGCATCTTGAGCTATGACAAAGATGGCAGGCGAGAGCGGATCACCCTGTCGAACCCCCCTCACAAATTTGAAGAATCCAAAACACTTCCCTAATAAAGAAACCAAGATCCACAGAGAAGCAAAGCACCTGAAATAATGATCGCATAACTGCTCCTGAAACCCAAAACCCCTCATGACCCGTAGTAAAAATCTCCACTCTAAGTTATCATACGCCTTATTCATGTCCACTTTCAGAATGATATTGGATCCAACCGCCCTCTTGTTCAGATCATAAACCATCTCACTTGCAATTCCAACTACCACCTGTATGCTCCTCCCTTGAATAAAACCATGTTGTTCCTCAGAAACAATCCGGGGTAAGACATTGGATAGCCTTCTGCTAATAACCGTCGCCAGAATTTTGTAGGAAACATTGCATAGCAAAATCAGCCTAAAATGGTTGATAAGGAATGGGTCTTTGATCTTCGGCACAAGTACCACCCTTTGAGAAGAGATCCCTTTAATCAAGGGAACCCCCCTGAAGAAGTCCTGAATAGCTTCCACCACACAAGACCCAACCACATCCCATGCAGCACAGTAGAATGAGGCCGGGAACCCATCTGGCCCAGGTGCACTCTCGCGCGACATGCTCCCCAGTGCCTCTCTAATATCCCTCTCCTGAGGTATAGATGAGAAGCGGTCTTTCTCAGATTGAGTAATCAACAAAGGTAAACAGCTCAGAAATCTAGAATCCCCTAGAGATTCTCTTTCAAAACTAGTGGTGTTCTCACCCGCCCAGAGACCCTCAAAATGTTCCAGAGCAAGCTTTCCCGCCACCTCCACATCCGACGTATAAGATCCATCCTCCCTTTTTAAATTGATCTTCATACTCCTCCTCTCTTTGATTCATGCTTGTAAAAATTAATTGTTGCGATCCCCCTCCTTAAGCCATCTCACTCGGGAGCACTGCATGAAAACCCTCTCCATCTCCAGAAACTTCTCTTCCAAGACCACTCTTTTATCACATAACATAGTAAAAATATTCTCATCCCAAGAAGCTTGAAGAGACTCCTCCAATCCGCCAACATCCTCCTTTAAAGAGGTCACCCCAATATTCAAATCCAGTTGCACCACCAACCACTACCTAATCTCCTGTTTGAGCCTTTTAAGACGATTCACTAGCCCTCCCTAAGAACTCTCCTTTTCCCCCTCCGACCAGGAGTTCCTCACGACCTGCACGAACCCAGTATCCTTATTCCATTCGCCTGAATAATGAAAAGTCTTTCCTATCACAGTTTCACGTTTAATATCAAGTAAAAGTGAGGCATGATCCGAGAGGATACGAGGGAGGTGATTAACCGACGATTTAGAGAAAAGGTCCACCCCATGCAAGTTGGTAAGCCACCTGTCCAGCCGGATCTATATCCGGTTATGACCTCTATAGTTTTTACACCACGTAAATTTCGCCCCTTTGAAGCCTAAGTCCAACAAACTTGCTTGCAACAGGCACTCCTTGAAGTCCACCATACCTTCCATGTTGCACCCCATGCCTCCGTGTTTCTCTGAGACATCCACAATAGAGTTAAAATCCCCTCCAACAAACCATGCCATAGAATTAGTTTGAACCGACTTTAGATGAGACCAGAGCTCCCTCATTTCCACTACCTTATTGCTCGCATAAACAAATGAGAATATAGGATGGACACCACCCACTTCAACCTTCATATCATTACACTGAGACATCACACCTACATTCTACACCGATATATCATTCTTTCATCCGACCCAGACTTGAAAATTCATAAGGCCACCATGAAAAGAGTTTGGAAAGCCCATTTTCATTGCCAACCCAAGAAGCTTGCAGGCATCCTGTTTCAGTTCAAGAATCACAACCATAGAAACTTTGGCCTTCCTACATTCCAAAGATAAAAAAGCTCGCTTGGCATGAGCTCCCATACCACGCGCATTCCAAATTATAATGGAAAGCATCCTACATAATCTTACGGGCTTTTTGGCCCAATCAAAGTGATTGATCAGTGGGCACAAGAACACCCTTCCCCTTGGCTTTCGAATGAGTGATATTCCCCGAAAATCCATCCCTACCACTGCCCTATTTCGCTGATAAAAGACCATCATCACATAGAACGTCTAACTCTTCCAACCGAGGCTTCCTCCCTGACGGACCATGAGGGAGAGACTCCTTTCCTAGCTCTCCCTGAAACATAGACAACAGAATGTTCCTCTGAGGAGAAAATTGCGATGACATCACCTCCTTCTTAAGTACAAGATAGGAACACATTTGGAGTTAAGGTAAGGGTTTTTTCCACCCGAACATCCATTTTCATTCGAGATACTTTCATTGTCTAATTACCTCAATGAAATTATTATGTATTGTTATGTACTCATCATATATTCTGTTTGATTATCATATATATCTTTAAAAACCATAATCCTTTTTTATTTTATGGATAGTTACACATTTTTAATGTAACTTACAAAGTTGTTTCCAAAATACAAGCCCGATCCAAGGGAATTTCTCAGATTCTTTCTTATTTTGAAGGGAACTCTATGATCTGGTTTTTTGGAAACCTTTATCTTTATAAAATCACTCATTTTATTATGAAAATACTATCTTACCTCGCTAATGGTTTTATGAAAAGATTCTTCAAAAATAACTACTCTTTTCAAAATAAAATAATATTTATCTAAAGAATTGCTTAATGATTTTATAAGAGTGTTTTCGTCTAATTCAACACTCTTGTTGATTCCATGGTTTTATTGGGTTTAATAATTTAAGAAGTCATCTACCATATTTTATTTAATGGTTTATGACTAACTCTATTATTTATTATATATCCTAAAACCATTCACCATATTATTCCTAATGGTTAGTTTTTATGTTCAATAATTGGGGAAAGTTAGTTACATTTCATTTTATAGTTTCAATATGAATGTATATGGTGTTTATGTTTATCCCCACTCATATGTGGACTTAATTGGACTTATTATGTGATGGGTGGGGCCCGATATAGACCCTCGATGCATCGTAGGTCTCATGAGACAAATAGATGTGGAATTGGCCGAGGCCTTTCCCAATGTGATATGGATTTTGGTCGAGGCCTTAATCTCTAGATGTCTTGGATGAGGCCATGACAAAATGATTTAGAATATCCAGCATAGGCACTTCCCTCTTTATGAAGATATTAATTGAATGTTCATGTGGTTATTCGACTAGTAGAATACCCATGATTATGTTTTATTATGGAATTATTTACTCATCTCCTATTCCTACCATAATGTGTTTCAAGTTTATTATTAAAGTCATGTGTTTTAAATTATTCACCATGTATAATGTTTATATTATCTTTCACTGTATTTCTTACTCTTACTGAGCGTTTGAGCTCACCCTTTATTATGTCTCGTTTTTCTCAGGATATGAGGAAGTAAATTATGATAGACATGCAAGAATAATCTAGGAGACGTGATGTTTCTGTGGAATAAATTAGTGTTATTTTTTCCCTTCATGTTGTAATGATCGACATATGTATGTAACTTGTTTCCAATAATACTAAACTACTCGGTCCTTCTGGATTCATGTTCCTTGTATGTATTCCAACTTAATCAAATAAGGCACCAACTCCAGGAAACTGGGGTCGGGTCCTTAGAGTTGGTATCAGGGGAAGTTTAGTAGAATACATGGAAACTAGATATAAAAAAAATAAGAATTAGGGAAGAGTCCCTAAAATAGTCCTTGAGGATAAACATACAAGAACGTCTTGGTATTTCGGTAAAGAATATATTATGTTGTTCTTTCAAGAAATACATCCCTGTCTAGATACGAGCAGGTTGAGGCGGCTCTGGCACAAATGTATCTAGGTGTAAAACCCAAAAACACCGCTTTGATCTTGACTCGAACGGGAACTGGTGAACGAAAACCGGCCTTGCTGCACTCTTGGTTATGACACTCCCGGTGGATATGCTTAGGATAATTCACATTTTCTTTACAAGCCATTATGAAGGAGTTTAATGTAAATATTCCTCAATGAAACCATTTTTGTGTATATGGGATTAGCCATGCATAGGATCTCAATTTTTATGAGTATTATTAAGTTAAGATTATACATTATGATTCATAACCTAATATAGTGTATGCCATTATCTAGATATGGTGCATAGTAGAAGGAATGGAAATCGCACGAATGCACGTGTCCCCTGTAGGAATTTTCCTCCGATACAGGATAATTATGTTGGATCTGGTGCTGTGACTAGTGTTGAGAAACTCATAACTATACTGGGAAAACATACTCAGTTTATGAATAATAACCTTACCCGTATGGAGCATCCGGATCCACCACGTGGAGGAGCCATTCTAGATCTCTTTATGCAACAATCGAATCCATCATTCAATGGGACTACAAACCCATTTGTAGCAGAGCAGTGGATATGTTCCCTTGAGAAGATATTTCTTGCTTTGGGTTGAAATGAAAGAGAGAAGGTTGTCATGGTAGTATATCATCTATCAGGAGATGTGGATCAGTGGTGGTCATTAATCCAAAACACAAAGGAGGAGGAAGAGATAGAAGAGATGGAATGGAGGGATTTTAAGGAAATCTTCTTAGAAAAATATTTCTCTCATGAGCAGCGAGAAAATATGGGGAGACAATTATTGAATCTGAGGAAGAAGGAGGATAAAAAGGTTTCCATGTCTGAGGCCAACTTCACAAGGTTAGCAATACATGTTGTGGACTATATACGAAATATAAGGAGCAAAATTGATCGATTCTTTGATGGCCTAAAGCCATTATTCTGGCGGGCACTGGTCTCCCAATGTATTTCATCATATGCGGATATAGTTTCATGTTCCATAAATATAGAAAAAGTATTCTCTAAGTCTTATGACTTTAAGGGAATGTAAGAAAAGAAGAGGGCTGATGAAAACCCTAGGAAAGGAAATAAGGAAATGGGGAAGAAGGGAAGAGTCGAATTTCCACCATGTGACAATTGTGGAGGGAAACACCCTGGTACATGCTTAAAAGGAAAAGGAGTATGTTAAAAATGTTGTCAGAAAGGACATCTTGCTAGTGATTTCCAAGGGAAGAAGTAATCTAGTGATGTTCAATGCTATAGTTGTCGGAATATGGGACACTATTCTAGTGATTGTCCAAAACATCAAGGAAATATGCAATAGAAAAGGGCAAGGGATCGGGGACAAGCTTATGAAATCACAACTGTAGAGGTTCCTAATGATGTGGTGGTAGGTATTTTAATTGTTCCCTCAAGTTTATCCAATGCTTTATTTGATTATGTATCATTGCATTATTTCATATCTTCCCAGTTTTCTAAGAAAATAAGATATTTCCAATTTGATTTAACAAGGGGGTTGCCAATGAAAACTCCTAAGGGAAGTATCATCGCTACAAAGTTCTATGAATCAGTTCCCCTTAGGGCATACAAATGTTCTTTATCTGATGATCTCAACGTCATACCCATGATTTAATTTGATATAATTCATAGTATGTATTGTCTTTCGGACCATGATGCAAAAATTTATTGTAAGAAGAAGGTGGTTACGATTTTTGATGACGATGATAAAGAACACCTTATCTTTAGAGCAGAATCGTCACCACCTGATTCTTATCTTGATCCACCCCCAACAGCTCAACTAAATTCAATTATTGTAGAGGAAGTGAATGAAATAACTGTGGGTGAGGAAAGGAATGTTCAAATATAGGATGTACCTATTGTGAGAGAATATGTTGATGTATTTCTAGATGATTTACCTGGACAACCTCCAGAACGAGAAATTGATTTTTCCATTGATTTATTTCCTGGTTCAAGGACCATATCGAATAGCCCTTATAGAATGGCCATTGTGGAACTAGTTGAACTAAAGAAACAACCACAGGAATTGGGTAATAAAGGATTTATCCTTCCTAGTGTTTCTCCATGGGGAGACCCAATTCTTTTTGTTAAGAAGAAAGATGGATCTATGAGGTTTTGTATCGACTACATGGATATCAATACTATAACAATAAAGAACAAGTATACCATACCTCGCATTGATGATTTATTTGACCAACTGCATGGAGCTCAATACTTTTCAATGATTGACCTCCGATCTGGATATCATCAGTTGTGTGTGAAAAAGGAAGACATTTTGAAAACAACGTTTCGAACCAGGTACGAGAATTAAAAGTTTATAATAATGCCTTTTGAAATGACTAATGCACCCTCTGTCTTCATGGATCTAATGAATAGATTTTTCAAGGAATATATCGATGATTTTTTAGTGTTATTCATTGATGATATCTTGGTATACTCCAAAAGCTGCGAAGAACATGAAAATCACTTGCGCATTATCGTGAAGACTCTTAGAAGATGTGAATTATATGGGAAGTTTAGCAAGTGTGAGTTCTGGATTCAAGAGATTTCCTTTCTTGGTCATATTGTTTCTAAGGATGGAATAATAGCTGATCCTGCAAAGACAAAGGCAATCGAATATTGGCCCATGCCAACAAACATAACTGAGGTACGCAGTTTTATTGTCTTAACCGGTTATTATCGGAGTTTCATACCGAATTTTGCCCGACTAGCTAACCCACTAACTAAGCTCACACGTAAAGGGGTTAAATTTGTTTGGACAAAAGATTGTGAAGAATGTTTCGAAGAACTGGAGAGAAGATTAGTGAATGCTCCTATATTGACTCTGCCATCGAGGAATGATGGGTTTTTTTATTTATAGTGATGCTTCCAAGAAAGGACTTGGTTGTGTCCTTATGAAAAATTATAGGGTTATTTCTTATGCATCAAGACAACTAAAAAATCATGAGGAAAACTATCCTACTCTTGATCTTGAGTTAGGTACAGTAATCATTTCTTTGAAGATATGGATACATTATCTCTGTGGTGAAAAATGTGACATTTATACTGATCACAAGAGTTTGAAGTATATTTTCTCACAGAAAGAACTCAACATGAGGCAAAAGAGATGGCATGAACTACTCAAGGATTATAACTGCACGATACACTACCACCTGGGGAAAGCATGTAAGGAGGCAGATGCCTTGAGCAGGAAGGATCATGGAGTTTTGAGAAAGATGATAGTTTAAAGGGATCCTATTTTCATGGATCTATTAAAGATTGATATGGGAATAACCATGGAAGGTGAAACATCAATTATTTTTCAAATGGTTTCAAAAACATCTTTACTATAACGGATAAAAAAATCTCAGGCTGATGATGGGGAGTTTCAAAAGAATATTAAAGCTGTGAATGATGGGAGATTGAGTGACTTCGTATATGAAGATGGAATATTGAAATTTGGGAAGAGACATTGTGTTGCCGATATACCTGATCAAAAAAGGGAATTGTTGGATGATTCTCATAGTTCCAATTTCTCTATACACCCTGGAAGCACTAAGATGTATAGAGATTTGAAGGAACATTTTTTTGTGGGACAACATGAAGAGGGAGATTGCTGATTTTGTCTCAAGATGTATATTTTGTCAATAAGTGAAAGCTAGAAGGCAACAACCTAGAGGAGTATTGAAACCTATTCCCATACCTGAGTGGAAATGGGATAATATCATGATGGACTTTTTCATGGGACTACCAAATACTCCTAGAAGGAACAATGTAATATGGGTTATTTTTTATCGTCTTACCATGTCAGCGCATTTTCTTGCTATAAGAGAATATCTAGCACTTGAACATCTAGAAATACTATATGTTCATGAAGTTGTGAGACTTCATGTAGTACCCCTATCGATTTTTTCTGATCGTGATCCATGTTTTACATAAAGATTTTGGAAATGTCTTCAGAAGGCCCGAGATACTGGTCTTCGTTTGAGAACTACCTACCACCCACAAACTGATAGACAATCGGAACGGAAAATTAAAACATTGGAAGACATGTTGAGGTTTTTTTCACTTGATTTTCAAGGCATGTAGGATCCGTATTTACCTCTCATATAATTTTTCTACAACAATATCTTCCATTAATGTATACTGATGTCACCCTATGAAGAATTATATGGGAGGTGATGTCGTACACCAACTTGCTGGGATGATGTTGGTGAAAGAAATCTCGTGGGCCAAAAACTTGTTGAAGAAACAATGGAAAAGGTGAAGATTATCCATAAACATATCAAAATAGCTCAATGTAGACAAATTATATATGCTAATAACTGAAGGAAGGATTTGGAATATCAAGAAGGTGATCACGTTTTCTTAAAGGTATCTCCATGGAAGGGTATTATACGATTCAGTAAGAAAGGAAATTAAGTCCTAGGTACATTGGACCTTTTGAAATTATGGACCGAAATGGAGTCGTAGCTGACCGTTTGGCAATTCCGCCATGTCTCTCCAAGGTTCACAATGTTTTCCATGTGTCAATGTTAAGAAAGTACACGTCATACCCAACACATGTACTCACTTATGAAGAAGTGGAAGTTGAGCCCGATCTATCTTACTGTGAAGAGCCTATCAATATTATTGATACTAGGGAACATATATTGAGAAATTTGATGACTCATCTGGTGAAGTTTCTATGGAGTAACCATAAGATGGAGAAAGCAACATGGGATCCTGATGAGCTTATGTTAAATACATACCCGAATATTTTTAGGTAATATTCTGTGAAATTTGAGGATGAAATTTTTGTAAGGAGGGGAGAATGTAACACCCCAAGGTTTTGAAAATAATTATAGAATTTTATAATCTAACCATTAAACAGAACTTTTTCTCTTCTATGTTTTGAATTTCAAGAAATGGTCATCTATAGTTGTGTTCAGTAAGTCATTTGGAGTCTGATAGAACAATATTGATTTTTGGTGAATAGTAATATACCCTTATAAATAGTAATATGAATAGTAATATGACCCTTGAATAGTAAATAAAGATATTAATTTATTTTCTTAAGGAAATATGATAATGGGATCTTAATTAATTTTTCAATGCCACAGAAAACTAATTACACTTCAAGATTGTTATTTTTTGAATTCACTATGACCTTATTTAAAAATAAAATTAATAATATTTAGAAATTTATTTTTGAAAAATAGATTTCACTTTTGAATTATACACATCGAAAAATAGTAGGGGTGAATTTTTGAAATTTTTCTAAAATGCATGAATTTTCCATGAATGTTAAAAATACGGTTTTGAGTTTTCGGTAGATTAATAACATCATAATGATGTAATAATTAAATATAAAATTATGGTCAACTTTTTTATAGTACCCTATGACATGAGGTGTCCCAAGTGTCTTAAACCATGGGCAAATACCCTGGGAAAGCCCATGGTTAGGCCAAAACCACTAATGAGGTGTCCCTTTGAAATTATTAAAAAATTACCTCTTTTTTTCTATAAATAACCTCTCAGCCATTCGTTTTCATTCATTAAAAATCCCTCATCCTCTAAGCTCTGGTGTATTTACCTCTCTAGGAGTCCTCCAAAGGTTTCCCAAATCCACCAAGGTCCCATACATCACGATCTAGGAGTTATTCTACAAGGTAAGGGAATCCTTCATTCTCTTCTTTAAGTCGACAATTATTTTATGTTAGCTATTTGAAATTACATTATCATATGTTGGGGTTTGATTTTATTTATTCTTCATAATGTAATTTTTATTTCAATATGACGAGATACCCTTTCTGTTCTCATCATTTTATTTTAATATATTTTAAGTTACGCCGTTAGGCTGCCGAATTTTTATAAGGGATATCTTAACTTTTCTTTATTTTCAAGTTCATCTCTTTTATTTATCTCTCCTCACCACCTATGTCAAAATGACCATGTTAACTCCATTAAAATATATATACTAGATTTATATTATGTTAATTGAATAAACATAATAAATATTCTTATTCCCTCTCTTTTATTTTTATAAACAAAATCGACGTCCATGAGGTTCTGATTTATAACATTCGTGGAAGATGATGTTTTGTTCTTCAATTTCTTCTTCATTATGGGTCATTAAACCATATTAATGGTTGAAACAGACTATAATATATGTTTTATAACCTAATTAATATTTAGGAAGAAGAATATGTACATATAATTATGTTATATGACCAAACAAGATCATAATATTCCAAATACCGCCGAATAATCGAAGTGGTTGTCATCTAATGATTCATCCTCATTCCATGTAACCAAATGATATAAATGGACATTATCAATTATTTATGTTCATTAAAAATATATAATTCCAATCCCGGAGATTTAAAACCATTCCACATGAACTTCATTACTTAAAAACAAGTGAACTGAATATGAAAATAAAGGAAACGAACACTCCAGAACGACGAAATTCAATACAATAACTTATCAATAATGACATAAATGAACTAACCAGAATTATGGTAAACTAAATACATGTCTAATAGGTTTTTAAATAAGTTATTAAAAAGTATAATTTCATATTCCAGGATCTTATGTACAAGATAGGAACACATTTTTAGTTAAGGTAAGGGTTTTTTCCACCCGAACTTCCATTTTCATTCGGGATAATTTCATTTTCTAATTACCTCAATTAAATTGTTATATATTGTTATATACTCATAATATATTCTGTGTGAGTATCATATATATGTGTACAAACCAGAACCCTTCCTTATTTTATGGATATTTACACATTTTTAAAGGAACTTACAAAGTTGTTTCCAAAATACTAGCCCGATCCAAGGGAAATTCTTAGATTCTTTCTTATTTTGAAGGGCACTCTATGATCTGTTTTTTGGAAACCTTTATATTTATAAAATCACTAATTTTAATATAAAAATACTACCTTACCTCAATTATGGTTTTATACAAAGATTTTTCCAAAAGAACTATTCTTTTCAAAATAAAAGAGTATTTATCTCAAGAATTGCTTAATGATTTTATAAGAGTGTTTTTGTCTAATTAAACACTTTTGTTGATTCCATGGTTTTATTGGGTTTAATAATTTATGAAGTCATCTACCATATTTTATTTAATGTTTTCTGGCTATCTCTATTATGGATGATCTATCCTAAAACCATTCACCATATTATTCTGAATGGTTAATGTTTATGTTCAATAATTGGGGAAAGTTAGTTACATTTCATATGATTGTTTCAATATGAATGTATATGTTGTTTATGTTTATCCCTACTCATATGAGGAATGCATTGGAATTATTATGTGATGGGTGGGGCCCGCTATAGCACCTCGATGCATCGGTATGTCTCATGAGACAAATAGATGTGGAATTGGCCGAGGCCTTTCCCAATGTGATATAGATTTTGGCCGAGGCCTTAATATCTAGATGTCTTGGCCGAGGCCATGAAAAAATGATTCAGAATGTCCGGAATATGAACATCCCTCTTTATGATGCTACTAATTAAATTTTCATGTGGTTATTCGACTAGTAGAATACCCATGATTATGTTTTATTATGGAATTATTTACTCAGCTCTTATTCCTGCCGTAATGTGTTTCATGTTTATTATTAAAGGCATGGGTTTTCAATTATTCACCATGTCTAATTTTTATATTATCTTCCACTTTATTGCTTACTCTTACTGAGCGTTTGATCTCACCCTTTCTTATTTCTTGTTTTTCTCAAGATATGAAGAAGTAATTTATGAATGACATGCAAGCATAATCTAGGAGACATGATGATGATAGTGGAATAAATTAGTGTTGTTTTTTTTCCATTCATGTTGTAATGATCAACTTATGTATGTAACGTTTTCCAATAATACTAAACTAATTGGTGCTTCAGGATTCGTATTCCTTGTATGTATGTCAACATAATCAAATAAGTCACCGACTCCGGGCAACTGGGGTCGGGTCCTCACACATGTGGTGACCTTACAAACCCTCTTAAGTTGGGGGCCAGTTGAGGACACTACATGGAATGTAGTGTTAATGAAAACTATGTGTAGTTTTTTTATTTGATATATCGATAGGGGTTGCGTCTCATATCTAAAAACACATTTTCTAAATGTGGTTCATACAGAATCTTCCCAGAATAACGGATGAAGTCTAAACCCCCAATTCTCAATCTGAGCTCCAATCAAGACACCATCAGGTGCATTGGAATCTCACTGGTGAGTTCTTAAAACCTCTAGAGCCTTTATTCCTGATTCATCCTCTCTAATGAGTTATTCAATGTTGGGTGTTTTTCAGATTTTCATAGATCTTTGCCCATTTAAGATGATTCAAGGGAGAATATTTAAGTATATTGATCGTACGACATCGAGGAAGGTGGTTTTTGAATTTTTTGTTTGTCTCTATATTATATATGATAAAATTTATGTATGCACAAATTTTGGGTATTGCATGATTTTTAATTTAACACTATTATTACCTACTATGGTTCGATTAAATGATAAAGGGTTTTTTATTTTGTGTAAGTTTAGGTACCTTATCTAAGGAAAACCCCATGGGTGTTTATCCCTTGGTTTTTTTATGGCCATTTGTTCTAGGTTTCCTATAACGCATACCTTATTTTCCATGCCTTGTTTAACTAGTATTGAGTTTTATTAACTATATTAAATGCATGTGATATGAATTGAGATGGTTCAATCCATGTAGTAGTTATATATTACATGAGATTCTTTGATATGATATGCACAATATTTTTCCAATGGACCATGAGAAACTTGGAATAGGAATAATGAGGGGACTTCAAGATTATTTTGTTTGATTTTATATGAATGCTATTTATTTTTCCAATGGACCATGAGAGCCTTGGACCAGGAATACTGAGGGGGATTCAAGATTATTTACACAGGACTGTGAGAGCCTTGGTGTTGAACTTAGAAAAAAGGGGTTAGACTATGAGAGCTTTCCTAGAAGGTTTTTATTTATTTAATTGATGTTATGTGGGACCACAGGGGTTATATTGTGAGAGATTTCCCAATGGGTCATTTGTGAGTAGTTTAATGATTATGATTCATCTGCCAAGACAAATCACAAGCTTGGATTCAATCTTAATTGATTGTTTATATTGTCTTCTGAGACATCTGTTTTGTTACTTTACCTGGGGGATACAGATCTTTGGCTAGATTTCAGGGTTACATGATTCAACGGAAGAATAATAAATTGTAAATAAATGTAATTGAAAATTTCTGGATTATTTACTTTTGATTTCTTCCTAGATTATTGTGTCATTATTTCATATTACCTACTATAAATATTAATTGATAGTTAGGCATAGAACTTTTGGTGGTTGTCTACTTGGATTAGTCTCACACCAGATTTGGGTCATGATTTTGGACCCAAACAGATTATAAGATTATAGGTATATATAAGGGAAATATCCCTTCTTCCTCAGGTACTTGATTTCCATCAGATCTCAAGATCATGGGGCCAAGCTCATGCTTGCGATACTATTTGAGTTTACTTATTTTCCCTTTGTATTGGATTGTATTTTATTTCCAACTTTAGGACCTATTTTCCTACTTTCCTAGACACATGTCATGCATCATTTATATATATATATATATATGCTCTGGTTGTTTTATTATTATCAGTCTTCTTCTGTTTACTTATACTGTTTATTTATTAATTCTATTGTGTATACTCTGCCAATGAGGGAATAGTTTCCCCATTATCATACTTTGGTCCTCACTACTAGTCAGCAGCTTCTAGTGTTTGGGGAAATGTGCTTGAGGTCATGTGACCAAATAGGTATGGGGCACCATTGGGTGGCACCCAGATCTGGTACGTTATAAATTAGTATCAAAGGCATGTTAATTTATGGTTTTTCTTATAGTTTGGTGACATTATAAAGTGATATGAATGAAATGAAGTTTGTTAATTAGTTGTTCCCAAGAGTATCTACCCCATGCATAGGGAAAATCCAAATCACCTCAAATAGAATTGTAATTTTTGGATTTTGAACTGTTACAGTTGATTCGATTTAACTATTGGGTGACACACTTGTTTTTCGTTGTTATAATTGATATCATTGTGGTTCTATTTTGTTGCAACCTGATAAGATGAGGGTATTCCATCTAATGCATCATATAGTAACTTTTAGAAATCACATGTCTTGCAATATTTCCATGCCATTTAGATGGCATTAATTATTTCAGGATGTGGTGATAGATGTTTTGTGAGATATGAAAGATGTTGTGATAGATTCTATGATAGAAATACGTTTTATTTTTATAGGGTATTGGTATATATAAAGATTCATTTGGATGGATGCCAAGCTTTATTCCATGAGGTGTTATGGGCCCTCTTGGATTATAATTTGGTGGATCATGTTTGAACTTTAATTGAATTCTGTTAAGATATGAAAAGAATAAGGATTCCAAGCATTGATTTTTAGGGGAGTATAGGCTCTCACGGATCATAAAATGGCTTCAGATGTCCAAATTTTAAGATTTTGGGGTTCCAGAGAAGTATCATAGGTTTAATTACTAGAAAACCAAGAAAACATGTTGTGTGATGTTATAAACGCATGCCACGTGTCCTTCTGTTTTGGAAGAAATGAATTTTCGTAAGTACATATTGTGTACCATATGTACATGTCGTATAGTTGTTGATCATGTGACTGACTATGTGAGCATACATGGGGTAGGTAATCTTTTTTTAGAACACTCTATGTACTAGTGGTACACATAATTCTCTAATCGACCGTGTGTCCTGCCGTATAACTAACAACATGGGTGGATGGAATTTCTGTTGTACACGTCCTGTATGGAGTGTGCACGTCATGTAGTGTTACACTAATATAACCATGTAGTTTTAGCCATGTAGAAGTACTTGGGAAGGAGGGAATATTCAAGTACATATTGTGTCTTAGGAGGAACACTCCATGTGTATGGGTGTTACATGACCACGTTAGCAGAGGTACAAGCCCATGTTAAGGCTTAAGGAAAAATGTCGTGTAATGGTTATACACACCATGTAACCCTATTTTGAAGAACTTGAATGTTTTCCTTCCCCTGATCCATTATTTTAGTTACAATTTTCAGTTTTCATTAATATTATATTTAGGTGTGTGCTTGATCATGAAGAGTCCTGCCACCGAGATGTCCTTCAGTTGTATGCCCGGTACTGGGTGATGATCAAACACTGGAAATGGTAAATCAAGGACTAATGGGATATTCTCCTATCATTACCTTCTTTTACCTATACTTTACACCAAAAATAGGTTCTGATGTATATTTCATTGAAGGATTTATCAGAATGATTCATACTCTATAGGGAGAACCACATCATGCCCTGACTATGGAAGAGTTAACACGGTTGTTCCAGCAACAGCATCCTCCCATGTTTTCAGGGTATGGAGGACCACTGTCTATAGTGTCATGGTTATAGGACATGCTTTCTATCTTCTGGCATCTAGAGACTCCTCCTTATAGAAGGGTGATGCTTGCAACTTACAAGCAATGTGATTCTGCCCAAAGATGGTGGGATGTTATTTCATGGGCAGGACGTCATCCTGATATGTATTGGGAAGAGTTTTAGAGGACCTTCTATGATTACATCTACCCCTAGTGATTGAGGGCCGAATGATCCTAGGATTTCATTCATTTGGATCAAGGCAAACTTTTAGTGATGGATTACTCTTCTCGCTTTACAGAGCTTTATCACTTTACACCTGTTCTAGGGGGTGAAGAGGTATCACTGGCTAGGTGATTTGAGGATGGTCTCAGGTATGTAATTCGATCACAGGTGAATGTTTTTAGGTTGAAATCGGTGACTTATATAGTAAAAAATTCATTGATTACCAAGTGAAATATGAGGGAGTTTGGAGCTGTGAGCCAGGGTAGTTCAGAATCTATGGCTGGTACTCCTTCGACTGAAAGTATAAAGTTCCATAGGGAGCCTTTGCGCGGTGATTCCAGTAGAAGGGATGTTTCTTTAGGTAACAATGTGAGATGCTAACAATGCATGAAGAGTGGTAACATGAGGCCACAGTGCCCAAGTGACCCATTTGAGTGCTAATATTGTGGAAAGATGGGTCATATCCGGCATTTTTGTAGGATGTTTTCACCCACAGCTAGTGAGAGGGGATCTCTTATGATTCCACATATAGGATAGGGGACACTAGTTCTTAATCAGTCATGGAACAAAAGTTCGTCGGGCCATTCAGGCTGAGGAGGTGGACATGGTCATGGTAGCTAGACGACAAGTTTTTAGTGACAAGTGAGTGGATCAGCTCAGTGTGGGAAGGCAGGGTCACAGGACCACAGTACAGGTCAGAAATTTGTGATGGAGAAAACCTAGCATGAGCAGGATCCTGGACCCTCTACAGTCAGAGGTACGATTCTGGTTTCCTCGGTTTTACCTTTTTCTCCTTTTGATACATGGGATTCGCATAGTTTTATATATGCTACCATTGTGGAGAGCCTTGGGATGTGCATCTTTACTTATGATGATGTTGTAATGTTAAAAAATCCATTGAGGATTAGGACGGCTCTTGTATGTCAATGAAAGGAGTTCCCTTTTGAAGTTGGTGGGTGTCACTTATTATGGGACCTCTATGTCTTAGAGATGAAAGTATTCGATGTGATTCTTGGAATGGGCTGGTTGGTCTCCTTTCAGGCTTTTGTTGACTGTTATCGCCACATGGTGAGTTTCATGTCACCAGAGGGCAGATACTTTCTACACACGGGAGAATAGGATGTCCAGATGAGCAGAGCTGGACCCGAGCATCATGTGAATGGAGGAATCCTAGCTCAGATTGCTAGTTTATATCTGGATGACTAGGGGACTTCACAGATGAACATTCCTCTAGTGGTGGATCATTTTAGAGATGTATTTCCAAAATAATTTTCAGGTTTACCTCCAAATATATAGGTGCATTTTTCTATTTATCTTGTACCAGGAGTGGAAACAATGTCCATTCCTCTTTATAAGATGGCTACACTAGAGTTACAGGAGCTCAAGAAGTAGTTAGAGGAGTTGCTGGAAAAGGGTTTCATCCTACCCAATACATCGCAATGGGGTTCTCCTATCCTTTTTGTGAAGAAGGAAGATAGTACCCTTAGACTTTGTAAGGATTATTGGAAGCTAAACCAGTTTACAATCAATAATCGATATCCCATGCTAAGGATTGATGATCTCTTTGATCAGCTTCGAGGAGCCCAGGTTTTCTCAAATATTGACTTTTGATCAAGTTATCATCATTTGTTCTTTAGACCATTAGATATGCCTCTTACAGTCTTTTAGATAAGGTATGGTTTATACTAGTATTTGGTTATTCTGTTCGATCTCCGAAATGCACCGACAGTTTTCATGGCACTGATGAACTTTGGGTTTCATACATTGATTCATTTTGTGGTGGTCTTCATGGATGATATCTTGGTGTACTCTCACAGTTGACATGACCATGCCATATGTCTTGATATCATATTGAGTATAGTGAGAGAGAATCAGTTATATGCTAAACTCTCAAAGTGCCACTTTTGGAAAGAATAGATTCACTTATTGGGTCATATAATCTCAGATACATGAGTATCAGTAGACCTAGAGAAGGTGAGAGTGGTAGTTTCTTGGGAGCAGCCAAATAACATCATTGAGGTATGGAGTTTTCTAGGGAAATATAGTTATTACAGATGTTTTATCCAAGACTCATAATGCTTAGTGGAACCATTGACTGTCCAGACTAAGAAGGGTGGTAAGTACTTGTGGATAGATTTCTACAATTATTCCTTTTAAGAGCTGAAAGGGAGACTGACTTTAGC
Organism: Viscum album; assembly: GCA_963277665.1. Classification (NCBI taxonomy): domain Eukaryota; kingdom Viridiplantae; phylum Streptophyta; class Magnoliopsida; order Santalales; family Viscaceae; genus Viscum; species Viscum album. The sequence goes on from OY728120.1 coordinate 584,770,001, forward strand.
ACTGATCTTGATTTTTTCAGATGCAGGAAAGAGTTACACTGTTTACATTGATGCATTAGGTATCGGACTAAGAGTAGTTCTTATTCAGGGGGGAGGATTTTTTGCTTATGTGTCTTGGTTGTTGAGTTTCCTTGAGAGGAAATACTCGACGCATGATCTCAAGTTGGATGCAGTTGTGAATCCATTGCATTGTTGGAGACATTATCTTTTGGGAGAGCATATTATGGTATACACTTACGAAAAAATCCTCAATTATATCTTTTTATAGCATGATCTTAATTTTTCACAATGAAGGTGCGTTGAGTACCTTCAGTATTTTGACTTTGAGATTTCATGTACTCCTGGGAAAGGTATCATAGTGGCTGATGCTTTGAGTAGGAGGAATCAAATATAGGCACTCTAGGAGGCCAGTAGTGAGTGGAAGCTTATGGGTCCATTCTCTAAAGTGCATTTGTAGTTGCATGATAAACTAGGGTAGATGTTTATTTCTTATATAGTTGTTACCTCTAATCTATTGGATCAAGTGAGAATGAGGAAGATATCAGATTCCGAAGGCCTAATCCTATGGGAGAGTGTGTCCAGTGAGGACCCTACTCCTAGGTGGACCATAGGAGAGGATGAGGTTTTTCATTTTCATGGGTTCATGTGGGTATCATCAGACATACACGAGGAGATGTTGCGTGATTTTCATGCCTTAGTATGGGCACATAATCCTGGTGTCACCAAGATTTATCACGTTTTACATCGTCAGTATTGGTGGTCTGGAATGAAGTGGTATATAGCTAGTTTTCTAATGATATGTTCTATCTGTCAGTAGGTGAAGGTGGAGCATCCGTGACTAGAAGGGATTTTACAATATTTAACCATTCCTGAGTGGAAGTGGAATGATTTCACGATGAATTTTGTGATAGGTTTACCGAGTTCACCTCGAGGGAATGATGTTGTTTGGGTTGTCATTGACAGAAGCACAAAGATTTCACATTTCCTACAGATCAAGGAAACCTTCAGTGTTGATGAGGTTGGAAGTTTTACATCTGAGATATAGTAAGTTAGAATGGGATTCCTGACTCTATAATTTCATACAGGGATGCATGGTTTACTTCTCATGTTTTTCATGGACTATAGAGGGATTTGTGTACACATGTACATCCGAGTACAGCTTATCATCCCCAGAAAGATGTCTAGTTCGAGCACACAATTCAGGTTTCGGAGGACATGCTATGAGCATGCGTTCTTGATTTTGGGGGATCATGGGAGATACATATTCCAATGGTGGAGTTTTCCTATAATAATAGTTTTTAGGCCACAATTCATATGGAACCTTTTGAGGCTTTGTATGGCAGGCCATGTCAATCACCCTTATGTTGGTAGGAGGTAGGAGAGGAGGCTATGTTGGGACCTCATCTTGTCTAGGAGACAAGTGAGAAGTTAGTGTTTATTCAGAATAGGATGGCTACTACATACTATCACATGAAATCTTATGAAGATCTATGGAGATGATCTCTGGAGTTCAAGGTCATAGATCAGGTTTTCATGCGTGTCACACTGAGGTTGGGACATATGAGGAATATGAAATAGGGTAATCTTTTGCTGAGATATGTCGAGCTATTTGAGGTTTTGGAAAGAGTTGGGCCAGTTTCCTATCAGTTTTAGTTACATCAGAGGTATTGGGCTATGCATGATGTCTTTCATGATTCTTAGCTACAATGATACTTTTCAGACCCATATCTTGTTTTTCAACCCGAGGAGGTTGAGTTAGTGGTCGATGCATCTTTTGAGGAGCACCCAACTTGGATTATGGATCACAACACAAAGGTTCTCTATGGCTAGTATGTTCCACTAGTATGGATACTATGGTATCACATGCAAGTGCAAGAAGAGACTTGGGAGAGGGAGACTGATCTGCGATTGCAGTGGCCAGAGTTGTTCATATATTCTTCTTCACCACCTTTAAAAGGGAAATTTGGGGATAAATTGATTTATAGGGGAATTTTGTAAGAACCTGAATCTTCTTTTTAGGTATGGATATTTTTTTTGGGTTGTTTTGAGGAAAAAGGAAGAAAATTGGATTTTCTAAGTACACTCTATGTACTTTTGAGTACACATCGTGTAACTAGATTTTCGCATACAACTACATTTTGACCATGTAACAACCAAATACATGGTCGTGTGGTGACCTGGAAGACCTGATTAAGTTGGGGGTCAGTGGAGGCTATTGCACGGCGTGTAATGTTAATGAAAATACCGTATATTTTTCTTTTTAATTGATGTATCGGAAGGTGTCATGTCTCATATTTGAAAACACCTTCTTCTGAATGTGGTGCGTACAGGAGCACCCCAGAATGATAGATGAAGTCCAAACCCCTAATTCACCATCCAGGATTCGATCAAGATATTTTCAGGTGCATTGGAGTCCCATCGGTGAGTTCTCAAACCCTCTAGATCCTTTATTCCTAATTCATCCACTCTTGTGATTTATTCAAGGTCGGGGTTTTTTCACCTTTTTATTGATCTATGCCGAACTAGGATGATTCAAGGGTCAATGTTCAGTTATATTGATCGTACAAAATCGAGGTAGGTTTTTTCTACCTTTTTTGTTTCTAATTGGATTATATATTCTAAAAGCTCCACATTACCACATTTTGGGTATTTCTTGAATTGGAATATAACCCTGTTATTATCTGCTATCGTTTGATTGGTTGATAAAGGTCTGATTCTTATGCTTAAGGTTAGATACCTTTTCTAAGGGACACCCCATTGGAATGTATCCCTTGGTTGTTTGTTTTTGAATGTTTAGTCTAGGTTTCCTATGAGTAATACCTTGTGTTCAATGCCTTGTTTGATTAGTATAGAGTTTGATTAATTATATGAAATTCATGTGATATGAATTGTGAATGGTTAAGTTGTGTAGTAGTTATAGATTACTTGAGCTACTTTGATGTGATATGGGTGTTATGTTTCCAATGGACCATGAGAGCCTTAGACCAGGAAGACCGAGGTGACTTCCAGATTATTATTATTTTGATATAATATCCATTCTATTTATTTTTCCAATGGACTGTGAGAGCCTTGGACCAAGAAGACTGAGATGACTTCCAGATTATTTACATAGGACTATGAGAGCCTTGGGGTAGAACTTTGACCAAAGGGGTTAGACCATGAAAGATTTCCCAAAGCGTAATTATTTATTGAATTAATGCAATGTGGGTTCAAAGGGGTTATACTCTGAGATATTTCCTAGAGGTTTATTTGTGAATATTTGAATGATTGGGATGCACTCACCAAGGAAAAGCGTAATCTTGGATTTGGCCTTACTTGATTACTTAGATGGTATTCTGAGACATATGTGTTGTTGTATTACATGAGGGATACAAATCTTAGGATAGATTCTAGCGTTACATGATTCAACCGATGAATAATAAATTCTAAATTAATGTAATTGAAAACAGTGGTATTGCTTACTTTTGAGTACATCCTATTTTATTGCTTTATTCTTTCATATTACCTGCTATATATATTCACTGACAGTTAGGCACATATTTTTTAGTATTTGCCTACTGGGATTCATCGCACACCTTATTTGGGTCATGATTTTGAAAAAAAAGATTATATGGTTGTAGGTATATATAAGGGCTAGAAACCATCTTCATAGGCACTTGATTTCTGTCAGATATGGAGAACATGAGACTAAGCTCAGGCTTGAGATGTATCATTTATATATATATTCTCTTATTGTTTTATTACTATTAGTCTTCTAATATTTACTTCTATTTTTTATTTATTAATTCTTCTATGTTTACTTTTCCAACAATGGCATAGTTTCCCCATTTTCATACCTTTTCCCTTGCTACTAGTTGGAATCCTCTATCAATTGGGGAAATGCATTTGAGGTAATGTGACCAACCGGGTATGGGTAACCACTGGGTGGAACCTGGATCTGGGACATTAGATGGGTCCATCTCAGACGTTATGTTGGCATCTGGTTCACGCAGCCATGTGGCTGGATAAGGTCGACCGCCTCCTCTCCACACGCGGTCCATGTTGGATCATGTGCCAATGCATGTCGTGGCCCGCCCCATGGGCCACTCGGATCGGTGTTTCCCCCTGCACTGTCTTGGCCCCTAATGTCTGCAGCCTCCACCACCTCAGTGCACCACCTCCCACTTGCAGCTATCACCATAGGCCATCGTCGACCGCCTTTGGCACCGGTGTGTCGGTAGTCTCCTTTGTAGGCCACAAACTCTCTCTAATGGTAATTTTTCTGATTCGTCTACGTATCCAGGTTTCTTGAGGTGCTACTATCACTTTTGCGTACTCCTCTCTGTTTTTTCATCACTCCAGGGGTTGGACCTCATTTGGAATCCCCCCCACAAACAATGATATGATGCGACATCATGGGTACATCAGTGATGAACAAAGAGAGATAGAGAGAAGATCACAAAGAACACCTAATGAAAAAACCAGCCTTTGTTCGTGTCGGACCAGAATTTTTCTTATTAGTGGGATCACGAAGAATAATTCAAATAACCAAGATTTAGTTCCCAATATCAATCCCACAAAAAAATATCCCTATACCGCAATAATATTTAACCCAAAGATCAAATAGTTAGTGAGTTGATTCAGGTTCTTCAATTAAAAGGGAAGAATAGGGGATAAACAATCACTCAGATTTAAACCCCTACATTGGAAAATTATATCGGTCAAGGAATATCTGTCATCATCATCCATCAATCTCTAGTTCCAATTAAATCTCCAAGGGTATCGTCACTACTTTCAGATTCACTAGCATTCTTCATTAGAGAGGATTACTTCATCGTTCGTCGAAGGAATTCAAGTGTTGTTCGTCAACCCTAAATCCATATTTAATTAAAGAAGGAAGACACATTTTGCGTTGCAGTGTCACCACATTGATTCCTTAATGTATTTCATTATTGAGTTGCATTGTCACCACATCCCTACATTACAATGCTATTTTTTCACTGCAAATATTTAAAAGAAATAAAATAAAAATTTTCTAAGCTTATTTTATTATCCTTTAAAATATTCAAAAATTAACATTCACCCTTAACCCGCGTCGGTCGAGGTTAGGACCTGCTTAAGGAGAACATCTCATTAAGAACTCAATGGTGGTCTCATATTTCTAATCTGAGTTATCATTTGTGAGTTATGAGGATTTATAAATAAAATAATTTTTATTTAAATTGGTTTATTTATGGTTACATACCAAAACCCAACTTTCACAACCAGCCCACAAAAGCTGATGTCAGGCTCCGCCTAAGGGAAGCACACCCTCATGATCTCAACTATACTCTCAGATTTCCAATCCAAGTTACCATTTATGAGTTATATATATTTGAAAATAAAAGAATATTTATTCAATTATTTTATTTAAGGCCAAAAATTAATTTCCACTGTTGGCCTACGCTATCCAATGTTAGGCTCTGTCTAAGGGAAGAACACCCTCATGAGCTCAACGATGGTATCATATTTTCAATGTGAGTCACCTTTCGTGATTTATAAGGATTTGAAAAATAAAATAATTTTATTTATTTATTTTATTTACAGTTATTCCATTTTAGAATTTTATCATTAGAGCCACACAAAAACTAGACTTAAATCGCTCCTAGGGTAAACCCTCCATCCTAAACGCAATGGTTCCCTAGGATTTCAGATCCAGGCACCCATTTAAGAGTTATTACACTTTTTTTGAAAAACTCTTCATGTGCTATTTGAAACATAACATTTTTCGACGGACCATTTTGGGAACACTAGGACTCAGAATCACACGTCGTCTCAGTGCTTGGTCTTAGAATAATCCCCAAAAATAAAAATAAAAATCATGGAAATACGGTAAATTATAGCATTAAAATCCTGCATCTTCCCCTACACTACAACCTAGATCACTTCTAGGCTAGAAACCTCATCCTACAACATATCAGCCATGTGGATAATCTATTTTTGTCAGGTATTCTATAAATATATTCAAAATTAATTAGAAAATAGTACAATAAAAATACTAATGGAAATGTATTAACTTATTGGATCCCGAAGCCCTCTACAGTGTGGATTAAGATATAATATTGAATTCAGTCTATACCATGACTCATAATAGACCTACTGAGATAGATGTAATCACATCATACGTATAACCTCAATATGAAGTTATTATCATATTCCCTAGAGGTTGATATACTCAGCATGTCATCAATACTAGTTGACATCATGTCTCCCTGTTAGCTTCATGGAATGAAGTGATGGTGTTTTTCTCAATGGAAATGGAATGCACTGAGCATGGACAGACTCGTGCATGACTCTATCAGGCTGGTCTAACTCAATAATATAAAAGTTAATAAGAGTCACTTCATCAATAGTATTATGAATTCCTATAGTGTAGTTTGTAGGCAGCTGGTCCAATGAAGCCCAATATGGAATCCATGTAATATGAAATGATATATGAGATTTTTCAAAAATGTTTGTTACTAAAAACAAAAAACGATGATATTATGAAATTGGTTAGTGAATTAAATATTGTATATACTTACTTTGGGGGGTAGTATATTTTCCAAAATGAGATGGTATGAACCCAAATGGTGTGTTGGAGAGTTGATGAAGTGGTATTCCTGACTCCACCTATAAAATAAAACATTTAAAGTGATAAATAATAAGAAATTTAATTCATTATCTCCTACTAGCATTAGAAAACTATAGAGATGAATGGTCATACTAGTGTCCAAGTAGAGAATCATGAAACACATTTATCGGTAGCTTCTAGCTAGCAACCATGGGGGGAGGGGAGGTATGCAATCCCATGCCCAAACCTAAAGAAGGATGACACATCCTCTGATATCCATGTAATCTAAGTAGCATGCCATGCATAAGTTTCTGTAAGTGTAATAAAAACATGTAGATCCCCATTTTTATCTCCTGGAATGATCAAAATTCTCCAGTATCCCTAGATACGTCATGCTCACATGCATTACAGAGTGATCAAAACATAGTGTCCCTCCAATGATTCACAAGACATATGCACAGGCTTGATGCACGACAATTTTCTTGTCAGAATCATTAGGTAACTATGAAAAATTCATCTTAAGCCACCATATAGATATTTACCCTCTATCTATAGTAGCTTCATCAACCAAAATTTTAATGACTAAAAATCATTTTACATGATCAATACATTCTCTATTGGTGGGTCGAATAATTCCATCACCTAGATAGGAAGACCAAACTAGACTACCACATTCTCAAGGGTGATTTCCATATCTCCCTCAGGGTGGTGGAATGTTTGTATCTCCAATATTCATCTATCAAGGAGGGAATCAATTAGGTGATTATAAATTAATGTAAAATAAGATTCCATAATTTCACATAATCCATCACATCGTAGGTATGGTATAATAGAGGTTGGATGTAGAGCTTGATGATAATGGTGTGCTCAACCCATCATGGTCCATCAAACCTGAAAACCCTCAATAAAATTATGGGAAACATTCCGATATTTATTATTAATTAGTGTAGTATCATCCATATATATGTAAAAAAATTAAACAAGTCTTAAGTTAAAAATGTAAATATAACAGTATGGTCAGTAGAATATTATGATCATTATAATGTAATAAAAGACATGTTTATTCTGAATATTTTTTGAAGTTTTTTTCCCAGTAGAAAAGGTAATTACTTCATGTTTCTCAAATCATATTTCTACAGTGGTTTTAGATATGTTTTTTTACACATTCATTATTTATGGTTTAGACATGGATAGTTTGATTATGCTTTTATGTCACCTCACATGTACTTTTCGTATTCCTTTTAATGTGAATATTAAAGAATTATTGTTATTTGGTTGTTAAAGTATTCAGAAATGTCAGAAAATTCTACAAATTAAGGGATCTTATATTAACACCATATAATTAAGATTATGAAAATATCACATTAAAGATAGTAAATCATTGTGGGTGAGAGTGTTAAATAGATCCAACAATGTTAGGGAATCATTTCTGATTATGACACTCTCAATAAAATATGCTGCATCTCAAACTTTTCCCTTGTTCTTGAGGCCAATAAATATCATTACCTATCATACTAGATTTAAATCTCTCTCATTGATGCAACCTATTGATGTCAGGTATCAATATCAGCTATTCATCGAGCATTGTGAAATATCCCAACTCCCTAATAGGAATCCATGGTGCAACATAACAGTTATCAATGGTGTCCTGCTGGTACATTTGATCAACATATTATTCACATTATATGTTAAAAAAGGCACATGTTTTGATGGTGTGTGCACACAGAAACTGTAATCCTTGGATGTTTCCACATTAACCTTTCCTTGATTCTAGTAATAGCACCATTTGTTTACCACAGCTACTTGTGATGGAAGCTGAACACTCATGAATATTAAATTGCAAATATTCATAGTGAGAAAGGTACACTCTATAACTATAATATTATTCAATATTATTTTCAATATCTCATTGAAAGTTTATTTCATACCTTATCACCTAATAAATTCCAACTAAGGATATTTTTTTTATAAAAAAAGTAAGTAAAATAATGATAAAATGTCTCTTAATCTAGGGAAGTTATAGGAAACTTGTGAAGACCCTTGAAGACACCATTGATGAACTCCACAATGTTTTTGGTCTTGTGTCCATACCTCTTCCCACCATCATAATCTAATTTCCATTTTTCTTTTGAAATACACATCATATAATCATACACTCTTTGATTATCCTTGTGAATTTATTTCGAACATTCTTCAAAATTTCATTGATGTGTATCATATTCTACAAAAAAGTGATCATATTTCAAATAAATTAAAATTTTATTTAAATTGAAATAGTAAAAAATAATAAAGACATTCTATACCAGGCCTCATGATTTCCTTCTTCATAGGTTCATTATGGAACTTTTTTCACATGTTACTAGAAATGTGTCTAATATAGTTCTGATGATGTGAATTTAGGGGTTTCTATATATCTATATCTGCATTGATTTCCTCACTGATTTCTTAATCACAATCATATATCAAACAGTCACCACATATGTAGGTGAAATGGTTACTAATACATGCCAAAAACAAACTCCATGATTCATATTTTTCCTTACCCACAATGGAAAATGAAAGAAGAATAGGTGAATGGTTTTCATCTTATGTTGCCTCAATCAAAAATACACCCTTTTATTTTATATATAGAAATGTTTCATCATTCTATGTGAATAGTTTAATGAAATGAAATTCAGAAATATATGGGAGGAATGCCTAGAACAACTGATGAAATTGAACAAGAGATGGATCTAGTTGGTTATCTTGAAACACATTTTATTTCACATTAATATGGAATAAAACTTGGTTTTTGTGTTTCAATATGGCCACCAATAACAGAAACACCAGATATGATTCATCCCAATCACTATAAACCTTCACAATTTCCTTCTATTTCTCCATCCATGTCATATTATAGGAAATATTATAACCAAATATTTATTGTGTCCTCTCTTTCACAAGGGATAAATTAATATCTTGGCAAGTCCTAATCATCTCATTGACAAGAGATGACACAAATACTATATCCAATGTAGTATGATATTCTATCAAGTTTAGATTAATCCAATTATAAGCTGACTCAATATTTGAAATTCTATTACCTCCAAATGAAATGTCTAGAATCTCTGTCAAGTAGAATCTACAATCACTGGGATATTAATCTAACTATATGATGTAATTTTTATGGATTTATTACTAAACTAAATAAAAACATTTCCATTAAATATGAAATATTTTTATTATGTTTTTCAATTCACATTTACATAGAAAATCCATTCCAACATATAAATTCTCATTTATCTCTATAAAACTATCCATGAAAACTCTCAGAAACTCAGTTGCTGGTGTGAGAACATTGCAGTCGAATTAAGAAAAATGTGTCATTACTTCAAACTAAGAAGTGAAGTGTGGTGGATGATTTATTGTGGGTTGAGGCTATTGTAAAACTAATATATCTCAAGAAACTTTATCCCCAACTTCTAATTCTCCATCATCATCATCATTATTGTCTTCACATGTTCTCTCATTAGAAATATCCTCATTGGAATTTAGATTTAACTGTATAATAGATAGATCATCTAGGTTGTACTCTTTCACATCATTGGGAAGAGGCTCATTTTTTTTGAGATAGGCCTTCTTCAACCACTCTTGTACATCTATGTATTTTTATAATTTTACATTTTTATTTTATAGTAGGAACCTCAACATATAACTCCATTATAGCACCATTTTACAACTGGAAATATAAATTTATTTTTTGATCCCACTTCTCATCACCAACCAATGGACACGCCAGATTTCATTGTGTAGCTGGGAATTAAAAATATCTAAAGCTAATATAATCAATCTCTTAATAATTTCCTAGATTTAAGTAACCATGAATTCTATCTTGAATTTCACATTGTGTTACATAATAAAATTGCCTAACTACTGTTTTGATTGTGTACCATAAGAAGCCCCTTTCTCTATTTGAATAACATCCCAACAACAGTAGACATGATAAAACATTACTATCTACCTCAAAATTATTTTTTATTAAGATTATGATAGTTTAAATAATATTGAAAATGAGATTTTACCATATAATCTTAATGATACTGAAATTTGAAAACATCTTTTTATATTCTAAATTATGATACTAATGTTTCATTATGTAAAAGTTCATTAGAAAATAAGTCACATATTGTTTTAAAAAATGATGTAAAAAGAAGATAACCATCACATCAGTTTATTTATCCATGATAAATTGACAATTCCAAGAATATAATGTAAAATGGACAAGAATTGACCCATTAAATAACACATAAATGATTTAAAATAGACAAGAAATACCTTGTAATTTTTCAATTTAATAGAGTTTGGATGAGATGATCCTGACACCATATGTGGAGTAAAATCCAGCTTATTTTCAAGTGGTAGCTTAATAAAATCTTCCAGAGGGATGTAATAAACTTTTTAATTTTCAATAGATTTAGGCCTTCTAATGAAATCATCATCATAACAGGAGGCCTTCCATTAGAATACTGAAGGATTTTTAAATTTAAAAACTTAAATAAATATCTTTATAAAATTTTATTAAGAAACCAATTGAAAATAAGTAGTATTTTAATTCACTTACGAATTCAGACTCTTCTTATCCGAACTTTGTTCTGTTGAAAAATTCTAAAATATTTCTTGTCTATGGTAAAGAATTCATGTGTTATTTAATGGGTTTGTTCTTGTTCATTTTAATTTATATGATCATAATTGTCATTTTATGATGGTTAAATAAACTAATTTGATGTTTCTCTACTGTTTACCATAATTTCCAAAACATTCTACGAATATTATTGACAATGCGGGTATACCCTATAATATTTATAATATAAAAATTTTATAACAATGTATTATATCCCAAAATTTGATATTAATGTTTCGTAGTACAATTTTTAATCTTCCAAAATATATTTTAGTGATTTAGAAAGATAATATGAATCATATAAAGCATATAATGTAGGAGTTTCAAACCAGTGGTGCATCAAGGGTCATTATTGTGCACTAGTTCCTAATCGAGTCTAGCTCAATGCAGTGTTTTTGGGTTTTACCCAGAGGTACATCTTTTCTAGATCAACATCCAATTTTAGTATCCATATAGGGATCTAATTTCATACATAATCACATAATATTTATGCTACCAAAATATTATAACATTTTCTTATATCCTAAAATATGACACTAATGTTTTGTAGTATAAATTTTGACTTTCCTAAAGGTATATTAAATGGTTTAAAAAGAGAATGTGATTTATTTAAAACATATCCATCGCCATTAACAAAACATACATGAAATAAGGGATGAATCGTCTAAATCATGGGTGTAATAAATAATGTGTGTAATTAAGCCTATTTATCATCCAGTTTTTCATATTTCATCCTATGTTTATTTTTTTAATCCAAAGTTAATCAATTTTTAATCAATAGTTAATCATTCATTAATAATTAGTTAATAATTATTTAAGAAAAAGTGAATCATTCATTAAAAAATTAGTTAATCATTTGTTAATCACTCTTTATTCATTAGTTAATGAATTTTTAATCATTAGCTAATCATTTTTAATCATTATTTAATCATTTTTTAATCATTAGTTAATCATTTGTTAATCATTAGTTAATCATTTGTTAATAACTCTTTAATCATTCCTTAATCATTCTTTAATAAATAATTAATTATTACGCAAACAATCTTTAATAATTATTTAATCACTATTTAATCATTATTTAATCATTAGTTAATCATTAGGTAATCATCAATTAATCATTATTTGTTCATTCTTTAATCATTCCTTAATAATTATTTAATCATTTGTTAATCATTATTTAACCATTCGTTAATCATTGTTTAATCATTACTTATCCATTCATTAATCTTTAGTTAATCATTAGTTAGTAATTATTTAATCATTTCTTAATCATTAGTTAATCATTATTTAATCACTATTAAATAATTCATTAATTTTTCAATAATTAATCTTTAATCATTACTTTACCATTCCATAATCATTCCTTAATCATTAGTTAATAATTAGTTAATCATTATTTAATCATTCATTAATCATTAATTATTCATTAGTGAATCATTAGTTAATTGTTAGTTAATCATTAGTTAATTATTAGTTATTAATTTGTTAATAATTAGTTAATCATTATTTAATCATTCATTAATCATTTTATAATCATTCTTTAATTCTTATTTAATCATTACTAAATCATTAGTTAGTAAATCTTTAATTATTAGCTAATCATTAGTTAATAATTACTCATTCATTAGTTAATCATAATTTAATCATTAATTAATCATTAGTTGATCATTAGTTGATCATTAGTTGATCATTAGTTAATCATTACTAAATCATTAGTTAATGATTAGTTAATAATTCTATAATTATTACTTAAAAATTCGTTAATCATTAGTTATTTATTCTTTAATCACTATTCAATCATTCATTAGTTATTCTTTTTTAATTATCTAATAATTAGTTAAACAATACTTAACCCTTGACTAATTGTGCATTAATAATTAGTTAATTATATGATATGCATTAGTTAATTATTATCATCTAATCGTTATATATAATCATTCTTTAATACCAATCTATACATTAGTTATTCTATACATAATAATTAATAATAAAAACTATTATTTCTAAACTATATATAACTAAATAAACTACTAAATAAATAACATATTTAGAAGTAACTAAAAACAAATCAATTAAATAAATAAATATATTCAAAATAAATAATAAATAATACATCTAAATGATTATTCGCAAAAAATTGGTACTTATTTTAGGCCGCCATAACCAGTACACACAAAGGAAGCTTATTTTATTGAGAGATAGGGGAATTTAGAGAGACAGAGGGATTTTGAAGTGAGGGGTGGGGTTCCCTTTTATAGGAACTTTAAATAAAGGTAGAACCCTCTGCCGCCTTTTGCCTTTACGTTAGGTTAAAGTCATCCACCCCATGTTTCTTTTCCATTTTATCGATATACGTAGATGAGTGGAAAAGGTTCCCCCCAATAACTTTCAATAAATAGGGATGGCAGAAGGTCCCTTTCCTCCTTTATGATACATAATTATAAAAAACCTTTTCTAATTTGAAAAAAAATCAAAAAATAAATTAAAAACTTCACTTGAAAGGGTTTTATTTATCACTTGGATGACCTTCTCATTTGAATTGTGTGATTAGTGGATGGCCTTAAGTTATTATCTCATTGTGATTTTGATAGAGGGAGATCTTCTTACACACTAGAAAGGGTTTTCCTTGACTGATAGGGAGAAGAAATTGGTTGAAAAACAATGATGAGTAGGATGAGTCTCTTTCAAGGTGGTTGACTTTATTCCATAAAGAAAAATTCCTGATAGATTTTCCTTTTAATTTGAGGGAATTATGGAACAAGCTCCGGTTAATCTAGAGACTGGAAGATGGCGTTTCCATGAGATCAGGGGAGTTGGGGCTTCTAGTTTTTGAATTATTTAATATGGATGATAAAATAAAGGTATTACATGGAATACCATGGTTGTTTGATAACCATCTCATATTAATAGAGGATTTGGAGGGTGAGTGTGGTCTCACATAATTGGTTTTCTCTATATCACGTTTCTGGGTGATGGTGAAAGGAATTCCTTTTATCAGGCATGCTGAACGTGTTATGCTTGAGATTGGAAATCAAATTGGTTTTTTATCATTTTATATGTTTTCTGAGAAAACAAAGTAAATAATTCTAGGTCAAAAACGTTTTGATAATTATTAATGAAAGGCAGAAGAGGTCATGCTACCTTTTGGTTTAGTGAAAATGCGGTAGGGCTTCTTTCACCATTCATCAAGAAAAATATTATAAATATACATGTTTTTATATTTAGAAATATTTATTTTTATATATTATGATATATAAACTAGGTTTATTTTATTTTTTTAGACTTTTTTCATTAATATTTGAAACTGAAAAATGTTATGTTTTTTTGAAATAAATTTTGTCACATGTAAATTATCTTTTACCTCTTATATTTAATATTTTATTTATTTTCAATAATGTTTTATTTGTTGAGTCACTTTTTCAAATAAACCTTTGATTTTAATTACATTTTAAAAGTTATATGATCTAAAAGTCACCTATAAGAAACATAATAATATTTCATGTTGGTGGATTTAAAAGTATATAACTTATAAAATATAAGTACAATCTTAATGATATTTGGCATACTCACTGAAAATATAAAAAATAATTCAAAATAATAATCATTTCTTAAAAACAAATAACGATAAGTAAATTTTTGTCACAATATACTATTGTTTTAAACAAGTAAAATTTTATTTATAATCTTTTTTACATTCCTTTCATTTTTAATTATATATTTTATTTGTGATTTTTTTTTATTTTCAACTACTTTTTAGATGCATAGAATATGTTTTCTGTTTTATTTAGATTTTTTATAGTTTATTTTTTATAATATTTTAAAGTTTTCTACTTTAAATTTAATAAGTTTCCCTATGTTTCAAATAGTCAAATTTGAAATATTATAAAATATAAAATGTAACTAAAGTATAAATGGAAACTAAAACAGTGGCTAAAATGTAACTAAAATATAAAATGTAACTAAAGTATAAATGGAAACAATTCCCAGGTGAGAATGTAAATCTACTTAAGGTACATATTGCATTGTAAATGTCTTTCCTAGTGCATATCATGTCATACATAACAATGCCTCATATATTAGCATAATGTATTTGAGACATAAACCGAATATCATCAGTAGTTGTGGGTGATTGGGTTAATTATATATTAAAATTCTATCCAAGAGGTATATTTACAAGATTGATAGATGCAAAGATATATATCCTAAGGATTTTTAAAACATCATCATGTTGAAATAAGTATAATAGTTTATTTGGTCTTTCCCTTATGATTTCAACTAGAAATATTTTTTTAGTTTCACCTATGTCATTTAATTTCAAACTATTATTTTAATTTTGATTTAATAGTAAATATGAGAGTCATTTTTTTCAAATTTTAAGAATGTTGTAATTTCTTGACCTGAATGACTAGGGAAACAATATCTAGATCAGTCGCCACATGGCCTCAAGGGCTCCTCCCTGTATGCTAGAGACTACTGACTAGTAGTGAGGGTCTAATGGTTGTATGGTGGGGAGACTATACCCTCAAGATCAGATTATCATAGTGGTGTATTAGGTTCATATCAATATGAAATAGTGGAATAAATAAAAATAATAGATGTAACAGTGGAAGAGTAAATGTATTAATTGAGTAAAAATGACCAAGGCTAACTATACAATGATACATGTATGTCCATGAGATTATAAAAGTATAATATGTAAGTAATACAATAAAAAATAAAATGAAATAACAAAATAAAATACCAAAAACACACTCCCTGATCATATTGAGTACCAGCTCAGTCCTCTACCCTATCTCCATCCTAAAAAGGTAAAATAAGAATTGGAAGTTGGTTGGTTCACCTTTATCAATATTTTCACATGTAAAGTCTACTCAAGTAGAAATGGTACCCGAGTAGGGTGTGACATACAATATCAGAAGGTTGGCACCCATAGTGTCTAAACCATTCCATTTCATGAAATATAATAAGTAGTGTTCCATTTTAAGTAAATTTAGGTTAGAAATAAATAAATAATTAAATTCATTAGAGTGGGTTCCACTTGGACAACCATTCAATTACCTACTTTGGTTTAAGCTGGTGAGTCTAAACTAGAAGGTCCTACAATGGTTAGATGAATGGGATAATATGTAATAAGTTGGATTGTCCCCAAGTTTGTGATTAGGCTGGGAGGATTCACACCTACATTTTCAAACCCAAAGGATCATTTCTCATTTTGAAAACATCCATTAATATTTTATTTAATTGCATTTTAAAACCACATTAAAAATATAGCGAGACACCTTGAACCCATCCATGACATTCCAAGAGGACTATCCAAGTATCGCTTGATGGGATAGACATATGAACCAAGCCAATGAGTCATTCCATGGTTACCCAAGAAAGAATCCCAATGTGTCACTCCATGCATGGTGTAAAATGTCATGTACTAACTATCACGACCCGTCCCAGTGGGGCCTGAGATGCAACTCCCCAAGCCCACCTCCAATAGGATAGGGGCTGGTGACTAGCACCTAGTACTCATGTTACTAACATGGAAGGAATTTCCTATAAACCTATATACACACACACATCTCCAAGCCCACAAAGCTGAATAGTAAAAACTACTAAAAAGGGAAATGCATGCATAAACTAAAAATCCCAACCAACAGAGTACGACAAAAAATTAAAGTACAGTAATGTAAAACCCTAGGCCAAAAGTACAATCCCACCAAAAGAAAGTCTTTGAAAAAGTCCAACCTGTAAAGAATGGTACTAGGAATGAAATCCATAGCCGAAGGAACAAACCCCGGCATGCCTGATCTCACTGAGCACTGTCTGGTCCTGGTCCACCTAGAATCATGTCAAAGGCTCGATCGCCTGCACAAGACATGACACGGATGGGAAAAGCCCATGAAGGGGTGAGTATAACAATACCCAGTAGGACACCTGGAAACCACGAAGCAATACAACATGGGAAAATACCACAAAGGAATGATACAATAAGATCTAAAAAGTATATGTTTACAGAACACATAACAAGAATATCCATATAAACTCATACACAATCGACCATCGCGAAACCACCACTAAGATCCAGCTCGAATATTCCACTAAACACGTAACAATGAGAACACACTCCTAGGACTGAAGAGAGAGATATGAAGTACTCGTTCTCGGAGAACACACTCCACAAGTACTCAAGGATATGATGCTCAGATGAGGATCATAACCAATAGCCATGGGGTGATTCCAACAACTCTGTTTGAACTAATCCGCTAAGAAGAGGATCAGCGCCTTGGTAAAGTTGGTCATGTCGATACCAAGAACTCTACCTAGGGTACTAGGAAGGAATAGAGGATCCAGCTCCAAGTTTCACAGAGGGGATTCCAACAACTCTAATTAAAAGGTCCTGCAGAAGGGATCATACTCCTGTACATAGGAAATGATATCAGAAACCTTCAGGGGAATGACCAAGGGAACGAAACCTAATAAATCTAGTTCAAGCCACATAAGAAAAATGGTTCAAGCCATGTAAAACAGGTTACACGGCGTGTAGTATGGTTACACATCATGTTCCTTGACCACGGGTACTGCCCGTGTAAATGGCCCATGTCATCCATACAAGATGTGTAAAACTCAACTACACGGAATGTAGAAGGATCACACGTCGTGTTCATTGACTCTGGGTAATGCCCGAGTAAACATCCCATGTCATTAGGCTTGTCGTATAAAAATTAACTACACGACATGTAGTAGGATTACACACTATGTCTGAGAACATGGGGTTCGCTCCGTGTACGCTGACCATGTGCCCGTACATGCTCTCTGTTCGTATCGCCTTGCCCATGTACTATTACACGGGGTATCCCGTGTATCTGGCCAGGTCTGGCTGAGGAAGGGTATACACGCCGTGTCCTTGGCCATGTACCCAACCCATGTCCGTGCACTCCCGGAGTACACACCAGGTGGTCCACTGACAAACACATTTTGTGTAGCCCATACTGCACGTCGTGTAGTCGGGAAATTTCCAGAACCGTCTTCTTCCTCCGTGCCTCGAACGATCTTCCAGTTTCCGTTTCCATGATCCGTTCGTCGCGAAACTCAAGATCGGGGGTTGTCCCAACACCCTATCACCAAATCGTAGCCTTTTGTGTCTTGAATCGGCTTGACAAACAATATATGATCTTCCGATGAAAATACAATCAAAGAGAGATTTCTCTCGAATCGCTTAGATCCATCTGTCACCGTCGTCATCGCAGCTCTGTTGGTTCATCCCGGTTTAGGATCTATAATCTTGGATCGTTACGCCGTAGATCGAAGGTAAAATCGATTGTTTTTCTTATCCCACGAAGAATGAAGAACGTGAAGGAAAATAATGGGGAAAAGGATTCACAAAGAAACAACCCAAGGAATGAACCTCAACCGTTGTTCGTCTCGACCTAGATCCATTCCCGTAAGAAAGATCCTCTAAACAATTATCAGATCTAGATTACAAGGATTAAGATCTTCCCTAGAATCCCCGAAAATCCCATCCCATGAATACGATCGATCCACGGGTGAATCTGTTTGTGGATTATTCTAGGTTCATCATAGGAATCAAGAACGGGGAAAGGAGACCAAAATCAAATGTCTTACCTGGATTCACAGCATTCGTTGGTGCAGATCCAGTCGCTACGTCATCGTCGCTGGAGAAATTCATCAAGAATATTGTCACTGTGTTGGGGGTTTCCTCTAGAGCTTTCCAGAGCCTCCAGGGGAAATTCAGGGTTATGAGATCTGTAACCCTGATCCCCTGCAAAATCATTAATTTAAAAGAATAAAAATATATTCACTGTAACAAGATTTAATAAAATATTTTTAATAAATATTTTATTACAGTTGCGTCCAAAAACTAGATTTCACCACCGACTTGCACCAACCGATGATAGGTATCTCCTGGTCTAAAACCACTACTCAGGACACAACGGTGCCCTCATATTTCCGATCTGAGCACCCGTTAAGGATTTATTCCACTTTTTTCGGAAAACCACATGCTCACATTATTTAATTATTTAATTAAATTCAAACATTTTTTCCGAGCTCACCGGGCCTCAGAACTGCATGTCATCTCAGAACCTGGTCTCAAAAGAATTCCCACATAATAATAAAATAAACATAGGAAAAAATATGAGACATTACACTAACATGTCAGTCCATCCCTGGTATCGCACTTAGAGGATCAGGTCTCTCTAAAGGTTGGGTTCAACCAACATGCCACTGAGCCTATCCAAGGTGTCTCACCTAGGAAAATAATGTCACTCATCAGGAGGTAAAAATACATAATGCTCAGTGAGCCTATCCCAAGCATAGTGGGTGTCACACCTGGCATGTTTTCAAACCATTAACCACTTCAAAAACAAGGAATGAGAGTCTGCCCAAGGGGTCTTTAAGTCAAATCCCCTTATATCACCTTGGAACTAAGATAAATCCATTACACAAGCAATTTATTTGTAATATAAATAATAAAGAGGGACCAATTCATAATTTCAACCATTTGAAATATGTATGTCATTTTAGTTAAGTAATTTCCACTAAAATTGTTCATTTAAGGAATGCGGAATATTTATTAATCAATTTTCCCAATAGTTTAATTCAACTAGTTTATCTAAGTCATGGGTAGAGCATTTAACACATGGAACACCACCCAATTCAAGTAAAATAATCACTCAAATCATATTTTTATGAGGTAATACACCTTAAGGGGAATTTTAGAAACCACAAAAAATGTCATTTTGGATTCTAAGGTGACGCACCAAGCTTAAGATACTCAATTATAAGGTGTGAGACATAAAACTCAAGGACCAATCTCATAGCCATCCCTTTATCTTAATTCAAATTAAAATACATAGTCATTTAGAAATGGAGAAACTTAAACATGGATTATTTAAGCATTTAAGGCATGGGAAAATTTCCATTAATGGAGAGCACATCCAAAGGGGTGGAAAATGACCAAGAGAACAATCGATGGAAGTGTTTTTATATATGGAGTGGTCACATAGGACATGGAAAAAAATTTAAATAATTTATTATGAAAGGATTTAGTGCCTCTAGAATGGTCTGGTGCATGGCACAATGGTGCGTCATTTAAAATGTGAAAATTTAATGGAAATAGCTTTGACAACCTACCTCGATGTATTACTGCTCCAATAATCCACTATCGAGGCTCAATTCGGGCTAAAATGGAAGAAATATAATTATTTTTTAAATTACATGAAGACAGGTCATAAGACATTATGTCTAAATAGCACAATGAATAAAAGATGAACCTTGAAATAGAAGGGTTTTGATCAAAGTTCTAACTGAGGGCTTTCTATTGGTTCCAACAATAAATGATTTGGATGATGAATAGAGGAGAGATCGTGATCCCTATCTTGGGGGGAAAATAGAGATAATTCATGGGAGGAGGAGGATAATACCAATAGAGGAGAGGGGAAAAGGAAAAATGAAATTAAAAAATCATTAAGGGAAAAATAGATATTTCACACTCAAAACTGAATCGCAAAGTTTGGTTGCATGATTTGGAAAAACAGTGTGCCAACTGTGCAGTGAATAGTGAAAGGTTACTACTTAAATGGCATTAACCGTATGAGTTAAAAACATGATTTTGGGTAAATCTTGAACATGCCATATGCTTCACATCTGGTCACCTACTATTGTCATATGATTTTCTACTGGGGGTTACACGGTTTCAGATAATCTATATGCCTTATTCATACCACCCAAACATGGTATTTCCAGGGTCCGATGCTCCCAAAAATCAATTAAACTTCTTAAGGGCCTCCGAAGACTTTACTCAATTATAAAAACAACATTTTGAAGTGTTCTAACTTTTGGAATTACTTTCAGAAGATCATTTTAAAAAATGGACCGTCCACCAAATGATAAAATTCAAATTCCATTGTAATTTCATCTAGTCCAAAATCACAGGATGCTACAATCTCCCCACCATAGAAATTATCATCTCAATGAAGCCTTGGGAAGATAAAAAGAACACCACTCAACCTACTCATGTCATGAAGACATATTCAATAAATGTGTTGTGTTTCTAAACACCCAGTGCACCTTCGAGTGTCACTTTAACATATGGTACAAGAGCCGCACAAACTCAATCTCGTGCTTGTTTCCGAGTTGTAGCATCAATATGGAGATCAACTAAGCCTGTAAAGCTAGATAAATGATATGATTGAAGGGTTGACTTTGAAATTACCCCATTTAATATGATTTTTTTGTATCTTCAATGAAAATACATAGTCGACACTTACACTACATTCATCTTACCCAATAATGTCAAGAATCAATTCATCATTGAATGCACATGGTAAGAGAGAGAGATATAAAGTTTAACCATCACTGGTTGAATACCCTCAACATACCCAGCTCTGACGGTCAGTAAATTTTAAAATCTATAGGTGATACCTATAGGTAAATGCACCTAAATACTTCTTTGAGCATGATCACTGAATCCTGCAACTGGTTTTCAGTGAAATCTCTATCTAAACACCCATCAAAGCTGTTGTGGTCTTGTAAAAAAATGGAACAACACTCGATCCGACATATTTGGAACATCATGGTAAAACACCGCATCCAAACATGACTGAAAACTCAGGGTAACCTTGGAGTCAATAACCAGAATCCAAATAGATCATCCAAATTAATCCTCACTCAGTTATTATGAGCGAGACATCATTACAATTCGAAAGTATACATAAATAGAACACCAAATGACCCCAAAGTGGCATCCTCCTAGCGATCTAGTCAAAGGAAAATATCTTGGGTCCATGAGTCCGTCCTAGGATTTCTTACTTGAAAACACAAGGCATCACTCAAGAGTTACCATGCCTTTTCAGAACAACCATGCTTCTGGAGTGCAACTATGATAAAAAACAAAAAAACAAGCCCAATGTCCTTTAATACTTTATCATGTTGTAGGTCCAATAATCTCTCATTGTAATAAGAAAATACAATGATAGGGGATATGGTCACTTTAAAGTCAAGAGTACACTAAGTGGTTTTAATGATCTCAAAAAATGATCTACGATACTTTCACCATATTAAAGGTGAAATTATTGGTGAGGCTCCGAACCATTTATAAAAAAAACACAAATAAAATTTCAGCCAATCCACCAGATTTCAACTTATTTAGAAGATCACAACTACATCCACTAATGCATCACCATCACCCAACCGTGATTCCTTCACCACACAAGAAATTCTAGAATTCTTATGCACAACTACTATGGTCCATACCTAACTAACCACATTTTAAAAGGTGGTTTCATTTTCAAAGGTCATGTATACCACCAACCACTTCATTGGTGTTCCCTTGAGAACAAACTAACTTAAATGAAGGATTACTAGCCACATGTAATTTTGAGTGATTTCAAACAATTTGAAATGGTCATCTAGGTTGTGGTCCTTCTACTTAGAAGGAAACCTTTAACCAGAATCAATGTGAAAAACCCCACTATAGGAACTTCCTTAACATCATATTCAACATAGGATATAATTTCACTCCATGACCCATGCTACATTGACCACTGACCATGGGTCCTAGATATGGTCATCAAGAATTAAAAAATGTTTAATAGAAGAGATAGGGATAACCAGTCACTCAAAGGTGCTATATTTTTTTCCCTCTTAAACTTACATGTGATGATTCTCTATGTAATGTTCCAGCACATCAAGTTGTTAGGCATAAAATACAAAATATCTAACCATCACATCAAACACCCTATTCTACATAAAACATCATCACGGACATTTGGAAAATCTAGGACCTTTATCAATGCCCATGTAACTCCACTACAGATATGATTGGTGTTCAAATCATAATAAATCCTAATTAAATGTTTATCACTGAGATTAGATGGTTTGATATACCGCTTAACAAGATGGCGAGTGATACATATATCAACACCTAATACCCTGAAAATGTATAAAAAAAGACACATCCTTGATATTATTCATAGGCTTTTCATCCATAGGTATTCAAGTATCAGATGGAATAAAGGAAAACCCGTCGTTGAGTCATATTACTTTGTATGAATGCAAAACTAACTGACAACCTCTTGAGTCATCCATATAGTAACCCTATCCTTTTCACATAACATTACATTATTTTAATCATAATTGTACATCAGAGTAAAATACAAGGATCGTGAAGTCTAGTGTCTCTGAATACTAGTTACATGAAAGTCAAAACAATAGAATAAATCAAACAATTATTTATTTAATCTTCAAAATGGCATCCTAACTTCCATTGTTCTCAAACATCTACATAGGGTACCATGGGGAACACATGAACAAAGGGATGATCTAAATAGCTCAATAAGGGAATAACTAGAAGAACAAAGCATTAGAACAAGGAACAGAAGGAATGAAATGATAATATAAAAAGGCATGTAACATATGGAACCTTAAAATATAAACATAGAGTCATAGAAATGTGGAATCAACATAAAAAATAACTTTAGTATGAGTCAAGGCTAACAACCTAGATCGTTTCACATAGTGGCACAAGCCAAGGCGAACCGCCAAGACCATCGCAGATAACTTTTCATGAGACTTATCTTTACCCAATGCATTGGAGTGCTATTTGGGTTCACCCATATTAACATTTCATGGATATGTTTTCCACATAAATATCCATACATAATCAATCTAATGTAAGCATAAGTGTTACCCATGGAAAGCATTGGTTACCAATGTCATGTCACAAAGCATAAAAAATTTTGTATCATTAAAGTGTCCAAAATATAAAGGAACTAAAATATACATAGAAATTCATAAGTAAAAATATCAATTTATTATGGGAAGTGATGTAAAGTATAAATTTCCACATGTAAGAAAATTATTCAAGAAATTTTGTTATAAAAACATTTTTGAGAGGTTTTAAGGGAAATAATATAGAGCCTTTAAAATAGAAAATGGAACAATCCTTTATGAAAAACTAGAAGTGAACCATGAAGGTTTTAATAATAAAAATGAATATTTTATAAAAATAGTTGTGGATTAAAAAAGAAGATATAGTTCACTTGAAATCAGGTAGGAATTTGGGAAGGTCCCTCAAAATAGGTTTTCTTATCGGGAATTATTGAGGAGGGAATCACTTAAAAAATGTATATCCCTGAAAGGTGATGATGAATTGAAAATGATACATGAGTTTGGAACATTCAAATAGAATTTATAAGATGAATGTCACAACCCGTCCTTGGGGCCCGTGTCGTGACTACCCCAAGCCTGCCTTCTATAGGCCATGAGCTGGCGACTAGCAACAAAGGCGTAAATCCCAATAAAAGGGAAGGCATTGACTTTAAGATAGTAAACAAACACATTAGAGTATGCAAGCTGAAGCAAGCACAAAGTAATAATGAACAAAAAGTAAGTTCTGAAAGGTAAATGGGCTAGAATACAAGCCCAACCAAAAAGTACAGTACAACTGAAAGTCTAGTACAACAACAGTAAAGTAAAGCAGCAACCACCAAGTCATCCTCCGGGAATCCCACCTGAAGGGTGGGTATAGATAGTCTCCTCAATACCTCGGGTCCGTTCGTCCGCTCCGGGTACATCCCTCCAAGTTGTCCACCTCTATGTATCGTCCAGCTCCACAAGACTCAACCACGATCAGTGTTGTCTGTCTTCTGCAACCAACACAACGTAGAGCGGGCATTGCCCATGCAGGGGTGAGTATAACGATACTCAGTAGGGGCCCCGAGACCCTAGAAGGTCTCCCAGAATCCACGAAGGATAAAACACAATGGAAATATAAAATCACGAAGTATCAACCAACTCTACTTGGGTATATTCCCATACATATACCTAAGTCATCAATCTCATTTCGACTCCAACTCTCGAGCCCAAGAACAAACCGGTCCACATAAGAAACAAGTCAACCACACTGATGGTAATGATTTAAAGTCAAGACTTAGCTCACATAGGTATATGTAACATTCCAGGTAAATAATGAATAACACATTTTTGTATTTATTAAATTTTTTTTTGAATTATGTATGAATTTTACTTTAATGGGGTTGCTATGTTTGATGGATAACCCTCTTTAAATATAGTTTTGGTCACTCTTATACATTCTATTGGACCAAATAAAATTCATCTTTAGAATCGGGACATCAGAATTTACTTTCTGTAAATTTTTGGTACTTTTTCTGATAATGTTCATTTTTTAATGAATAGTGAAAAATGTTGTATTTTAATTCAAAACCACTTTTTAATATAATTTATTTATAAGGATATATTATCTTTTTAATTGGTTTTAAAGTGAAATTAGAATATATTTTTACCATTTAATCCAATGGTGGTCATTGGAATTAATTTCACTTTGAAATTAGACATAAACAAGTGTCAATTTTTTGATAGATATTATTTCTTAAAAACACGTTATTTGTTTTGACAACGAGAATTAATTATAAAATTAATTAATGAAATTTCTATGTTTTGAATTTTTCAAAATAGACATCATTTTTTAATTCAGAATATCAAATATAGCTTGGGGTGAATCTTTGGTATTTTTCTGAAGAACTTGAATTTTTTATGAATAGTGAAACCACTAAGTGGTAGTTAAACAAACTGATTTTTCGTTTAAATGAAATTTTACTGCTTCTGTGTATTGAACTTCAAAAATCCGACATACATGGTTGTCATTAGTTAGTAAAATGTGGTTCAATGGGATTAAAATATTTTTTGGTGAATAATAACTTTTGAGTTTTGTTAACCGCGATTAGAGGTAATTAGTGTAATTTAAGATAAAAATGGTTTTATAAAAATATAAAAATATCTTGAAACATGTCATATCCTTATTTTATAGATCATGGACGACCAAGAAAATACATGGGTCAATTTTTGGGACCCCATGGAGCCACTTGAGTGAGATAATGACATTAATACCTTTTATTTAAAGTAAAAATAAAAATATCACAAACATGTATTGTTTTACTAAAAAAATTATTACATGGGGTTATATAAGCTATATTTTTTACTATAAATATTAATTAGAAATATCAAAAGATTTTATACATCATGGTAAATTTTTTATAATTATTAGACATCAAAAAAAATTATTTATGACACAATGATGATGCAGTGTTTACTTCATTAGTGAATGATTTAAATAAATAAGAAGATAATGTTTAAAATAATATCCAACACTTGTCCAATTCTTATTGGATTATTTTATTTAGAAAATGAAACACCTTATCTCTGACTTTAGTGATTTTTGGAGCTTTAGAAACCGGATTTCATTTTATAATAAAATAATAGTTTCATGATTTCCAAAAGAGCCGCTCCTCTACCTTATAAAAAGTCCCCACTTCCTTCCCATATCTCACACTTATCAAGCCCTTTGGATCGTCCAACATCTACTCAAATAAGCTCCAAATATCCCTCTATTCATCCTAGATGCCTTACCTTAGGCATAGAACTCTTCAAAAAACCCTTTTGGTTCAAACTAAGAAGAGTTACCCGATTTAAAGGTAAAGTCTTCTCTAATGTTATTTTGTTTTATTTTGCTTCTCCAACCCCCTAAACTCTTTTTATTCCATTATTTTGTAGAAACACCAGTATATTAAATATACTAGTATGTTGTTTTAATAAGTATTCTAGCAAAAATTACACACCCCTATGTCTAATGTCTAAAGAACATACTGTTTCTGTGGATGGAAAATTCCTGCCTCACGAAATGATGATTGTTCAATATTCCTTTAACACATTTAAAGGTGGACATTAAGATTTAACTATGATTATATATTATAGGTATTATTTTTATGTTTTACTTATGATTCTATATTTTTCATTTATGGCATACCTTTATGGTTTCCATTATGGGTAAACACGATAATTTCATTTTAGGAAGTGCGGACTACCGCCCCCTCAAAGTGATTTGATTCTTTAATGCCATCTGTGGGACGTATAAAGGATGGAGTTAATGAAATTATATATGATATTATACTGGAATTTTAATATACATTTATATAATTATGATTCCATTCCATTAGATACTAAATATAAATGAAAGTAGCGTTCATGAGTACGTACGGCTTACCGTCTCCATGAACGGTGTATTTTTTTTCTTACCTCTAAATATTATGTAATATTATAAATTCATGTATATAATGGATATATATGATATATATGATATCTAAATCATGAATATAATCTTGGATATAATGGATATTTTACCACATAAACTACTTGTAATTTTAAGGAGTTCATTTTTTACTCATGTACCAATGATCGAAAAAATGACCGTTATTAACCTAAATAATTAAAAAGTGTTCATAACATGGTAATAAGTGATATAAAAGGAATAATGAACTTGAAAAAGGTTCTTAAGAAAGTTTAAATTAACTCAAGTTTATTATTTATGAGATTAAAGAACGATCGAGTCAAGTCGGACACGAGGTAAGGGACTTCGTCTCAATCTCCATTCATTGAGGCATATTTTGTTTTATACACAACATTCTTTTATATAGTGTATAAACCCATTTTGACTTTTACTTTTATTAAAAAGAAATATTTTTATAAGAAGCGTTTTACTAAATGAAAAAATTAATGTTTTTTTCTTACGTATGCAGCAACAACGACTTCTCCACCGTCGTGACCATTATTTGAGTTTCGGCTTCCTCTACAAGCCATAGAATTTTT
Source organism: Viscum album (assembly GCA_963277665.1). Lineage (NCBI taxonomy): Eukaryota > Viridiplantae > Streptophyta > Magnoliopsida > Santalales > Viscaceae > Viscum > Viscum album. The sequence goes on from OY728120.1 coordinate 584,797,906, forward strand.
TTAAATGAAAAATAAAAACCATGTTTTACTTTTCTTTTATTTGGGTATTGAAAATGGTTTAGATAATGTTTTTATATCAATTTTCTGTATTGATATCTTTTGATTGATATGTGGAAATGCTATGTTTCCTTTATGCATGTTTTATGTGGTACGATTATGTTATGGTTCTTGGGCATTGTTTATGAAGACGGGTGGTTCCGTGATAAAATAAGGGTGGGTGAGCCCGATATAGCTCTCTAATGCATTGGGTAACGTGAAGGGGTTAAATGCTAAGGTTTATCTGAAGAGATTTAGGGAATATATTGTGATGGGTATTTCAAGCGTAACCATGAGGGTTACTCCCTATGTAAGAATGTTATGAATGCCTCAAGTTACCTTTATATCTTATGATTTATATGATTTATTCATGATTTGATGAGTATGTTAAAGTGATTATGTTTTATGAGTAAAGTATGATTTCATTAATTATTATTTATACATGTACTAATGTTTTCATTCCGTGTTTTAATATACCTTACTGATCTTTTTATGCTAATCCCATGTTTTTGAAATGTTTTTCATAGGTCAAGGGAAAAGTACATGATGTGTTGATAGTGTCGAGGAAGTGACACGAAAGAATCCATGTTTTATTTTAAATATGTCTCCTTTGATGGGAAAAATGAATACTTTCTTTTATGTAACTGCTTTGTTTAAATATGGAATGTAATGCATGATTTATGATCTAATTCTCTAAAACTCTAAACCTGAAAAGATCCTCAATGTGCATTCTTGAAATAACCCAAGATTAAGTAATGTTTAAGGCTGTGGCCTTATATTTGTTATCAAAGGTAAGTTTAGATAACTTTAGGAGTTAGAATTCTATTAAATGATTATCCAAAAAAACTTTTTTATGGTCAAATTCAATTGGTATAGCATTTAAAGATTACTATGTTGCTTCATCTAAGACATGTTTTTTCAGAATGGTTTTCCGCCGAGGAAACATGGAAGCAATGCTAAGAAGTAATACAGAAGGAAATGACCTTCTGAATCAGCATCCAGAGATGGTCGGAATTGGAACTGAACAGTTTGTTGCAGTAATGGAACAGTTGACTCAAATGATAAATGGTGGGGGTATCTATGCACGATATCAGCCAGATCAACCACAGAGGAACATGTCAGTGGTGTAACATTTCCTGAGGCAACATCCCCCATCATTCAGAGGATCATCTGACCCTGTGCTACCTGAAGGGTGGATTAAAGCACAGGAGAAGATTTTCGATGTCATGGGGTGTTTAGAAAATCAAAAGGTTAGTCTAGATGTTTACCGTTTAGAGGGTGAAGCAGATCAGTGGTGCTCGATGGTTAAAAATATCAGGGATGCTGATGAGATTTATTCTCTTGACTGGGATGAATTCAAAGGTATGTTTCTTGAGGAATATTTTCCTAAGGCTATTCGACTTAGGAAGGAAAACAATTCTTGTAATTGAGGCAAGAGGACCACTCGGTTGCTGCTTATGAAGAAAAGTTCACTCAATTGGAAAGTTATTCTCCAAATTTTATCCAAGACATTGATAGTAAAATCAATCGTTTTTAATTAGGATTAAAGCCGAAATATTGAAGGGAATTATCTTATCATGAGTTAAAAATTTATGAAAATCTTCTTCAATGTGACGAGAAGGAGGAAATGGAGTTTGCTGATGATCAAGTGTTCTATAACAGCCAACAGAAGAAGAGACCGAGGTGGTAGGAGAAAGGGAAGAATCCTTCAAAAAGGTCTGATGGTAAGAAAACTATGTTTTTAGTTTGTGATACATGTGGTAAGAAGCATGCTGGGGAATGTCTTTTGAATTATGGAAAGTGCTACCGATGTGGTAAGATAGGACATAAGGCTTGTGATTGCACTGGAAAAGATCAGGGTGATGGTAATACCAAATTTGATTTACAGTTAGTGAAATGTTTCAAGTGCAATGAGATGGGTCATTATGAAAACGAGTGTCTGAGAAAGAGCTCGAGTAATGGGAAGCAGTCAGACTACAAGAACAAAGGTGTGTTAAAATCCATTACAACTACTTCGGTAGATGTTGGGCAATCAAATGAAGTGGTATCAGGTACTTTGTTTTTTTTCAGATTATGCCAGTGTGTTGTTTGATTTAGGGTCTACACATTCTTTCATCTCTGAAAAATTTTCTAGTAAATTGGGAATTCCATCTTAAGAAATGACTCCTGAAATTTTGGTAAAAACACCTGGGGGAAATGTTGAGCCAAAAAGAATTTATAAGAATCTTTGTATCCTTATCCATGGAAAGAACCTACTTGCAAACCTTATTTTTTTTACCTCTAGTAGAGTTTGATGTTATCTTGGGTATGGATTGGCTCTCTATTTACCTTGCTAAGATTGATTGTAGAGATAAAGAAGTTTCTTTTGAGAAAGACTTCCAGTTTTTATACAATAATGAACCCTTACTCTTGATAACATATCAAGAGGCTGAGAAACTTGTAAAAGATGGGACTGAATGTTACCTTGCACATATTGTTGAAAACAAAGGAACAGTTCAGATTAATGATGTGAAAGTGGTAAATGAGTATCCTAATGTTTTTCCTGATGAGTTTCCTTGAATAATACCATATCGATAAGTTGAATTTACTCTTGACTTAGTTCGTGATGCTAAGCCAATTTCAAAACCTTCTTATTGAATTTCTCAAATTGAACTTTTAGAGTTGAAGCAGAAATTGCAAGATTTATTAGAGAACGATTCCATTCGACCTAGCACATCACCATGGGGTGATCCTGTCTTATTTTTTAAAAAGAAACATGGTTCAATGAGACTTTTCATTGATTATAGAGCCTTGAATAACATCACTGTTAAGAAAAAATATATTTTTCCTCATATCGATGATTAGTTTGATCAGCTCCAGGGGGCTCAGTATTTTTCAAATATTGACTTGAGATCGGGGTACCGTCAGTCGAAGGTAAAGGAAGCAGATGTTCCAAAGAATGTGTTTCGTATAAGATATGGCCATTATGAATTTGTAGTTATGCCTTTTGGGCTAACCAATTAACCTTTTATATTAATGGACCTTATGAATATAATTTTCCTTGAGTTCTTGGATAAGTTTGTGGTTTTTTTCATTGATGATATTTTGGTGTTTTCAAAATGTAAAGAGGAAAATGAAAGTCATTTATAGGTTATTTTACCAACCTTAAAAGAAAAGAAATTGTTTGGGAAATTCAGAAAGTGTGAGTTTTGGTTGCAACAAATTTCATTCCTTGGTCACATTGTTTCTAAAGATGGAATAACTATTGATCCTTCAAAAACAAAGGTTGTTGAAGAATGGCCATGACCCACAAATGTAAGCGAGATTCATAGTTTTCTTGGTTTGGCAGACTATTACTGAAGGTTTGTTAGAAATTTTTCATGGTTATCTAGTCCAATAACTAAGCTAACTCGGAAGGGTGTTAAGTTTATCTGAAAAAAAGAATGTGATGATTGTTTTCAGAAATTGAATAGAATATTGGTGAATGCTCCAGTTTTGGCAGTACCTTCTAGGAATGGTGAGTTTGTTATCTACAGTGATGCTTCATTGAAAGGAATTTGTTGCATCCTAATGCAGAATGATCAGGTAATTGCTGATGCTTCACAACAATTGAAAACACATGAGCTAAATTACCATACACATGATTTGGAATTATCTGATGTTGTTTTCGCTTTAAAATTTTGGAGGCATCATTTTTATCTAGTAAAGTGTGAAATATATACCGATCAAAAAAGTTTAAAGTATATCTTCACTTAGAATTAATTGAACAAGAGACAGAGGAGATGGGTGGAATTAATCAAGGATTATGATTGTATAATTCATTACAATCTGGGAAAATCAAATAAAGTGGCTGATGCTTTGAGTTGAAAAAGTAATGCTTCATTAACCATGTTATGTTTGGAACGTGATCCTTTGGTTAAGTATTTGATGAAATTTGTCATAGAAGTTGTTGGTGCAGTATGTTCTTCTGTTTTGTTTTAGGTATCAGTGAAATCTTCTCTATCAGACAGAATTAAGAAAGCACAGAAGCAAGACAGTGAGTTGAAGAAAAAGGTAGAGCTGGTTCAGAAGTGTAAGTTGCCTAAATGCAACATTGATAATGATTGTGATTTTATTTTTGGGAAAATATTGTGTGTGCCTTGTGATTCACAGTTGAAGAGAGAGTTATTATGTGAAGCTCATAGCTCTCCATATTCATTTCATCCAGGCAGTACTATGATGTACAAAGATATTCGGGAGTATTATTGGTGGGATGGAATGAAAAGAGATATTGTTGATTTTACTGTGATGTGTTTGACTTGTCAACAGGTTAAAGCAGAGCGATTGTTACCGAAAGGGATGTTTCAGCCTTTACCAGTTCCATAGTGAAAATTGGAGAATATATCCATGGACTTCGTTGTGGGATTTCCAAAGACACATTGAGGTAATAATGCAATCTGAGTTATTGTTGATCGCTTGACTAAATCTGGTCATTTCCTTGCTATACGAGATAATTTTTCCTAATATCAACTTTCCCGTTTGTATCTTAAAGAGACAGTCAGGTTACATGGAGTTACCCTCTCCATTGTATCTGATCATGATCTCAGGTTTACATCTATCTTTTGGAAAGGCCTTCAGAAGTCGTTGGGTACTGAATTAAATTTTAGTACAACATTTAATCCTCAATCAGATGGGAAGTCAGAACAAATGATTGACACTTTGGAGGATATGCTACATGCTTGTTCGATGGATTATCATGGAATTTGCGACCAACATCTTTCTTTGCTTGAGTTTTCTTATAGTAACAGTTTTAATTCCAGTATATAGATGGAACTATTTGAGGGATTATATGGGAAGTGGTGTCGAACTCTAGAATTTTGGGATGAAGTGGGTGAAAGAAAGTTGAAGGGACCAGAATTGGTAGATGAGTTGGCAGAAAAAGTTCAGCTGATACAGAAACACATGAGAATAGCTCAGTGCAGGCAGAAAAGTTATGCGGACAACAGGAGGAGGATATTTCTTTTGAGGCAGGTGATCATGTCTTCCTCAAAGTTTCACCATGGAATAGTGTGATGTGATTTGGTATGAAAGGAAAGCTGAGTGCAAGGTTCATTGGACCATACGAAATTCTGGAGAGATTTGGATCAGTTGCATACCGAGTGCCTTTACCTCCGAGTTTATCTCAGGTACACAATTTTTTCATGTTTCAATGTTAAAGAAGTACATGCCAGATACATCTCATGTTTTGAGTCTTGAGGTAGTTTATCTGGAAGAGAATATATCTTATGAGGAACAACCGATCCAGATTCTTGACCACATGGAGCAAGTATTGCGGAATAAGGTGATTCTTCATGTAAAGGTTCTGTGGAAAAACCACATGATTGAAGAGGAAACGAGGGAATCTGAAAATGCTATGAGGGATATATATACCCCCATTTATTTAAGTGAATAAATTGCGAGAACGCAATTCCTAAAAGGGGGAAGGATGTAACATACCAGGTAAATAAAGAATAAGACATTTTCATATTTATTAATAATTTTTTTAAATTAAGTATTAATTTTACTTTAATGGGGTTTCTATGTTCGATGGAGAACCCTCTTTAAATATAGTTTTTGTAATGCCCCGACCCCATTTACCCAGAGTTGGTGCATTATTACATAACATTGGCATGATCACAAGAATGATAAATTCTTGAAAGACTGATTAGTTTAGTAGCCTTGAAAAAACTAGATATATTCATAAAGTTTTACATTACATCATAAAAATGAAAACTACAACAACATAGTCTCCATAGTCTACACTCTTATCCCCTCATACTATCCCTATAGTTCATTCATAATTTACTTCTTCACATCCTCGGAAAAATAAAAAATAGAAAAGGGGTGATCTCAAATGCCCAGTAAGGATAACAATATAGCGGAAACGTTCATAAATAAGAATAAACATTTAAGGCAATGTATAACTAAAACAAAAGCCTTTTAAACATGAACTTCAACATAGTATGACAAAAATAAAATGAAATAATGAAATTTACTTATTCACATGGATATTCTAGTAATCAAATAATCACATGAAATAACAATAACCACTTTAATAATGATGGAATGCATAATACCAAACTATCATAACCACATATCTAAGGTCTCGTGCCAAGAATACAAATAAGAATTTGTCAAGGCCTTGTTCCAAGACACTAGTTTGTCTCATGAGACCTACCGATGCATCGAGGAGCTATAGCGGGCTCCACCCGTCACATATTAAGTCCAATGCATTCCTCATTTGAACAGGTTTAAACATAACATAAACATTTGTATTAAAACTAGCATACGAAATGTCAATAATTTCTCCATAAACCATGAATGGTATAAAAATAACACATCCACAGTCAATAAAATCAAAAAACCGTCAATACAATATGGAAGTTTTGTATCAGAATAAATCAACTTCAAATAAGCTTAAAATCCATCAAAGGATGTTGACATAGATGAAATCAAAACTATTTGAGAGAAATATCCTTTTTTTGAAATCATTTAAAATTCACATAATTATAAAATAAAACATTTATTTTGAAAATTTTCTTATAATCTTGTAAGGGAAGCTTCAAAGATTTTATAACGGCGGAAAATAGCCGCACCCGCCGTATAAGTTAAAAAAAATTCATACCTTAATTCTATCGAAAAGGTTAAAAAAGGACCTTGTTTGGAAAACAACATAAATATTCCTTTATAAACTTATTATAAAAAGTCAAAAAGGGTATAAATGAATTTATACCATAGTATTTAAAATAGTAATAATTATTTGAAATACATTTTTAAGAAACATGGATGTGGATGATAAATAGGTCCCAGTAGATAATCACGTATAAACAACCTCGGATAATGAAGAGATTGTGAAATAACCCTTACCTTGTTCTTTTCCTTGGTTGGGGTAGGTTAAACTCATGTATAATGGTGAAATAATTGTTATCAAATTATATAAGAATCATATATATTAATATTATATCATATATGATCTTTTAACATTGCTTTGTTAATAATATTTTAGAATTATCGTTGATTCGGGTGTTAACTTACTCGTTTTATTTTATATGTTTTGTTACATAAGCCGTGTTTGTCCTAGATAGGTTGTATCTTATTTATATCCAGAATGATATCAAGTCCTTAAAAATTATTTTGAAATCATCAAATGATAATTATACTTGAATGGATACGATGGAGAATGAATCTCATCGCGTTCGTGGAGACGGTAGTCCGTACGTACGCACGAGCGAAAATATCATTCTTTTGATTTTAAAATAATATATAATTGGAAGTTATATCATATATAAATAATAATTATCATTTTATATTTATTATTTACATGAATTACACATCATTATTATACCCATCCAAATAATAATTTATTGAATAACAATTACACCATGACGTGGAGAGGGTAAGCCGTACGTACGCACGTATGGTGACATGTTATTCAAAGGATGGATAGAATACTGAATATGGTAGTAAAATATTTATAATAACATGACAATATATAGGATATACTGGATTAAATATTTTATAATGGGAATAACAAAGAAAGAAGAAGTGGAAGAAGGAAGGAACTCGAAAAGGGGTGGTGAAATCATTACCTCTTCTTCGGGTTCTTCCTTTTGATTTGATCAAAAGGGCTTCGTAGGTTGCCTTTCTGACTAAAGGAATTCCTCTATGATGAAGTGAGGGATGTTGGGAGATTATTTGGGTAGAGTTTGGCCGATCCAAATGGATTTTAAGGTGTGAATTAATGAGAAGGGGGAGTTCCCTTTTATAAGAGGGGTGAGGGGCTCCTTTGGAAAAGCTAGAAATATTATTTTATAATAAATTCGTATTCTGTTTATAATGGCTCCAAAGTGGATTATTTAAAGTTTAAGGTGCGGATGGGTCTCAAACCAATAATCCAATAGAATTTGGACAGGTTTGGGTCATTATATTAACCTTATCTTTTAGTTTTAACTCTTAGTTAATTAGTTTGACACTTACCATGGCACCTTGTATTTTTATATTATATAGTTAATAAAATTACTATATACCTCCAAGAGACCCTCAAGTGGTCCATTAATGAAACCCCTATCATAATATAAGTCTCTTGTTCGAACATTAGATTTTTAGGAATTGAATATCAATTAATAATATAATATATTTTTTAAAAACTCTTTTATGTCAATTTTTACACTATTTGGAAAATTTATTTTTGTGAAAATCATAACAGAATGATTACTTCGAAAAAAGATAATTAAATAATTCCTAACATGTCATATTAACCTATAAAATTAGTTTAATTCATAAAAAGTTTCAAATTATATTTTTTTGAGTATTTATAATATCAATTATTTTAATTTTTCACTATTATGGTAATTACTGCATCATCATTGTTTCATAAATAAATTAAATTATTTAATGTCTAATAATTATAAATAAAATATAATTATGTAGGAAATATTTGTATCTTTCTAATTAATATTTATAATCGAATTTATCTTCTGTTTAACCCTATATTAAAAATGTTTTAATAAATAAACTTTGATTTTAACTCTTTTAACTCTTCTTTGAATTAAATAATAATAAATGTCCTAATCTAATCCAAGTAGACCTAAATGATAATATTTTATTCCTAAGGTTGTTTTTGGTTGAGATAAACTTGTCCAATAGAATTAGGACATGTTTTAGGGTAATATTAATATCATTTTTACACTTAATTACCCTATTTACTTTTAATCATGGTAAATAAAAGTAAAAAGTTACTATTCACAAAAAAAATTCATCTCAATAAACCACATTTTACTCCATGATATTAACCGCGGCTCTCCGATTTTCGAAATTCCACTCACAGAAGCGGTAAAATTATGTTTTATGAAAAAAATCAGTTTTTAACTACCACTTAGTTGTTTCACTATTCATCCAAAGATGAAGTTTTTCAGAAAAATATCAAAAATTCACCCTAGGATAATTTTGATATTCCGAATCCAAAAATGAAGTCCATTTTGAAAAATAAAATTTATAAATTTCAAAAAGTTGGTATTACTATTCATAATAGCTCGTTTGATTGGTTGTGGTGTGTTAGAACTCGATGTTGCGTACAACACACACTATTGCATTATTCAAAGAGAAGTGTACCGTAGAATCTTGGGGTGTGACATTCTCTCCTCCTTCAAAAAATTTCTCCCTCGAAATTTCTAGAATACTACCGCATGAAAAGACTCAGGTGATTCTTCATCATAAGTTCCTCGGGTTCCCACGTTGCCTCTTCCATCTTATGGTTTCTCTACAAGACTTTTACCAGACGAGTCATCCGGTTTCTCAGTACTTGTTCTCTCGTATCAAGAATCTTGAAGGGATCTTCGCAATAAGACAGATCAGGTTCCAGTTCTAATTCCTCATAGGTGAGTACATGCATTGGGTCAGGCATTTATTTCCTCAACAGAGATACGTGGAACACATCATGAACTTTGGAGAGACTTGGCCGCATTGCCAATCGGTAAGCTACATCCCTAATTCGTTCTAGAATTTTGAAAGGTCCGATGTACCTGGGACTCAGTTTACCTTTCTTACCAAAACATATGACTCCCTTCCATGGAGATACCTTCAGGAAAACATGATCACTGACTTGAAATTCCAAATCCTTCCTTCAATTATCGGCATAGCACTTCTGCCTACTTTGAGCTACTTTGATATGGTTTTGGATTACCTTCACCTTTTCCATCGTTTCCTCCACCAGTTCTGGGCCTACAAGTTTTCTTTCACCAACGTCATTCCAACAGGTTGGTGTGCGACATCTCTTTCTGTATAATGCTTCATATGGTGAAATCTAAATACTCGAATGGAAGCTATTGTTATAGAAAAATTCAACCAGAGGTAAATATTGATCCCACATACCCTGAAAGTCAAGTGAGCAGGATCTCAACATGTCTTCTAAGGATTGAATTGTTCTTTCTGATTTCCCATCTGTTTGAGGGTCGTAGGCAGTGCTAAAATGAAGTTCAGTATCCAAGGCTTTCTGAAGACTTTTCGTTGAAGTAGAACGGGGATCACGATCAGAAACAATCGATAGGGGTACTCCATAAAGTCTCACCACTTCATTAATATATAGTCTTGCTAGACGTTTCAGTGGTAGATCATCTATTATAGCACGAAAATGTGCTTACTTGGTAAGACGATCAACAATAACCCATATTTCATTGTTCCTTCTAGGAGTCATTGGTAGCCCCATGGAAAATTCCATCGTAATATTGTCCCATTTCCACTCCGGTGTGGGAAGAGGTTGCATGACTCCTCCAGGCTGTTTCTTTCCAGCTTTCACTTGTTGACAAACCATACATCTTGACAAAAAAATCAGAAATCTCCCTCTTCATGTTGTCCCACCAAAAATTTTCCTTCAAGTCTCTATACATTTTGGTTCTCCCAGGGTGTATAGAGAAATTGGAACTATGAGAATCATCCAGCAATTCCCTTTTTAGATGAGGTATATCAAGAACACAAAGTCTCTTCCCAAATTTCAAAATTCCATCTTCATACACAATGTCTCTCAATCTCCCATCATTCATAGCTTTAATCTTATTTTAAAATTCTTCATCATCGGTCTGAGAACTCTTAATCCATTCTAGTAATGATGGTTTGGAAAACATTTGAAAAAGCATTGATGTTTCACCTTACATGTATATTCCCATGTCCATCTTTACTAGATCCATGGAAATTGGATCCCTTTCAATTCTCATATTGTTCAAAACTCCATGGTCTTTTCTTCTCAAAGCATCTGCCACCTTTTTTGCTTTCCCCGGGTGGCAGTGTATCGTACAATCATAATCCTTGAGTAATTCAAGCCATCTCATTTGCCTCATGTTGAGTTCTTTTTATGAGAAAATATACTTCAAACTCTTGTGATCAGTATAAATCTCACATTTTTCACCATAGAGGTAGTGCCTCCATATCTTCAAAACAAATATCACAGTTTCTAACTCGAGATCATGAGTAGGATAGTTTTGTTCGTGAATTTTTAGCTGTCATGATGCATAGGCAATAACCCTATCATTATGTATAAGGACACAACCATGTCCTTTCTTCGATGCATCACTATAAATAACGAACCCATCATTCCCCGATGGTAGAGTCAATATAGGATCATTGACTAATCTTCTCTTTAGTTCTTCAAAACATTCTTCACTATATTTTTCCAAAACAAATTGAACCCCTTTACGTGTGAGCTTCGTTAATGGGTTTACCAATTGGGCAAAATTTTGGACGAAACATCGATAATAACCTACCAAACCAATAAAACTGCGTAACTCAGTTATACTCGTAGGTGCTGAACATTCTTGGATTTCTGTGGTCTTAGAAGGATCAACAGAGATTCCATCTTTTGAGAAAATATGGACAAGAAAATAAATCTCCTGAAGCCAGAATTCACACTTGCTAAACATCCCATATAATTCATGTCTTCTCAGAGTCTTCAGGATAATGCGCAAGTGATTTTCATGATCTGCGTAGCTTTCGGAGTATACCAAGATATCATCAATAAATACCACCATAAATTAATAGAGATATTCCATGAAAACTCTATTCATCAGATCTATGAATACAGAGGGTGCATTAGTCAATCCAAAAGGCATTACCATAAACTCGTAATGCCCATACCTTGTTCGAAATGCTGTCTTCGAAATGTCTTCTTTCTTCACACACAACTGATGGTATCCAGATCGAAGGTCAATCTTGGAAAAGTATTGAGCTCCATGATGTTGGTCAAATAAATCATCAATGCGAGGTAGGGGATACTTTTTCTTTATTGTTATAGCATTGATCTCCCTGTAATCGATACATAACCTCATAGATCCATCTTTCTTTTTAACAAAAAGAACAGGGAATCCCCATAGAGAAACAGTAGGGCAAATAAATCCTTTATTACTCAATTCCTCTAGTTGTTTCTTTAGTTCAACTAATTCTACAGTGGAAATTCTATAAGGGGTCTTTGATATAGGCCTTGATCCAGGAATTAAATCAATAGAAAACTCAACTTATCGTTCTGGAGGATGTCCAGGTAAATCTTCCGGAAACACATCTACATATTCTTTCACAATAGGTACATCCTCTATTTGAACATTCCTTTCCTCACCCACTATAATTTAATCCTCTTCCTCCCCAATAATTGAATTTAGTTGAGCTACTGGGGGTGGATCTTGATAAGAATTAGGTGGTGACGATTCTACTCTAAAGATAAGGTGTTCCTTATCATCATCATCAAAAATCGTAACCTCCTTATTATTACAATAAATCTTCGCATCATGGTCCAAAAGCCAATATATATAGAGGATTATATCAAACTCAATCATAGGTATGGCGATGAGATCAGCAGATAAAGAACATTTATGTGCTCTAATGGGGACTGATTCACAAAACATTGTTGCAATGATACTTCCCTTAGGAGTTTTAACTGACAACTCCCTTGTTAAATCAAATTGGAAATATATAATTTTTTTAGAAAACTGGGAATATATGAAATAATGCGATGATCCAGAATCAAATAATGCATTTTCTAAACTTGAGGAAACCGTTAAATTACCTGCCACCACGTCTTTCAGAGCTTCTACCTCAGTAGCAGTGATAGCATAAGCTTGGCCTTGATCCCTTGGCCTTTTCTAAGGTATGTTATCCTGACGCTTAGGAAATTCATTTGCATAATTTCCCATCTCCCTGTAATTGTAGCATTGGACATCGGTAGCTTCCTTCTTCCCCTTGCAATCACAAGCTTGGTGTCCTTTTTCTCCACACATGGTAATAGACTCCCATTCCTTTTAAGCAAGTACCGAGGTGTTTCTTCCCACATTTACTGTTGGTTGGATATTCAACTTTTCCCTTCTTTCCCTTATTTCAATTCCCAGATTGATCAGCATATCTCTTCTTTAATTGCTTTGCTTTAAAGTAATTAGACTAAGAGAATTCCTTTTCTGTCTTGATAGCACATGAGAAAATGTCTTCGTACGACGAGAAGGATTGTGAAACTAATGCTCGATGGAGAAATGGTTTTAACCCATCAAAGAAATGATCAATCTTACTTCTTGGGTTACATATTTAATCTCCAGCATACCTTGCTAACCTTGTAATTTTAGCCTCATACTTTGCGACATTCTAATCCTCCTTTTGTTTCATTCTCAGAAATTGTCATTCCATATCTTCTCGATGGCCATGAGGAAAATATTTTTCTATAAATAGATCTTTGAACTTCCTCCATTCCATATTTGATACTTCATCATCTTCCATCATGTTTTGAATCAATGACCACCATTGATCAGCATCTCTAGTGAGGTGGTAAACTGCCATGATAACTTTTTCCCTTTCACTACTTCCCAAAGCTTGAAATATTTTATCTAGGGAACTTATCCATTACTCATCTACCAATGTATTTATACTCCCATTGAATATTGGTTTTTGTTTCCTCATGAAGCGATCTAACATTGATCCTCCACGCTGTGGATCAGGGTGCTCCATATGGGAAAGGTTATTATTCATAACCTGAGTGAGTTTTCCCAGTATGGTGATTAGTTGATCAGCACCAGTTGCATCACCAAATCCACTATAATTATCTTGAGTATGAGGTAAATCCCTACATGGAGTACGTGCATTGATATGGTTTCCATTTCTTCCACTAGGTGCCATTTCCAAACAATGGCACAAACTAGATCAGTTTATGAATCAAAATACATAATTCCATACTTATAAAACACTTAACATAAATTGAACTATTTATGGATATAATCCATAGTCATAAAAATGTTTTCTTTGAGGAAGTATATTCTCATAAACCCTTCATAATTATTTTTAAATAAAATGGGAGTTATCCTAATCATATCCCACGGGAGTGTCATAACCAAGAGTCCAGCAAGGCCTGTTGTCGTGCACCAGTTCCCGTTCGAGTCTAGCTCAAAGCGGTGTTTTCGGGTTTTACCCCTAGGTACATTTGTTCCATAGCCACCTCTACCTGCTCGTATCCAGATAGGGATGTATTGCTCGGAAGACTCACAAAATCTATAAAATACCAAAATTCTAGGAAGTTCTTCTATACTAATCCTCAAAGTCCATTTTAGGTATATGTGCTCTAATCAGAGTTTATCTAAATCTACCTTCCAAGGTTTGTACTAAACCTCCCTCTAATACCAACTGTAACGTCCCGAGCCCAGTTACCCAGAGTCGGTGCATTATTACATAACATTGGCATGATCACAAAAATGATCAGGTCTCGGAAGACCGATTAGTTTAGTAGCCTTGGAAACACTAGATATATTCATAAAATTTTACATTACATCCTAAAAATGAAAACTACAACAAAATAGTCTCCATAGTCTACACTCTTTTCCCCTCATACTATCCCTACAGGTTATTCATAATTAAATTCTACACATCCTGGGATAAATAAAACATAGAAAAGGGGTGAGCTCAAATGCCCAGTAAAGATAACAATATTATAGAAACATTCATAAATAAGAATAAAAATTTAATGCAATGTATAACTAAAAAAAAGCCTTTTAAACTTGAACTTCAACATAGTATGGAAAAAATAAAATGAAATAATTCCATTTACTTATTCACATGGATATTCTACTAATCAAATAATCACATTCAATATCAATAACCACTTTTATAATGATGGAATGCATAACACCAGACCATCATAACCACATAGCCAAGGCCTCATGCCAAGACTACAAAAAAGATTTTTTCAAGGCCTTGTGCCAAGACACTAGTTTGTCTCATGAGACCTACCGATGTATCGAGGAGCTATAACAGGCTCCACCCGTCACATATTAAGTCCAACACATTCCTCATATGAACAGGTTTAAACATATTATAAACATTCGTATTAACACTAGCATATGAAATGTCAATACTTTCTCTATAAACCATGAATGGTATAAAAATAACACATACACAGTCAAAAAAATCACAAAACCTTCAATAAAATATGGAAGTTTTGTATCATAATAAATCAGCTTCAAAAGAGCAAAAAATCCATCAAAGGATGTTGACATAGATGAAATCAAAACAATTTGAGGGAAATATCCCTTTTTTTAAATCATTTAAAAGTCACATAATTATAAAATAAAACATTTACATTGAAATTTTTCTTATAATCTTTTAAGGGAATCTTCTAAGATTTTATAACGGCGGAAAATAGCCACACCCACCGTATAAGTTAAAAAAACATTCTTACCTTATTTCTGTCAAAAAGGTTAAAAAAGGACCTTGTTTGGAAAACGACAGAAAGATTCCTTTATAAAATTATTATAAAAAGTCAAAAAGGGTATAAATGAATTTATACCATAGTCTTTATAATATTAAGAATGATTTGAAATACATTTTTAAGAAACATGGATGTGGATGATAAAGAGGTCCTAGTAGATAATCACGTATATACAACCTCGGATAATGAAGAGATTGTGAAATAACCCTTACCTTGTACTTTTACATGGTTGGGGGTAGGTTAAACTCCTGTATAATGGTGAAATAATTGTTATTAAATTATAAAAGAGTCATATATATTAATATGATATCATATATGATCTTTTAACATTTCTTTGTTAATAATAATTTAGAATTATCGTTGTTTTGGGTGTTAACTTACTCGTTTTCTTTTATATGTCTTGTTACATAAGCCGTGTTTGTCATGGATAGGTTGTATATTATTCATATCCAGAATAATATAAAGTCCTTAAACATTATTTTTAAATCATAAAATGATAATTATACTTGAATGGATACGATGGAGAATGAATCTAACCGCGTTCGTGGAGACGGTAGTCCATACGTACACACGAGAGACAATATCATTAATTTGATATTAAAATAATATATAATTGGTAGTTATATCATATATACAGAATAATTATCATGTTATATTTACTATTTACATGAATTACACATCATTATTATACCCATCCAAATAATAATTAATTAAATAACAATTACACCACGACGTGGAGACGGTAAGCCGTACGTACGCACGTATGGTGACATGTTATTGAAAGGATAGATAGAATACTGAATATGGTTGTACCATTTTTATAATAACATTACAGTATATAGGAGATACTGGATTCAATATTTTAGAATGGTAATAACAAAGAAAGAAGAATTGGAAGAAGAAAGGAACTTGAAAAGGGGTGGTGAAATCATTACCTCTTCTTCGGGTTCTTCCTTTTGATTTGATCAAAAGGGCTCCTTAGGTTAGATTTCTGACTAAATAAATGCCTCTAGGGTAAAGTGAGGGAAGTTGAGAGAGTATTTGGGTAGAGTTTGGCTGAGTCAAATGGCTTTTAAGGTTTTAATTAATGAGAATTGGGAGTTCCCTTTTATAATAGGGGTGAGGGGCACCTTTGGAAATACTAGAAATATTATTTTATAATAAATTCATATTAGGTTTATAATGACTCAAAAGTGGATTATTTAAATGTTAAGGTGGGGATGGGTCTAAAACCATGCAAGAAATATAATTTATACAGGTTTGGGTCATTATATTAACCTTATCTTTTCATTTTAAGTCTTAGTTAATTAGTTTGACACTTACCTTATCACTTTGTATTTTTATATTATATAGTTAATAAACATACTATATACCTCCACGTGACCCTCAAGTAGTCCATTAATGATAAACCTATCATGATATAAGTTTCTTGGCCGAACCTTAAATTTTTAGGAATTGAATATCAATTAATAATATAAAATTTGTTTTAAAAACTATTTTATGTCAATTCTGACCCTATTTTGAAAATTGATTTTTGTGAAAATCATAACTGAATGATTACTTAGAACAAAGTTAATTAAATCATTAATAACATGTCATATTAACCTATAAAAGTTTTTTAATTCATAAAAAGTCTCCAATTATTTTTATTTGGGTATTTATAATATCAATTATTTTAATTGTTCACTATTATGGTAATTACTACATCATCATTGTGTCATAAATAAATTAAATTATTTAATGTCTAAAAATTATAAATAAAATATCATTATGTATGAAATATTTTTATCTTTCTAATGAATATTTATAATCGAACTTATCTTATGTGTAACCCTATATTAATAATGTTTTAATAAATAAACATTGATTTTAACTCTTTTAACTCTTCTTTGAATTAAATAATAATAAATGTCCTAATCTAATCAAAGTGGACCTAAATGATAATATTTTATTCATAAGGTTGTTTTTGGTCGAGATACACTTTTCCAATTTAATTAGGACATGTGTTAGGGTAATATTAATATCATTTTTACCCTTAATTACCCTATTTACTTTTAAACGTGGTAAATAAAAGTAAAAAGTTACTATTCACCAAAAATTATTTTCATCTCAATGAACCACATTTTAATCCTTGATATTAACCGTGTCTCTCAGATTTTCGAGATTCCACTCATAGAAGCGATAAAATTATGTTTTATGAAAAAAAATCAGTTTTTTAACTACCACTTAGTGGTTTCACTATTCATCCAAAAATGAAGTTTTTCAGAAAAATACCAAAAATTCACCTTAGGCTAATTTCGATACTCCGAATCCCAAAATGAATTCCATTTTAAAAAATAAAATTTATAAATTTAAAAAAGTGGGTATTACTATTCATAACGGCTAGTTTGATTGGTTGTGGTGTGTTAGAACTCGATGTTGCGTAGAAGCTTGGGGTGTTACAGTTTTGGTCACTCTTATACATTATATTGGACCAAATAAAATTATTCTTTAAAATAGGGACATCAAAATTTACTTTGTGTAAATTTTTGGTATTTTTTTCTGATAATGTTCATTTTTTAATGAATAGTGAAAAATATAGTATTTTAATTCAAACCCTCTTTTTAATATAATTTATTTATAAGGATATATTATCTTTTTAATTGGTTTTAAAGTTAAATTAGAATATATTTTCACCATTTAATCCAATGGTGGTCATTGGAATTAATTTTACTTTGAAATTGGACATAAAAAAGTGTGAGTCTTTTGATAGATATTGTTTCTTGAAAACACGCTATTTGTTTTGAAAACAGGAATTAATTAGAAAATTAATTAATGAAATATATATGTTTTGAATTTTGAAAAATAGACATCATTTTTGAATTCAGAATATCAAATATAGCTTGGGGTGAATTTTTGGTATTTTTCTGAAGAACTTCAATTTTTGATGAATAGTGAAACCACTAAGTGGTAGTTAAACAAACTGATTTTTCATTTAAATGATTGTTTACCACTTCTGTGTATTGAATTTCAAAAACATTAAATACATGGTTGTCATTAGTTAGTAAAATGTGGTTCAATGGGATTAAAATATTTTTTTGTGAATAATAACTTTAGAGTTTTGTTAACCGTGATTAGAGGTAATTAGGGTAATATAAGATAAAAATGATATTATAAAAATATAAAAATATCTTGACACATGTCCTAACCTTATTGGATAGGTAATTTCCGACCAATAAAATCCATTGGTGAATTTTCGGGACCCCATGGAGCCACTTGAGTGAGATAATGATATTAATACCTTTTATTTATAGTAAAAATAAAAATATCACAAACATGTATTGTTTTACTAAAACAATTAATACATGGGGTTATATAAGCTATATTTTTTACTATAAATATTCATTAGAAATATAAGAAGATTTCCTACATCATGGTAAATTTTTTATAATTTTTAGACATCAAAATAAAATAAAATAATTTATGACACAATGATGATGCAGTGTTTACGTCATTAATGAATGATTTAAATAAATAAGAAGATATTGTTTAAACTAATATCCAACACTTGTCCAATTCTTATTGGATAATTTTATTTCAAACATTAACCACCTTATCTTCGATTTAATGATTTTTTGAGCTTTAGAAACCGGATTTCATTTTATAATAAAATAATAGTTTCATGATTTCCAAAAGAGCGCCTCCTCTCCCTTATAAAAAGACCCCATTTACTACCCATATCTCACACATATCAAGCCCTTTGGCTCATCCAACCTCTACTAAAATAATCTCCCAAAATCCCTCTCTTTATCCTAGAAGCCTTACCTTTGGCAGAAAGCTCTTCAAGAAACCCTTTTGGTTCAAACCAAGAGGAGTTACCCGATTTATAGGTAAAGTCTTCTCTAATGTTCTTTTGTTTTATTTTGCTTCTCCAACCACCTAAATTTTTTTTATTCCATTATTTTGTAGAAAAAAAGTATCTTAAATATACTAGTATGTTGTTATAAGAGGTATTCGATCTACACTTACACACACCTACGTCTAATGGCTAAAGAACATATTGTTTCCGTGGATGGAGAATTTCTGCCTCACGAAACGATGATTGTTCAATATTCTTTTAACACCTTTAAAGGTGGCCATTAAGATGTAACTATGTTTATATATGATATGTATTATTTTCATGTTTTTCTTATTCTTCTCTATTTTTCATTTATTGCATACCTTTATGGTTACCATTATGGGTAAACACGATAATTTCATTTTAGGAAGTGCGGACTACCGCCCCCTCAAAGTGATTTGATTCGTTAATGCCATATGTGGGATGTATAAAGGATGGAGATAATGATATTATATATGATATTATACATGATTTATAATATACCTTTATATCATTATGATTCCATTCCAGTAGATATGAAATAGAAATGAAAGTAGCGTTCATGCGTACGAACGGCGTACCATCTCCATGAACGGTGAATTTCATTTTTTAACTCTAAATGTTATGTAATATTATAAATGCATGCATATTCTGGATATATATGATATATATGATATCTATATCATGAATATAATTATGGATATAATGGATATTTTACCACATGAACAACTTGTAATTTTAAGGAGTTTATTTTTGACTCAGTACCAATGATCGACAAAATGACTGTTATTAACCTAAATAATTACAAAGTGTTCATAACATGGTAATAGGTGATATAAAAGGAATAATGAACTTGAAAAAGGTTCTTAAAAAATTATAAATTAACTCAAGTTTAGTATTCAGGAGATTAAAGAACGATCGAGTCAAGTCGGACATGAGGTAAGGGACTTCGTCTCAATCTCAATTCATTGAGGCCTGTTTTGTTTTATATGCAACATTCATTTAAATGGTGTATAAAAACCTTTTGAATTTAACTTTTATTCAAAAGGTATATTTTTATACGAAGCATTTTACTAAATGACAAAATGAATGTTTTTGTCTTACGTATGCGACAACAATGACTTCTCCGCCGCCGTGATCATCATTTGAGTTTCGACTTCCTCTACAAGCCATAACTTTTTTTTAAATGAAAAATAAATACCATGTTTTACTTTTCTTTTATTTGGGTATTGAAAATGGTTTTTATAATGTTTTTATATCAATGTTTTATATTGATATCATGTGATTGAAATGTGGAAATGCTATGTTTCCTTTATGCATGATTTATGTGGTGCGATTATGTTATGGTTCTTGGGCATTATTTATGAAGATGGGTGGTTCCATGATAAAATAAGGGCGAGTGAACCCGATATTGCTCTCCAATTCATTGGGTAACGTGAAGGGGTTAAATGCTAAGGTTTTTCCGAAGAGATTTATGGAATATACTGTGATGGGTTTTCCAGACGTAACCATGAGGGTTACTCCCTACGTAAGAATGTTACGAATGCATCAAGTTACCTTCATGCCTAATGATTTCTATGATTTATTCATGATTTGATGAGGTATGTTAAAGTGCTTATGTTTTATGAGTAAAGTATGATTTCATTTATTCTTATGTTTACATGGACTAATGTTTTCATTCCATATGTTTATATACCTTACTGACCTTTTTATGCTCATCCCAAATTTTTGAACTGTTTTTCACAGGTCAAGGGAAAAGTACATGATGTGTTGATAGTGTCGAGGAAGTGTCATGAAAGAATCCATGTTCTATTTTAAATATGTCTCTTTGATGGGAAACATGAATACTGTCTTTTATGTAACCGTCTTGTTTAAATATGGAATGTAATTCATGATTTATGATCTATTTCTCTAAAACTCTAAACCTGAAAAGATCCCCAATGTGCATTTTTGAAATTACTCAGGATTAAGTAATGTTTAAGGATGGGGACTTATAGTATACATATTTTGTAAGGTGATAGAGAGGATCAGATGTATTCAATGATTCATCTAATCTGGCAGACCCACATAGGACATTAGTCCAGCTAAGCTGTCGAACCCACGTAGGATACTACACCAGCTACTCTGTCGGACCCACGTATGATACTAGAACAAAAGTAAAACTATCAGACCCACATAGGATACAAGAACAATACTAAATGTCGTTGATCCCACGGAGGATTTCCAGTATGTTAGTCGTCGTCGCTGAACCCACAGAGGATTCTAGAACGGTAGTCGTTGCAGTCGCAGTCATCTCTAGGGTTCCCACACACTGCACGCTCAACTTCTGGAGGGTCTGCTCCTCGAGCCAATGGATTGATACATCAACTACCGCGAAGTATCAAGTTGATGTATTTTGAAGGTCCTCCATTTCATAGGGGGAAAATCCAAAGAAAATGTATCCAAGATACTGTGTACAAGATGACCAAGCCTTTTACCAAAAAGTATACGGCGTGTAGGTATACGGTCCACGATGTGTAGTCAGTTCTCGGGTATTGCCTATGTCCAATGGATCATGTCGAAAGGTCGGTCATGTAGGAATTAAGTACACGGTGTGTGGTACGTTGACACAACATGTCCATGCAACAGGGTCAGCTCCGTGTATATTGGCCATTTAGCCGTACATGGCCTCAACCCGTGTTCGCCAAACCGTGTAACTGGTACACGGGGTAGCCCGTACCAGTGGCCATGCCTAGCTGTGTGGTGGAATACATTCCCGTGTACTCAACCCTGTGTCGGTTTATTCTTGGGATACAATTCGAGTCCCGTAAAGCCGCTTATTCCCTTCTGTGAAGAGAATACACACAATGCCTCTTGGTCGTGTATTGCTTCCCGTGTCCATGTATTTCCCAGTATACACGCCATGTATCGCGAAGCTGCTTCTGCCATTCTGTGTAGAGAATACACGCAGTGTGACTGAGGTCACATGCCATATGTTACTTGTCTAAGTCTGAAACTCAAGCCGCAGTACACCCACACTACACGGCGTGTTCGTCTGAGGTACACACTGTGTATTCTTGAATTTTCTAGAAGCGACGCCTCTGGCCAGCGTGCCTCCTATGACGTCCAGCCTTCATTCTGATGGTCCGTTCGTCACGAAACTTCGGACACTGGGTCTCCCTGATGTCCTATAATGGTCTCTGGTGTTTTCAGGCCTCCGATCGGCTCTGAAAACACGATTTGATTCACCTGCTTGAAGAATGGTCGAGGGACGGTCCTTCCTATTCCGGTTTGATCTGTCACCCATTATCGTTGTCGCACCTCTCCTATGACGTTGTGATGTCGGGTCTTCAATTTGGGATCGTTTCATTGCACAATGAACTCTCAACGATCCGATGTTTGTCAGCCATGAAGAACACGAAGAACACACCAAACATTCACAAAAACGGTGGAGGGATCGGGACATGTTCATTTGGCCCGGTCCTTCCATGTTAGTTTGGTAGCAAGTAGTTCAAGAAAAACAAACATGGAAGGAAGAATCAGCATTGCTCAAATCAAAACACACCCCTAACTTGGAAGAGATTTCCGGTAGTCGAGCGTCGTGGAAGAACAGTGTTGATTCCGTCGACGTCAGAGTGCACCCGAAGAATAATCGTCGTTGGTGACTTCGCGTTCTTCGAATCACAGAGCATTCTTCGTTGAAGGAGAAGGTCATTATTCATCTGAGGGTTGATGTTCTTCAAAAACTCAAGAGCTCTCCCAAATACTCTTGACACAACTAATGCCCCCAATGTAAAAAATATTATCTAAGGCTATTATTTTTATTCACCTTTGTAATTCAGAATTCAAACCCTTTAGTTAATTAATTAAAGAGTTTGAATTCATTAATTAATATGTGTTGTCATATATTAAAGAGGGTGAGAGGGAGAGGAAGAGTTCTCATTCAATAAGGGGGATTTGTCAAAGAATAAATAAAAGGTGAGTTGAAAAGGGGGTTTAAGGGAGGTTATGGGAAGATGAAAGGTTGGGGATCGTGTGGGCCCCACCTCACAAATATCCACACATGGGACGTTATGTGGGTGTGGGCCCCACCAATAACTTCCCCATGTAGGAATAAACTACTAAGTTAAATAAAATTGTTCTCAACAAATTTTATTTAACTTTTCCATTAAACCCCAAAAATTAACTTTCAACCCGCATAAAACGCAACTACGGTAAAGGTCCCCTTAAGAAATTATCGGCGCTGTGAGCTCATCGGTGTTCTCAATTTCAATTCCATGCACCAGTTCAAAAGATAGAAAAACCCACACATGCGTTTACTGAACGTACCCGAACAAAAATTCGGAAATTGATTCTGGGCACACCAGGCCTCGAAATCAAGTGCCACCAGAAACTGAGGACTCGTAAACTTCCAAAGTATTTAAGAAAAAAAATTCCTTAAAATTTCTGGGTCTTTAAATTCCTCCCACCTCAGGGTTTTACGTCCCCGTAATGCTACAACACAGACTAGGAAAACAAATGGGGGTATTGAGCTCACATCTGAGCCTCCCGCTCCCAAGTGCTCTCCTAGAGGTTCCCGTGTAGCCAGCGAATGTGAACCAGAGGAATCGACCGTACATGTAGGACCTGCTCCTGTCGATCCTTGATCTCCACCAGAACCTCCACAAACATCGCCCTATCATTGAGGTCCAGCTCTCCGTGATCGATGATGTGGTTCGGGTCGTGCACTTATCTCCTCAGCTGAGATACGTGGAAGATGTCTTGCACCCAGTGCGACTGAGGTGGAAGGGCCAGGTGGTAAGACACCTCGCCTACTCTTTTAAGGACCTTGAATTATCCGATGAAACATGCAGATAACTTGCTACCCTGGCCAAATCTCCGTAGACCACGTCGAGGTGAGACCCGTAAGAAGACTTGGTTGCCATCCTCGAACACCAGTGGTCTCTGCCTCCTATCAGAATAGGACTTCTATCTGCTCTGTGAAGTCCTCATCCCCTCATGGATGATCTGAACCTTCTCCATCATAGCCTGAAACATCTCTGGTCTTACAAGTACTGACTCCCCAGGGTTTTTCCAGCACATAGGTGATCTGCAAGGTCGGTCGTACAGTGCCTTCTATGGTTCTATCCTAATGGTGGAGTGGTAACTATTATTGTACACAAACTCCAACATGGGTAGGTGATCCTCCCAGCTGTGACCAAAGTCAAGGACACATGCACAGAGCATGTCCTTGAGTGTCTGTATGGTCCTCTCAGTCTTTTTGTCCATATGAGGATGGAAGGCGGTGCTCAGACACAGTTGCATCCCCAAGGCATCCTGCAACCCCTTCCGAAGTCGGGAAGTAAATAGATCATCTCGATCAGATAAAATAGAAAACGGCACACCGTGAAGCCGTATGATCTCTTGATCATAGCGGCATCCCAAGCACTATACTGAGCCCTGCTCTCTGATCAGTAGAAAGTGGGCCGACTTGGTGAGTCGTTCTACGATCAACCAAATAGATTCGTGTCCCCTGGATGTACGTGGAAGCCCCATCACGAAATCCATGGATATCCCATCCAACTTCCGCTCTGGGACCTCTAAGGGTTGTACCAATCCTACTGGTACCTGGTGCTCCGCCTTCACTTATTGACAAGTGAGGCATCGTGAAATGAACTCTGATACAACCTTCTTCATGCCATGTCAACAGTGCTATCATCTGATGTCCTGGTACATCTTCTCCCCTACTGGATGTACCACTAGAGGGGAAGTATGGATCTTCCTCAGCACCTCCTCTTATAGTGAAACCGGTACCATCGTATGTCCCCTGAAGAGAATGAAGTGCCCCCCTCCTTCAGAAAATCCAGCAGGCACATGTCCAATGGATATGTGAGAAGGTCACATCTCACAGTCAACGTCCCCACGTTGTGCCTCTCTAACTCACAGAAGGAGTGGAGGAGTGACTATGAGAGACTGTAGAAAGTCTGGTCCATCTCTATCCACAAAGGATATCTGCAACGCGGTTAGCTACTCTGTCGCCTCTCTAAGTAGTTGAATGCCTGATCTCCTACTTAGAAAATCAGCCACAATGTTCCCCTTCCCAGGAGTATAGAGTATCAAAAATTCATAATCCTAGAGAAACTCAAGCCATTGCCGTTGTCTCAGGTTCAGTTCCTTCTGTGAGAAGATGTACCTGAGACTCTGGTTGTCAGAGTAGACTGTAAAGTGCTCGCCCATCAGATTGTGTCGCCACATATTCAAGGCGAAGACCACTACTGATAACTCCAGGTCATGGGTAGCATAGTTATGCTCGTACTGTCTCAACTTCCATGAACCATATGCGATCATTGCTCGATTTTGTATCAGGACACACCCGAGTTTGGTCCATGATGTGTCGCAGTAAACTACGTACCCTACGCCCTCTTCCGGTAGCCTCAAGATGGGCACACTGGTCAATCTCTGTCTCATCTCCTGAAATATCTGATGACATCTATCTGACCACATGAAGGGTTTCCCCTTCTTCATCAAAGCTGAAAGTGGTGCTGCAACTCTGGAGAAGTCTAGAAAAAATCTCTGATAGTACCCAGCCAGACCGAGGAAACTCCGCACCTCCGTCACGCTCCTGGGAGGCTCCCAAAAAAGTACAACCTCGATCTTCATAGGATCCACTGCAACTCCCACCTCCGAGATGATGTGTCCCAAGAAGTGTACCTCTCAAATTTAGAACTGGCACTTCGAGAGCTTACCATAAAGATCATGCTATCAGAGTGTATTCAGTACAACCCGCAATTGGTAGTCGTGCTCTTCCTCAGTAGTCGAGTAAATCAGTATGTCTTCAATGAAGACTACGACAAAACGATCAAGGTAAGGCTAGAAGATCCTATTCATGAGACACATGAACACTGCTGGAGTTTTGGTTAAACCGAAGGGAATAACCAAGAACCCGTAGTGTCCATACCGACACCAGAAGGCCATCTTCTGTACATCCCCATCTCAAACTCCGAGCTGGTGATATCCTGACCTGAGGTCTATCTTCGAGAACCATCTTGCTCCCTTGAGCTGATCAAAGAGGTCGTTAATCCTCAGGAGTGGGTACTTGTTCTTCACGGTCACTTGATTCAGGCGATGGTAGTCGGCACATAGTCGAAAGCTCCCATCCGCCTTCTTGGTGAAAAAAATCAGAGAAGCCAAGGGTGAAACTCTAGGTCGGATGAATCCCTTCCCCTACAAGTCCTCCAGATGTACCTGAAACTCACGAAGCTCAGAGGTATCCATCCGATATGCTGGAGTAGATATCAGTGATGTCTTGGGGTACATGTCTATGTAGAAGTCTACCTATCTATGAGGAGGTAGTCCTAGAACGTCATCAAGAAAAATGTCTGCATACTGATCCACCACAGCAGGAAAACTCAGACTCCGCACATCAACCGCTCTGAGGATGAGACTAGCCAACTGATTTGTGATCGGCCTCCCTCTCCTCAGTGTAAGCCCATCCTACGCTGCTAAGGCTCCCTTCTGACCAGTGAAGGTGAACCTGCTCCCATCCATGCAGATACACCACATATTGTGCCTAATGTAGTCGATCTGAGCATGGACTGTAGACAAGAAGTCCATACCCAAAATGATGTTGTAAGGCCTCGACACCGCTACAAGAAGATCCTAGCCGAAGATCTTGCCTCCTAGAGTAATCTCACACTACCAGCACCAGTGCATAATCATCGAGTCTTCTCCTGAAGGAGTATCTAGCCGTAAGGATTGAGCCAATGGCTCCGTCAGAATATCCGAGATCCGAACAAGGGAATCGACAATAAAATAATGACTCGCACCTATGTCTATCAGTACTGCAGAAAGGGTGGAAAAGACACATATAGTACCTAGAATCATCTCAGGTACACCGTGGTCATAAGCCTCCCCTTCCTGGAGCTGAGCCTGCCTCTGTCCGCCAGCTCCCTGTGGTTGGGGTAGACCTCCTGGTGGTGGTGGTGGTAGAGCCTCAAAACGTCATCCACCACCCGCTGCTCGACCATCTCCTATGCCTCATCTGCCTGCTCCCTACAGACCACCACGGTCGAACCTCTACCTCTGCCTGGGAGGTCCCTCCACTGTCTGCTGCTCATCTGCACAGCGGGTCGGGCAGTCTCAAGCCATGTGACCTTGCCCGTCGCATGCATAACATTGCCTACTCCTCGTATAGCTGGCTCTGTTCCGTGTGCCATGGACAACAGAACTTTAATCCTAAGGTTGCATTCCTGATGGCCTGGTCTGCTTGGACCTCTGCAATATTTTTCTACTACCAGCTGTAGAAGACTCCGCTACATGTCTCCCTTCGGTGGGTCTCACTGCGGGTGTCGGCTCAGCGAGAAAGATATCAATAAGAAGGTCTCGCTCCAGCACTCCCGCCAGTGACAGAATGTTGAGGGAGATCATCAAAGACCTGTTCGCATGCCTCAGTCCCTTCTCGAAGGTTCGGGCCCAGAATAATGGGTCCCATACCATGTCTATGGAGTAGCGCGAAAGTTAGGTAAACCTCGCTGAGTACTGGGCTACTGTCATGATGCCCTGCTGCAGATGAAGTAACTTCTGGATGCACACCGCATGAAGGGTGGCTGGACCAAACTCCGAGCGGAAGAGACTCTCGCAGTCTGTCAAAATTAGATATGCCTTGTCCTGCACCTTGAGAATCAAGCCCCACCATCTACCTGCTGATGCGTGTAGTAGACTTGCGGAAAGGATCGCCATAAGGTGAACTAGTGTCCCTACCAATATAAAGACACTGACGATTGCCTCTGGACAATCCTCGGCTGCTTGAGGGTCCGCATCTCTGCGGAACCTCGGCAGCCTGTGTCGTTGAAACTTGTGCGACGTGCTCAGTCAGCGTGCACCCTATGCTGCTAGGTATGGTAGTATCAGTGGCTCAGTGGGTAGTCAAACCGCTGGTGCCTCCGCTATGATGGGGCCCTGCACAGAGGCATCGTCGCTCGGTGGGCTACCATCTCGCATGTAACTCGGAACCCTAGCTGGCTGCCTTCGTTGGGCCATCCTGAAAAGTAACAGGTGTGCCATGGTAATACAGTATTCTTGGTGAGCTGACACAAAGTAATCAAAATGAAAACTTTTGAAACACACACGCAATCAGTGTTTTCATGCACTGAGTCAGAAATCAGAGGTCAGGATCCTGGTGTACTGATACATCGGTCGCCACACCAACACTGGTCTCCCTAGACTAAAAACCACAATCAATACTCTTTACACTATTATGTCACAGAAATAATGATCAGTGTCCTGAAATCTGCAGTAGAAACCAATCCTTTGATACCAATTTTTCATGACCCATCCTCGGGGCGCGTGCCGTGATTACCCCAAGCTGGCTTTCCATAGGCCAGGGGCTCGCGACTAGCACCAAAGGCATAAATCATGATATAAGGGAAGTAATTTATTTTAAGACAGCAAACAAACACAATAGAGTATGAAAGCTGAAGTAGGCACAAAGTGTTACGGAACACAAAGTAAGTGCCGAAAGGTAATAGGGGCCAGAATACAAACCCAACTGAAAAGTACAGTACAATTGAAAGTCTAGTACAACACCAGTAAAGTAAAGAAGTAAACACCAAGTCGTCCTCTGGGAATCCCACCTGAAGGGTGGGTACAGATAGTCTCATCAGTACCTCAGGTCTGTCCGTCCATTCCGGGTACGTCCCGCTAAGTGGTCCACCTCTAGGTACCATCTAGCTCCACAAGCCTCAACCATGATCAGTGATGTCCGTCGTCTACAACCAACACAACGTAGTGCGGGGATTTCCCGTGTAGGGGTGAGTATAACGATACTCAGTAGGGACCCCGAGACCCCTGAAGGTCTCCCAGAATTCAAAAAGGATAAACCAAAAAGGAAAGATATAATAAAGAAGTATCAAAAAACTCTACTTAGGTATATTCCCATACATATATTTAAGTCATCAATCTCATTTTGGCTTCAACTCCCGAGCCCAAGCACAACCCGGTCCACCCATGAAAAAAGTCAATCACACCAATGGTAATGATTGAAAGTCAAGACTTAGCTCACACAGGTATACATTTTCCATAAGGAGATAGAGATGATCAGATGTAGTCACTGATTTATCTAAGCTGGTGGGCCCACATAGGATACTAGTCCAGCTAAGTGGTCAGACCCAAGTAGGATACTAGACCAGCTACTCTGTCGGACCCACGTAGGATACTAGAATAGAAGTCAAACTGTCGGACCCACATAGGATACAAGAACAATAGACAACACCGTCGAACCCACAGATGATTTCTAGTACGGTAGTTATTGTTGCCGAACACACGAAGGATTCCAGTACGGTAGTCGTTGCAGTCGTAGCCTGCTCTAGGGTTCCCTCACATAGTAGGCTCAATTCCATGACGGTCCGCTCCTCAAGCCAAGGGATCAATACAAAAACTACCGCGAAGTCTCAAGTTGATGTATTCTAAAAGTCTTCCATGTCATAGGTGGATAATACAAACAAAACATATCTATGATACTGTGTACAAGATGACTGAGCCTTTTACCAAAAATACACGGTGTGTAGGTATATAGTACATGCCGTGTAGTCAGTTCTCGGGTATTGCCTGTGTCCAACGGCCCATGTCGAAAGGCTGGTCATATATGAATTAATTACATACCGTGTTGTATGGTTACACGCCATTTCCATTCAACTGGGTCATTTCTATGTTTGTTTTCCATTTACCCATACACGGCCTCAACTCGTGTTCGCCAAACTGTGTAACTTGTAAACGAGGTAGCCCGTGCCACTGGCCATGTCTAGCCATGTGGTGGATTAAATGCCCGTGTACTCCGCCCTGTGTCCGTGTATTACTAGGATACACGCCGAGTCCCACAAAGCCACTTCTTCCCTTCTATGAAGAGAATATATGTTGTGCCTCTTGGCTGTATATTGATGCTCGTGTCCGTGTATTTCACAGAATACATGCCATGTCTCATGAAGCTGCTTCTTCTATTCTGCGTAGAGAATACAAGACGTGTGACCGAGGTCACACGCCGTGTGTTACTTATCTAAGTCCAAAACTCAAGCCGTATTATGCCCACACTACACGGCATGTTCATCTGAGGTACACGCCGTGTATTCTGGAATTTTCCAGAAGCAATGCCTCCAGCCAGCGCACCTCCCGTGATTTCCAATATTCGTTTTGATGGTTCGTTCATCATGAAAATTCAAACACTAGGTCTCCCCAATGTCCCGTAATCATCTTCGGTGTTTTCGGGCCTCCGATCGGCTCCGAAAACATGATTTGATTAACCCACTCAAAGAACGGTCGAGGGACGGTCCTTCCTGTTCCGATTTGATTCGTCCCCCATTATCGTCGTCGCACCTCTAATAGGATGTCGTGATGTTGGTTCTTCAATTTTGGATCATTGTGTCTCACAAAGAACTCGGAACAATCCGATGTTCGTCACCCATGAAGAACACAAAGACGACATAAAACATTCACAAAAATGGCAGAGGGATCGGGTTGTGTTCGTTTGGCCCAGTCCTTCCACGTTAGTTTAGTAGAATGTGGTTCAAGAGAAACAAACATGGAAGGAAGAATCAGCATTACTCAAATCAAAACACACCACTACCTTGGAAAAGCTTCACGGTAGTCGACCATCGCGGAAGAACCGTGTTTGTTCGGTTGATGTGAGAGTGCACCCGAAGAAGAAGTTTTGTTGGCGACTTCGCGTTCCTTGAATCGCATAGCGTTCTTCGTCGAAGGAGAAGGGCATTCTTTGTCGGAGGGTCGGTGTTCTTAAAAAACTCATGAGCTCTCCCAAATCCTCTCCACACAATGAATCCCCCCCCCCAAGTAAAAATAATAGCTAAGGCTATTATTTTTATCCACCCATGTAATTCAAAATTCAAACCCTTTGATTAATTAATTGAAGAGTTTGAATTCATTAATTAACATGTGTTGGCAAATATTAAATAGGGAGAGAGGGAGAGTAAGATTTCTCATTCAATAAGGGTGAGTTGTCAAAGAATAAATAAAGGTGAGTTGAAAAGGGGGTTTAAGGGAGGTTATGGGAAGATGAAATGTTTGGGCTCATGTGGGCCCCACCTCACAAATATCCAAACATGGGATGTTATGTGGTTGTGGGCCCCACAAAAAACATCCCCATTTAGGATTAAACTACCAAGTTAAATAAAATTTTTATCAACAAATTTTATTTAACTTTTTCATTAAACCCCAAAAATTTACTTTCAACCCTCATAAAAAGAAACTGCGGTAAAGGTCCCCTTAAGCAATTACCGATGCTACGAGCTCATCAGTGTCCTTGTATTTCAATTCCAAGCATTGGTTCAAAAGATAGAGAAACCCGCACGTATTTTTACTGAACGTACCTGAACAAAACTTCGGAAATTGATTCCAGGCACACTGGGCCTCGGAATCAAGTGCCGTCAGAAACCGTAGACTCGTAAAATGCCAAAGTATTTAAGAAAAAAGTCATGGAATTTATGGGTCTTTACAATTAATATAATAATAAAAAACCTTATTTAGGTAAAAATAAAGATAATGTAACATGATGGAATAAATGAGGTTCGGGTTGAATCCCTTACGGAATTTCTACATGGTATCATGTGTTCTTAAGAGGGATTAATCAGAGAGAAAGAGGTTTCTCATAATTTAAAAATAATTTGGATAGTATGGGGGAGGTTTATAATCATACACCATCATTAGGAATTACACATAAAAGGTAATAACATAAAGGACAATCTTGAATAAAAGTGAAATAAAGAGGATCCATTACCTTAAGTCAGATGGTGTTCTCCAATTGATATCAATGACCTGAATAGTCAAATTAGGTTCATTGGTTAAAAATTAAAGAACCTATTATATATATTTAATATTTATTAAAATCATTTTATGTTCATTTATAACCATTTTGTTTGGTTATGATGTTCAATTTCATTGTTTGGGTTCGTTTGCTTACATGGTTTTAATGACCGGTTCACTTATATACATGTTCAGATAAACATATATGATGAACGTGGTTTCCCATAATTGAAGTTATAATTTATTATTGAACATAAATATGGTTACATGGTTGAAAATTTAATTTGGTTTCTTGCAGTGAATTTTAATCATTATATAAAACATTAATGATAAACGCTTGAATTAATTTGGAGATTTTTTTCACAATTAACTTGTTTTGCATTATTATTTTACATAAAGTGTGAAAGAGGATTCCAAAATATAACCTAAGGTAAAATAAATATTTAATATTATATTGCATCCATAAAAATGATTCCATGACCATAATATAAGATGGTAAGAGAAATTATTAAATTTCCATCCTTCAATGTGTTTAATTAACACATCTTGGATGGTGTTTTTGTTTCTTTTGTATAAAATAAGGGGAAAGAAGAGATGATAATGAATTCTCCCATTAGAATAAAAAATTTCAGTACATGTATGTTATTTTATTTATCATAGCATCTGGGTTATGGGAGGTGAGGAAAGGAAAAAATAAAAGAAAAGAACTTGAAAGGAAATTAAAGAATTGGAAAGAGGAATTTACCTCCTAAGTTTATCTTCTTTGAGAACCTATTAAGGGGATAGGTTTCAGTATTTTGAGGAGAAAAAGGGCTGTTGGATGTGGTAAGGGAGATTTTGGAGGGATTTAGGAAGAATTTAGGGATGTCACAAGGCTTGAGAGGAGTGAGGAGAAGAGGTAAGGTGTGGTGGCATTTATAGTGGAGGAGAGGAGGGTTTTCATAATATTTAATTCATTAGTTTATTAATTTTCCTCAAGAAAAGAAATAGTGATGATTCCAAGACCAAAAATAGTAATATATACATTTCATTTTTGATATTTGGGTTCTAACATCACTTATGATGTTAGGAATAGTGGATTTAAATTATAATGTATTTATGCGGTAAATTAATGTATTTTACAATTCACCAAAAATTCATGTATTTTAGGAAAATTCAAAAAATTCAACCGAACAATTTTTTAAAATTTAGAATAAAAAAATCAAATCCATTTTTTTAAAATAATTTTATAAATATTATTAATTTAATATTTAATTAAAATTATAATTTATTCTTAAAAAACCAGTTTTAAAACATTTATTTATATATTCCAAAATATTGGTACATCATACATTAACTTGAATCTTATTTATATAATATCAAAGGTAAGGTTACTATTAATTATGGTATATCACTATTCATAAGGTCAAAATAACTATTCATAAGGGTAAGTTATTTTTCACCAAAAATTATGTTTTTCTTATCGGACTCCAAACACCTTACTGATCGCAACTGTGAATGTCGTATTTCCAAAATTCCAAACATAGAAGTGTCAAAATTATGTTTAAAGGTCACATAGTACTTAGTAGTTCATTGTGTTGGGATTTCATGTGATTATATAACATAATCATAAGAAGTAAATTTCCATTAAAAACATTGAGTCAGTACATTCTTCCCCCCTTAATAAATTTCACCCTCAAAATTTTGTTTTATATTCTAGGACATAAATTGGTGCTGGTACTTTTCCTTCATTGCCTCGTCTAGTTCCCATGTTACCTCTTCATACATATGATTCCTCCATTGTACCTTGACCAGGTGAGTAGTCTTGTTACGTAAAATATTATCTCTAAACTCCAAGATATTCATTGGATGCTCCTTATAAAAAAGATCATCCTCCAACTATACCACCTTTGAAGAGAGTGCACATGAATGGTTTGGTATATACTTCCTTAAGAGGGAAACACGAAAGACATCATGTACTTTGGACATGGTAGGTGGAAGTGCCGGTCAATAGGGCACAACTCTGATATGATCAAGAATATCAAAGGGGCCGATGTACATGGGACTTAACTTTCCTTTCTTCCAAAATTCCATGACCTTCTTCCATAAAGATATGCGTATAAATACCATGTCTCCAACTTTGAACTCGAGGTATCGTTAATGATTGTATACATAACTCTTCTTTAAAATTTGGGCTACCTAGATATGTGGATGAATGTTTTTCACCTTCTCCAACATTTCTTCAACCATTCCATGTCTTAGCAGCTTACACTTACTCACTTCGTCCCAGTACGCCAGTGTTCTATACCTTTTCCCATAAATTTCTTTGTATGGTTCCATTCAAATTCTCTAGTTGAAACTTTTGTTGTAGGAGAATTCAACCAATGGAAGATGTTGGTCCCATCTTCCTCTAAATTCCATAGAACATTCTCAAATCATATCTTCCAGTGTCTGAATAGCTCGCTCATTTTTTCCATCAGTTTGAGGATGATAGGCTATACTAAAGTTCAATTCAGTGCTAAGAGTTTGTTTTAGAATTTTCCATAACATTGAGGTGAATCTCGAATCACGATCGGATACAATATATTGTGGTACTCTATGAATTCTTACCACTTCTTTAATATAGATCATTGAATTCAGATCCAATGAGAAGTCCTCTTGAATTGAGATAAAGTGAGTTGTCTTCGTAAGATGATCCACAATGACCAATAGAGTGTTGTTTCCCCTGGATGTCCTTGGAAGTCTTGTGAAAAATTTCATGGTGATTTTCTCCCACTTCCATGATTCTATGGGTAGTGGTTTCAAAATCCCTAATACTTCTGTCTTTTAGCCTTCACTTGTTGACATAAAAATCACTTTGATGTATACTCAACAATCTCCGTCATTATATTGTCCTACCAAAAGTTCTCTCAGAGATCTCAATACATCTTTTTTCTCCCTGGGTGAATAGAGAAGTTCAAGCTTTTTGTGTCATTCCAAAGCTCCTTATTTGTCTCTAGATCGTATGGTACACATAATTAGGACCCGGATATTACAACTCCATCCTAGTCTATTTGTAAATTGAAAATTTTTCCCATTTCTGATATCATTCACCCTTTTCTAAATTTCCACATATTTTTTGACGATCCTTTATTTTCTCCAAGAGGGATGGTTGAGAAATCATTTGAGAAAGGATTGATGATGTTTATCCCTTAATTATTCCCATGTTTATCCTCTTCAAATCTAAGAAGAACTAAACCTTTTTAATTCTCATCATTGATAAAGATGTAGTATCCTTTCTACTTAGAACATCTGCCACCTTGTTTTCATTATTGGGATGGTAGTGGATTGAGAAGTCATAATCCTTGAGGAGATCTATCCATATTCTCTAGTGAATATTAATATCTTTTTGTGTGAATATATATTTTAGACTCTTGTGATCAGTATATATCTCACACTTCTCCCATAGAGAAATGCCTCCATATTTTTAATGAAAAGAACATAGCTGCCAACTCCAGATCATGTGTAGGATAGTTTTGCTCATGGATTTGTAGATGCCTTTAGGCATAGGCTATAACTATATCATTTTGTATCAGTACAAAACCTAAGACCTTTTTTTAAGAATCACTATACACCATAAATAGTTCGCTACTTTTTTGGACTATGAGTACTGGCATAGTGATAAGACTCTTTTCAACACCTTAAAATAGTATTCACATTCCTGAGTCCATAAAAACATTACTCCCATCCATGAAAGCTTGGTAATTGGGTTTTAAAATCATGAAAATTTCTTCAAATAATTTCAATAATAATCAGTTAAACCCAAAATGTTGTGGATCTCCATTACTGATGTTGGCCTAGGACACTATTCAGTCTCTTTTGTCTTGGAAGGGTCCATATATATCCCTTTACTGGTGATAACATGCCCCAAGAATGATAATTCCTCCTTCCAGAACACGTATTTTCTATAATTTTCAAAGATATTATCCCTTCACAAAGTCTTTAGAACAATATTAAAAATCTCCTCATGTTCCTCCTTGGTCTTGTAGTATATTAGAATATCATTAATAAAGACTACCACAAATTTGTCAAGGTAATATCTAAAGACTCTATTCATTAAATCTATGAAAATTGTTTGAGAATTAGTGAGTCTGAAGGGAATCACTATGAACAAATAGTGCCCATAGGTTTTTATAAAGGCAGTCTTGGGAATATCGTCCTCCTCACCTTTAATTGGTGATATCCCAACCGAAGGTCCAGCTTAGTGAAATAACTATCCCCACAAAACAGATCAGAAAAGTCATCTATTTGAGGTAGGGGATACTTGTTCATTATCATGTTTTTATTGAGATCACAATAATCAATTTTGAGGCACATTGAACCATCCTTCTTCTTGACCAAGAGGACTAGTGCTCCCCACAGTGAACCACTCAGGATTATAAAAATATTCTCTAGATTCTCATGTAGTTTCTTCTTATGCTCTTCCAAATCTTCAATAGCCATTCTATAAGGTGTATTTGATATTGTTAGGGATCCGGGAATAAGTTCAATTGATATCTCAACATCTTGATCAATATGGAGGGCAGAAAATGCTTCAGGGAAGACATCAGTGTAATCCATCATGATGGGCATGTCCTCAAGCATGATTCTCTCCTTTTTCTCAACCATTTGAGCTTGACATTCTTTATCATGATGAATTAATATCCGCACTTGATGAAATTATTCTAAAGGAGATTCATCTTCCACCTTACACTTATAAAGGATTGGGGGATGCTTCTAGATGTGAAGAGTGATCACCCTTTCCTGACAGTTGATGTTGGCTTTGTATAAAGATAGTAAATTTATTCTCAAGATAGCATCGAGCTCAACTAAAGGAAGTATAATGATATTTTCTAGGAGGTTAAGTCCACAAAAATTAACTATAGAGGAGTTATAAACCATGGATGCAATAATTTCCCCATTCACTATTCTCACAGAAAACTTATCCTCCAAATTTTTAGGTGGAGTTTGAATAGTTCTACTAAACTTGAAAGATATGAAAAAATGAATAGAACTGGAATCAAATAGTACATTTACTATTATTGAATGAATAACTATCATACCTACCACCACATCATTGTCTATCTCCACCATAGCAGTAGTAATAGCATGAGCCCTTCCGTAGTTCCTTGGACATTTTTGTTAATTTCCTATGACTACCCTTGGATTAGGGAAACTATTCGTATAATTCCCATGTTCCTTACAGTTGTAACACTGCACAATAGGCTGAGTGTTGATCTAAAACTTCCTTTCTTCTTCCACAATAATAGGATTTTTCATATCTCATCGGTAGTTTTTGCCCATATGTCCCAACTTTCCACATTTGAAGCAATTATTTGTTCCATTTAGATAACTCCCAAGGTACTTATTCCCAAAAAATTTACAAGTAGGATTGTCAGGATTCATTCCCTCATGTGGTTTTTTTGTTGGACCACCATTGTTATTCTCTATTTTCCGCTTCTTATCACTAGGCCCATAAAACCAATTAAATTCTCCAAACTCGATTTCAACCTTTAAGGAACAATAGACAATATACCCATAATTATTGAAGTATCGAACACCAACACCTTTCATAGACTCTACTTTATATTGCTAAATAATTTATCCACCTTGCTTTCGGTGTTCATGACAATGCCATATGCATACCCTGAAATCCTTGTAAAGTTTTCTTCACATTCCCTGATGGACTCATATTTCTTCAGCTTTAGTGCAGGGAACTCTCTTTCCATCTTGATACGGTGGTTTTAAGGAAAATATTTATTGATTAACATTATCTTTAACTCCTCCCATTCCATGGAATCAATTTCCTCTTTGGGATTTCTATTCTTGATAAATGTCCACCACATATCATCTTCCCCATCAATATGATAGACCACCAGAACATCTTTCTCTTCTTATGAGCAATGGAGGATGGGGAATATATTTTCAATGGAGTTAATCTACAGTTCCACAAGGAGGGGATCGGAGGATCCACTAAACATGGAAGGAATTTTCCCTATGAAGGATTCTATGACAACTTTCTCTTTCCTTGGAGGATGAGGAAATTCCACGTGATTCAATTTATTATTCATAACTTGATCCATCAGATCAAGTACTTTCATGACATTTTGAGCTCCCATTCCCATCATATTCGACATATCATTAGGGAAATCATCAAATTACCTATCATATTTATTGTTGGAAAGTCTTCTTCCATTTCTTACCATTAACAAATAAAATAAAATTATAATTAGAGGGCTTGAATACTTATCTATTTAGCATAAAAAGGAAACTATGAACATAAAAGGATAAACTTGTAAACGAGAAGTATATCCTAACTTGTGATTCCTTAGGTTTAAATCTATGTTATTCTTGATATATTTATTAACTTATATTCTTATGGGATACTATTATTCCCTTAATAATGGTTTGTACGAAGCTCATGAATTTACCAAAGCATATCCCCTCGGACTGTCAAACCAAGAGTGCATCAAGGCACATTTTCATGTACTCAGATACCCTAGGTCAGGCCCAAAAAACCTTGCCTGAGTTTTCACTCCTAGGTACATCTATGCCAGAGCATTATCTACCTATTTGTATCCAGATAGGGATATATTTCCTTGATAAACCACTTACTCTATAATTACCAAAATTTAGGGATGTTTTCTTATATTTCGTCTCATATTTAAGGTTCTTATTAAATTTCTCTATTCCTAATATCCAAAAATAATTAGAAAATCCTTTGATACCAAATATAGAGACCCTAGACTTTTCACATAACATTACATTATTTTAAGCATAATTATATATTAGAGTACAATACAAGGATTGTGAATTATAGTGCAT
This sequence comes from Viscum album, assembly GCA_963277665.1. Classification (NCBI taxonomy): domain Eukaryota; kingdom Viridiplantae; phylum Streptophyta; class Magnoliopsida; order Santalales; family Viscaceae; genus Viscum; species Viscum album. Next base: position 584,836,608 of record OY728120.1, read on the forward strand.
TTGAAGACTAGGTACATAAAACTCAAAACGTGGGACTAAATAAAACACTTATTTATTTAATATTCAAATTTATATCCTAACATCCTTGGTGCTCAAGAATATGCATAGGGTACCCTGGAAAACACATGAACAAAGGGATGAGAATAATATCCCAGTAAGGGTATAACCATAAGAACAAATAATTAGCACAATGAATAGAAGGCACAAAATGATGATATAAAAAGGAATGTAACATATGGAACCTAAACATATAAACATCGAATCATATAAACATGGAGTAATAGAAATGTGGTAGCAACATAAAACATGACATTAGTATGAGTCCAGGCTAACCCCCAGGATTGTTTCACATAGTAGCACAATCCAAGGCTAACCGCCAAGACCGTCACCCATAACATCTCATGAGACATAACATTACCAAATGGATTGGAGTGCTATCTTGGTGAACCCATCTTAACTTTTCAAGAATATTTTTTCCATATAAATAATCCTACATAATCAATCTTATATAAACATAAATTTTACCCACGGAAAGAATTGGGTACCATAATCGTGTCATAAAGCATAACAAAAGGTCGTATCGTAAAAGTGTCCAAGAAAGAAATGAAATAAAATATACCTGAAAATTCATAAGGTAAAATAGAAATATATCATGGTAAGTTATGTCAAGTATAATTGAATACATGTAAGAAAATTATTCATGAAATTTTAGCATAAAAACATTTTTCAGTGGTTTTAAGGAAAATACTATAGAGCCTTTAAAATCCAAAAGGGAAACATCATTTATAAAAAACTAGAAGTGAAACAGGATGTTTTTCACAATAAAAATAATTATTTTATAAATACAATAGTGTCTTAAAATATAATATATAGTTCACTTGAAATGATGTAAAAATTTGGGAAGTTCCCTCAAAATAGGTTTAATTATTGAGAAGTATTGAGGAGGGAATCACTTAAAAAAATGTATATACCTAAAACAGAATGATGAATGGAACTTGATACATGATTTTGGAAAATTCACATTGAATTTATAATATGAACATAATAATAATAGATAACCTTATTTAGGTAAAAAGAAATATAATGAAACTTGGAGGAATAATGGTGGTTCGGGTTGAATCCCTTACGGAATATCGGCATGGTCTCATGTGTACTTAAGATGGATTAATGAGAGAAAAAGGGTTTTATCATAATTTAAACATCATGAGTAAAGTTTTTCGGAGGTGAATAATCATACCCCATCACTAGGAATATCACATAAAAGGGCATAAAATAGAGGACAATCTTGAATAAAAGTGAAATAGAGAGGATCCCTTACCTTCAGTCAGATGGTGTTCTCCACTTGATATCAATGACCTGAATATTCAAATTGGGTTCATTAGTTAATAATTAAAGAACCTATTTTATTTGTATAATATTTATTATAATATTTTTAACTTCATTTATAACCATTTTTATTGTTTATGAGGTTCAATTTCATTGTTCAATATTGTTTTCTTACTTGGTTTTAGTGATCGGTTCAATTATATTCATGTTCAGATAAACATGTCTGATGAATTTGGTTTTCTATAATTGAAGTGAAATTTTATTATTGAACATAAATAAGGTTAAATGGTTGAAAATTTAATTTTGTTACTTGGAGTGAAGTTGAATCATTATATACAACATTAATGATAAATGGTTGAATTAATTTGGCAATTTTTCTCATAATTAACTTGTTTTGAATTATTATTTAAAATCAAGTGTGAAAGAGGATTACATAACAAAAAATAAAATAAAATACATATTTAATAGTATGGTTCAACCAAAAAAATATTTTTGTGACCCGAATAAAATATGGTAATAGAAATTGATAAACTGGCGTCCAAGAATGTGATAAATTTATACATCTCAGACGATGTTTGTTTATTTCATATAAAAGAAGTTGAAAAGTGAGATGATAATGAATTATCCCATTAGCATAAAAATATTACAGTACATGTATTTTTCTGGAGTAATCATTCCATTTGGGCTAAGGGATGTTAGGAAAGAAAAATGAAAAGAAAAGAACTTGAAAGGAAATAAAAGAATTGGAAAAAAGAATTTACCACTTGAGTTTATCTCCATTGAGAACCTCTTAAGGGGAGAGATTTTGGTCTTTTGAGGAGACCAAGGGATTTTGGACGTGGGTTGGGAGATTGGAAGATATATTTGGGAAGACTTTAGATATTTCACATGGATTTAGTGGAGTGAAGGGAAGAGATAAGTGGGGTGGTATTTATAGTGGAGGAGAGGAGGGTTTTCATAATATTTAATTCCTTAGTTTTTTAATTTCCCTTAAGACAAGAAATAGTGATGATTAAAAGACCAAAAATTGTAATATGTGAATGTGATTTAGATATTTGGGTGCTTAAATTAAATATGATGTTATGAATAGTGTATTTAAATTAAAAAGTATTTATACGGTAAAATAATGTGTTTTACTATTTACCAAAAATTCATGTATTTCAAAAAAATCCCAAAAATTCACCCTAACCATTTTTCAATGAGTAGAATCCAAAAATGAAATAATTTTTTTTAAAAAAAAATCTATATATGATTAATTAAATATTTAATTAAAATCATAATTTATTCTAAAAAACCAGTTTTAAAACATTTATTTAATTATTTTAAAATATAGGTACATCATACTTCCACATGAATATTATTTATATAATATCATAGGTAAGGTTACTATTAATTATTGAATATCACTATTAATATGGGTAAAATTATTATTAATAATACTATGTTACTAACCACCAAAAATTAAGTTTGTCTTATCGGACTCCATACAACTTACTGATCGCAACCATGAATGTCAGATTTTTGAAATTCCAGACACAGAAGTGTAAAAACATTGTTTAAAGGTAATATATAACTTAGTAATTCATCATGTTGTGAATTAATGTGATTATATTATATTATCATAATAAGGAAATTTTCATTGAAAAATATTGAGTTATTACAGTCCATCACTGAAAGGAAGAAGGGGAGGGTCTCAAAACCTACTAAGTGGATGGCCATGCCCCTAAGCATGTCTAAACCCCTTGTAGAGCGAATTTCAAAAGGACCACAACAAGATCAGGGGTCCAATAAAACACAAAATCTTTTCAAATCAAAGGCCTCGTTTTAGAATATAAGATTCCTACACGGGACTATAGCACCTGAACAGTACCACTAAAGAGAAACTGCTTGAAAGCATTAAGAAAGGGTTCTAAATATCTGATGGCACTATCCAAAACGGGCTATCCCCTTACCAAAGTTGAAATAATGGATCCAAAATGAGTTCATTCCTATGAAAGGACACTGGGCATAATGTCATATCATTTAGATTCAGTCTTGGGAAGGAATAAGCCTATGGGAACACTCACATTCCATTTTAAGCCAAAACTCGATAAGGGAATCAACTACCCTTACATGAGGATTAATGATTAGAAAACCACTAAAGGTTCTATATTAATCCATTTTAACAAAACTCTATTAATTATTTAATCATTTAAAGTTCATATATTAAGAAAACAGACTCCCTTTAAGAAGGGCAGAGACATAACACTTATATAAATAATGCCATATGGCAGATAAGAAATTCATTTTAAAATGCCCTTTTAAGAATTATTATTCAGTGACATGCTTTCATAATTATCCCTTTTATCCCATAATCCAAATTTAAACACCAATAAATTATTTAACGTCTCACACTACTACATCTCAAAGAAAAAAAAGTGTTTTATTAATTTAATGGGTACTAGTTGAAAAGTAATATCCACCTTATGTTTACACACAAAACCATATAGGTGGCTACAAGTTCTTTAAATGAACCTCTAATAAATAGCACGAACATACCCCCATGGGTTTTAATCTTTAATGGATATAATAGAAAAGATGGCCTACTTGAGTCCTATTAAGCCACCTTGGGTTTACCTAATGGAAACCCAATAATTTTAACCATTATATTTAAAACACCCTTAGTGGGTTCAATTTATTAACAACATGCCCCATAAAACCTACTTGGGTCCATTTTTGTATTTAAGAATTAACCATATGGGTCATTTAGACCAAGAAATAGATGGAAAATCCTCAATAAAGAAACCAATTCTGTTAATGTTAAGAGATTTTATGTTTACTCATCAGCCTCTAAGATAAAAGCTCATAAATGATGGTTTGGTTCTATAGGTCACCACCTTTCACTATATAAATATCCCATACACCTTACAAGTTATAGGTGGATCCCATATCACCAAAACCGTTTAATACGGGGTAAAGAAAATTAAACCTCTTCATAATTTATATTAAATCCCTTATAAATATATAAGATGCATCTAAAATAGTTTAATTATATGTTTCATCCCATTCCAAATCATAAAGAACCCGTAAACTCTACGAATTTGAAATTAGTCCCCATTTAACTGAATAATAATTATTTAGGATAAAAGGAAATTTTTGTTGCTTGAATATTTATTCATTATTCCCTAAGTATATAAATCACATCAACAATGGTTCAACTATATGGGTCGTCACTTTCCAATTTATAAGGCGCCCATACACATTATGAATTGTTAGTTGGATCCCATTTGATCATAACCACATTGTTTCAGCCTATGATAAACAACATAGAAGAATGGAAATAATGATAAATAAGTTCCCCAAACATGGTAGTCAATTATATATACTACAATAATCATATTTAATAATAATTAAGCATGGATATAAACTACATAAGAATGAAAACACAACAACATGCTAATACAAAATACAAGGCACATTAACAAATTTCAAACAACCTGGAAATGAAATCTACATGGAATTGAATATTCATCACATGTGAGTTAGTACGTGCCTATTACGATGCATGTAATTATTCTTTATTTACATACATGGAAAAAGTTAATTGATAAATCCCATAAATTAGTAAGCAGTTTAAGTACTCCAATCACACAAGGTGAAATCAAATAAATTGGAATAATGAACAACATGAACAACCGACCCATATTTGGTCACTTGAAGAATTCCCCCTGCGTGAGGTGATCACTCCCAGGAACAATTATTTACCAAGCGCTGAAAAGTTCCTAGTATACTATATACCAACCCCAAAATTGTAAAACTAAGGAAAAGAAGCTTTGATTCCACTTTGTAATGTCCCGAATCGAATGACTAGGGAAACAGTAGCTGGACCAGCCACCACATAGCCTAAAGAACACATCCCCATACACTATAGGCTACCAACTAGAAGTGAGGGTCTAATGATGCTAAATTTGGGAGACTATACCCTCAATACTAGAGTAACATAGTGGGGTATTAGTTGTATATCAATAGACAATAACGAATGTAATAATAATAAAAGGTAGAATAGCGGAAGAATAAATATAGTAATTGAAAAAAAAGTCCAAGTCCAACTATAAAATGATACATGTATGTCCAAGAGATTCTACAAGTACAATATGTAGGTAATACAATAAGAAACATAATGAAATTGCAGAAAAACAACCGAACAACTAGATTAATAAGAATCCATAATACCAGCTTAGTCCTCTTCCCCAGCTCTATCCTGGCACTGTAAAACTAGAATTTGAATCTGGTTGCTTCCCATTTTATCAATATATACATATGTAAAGTCTAATTGGGTACCAATGGTTCCCAAATAGGGTGTGAGATACAATCTCAGTAGTCTGGCGCCCACAGTGTCTAAACCATTCCATTTCTTACAATATAGTAAAAAGCGTTCCATAGTAAGTAAATTCATGACAAAAAATAAATAAATAAATAAATTCATTAGAGTAGGTTTCACTTGGAAACCAATCCCATTGCATATTTTGGACTAAGATAGTGAGTCTGAATAATAAGATCCTACAAAGGTATGTCAGGTGAGATAATATGGTAGAAGGTAGATTTTCCCCAAGCATATGATTGGGCTTGGAGGACATGTCCCTATATTTTTAAATCCAAAGGTTCATTTCCATTTTAAGACATTCATTAACCTTTTCTTTAATTCCATTTTAAAAACAATTTCAAAATATACCAATAAACCCTAAGCTCATCCATGAAAATCCATGAGAAATTTCCAAGTATCGCTTGAGGGCCTCCACATATGACCCAAGACCTGGAGTTCGTCCATGGTGACCCAAGAATGAATTCCCATGTGACACTCGAATCATTTTGTAAAAACTTAATTTCTAACCTTTGATTCCATCTATGGTATCGCATGTAGGGGCCTAAGTATATCTTGAGGCATGATTCAACCAACTTTACACTGAGACCATCGAATGGTTCTCCCATAGAGAACTGGTTTTACACGTCTAGAGGTAAAAATATGTAATACTCGATGATCCTATCCCAAGAATAGCTAGTGTCGCACCTCATCTGTTTACTAACCATTAACCACTTTAACAAGAAGGCACAAGAGTCTTTCCATTAGGTAGTTAAGTCAAAACCCCTTGTATCACTCAATCACTAATATAAATCCCTTACACAAGCAATGTATTTGTAATAAATCATGAAATAGGAACAAATTCATAAGTGCAAACATTTAAAACATTAAAGACATTTTAGTCAAGGAATTCACATTTAAATGGCTCATTAAAGGCATGAGGCATATGTATTAATCAATTGGACCATTGGTTTAATTCAACCAGTACATATAAGGAATGGGTAGAGGGTATAACATATGAAAAAACACCCAATTCAAATCAAATAATCACTTGATGAATATTATTAAGAGGAAATATCCCTCGAGGGGCATTTAAAAAACCACAGTGAATGGGTATTTTGGATTATATGGTGAAGTACAAAGCATAATAAATTAAATTATAAGGTATGGGAAATTAAAATCAAGGGACAACCTCATGTACAACCCTTTATCATAAATTAATTTAAAATATTAAGTCAATTAACAAGGTAGCAACTCACACATGGATTATTTAATCATTTAAGGCACGGGAAAATGGTCATTAATATCGATCACACCCAAAGGGGTGGCCAATGACTAAACGAACCACCCATAGTTCGGTTTCTCCGTACGGAGTGGTCACATAGGACATGTAATACAATTTTAGTTAATTTATTAATCAATGATGAACTGTCACAGGAAGGGTCCTATGCATAGAACAATAAAGGATCATTTAAAATGCAACAAAACGATAAGAAAGAGCTTAGACCACCTACCTCGACATAGTAATGCTTCAATCACCTGATATCGAGGCTCGATTCGACCTAAAATGGATGAAATAAAAGGATTTTTCAAATTACCTGAAAATAGGGCATTAGAAATTGCACCTACCTAGCATAATAAATTGAAGATGAATCTATAAATAGAAGGTTGCATATCAATGATCTTATCAAGGGATTTATGTTTCTTCTTACAGTGAAGGATTTGGATGATGAACGAAGGAGAGATTGTGATCCCTAGCTTGGGGTAAAAGAGAACATGCCTGTGTAACGAGGATTAGAATCCCACTGGAGGAGAGGGGAAAAGAAAAGGAAAGTTTAAAACACCCATTAACATATAAATGGGTATTTCACCCTCAAAAATGAACTACACAGTTTTTCCAAACTGTGTGCCAACCGTGTAGTTAACAATGAAAGGTTACAACCTAAGTGGAACAAACAATGTGGGTTAAGTGTACAGTTTGGATAAATCAGGTGTAGACCATGTGCTTCACACCGGGTCACCTGCTACAGCCACATGGTTTTCTATATGGGGCCGCCCGATTTAAAAAAACCACCTTCCATGTTCATACCACCCAAACATGTGATTTCCAGGTCTTGCTGCTCCTAAAACTCATCAAATATCCCATGGGAACTCTCGGGCCTTTATCCAAGTCAAAAAATCAAAACATTGAAGTGTTCCAACTTTAATAATTATATTTCTAAGATCAGTTTGAAAAATGGTCTGTCCATCAAATAAAAAATTAAATTTCATTTTTAATTTCATTCAATCCAAAAACACAGGATGCTACGTGTGTCATAAACATATAATCATAGATAAATCATGAAAATTTTAGTTGATTTAAAATAAACACATGAATCATACTGACTCCCAGTGAACTGTTTGTTGTAATAGTGGGTTCCTTTGACCTAATTATACAATAATTTTGATTATCATATCATGTATATAGTTAGATATACATGATGATAACATACCATTATAGTGTAGATATTTTTTCATCTAATATTTAATAGATATTTCTATAGATTAATTGTCATATCAAAAGGTTATAACATATCTGAGGTTATAATGAGAACCTGGAGATACTATGACATTAATATTAAAAAAATTCCTATGGTCTAGATATATATTACTGATTGGACATAGTAGTTGTTTGACTATCAGGTGTTGGGGTCTCATAAGCATTGATACTTCTCCTCATGAAGTTCTCACGTGGTTATCTCTATTAGTGAGATCTTGAGGACAGAACAGCAATAGGAACACCACATGTTTTTTATGTCATTGTATTTTCCTATCTATAGACATCTGTAATGGTCTCATGAATTGAGATCACTACCAATGTGTGTCATTTTATCAGATATATTGATGCAAGAAAAAAAACCATGCTGATGAAATCATGGTGAGGTAGTTTGTGTTGGGTGTGTCATTAGTGGCATCAAATTGAATGAGTGGTCATGAAAGGATTTTTCGATTCCATGTAATGGAATTTGTATATCTCGGACCATGTTGATTAGGATGGTAGTACCTTGATTAATCCACGGCCATGTTAATCAAAGGTAAATCGAACCAGTTATATTAACAAATAATAAAGCAAAAAAGGGTGATGTCACGGGTGTGTGTATTTCTTTATGAGATATCAAATACAAAGAGATTATATTACACGTTGCACATTTATAGGTTGGTTGTAACTACTGTGACAATCCTTATCTCTTTACGGGCCATGATGGGTTGATAGATCCATCTCTTAGTCTATTAATAATATTTACTGTTATTAAGATAAGGGCCTAAAGGGTCACACACAATAGCATATTTTAGAATCCTCCCAATTCAGTTGAATATGTTTATTGGACTTGGTGAGCCCCACCACCAGGGTTCGGGGGGTTTCCAAGGAGACGCGATCACCAATTCAATAAATAAATTCATTTTATTCAAGTTAACAATAATCAGAATTGAATTTATTTATTAAAAGTATTTACATGGAAAACATTAATTAAATTAATATCAGATAAAAATATTGAAGGTTCAATTAATATTTGTGGGAACGATGAGTCAAGTTAATGAATCATTTATTATCATGTAATATATTTAATATATTACAAGAAAGTGATAATAATATTTATGACTCAGATCAGTAGACATAACATTTCATTTATAGTGAGTTAATTATTCGGGGCCCGAGAGGCAATTATGAGTAATTTAAATACCCACTATATGTAGAGGGGGAGGCGTATTATCCATAGACTATTTATGGTATTTCTCTCTCTTATTTTCTCTCTCATGTTCTAAAGAGAGAGGTGATGGATCCATGGAGTTCAAATTGAGCTCCCTATACCTGAGCCCTTAGTCACCCATAGTCATGATCGATCCACATCATCGATGCTCCTTCTAGATCCGTGCATCTTTCCCCTAGGCTACCTTCTGTGCACAGGAGAAAAAAACCTCCGGGTCGGTGACCATAGTCAATATTCCCTCCACCCACAAACTACATCACTGATTTGTCAAGAACAAGTCGGTTGACCCGCTACAATTCCCCGCCACCGATAGGACTCCCTCTAACCACCCAGAGCATCACCAGACACTAGCATCCCCTTACCACAACATCTCTGGAAAGATCTAGATCTGCCACTCTAAGAGGCTTTCACTGCCAGTGTGGGCTAAGGCAGTCGCCCTGCTGGTTCACCAGATTGAACCAGCACACCACCACACTAGAAAACCCAGGTCTAGCAGGCTAAGAGGTATACCCTGTATTGCTTTTCACTAGACAGGTTCATCACAAAAATTGACCCAAGAGGATCTGCCCAGCTCAGAATGGATTTCGGCGGACCTTTCTAGCCCAGAACAACTTTCCATAGGGTCAACATAGCTCAGATTGGGCCTCTATGGGTTCAGTTTGACATGCACAAGCCCTGATTAGGGTTTTTGAGGACCGATTTATTTCAAATGATAACACATAAATTAAAATAATTAATTTAATTTCGCTTGTAATTAAAATTAATTAAAATTAATTGTTTATTAATTGAAACTTTAATTAATTTTATTTAGTGTCAAATTAATTAATTAATTAATTTTTTTTATTTTAAAATAAATTAACGGGACCTAATGATATATTTATTGAATTAAAAATACAAGTGAATTTTTAATTCAATAAAAGTTCCCTCAGAAAAATTTTAATGTAATTTTAATTTATATTATAAATTTAATTTAAAATACGCATGTTCAAGCCTATTAGTCTTATCATGAGTGATAGACAAACCGATACATGTTTGGTGCATTGTTATTATTTTTTTATTTAATTTATTATACCATTGGTTTTGTAACAATTAGTTTAAATAAATTGTGATCTGTAAATATTCTATGTCAATATATTTATAAGAGCCTACGTGTCCAATTCGTAGATGTATTTTATACCCCCAGTTCCCCTCGCTTGTGAGTAAGTATTGTTTTATAATGATGAGATGAGGAGTGACATATTTCATTCCATGTTATGTTGACACAATGGACAAGTCATTGATACGTTGGAGAGGTCGGTGCTGGAACTCGAGTTTCAAGAGACGTGACTCATGGTATATCCATTAGGGTCTATGTTTATCAATTATTCACTTAATGGATCAACCATTAGGATCTACTCATGATCAGTTCATTATTTTATTTTTTTCATGGTTTAATATTTTTTTAATGTGTAGTTTAATCTCGATCACATAGAATAATAAACAAGCATGCATAGAAAAAATGAACATGTGACACGATGAATTTTTTATTTATAGCATAGTCTATTGTGAGTGTGATCAAATTGTATGTTATAATAAGATATAAAATGATTTCATCCATCACATTAATACCAAAAAACCCCAAAAAAAATATTAAGTCTAAACTACCTTCCATCATTAGATTTTAGACAAAACTGAGTGTTTAGGGTACCATTCATGCCATAGATGAGGGTGCCTCTTACTACCAGGGAGTCTTATGAGATTGGTGGGTTGAATTAACTAAATTAGTATTATGTATTATCCATAGATAACTTTCTATCATTTTAGAGGAATGTTTTTAGTAAATCAAGTAAAGATTTTCGAAGCTGAGACTTCACTCAACAGATCGAGGAACCATGAGTTAATGCGGTTGTCCAGTCAAAAGCCTACCTTGAATCCTCCAAGTAGTGGTATAGCCATAACTTGTAGACTATGAGGGGAGGTTTAGGGATAAATTCTACTAGAATACTCAAGCAATATAGTATTTTGATTCTAGCTCTGAGGGTTCCTATAATTTGATAAAATAGTGGGATGCATTTAATGATTTAAGTAATTAATCAAAATTTCTAATATAGTAATCGGGATAAAATTACTAATCTACTGGAATTTAATTTTGTAGAAAATGTAAAGTTATACCATAATAAATAATTGAGATAAATAATGTACAATGTAAATTTCCACACCATCATGGGTATCTAAGAATAGTACGGGCACTTTTGCATAGTACTATAAAATAAGAAAATCAATGTGTCAGTGTCCCCAACACATGTTAAGTCACTTCAAGAAGCGAGGGTGAGAAATTTATTATAGGAGACTCATGTGTAGAGCATGTGATGGTTATTTCATTACGCTATCATTAATGTCCAATTCTAGTTGTGGCTATTACATTAGGACATAGAGGATATAACATGTAGACTCCTCTAAAAAAATTTTGAGGAGAATGTGAAGCAAGATAAAATAAGTTGATGGTTACACCAGAACGTGTAAATTGAAAGATGGATCATGATATTTCAATTGATACCTTTCTCATTACATATTCACGTATTTAATCACGTATCTTTTTAGGTTATAAAACGAAATTTTATTGATTAAGTGCTTCATTACCTATTTAGGTAAGGATTTCTAAGTAAATAAGATTATAAAAGACAAATTAATCATTAATTATTATGGAAAACACATTCAAAAGAAGAGAAAAAAACCAATGAAAATTAATTCCAGAATCACATTTTCAATATCTTTTAATGAAAGAGGTATTAATAGAGGTTATCTTCTTTTCATATCAAAAAATAAAAAAATGGAAGTTTAAATAAAATTAACTAAATTAAAGAATCAAGTTACAACTTATTCTTCAGGTTTATTCATCAAATTAAAATGTAGTGTTTTAGTTTTACATCTTGGGTATTTAATACTATATGACTATCAAATATGTGTATTGGCATATAGTAACCATGTATAGAAACATTACTTGAAGTTAGGTGTATTCTCATAGAAGCTGAGAAAGGGTGATTCTTTTTCATTGGTGACAAGTATACAGCTTCAAATTTCCATGTTAATGATTCAAGTTGAAATTTTATTGAGTATAACCAACAAAAAATCTCACGTTTCCTTTGGAAACAAGGAGATATTATTCCATGATTCATAATTAATTTTGTTTTTTGTGATGAATACTCAAGTAATAGTTCAGCAGTATGTGAGTCATAGGCATTGTCTTAATGAATATAAGATGTAATACTTAATTTACCTAGTTGTGGAAAGATAAATATTTTTTAATAAAAAATTAAAGAATATTTCAAGGATATTCCTAGTTTGGTATTAAGGTTTGGTACCCCTAAAAACTTTTGGTATTGTCAACATATATACTTAGTTTTGTGAAAAGAAACCTTTAAGAATAAAGGTAATCCACAAGGCTACTGGAATTAGTTCAAAATGTTAGTGTGAACTATTATAAAGGTTAAGATAATGGATAATATACTTCATTATATACATTTAAGTCATTTAAAAATGGTAAAATTATTTATTTTCTTGGTCAGACAATATGAGTTACTTCTGGTTGACATGTGGAAAAATATATTGACCAAGCATTCAATGATCATAATAATGTAGCATGGAGTAATTCCTAAACACACATTACCTTATCTACATCACAAAATTTATGTTAATGAGGAAGATCGATGAGGAAGTATTACATGTCAACATTGATAAAAAAATGTAGCATGGAGTAATTCATAAACGCGCATTTTAGAAATCAGAGTTATGATGTGTGTTGTGTTGATGTTGTATCTTGCAGAAACAAACATTATATTTTATGATGATATTTGAAAATAATAGAGATATACCATAATCATATGGAAAATATTATGAAAAATGGATATCATATGAGTTATAGTATTATGGGAATACTTTATGTCATAAAAACATGTGTTTATGTAAAAAGATTTGGTATGGATACAAACAAACCTGCATCAAGTACAAATAGATTCTGCATCTGTTTTAATTGTCATAACGGTTTCATAGAATATTACATAAATCCCTATGATAGAAATGTAGTAGTCATGTGGATGACTACATTTTTATATGGTTTCACGTCACTTCAGAGATGGTGGGAGTTATATTGAATTTCTTTTATTCAATTATAGAGATGCACATGTAGTTGGTATTTGAACTAGTTCCACAAACACATGTGGAATAGAGTATGTTCCAAAGACACATACTGTGTAAGAAGGATAAAACCATGGTGATGATTTTTGTATTCACTATGGATGGTGATCAATTATCCACTATTAATAATATTTCCTACAAGTAAGTGATTTATATAAATTAGATGATATTGACAATACAAGTTAAAATTCAATAATGGATGGTACAAGTGTAGTACCAAGAAGGCTCAATTAGTAATACTAGGTCATTTTTCCTAAATCCATTAGAATTTTACTTGTAATAGATACTTTCTTGGATAATTAATATTGAGAAATGCATGTCATAACCACCAATCATGGAATGTATTCATACGACGAAACCAAAAGGGTTTGGTCACATAATAAAATGCTAATAAAGGTTGTAAGTTATCAATATATAGTTTAGGATTGAAGTAAGCAACAAGATCACAGAATATTCATTTGGAATTAATGCTTTACATGTTTCTAATAAAGGTTAATGGGAGAACTATAGTTTTCCAAGTAAAATATGTTTGTAAACGTATGGAAAACAGCTCTTGGTCTTAAAGTTATTTCAGACCAAAATGAAAGAATCTATTCTCTGGTGATTGACTTAAAGTAGCAATCTAAGTTCTAGGGAACATGATCTACTAAGATTGATCTAATAGTTTATTTTACCTAGTAATTCATACATATAATGGCATTCTATTAAAAAATATAGGTAGTAATAATTCATGATAGGAATTGTTACCAATGTCACCCATCATGTATCTCTCCAGGTTTACAAACATAGGAGGAGATTAACATGGTGAGTTAAATCCATACACTCAAGTGACAGATTAATCATTCATGCCGTGATATGTATTAAAATTGATATTTATAGGATGTAATTTATAGTAGGAAAATATAAATAATATCCAGGATTACTACAAGGGAAGCAGTCAGAATTATCCATTTGTACTTCAGCAAGTATGAAAGATAAGTACATGATAAGTGGAGAAAAAAGGATACTAGTTTTGTGGGGGGGATGTATTCTTTCATAGATCCATGGGATCTAATATTGTAGTTAGGATAAAGTTGATGAGAGAGACAAGCTCATAAAATCTAGTGGTAGCCATACCTATAAATACTGAGTACGTTGCAACTTTTAAGGCAACTAAGAAGCAGATATACGCAACGATTTAGTCCAATTCTTAGAATCCAACATAGTAAGTAATGTATTATCATAATGTAAATTATGATATTCTTAATATCAAAGATGTCAAGTTATGAATGCGGAAAAAGGTATATACCCATGGATACCATCTCTTGAGATGTTTTTCTCAAGGAGATGAGGTCTCAAATGGAAGAATTACCACATGGTGGAAATGTGATAGGCCCATCAGCTAAAGTCATTACTCAGTAGAAACATCATATTTATCATGTGAGAACTAACAAGTTTGGTTAGAAATTTGGCTCTAGTGAAAGTGGTAGTGTTGAAATAGTGGGTTCCCTAGAACCAACTATGCAGTACTTTTGATGATCATATTATGTATACATTTAGATATACATGATGATAACATACCATTATAGTGTAGAGACTTATGCATCCACTATTTAATGGTAATTTCCATAGATTAATAGTCGTATCAAAAGGTTATAGTATATACCTGGTTATAATAAGAACCTTGAGATACAATGACATTAATCTTAATCAAAATTTATATGGTCTAGATATATATTACTGAATAGACACATAAGATGTTTGACTATCATGTGTTGGGGGCTCATAAGCATTGATACTTCTTTTCATGAAGTTTGCACTTGGTGATCTCTAGTAGTGAGATCATGAGGACATACCTGCTAATAGGAACATCACATGTTTTTGGTTTCATTGAATGTTCCTATCTACCAACATGTGTAATGATCTTCAAAATTGAGATCACTGCCAATGTGTTCCATTTGATCATGTACTTGGATACAAGGAAAAGACCATGATGATCAAATTGTGGTGAGGTAGTTTGTGTAGGGTTCATCATTGGTGTAATGACATTGGATGGATGGTCAATAAATGATTTTTCACTTATAGGTTAAGGAAGTTATATATCTTGGGGAATATTGATTAGGATAGTAGTACCTTGATAAGTCCATGGTCATGGAAGTCCAAGGTAAATCCAACCAGTTAGATCAAAAAATAATAAATCAAGAAAAGGTTGATGACACCGGTGTGCGTCCTTCTTTATGAGATATTAAATACAAAGAGATAATATTACATGATGCATGTTAGTAGGTTGGTTGTTGTTGTCATGACAATCCTTGTACATTAAGGGGCCATGATGGGTTTCTAAATCCCACTCTTGGTCCGTGAATAGTTATCACTACTATTGAGATAAGGGCCTAGAAGGTCACACACAACAGCACATTCAAGAATCTACCATATTCAGTTGAATAGTTTAATTGGACATGGTGGGCCCTACCAGTGGGTTCTAAGATTTTTCCAATGATATGCGATCACCAATTCAATAAATTAATTTATTTATTCATGTTAAGAATAATGGGCATTGATTTTATTTATTAAATGTATTTACATGGAAAATATTAATTGAATGAATACTGGTTTAAAATATTCAAGGTCTAATTAATATTTGTGGGAATGATGAGTCATGTTAATGACTCATTTATTATCACATAATATATTTAATGTATTACAGGAATGTGATATTGATATTTATGACCCATTTCAGTTTTCATAACATTTTGTTTATAGTGATTTAATTACTCAGGGGTCAAAGAGGTAATTTTGGAAAATTTAATGACATGCTATATGTAAAGGATGATGGTTATTTTCCAAAGAATATTCATGGTATTTATATATCTTCTTATCTCTCCCATGCTCTAGAGAGAGAGAGGCTCTAGATCTAATTGGTTCAGATCAAGCTCCATCTCTGGCATTGTAAGCATGGTGATGTGGTGGTTGCTAGAGCATCGAAGGCATCACCAGATCTCCATGTTAGCACCCAGAATTTGACAATTTTTTATCTCGTTGTTTCATGAAGTGTGTTTAGAAGATATAGAAAAAAAATTATTTGGATTCTTTAAGAAGCGATCACCAACTATGAGCTGATGTCAAGCACGACTTCAGATATAAACCATGTATTTTATGGTTCTAATTTTTCTCTTAATCTTCTTTATGTAAGATCCTTTGCATAAACTGGGAATAAAATTGCCGAAATTGATGAGTTCATGTAGTTCATCGATGAAATTTTTAAAAATCCAATCATTTGTGGCTTCCAGTGCATGCCTAGTACCTTCACTGGTAAGCTAACATGAATGAATAAGACATTAAGTACCATAATCTAGATGATTGTTTCAATCCATACTGAGATTTATTTAAGAGGTAGACTTTATTCAATTTAAATTATTTAGGATAACAATTACAAGGTTTCATATAGATTTTTTCATTAAAATCACTATAAAAAAGGTGGTTTTAAAATATAATAGTTCAATGTGCACATCATTTTAGGCAGCAAAGGCTAACAAAATTCTAATCGACGAATGATTAACAACATGGGAAAACATTCTAAGTAATAAATTCCATCTATTTAGAGGAAACCATTTTCAACTAACCTGTCCTTATAATTTATTTTATTTCCCTTGGTTTTATCTTATTTTCTATGAAATATCCATTTGGAACCAATTATTTTTTCATTATTTGGTTTGTTCACAACAGTCCAACTGTAGTTATTTTTTAAATATTTTATTTCATCATTCATGGAAAATACCCATTGAATTGATTATTTTTCATTTAATGATTGACTATAGGTTTGAGGATCATCATCAATAAGATCTTAAAATATATGAAAATCATAATATGCCATATCATACTTGCTAAATTGAGTAGGGGGTCTTAGAACCCTCATTTATCTGTCTCAAGTAATTTGGAATTACTTATTTGGGGAAACAAGTTTTGATTAAATATCTAAATCAGAAGAAGACTCAGATTCAACCCCATCAGTGGGTTGGGGAGAAGGTTGAGTGGGATGGACAGGAGCCTCAAACTGGGATAGATTCTCAGTTTCATCAACCTCTTAAAGCGTTGGGTCACTATTGTCAGATGTGGCTTCCTTGTTTTTAGGAGTGGAAGAATAAGGAAATACAAAATCCCTTCTAAAAATTAATTTTTGATATCTAGTTTTATAAACCCAAATCTTATACCCCTTGACACCCTCGGGATACCAAAAAAATAATCTTTAGAGGTCTTGGTTCTAACTTGTTGGTATAAACGTGAGCAGAATCTTTACAAAAAAAAGATTAATAAGTAGGAATAGGCAGGGGATTACCATTCCACAATTCTTTAGGTGTTTTAAATTGATTATAATAAGAAGGAACTCTATTAATTAGGTATAAATAAGTGTTGATAGCCTTTTCCCAACAAGATTTGGGGAGGCCTGATCATGAAATCATGATCTAGACACTTTCTCGGATATTCATATTCATCCTTTATACTAATCCATTTTTTGGTGGAGTTTCCCTAACAGTTCTATGTATTTTAATGACATCATATTTACAAAATAATACAAACATAGTAGATAGGTATTCAATCCCATTGTCTATTCTTAGAGTTTTAATTTTCTTCCCAACATGATTTTCAACTGAAATTTTCCTTGTTTTAAATGTTTGTAAAACAAAAAAAATTAAGAATAAAAAATCCACACATTAATTGAAAATTCATCTATGAAGGTAAAAAATAGAAACCTACGCCATAGGAGGAAGTCCTCGATAGACACCATAAATCAGAGTGGACATATCTATGTGGTTGGTGGATTTGAAACTAGACCTAACAAAGATAACCCCCTTGGAATATCCCATCACAAAATCTTCATAAAATTGAAGACTGCTTGGTGTGATGTCACTCAACATCCCTTTCGTGTTGACTTCCCCAAGTCCCTTAGAGCTAACATGCCCCAATATCATTTCCTAATCATAGTATTATAATTTTTGGTTTAATATCCACTACCCAATAGTCTTTAATGGGCCTATCCATTCAAGAAATATTTCCCATTGATTAAATATCCCTTAAGAATGGTTATAGAGCCTTGGGAGATTCTAATGAAACCTATTTTAGACCTAAAGGTGATCCCCTTTTGGTCTTGGAATCCTAAGAAAACCGGGTTCCATTTTCCCTCTCAACCAACTCTAGAAAGGAATCTATAAAGGGACAGATAGGGAAAGAGAAACCTGAATCAAGGACCCAATCTTTATTGAGTGCATGGGTGTACACATTAAAGACCTCAACAGTTTCATAACTAGATTCTAAAAGAAGTGATTGTTCAATGGGTTATTTAGACACTAACTCTTTCTTGAGTTTCCTACATTCGAGTTTAATGTGTCCGGGTTTACCACAATGAAAATACATGACCTTTATATCCCTATAACTAGACTTGGGTAGAGGTTATTTGTTGATTTTTTCCTTTCCTCTATTAAAAAGTTTTCTCTTGGTTTTAGTTTGAGGTCTACCCTAGAGAAAAAACTCGCATCCTTACATTTTATTTTAGGTTTAGAATGTAGTTCCTTTGTGAGATGGGATGATTTATCATCTTCTAGGGTTAAAGATTCACAAACATAAATTATGGTCTCAAAAATTCTTATATATGTGTTATCTAAATAGATTTAGGGGATCATTTCATAATCCTCATCATCAATAGAATGACTAATATTGGCTAAATATAAAATGAATTTATTAAATTCGTCTATATTGGATTTAATTCAAGTGCTCGGTTTCATTTTAAATATAAACATGTAGTCTTTTTTTAAATCCCACCTACTATTGAGGCAGTCATGTACAATTATTCAAGTTTAAGCCAAATTATAGAATTAATAGACTCATAATTCACTTCCCTATAGAAATTATCACCTAAAGAAAGTAAATGGTAGATGTGTTCTTTAACTAACACATTAGGGGAAACATCAACATCTTCTGTAACTAGCTATCTAGTTTCATTCATCGTAATAATAGGCTTGTTAATACCATAAAGGGAATACATGAGGCTCTTCTGAACAAGCAGAGATCACATCTTAATTATCCAAAATTTAAATCCATTATCACCATTAAATTCCTCAATTTCACATCTCATTTTTGACATGTTTACCCACAGATTAGAGGTTGAGTTCTTTTAGATAATGTTAATCATAGGCCCCAAACAATCGATCAATCTCTTGGGGAAACAATGCCTTATACAAAGGGATATGAAATGTGAAGAAATCTAGTAGGGATAAGGGCTTTAAATTATTGAAATCAATAAGGCAGTGGGAATTTAATAGTGAGACTATTATATATAAAATTAAAACTAGGAACCAAACTGTAGGTAATGAAAATAGAAAACAATAATTGAATTTCATAGAAAAAAAAGAAGTAGGGATCTGATACCACATTATGAGGATAAGTGGTAACTTAAACCAAGGTAATATAATAAACAACAAAAGGACCATAATAATTTATTTCTAGTGTGAGGTCAAATAATTCAGGTTGATCCAAACAATGAATAAGAAACAAAAGATTGCAAGAAAAGGAAAGACCATTGATATTTAACATGATTTGGTCTAGTGGGTACCTACATGAATGGAAAGAACACAACCAAAAACACATGAATTTTATTATTTCTCAATAGAAAAATAATGGTATAGAATTTACAAAACCAGAAAAAACATGAAAACAGGAATGAAAGTACAAAAGGGTTACACTGCTAAAATGAACAAAACCAAAAACCCATAATTGATACTTATAGTTTCAGATGCCTCATTTTCTAGTTGTCTTGATCTCTTAAAGATGGAGGTGGGGTCTACGGAGGAACTTGTTCCAAGATCAGGCACTACCACTCTCACTCATGGAGTAGTAACCAAGATCGAAAGTTTCAAATCTTCAAAGAAGGAAGGAGGTTATATCCACCATAATATCAGCAGCCAAAGGTTGTAGGGGAGAGATATAGGCCTTCATAGGATCCAACAAGGCATCATAGGAGAATATGAACAATATATTTCCCTTGAGAAACCAAGAGACACACACATAGGATGCTCTGAGAGAGAGAGAGAGAGAGAGAAAACTAGAATGATCCACCAAAGTGACAGAGGTAGAAGGGGTACATCAATTCCCCCAGAGACCATCTAGAACATAAAATAGTATAGAAAAACACAGTGTACCAAAATCCCACATGAAATAGAATTCCAGTGAAATATCTGGATAAACCTATCCAAGTTAATGGTCATGATCCAAAGGGCAGTGTGGCTAGTCAACCTAGACGGAATCACGCTATGTGTGGATCACCATAGTAGTAGGGAAATGCGACCAAGAGGCCAGTAGAAGGTAATTACTAGAATAAGGAGGCCCACTTGAAATGAGCGGCCTATTAAACAATAGAACATGCAGAACATTGGCCCATTGACCCAGAATTTGGGTATTTAAAATAAACAATCAATATTGCATTTATAGTTCCTAAAAAAAAGTTATAATTGAACATGGCATATTTTCAAATGAAAAAAACTAAGGGAATACCATACTTCACATTTCAGGAGTCTCTCTACCTAAAATGAGATGGATATTTGGGTTCTAATTCAATGGATATCAATATGGATCAATTCTTTGATCATAAATACATTTTTATTAGCCCCTCAAGGATTTCTGGTGTCATAGATCCTTTGTGAAAGAATAATGTGAATCATCTAAAGGAGGATTCTTTGAGTAATTATTCCCAAGAATACATGAATCATAGATGGGAATAAAATCAACACTACCTTACTAAGAAGTATTTTAATCATTGGTTGTTCTCTGATCTAAATATAGAGTCAAATGTGGTAAAGAATAAAATTGTAAAAAAGGATCAATTGCCATTATTCAGAAGAATAATAAAATTATGGAGGAGCACCTTGACTAATGAAATAATTTGATAATTTTTTGGATTCCTATGGTGTCTAATGACCATCAATGGAAGCATTAGGACCTTTTAAAGATGCTTCAAAATCCGTAGGGATTCGATGGATGGAACATGGTCACAATTCGTACGGGTTTTTTTTCACTTTTTCTACCCTTTGAATGATTTGAAATCTAAGGCTTGGAGATGTTGTTTTGTTTCTCTAAAACTATGAAATTTGAGATTCCAGGAATGGGATCCTCTTTTAAACCCATATATGGTAAAAAAGTCAATCATGCGCATCTAGATTATAATTAGGGTCCTTAGCAGGTTCTTCTGGAACTCGGAAATTCTATGATATATTGTGTTTACTAGGGGGATACCTATTATGATTGATGAATAAATAGAACATGTGAGATATAGTCACTTTTATTGGGTCTTTATGGAAGTGGACTTATGTGATCCTCCTATTGAGACTAATTTCTTATTGTGGGTGAGCATATGCTTGAACTCTTAGTTGAGTTTAAATGGAAACCTATCTTTTGCAACTAATATTCTCAAATTGCACACTCATATGATCATTGTCATGGGAATTTGGTTTGTCACAATTGTAATAAGAGTGTAAATCATGTGGATAATTTTAAATTTAATATTCCTATTTCAAGTAAGGAAGACATGGCCAAAAGTGAGTAGAATAAAAGGGCAGGTAGTCCCCAGCCAGGTCAAGGATTTATCTCCTTTGCTAATGTAGTTGGTGGATGTTCCTATATTCCAAGTCATGGAACACAGATAGTGAGGAATGAGTTTTTTTTATGCTGATACCATGATCCAAGGGTAGGCCTATTTATCTAAATGGGGTGACATGGTCAAATGTCTTCAAAATCAGGACAAGGATAGAGACTTTGATGGAAATTCTATGATATTGTTGGAGGATCAATACTTCTCAAAATGAAAGATCATTACTGGTTCTTGACATCCCAAAGGGGATCATATATCTAAAATTATGGGGGATGTAAATCAGATTGGGGGGGCATCCAGGGAGACCTAGATTGGAGAGACTTAAATTTCTCTATATCAATGTTAAATGAGTGTTACTGATGGTAATTTTGATTTTTTTTACCTCTAAAAATTCTTCTCTAATGTGGTAATATGATCAGGGAGTGAAAAATGATGCTTCTCCAGATCAGGGTGTAAGGAGTGCTACATATGGTAATTCTATTGTGGGTAATGCTTCTTTAGTGAGACAACCAGATCAGGGTGAAAAAATGCTAATAATATTAGTGCTATTTTTGGCTACATATGGAAATGCCTTTTAAGTATAGGTTCATGCCTGTATCAATGAAGGTATGGATGTCTTGATGAATAGTACAGGGTATGTTGGGATTCAAGAAAGTGATCTCCCCATGTCTGATGATCCAAAAAAAATTTCCTCATTGGAACTAGAGAGTTATGAGTGTAGGGTATCCCTTGAGAATGAATATGATGCTCAGACTAAATCTATGATGGGTGAATTACTTGAGATTCTTTAGAGGAATGTTTGATTCATTGAGGTTAATGTCTCCAAGGTGATGCACCTTGAGGAAAGGACCCTGGATTTGGCTAATGGAGGGGACATTGGTTTGATATCTGGACAACAGTCTTGGAAGGATGAGAAAAATAGGGATTCCCTAGATATTATTAATAAAGCTCATACTGATTCTAGATATGAGATTCGGGGAATTGTGGTGGCCACTTCTAATCCTTTCAGAGTGCTTGACTCATATAATGAGGTTTATTTAGATCCAATAAACATGGAGGGGGCTTTCGGAAGATCTATGGGAACAGGGGATGGTCACCAAATGCATAAATATATTTATTATAAATAAATATGAAAAAAAAATTATTTATATAATTATAAATTTATTTAAAGAATTGTATTTTCATTTTTATAAATATAACTATAAATAAAAATAAATATATTTTTAAACATATATTTATTATAAATTTAATGAAATAAATATATTTATTTGTAATTATATATTGAAACATGATGGGGTCCATTATAATTGTATATTTATATATATATATATATATTTAGAAACATATATTCAAATATATATATATATATATATAACAAAATTAATTTTGTTTTTAAACATAGGTTGTGAGCACCAAATGAAGTGGCGCTCATAGACAAACCCCTTAAAGGAAGAGTGTCAAATTAAATGACTCCCTTCCCTTTTAAAATTAGGTTGGGAGAACTAAATGAGGTGACACTCACACCCAAATCCCTCAAAGGAAGAGAGTCAAATGAATTGAAGCTCTTCCCTTTCATAAAAACACCACACAGTTTGGCATTGATTAGTCCCATTTACCAAAATAATAAAACCCTAATCCAAAATAGTTAAAAAAAATTAAAAAACAACCCAGCAAATGTTTCCAAAATTTTAGGATCACTTTTGTTCCTAAATCATATTAAATGAAAGATATGGATATTCTAGTGAAGGAGGGTTATAAATAATATGCAGTGAAAACTAAGATGGTTATTCTTGGAAAACCCTCCATTGTAGTTAATTTTGAAGGCAGACTTAGAACAGGAAAACACAAACACACATGAAACTAGATGTAGATCACTTGGTGTGATCATAGGAACAAAAATAGATTAGTATAATATTGGTATTTATTTCCTGAAGGGGAATGAAATACAAAACCACAATAAACCTATTTATAGAGATACAACAAAAATAAAACAAATATCAAAACCAAACATAAATAAAATGTCCAATGCCTGGTTGTAGTAGGTTTTTCCCAATACTCCAGCACCCAACACATCATGTAGCCTCTAGGTTGAAAATCATGAATCATCCATAGCTGTAGTAGAAGGTTGATACAGTCTAAGGAAAAACTTGTTTATAATCCAACATCCCCCCTTAAACATGTTTTACATATAACCCATGAATTTTCATCCTATTTGGGTGGATGAAAAATGGGTGTAATGAATTCACCATAATCAATGCATTCCTTTTGATTATAGCATTTGGTTTCATTGATGGGACATATTTCTATATCTATGATTCTCAAAATTTCATCGGTTTTAGATTCCTCAAAGCTAATTGGATTGGAAGTCTCTAAGAGATAATACAAAATTACATACTCCTCTATTGGTTCCTTTCTCTCATATACATCCACAAGGCTTTGAACATTTTTGGGGTGTATATGAGAACATTCGTATTCAATTTCTTTAGTTATAGAAGTAATTAGTTATGGTGTCATTTTTTCTTCAATTCCTAATTCCTAAAATTGTACTTCTTCAATGATTTCTTCTTCTTCTAGAGTGATTCGTACCACTCTAGAATCATCATCTTTATGGGATTTACATGTCTCATATTTATAAATGACAAAATCTCTACGAAACATAATCTTTTTGGTGAGGGTATTATACAAGAGATATCCCATTTCTTGGTCTCAATATCTCATGAGGACAAACTTCACTCCTTTTTCCTTGAGCACTATTCATTTTTCCTTTAATATTCAGACATAGGGAACATAACCAAATACTTTAATATGGATTAAACATGGACTGTGAGTACTCCATACTTCATGTAGTGTCTTTGATTCATGATTTTTGGTTGGACATATATTGTGTAGATACACTACACACAAATCCACTTCAGCCCAGAAAGTTATGGGCACTTATTTCTCTTTCAACTTACTTCTCATCGTGTTGATAATAGTTTGATTTTTCATTTCAGCTAACCCATTCGTTTGGGATGTGTAATCTGGAATCAACTAGTGCTAAATTCCATGTTTCTTGAGGTACTCTTGAAAAATATCAGAGATGTAATTTCTACCTCAATCAAATCGAAATTTTTTTATTCAATGATTCCTATGATTTTCCACCAACACCATGAATTCTTTGAAGAATCCAAACACTTTTGATTTAATATTGAGAAAATATATCCATGTTTTCCTACAATAATAAAAAATAAATGTCAAAAAATACATCCTTTTTTCATTTCATTTTGTGTTCAATGGATTTCACACAATGGTGTGAACTAGCTCCAGTGGCATTGCAACATTCCAGTTGTCCTCCGTTGCAAAGGTGTTTATATGTTGTTTTCTTAGAACCCAACTTTCACATATTTGATTCGGTTTTTGAAAATTCACCATCTTCTTACTTCTTAATAATCTTATTCTTTCAAAGTTAAAATTATAGAACTTGAGATGAAATATCAAATCTTTATCCTCGCATACTGTCCTCAAACACTGTGGTATGATGGGTTAGATCATAAACAGAAACATGTGGTTCTTTTTCATCAATTCTTTTGTGATCATCCTTTGTCATTGAAGATTACCATTTTTTTATTTTTTTTGACTTATGTAAATGCCTTTTTCCACCAATTTCTTGAGACTCAAGATGTTGGTATTAATGTCGGGTACATAGTGGGCATCAGATATAAAATCATGATTGTTATCTTTTTTATTGATAATAATATCTCTTATCCCATAGACAAATATTATTGAGAGATCTCCAAATGAAATCACTCCTCTAACCCTCTCATCCAGGTTCATAAACTATAGTTTGTGCCATATCATGTGGTTGCTAGACCCGAGTCAAGATACCACATACCATGATTTTGTTTTAACATTTGTGTCATCAACACATGAGACTCGCCAAATGTATCTCTTTCTTCGATGATATGTTCCTCCTCGGTGTCATTGTCCATGGTCTTCTTACTCCAACAATCATTTCTATAATTTAAGTATTTTTGAAAATTATAACATTAAACATCTCTTTTTTATTGTTCATGATTATTGAATCCTCCTCTTCTCCCTCATCCTCATTCTCATGGATTATTATTTTGATATCCACAACCTCCTCGGTTTAGGATTCTTCCACCACATCCTCCTCTTCTTTGATCAAATTCTTGTCCTTTAAATCTTCAACCTCTGGTTCTTAGACCTATCCACACTTTCTCATTTTTAGAGTTTTCACTACAACAAATTGAGAATCTAGAGGTGGTTTAAACTTCCACTATATGGTTATGTGATGGTTTCAAAAAACAAATGCTAAAATTGGTGTTAATAATCAACCTATGGTGATTTCTTACATTTAGCAGTGGTTTCTATAAAGTGTTTTAGATGTTATACATAGAAGTATTTTTCTTAGTTTTAGAAACAATTTTTGGTTAAAAACATAACTGGGATCTAGAGGTGGTTTCTAGCCACCGTTAAAGTCAGGACTTTTTACCGAAAAAACTACCACTAATATGGAAAAAACCACCGTTGGGTAAAGAAAATTATATTTAGAATAGGTTTTAATTTCCACCTTAAAAAATAGAATAATATAGTTGTGGTTTAAACCACAGAAAATAAAATCCTATATCCAACAATGATTTAAACTAATGTTATCTCATGTGTTTAAAAAAAAGTTGCAGGTTCTGCAGCCCTAGAACCTGCAGCCAAAACAACACAATAGGGACATTGAAATTTTTACCAAATCACCATATATATCATCAAAATACATGGAAAAAAACACATTTTGAATCTAAAGATTCAACGTATGCTGATTCTCACCAAAACATAAAGAATAAACACATTAACAAAGCAAAACAACACATTAGAAGAAATAATACATTTCTCGATACATTAAAAAAATCAAACAAGACACAACAGATTAATAGAATCAATAATACATAAAAACATGGAATGAATCAACACATTGAAAGAATCAATAATACATTTCACAATACATTGAATTAATCAATACATTTCTCATTGAAATTATGACGATTATTTAAAGTATTACACAACACATTTTCAAGGAAAACATAAATTTAATACATTTAAAAATAGCTATAAAGAATAAACTACTACCATTAAAATGATGCTTCACATGTTAAAACTAAATCCACAATAATTAAAAACAATATAAATTAATTTAACAATAAAGAAATAATTCTCAATATGAAACCATTTATCATGAATACCATTTTCATGAAAAGGGTTATTAATGATTCCAAACCAACTAGCAATGCATAGCCAAGTGAGAAATCACCCTAAATATCCATAAATGGTCTAAACATCCACAAGAAATGATTAAAACTGACTTTGATTTATACAACAATTAAATACATTGTGACATCCTACGACTTCCAAAATTGATCCCACCCCTTTATGAGATCACGAAAAACAACATAGATGCCTTTATGTGAATAGAACAACTATAATCCACTTAATCTAAGTTACCCGATTACATCCCCATGACTTATCCAAGACCAACACGATAGAGCTCAAAAAGCATGGTCCATGCATAAATAGAGCACAAAAATCTCCCAAAAGGAAGATCACCCAACACATAAAGATTGATCTCTAACCAAGAATGTGTAAACCAGAGGATAATAATCAAATAGAGGGTCTTTACATAGGGGTTATCATATATGTTATAGGATTGAGATATCATTGTATGGATAAGTGATATAGGACCATATCTTGGTGAGAGATAACATAAAATGATCCCTGGTCGGTAGGACAGGGTTGTGCTGTGAGATTTGGAAAATGGTATAGAATTTCCTATAATGGATGGGGTTAGATAGAGATTATGGTCTTGGAGAAAACCATGGGTTTTTTGTCCTAAATTCACCTATAAGGACCCTACTTGGGACAACCGTAAGCTAAGAGTGACACCACACGTTCACCCCCAATAGTTAAAGGGCTAGAAACAAGCATATAGTAAGAATATCCCTAAAGTGGGAGACTTTATTCATTTGTACATGAACACACACACACTCAAATCCTTGAAATACTGCATAGGTATAATGAAACAAAACTTATTGGTGTAAAAAATTCATGTATAAACTTCTAGGAAATACAACAGAAAGAGGAAGATAAATATCCAGAAAAGGAAAAGGGTAAAATAAATTCCAAACTAAGAAGAAGGAAAGTTGATCCCAATCTAGAAACAACTAAAAGCGAAAATAATAGGAGTTCCCAACTCAAGATACCTATATCTGACCACCAAACATGGTCAGTGCCTCCACCTGCTTCTATGTTATATAGATACTAGGTCCACTAAGACACCATCTACAAGTTATCTGTATAAGAAAAAAACATGCAAGAAAATCCAATGCAGGTGTGGGTATACACATACTTAGTAAGACACCATGAAAAACAAGTGGGAAATAGAATTATATAATAGTCAAATCAACCTATATGAAAAAGATAGACAAGAAACTAAACATCATATATGATCATATAGAAATTTCAATCTCAATGTCCAATTAAAACACAACATATAGACACATGGTTATACAAAACATACATAGGGACCCTATTTTTTTGATCCCATCTAAAATATAACAAAAAAATACACACATTGTATGTATAGATACATGAACAAACCCTCTCCACTTATCATTTCTCAATGATGAACTACACTCATCACCCTCTCTATCTCTATCTCTACATCATGATACCAGCACCTATAAGACAATTATATTGAAAATTAAACAATGTTTTATATTGATATTTATACCTAAAATCAATAAAAGTTTGTGAACTAAATGATTTTGATGTTTTGTGAATTACCTTCTCACCACTAGTCATCACTTTCAATCCCCATTTTCTGGCTAAAGAGCTCAGATAGTAATAGTTCCAAAACCATCCATGCACTCAACCTGGATTCTCCTTCCCAATAACTTTACCAACTAGATCATCATCGGAGACATAGTAGGACTATGTGGTATTTACATCCCATTGTTCTTTAATTTTTACCTATAAACCAAATTTCAGTGATATTAGAAGCAATATGTTAACATAGTGACAATTGATAATATGTTATTATAATGAAAAATGAATTCATACCACCCAACTTCTTGGGAAGGCTCATTAACAAAACTCCCTTCAGATTTTTTTATGAATATTCAACAACACTTCTGTTTAGGATGCTTGGTGGCCTAAACTCGATGACTGCATTAAACAAAATGAAATCAATAATTTAATATATTAAATAGATAATATTGTCTAATAAATATTTAAACTAATGAAAATATTACCCGAGTCGATCAGATTATATAAAAACTCTATGACCCCGTAGTATGAGTATAACGCTTCATCCTTGTCATTCCTATCATTTAATAAAATAAAATTAATTTCAGAACATATATTTCAAAAAATTCATGCAGAAAAAAATATAAATGATTAAAGATGCACAATACTAACAAAAAAATATACATAACAATGATAATGAATTACTGGAAAAATGACATAGGTGGTTAATAAATTAATGTATAACTACGCATACAATCATTTTCTCCTTCAATAATGTCATCTTCCTACTCCAACATTACTCCATATACTTCATCCACTCTTGAAAGACTAATATTTTTCAATACCATGATGGAAAAATAAGTCTACTTATTAATATTGATGGGATTCAATATCATAGGTCAAATATTCCACTTCATCACCCATATCATACAAGTCTCTTTGTTTTACATGAGAAACTACACTTCACACATCATCCATGACATTTTTCTCATAATATACCATTTTGTTTCTTATGATGATAAGATATACAAATCATCCAGTTCCTGGTAACCAACATCAATCAAGTGAGAGAAGTTCACATAAGTAAATTTCAATGAATATTTATTAACACCCCTGAGAATATCCACTCAATTTCATTTGAATAAAACCACTGAAAAATACCAGTGGTAGTTTAATTTGTTAATATTAGTCAATTTCACATAGTATTCCACTTCAGAAAACTTAAATATTCCATTATTATATGTTTTCAAACCCTCTTCCCTATCAACTATATGGAATCTAAATCCATTCACATTGTAAGCATTGAACTTTCTTGCTTGTTTTAGAGGACCTCACGCAAGAAAATTCAAATCCGCAGACAAGTCTGCTCTATTATCAGTAATCATGATATAAAATAATTAATATAAATTATTAGATATTAAAAATATATATATCAACCTAATATCTTTATGGATTTCAATATTTATTAACTTACACACCATGAAAACCATTCTACAAGCTCTTTATTAACATCTTTTGTTATATATTTCTCATTTCGTGTTCGTCCTCTCATTATTCTCTTTGTTTATATCTGCAACTCTTCAATAAATGGATATTTAATTTCACTATTTAGTAGAACATATCTATGTGCCTATAATAATTCTATTTTTGTTAGTGTAACATTTGAGCTCCTCCCAACTTATCGGCCAATAGAGAGAAAGATTTTTTATTTTTCATGTATTTATTATTGATTAGATCTGTCTTCAAAAATTCCCACCTCGATTGAATCTTTTCTCAATATCATCATAGTATCTTGAATAAAAGGCAATACACTCCCCTACCAAATATCCTTCAGAAATAGATCCTTCAAGTTGAGATTTATTTTTCACGTATGATTTCAAATACCAAGATATATGTGAAATAAAATAAAATAAAACATAATTATGTATTTCATGAACTAATAAGAATTGTTTAATGAAAAGAAAAACATATAAATAAAGTACCTCTCAATTGTATACATCCATTAATAATATACGGGGCCTCCTAATTTAGTTTCCTCATCCAAATGCTTAGTTAAATTCATCATTACAGTAGAAAACGGTGGAGGAAAGATCTTCTCAATTTCCCAAAGATTCAATACAAATATCTCCTGAAGGTTGTCAAGATGAAATTGATGTAGAGTTTTCCCAAATAGTTTTCGGAAAAACGTATAGAATTGGAGTACAACAGCAGTAACTTTTTCAGGTAATAATGTACGCAATGCTTATGGATGTAACTACTGTAACAAAATATATAAATCTTGGATTTTTAATCCATGTAACCTATGATTATTTAAGTCAAAACAACATGATATTTTATTTGAATACACATAAGATACCTTCACATTTTTTAAAAATTTAAGGAATGTATATGTATCACTATTTTTCATTGAAATTTTTTTCAGATCATACTTTCCATTCTCATCTGGCTAGAGAACATGCTTTATGTTCACTGCTAGTAAGTTTTTCATAGCAATGAGATGATCCTTCTACTGACATGATCATTAAGAAATCTGAAGATAAAATGATCACAAACAACCTTTTCAATATGCATCACATCAAGAATATTCCACAACAAAGTAAATTCTCAATATGGAAGTTTGAAGAAGATATCTTTTTTCTTCTATTGTTGCATTCCGATATCACTTGATGATGTACTAAAAACTTGTTTCCCTCTATCATTCAAATGATGCACCTTCCCCAATTATATTTCAATATTTTAAAGTTGTTATAATATTTATAAACCTATTAACAACTTTGGTGGTGGTCTACGATCAATGAAACCATTGAATTTTGACTTGTTCAGTTGAAATCTATGAGATGCATCGAGAGTTATTTGATGAAAAAAGAAGAATCATTTTATACTATATGGTAGTCATTTGATCTCAAAATCAAAGTTACAAAGAGGATGAACCAAACCCAAGTAAGTGTACGCACCATATAAATTACCATGTCCAGGGAATCCACTAATGTTCCACATTAGATAACCTTTTATTTTGAACATTATTCACGAAGATGCATCATATGTAACAACACTATTTCTCCATAACTCTAGTAATTCTTTAATTAAAGGCTACAAATATACGTCAATATCATTTCATGGAATTTTTTTCTAGGAATAATCATCGAAGTGATAAAATATGTTTGTTGCATACACATCTGTGGAGGCAGATTATAATGGATCAAAAAAACTGGACAAATGCAATAATTGGTACGCAAAGTCCCAAATGGGCTGAATCCATCACAAGCCAATTGCAATCAAACATTACTAGGATTAAATGATAAATCTAGATTTGATGAATCAAATGTGTTCTACAATTTTGAATCTCTTCAATGTTGTATTAACTCATTGTTGTTATTATCTACAAAAAGCTAGTTCATGTGTTTGGAGGTTTTTGATGACCTAAGTAATCATTGCAATAGAGCCTTTAATGTAAAGTAATGCAAAACCTTTGCAGTTGTGTTCATTTAATTTTTCTTCACGGTATTATGTTGATTCAGACTTCCAACATCACCCATAGACTTCCATCTAGAGTAAGAAAATTTTTTGAAATCCTGTCTGCTTGATTCCTCTTCCCAATAAAGCATACAATCATTAGGACACACATGAATTTTTGTATAATTCAGAACAAGTTTGTTAACAACTTTTTTCAAATCATAAAAATAATTAGGAATAATTTCTTCAGGAAATGCATCACACAATAATTTCAATATCATGGATATCACCTTATTTGTAATTCCACATAGGTATTTGATGTGGTACAATTTTAGTAGAAATGAATGTTTTGAATATTTCAAACATCCATTGTAAAACTCTTGATTTCTATTATCAACTAAACCATGAAACACATCTGTCTTCTCAGTGAATTTTTCTATTACATTAGTCTCCATATAATCAAGAGGAGGATCCACTGATATGTTACAATCTTGATCTTGTTGTCCTATAGTCTCAAAAACATCACTTGTCACACTGCGATTTGTAGCACCCTAAAATAGTTGTTCTAATATGTTTTGATGTTGATGTTGGTGTCTTGAAATTTCAAATACTTCATTTATAAGGTTTTGTATTTCATTTTCCATTGTTGATGATATTGGGAGCTCATTCTGTGGATTAACATCAGTTCTCAACCTTTCTGTAATGTTTGATTCTCCGTGCGAAATCCAAAACAAAAATTGAAAAGGGAATTGCTTCCAAATTAAGTGTTCATAAACTTAATCTCTCTTCAACCATCTTCTAGATTTATAATTAGGACATGAACATCTTATTCTCCCATCAATGAATCGATTGGAAATTTCAAAATCTAAAAACTCTGACAAACCCTTATCATACTGAGGTGTGTTCTTCGGTAATGTGACCTTGACTTTATATGTATATATCATAATGTGCCTACACATTATTAAAACAAAATTGAAAAACATAAATATTAATAAATAGAAAAATATATTCATATAAACTAGTTGAAAAAAATATGAATATGTTAAATAACGTTTTCCTATATAAATAAAGAAGGGATCAATAATCAATTTTCATGAATATATGATTTCAATATCCAAAATTATAAATAATTATATTTATGAAGGGATCAATAATGTAGCATAAATTCCATGAGGATAAATACCTTTGACCTCTTTATATAATTTTATGAAACTTTAAACAACTAAAACCCATTTTAAAATTACAATTAAATTCATTCACGTATATGTCATGAATGTAGTATATACCAAATATGGATCATGCACATGGGCCTCATTCTAGTGATAGAGGATATTAAAATTTAAAATAACAACTTCCATAAGAACATTATATTCCTTAAAAAACTCAATTATAGTTTAAAAATGAAATAAAAACAATCCCACACCCATGGTAACCAAGACATACCACTAAAAAGGTTTTCATGACTCACTGGTATATGGTCTATCACATGGTTTTATAAAGTACTCATATTCACCTCTTCCATCTACCCAATTTATAAAATGAACAAAATTTTATGAGGTCACATTGTAATACCCTATTCTAGAATCATTATATGAGATGAGGTTCAACATACCTCAAGCATTCCAATACATATGAAAGTGGATGAAAACTTGTTGCAAGTTACTAATCCATATTCTATGGTGGAAAAATACATAAAATTAGAATATACTATAATGGAAAAATAACCACGAAATCAACCACATATCAATAAAAACAGTAAAATTAAAATATATATATATAATAAATACCATGAATAATTTATATTGTCATACAAACATTAATCACCCAAGGGATGATAAAAAATATAAAATAACCCAAAAAATAAAACTCTATAAATCTAGACCTATATCCATCCTTAGGCTTGAAGACACCCTATCAAAAAATATGCATCAAGAATTAAAAGATATATCCCCTACATGTGATGTCATTAGCTGAAGTCTACATATAAGGTATGCAAGAACGTAGGGGTTCCAATGAATAATGTGAGAAATAAATCTCCATACAACCTTACCAGGTTCCCATAGTATATTCTCTCATATTCATGTTTACATGAGGAATAAAATAAACATTCCACACAAGATCATTGTTTTTAATGTGAAAACCTAGAAAACAACCATGAATTCTAATTAAATGGTAGGAAAATCATCTTTGATTGATTTTTACATATAAAAATATATGGAACACCAATCTGATTTACATTGTGATCAGAATGACCACAATAATATTATAAAAATATAAAATTCATAAAATTCATTATTTAAGAGTTTAAAACCAAAAAAAGAACCTAATATTTTCAGGAAATCTTATTACAGTGATTACATATTAATTTTCAACATATAGGAAAAGATGCCACACATATACGAGGGTTAGTTTGCTCCAAATGAAAAAAAAATTAGTTTTATTATTTTAAAATTCTTCAAGCATGAAATTAATGTTTAAAACATAGAAAATGAACATGGATTGATTTGAAATTGTTGAAAAATTATTATTGGATAATTTTTAACAAGTATAAATGAATGAAACATCAGTCAATGTGTGGTTTATTTTAAATCACAAAAAATGTGTTTTTAATGATATAAATGATTTTAAAAAAAATTCAAGGGTAAAATTCTAGAAAATAACTTTGGATTAATTCGAAATATTTGGACAATTATTGGTGAATAATTTTTGAAATATAAGAATAAAAATCACATCAAGCCATGTTTTGGTTCTCTTTTAGTGAATGAAATTGAAATTATTATTATTTTATAACTCTAAAATATACTTACAATGGTCAAAACTAATAAAATGACCCTTAATTGATGTGAAATTATTGGGAATCAGTCATTGAATATTTATTAAATGTAAGAATATATAGTACATCAATTTTACATTTAGTGTGATTGAAATGATCATAATTTCATTTTTGAAAATATATGTTTCTAAAAACATAATTAAAGGGGTCAAAACCTTGAAAATGACATTGTATTATCATGAACTTTTATAAATGTGACTAGTGGTTAATTATTTATATATAAGAATCGATTCTCATCCCACTGCATTATCTATAAAGGTTGGGTTCATCGATCTCATCACACAATGTACCGTGACACAACCCTCTCATTAGAGGACCTTTACTAAATAATATTAAACAAAGGTCTAATTATCACACTACCTAGATCTTAGGGAGGTATACGATAAACTACATGATGTGATAGGGAATAAGCATAGATTCTTAAAATATAACCATCTACTTGAGGAAAAATGGAATTGTCTTATTTCCATAAATAATGTCACATCCCATGTCACTTACGGGATGTCACATCACACACACTAACCTATCACCACAAAATTTAGTGGGTTCACATAAATAACATGAATCGTAGGCAAGGAACAAGTCAGTCACCTAGTTCAGCAGCTGATCCTAGGGAACTATGCAGTCAAGAGCTATCCCCTCATCATAACATGTTCTGTATCACCCTTTGGGGAATCCATTTACACTTTTAGTACCATCATGGTTTATGATCTTTGATACAAGATTACACACTTATGTACATAGTGATTTTTCATCATAAAGTATTATCCTAAATAAGATATCAATGTCCATTCCAATATAATGGAATCAACACCACACTCCTATTCATACTACCCATGGACCAACCCAATCCATTTCACTCTAAACACCATGGTATCCAATCTCATCCATGATGCATCTGAGTCCGTAACAACTCTAAAAATTTTCATCACATCATATAACATTAATAACTACCTATAAATAATTATAATTATATATTTAATTTTAAAAAATATTCATAAATGATAGAAAACACACCAGGAACTACTATCGCAATGAACACATATCCAACACCCGTTATATGGCATATGGAGCACTCTCGGCACTATAATAACAAAACAAACTATGATGTAACACCAATTTAACCATAAATATCACAAAATTTTGGAAAAAACCCCAAAATAAACTTGTTATGAGTTACCTTCACTTACCAATCGACCATTGAGGAACAATGAGGTGGGGGTCGGGATCGACGGCAAGGGGCATCGAGGTGCGGTGAGCGGAGGTACAGTGTGGAGAGGTACGGAAAGGGACGGAGAAGTGAGGCAAGTTTTGGGTTAGGCAAGACGTGGTGTGGCAAGGTGTAGTGAGTCGAGGCATAGCAAGGTGTGGTGCGACGAGGGTCGAAGATGGGCAGCGACGAGCTAGGGTTTCGGGGAGTCGGTGGGGTGGGTGTCAGGGGGGTCAGGGGTGTCGAGGGAGGGGGGAAGTGTCATTTGTATTAATTATTTTAACCATTTATCAGCGGGTTATAAAAAACTTTCATGAAATTATTTTTTTTAAAAAATAAGGGGTGGTTTACAAAATCACCGCTAAATTCTTAGTTTGTTGTAGTGTGTTGCGATACAACTTTGATTGCAGGGCATCCTCCACTCCATTGGCATAGCTCCAAAAGTTCACCTTTAATTCATGGGATTGTAGAGATCCCACAAGTTCTTTGAGAGAGATCATCTCCAGGTATTTTGTTTCTTTTAGGGAAATAACTATGTAATCAAATTTTGGATCTAAGGATATAAACATTTTCTCACATACCCATATGTCTGTATTATTTTCTTCATTTCTTAAAAGTTGGTTCACCACAACCATTACTGGAGTAAGATACTCGACAACCATTTCTTAAGATTTAATAACTAATGATTCAAACTCACCTTGATTATATTGAATTCGTATCTGATTCACTTTGTCGTCTTTGTGAAGATTATCCCAGATCTCGTTTGATGATTTCAATAAATAATTTAATTCGAAAGTCACTTCATCAAGGTCTTGATAAATGAAGGATTTCTCCTAGAAGTCTTTATTTCATTCCACCTGAAGAGTAGCCTTATGAACATTCAGCAAAGCGACCTTTGTTGATTTGGATTTCGGCTCGGTGTATATATCCTCCATAATGTCCATGACATCTTAGGTGCCAAGGAGATCTCTAATTTGGATGCACCAATTGTCGCAATTGTTTTTCATTAGCATCAGGACCAAAACTTTTTCAATTGCATTCACCATGGTGGAAAATTATTATTTTTTTTAGAATTGAAGGCTAATATTTTTTGGGGGGAATTGCAGGTTGCAATAGTTTTTTTCTTAATTGCAGACTACCTTTTTTCGCAATACAATTGAATGAAAAAAACAAGGGGGTTTTTCTATAGAAAATATAATAGTGATAGAAGGCCACGGGGGGCGGGAGAGGATGCTAGTGTAAAAGTGATGTGTTTCTTTCAAGATTTAGATGGTGTGGAAGGTGAGGAGGACAAATTGGACAAGTGTGGAATAAAAAACCACTTCTGCCAAAAGTGTCAAGAAAATGGGAAAAGTACTCCGCCCTTTGAAAAATGGTAAAGAAAAAGGGAAAATAGGAATAAGAAAAATGTTGGCAATGGATGAACTTAACTGTTCATCATCTTCATTCTTGGGTGATGCAACAGATTGGAAACAACTCTCACAGATCTCTCTTAGCATGGATCACCATCGAACATATGATACCACTGAAGGTGGATTTAGCATTGGAAAACAAAAATTCATGTGGAAGTAGATACTAATAATTGGAAGTGATCATACAAACAAAAATAAAGCAGCAGCTGATTGGTATTTATTTCTTGAAGTTGAATGAAATAAAACAAATACAACACACCTAATATCCAAATGATCAAAACCAAACATAAATAAAAAGTCCATAGTTTGGTTGTAGTAGGTTCCATCGAATACTCTAGTGTCAGACACATCAAGTTTCCTCCATTTGAAAATATTCATACATTCATAGTTGCAGTACAAGGTATGAATAGTTCAAAGAAAAATAGGTTTATTATCCAACAGATTCGGTGCCCTCCGACGCACACTACCACAAATTATAATAGGGGTTATTGTGAAACTGATAGTGTTTTTATGGGTTTATATCCACTGAGGACTGAAAAGTGGGGGGCTATCTAGAAATGGTACCCTAAGGTGAGTGATGGCCCCTCAGTAGTCTCACATGATGTTTTCCTACTATTTAAGACCTTTTTCAGGGAGATACCCTTTTCCAATTTCTCTTTATCATTGTCGTTTTCTCAAGCCCTATTTTAGATGTGGTTGATGTTGGGATTTTTCTTGGAGATAATGTTTGTAGGAGGATTCCTAAGATCTTCCACTTGTTCGTTATAGATGACAGAATTATTTTTCCGAGGGTTGTAGTGGAGGAATGCAAATCTATTAAATAGCTTATCTAGTTCTATGATTCACCCTTTGGGAAGATGATGAATCTTTTTAAATCAAAGATCTTTTCCAGTAGCTGAGTGATACCAAGAAGAAGGGAAGAGTTGCAAAAGATATCCAGGGTGATGGAGGATCGATGTAGTGGTAACACAAACCGCACACACATTCATATCACTAGGGGTGATACCAAAAACAAAAATATGTATCAAAAACAACATGGTATTTATTTCTTCTCCCCTCTAATGAAATACAACACACATGACCCTCCCTATTTATAGGGATACAAAAGACACAACATAATCAAACACGGAAAAACAAGTATGCGATTGGTTGCAGTAGGTGCTACCCAAGCCTCTGAAGCTAAACATGCCAAGCATCCTTTTTTGAATCCACCATGCCTCCATTCCAATAGTGGGTGGTAGGTTCCATCAAAGGAATAGTGAGTTTAATATCCAACATCCCCCTTAAACTCAAATTCCTCATGACCCATGGTTTTTTCTTATATCCGGGTGGTTGTCCAACCGGTGCAATGAATTCACCAAAGTCAAAACCTTCCTATAGCTTATATTATTCAATGGTGTCGATGGAAATAATTTCTTCATCTATCACTTTCTTCCACATGCCATCAAATTTAGCTTCCTCGAAGCTAACTGGATTGGAAATTTCTGAGAGAAAATAAAAATTTATGTACTCCACTATTGGTTATGTTCTATCATATATATCTGCAAGGATTAGAACATTTTGAGGACATATATAAGAAAGTTCTCATTCTATGTCTTCTGTTGTAGGAGTATGCGGTGACGGTGTGAGCGGTTATTCAGTTCTTTGTTCCTACAATGTTACTTCTTGAACGATTTCTTTATCTTCTATAGTGAGTCAAAACTCACTTGAATCTTCATCTGGATTCCACTTCCAAGTCTCTTTTTCATCAAAGATATTGTCTCTTATAGATATAATCTTCTTGGTGATGGGATTATACAAATGATATCCCATTTCTAAATCTTTGTATCCCATAAGGACACATTTCATACCTTTGCCCTCAAGTTTTGTTCATTTTTCCTCTAGGACCCTAACGTAGGCAATAGAACCAAAAACTATAAGATGGATCACACTTGACTTGTGAGTACTCCAGGCTTCATATGGCATCTTTGTTTCGAGTTTTTTTTGTTGGGAATTTATTTATTAGATACACCGCACATGAGTCTGCTTCAGCTTAGAAAGTCATGGGCACTCCTTTGTCTTTCAACATGCTTCTCGCCATGTTGAGAATGGTGTTATTTTTATTCTCGACTACTCCATTGAGTTGGGGTGTATAAGCTGGTGTCAGGTGCTACTAAATTCCATGATGCTTGAGGTACTCTTGAAAAACATCAGCGGTGTACTCGCCACCTCGATCAGATCACAATGTTTGTATGCAATGATTGCTTTGATTTTCCACTTGCACCTTGAATTATTTGAAGACACCAAACACTTCTGACATCATTTTGAGGAAATATATCCATGTTTTCTAGCTATAATAATCGATAAATGTCAAAAAATACCTCCTTTGTCCATATGATATTGGATTCAATGGACCTCACATGTCGGTGTGAACTAGATCCAGTGGTGGTGCACCTTTCCTGTTGGCCTTCGTTGCAAAGTTGTTTCTATGTTGTTTTCTTAGAACACAACTTCCACAAATTTGATTTAGGTTTCGAATGATAGGAATCAAATTCACCATATTATTGCTTCCTAATAATCTTAAACTTTGAAATATTAAATTCCCAAACTTGAGATTCCATAGCCAGTATTTATCATCACGTATCATCGCCACACCATCGTACGTTGGGTTGGATCATGAGCAGAAACATGTGGTTCTTCGCCATCGGCACTTTTGAGATCAACCATCCTCTGTCATCAACAATCACCATTTGTTTATTTTTCAAGCTTATGTGAAAGAATTTTTCCACCAACTGCCCGACGCTCAAGATGTTGTTCTTCATGTTGGGTACATAGAAGAAGTTAGAGATGAAAGAATGATTGTCATATTTTTTCTTGATTATAATACCACCTATTCCATATACAAATACTATCGAGAGATCACAAAATGAAATTTCTCCTCGAACCTGCTTATCTTGGTTCATAAACAGGTGTATGTTCCCTCTCATGTGATTGTTAGTTCTGGAGTCAGGATACCACATACCCTGATTTTGTGTTGATGTTTGTGCCATCAACACATGGGACTCATCAGAATGATCTTCTGCTTCGATGATATGTGCATGCTCAATGTCATTCTCCATGGGTTGCTTGTACCAACATTCATTGCAATAATGTCCATATTTTCTACAATTATAGCATTGTATGTTTCTTTTGTCTGGTTGGAGATTGTGAATTCACCCCTTATTCCTTATCCACGTTCACGTGGAGTATACGTTTGATATTCACGGCCTCCTCGAGTTGGGCTTCTTCCACCACGTCCTCCTCTTCATAGATCAAATTGTTGTCCATGGAATCCCCAGCATGGGTTTCTTCGAGATATCCCCCTTGCTCCTTTTCGGAGTTATTGATGTACAACTTTGATTGCAGGGCATGATCCACTCCATTGGTATCGCTCCGACGGTTCACCTTCAATTCGCGGGCTTGAAGAGACCCCACGAGTTCTTTGATAGTGATTTTCCCTAGGTCATTTGTTTCTTATAGGGAAACAACTATGTAATCAAAATTTGGATCAAGGGATCGCAAAATGTTTTCACATACCCGCATGTTAGCAACGTCTTCCCAATTTCTTCATAGTTGATTAACCACAACTATTACATGAGTATGATACTTGGAAACAGTTTCAGAAGTTTTCATAAATAGGGATCCGAACTCACCTCACAGAGATTGAAGTCAAATCTGCTTCACTTTGTTGGCGCCTTAGAATGTTTTGCGAAGTGTATCCCAGATCTCCTTTGATGATTTTGACAAAGTGACTATTTCAAAAGTTTCTTCGTTAAGGCCTCGATAAATGTTAGATTTCGCCTTGCAGTCTCGCTTTTGTTCAGCCCGATGAGTGGCCTTTTGAACATCAGGTAGAGCAACCCCCGCTGCTTTGGATTCCGGCTTGGTGTATCCCTCCTCCACGATGTCCATGACATATAGGGTGCCAAGTACTGCACGCATTTGGATGCACCAATTATCATAATTGTTCTTTGTCAGCTTCGGGATCACAACTTATGAAAATGAATTAGCCAGAGAAACAAACGATTTTTTTTGATGAACAATCTTGCAGAAATTTGGAAATGCAGATTGTTTTTTTGGACATGCGGACTGCTTTTTGATTTTTTATTTTGAATTGAGGGTTACAACATTTGTTTTATCACAAATTTCCAATGTTTTCATAATTACACCGTGTTATTTTTTTTAGATATTACACAAAAATGGAGAGATTTGTTTTTGAATTGCATACTGTTTTTGTGTAATTCAAATGGTGGGGGATGTTTTTTGTTGTTGAATAGGGTGATGTCGTGGATGATATCAAAGGGAAAAGGAGAGAAATAAAAATCTTTGGAAATGACAAATCGTGGGAGACAAAAAAAAAGGGGATGAGAAGAAACCCACTTTAATAAAGGAGAATCAAAAAAGGGTGTCTGGGGAGAATAAATCCCCTTGAAAAAATATTCCTCTATTACATTGTTTAATGAGAAAGCAAAATTATTTTGATAGAAGTAAACAAATAGAAAATCAAAGTGGGATGGATGGAAAAATTTGACTGATTTAGGAGAGGGGGTTTTTTATTTTTTTTAATTTAAGGGGTCTGTTTTTTTATTTTAAACAATGGGTGTGTCGAGCGCCAAATGAATTGGCGCTCGACACATTTACCCTAGAGCGCCAATTCATTTGGCGCTCCTGGGTTTTTTATCTAAACCCCATGCAACCCCTCCCCAACCCCTTTATATATATAAATATATATATTTATATATATATCTTATGTATATTTATATATATATAATTTTAATTATAATTATAATAAATATAATATCTAAAATAAATACAATAAAATTTTAATAATGTTTATTATAATTATAAAAATTATATAATTATAATAAATATATATTATAATTATTATACAATTATAATAATTATATAATTACAATAATTAAATAACTATAAATATAATAAATATATAATTATAAATATAATAATTATATAATTACAATAATTATATAATTGTAAATATAATAATTATATAATTATAATAAATTTAAAATTATAATTACAATAATTATATAATTATAAATATAATGAAGATATAATTATAACAATTATATAATTATAATAATTATATAATTATAAATATAATAATTATATAGTCATAATAAATATACAATTACAATAAATATATAACTACAATAATTATATAATTATAAATAGAAATGATACATAACTATAACAAATATTCAATTATAATAATTATATAATTATAATAATTATATAATTTTAAATATAATAAATATACACTTATAATTATTATATAATTATAAATATAATAAATATATAATTATATATATAATTGTTATAA
The DNA here is from genome assembly GCA_963277665.1 of Viscum album. Lineage (NCBI taxonomy): Eukaryota > Viridiplantae > Streptophyta > Magnoliopsida > Santalales > Viscaceae > Viscum > Viscum album. The sequence goes on from OY728120.1 coordinate 584,879,868, forward strand.
TTATTAAAAGTTATATAATTACTATAATTGTTAATAATTATATAATTGTTATAATTATTAATAATTATATAATTATTATAATTATAATAAAAATATAATTATTGTAATTACCTAATTATTATAAATATATAATTTTTCTAATTATATAATTATATAATTAGTATAAATATATAATTATTGTAAATATGAAACTATTGTAAATATATAATTATTATTTATATATAATTAATAAGGTTTATTTATATAAAGATATGATTATAATAATTATATCATTATAATAATTAAATAATTATAAATATAATAAATATATAATTTAAAATATAATAAATATATAGTTATAAAGATAATAAATATATGATTAAAATAATTACATAATTATAATAAATATGTAATTATAATAATTATATAAGATTTCATAAGGTTTATTTATATAAAGATTAATAAATTTAATAATGATTATTTAAATATAAATATAGAAAATTCAAATATAAGGTTTATTTATATATAATTATTTATAAATTTTTAAATTCATATATAAATATTTAAATACATAAATAAACCATATTTAATTTATTTACAAATTTATATATATATATATATATAAACATTATTAATATTATTTATATTTATTATATTTATTATAATATATTATAAATAATTTTTTATTAAATTTACAACTATGTATTTATTATAATATTAAATAATGTATTGAATTTATATTTATGTATTTATATTTAATAAGGTTTATTTATAATAAATATATAATTATAAATAGTTAATTATAAATATATAATATTATAATTATTATAATAATCCTTATTAAATATAAATAATTATATACATATTCTTATAATTGTTATAATAATTATTTATATAATTATTTATATTTAAATACATAATTATAAATTTAAAAACATAAATTTATAATTAATTTATAAATAAATTTAATATGGTTTATTTATGTATTATAACAAATAATTATAAATTTAATACTTAATTATAATATTATAATAAATATATAATTATAATATATTTTAATAAATCCAATAAATATAAATAATTTTAACAATGTTTATATATATATATATGTATAAATTTATAAATAAATTTGATATTGTTTATTTATGTATTTAAATAATTATATATAAATTTATAAATAATAATATATAAATAAATATTATATTTAGAATTTATAAATTTATATTTAAATAAACATTATTAAAATTATTTATCTTTATATAAATAAAACTTTGTAAATGTTATACAATTATTGTAATTATATATTTATTATAATTATATAATTATTATATTTATAATTATTTATTTATTATATTATTATATTTATAATAACTAGATATTTATTATAATTATATATTAAATATAATTATGGATTTTTTATATTTATAATTATACAAATTATTGTAATTTCATATTTTTTATATTTATATATTCATTTTATTATACATTTATTATAATTAAATATTTATTGTAATTATATAATTATTATATTTATAGTAATATATTTATTATATTATTATATTTTTATATTTATAATAATTAGATATTTATTATAATTATATATTAATTATAATTAGGTATTTGTTATATTTATAATTATATAAATTATTGTAATTTCATTTTTATTATATTTATATATTCAATTTATTTTAAATTTATTATTATTAAATATTTATTATAATTAAGTATTCACTACAATTATATAATTATTCTATTTTTTATTTAATCTATTAATAAATATATAATTATTATAATTGTATAATTATTGTATTTATATAGTTATTATTATTATAAATCTATCATAATTATATACTTATTATAATTATTATATTTATAATTATAAATTTATTATAATAATATAATTCTGATTATAATAATTACATTATTATAAAAAATATATAACTATAAATATAATAAATATATAATTATAAAAAATATATAATTATGATAAATTAATAATTATAAATATAATAAATATATTTATAATTATATATTTGTTATAATCAGATATTTTTTATAATTACATATTTATTATAACTAAATATTTATTATAATTACATATTTATTACTAATTACATATTTATAAATATATTAAATATCATTACTAAAATAAATATAATAAATATATTATTATAAAGATAATTAAAATATAATTTTAAATATAATAAACATTAATATAATATATGTAAATATAATAAATATAATTATATATTTATTATGTTTATTTTAGTAATTATATTTATTATAATAAATAAATTTATTATAAATATTATATATATATGTATGTGGGGGGGGAGGTTGGGGGTGCCAAAGGGGTCAGCGCCACTTCAAGTGGTGTTGTCCCACCAATTTGTCCAGTGCCACTTGAAGTGCCGCTGGACAACCCCATTTCCCCAAATAAATTTAACCCTACACCATAATCCCAAAAAAACCCTCCTAGGAAAATTATCTGAAAACTTCTCACGCCCAGCTTTGTTTCTCTGTTCACCTTCTTCTTCCATCTGGTGCTGCAAAAAAATTGGCAACAGATCTAGCAAAACAAATCAATAGCAGATCTCACAGATCTCTCTTGATGTAAATTACCTTCGAACCTCAATCTGCCTCTGATACCACTGATGGATGATCGATGTAGCGGTAACAGAAACCGCACTCACATACAGATCGCTAGGGGTTATCTCAATAACACAAATATATATCTGCAGCAACACGATATTTATTAATTCTCTCTTCTAATGAAATACAACACACATGACCCTCCCTATTTACAGGGATACAAAACACACAACAAAATCAAATAGAGAAAAACAATTTTGCGATTGGTTGGGGTACGTGCCGCCCAAGCCTTTGAAGCCACACATGCCAAGCATCCATTGTTGAATCCGACGTGCCTCCATTCAAACAGTGGATTGTAGGTTCCGTCAAAAGAATGGTGAGTTTAATATCCAACAGGGGTTTCAAGCGGTGGATAAGCATAGAAAATATCTTGGTATCCCTACTATTATTGGAAGGTCTAAGAGGGATGTCTTCACAACCATCCTTGAGAAGGATGTCAAAAATATTCAGACTTGGTCATGTAGGAGAGTTTCAACCAAATCCATTCCATCATATGTGATGTCCCTCTTCAAGATTCCAGATGGTGTTATTGGTCAGCTCAACTCGAGGCTCGCTAAGCTCTAGTGGGGACCTAATAATGGAAAACAAAACCACATTAGGTTGCGTGGAAGAAGCACTGTATTCGTGAAGACCATGGACGAATGGGATTCAGGGACCTGTTCTGTTTTAATGATGCATTGCTCTTGAAACAAGGTTGGAATCTCCTTTATAATCCTGAGTCCTTATGTGCTCGGATTCTCGAGGCAAAATATTTTCCATGAGAAGACTTCTATAATGCATGATTGGGTCCCCGTCTCAGCTTCTTGTGGATACATATTTGGGGGTAAAGGACAATGATAAAAAAGGGTTTATACTGGAGGATCAGAAATGGGGAAAGAGTTAGAATTTGGGATGACCCATGGATTGTTGATGATTATGGTTTAAAGTCAACATCTCTGGTTATTCTAGGTTTGGAAAACACGATGGTTGGTTCACTTTTTAATGAGGAGTGCGATGAGTGGTGCATAGAAAGGTTGGAGGACTGGTTTAACGAGAGAGATCCAAAGATCATTCTTAGTCTCCTTGTTGTCTTTAGTGCAGGTGCATACTGGTATTGCTGGTGGTTCGATTCGTCGGGTGCTTTTATGATGTAATCTAGCTGTAGACTTGCATTGGATGTGTCCTCTTCTGCACCTCATCACCAGTGGAATCCCATCTGGCATTTATGGGTTCCGCCTAAAACCCACTTCTTATGGTGGTAGGTTTTCATGGGGATTCTCCCTACCAAGGAGTTCCTAACCTCCTGAATGCATCTGATGACTCCTCCTGCCCTTTATATTTGGGTGTTTCGGGGTTGCCTTCCCAAGCGATTTCGCACTGTAAAGTGGGTCTATGTCTGGTTCATCGTGAGAATTCAGGTTCCATTCTTGCAGCTTTCCATAAATTTTGTGCGGAAAACTATATCCCTTCTGTTTCTAAAGAACATGCCATTCTCTTTGGACTGCAGTTTGCCTTCGACCAGGGTTGGAGTTCTGTTTGCTTGGAATCCAACAGAAAAGTGGTTCTCAGCTCAGTTTCAATTCGTGGTGATGATTTGCAACCTTTTGGTCTTCTTGTGTCAAGGATTCGAGCCATCTACCAGATGTTCCCCATTTGCTTCTTTTCATGGGAGGGTAATTTAGTGGTTCGTTATTTGGCTTCTCATGGATTGGATTTTGATCCACGTACTTGGTTTGATGATTCTCCGAATTGGCATGTTTCTCTTTCAATGAATTATTCACAGGTGTGTTAATGATTTTTTTTCATGAAAAATATTTTTCAAGGAAAGGGTGTTAAAAATAGATTGCCAAAGTAAAATATTCATTTTAAAAGTAAAGACAGGTGCTATGAAAGGTGAGTTGCCACATGGAATGAGTTTTTAATCAAGATAGTGAAGGTTTCCACAAAAGGAAGGTATCATGATGGCCAAGCAATAATTAGGATGTTTGCACACCATAAAGGAATTAATTTTCAAAAATGGTATTGATGGAGATATTCTCTAAACCTATAGCCTATATATGATACATGACTATATTGAGTGCATGGGATATCGAGATGCATATATGAAATGATATTTCATGCATGTTACTCTCTTTAATCGAATGAGTAACCAAATATCAAGTATATTAATATTCAAATGGTTCAACACACTTGAAGTTATCTTTTATTAATACGTTACATGAAATGTAATGTTGGAGTAGAGTTTGCATTCAGGAGATGAATGCAATGGATGCAGAATTTACTCATGCATTATAAGAGAATGAGTAAATGTTGTAGCATTTGAAGAGTGTCTTCGATAGAATATATATATATATATATATATATATTATAGTCATTTTATGGAAGGATGTGGCTGATTTCTTCACGCTTGATCGAACTCCCCAGCACCCAATGCTCTATTTTACCTTCATACTTTGCATTTTGAGCTACTATCACACCGTAGAGGTTGGTGGATCCCGCTTGATTTTTGAGTGGTTTAGGAATAATCCATGGATACACTACAGAGGTGGGATTCTTATGTTTTCCACTAACTGATCTTCATCAAATGCATATAAAAATGAAGATAAAAGATGTAGCGATGGCTTTTTTGATGTACAATATACAAATATTTTACAAGAGTTCTCCATTTTAGTTTCATCACATGTTTTATTTATCTTTTATGGAAGATCCCTGAACATCGGTTTAATCACTTCTGATTGATCTAATAAATGTTGTTAGACTCTTTTAAAACCTAACAGTGGTATCAGAGCCATCTATACTTAATATATATGGAATATTTCTTTTTTTTAAAGAGGCTAGGGAAGCCCAACTTTTTTTTTCATTAAACCAAGGAAATAACCCTTTTATCTCAGAAGAGGGAGCCCAATACATGGTCTCGAAGGCCCGGAGGAATTAAACCCCAAATAACACCTGTAGGTTCTTTACATTGTTCAAGGGATCCAAGGCCATAAATTCCCTAAAAAACACGCCTAATCTCCCGTGGATTGAAATCCCAAATGTCATCACCCATGTGTGACCACATCGTTGTGCATCGTATGATGCACAATCCAGTTGCCTTGTGTCGCTCTAACACCACGACCATCGACCCTATGACCCCACTCACCGGCACTGCCTCAGCCTGTGCTTCCCAACCCTATCGTTGGCTCCACCTTGACCACCCCTTCTTCCATCATTTTACGGTCGGGACCCCCTTGCCCACATTGCACAATCCCCACACCAATTCTGCCTTTCCCTCACCCACCATAAAATTTGTAATCATACCATCATTCAGTGGACCTATCACACTAACCTGCACTGTTGCCTATGTTACACATCCCCGCGCTGACCTACCACATTACCTAGTGGCAGTTCTACTGCCTACTGTCAATAAATCACTCAAATATGAGGCAATCATGATTTGAACTTTTAATAATAGATTCATAATTACAGGAAAACATACCCCTACGTTGTGACCCCAACCGAAATATATGTGTATGGGTTATGCTCGACTCCCAGTGGTGGGCCCCAACCAAGCCTAAACTATGCCATACATTCCCTATCTAGGCAATGAATTTGAATAACCATGTTCATAATATGAACAATGTTTGAGCCTAGCAGGACTCAGGCCTACACCAATTCCCATGATTAGAAAATTGATACAAACTAGGTGTACCACTCAACTATCTCCTCATGGGAGTCTATGAAATCATGCATTGATAGGAAGAAGAATCATAAAAACTTTGTAGCATTTATCATGTTTTTTAAAAATCTGGCAAAAAATTTTACCCTTACCTAGCGGGGATACGTAAAGTTAATGAATACCTTACCCTTACATAGATTTGATGCATAAGGGTAACAAAGGCAATACCATTATAGAGAGTGGTCTTCGTAAAAGTAACCATGTAGTTTTCCGTTACATAGTGTAGTATGCGTAAGGGTCATCAAAAGTTTAACCTTACATAGAATTGTTCTACGTAAGGGTTATATGTGTAAGGGTCATTTGCATATACCCTTACCCATGATAGTCTCCTCAAGGGTTATCCCACTATACCCTTACACATATGAGTTTTCATAAAGGTAAGATGTAGTTTACCTTTATGTAGCAGTGCTGCGTAAGGGTCATGGAATTCTTACCTTTGCACCATAGCTCAAAAACTGCTTCACCCTTACACATTGTGGTTTCATAAGGGTAAAAGGAGGTTACCCTTATACGGAATATGGATTCTACATAAGGGTAAATAGAATACTATTTATGTGTTTTTAACATTTAAATTTCTTTTAATGGTTTATAAAATGCTTGTAAATCATTATAAAGGGTATTTTGAGATATCTTAATTTATAAAGGGGTTATAAATAAATTAATTAGAAACTGTTTATATTTAATTATATAAATATTTATTAAACATTTTATTTCAAAATATTAAATATTATTGTTTGAAATAACTTTTAATAAATTATATGATAATTCTTATGATATAGAAAAAAAAGTGTTTACTTATAAATCTTAAGAAATAATTTCTAAAGGGATAAAAATTATGAAATAAGGCCAAAATATAAAATATTTATATTTAAATTATAGATTGTTCAAAATTAATTATTTTTAATTGTTCAAAATAAAAGGGGTATTAATTTGAATATTATTTAAGCCACATCAAAAAATGTTTTGATGATTTATATGATCAAAGTTTAAATAATAATTATGTATATGATATTTAGATTATGTAAAATGTTTACATAATCGAAATTAGATTATAAATAGTTTATGATTCATATAATATCATATATTTAAAATGTAAATGTCATATAATGATAAATATGTAAGAGTTTATATTTGAAATAATATAAAATGTTTATATTAAAAATTATGTAATGCCCATAATGTTAAACAAGAAAATTATAAAAGTGTCTATAATTTGGATTGATTTATAAATTGTTTATAAATGAATATCTCAAGTTTAAATATTTTAATTTTTCATTTATTGAAAGGATATTCCCTATTTAATTATTGATTATAAATTGTTTATATTATGAATGTATGTATGGAAAAAATTTATATGATAAATTACGTCTAAGATAGAGCCTTGTATTACATGCTAATAATGTCTCTAAAATGAAATTAGATTTTCATCTACGTTAACCTTAGTTTATAATTGTTGTTATTAGATTTAATTTAGTTTTTCAATATACATGAATGGGGCGAACCATGGGCAAGTCCCATGAACTATAAATTTATTGAAAACAAATAAATATAAAGTACAAAAGAAAATTACATGCTGAAAATAGTGACACACCACTGCTGTAAAACAAGAAAACAGAATCTTCCAGGAAATAAGATAAGAAAAATTATCTTTTGGATGGAGATCGGTCACCACCCCTACTTATCAGATGAAATACCCTCTTCTAAATCTTGAGATTTTTTTGTGTCTTATCATCATCAGCTTGAGGGTCAAGGAATCCATCTGGTGGAGTGGGATCCTTAAGGAACTGAGGATCCTATCCACCAATCGAACCAGAACCCTCTGATAAGATCAAAACTGCTCTTAGTTTTACCAAATTATACAAGGAAAACCTCCATGCTATTGGATCTATTTAAAATGTCAATTAGACTATGTAAATTCTATCTTGCCTTTGCTTGGACCTCATCCAGAGTTAGTTGTGCACCTCAAGTTCTTCTTATGAGCATTTTTTATTAAGCAAAGGGACACAATCACTTGTACCTTCCCAATGCACCACTTATGAACGCAAGGCAACACCATGAACAACAATTAAAATCTATTTTTTACTTAATAGTCACTGAACATGCCCCATCAATACTAATTTGGAATATAGGAGTCAATTTAGCTAATGAATTTAATCCCTTGAAAGAAAGTTGAATGGACGCAATGGAAGGTGAATCAACAACTACCACTACTCCCACACCTTTATCCATAATATCCTTACTATAAATTGAACCCAACATATCCTGGACTCTATAAGAGTAGTGGGATTCAATCTTAATCTTCCCCATTTGGTTGAAAGAAAGATACCACTGTTGGAATAGTTGTTTATCAAATTTAGACTGGGCATCAAGTTCCCTTTCAGGCTTACTCATGTATTGATTATCAATCTCACATAATTCTAAACCTTTAAATGAATTTTTCAGGTAACTTATGAATATGATGCATTTGGATATGTATGAATATATTTGACTTCTTATTTTTGGGTGAGTAACACAAAGTTGTGCATGGTGTGACACAACCTTTTATGGGGCATAGAAAAACAATTTTTTAATTACCTAGTATAGTATAGCAATTAACCTAGTTAGTCTTCTGTCACAAACCAATCCAGGTACCCTAGTAACCCGATAACGGAGTCGACCCTGACATATCCTGAAGGGTATTCCTGATCTTCATGGGTTGGCGGCTCGTACCTGACATCACACAACATGAAAGTAAGAATGATTTTTCTACCAACAATGCTGAAGAAAAGAAACAAGACAGTATGTAAAACAAAAACATTTCACTGGGAGTAATGTACCAGAAGTCAACAAGTCATAAACTAGACCAGAGAACTACAACCAAAGTATTAAAATAGTGGAAACATCCCAAGGTCCTAAGGAACACAACTCACCGAGCCCAATGCTCAACAGTTGGATCCACCTCCAAGAGATCCTTACCCCTTGCTCGGACCTGGAAGAGGAAATTCTACAGACACCCAAAAGAAAAATTTTGGTGTGAGCCTAATCCCTATAGGATACCACCTATAATTCCATAACAGATGCCAAATATATATTATCCAATGTAAGGATTTCAATTTTCAAATAAATGGGTTTGGAAATTCAAAATCATTTTTAAACAAAACATGCTATACATTTTCAAAATGATGGAAAGTACATTCAATGTAGAGGCTTTACTTTACAAGAGATGGAATATTTATAAACAATGGGTTTATTAATTTTTTTTATAAAACAGTTTATATAAATTCAACAGGCATGTAAATCAGTTCCAACAAACATTGACATACATTTATATCTCAAATACAAATAAACAAGTGAGCGACATGGTCATCTGCCAAAAGGTACGTTAGTATTAACGAGCTATAGGATACTGCACTCTCAATGTGAACTCATAAAAATGTGTATAAACATGTCCATATGACATTGGCCAAAGGAGATACATCACCAGCCCATCGGGGATGTGGCCGGCCGCATGTATCACTACTACAAATACCGCTTTTATCCGCGCTAAAAATGGCCTTTAACAGCGCTAGAAAAGCGCTGTTAAAGCTGGAAAAGATAAGGGGGGGGGGCATCCCCTCTATCAGCTCTTTAAAAAGCATTGATAAAGATCCCTTTTATCAGCGCTAATGAAAAGCGCTGATAAAAGAAAAAAATAATAAAATATTAAGAAAACAAGAAAAAATTAAAAAAATTAAAAAAAAATAAATCCTGCCACTCGGTGGTGGGGGGATTTTATAGCACTTGGGCCCCCTTGTTATAGCACTTTCCTGCCACTCCAGTGCCCACACGCACCCCCTACACCCTTTATCAGCACTAGCCCCCCCCAATCCAGCCCCATGCGCGCGCCCCTGGTCTACCAGGTTTTGAACTTGAGACCTCCCCCTTACGCGCCTAAGCCCTTACCACTCCACTATTTTGATTTGTTTTCCATTTCATGATATATATATATATTTATTCGTATAGTAATATGTATTTATATTAATATATATATAGTTATATTAATATATATATATTTATAGTGATATTAATATATATATTTACAGTTATATGAATATATATATGTAGTTATATTAATATATATATATAGTTAGATTAATATATAGGTATATAAATATTCCTATACTTTTATTTTAAATAAAATGGATATTATTTATTATTTAGATAAAGCTAATATATTTTATATGTAAATATATTTTATTATTTATATTTATAATTAAATTTTTATGTTTGAATATATAAAAAATATGTATATATTGTTATATATTTGATTATAAATTGCAGTGAATTATAAAAAATGATAAAATTTCAAATACATAATATCAATATGAATGTTATACCATGGAATAAATTCAGTCCCCCCAAAAAAATCCAATAATACCCACTTAAAAGAGGCTGAAAATCCACAAAATGTTAAAAAATCAGGGTATCCCGACTAAAATCTCAGTTTTGGAGGCCTTCTGAGCCTTTTTTGGCCTTGAAAAATGTGACAGAGGCTTTGCATTGATTGTTAGCGCGTAGAGATTGTCACAGTCTTCGATTTGATATGATGTAGAGCTCAAATAGACACCCGGATCAAAAGTTATGGCCGTTTGATGTTCGAGTTGCGTTTTCAACAAATTTTGGATCTTTTTTTAAATTTTTTATTTATTTTTTTAGTCTTAAAATTGTTATTAAATGACTATCACTCCATAATAATTAGAAAATTATTAATTAAAAATATTTTTTAAAATTTTTTATAATCCATTTTCACTAAATATCGTATATATTAAGTATATTAAGTGTAAATGTATATTTATACTTATCTAAAATATATTTAAAAATTATATATTATATTTATATAAATATAACTATATGTATATTTTTAAATATTAATACATTTTTTAATGATTTTTTTGGAAGTAGACCCTTTATCAGCGCTTTAAAAAAATTGCTGATAAATACCCCCCTTTATCAGCACTACTAAAAAAGCACTGATAAAGGGGTACCCTTTAACAGTGCTAAAAAAATCGTTGTTAATGGGGGTACCTATATCAGCGCTAAAAAAAGCGCTGATAAAGGGGTATTTTTATCAGCCCTTTTTTAGCAATGATAAAGGTACCCTTTATCTATGCTTTTTTAGTGTTGATAGAAGTACCCCACTTTATCAGCGCTTTTTCCTTAGCGCTGATAAAGGCTAGTGTTGGCCTTACCCAGTTTTGTGGTAGTGTATGTTTTAGAACATTCTTGTAGCGTAGAGTGTATCCAAATAACTCACTAAATACCTAAGGATTGCATGCCCTCATACAAGATGGGTGAACTATTTTACGACTTCTTAAAAATACGACCAATCCCATTCTTCCATTTCAAAAGTACTAATTTGTTTCCATTTAAAACCAAAATAGGTTTTATTCAAAAACATGGATTTTTTCACAAGATAAAACCACTGAGTTTCAATCAAATCATTTTAAGTCATTTTCACCAGTTTAAAATCCATTCAAAACCAATTCCATCATTACACAATTTATTTCCACAATTAAATTCAACAATTTAATTGAAATCATTTCCATCAAATCCAAAATTTAAATTAAACAATTTTTTTAGCCAATTTCTATAAACACACCAAATTCAATGGAATCGGGGGTTTTCAAATTTCCATGCCAAAACCATTTCAAATATCTCGATTCCCTGGAATCAAGTTTTTATCAATTTAATTGAAATCAGATTTGAGTAATTGAATTTAAATCAACAATTGAAGTAAATCAAACAATACAAGGATAATCAATTTGGATAATCAGAACAAAACCACCTACCGCAAGGTCGTCGATATCAACGACCAAGATAAACCACCTTGTGTGGTTCAATACACCTGCTCAGGACCTTAATAATAAAAACGTCGACATTGCAAAGTTCAATGTTCGTCAAGGGGTCCTAAAACCAAAATATCTATTTTATTGTATAAGGTAGTAAAATATTACATGAGATTGCATTTTATTTGTCCTGGATAATCTCTGGATTATCATTTTATGTTAATGCATGAAATCACAAGAAATATGCATACGAATAATTATAAACCTCATTTGATAATTATATCCCTCTATTTTATTTCTCAAGGAAATAAAATATCACATTCAATTACATTTTCTCTCTCTTAGATAATCTATGGATTTTCATTTTATGTTAATGCATGAAATCACAATTATCGTTTTAATAATATTAATAATCAACCTTTTATAATCTCCAAATAATCATTTGATTATTATATTTATTATCCTTTGATAATATATGTAAAATAATTATTTTTTATAACTCCATGCAATTGATCTTTGATAAATTCACAATAACTATCTTTTGGAATATTACACATGATAATATGATAAACAACATTTGATTATCTTTATTACTAAATTAATTAGAGAAAATAAGTCTTATTTCACATAATAATATATATATACATATGTATATATATGTATATATGTTAAAATATCCTTTGATAATGCAATTGTGATTTAATAAAACTTTTCATTTATTTAGTGATAAAATATTCAATAATTTCACTTTGATAATTCATGAAATCAGACGTTAAGAAATTTATCTAAATAAATTATCCCTAAGCACACGATGTGATTATCGATTTATATATATATATATATATATTTGTGTGTGTGTGTGTATATATATATATCTTTTGATAATTTATATTAAAAAAATATCTTTTGATAATCTCACATGAACTATTAAGATACAATTTGGGTTTAAATATATATTTTTTTTTCTGGAATTTTGATGGAGGAAGAAAATGAATAAAATAAATTAAATAAATTAATGAAAAGTAAACAAACCTTAATTGTGCATATGAAGAGGGATGAAAAAAGGTGTTTCACCCTGGAATTGGAGGAGTGAGGATCAATGATGTTCACAGCCACACCTATGTGTGGTTCCATGGCCGTGAAAAATCAAAGGAAACCACCCACACTAAGCATGATACGGTTCTAATATTAAAACCATAAAAAATTCAATAATAAAAACCCCAATTAAAACATTCATTTTAATCAATGTTTCACCCAAATATTTATGGGGGAGTGTTTAAATATGACTTATTAATGATTTTCAAGTTTAAAAAGGGTCAAAAATGGTGAAAATCTATGTTTTGAAACATGGGGGGATTACAAATGGTGGTGCACCATTGTTGGGGGAGAAGGAGAATAACGCCTTTTTAACCAATATTTTAATTATTTAATATAAAAAATTAAATGACACCAAACACCCATTTCAAATTAAACTTATACCCCATCTAGGGTAAACATATCATTCTGGACCTAACATTGGTCTCAGATTTCTCCTAAGATGCAACATTTGAGATATTTTAATGATTTATTAATTAAAAATCTGAATAATTAATTAATTAAAATAGAAGGCGTTATTCTTTGTGAGCGAGATGTCCAAACTCCTGATGCATACAAATGTTATACATCGTTTAGGGTAAACCCCTCATCCCGGAATCATCAGTGGTCTCAGATTTCCCATACGATGCTCCATTTGAGAGATATTTAATTATTTTTAATAAATAATAAATTAAATATTATTTAAGAACTTTATCTCATGAATGAGACATAAAAATTTCCAGTTCCTTCAAATTTTATACCTATTTTAGGGTAAACACCACATTTCAGACACAACAATGACCTTAGATTTCTAAAGTGAAACATCGTTTTGATGTTATTTAAATATTTTGAAAGAAAGTGTGTGCTTAATATATTCTATTTTAAAATTTTATTTCGTCTTCACTGAGCCTTTGCAGACCTCAGAATCATGAACCAACATGGTGTATAACTCCAAAAATATTTAGTTGATTATACTAAAGTTTTAATTGGGTGATTTACCCTTCCACGATGTGTTTAAAAAAACATAACTTTTCACTGATAAACCATTTTTTCCCATTTAATGTAATAATAATTTAACAAAAGTAGGTTTAGAAATACCTGAATAGAAATGGGATGTTACATCTTCTAAAGAGGAGTGCACACCAAATGGGGTTTTTACTTTTAATTGATTTGATAAAAATTCAATATTAATTAACATCTTGAAATTTTTTAGTTTTGAAAACTAATTTGAATTGATTAATTTAAAACAATTGATGAAAGATGGTGACTGGAATGGGTTTGGATAAACTTAGTTCTATGCTATCATCATTTCTAATTTTTACCAATTTACTTCTATTGACTAGTAACAGAGATGCCTCTATTGATTCATCTCCCCCCTTAATCGAATGGTGATGGTATGTGCATACCTAATAAAGTATCAATCTGTCTACCCACCTTCATTTGTGTGTGTAATTATATTCAGAACTTTTGATAAAGTAAGGAAATTACCAATTGGTAATTGTTATTCACTATTTTACAAGTGTCCTTGTCACAATTCCTCGCACAATCTGGTGATCACCAAGAACTCCCCACCCAAACCTTATTTTCTCTGAAGAAAACATATGATAATTAAGAGGGTGATATAGATCATCGACTAAGGCAACTGAAATAAAAAATAATCTAACCCTAATGCAAATGAATTCTAGATTAATAATTGAATTATCAATTGAAACCAACAATAAAAAGGAAGAGAAAAGGTTTTATTCAAATACATGAAGAAAATCAACATAGTAGTTGGTAAATACTCCCCCTTTTCTAATCACACATAGAAAACTACCCCTCCATGGATGGGGAAGTCGAGTTGATTTAGGAGTGGGGAGAAATCATAGAATGAAAGAATATAAGAAAATAAAATAATGAAGCTTCATGGGGGGTCATCCCTGCTCCACGGTTGATTGGGAATAGTCCTCCCGCATCCCCCTTAGTAGATCTTTTGGAATATAGATAAGTGCCCAATGTTGATTCACTTCAGAAGGATTCAGGTTCGGTGTATCACAATCCAAAGGCTATAGACATATTCACCGACATGAGACATGATTTAGGGAATCAAAAGTCATTTGTGTAGGGATTAGGGATGCTTGTCTATCCCCTCCTATAGTCACCCTCTCCCTTATAGAAACTGTGAAGGCTGGAAATAAGGAAAATGGGCAAGATGATCCAAGTGAACTAGATGTTATCAAGGCTATTTGTAGTAAATCTCATATTGATCCAAGACTGCTCAATCCAATTAAGGTTTTCCTAGGCCAGAATGGTACATCTTCTCCGAGGAAGAGGTCTTGTGGCCAACATGATACTCCCAACTCAATAAAACTCCAGAATAATTTCTCATTATTGAATGGAAATGAAAAAAGGGAATGTTGATTCTGAAGGTTGGATAATTTACATTCCAAAATGGAAAAGGAATAAAGTTAGGAAAATATCCCTTGAACATCTTGAACCAACTGAAGTGGAAATGGACTCCCAACAAATGATGGATTATGAACAGGACCCACACACAAATAGAATTTTTGGGTCCAGTTCATGAAATGGTAAGCAAGGTAACCTCATCCTTGGAAATTTCCTATTCAACAAGGGGAAGAAAACCAGGCCCGAAAATGACTACTCAAACTTATCAAAAACCATAGTTACCAGATCCTACAGTAATGAAATAAAACCTAGGGAAGATCCTCAATTGAGTGAATCAACTCTTGAATACGGTGCTACTCAGGAACATACAATGTTTGAAAATAAAGTTCCCATTTCCAGTGATATGGTTGAGGAGTACAAAGGTGGAAGGATTATGGACCCAGAATATCTGATGGAATCTCATCCTGATAGGAAATCCCCCATAGACCCCAATATTGACTCCAATTGTAGATTTCTTATGTTTAATGACTTGGATTTTCTAGAATTTATTTTTAAAAACTATTTTGTAAAATTTTGAGACCAAGTGCTAAGACGACGTGCGATTCTGAGGCCCGGTTTGACCGGAACAGTTTGTTGAAAAATGTTATGTTTTTAATATCACGTGTGGTGATTTTTGTGAAAAAGTGTAATAACTCTTAAACGGGTGCTCAGATCAGAAATCTAAGGGCACCGTTGTGTTCATATCAACGACTTTACCATAGGCGAGACACAAAATCAGTCGGTGTAGGTTGGCTGTAAAATATAGTTTTTGGATGTACCCATAAATAAAATAATTAAATAAAAATTATTTTATTTCTAAATCACTATAACTCACGAATGGAGACTCAAATTGAAAATATGAGATCATCTTTGAGTTTGTAACGCGGTGTTTTCTTTAGGCATGACTTAACATTAGTCAGCTGAGGTCTTCTGTGGAAAAACCTAAAAAGGATGTAATTGTCATTAAATAATTTGAAGATAAATTATTTTGATGACGCAACAATGATTTCCTTTAAAAATATCCTTATTCATAAATCCTTGGGTTAACTTCATAACCCTAGGAATGCGGAAGAATTTCTAGGGATAGTATGGAGGATTTTCCCTTAGCAAACGATGATCAGGTTGTGGATCGACGATTGACGCATAACGAAATCAAAGGATCTCCCCAATGATCACAGTGCAACTTCTTTCTTCGTCGTCATTTGAACCCAATGAGGTAGGGTGGCCGTTTCTTTTTGACTTTACTGTTCTTGATTTCTATGATGAACACAGATTAATTCACGAAGAGATTAGCCTGCTGTTCGATCTTATGTTGTATGAGGGATCTATTGCGTGACAGAAGGATTCAATTTAATATGTTTTCTAACCCAAATCCCCCAAATGTTGATCGTTGTCCAAGAATGTTTGGCCAACTATGTTAAATATTTTTTATGTGCATCACTCCCTACGTTCTTCGCATTCTTCACCTTTGGAACCTTGTGGTTCTTGGCTCAACATTACCGAGTGGTTCTAAGCATGAATGGTCCCCCAGATTTGAGGTGAACCAATAGTAGAGGCCGCATCAGGGTAGATCCGGTCACGAGGAACCCGAATCTACAATTGCACCAAATTCTGAGCATCGGAGGAGCCCTGGTGGTCCGTATAAGGGACCACCAGTGCGGGTCCGGTGAGGCGCAATAGTGGCGTTGGCGAAGCTAGGTGGCCACAGCTAGAGCGGGGGTGGAAAAAGGCGGTGGTTGGAGGGGCGACAACCACATTCAGGTGTGGAGAAATTCCATGGGGTGGCTGGCACTGATGGTGGGACCACATAGGAGTGCGAGGTGGATAGTAGGCCACCAGTATGGCGGCCGGTGGTGGAGGTAGAATGTGGCCCGGCGAGGCCGCATAGGAGCCTAGGACGGTGTTGTGGTCACAGGAAGTCAGGGCATGTGGGATGCATGAAGAGTTAGCGGTCTGACTGTATGGGATGTAGTGGAACCACGACAGTAGGCAGAGCACACTGTCAGGGTAGACCACGTGCGGTGGGTGAAGCTGGCCAACATATGGCAGGCTGGACCAGGAGAGTTGAGCCGCTCTTGGAGGTCTGGCGGGCTTGAGTGGTTCGGGCCAAAACAGACATGTCCGAGTTGGGTCGGGTTGGCCAGCAGGTCGAGCTGGGTCTGGCGGGTCGAATTAAACCCAAACTAGACCAGGTGATACCTTTTTATGAAAATAGTCGTAACATTCAAACTGTGTGTCCATTTGATGAGTTGTTTGCAGAGTTGGGACACTTGAAACGAGATGGTCCTTTTGGTATACTCTAAGTGAGATTTTGAGGAAGTTCACATACAACCTTTTTTGATTGTGGAGTAGGCTCTCCTGGAACGAGCACTCTACAAGTAGAATTATGTGACTCTGAGACTATGTGACATTGAGACTATGTGACTAGGATACTATGTGAATTTGAGACTACATGACTTTCTAAGACTTTGTGACTTACCGAGACTACGTGTCTTATCAAGACTACATGTCTCATCAGGATTGAGCATCTCATTGGGAATGAGAGCCTCATTGGGACTAAGCATCTCATTGATACTATGTGTCTTACTGATATTGGGTGTTTGGTGAATTAAATTAGATAATCATGTTTTGCATACTATAGACTTATACCTATGTAAGATAACTGTACTATTTCAATGTGGTATACTTCATGTATTTCTATGTGATATAATTCATGTATTTCATTATAATATACTTCGTGTATTCCTTAGTGGTTTTCCTTCATTGTGTTCCTTCATGTGGTTCCTTATTGGTGTTCCTTCGTGGTGCTCCTAGGTGGTGTTCCTTTGTGGTGTTCCTTCGTGGTGTTCTTTTGTGGTGTTCCTTAGTGGCGTTCCTTCACAGTGTTCCATCAAACAGTCGAGGTGTGCTCCTACAACTTCATAAATCTATCCTTATACCTACCCTTCAGGTTGGGTTTTCTGCGGATGAATTGCAGGAACTCATATATTCACTTTTCCAGACCGTTTTTGGGTGGTCTTTTATTCTAGCCCTTTTTACTTTCCAGTTTTCTACTATCATACTCTGTTGTTGGTATCTTTGTGGTATGAATGCTTGTTTACTTAGTGTTTTTACATTTCATCATTTTGGGCTCACAGATGTGTGTGTGTGTACATGTACTTTGGAAAATGACTTCCATTTGTTGGATATGTCGACTCAGCGCTAGTCACCATCCCCTGGCCTATTGAAGGTGAGCCTTGGGTAGTCATAGTATGGGCCTCTCTAGGACGGGTCATGATAGAGTGGTATCAAAGGAGGTTAGTTCTACCTAATGGAAAAAGAGTCTATGAGATTGGTTTGGGGGAAATAGAGTTAAGTGTTTTGAGTTCAACTTTCATGCCAGAGAATCCAGTGTTGGTGTGGCAGCAGATGCATCCATACACCAAGACTTTTAATTTTGTTTTTTGACTCAGTACATGAATACACTGGTTGTAGGGAAAATAATGGTACATGCATCATAAAGGATTTGGGTGTGTTCTCATGTCCTTATTGAGTCATATCACTAGGTATACTATATTGAACATGGTACATCTTGTTATATTTCAATGTTCCTCCATGTAGATAGCCATCCAGGATTCCACCATGTGATCATAAGTAAAATACACTAGGTGATGAGACATCGGTACAAGGGTTTATATCAGAGATAGCACCTATGGGTGGTGAACCTACTATACCACAACTTGTAATGTAGAACATGGTACCCATAGTAATATTTAATGAGGAGCACAGGCTGATTACACCTCAAAATTTTTAGTGATAGAGACCCCTCAGGTTCCGAGGCAAGCCTGACACACAAGTGGTTGAGGACTAGCTTGAGGTGGTGATATGAGTTTTTCATCTAGTCAGGACACCAACTGATCAGATGGCGGTCTTAATAGGGAGCCTTCTACATGGCTTAGTAGGGTGATGGTGGTGTTTGGATACCCAATCTTGTGTTGAGGTGAATTTTCCATGGATAGAGTTTGAGAATATGTTTATAGAGGACTTTTCACCTTATAATATAATGGTTATGCATGTCCATTAGTTTCTATATCTCTAAAAGGATGACATGTCAGTATATGAGTATTCATCGAGGTATACCAACCTTTCTAGGTACTCGATGGATGTGATACATGATCAATACTTCAGGGATCAGACTTTCAAGTGAGGTGTATATAGGGACATATGAGCCGACATTATCCCTATGTGCATTCCGACCTATACTGGGGCACTAGAGAGAACCTTTGTGGTTAAGAGTTCCCTGAGTGGGAAGATACAACCAAGCATATGAGCCTTATCCCGGTTGGTAAGGACTCCGTAAGTGAATCTGGGAGACCTGGGATCAAATCCAGACAGAGACATTATTTTCTGGGGTACTGCAGTAGGACGGTGCCGTACTGTAGCAGGTACTGTAGTAGGAACTATTTGGCACTGTAGCAACCGAGAATATGCACCCGTTTGGGCCTTCGGGCCAATGATTTGGTCCCCGAGTCCTTTAAGGCCTTCAGGCCACCCAGGAATTCGGGTCAGTAAGGCCTTCAAGCCTCCTCAAGGATTTCGAGCCACCTTAAGTGCAGATGAAAACCAGATGACCTACAAGGAACAAGATATACAAGGTGGATGAGCAGGGAGCTTTCACCACAATAGAAGCAAAAACAGATTGCAAGAATGAGAGGGTATGTAACCTGCCATCAGGACAAGCCTATGCATGCATGGGAATGCCTAGCTGAAAAGCAATGCAAAGTTGGAGAGCTGATTTCATGATAATGATGTTGGGGAGGAGCAGTTCCAAGTAGTTAGTCTGTGTTGTATGTAATGTCTGAAGCCTACGGGAAAATGAATTCCTCTAAGGCATACGGTCCATGTAATACTTACGTCTACCGGCCTTGTAAGGGTTCCACCTCACCGCTTGAAAGGTGGATTATCAAAAATAAATAAAAAATGAAGGCCTTCGGGCCATTGGATGGATGGAATATACAACCAGTGGTAGTAACTTGTGTGAAAATAGGAGAAAGCGGGTCTGCAAGGCAGTGGACATGGCAGAGGATCTCGAAGAGTAGCAGGAGGTGGTAGAAATTACAACATGTTACCACCACAATCCTTAGGTGGTCCACACCAGGCTCATCGAGTTAGAGGACATGGGAAGGGACAACTTCATGTGTTCAAGGAATATGACCCAAGGGATCCAGGAATGATTCAGGGTACAATATGTATCTATTCTACTTTAGTTTATGTATTGATAGATATAGGTACTTGTCAGTATTTTCTTTCCATGAATATTGTTCAAGACTCATAGATTCTGATTTAACCCTTAACTTGACCCTCACACTAGAGACTCCTACTGAAGGAGACCCAACGATCATGCATTGATGCCGACAATGTGGCCTAAATATTATAGGAAAGAGTTCCGGCTGGGATATATTGGTAGCAATGTCAAGGCCTTACGATGTTAATCATGGTTTGGAATGGTTACCTACAATTCATGCTCAGATTGACTATTTTAGGTGAAGAATTCAGTGTGTCTGTATTAGTGGAATGAGGTTTTACTTATTAGTGAAAAGGAATCCCTGACAACATATAATGGACTCACACAATGGAGGGTGCAACTGAATGCTAATAAATTATCTTTCCTGAACCTCAATGTAGTGGGCGTTATGAGTCCTCAGTTTCCTGAAGTGGTGGAAGATTTGTAGTGGATCCTAAAAAGGTTGAGATAGAAGTTTTGGCTAGAGTTCTTCTAGGATTATGACTTTGAGATAGTCTGTACTCCAACATACTCCAGAAATTTTCCCACATAATGTTTCAGAAAAACAATTCCATCTCATGGAAGACCCCAAGGATCCTCTATCTTCCAATGTTTCTTCACACTCCCACCTTATGGTATTACAGTATACAAGTGATCTACATCAACTAGTCAGGATAGAATTACTACCCTATATCCATAGAAAGAATTAAAATACCTAAGTGGCCAATGCGATAATGAAAATAAAATAAAAACTAAACAAAAACATACCTGTATCCTGTGACTATACATGTCACTTCCCAATATATAAGAGCCACACCGCCCCATGGGTCAAATCATGTTCCTGCAAGAAAGGGGGAAACATTTCCATTTAATAATCTCTTCATTTTTCATTATGTTATTTATATAGCACGTTGTTGTAAAAACCATACTATTACACTTATCCATTGAATATGCACTTATTCTACATTATTTGAGTTGAATATTGTGCACATAACCCTCTTATGATCCATCCTATGTCATGTGAGTAGTCATGCATCTATAAGGTGGTGATTCCCCTTATCTAAACAGATAATCATGTAGTTTATCTCGGTACCCAATGGCATCTCTAACAATGTGTGAGATATAAATCATGTAGGTGACCACCGAGAGGTCTATAACTATCCCGTCTACTTATATAACATTTTAATGAAATGATATAATAAATTAAAGAAACATCTAAAAAATCTAAATGGGTTTTCTATGGTTCCGGAGAAAAAATCCATTCATCTTTGATGGAGGGTTAAAGATTTAATTAATTAAATGGATTCAAATGAATAAATTCTAGGTTAAATTAAAACAGAAACAAAAACATATACACATAAAAATCAAAAGCAAAACTGAAATATTAGATAAATTTCAATAAAAATAATGTACCACTTAAGAAAATACCAAATTTGGGATGGGTTGGATGGAGATTCAGCAGGAGATTCACCAGGTTGGATGGGATGGAGGAAGAGGAAGCTAAATGAGCACCTAGATCGCCGAGAGAGGGGGGGAATTTGGGGGAAGTGTTCCCGTTTAGGGTTCTGTATCACAAATGGGGGAGAGGAGGGGCTACTGTTAATTTGGGGAATCTTTTACCAACGAATTTTAAAAACCATTGGTAAAAATTTTCAGAACACACTTATACCAATGGTTCCTTAGAACCATTGGTAAAAGGTCACCTAATCCATCCTTTTTCCAATGGTTCTATTTAAACTATTGGTAAAGGTTTCTTATGAGGTGATTTACCAATGGTTCAAAGGAACAATTGGAAAAATTCTTCTTTACCAACGATTTTATGAAACCGTTGGTCTGGAAGTGTTGGAAAAAACCCACATTCCAGTAGTGATCAATGGTGCGGCTCTGACTGGCCGAGTTGGAGTTGATTTTCCAGAGCTTATTCATTTACTAATGGGCATTGAGGTCCCTGATGATGGTAGTACCATTGTTGGTGGTCTATTACACATTCCTTGGTTAGACCGGAACTATATATAGTAAGCAGAGGATGCTGATGATATCATCATGCTACGATTTACAGGTGCATATATTTTGTGGTTGATCGGTGGCACGCTTTTTGTTTATCACTCCACTACTTTTGTAAATTTGATGTATTTATATTTTTTTGAGTATTTGGACGAGGTGGGCTGATATATATGGGGGTTTTCTTGTCTATAATATGCATATAGGTTGTTATGTAGCATGTGTCACATCGATAAGATGCATATTACAGGATGCATGGTTCTTCTACAGATGTGGGTATGGGAGCACATCCCTCATTTAGTTCCACATGCTCGTGTTCCATTACCAGCTGATATTGTCACAGAGGGTCTATTTGGATGATGGTATGTTATTCCTTCCTTATACTATCTAACTTAATTGTATAACTTTCTATTATGAAATGTAAATATAAAAATATTATCTACAGGTGGATTCAAGCACATCGACATTCAGATTCCCCCATACACGACATCCACACCTAAAAACTTATGTTGGACAGCATTAGACCACACGATGTAAGTGATTATTATTTATATTATGAAATCTTAATTCTTTACTATACATTTATTCATTTATTAATTGATTATTTATTTTTCCTTTCAGATTTTATGGATTCCATATATAGATGCTATTATCTAGAGTCTTCTAGTGTACTGTACGACGAAGCTTGATATCGGCACCTGTAGGGTTCCATTGATTCATTTTCATATAGTCAAGTGGCATCAGACTGACAAAGTTATGAGGATGTTCGGATTCTTTCAGCCTGTTCCTGACCCTCCCAGTCAGTTAGATTCACTACATTCCCTGAAGATGTCAGGGAAGAGAGATTTTTATTGGAGGAGATACCATGCCAGATGTATTGATTTATGGGATAGACGATAGGACTTCCAGTTGCGAGGGGCAGGGACAGTGCATTTTCATTTAGTGGATCAGATGGATTATTAAGCTTGGTATTACAGGTCCCGAGTCAAATTTCTGAAACGACATAGATGAGGCTATCTTGAGCTATTATACATAGTTCCTTCCACAATTTAGTGAAATTTTTATTCATATTACTTATCAATATATATTTTTTTCATAGGATTCTCGTATCTGTCATATACTACACATGTCTGATCCAGTAGAGCACACCGTATTTGACCAAACATATTTTCACACCATTGTATCACAGTTGATTCCTTTGATGGACGAGATTTATCATGGAATTTTCATTGATCCACCACATGTTGAGGAGGTTGCAGAGCCTAATGAGGCTCATATAGATGTACCAGGGGTGACAACACTGTTATGGATCTTGCTATTCTACAGGAGGAGGATGTTCAGATTGATCAGTCAGATGATGTTGTTCCATAGGAGGAGGGTGTTCCGCATGATCAGAAATATGCACCTCCAGCTTCTCAGGCTCAGCCACAGGTAGATATAGACGTTTAATGGGTTGAGATCGATTCTTTATTACAGACATCATCAGCACAGAATCCATTTTCTTTCCATGTTGGTGCGATTTCCAGCTGACCTCCACTATCATTATATGCAGGATAGGGTACAGACGGTGAGACTGTACATCCACCGCCTGTCATATAGGAGGATGTGGGGGTGGCTGCTGAGGATGATGTGTAGTGTATTCCAGAGCACAGACAAAGATAGACACAACGTGGATGCATCTAGTATACACCTGGCTGTTGGATAGAGAAGCATCCACACAAGAGGCATAGATTAGGTTGATGTTTGATTTATGATACTTTATGTATGTGCATTTCTATTATCATTTATAGAGTTTTACTTTTTTTTAATAAGTGTCCTACTATCATCAAATTATCTTCCCAAATTAATAATTTATATTTGGTAATCATTAATAAATATTAATACTCTGGATGAAAAGATCTGTTAACATCAAGAAATTAGGATGAATATTATTGATCTCAATGATTTGAATCTTAAAATCATGGAACATGATTCTTTGTTCAAACAAAATTAATTTGCTTGAAGAATAATTTCAATGAATAATGAATAATTTTGAAGAGTAGATGATTATGATTAATGATTAAAATAACCACATTATGAGACGTATGGAATTAAAAGTTCATTTGACCAATTTTGAGAAAATACATATTCAAAATTTATAATAGGACACTTGTTTTACTGGTACACAATCTTCACTAGAGTATTTTAGTGATAAAATACCTCTATCATGTGATAAAATTATGGACATTATGAAAAAGTATTTTTTTCATATTCTTATAAAATAAGAAACAATCCTTAATAGGGTTAAGAATGTGTTGGCATATGTAATAATAAGTATTGAAGAAGATCATCCTTGTTGAAGTTATATAAGATTTCAAAACTGATATTTATGAGTGTTTCTCTTTAGGGGGAAATAAATTAAGAAATATTAAATTAATGATAGAATTAATATATGAATTAGAATCAAATATAATTACTGTAGAACATTCAGGAAGATCATGCTATAGAAATATAAATGTTTTTTTAAATCTCTCTTCCTTTGTTATCAAAAAAATACTGAATATAAAGGGGTTCTAATTGAATTAATCAAATACATAAGAAATTTTTTCTACTAAATAGATGATGATTTTTTAACCTTTCTATAGGATGCATGAACGGGGTTCACGCAACCTTTAGAGACTTCAAAAAGGATGCGTGAACCCTGTTCATGTATCTACTGTTTCTAGGATGCGTGAATGGGGTTCAGACATCCTTTGAAGATGGGATGAATGATGCGTGAACCCTATTAACACATCTCTCCATGCTGAATATGCATGAACGGGGTTCACACATCTAAAGGCCCACTTTTAAAAATATTTCAAACCCTATCCATTTTCAATAAAAAAAATTAATACCAATATATAGAAAAAACCTAATGAACTTAACTGTTCATCATCTTCATTCCTGGGTGATGCAATAAATCAGAAACAACTCTCACAGATCTCTCTCAGCACGGATCACCATTGAACATATAATACAACTGAAGGTGGATTTAGCATTGGAAAACAAAAATTTACAAGGAAGCAGATACTGATCACTGGAAGTGATCATAGGAACAAAAATAGAGTAGCAGCTAATTGGTATTTATTTCTTGAACTGGAATGAAATACAACATACACAATGCACCTAATAACCAAATGATCAAAACCAAACCTAAATAAAAAGTCCATAGTTTGGCTGTAGTAGGTTCCGCCTAATAATTTAGTGTCAAACACATCAAGTTTCCTCCATTTGAAAATCATCAAACCTCCGTAGTTGTAGTAGAATGTTACCACAGTTCAAGGGAAAACAGATTTATTATCCAACAGATTTGGTGCCCTCTTATGCACACTAGCACAAATTATAATAGGGGTGCTTGAGAAATAGATAGTGTTTTGATGGGTTTAGATCCACTGAGGACTGAAACGTGGGTGGGGGGGGGCTATCCAGAAAGGGTACCCTAAGGTGAGTGTTTTCTCCTTAGTAGTCTCACCTGAAGTTTTGATTCTACTTAAGACTTGTGTTAGGGAGATACCCTTTTCCTATTTATCTTTATCATTGTTTTTTTCTAAAGCCTTATTTTAGGTGTGGTTGATGTTGGGATTTTTCTTGGAGCTAATGTTTGTAGGAGTATTCTTAAGATCCTCCACTTGTTCATTGTGGATGAAAAACTTCATTTTTCAAGGGTCGTGGCGGATAAATGCAAAGATGTTAAATAACATATCCAGTTGTATGAGTCAGCTTTTGGGAAGATGATGAATCTTTTTAAATCAATGATCTATTTCAGTAGCTGAGTGTTACCAAGTAGAAGGGAAGAGCTGTAGCGGATATCGGGGTTGATGGAGGATCGATGTAGCGGTAACACAAACCATAGGCACATGCAGATCACTAGGGGTGATCGCAACAACACAAATATATATCAGCATCAACACAGCATTTATTTATTCTCTATTCTAATGAAATACAACAAACATGACCCTCCATATTTATAGGGATAGAAACCACACAACAAAATCAAAAATAGAAAAAATGTTTGCAGTTGGTTGTGGTAGGTGCCGCCCAAGCCTCTGAAGCCACGCATTCCAAGAATCCTTTGTTGAATCTTCCATGCCTCTATTCCAACAGTGGATGGTAGGTTCCATCAAAAGTAATAGTGAGTTTAATATCCAACATCCCCCTTAAACTCATATTCATCTTGACCCATGATTTTTTATTATATCCAGGTGGATGCCCATCCGGTGCAATGACTTCACCAAAGTCAAAGCCTTCCTTTTTCTTATAGAATTCAATGGTGTCGATGGAAAGAATTTCCTAATCTATCACTTTCTTCCACAATCCATCAATTTTATCATCCTCGAAGCAAACTAGATTGGAAATCGCTGATAGACAATAAAAATTTATGTACTCCTATATTGGTTCTGTTCTCTCATATATATCTACAAGGCTTCAAATGTTTTGAGGACGTATATGAGAAAGTTATCATTCGATGTATTCTGATGTAGGAGTATGTGGTGATGGTGAAAATGGTACTTCGGTTCTTTTTTCATGCATTGTTACTTCTTTAATTATTTCTTCATCTTCTAGAGTGTGTCGTACCTCACTGGAATCATAATCTTGATTCCACTTCCATGTCTCCTTTTCCTCAAAGATAACATCTCTGCTCGATATAATCTTCTTAGTGATGGAATCATACAATTGATATCCCATTTCTCGATCTTTATATCCCATAAGGGCAAATTTCATACATTTGTCCTTGAGTTTTGTTCGTTTTGCCTCTGGGATCCTGACGTAGGCAATAGAGTAAAAAACTCTAAGATGTATCCGACTTCGCTTGTGAGTACTCCAGGATTCATATGGCATCTTTGACTTGATATTTTTTGTTAGGAAACTATTGAGTAGAAACACCACACATGAGACTGCTTCATCTCAGAAATTCATGGGCACTCCTTTGTCTTTCAACATACTTCTCACCATTTTGAGAATGGTGTGAGTTTTCCTCTCGGCAACTCCACTGAGTTGTGTTGTGTAATCTGGTGCCAACTGCTGCTGAAATCCATGATGCTTGAGGTACACTTGAAAAACAACAGAGGTGTACTCCCCGCCTCGATCTGATTGCAAAGTTTGTATGCGATGATTGCTTTGATTTCCCACTAGCACCTTGAATTCATTGAAGACACCAAACACTTCTGACTTCATTTTGAGGAAATATATCCATGTTTTCCTGCTATAATCATCGATAAATTCCAGAAAATACTTCCTTGGTCCATCAGATTTTGGATTCAATGGACCACACATATCAGTGTGAACTAGCTCCAGTGGTGCTGCAGTTTTCCAACCGGACTTCGTTGCAAAGTTGTTTCTATGTTGTTTTCTTAGAACACAACTTTTACAAATTTAATTTGGGTGTAGAATGATAAGAAGCCCTTTCACCATCTTATTTCTTCCTAATAATCTTAAACTTTCAATGTTTAAATGCTTAAACCTGAGATGCCATAGTCAGTCTTTATCATCACGTATCATCTCTAAACATCGTGGTACATCGGGTTGGATCATCAGCAGAAACATGTGGTTCTTTTCCATCAGTACTTTTGTGATAAACCTCCCTCTGTCATCGACAATCACCATTTGTTTATTTTTCATGCTTATGTGAAAACCTTCTTCCACCAACTTCCAGACGCTCAAGATATTGGTCTTCATGTCAGGTACATAGTAGATGTCGAAGATGAAAGCATGATTGTCTCTTTTTTTTGTCAAAATGTCAACTCTTCCATAGAAAAATACTATCGAGAGCTTGCCGAATGAAATTTCTCCTCAAACCTGCTCACCAGGTTCATAAACAAGTGTTTGTGCCCAATCATGTGATTACTAGCTCTAGAGTCAAGATACCACATACCTTGATTTTGTGTCGATGTTTGTTCCATCAACATATGGGACTCATCAAAACGATCTTCTTCTTCGATGATATGTGCATACTCAGTGTCATTCTCCATGGGTTTCTTGTACCAAAATTCATTGTTATAATGTCCATATTTTTTACAATTATATCATATTATGTTTCTTTTTTCCAGTTGGCAATTGTTGAATCCACCCCTTCTTCCTCATCCACGTTCTCATGGAGTACATGTTTGATATTCACGACCTCCTTGAGTTGGGATTCTTTCACCACATCCTCCTCATCCTCCTCTTGGATCAAATTGTTGTCCACGAAATCCCCTACCCCAGTTTCTTTGAGATGTCCCCTCTTGATTCTTTTTAGAGTTTTTTATGTACAACTTGTATTGCAGGGCATGATCCACTCCATTGGTATCGCTCCATCGGTTCACCTTCAATTCATGGGACTGAAGAGGCCCCATGAGTTCTTCGATAGTGATCGTCTCCGGGTCCCTTGTTTCCTCTAGGGAAACGAGTATGTCATCAAATTTTGGATCAAGGGATCACAAAATTTTCTCACATACCCACATTTCAACAATGTATTCTCCATTTCTTCACATTTGATTCACCAAAACCATTACATGAGTATGATACTCATCAAAAGTTTCATAAGTTTTCATAAATAGGGATTAGAACTCACCTCGTAGAGACTGAAGTCGAATCTGCTTCACTTTGTTGGAAACTTGGAATTTTTTGCGAAGTGTATCCCAAATATACTTTAATGATTTTGATGAAGTGATTATTTCAAAAGTCTCTTCGTCAAGGCCTTCATAAATGTTAGATTTCACCTTGCAGTCTTTCTTTCGTTCCTCCCGAAGAGTGTCATTTTGAACATCTGGTAGATCAGCCTCTGTTGCTTTGTATTGCAGCTCGGTGTATCCGTCCTCTATGATGTCCATGACATCTAGGGTTCCAAGTACCGTGCGTATTTGGACGAACCACTTATCATAATTTTTCATTATCAGCTTCAGAATCATAGCTTGAGAAAATGCATTATCCATGGAAACAAACTTATCTTTATGATTAACAATCTTGTAAAATATGGAAGTAAAGATTATTTTTATTTTTTTGGATAGGTGGACTGATTTGTTTTTTTTTTGAATTATGGGTAGCAACAATTTTTTTGATCACAGATTTCCAATGTTTCAGAATAACACCCTGTTTCTTTTTTCAGGTATTGCACAAAAATGGAGAGTTTTTTTTTTGAATTGCATACTATTTTTGTGTAATCCAAATGGAGGGGGATGTTTTTTTTTGAATAGGGTGATGACATGGATGATATCAAAGGGAAAAAGAAGAGAAATAAAAAAACTTTGGAAAAGAAAAATCATGGGAAACAAAAAAAAAAGGGATGAGAAGAAACCCACTTTAACAAAGGAGAGGCAAAACAAGGGAGTGTGGGGACAAGAAACCCAATTTAAAAAATTTCATCCTTTACTTTGTTGAAAAATGAGAAAGCAAACTCATTTTGACAAAAGTAAAATAATGGAAAAGAATAGTGGGATGGATGGAAAAATTATCACGCTGATCTTTGTTTCCATGTTCACCTTATTCTTCCCTTTAGTGCTGCAACAAAACGGAATAAAAGCCCCTCTTCTAAATCGTGGGATTTTTCCGCGTCTTATCATCATCAGCTTGAGGGACAAAGAATCCAACTATTGGAGTGGGATCCTTAAGGCACTGAGGATCCTATCCACCATTCGATCCTGAACCATCTAATAAGATCAGAACTTCTATTAGTGTTACCAAATTTGGAAATGAAACCTCTCTGCTATTGGATCTATTTAAAATGTCATGTTGGCTAAGTAAATTCTCTCTGGGCTTTGGTTTGACCTCATCCAGAGTCAGTTTTTCACCTCAAGTTCTTCTTATGAGCACTTTTTATTAATCTTAGGGACACCTTCACTCATACCATTCCAATGAACTGCTTATGAATGCAAGGCAACACCATGAACAACAATTAAAATCTCTTTTTTTACTTCATAGACACCACACATGCCTCATCAGTACTAATTTAGAGTATAGGAGGAAATATTTCTAATGAGTTTAATCCCTATAAATAAATATTAATGGACACAATGGGAGGTGAATCAACAACTACCACTACACCCACACCTTTACCCATAATCTCTGTACTATAAATTGATCCCAACCTGTCCTGTGCACTATAAGAGTTATGGGATTCAATCTTCATCTTCCGCTTATGGTTGAAAGGATGAAGCCAATCTTAGAATAGTATTTTCTCAACTTTAGACTGGGCATCAAGTTCCCCTTCAGGATTACTCATATATTGATTATCAATCTCACAAAATTCAAATCATTTAAATGAATTCTTCTGGTAACATATGAATATGATGCATTTGGATATGTATGAATATATTTTAATTCTTTTTTTGGGTGAGTAACACAAACTTCTGCGTGGTGTGACACGACCTTTTATGGGGCATAGAAAAACAATTTTTTTAACTAGTATAGTATAACAGTTGAGCTAGGTAGTCTTCGGTCACAAAACAATCTGAGTACCCTAGTAACCCGATAACCAAGCCAGCCCTGACATAGCTCGAAGGGCGTTCCCGATCCTCATGGGTCGGTGACTCGCACCTGGACACACACAACATGCAATTGGGAACAATATTTCCACCAACAATGCGGAAGAAAAGAAATAAGATAGTATGCATAACAAAGAAACTTCACTGGGAGTAATGTACCGACATCAACAAGGCATAAAATAGACCAAATAACTACAACAAATGTACTAAAACAGGGAAAACAACCCAAGGTCCTATGGAACACAACTCACCAAGCCCAATGCTCAATAGTTGGATCCACCTCGAAGAGATCCTTTCTCCTTGATCGGACATGGAAGAAGAAATTCTACAAACACCCGAAGGAAAAAGTCGGGTGTGAGCCGAATCCCTGTAGGATACCACCAATAATTTCATAACAGATGCCAAATATAGATTATCCAAATTAATGCTTAAATTTTCAAATAAATGAGTTTGAAAATTTAAAAGCATTTTTAAACAAAACATTATATACATTTTCAAAATGATGGAAAATACATTCAAAGCAGAGGCTTTACTTTACAATTGATTTAATATTTCTAAACAATGGGTTAAGTAAAACATTTCTATAAAATAGCTTATATAAATTCAACAGTAATGTAAATCAGTTCCAACAAACATTGACATACATTTATATCTCAAATATAAATAATCAAGCAAGAATCATGGTCATCTTCCAAAAGGGACGTTAGTATTAACGAGCTATAGGATTTACACTCTCCTTGTGAACTCAGCAAAATCTGTATACACACGTCCCTATGATATTTGCCAATAGAGACTCATCACCAACCCATCGGGGTTGTGACCTGCTGCAAATTTTTTTTAGAATGTTGTCATAGTGTAGAGTGTATCCAAATAAAACACTAACTACCTATGGCTTGCATGCGCCCTTACAAGAAGGGTGAACTATTTTAAGACTTCATTAAAATATGATCAATCCCATTCTTCCATTTCAAAAGTACCAATTTATTTCTATTTGAAACCAAAATATGTTTTATTCAAAAACATGTATTTTTTCACAAGATAAAACCACTGGGTTCTATCAAATCATTAAAATCTATTTTCACCATTTTGAAATCAATTCAAAAATAATTCTGTCATTAAACAATTTATCTCAACAATTAAATTCACCAATTTAATTGAAATCATTTCTATCAAATCCACATTTCTTATTAAAAAATTTATTTCAGCAACTTTCAACAAAGAAACCCATTTCAATGGAATCAGGGGTATTCCAAATTTTCATGCCAAAACCATTTCAAATAACTCGATTCACTGGATCAATTTTTTATCAATTTAATTGAAATCATATTTAAGCAATTGAATTTAAATCAACAATTGAAATAAATCAAACAATACAAGGATAACCAATTTGGATAATCAGAACTGAACCACCTACCTCATGGTCGTCGATATCAAGTACAAAGACAAACCACCCTATGTGGTTCAATACACCTGCTCATGGACTAAATAATAAAAACATCGACACACCAAAGTTCAATGTTTTTCAAGGGGTCCTAGAACCAACATATCTATTTTATTTTACAAGGAAGTAAAATATTACATGTGATTACATTTTCTCTCTCCTGGATAATCTCTGGATTATCGTTTTATATTAATGAATGAAATCACAGGAAATATCCATAAGAATAATTATAAACCTCATTTTATAATTATATCCCTCTATTTTATTTCTCAAGGAAATAAAATATCACATTCGATTACGTTTTCTATCTCCTAGATAATCTCTCGATTATCGTTTTATGTTAATGCATGCAATCAAAATTATCATTTTAATAATATTAATATTCAAACATTGATAATCTCAAAATTATCATTTGATTATTATATTAATTATCCTTTGATAATATATGTAAAATAATTATTTTTGATATTATGATGCAATTGGTCTTTGATAAATTCACATTAACTATCTTCTGGAATATTACATACGTCAATATGATAAACTATATTTGATAATCTTTATCACTAAATTAATTAGAGAAAATAAGTCGTATTCCACATAATTATATATATATATATGTATATATATATATATGTATATATGTTAAAATATAATATGATAATGTAATTTTCGTTTAATAAAACTTTTCATTTATCTAGTGATAAAATATTCAATAATTTTACTTTGATAATTCTTGAAATCATACATTAATAAATTTATCTAAATAAATTATCCCTAAGAAAACCATGTGATTATCAATATATATATGTGTTTGTGTGTATATATATCTTTTGATAATTTATTTTTAAAAAATATCTTTTGATAATCTCACATGAACTATTAAGATACAATTTGGGTTTAAATATATATTTTTTTCTGGAATTTTGATGGAGGAAGAAAATGATGAAAATAAGTTAAATAAATTAATGAAAATTAAACAAACCATAATGGTGCGTATGAAGAGGGATGAAAAAGGGTGTCGCACGTTGGAATTGGAGGAGTGCGGATCAACGATGTTCACATCTGCACCTTTGTGGGATTCCAAGGCCATGCCAAATCAATGGAAACCACCCACACTAAGGATGATATGGTTCTACTATTTAAATCCCGAACAAAAATTGCAGCAATAAAACACCCAACTAAAACATTCATTTTAATCAACGTTTCACACGAAAATTTATGGCAGAGTGTTTAAATCGTACTTATTAATGATTTTCAAGTTTAAAAGGGGTTAAAAATGGTGCAAATCAATGTTTTGAAACTTTTGGGGCATTACAAATGGTGGTGAAGCGTTGTTGGGGGAGAAGGTGAACAACACCATTTTTTATAACCAATATTTTAATTATTTAATTTAAAAATTAAATGACACCAAAAATCCATTGAAAATTAATCTTATACCTCATCTACGGTAAACACATCATTCCAAACCCAAAAATGGTCTCATATTTTTCATAGGATGCACTGTTTGAGAGATATTAATGTTTTATTAATTAAAAATTGGTATAATTGAATAATTAAAATAAAATGTGTTATTTTTTCGAGCGAGACATCCAAACTCTAAATGCTTATAAATGTTATACCCCATCTAGGGTAAACCCCTCATCCTAGACCCATCAGTGGTCTCAGATTTCCCATAAGACGCACCGTTTAAGAGATTTTTAATTATTTTTAATAAATAATATATTAAATATTTTAAACAAATTTAACTGAAGAGCGAGACATCCAAATGTCTGGAACCTTAGAATTTTATACCTCTTATATGATAAACACCATATTTCAGACACAATAGTGATCTCAGATTTCTCAAATGAAACATCGTTTTGGAGTTATTTAAATATTTTAAATAAAAATTGTACTCTTAATATATTCTATTTAATAATTTTATTCTGTCTTCACCGAGACTTTTCGGGCCTCGAAATCGTGCACCAACTTAGTTTATAATTCCAAAAATATTTAATTTAATATTCTGAAGTTTTAATTGGGCATTTTATCATTCCATGATGTGTTTAAAAAAAACTTTTCACTGATAAACCTTTTTCCCATTTAATGTAATAATAATTTAACACAAAAATGTTTAGAAATACTTGAACAGTAACAGGATGTTACATCTTCTGAAGAAGAGTGCACACCAAATGGAGTTTTAACTTTTAATTGATTTGACAAAAATTTAATATTAATTAACCTTTAGAAATTTTGACTTTTGGTATGTAATTTAAATTGATTAATTTAAAACAATTGATGAAAGATGGTGACTGGAGTGGGTTTGGATAAACTTATTTCTATTCTATCATCATCTCTATTTTTTACCAGTTATACTTCAATTGACTAGTAAGAGAGATTCCTCTCTTGATTCACCTCCCCCCTTAGTCAAATGGTGATGGTAAGGGAATTCCTAATAATGTATCAATCAGTAGACCCTCCTTCAAATGTGTGTGGAATTGTATTAGGTCCCTTTTATAAAGTAAATAAATTCCCAATTGGGAATTGTTATTTACTAATTTACAATAGTCCTTATCATAATTCCTCACACATTCGGGCGATCACCAAGCACTCACTATCCAAACCTAATTTTCTCTCAAGAAAACAGATGAGGATTAGGATGGAGATATAAATCATCGACTAAGGCAATTGAAACAAAAATAATC
This sequence comes from Viscum album, assembly GCA_963277665.1. Lineage (NCBI taxonomy): Eukaryota > Viridiplantae > Streptophyta > Magnoliopsida > Santalales > Viscaceae > Viscum > Viscum album. Next base: position 584,915,364 of record OY728120.1, read on the forward strand.
TAACCCTATTGAAAATGAATTCTGGATTAATAATTGAATTAACAATTGAAACCATATATAAAAATGAAGCAAAATGGTTTTATTCAAATACATGAAGAAGCTCAAACATAGTAGTTGGTAAATTTTATCCCTTTTCCAATCACACATAGAAAACTACACCTCCATGGATGGGGAAGTCGAGTTGATTTAGGAGAGGGGAGAACTCATAGAATGAAAGAATATAAGAAAATAAAATCATGGAGCTGCATGGGGTGTCATCCCTACTCCACGGTTGATTGGGAATAGTCCTCCCATATCCCCCCCAGTCGATATTTTGGAATATAGAGAAGTACCCAATGTTAATTCACGTCAGAAGGATTCAGGTCTTGTGTATCCCAATCCAAAGGCTGCAGAAATATTCATGAACTTGATATATGATTTAGGGGATCACAAGTCATTTGGGCAGGGCTCAGAGGATGCTTGTATGTCCCCTCCTAGAAATTATGAAGGCTGGAAGTAAGGAAAATGGGTAGGATGATCCCAGTGAACCAGATGTTATCAAGGCTATATGTAGTAAATCGCATATCGATCCAAGAACGCTCTCTCCAGTTCACGTTTTCCTAGGCCAGAATGGTATATCTTCTCTGAGGTGGAGGTCTTCTGGCCAACGTGATACTTCCAACTCAATAAAACTACAAAATAGTTTCTCATTATTGAATGGAAATGAAAAAAGAGAATGTTGATCCTAAAGGATGGAAAACGTACATTGAAAAATGGAAAAGGAATAAAGGTAGGACAATGTACCTTGAAAATCTTGAACCAAGCGATGTGGAAATGGACTCCTGGCCAATGATGGATTATGAATAGGACCCACACACAAATAGGCATGTTGGGTCCAGTTCATGAAATGGTAATCAAGGTAACCTCATCATTGGAAATTTCCCATTCAACAAGGGGAGAAAACCAGGCCCCGAAATGACTACTAAAAATTATCAAAAACCTTGGTTACCAGATCCTTCGGTAAAGAAATGAAACCTAGTTAAGATTCTTGATCGAGTGAATCAACTCCCAAATAAGTTTCTATTCAAAAAACATACTATGTTTGTAATAAAGATTCCATTTCTAGTGATAAGGTTGAGGAGTAAAAAGGTGGAAGGAGTATGGACCCAGAACATCTGCTGGAATCTCTTCCTAATAGGGAATCCCCCATAGACCCCAATATTTCCTCAAATAGTAGAGTTCAGATGTGTAATGACTTGGATTTTACTGAATTTATTTTTAAAAACTATTTGGGAAAATTCTAAGATGAATAACTAAGATGATGTGAGATTCTGAGGCCTGGTGTGACCTGAATAGTTCACTGAATATTTTTATGTTTTTAATAGCACGCGTGGCGATTTTCCTAAAAAATTGGAATAACTCTTAAAAGGGTGCTCACATCGGAAATCTGAGGGCACCATTGTGTTCAAATCAACGACTTTACCATAGGCAAGGCCCAACATCGGTCAGTGCGACTTGAATGTGAAAGATAGTTTTTGGATGTAACCGTATATAAAAAAATTAAATAAAAATTATTTTATTTTGAAATCTCTATAACTCATGAATGGAGACTCAGATTAAAAATCGGAGACCACTATTGAGTTTTTAACATGGTGTTTTCCTTAGGCATGACTTAACTTTAGTTAGCGCGGGTCTTCTGTGGAAAAACCCAAAAAGGACGTAATTGTCAATAAATAATTTGAAGATAAATTATTTTGTTGATGCAGTGGTGATTTCTTTCAAAAATATCCTTACATATAAATCCTAGGGTAAGCTGCATAACCTAGGGAATGTCAGAGAATTTATTGGGAGATCACGGAGGATTTTACCTTGGTGAATGATGACCAGATCGTGGATTGGCGATCGGCGCGCGACGAAATAAAAGGATCTCACCAACGATCATAACACAACTTCATTCTTCAGCAGTATTTGAAACCAATGAGGTGGGGTGGATGTTTCATTGAGATTTTTACTATTCTTGATTTCAATGATGAACACAGTCTAATTCACGATGATATTAGCCTACCGATCGATCTTATGTTGCGGGAGGGATCTATTGTGGGTTAGAAGGATACAATTTAATATGTTTTCTAACTCAAATCCCCCAAATATTGATCGTTGACCATGAATGTTTATACAATGATGTTAAACATTTTTCATGTGCATCACTCCTTCCGTTCTTCTCATTCTTCACCTTTAGAACTTTGTGGTCTCGGTTCGACATTACAGAGTGGTTATAAGCACGAACGGTCCCCTATATTTGAGGTCAATTGAAAGTACAGGCCGCATCAGGGTAGATCAGGTCATGAGGAACCTGAATCTATGATTTCACCAAATTTCGAGAATCAGAGGAGCCCGGGTGGTCCATAGAAGGGACCACCGATGCGGGTCCAGTGAGGCAAGACGATGGCGCTGATGAGGCTAAGCGGTGGCGGCTAGAGCAGCAGTGGACAAAGGCGGTGGTTAGAGGGGTGGTAGCCATGTGAAGGTGGGGAGATAGGTTTTGGGGTTGATGGTATCAATAGTGGGACCACATAGGAGCACGAGGTGGATGGATGGCCGCCAGCGGGATGGCCAGTGGTCGAGGCTGAGCGCGGCCCGACAGGGCCGCGTAGGAGCCTATGATGCCAGTGAGGTCATGGGCAGGCAGGGCGTGTTGGGCACATGCAGAGGTAGCGGGCCGATCACATAGAATTCAGGGGAACCACGATAGTAGGCGGAGCACGCAGTCTTGGTAGACCACGTGCGATGAGCAAAGTTGGCCGACATATGGCGGTCCAGACCAAGAGAGTCGGGATGCTCTAGGGGGACCGAAGGGCTAGACCGATTTGAACCAAACCAAACAGGTCTGGGTTGGGTCAAGTTGTCCTACATATCGGGTTAGGTCTGGCAGGTCTAATCTGACCCAGACCAGACCCAGGTAAGGCCTTTTTACAAAAATAGTCATAACTTTCAAACCATGTGTTTGTTTGACGAGTCGTTTACGGAGTTGAGATGCTTGAAATGAGATGGTCCTTTTGGTATACTCTAAGTGAGTTTTTATGGAAGTTCACGTACAACCTTTTTTGACCGAGGAGTAGGTTCTCCTAGAATGATCACTCTACTATTGGAATTATGTGACTCTAAGACTATGTTACTCTAAATTTATGTAACTCTGAGACTATGTAACTTTGAGACTATGTGACTATGAGACTATGTGACTCTGATACTACAGGACTTTGTAAGACTTCATGACATACTAAGACTACGTGTCTTATCGAGACTACATGTCTCATTGGCATTGAGCATCTCATCAGGATTAAGTGTCTCATCGGGACAGAGCGTCTCATCGAGACTACATGTCTTACCAATACTAGATGATTTGTGGATTAAATTAGACAATCATGTTTTTCATACTACAAACTTATACCTGTGGGAGATGATTTTACTATTTTTGTGCGGTATACTTCATGTATTTATATGTGGTATACTTCTTGTATTTATTTATAATATACTTCGTGTATTCTTTAGTGGTATTCCTTCGTAGTGCTCCTTCATGGTGTTCCATATTGGTGTTCCTTCATGGTGTTCCTAAGTGGTGTTCCTTTGTGATGTTCCTTCGTGGAGTTCTTTCATTTTGTTCCTTAGTGATGGTCCTTATTGGCATTCCTTCATAGTGTTCCTTCATGGTGTTTCTTAGTGGTATTCTTTCTTGGTGTTCCTTTATGGTGTTCCTTAGTGGTGTTCCTTCATGGTGTTCCTTCGTGGTGTTCTTTATTGGTGTTTCTTAGTGGTGTTCCTCCATGGTGTTCTTTAGTGGTGTTCCTTCACAGTGTTCCTTAGTGGTATTTCTTCGTGGTGTTACTTAGTGGTGTTCCTTCATGGCATTTCTTTTTGGTTTTCTACAGTGTTGTTCCTTAGTGGTGTTCCTTCATGGTGTTACTTAGTGGTCTTCCCTTGTGGTCTTCCGTCATGGTATTCCTTCTTAATTTCCAATGTAGTATATTTCCTTTGTGGTTTCAGGGTGTTCTAATAAGTATTGTTTTACTCACCCCTATATGGGATTTTCCCACTTGTGTTGTGTCTTGTGAAAATGATCAAAAATTTTATGGAGTCTAAGGTGTACCAGGACCAGGTGGTGCTTAGAGTGATCAGAGAGTCGAGGTGTGCTCCTACAGCTTCAGAAAACTGTCTCTGTACCTACCCATTAGATTGGATTTTCAGTGGATGAGTTGCATGTACTTGTGTATTCACCTTTCTAGACTCCTTTTTGGGTGGTCTTTTATTCCATCCCTAATTAATTACCAGTTTTCTACTATCGAACTCTGTTGTTGGTATCTTTGTTATATAAATGCTTGTTTACTTTGTGTTTTTACATTTCATTATTTTGGGATCAGATATGTGTGTGTGTGTACATGTAATTAAGAAAATGCCTCCCATTTGTGGGATATGCTGACTCAGTGCTAGTCACCACCCCCTGACCTATTGGATGTGGGCTTGGGGTAGTCAGAACATGGGCCTCTCTGGGACGGGTCTTGATAGAGTGGTATCAAATGAGGTTCGTTCTACCTAAAGAAACAAGAGTCTGTGAGATTGGTTTGGCGGAAATAGAGTTATGTGTTTTGAGTTTTTCTTTGAGGCCAGAGAATATAGTGTTGGTGTGGCGGAAGATGTATCCAGACACCAGGACTCTGAATTCTGTATTTTGACTCGGTACATGAAAACACTTCTTGTAGGGAAAATAATGGTACATGAATCATATTGGATTTGGGTGTGTTCTTTTGTCCTTATTAAGTTAGATCACCAGGTATACTCTATTGAACGTTGTACATCTTGTTATATTTCAATGTTCTTCTATGTAGACATCCATCCAGGATTCCACCATGTGATTATGAGGAAGATCCATTGGGTGATGAGACATCGGTACAAGGATTTTTACTAGAGATAGAACCTTTAGGTGGTGAACCAGCTATACCACCACATATAGAGCATAACATGGTTTCCATTGTACCAGTGAATGAGGAGCACAGGCTGATGAAACCTCACAAGTTTCAGTGATAGAGACCCCTCAGGTTCTGAGGCGATCCCGACACACAGGTGATTGAGGACACGCTTGAGGTGGTGATATGAGTTTTTCATCTAGTCAGGACACCAACTGGTCTGATGGTGGTCCTAATAGTGACCATTCTACATGGTTTAGCAGGGTGATGGTGGGGTTTGGATACCCAATATTGTGATGAGGTGAATTTTCCTTGGATAGAGTTTGATAATATTTTTATAGAGGACTTCTCACCTTATACGCTAAGGGCTATGCATGTCCATGAGTTACTATAGCTCTGACAGGATGAAGTGTTATATATATGAGCATTCATTGAGGTATACCGACCTTTCCATGTACTCAATGGATGTGATACACGACTAGTACTTCAGGACTCAGACCTTCGAGTAAGGTGTATGTAGGTACATCTGAGCCAACATTATCCCTCTATGCAATCTTACCTATACTAGGGCACTAGGGATAACATATGCGATTAAGAGTTCCCTAAGTGGACAGATACAACCAGTGGTAGTCACTAGTGGGAAAATAAAGGCAAGAAGGTATGAAAGGTGGTGGACATGGAAGAGGAGCTGGGAGAGTAGTAGGAGGTGGTAGAAATTATTACATATTACCACCACCACCCTTAGGTGATCCACACCAAGCATATGGAGTTGGTGCATAGGGGAGGGGACAACTTCATGAATTCGAGGATTATAACCCAAGAGATATGGGAATGATTTAGGGTATGATCTTTATATATTATACTTTAGTTTCTGTATTAATATATATAGGTACTAGTCATTATTTTCTTTCCATGAATATTGTTCAAGACTCAAGGATTCTGGTTTAACCATTAACTTGACCCTCACACTAAGAGACTCCTACTGAAGGAGACCCAATGATCTTGAACTGCTGCCAACAATGTGGCCCAAATCATAGAGGAAAGTGTTTCAGTTGGGATATCATGGTAGAAATTTCAAGGCCTTATGAAGTTAATCTTGGTATGGACTGGTTACCTACAATTCATGCTCAGATTGACTATTTTAGGTGAAGAATGCAGTGTTCCTGTTGTGGTGGAATGAGGTTTTACTTATTAGTGTAATAGAATCCCAGGAAACATTGAATGGACTCACACAATGGAGGGTTCAGTTGACTGATAATAAATTAGCTATCCTAAACCTCAATGTAGTGGGCGTTATGAGTCCTTAGTTCCCTGCAGTGGTGCCGAAGTTGCAGTGGATCCAGCAAAGTTTGAGATAGAAGTATTGGCTAGAGTTCCTCTAGGATTATGACTTTGAGATTGTCTGTACTCCTTAGAAGGGGAACATGGTGACAAATTCTCTCAATAGGAGATCAAGTTTGTAGTTTTTGAATGAGGTGTCAAAGTAGTTGGACTCACTTCAGTTATCCTTTGTAGATGGAGATGGAAAAACTTATTTTAAATTGATGGTTTTTACACTGCCACTCTTACAATGATTCAACGATGCACATCTAAGAGATACCGATTGTGAGAATTTGCATGCTCAGATGTACACAGGCATGCCCGAAATGGATATTCTAAAGGTGGAGAGCATGTCATTCTTTTTAGAGGACACACAGTGCTACCCGTGGCATTATGAGAGGAGATTTTGAGGGAGTTCTATACATCCCCATTAGCGGTACATACAGGTCTGGTGAAGATTTACCAGAACCTTCAAAGTGAATTATGGTGGACTTGAATAAAGGAGGTAGTTTCACAGTTTGTCTCTATATGCCTCACTTTTCAGCAAGTGAAGGATAAGCACCAGGTTATAGCAGGTTTGACTCAACCCCTTGAAGTGCCATAATGGGAGTGAGATGGGATATCAATGGACTTTGTGACATGATTAACGTGTACATCTTGGGGACACAATACCATCTAGGTGATTATTGACTGACTCACCATGTCAGCCCACATCTTAGCTATTTGGAATAGAGTTCAGAAGAGAGATTATGACGCCTCTATGTTTAGGAGATAGTTCGTCTCCATGGCGTTTCATCAATGATAATATCAAATAATGACTCCTGCTTGACATCCTGATTGTGGAAGGTATTTTAGGAGGCATTTGGGACTCAGTTACACTTGAGCACAACATTTCACCCACAGGAAGATGACTACACTAATTTGACCATTTATGTTCTGGAGGGCATGCTACGATCTTGCATGTTAAATTTTTGGCAAGAGTTGGTAGTATTCTTCATGGGTGATTGATTCCTTGAGTGCATGTTCAATGGAGGCACAAGAATATCCATGAGAGAACATGATATCAAGAAGCTCAAATTGGTTCTTAGTATCCTCATCTGTTTGGGTATCCCTTGGTTTGGATTTTAGGGATGTAAAGCCCTAATGTGGGTAGAATGTAATGACACATATTTTATTGAATATATTTCTAAAAATTATTTTGTAAAATTATAAAACCAAGCATTGAGATGGTGTGCAATTTTGAGGCATGGTTTTCCCAAAACAATTCATTGAAAAATGTTATGTTTTTAATAGCATGTGCAAGTGGTTTCCCAGAAAAAGTATAATAACTCATAAAAGGGTGTCTAGATCAGAAATTTGATGGTTATTTTGTATTATGAGAAACAACTTTACCTTAGGTGAGGCCTAACATCGGTCAACATAGGTTAGCTATGAAATATTTTTTTAGACGTAACTATAAATAAAATAATTAAATAAAAATTATTTTATTTTCAAATCTGAATATCTCCTAAATGGAGACTTGGATAGGAAATACAAGACCACTGTTGAGTTTGTAATGTGGTATTTTCCCTAGGTGTGAATTAACTTTAGTCTATGCGAGTCTTCTGTGAAAAAACATGAAAAGAACGTAATCGTAATTAAATAATTTAAAGATAAATTATTTTGTTGATGCAATGAAGCTTTCCTTTAAAAACATCCTTATGCAGAAATACCAAGGTTATCCCCAAAACCCAGGGAACATAGGAGAATAATTAGGGTGGTTGTTTCTTTGTGATTTCACTGTTCTTGATTTCTATGAATAATGTGGACTAATCGATGAATAGATTAGCCCACATATCAATTTTATGTTGTGGGAGGGAAAATACTCCAAGAAAACATGTTCATGGATTAGTCCACCTGACAATCTATTCTTGATTTCCCATTCTTGATTTCTGGAAGATTGATCATTCAAAATATATCTATGATTTTCCTAGTTCCTGATTTCTTTGTGGTGTTACATCATGGTGTTACTTCATGGTGTTATTTTGGGGTGTTCTTTAATGGTGTTCCTTAGTGGTGTTCCATCATGGTGTTCCTTTATGGTATTCCTTAGTGGTGTTCATTCGTGGTGTTCCTTAGTGGTGTTCCATAGTGGCGTTCCTTCGTGGTATTCTTTCATGATGTTCCTTAGTGGTGTTTCTTCCTAGTGTTCCTTCCTGGTGTTACTTAGTGGTGTTACATCATGGTTTTCCTTAGTAGTGTTCCTTTGTGGTGTTCCTTAGTGGTGTTCCATCACGGCGTTCCTTAGTGGTGTTCCTTCGTGGTGTTCCATCTTGGTGTTCCTTAGTGATGTTCCGTAGTGGTGTTCTTCATGGTGTTCCTTATTGGTCTTCCCTTATGTTCTTCCTTTCTATAATTAATTTGTAATTTCTTATGTAGAATATTTCCTTTGTGGTTTTGGGGTGTCATACTGAGTATTGTTTTACTCACCCCTGTACGGGATTTACCCGCACGTGTCGTGTCTTGTGTAGATGATCGTTGCATTAATGGAGTCCTAGGTGGACTAGGACCTGGTGGTGCTTATAGAGACAAAATATTTGAGGTGTGATCCTATATCTTCAAACAACTGTCACTGTACCTACCCTTTAGGTAGGGTTTTCTATGGATGAGTTTCATGAACTTGTGCATTCACTTTTCTAGACTCCTTGTTGGATAGTCTTGTATTCTATCCCTATTTACTTTCTATTTTTCTACTGTCGTACTCTTTTGTTGGTATCTTAGTGGTGTGCATTCGTTTTTACATAGTGTCTTTACATTTCAACATTTTGGGCATGGAGATGTGTGTATGTGTACAGGTGCTTAGGAAAATGCCTCCCATTTGTGGGCTATTCCTACTCGGTGCTAGTCTCCAGCCCCTAACCAATTAGAGGTAGGATTGGGGTTGTCACGACATAGGCCCTCTGGAATGGGTAATAACATGAATGGTGTAGATAGGGTGGGAGTTTATAGTTCGAAATTTTTGTATTTTCTACTCCACTCTAATGAAGAGATGTTGTAGGAGTCCTTCATTATAAATATCTCAAAGGAGGATTCCCATAGAATGTTTGAAAGACCACTTTAAGATGTTCTGAATGAAGAATGGGATAATTGGAGTGATTAATAGAATCATATTTTTATATGTGGCTTCAAAGGGGGGAAAATGAGCTTGGAGTAACACATGTAGACCTGGACCAAGATGGACTTCCATTTCAAGGATCTCATCAAAGACAATCTGTACATGAAGGTAACATTCATTGAATGGAATTTTTATATGATAAACCATACCCATTGTCTTATTTTTTTTTATAGAATGACCTAGTTATATTGAATGTGGTTCGATGTTTTTGTTTATGTGACATTGGTTTCTTTCCCAATTTTCTTTAAAAGTGCTAATGGAAATAAGAATATTTAATTTTTAGTATCGGGAAATAAATTTTCAGTAGGGTGCATCCAAAGCTTCCCTCATCGATCAATCTCTATAAATCTCCCCTAGACACTTATTTATAGGAATATATCACACTCAAGCTATCATAAATGAACCATTAATTTGGGAAAAGTCTACATTAGTCATTATGGGGTCATAAATTCCACATTGGCACAAAGAAGTTTCAAAAATAACATTTTTAGGTATGTCTGAGAGTTTCACATCATGTAATTTATTCACGACGTGTAATGTGTGGGGATTTGAGTATTTTTTACATTGTATATTTTTCATGATTTATGTCATGAATGATATTAATGATGTGTAATGGATCTCTAATTTCAAAAATGTTTCACATCATAGACAGTGGATTCATGATGTGAAATGTGTTTTTCCAGCCGAATTCACCCAGTTTCAGCCTGGTTATTCATTTTTGATATATGGACTCAAGAATTGACTTATACTTGGCTCTAATTAGCATCAATAATTCTTAAAAAATCTGGTTTATAGCTCATTATATTCATCACTTTTGATCCAAATTTGATCGAACTCCATATCCTTCCACAAAAGATAAAAACAATTAAACACTGGAAGAATTAAATAAATAAATTTCCATAACATTGTATTTTAAATCAAAATAATCATGAAAAATATGAATCTATCAATTCCCCCACACTTAGAACTTTCTTGTCCCCAATTATGTAATCTCAACATAAATAAAAGAGGAATCACATGTTACCAATATTTGAATTAAAGAGAAATTAAATTAAATGATTATCCATGGGTGGTTAACATTTCAATATTCACATAAAACATCAATAACTTCACAGTCTTCAATGAAAATTATTGACCCAAGTATTTTAGTTTTTCCCATTTAGAACTGTTGGGTCTTTTCCTCTCATTTATTCTTATATTATGATTCATTATTCTCAAACATTCCAATTCATGGTTTACCTCAAAATGGATTCTTTTCTCCCATCACTCATGATACAATTTCAAGTAGAGTTATGATCTTATCATGAATACATGCTTCTTTTACATAGTCTTGAAAAGGAACTACTTTATCCACTGTGTAATGAAAAAAATTACATAAAATCATAAGGGATTTTCAAATTGGGATTTAATAACCCTGAGGATGAAGGTTGGTAGGGATTGATTTTCAAAATATTAATGCTAGAAAACGAGGTTATATTTAAATAATAAATCATTATATCAAAATTAATGTGCAATGAAAATATCCTCTGTAAAATGAAAACTCCCTATCCCCAAAACCCATAATAAGGTTATGATAATTGAAAGTATAATTAAAGAATTTCACCATCTTATTTTTCCCTTTTTTAAAATTTATGCTAAGAAAGAATCTCACATCCACCACCTAACCACATACGATCAATAGATCTTCGGTCTGGTGATAATGATTTTTTATTTCCCTAAAACATATCCCATATTTTTTAAATAAAATTTAAAAGGGAAAATAATAATTACAATAGATAAAACATGATACCATACCAATACCCAAAATATAACCCCCACACTAGTTTAATAAAAAAATCCCTTCTATTAAGACTTCCTACACCGCCATTCTTAGGCATTAAAATACCATGAAATTTAAGAAGATAAGGGTAGGAATTGATAAAAATGGCTTGTAATGTGGCTCATTTCTAGTGGGTCATTCATGGATTCTATGAGCTAAAAAAAGATTAATTTCACGGTGGGTCCAAGTATATAGTCTTAACAAAAAATTTCCTCCATTTTAAATGTGGGATTTCAAAGTCATAGATTCAACATGTTCCAATGCTATTTTTAGTTGGTTTCATGCCCCAAGATCACTCAACAAATTTTATCTATATATAAATGGGAATTATTTAGTCTAGAAATCCTATTGGGAATAAAACATGTAATTTCAGACCATAACTCATGGAATGCGGTAATAATAAAAAATAAATCCACATAAATTTTTAGAAATTCAATGTATGAAAATGGTAGGGAATTATCATTTACCTGAATCAACTATTACCGTCAAATCATGAGTAATTAATTAAATATCCATGCTTCACTATAATTCTTCAACTACCCATTTACTCCTCCAATCTTATTAACTTAATAATAAAAAACATGGCATCATGGAACTCTTAATAAATTCATGTCTCCTAGATCAATCAAGTTAAGAAATAAATATAATTGTGGGCATGTATTTTATTTTAAGGTACAATAACAGACTTTCAAAAAAATACAGGAAATTAAAAAGGTAATGATTGTAAAAGAAAAATTCTCTTGTAAATGATGCTTCGGTCAGGTTGTGTAGGTCATGTTTCTTCAGTTCAATTATGCAACACATTTATGACATGTAATATTGTCATGATGTGAATGTATGTTTAGTTCCTCCAGCCTTGCTTCAACTTAAATATGGGATTGTAAAATCTAGAATAAAAAAGGATAGTGAGGGAATGTTCAATAATTCTCAAATAAGATCTAGGGGAAGAGGGCACAAGGTAAAAAAATGTTGGTTTCCACCTTAAAACACTTTAGTTTAACATCATTGGCTCAAGAAAAAAATTTATAATTCTAAAAAATCATAGATAATAATATTTCCTTCCCATCATAAAATTGATGTAGTGTCCTCAATGAGTTTAAATTGATTTTTCATGTATGTAGATTAAAAATGGTATTATCACACTTAATCAAGTGTAACGGAAAGATGAAACCGGTTTGGTCTTCATTAGTAATCAGGTGAAGAGGTGTATTATATGCCACTTCTTCAAGAGTCATTCCTTTGGTTCTATAATTTTCTTCAGATTCCTCCAATTTTTATCTAATTTTAATTGATGTATCCAAAAAACTATACACTCTTTGTGGACACTCTTACCACTATATTTCTTTTGAAACTTATTCCATTATAGAGCTTAAGAAACCTATATCTCCATCCATTTCATAAATATTTCACAAAATTTCATGCTTGGTTCTTTCCTCCTTCCTGGTAAAGACATGGTAAACCATTAGGAATAGGATTTATGACCTTCCTTACCACAGTACCGGAAAACCCCTTGAAATTTTGTTCTTCCATGTTGGTTTCCAATCTATACAAATATTTTTTTGTCTTGTTATAGACCCAATTTATATTTTTTAAGGGGTAGTGGTATTTTGGGAATAATCTCCCCTTCCCTTATAGTGAACCATTTCCCCTCAATTTTATTAACCCAAATAACCTTAGTTTTTGTTTTTATATCTAAACTACTAATTAAAATAGGTATATTTTAAAATTTGTTGCATTTAGGTTTATAGGGTTCTTTCGATCCTTTATTCTCATAATACAGAAAAGATATTTCAATCACCTCTAAATATGTAATGGAATTTTCCCTGAGCTTGTTCAACTCGGGTTTTACAGTGAGGCAAATGAATTGTGTCTCAGCTAGTTTTTCTCCCTTTTTAGTTAGTTCCTATTGGATACCTTTAGTATTCCTATCATTTTTAGCTTCTTTAATTATGTACTTATCGATATCATCATATGATCTTGCTTATTCTTTATCATTTTATAATAAACTATCAAAAAAATTATATGTTACTTCTTTTTCAAACATGAAATTTTAGTATTCCGACATGTAAGAACTTAACTATTTTGTGGAATTTTTTCTAAGAAAATGATCTTCTAAGGCAATGATTTTTCGGTGAATACCTAATTATTTAGTTTTTACCTATTTTAGGGGAAAATTAATTTAGTTAATTAATTCTTAATAGTTGATTCATGAAGTCAAGTATGTTGAAATGAAATTTACTATCTCCAAGAACCATTGAAGGTGTACCTTCAACCACATTGATAATAGTTTTCTTGTTTTTAAGAATGGACTCCCAAAAATGATGGTTTAGTGTGATGAACTTATATCCACTTCCATGTCTAGTGTATAGAATTCATATTGGAAAATTTGGTCTTTTAATTACACATGTATGACTTCAAAAACTTCTACTGGGAATACCGTGGATATTTTTGCAAGATGGACTACTACTCTGGTGGGATTCAATTTTCTAATTTCCAACGATGAAAATAAATAGTGAGGTAGGATTTTTACTGAAGCATCTAAATTAAAAAAATCATAAACAAAATTCAAATATCCTATAGTTCAAGGAATATGGAATTTCCCTAGATCATGAAATTTTTGTGGTATTTGTGGTGTGATTAGCATTGATACACTTCTCCTTTGGTTAATGCACTCATTTCTATCCAGTAACCTTATTTGGGGGCATATAACTTTGAGAAACTTCACATATTTAGGGATTTTTCAGATTGCCTCTGATAATGGAATATGAAAGTCTCTCAAATTTCTTTTTGAAGTCAATCTTCTTCTTATTTATTCAACTCCACTAATATAAAAGGAAATGGTGCCCAGATAACCTTATTCTCTATTTTCCTGAATGGCCCAAATACCTTCTTTTTTATTCATTTTTTTTTGATAATCCCTATTTTAAGGTTTTAAGGGAAACCCTTACATGCCCAGTAAGATTTGGGATATTACATGACTCGAAGGTCTTATAGGAATTTATTCAGACTATAAATAATCGACACTTCTCCTCCTCAACGTCTGCATCATGATGTTAGCTCTCCACCTTCGCATGACTATTTGGCTAGGATTCCTATGCATGCACAGGCTAGTCCCAACCTTATTCTCACTTTGTTTCCTCTAAAAAGGTGTTTTTGTTCATTATTTACTATACATTCTCCTTGTTCCTTCATTTTTATTGATGGGTGGATCTTCACAATTATGTTCATAATTATCAACCTTGATTTTTTCAGGAGAAAAATCTTTTTTTTGATTTGATTTGTAAATACACTGACATTATCCATGAGATTTGGAACTATCTGGGCTGGTAGCTTCTTTGGATTCTTGGTCAAAAATTCTATAAGACTTCTTAATTTTATACATAAATCTTTTATGGATTCTTTTAACCCCTCACCACCATACTATAGTTTTTGGTTCTCAGTTGATGATCCACTATTTAATGGATACTCATAAGTTTTCTAGTTGAAATGTGGTGGTTTAAAAGTTTGTTTATTTGATTGTTGATATGGAGGTGGGTTCTGGTATATCTAATTATGGAATGGACATTGTTATGGATATTGATTTTGAAAAGGAGGTATAGCCTTGTTATGTGGATATTATCCTGACTGAGAGGTGGCTTCAAAACATTCTATCCCATATACTTTGATGGTGGTCGACGTAATGATATGTGGAAGAGCATAAACCACATACCTATGTCAGACCTTGTTTTTTCTTCACATAGTTCATAGCCATTTTTCTCACAAACCTGGTGAGTTTGTTAAAAAACAATTTCTGAATAAATCTATTTAATAATATGTTCTTACCTCATGGATTCAACTCATGAATATACCTATAGTATCAAATTACTGTGAGATCTGAGAAATCTTCTCAATCTGTCCTTTGTTGTCTACTGGTGATTTGTCAATCATGGCTCCACCAGATGATGAATCGAGCGAGTTATGATTATTTTCAAGTATTCATTGGTATAAGAACATAATTAAGTGTTTATCATCCCTTTTCTAATGTATTAATCTAGTTCAGAGATTCATGAAACATTTCCAATACTCATACAGGGTCTCTCCAGTCAATTGTCAGATGGAATATATTTCTTTTCTAATTCCCATGCTCCTAGATGTGGGAAAGAATCATTGAATTAATATCCATTTGAGGTTTTTCCAATCATTGGAATCTCATTATTGAAGACTGTAAAACCATCACTTAGTCTCTCCATCGATTGAGAAGGGGTATAAACCCTTCTAGAATTGGTCTTAAAGTGCTCGCCTTGGTTTGAAACTTGAAAAACAATGTAGAATTCTAGGATATTCTGATTTGGTTCTTATCCTACAAGAAAATGAAATTTTGGGAGTACTAGAATCATGTTAACTAAAATTTAAAAACCATTTTGTGGATCAGGAAAATCTATTTGTTTTTTTTTTGAAAAAATATGTTGTGAAGATGTCGTACAGGGTCTGGTTGGGTTTTCTAGCCATTATGTTAGGTTCAGAGTGAACACTGAATGTGTACCTTGAATATGAATGATTAATTTCCTAAATGTATTCTTGTGATTTTATTTTTCTAAATTCGGTTAGATTTAATTCAATTTTAAGTTCTAAATCATTTAATTTGTTGTGAGAACTAAATGTCATGCAATTTTAATTAATAATTTTTTTGTTATTAAGTGGAAGTACCTCCCAAAAAACAGTTCCATGTTTTATGCACATTTTTCATTGGGCACAAAAAAACAAATTTTATATTACCTAATATTGTATATAAGTTAGCCTTGGTAGTCTCCCAAATATGCATGTGCCCAAAATGGGTTTATCACTTTTAGTTGATTTGAGAAAAATTCAATTTTAATTTAATTTTAGAAATTGTGACTTAAATATAAGTTTAAATTGATTTTCTAAAAACAATTTATGAAATATGGTGATCAGAATGGGTTTGGATAAACCTTGTGTTATGCTATCATCATTTCCTATTTTTACCAATTCTACTTTTGTTGGCTCTAAAGAGAGAGATTCATCTCTCCCCCTTGGTCAAATGGTGATGGTAAGGGAATCCCCAATAAAATATAAGTTGTTCTAACCTAATTATTATGTGTTTATAATTGTAACCAGTCCTTTTTGTAAATTATGGAAATTACCAATTGGGAATTTTCATTCCCTAATTTACAATAGCCCCTAACACAATTCCTTACTTGTGATGTAGATTTCGAGAACTGACCACCCAACCCTTATCCACTCTATAGACAAAAATTTGAATTTGGAGGAGGTAGATATAGATCATCTACTAATCTATTTGAAATAAAAAATAATCTAACCCTAGTGTAGATACATTCAGGAGAAAAAAATGAATTAACAATTGGAACTGGTTGGCATAAGGAATGGAAAAGGTTTTATTCCATTAAACGTGGAAACAAAAACATAGTAGTTGGTAAAGACTCCCAATTTTCCCATCCCTCATAGAAAACCAACCCCCCATGGAAGGTGAAGTTGAGTTTATTAGGGAGAGGGGATACATCACATAATGAAAGAAAATAAGAAGAAAAAAGTCAAGGAAATAAATTTACAGAAGTTCATTGTCTAGAGCTTCTATCACCAATCGATCCCCTTCAATTTCCCCCAAAATATTATTTATAAGCATAGATCATGTTATACATGTAATAAATAGACCATTAAATGGGTAAAATTGTTTATTGATTTTCTCGAGGTCATAAATATTGGGTTGGTACAAAAATCATAATAAATCAACATTTTTTTGTCCGTTTGCGAGTTTCACATCATGTATGCTATGCACAAAATGAAATGTGTAGGTATATGAGAATTTTTCATGTTTTTTATTCTTCAAGGTTAACATCAATAATGATATTAACAATGTGTAATGTACTGGTTCATACCTCTGAATTCTGAAACATTTCACATTGTAAATAGTGGAATCGTAACATGAAATGTGTGTTTACAGAAGAATTCACCTAGATTTATCCTAGGTATTTAGTTTTGAGATATGGTCTTGGGCCTTTGATTATACTTTTATCTGCTATAGTATTAATCCTTCTTCATAAATATGGTGTTGTGTTGTGATGTGAAGTGTCTATAACTCATTATATTATTCTATTTTGTTCATTTTTATCGAACCCCAAATCCTTCCACAAAACATAAAAACAATTAAATAATGGAAGAATTAATTAATTAAATTACATAAACATATTAATGTAAATCAAAATAAACATGTAAAATATTACTCTATTATGGTGTAAATTTTAACACATGAATGTGATTGGAACATATTATTTTTATTAAGGGAATTGGATTCCATAATAATGCACTAGAAACATGTACATATAAAAGGGAATGACATGAGATAAGATGTTGATATTAAAACCACCTTTAAATACTCACTATGAGATTCATCCCAAAGTGACAGTTTTCAAGCCCTTGATCATACTATTGGGTAGTTTGGTGTCATATTAGGGTGCCCATGGATTATCTTATATAGGGAAACAAATTATGGGTGACACTGGATCATCTTGGAGTAGTTTTGTACCATATCTAGGTGCTCCTGGATTATCATTTATTAGCCTATTCTTATCATTTTATTTAGGTTACACTAGCTTGTAATCATTAAGGATTAGCATACCAGATAAATAGATTTTATTTTATCCATACGATGGATTGTATAATGGTTTGTCCACTTAGATATATAATAATCATTATTCTACACCTATTTTTTATGGTAGGTCGGTATCCAAGGGGGTTTATTCATGGAATCAGAAACACCCAATGGGTCTTATATTCATGATAAATCATAGACCTTAATTATAAAGGTATATGATCATTTCGGAATTTAGAAAGCGATGCTTAAGAACTCACATTGGTTGAGAGGATGAGAGGTTGGTCTAATAAAACCCTTTTAGGGGGAATTATTTCCAACTTATGGGATCTCTTTTATAATTTAGACATATTCATGAATCCATTTTTAAATTGAATATATGGAATCAATAACCCTAATGTATTAACAATCAATTATAGGCATGAAATTATGGGAAACCATCTATATATATATGAGGTTCTACTTCGATGGAACCATCTATGTGTATATGAGGTTATCCATCGATGGAAACATATGTATTTATCAAAGGTTATCTATATTGGTTACATTCATTGTTTTGTTATGATGGATTTAAGCCACGTAGTTAGGTGCATTAGAATTTAACATCATCTCGGAGGATATGAGTTGTTTTGATGTTGGGATTGGGGCCATGATAGGGGCTTCTTATGTATCCTCATGAGAGGAATCAGAACCCATATAGTTTTCTTCAACTTAATCAGACACATCATATCTTTTAGGGTAATGTGATAAGGACCATACCATGTAGTTTAACATCACGAGACAAGGAAGTCTAGGTGGAAGCTTCCTAGAAAAGGATAGTGTGGGACTCACACCAAAACATCCTAAGGGATAGAGAAGGAAAATAGCCTCCAATGGTGGGTATGACCCTACTAGGAATATATCCAAATAAGGATGGTTATGGAATTACATAGAAGTAATATGTCCCTCCACGTTGGATATGACCCTACTTGAATTATGTAAAAATATATTATGGAGAGCTTGGGGTCCTGGGTTTGAATTTATAGAGTATTCCTATATATCCCTTCTGGAATGGAATAAAATCTCTTGTAATTCAAATGTTTTGGGGATTACACCTTTGGAAGAGGCCCAATTGGTTAAATCATTAGGAATATATTCCTTTGAAGGGTTTTCACATGGAGAATATGTCCCTTTGGGAGAATGGTCATATGAGTTTGGGGATTAAACCTAGTTGGATGACTATTTGGTATTTGATCATGCAATTGACATGATCACCACTAGCCTCTAAGACCATGCGAGTCATGCTCAATATGAGAAACAAAATGAAGTGGAATTTCAATAACTTTTCAAAATATCCTTATTTTGATGGTATATGAGGGTGAGGTTATGGAAGGTGGGAGATATCTCACATGAAAGGATAGAGGCTTACTCCATGAGAGATACCGAATAGAGACACCTACTCCTCATTCGATGGAAAACTTGGGTGAGGTCATGGAGGATAGTCTAGGGAAAAATACAAAGCGTGGATGTTCCTATATCCTCACTTATTTTCAAACCCCATAGTTGTGGCTTACGTATCCATAGATACACAACATGATTTTATTCACATTTTAGGAAGTATGTTGGGATAAACATCGTTCCTATATCCGCTTCCATCGCCCCTAGGGATGTGATCCTCATTATAATGATAATTCATGATCGATATGACGGGGGACCTAGTAACTAGGTAATATAAATGTAGGGTGGCCCCTTTACAATAAGAATTCATGATCAATAGGACACATTGGTGTGTCCTATTATTTTACCATACCTATATGAGGGCCTTGGTGAAGGTCTTGATTTCTCAACTTTAGATGAAGGTTCCAAGGAAATTAGTGCCCTGTCATTGACGATATGAGAGAGGAATTAAAGTGTACTTCACTAATGTGATGGCATAGTGATTTGGTGTAACAAACCTAAATGATAAAGGGTAAAAAGAATAAATGATATGACTTATTTAAACTAGGTTCACCTTTCTTGTTTGCAGCCTACCTGATTAGAACTCTATATTTAAGCATTCGTATCTGGGAGTAGTGATCTGGATGAGTGACCTTTTGGGATGTTTCCCAGGATGTGTGTGAGTGAGGAAAAAACACATTAGAGAGAACATATGTTGACCTATGGGGACATTCAATAGTTTTATGTCCCATTCAGTCATGTGTGTGGACCCTAGGGAGGGGACTATGTGTCTTTGGAGAAACTGGTGGTACCTAGGTGACACTGGGTGAATCAGAGCTAACTTCTTAAGAGAAGAACCACCTGGGAAGATATTATTTTTCTAGTCCATTCTCTTATATTCATGGTTCTCTATAAGTACTCTTGGATGGATGAAACTCAATATTTTAGTCAAGTAAGGGCCCTTCTTCCTAGTATCTTCAGACTAGGGGGTCCTCACGTGAGCCTTTAGAGTTATTAGGCATTCGAGGTGCTCAAATCACTTGTATCTTAACAATTTTCTATTATTTTATATGCTTAGGAGACTACATAATAGTGTTTGGTACTTGGGTGAGAATATATTTGAGCCGACTCTTCATCTTCTAGTCATCCTAAATGTAGAGACCATGGTTTTTTTTCTTAAGCAATCTCGACACCCTAGGTGAAGGAGGCTGTCCATGCAAGTCCCTCGTGTAGGTTAGTCTAAACAGGTTCTTCGCACAGGTGTATTTGATTGGTGGTTCACACAGGCTGGTCTATATAGGTTTATCCATGTAGGTTTGTTTGTGTATATTCGTCCATGTAAATTATTTTCATATCTAGGACTTTCATGATATGGGAAAAGGTGTTGCGCTAAGGAGTTGTGTGAGATATCAACTTTTATTGAAAAAATTATTGACTTCGAAAATTGTAAATTTTGATCTATAAGTCTGTTTGGTCTCTATGACTAGTCAAATTTGAGCCTAATAAGTGAACTATGCTCCTATTATATAGTGTATACACTATAGTATGGTATTTTTTATGCCCAAAAGTTCCAAGAAGACCCTAAAAATTTTCTTTATGGCACCAAAATGTTTTTATATGAAATTTAAAAAATCCACATCATACTCTTAGAGGGAGTTTGTCACCACAAATCCATTGAATTGGGTAATAAATCTAAATAATCCTGTCACCCCAACATGT
Source organism: Viscum album (assembly GCA_963277665.1). Lineage (NCBI taxonomy): Eukaryota > Viridiplantae > Streptophyta > Magnoliopsida > Santalales > Viscaceae > Viscum > Viscum album. The sequence continues at coordinate 584,936,336 of OY728120.1, forward strand.
GAATAGTCACAAGACACATTATAATCGAATCTTCCTTTTCTTCAATCATGGAGACTCATTTCTACTCAAACTAGATATCTGTTTTCTAAGTGAGGATATTATTATGGCTCATATAGAAAAGTGTGTGATATAAATTTTTTCAGTTCCAACAATCATATATGATATGTTTGAGATGATTCCCTACCTAAATAATAAATTAGTTATATGAAATCCCTAGTAGACTCATTTCTTAGAGAAATATGAATCTTGGTCCACTGATGGATATGATGTCTTTTTCAAAAGGGGTCATAATTTTCGTGGGATCGCATTTAATAAAAGTCTTCATTAAATGGTTAATAAATCATGATACTCATCTGATAAATTATTATTTTTTAGATAATATCTTCATCATAATCAATATAAAATTTATGATAAAACCCTTGATAAGGATAAGATTAATATAAGTTACTCCAAAGACCAGTATCCTAAGAAATGTTCATAAGTGTGATTAGTGATTTATGAAAAGTTCTTAAGAAAAATTCAATGTTTCATAAAAATTCCTTCCTTGGATACCAAGTGTTTAAATTTTTCATAATGTGAATCTAGATACTTATGGATCTATAAAGTTGTTAATTTGGTTTCAATAAAATTAGATAAAAAATGTCTTTTTATAGTTAGCAAATTTATCCTTTTTCATCTATGGAAATGTCATGCTAATATGACCGAATTTAAGAAAAGCTTACCAAATATTTTATAAGTGTTGAGAATGGATTAACTCGGCATATGATTTCTAGATTATAGTACTATATAGATAGTATGAGTACGTAAAATTTCAAACAAGAATAAGAAAATTTAGCTAAAAATATCCAAAAATCTATCTTCAAGAATATAATCAAGGTCATTGAAACCTAGGGTTGTTGGGAAGGAGGAACAATAATTACATATAAAGGGATTATCTGGAATACTTAATAGAGTTTTTAAAACTGAATGGAATTTCCATGTCAGGTATGGAAATTATAGAAATTATTTATTTTATTTTGAATGGTATATTATACTAAATGTATATTTTTCAATGTGTTTTAAATATAATAGAGTTAAAAATCAAAGAAATAATTGATTAAGATTTAAGTTTATATTTACGAGATGAAGTAAATAGTTACTTCATCAAGGATTTGAATGTAAATGATTTTAATCAAGGTAAAATGAATCTCAAAAAAAGACAAGTATCTTCATCTCATTTAACTATGTGAACAAAGAATATATTTGATAAAAATTGTTTTTATGAACAAGTATAAGATAATTAATTTTATACACATGGTTTATGATTTCACAATTTCTTTAACATGTTTTTAAAAGAATATATATATAAAAGTGTTCTATTCATGATAAAATTTTTATCCAAGTATTTGATAAAATAAACAGGAATGTGTTCCCACCACCCAATGGTGGTATATTTTAACAAAACATTATTTTCAAAAAAATGAAAGTTTAAAAGAACATAGAATACCATAGGGTTGTGACATGGATTCTATATTATTTATTTTGTTAATAAAACATGGAATGTATATCCAACATAAGGATGGTTTGGAATTTTATCAATATGATATGATAAACCAATTATTATTTTGGTTTCTGTAAATATTATTAAATATTTTATGAATATTTTAATGCATCATATTATATCCATCCTCAATTTTATCATACTTTCACTTTGGCTACAATAATTTATATATAAATATTAATTTTGTGAAGTGAAATGATAATTAACCTCTCAAAGTACGACATTGAGTTTATCCCAAACTGATGTTCATCGTGGAGTATTATAGGTTATGATCGAATTTTAAGGTTAGCATGAGTAGGATTATTTTTTAGAGATACATAATATTATCATAAGGCACAAAACAATGAATGAGATATTATTTGTGTGCAATAGATGACCCACTAAATTATATCACATGGAGGTTAATAAAAATATATTTGGAATGATATTAGTGAATAGATCATATTTGAGTCCCTAATACATATGGTAGGTGAGATATCGAAAATGAGAACTATTATAATTTGATTCCCTACATACAAAAGTTTGCATACTGACTTTTATTGGAGTTGTTTCCCTAGATCCATCTTTTCTTATTACTTAATTACATGTTTTTATTATTAAATAAGCTTTCTTATTACATATTTATTATTATTCTTCATGATATTTGTATGTTATAATTACCTTAGAATATATGTCACACTGAAAGGTCATAGTAGTTCCCTGCTATGATGAGAACCTAGGTGTTCCATGACATTATCTTTAAACCTTATTTTTTGCATAGATGATATTTTCTGATGGGACACAAAAAATACAATCTATTAAGGGTAAGATTATCATGAGACATTGATTCACCTTCCCATGGTGTTTACCATTGGTAATATTTAATATAGAAGGTTTTAAGAACATATCATTATTAGGAAATCCATATTTCCGTGTTCCATTGTATGTTACTATATAAGGATGTCTGTATTGATCCTTATTTTTAAATATTATCATTAATGGGTATCATGAATCACATGTTTTGATGTATTGATGAAATTCATGATGAAATATGACCATGATGAAGTAGGATACGCTGGGTGTGTCATTAGTGATATAACATTAATGGATAATGCGATAAAGGATATATCCCTTTTGTCTCTTGATGAATGTTAATATCTTATGACCTTCGATGGGAATGAAATAACCTAAATATATCCATGGATATGGAGTTATAAGGGTTAGTTAATTTATGGAAATTCAAATAAAGAGACATTGGGCATCTAGGTTGAGGACATCATCATATAAATTGCTTGATTTGAGACATTGTGATAAAAGGATTATATTACACAATTAACATTTGTAGGAGGTTGGACATCATTATGACATTAACTTCTTTCTCTTTGGATGCCCTGGAATGTTTATAGACCCTATATTTGGACTTTAGGTGGTTGTGATTAATTACAATGATAAATAAGTATAGAGGGTCACAAATAAGTGTATATGAAATCTTTGTTAAATTCTAGTATTGAATTAAACATGTTAGAATAAATAAAATTTATTTAGGATTGGTTGATCTCCATAGTTTAATCACAATTTATTAAAAAGAATATGTTAGTTAAACAATAATAATTAATATTTAGTCTCAAGTTTTTATAATATAAAATTTATTATATTTATCATAGAATAATGCAGTGACATTTATTTATTAAATTACCATTATTAAAGGATCGATAAATATCGATGTGGGAAGATAAACCGAGATTAATTGTAAGATTGGAAATAATATAAATGATATTTATTTATATATTCATACATTAATTTCACTTGTAAAGTGATGATTATTATTATTATTATTAGACATGGGGCCAAAAAATAAAATTAAAGTTGTGTAGGGTTTAGTGTGAAATTTTACAACCTTAAACTTTCCATAATAAATACGAAATTATTTCACTTTCCTAAATGAAAATTTGTTGTGCATAATGGATATAATGGGACTCTCCCTATCCCTATAAATATATGAAGAGATATATAGTTATCTCTTTCCCTCATCTCTAAAGACAATGAGAGTTCATTAATAGTTCTTTCTCCCTTGAGATGAATTCTATGGCGATCAAACAAAAAGAACGCAAGTGGTCAGGAATGGTCGTTCTTGAACCTGAAAGTTATATGGTGTCATATAGATATTATAGTGCATGTATGAATCATTACTAGAGGGATTATACACTTATATCCTACAAAACAATGATAGTGTGATAAAATCTATTCCATCATATCGTCAACAAAACCAGAATTACAAATTGAGTTAATTCTATATATACTAATAAATTAATTATAAATCATATATTACGATCCTTCTCTATTGGTTCCATTAATTAATTCTAGTCACGTAATCTAGTTTTATTCATTATAAATGACATTTTTATCATTTAAAATGACAATTACTTGTGATTTAGGACTAAAAGTTGAGTTGGTCATGCCAACAAAGGAAGCTTCTACTGCGCTCTGAACCAATAAGTGGTATCAGAACAATCACATGTTTAATTTATGATTATTTTTAATCCATTGATTGGTTGCATGTGTTTGATTTTTATATTCAATAAATGATTCATTTTAATATTTTATAGCTTCATCTATTCTCTTCACTCATTATTGATAACATAACTAATAATCTATTAATCATTAAAAATAAAGAAGCATTTGATTCATACTATCTAGAGGTGAAAAAGTCCCTTCTTGTAAAAAACTAGAGTATGTGATGTGTACTTCCTCAGTACACATGGTGTAATTTTTTTACTCACCTGTATCTCTTTCTATTCGATCATATCTGACATTATAGGATATATTATCCAAATAGATTTTAAGGATCCATGTTTTTTCTGGACTACAAATTTGAAAAGAAATTTGAATTCATTATTTCAGATGCCTGTAAGGGGTAATCATTTCATTTAACCAAGTAGATGATCTTAGAAAATTATTTTGACCACTCTTTTGGTCCCAAAAGAGGGTGTTTACACAATGAAAATTTTTTGGTGGAATTTTAAGTCGTTCAAATTTCAACAGAATAGTTATTATTTTATTAGTTAATCAAATATTTATTTATTCATGCAGGTTCATTTAGCCATATATTTTGATCCGAGAATCATATTGAGATTCCATCTCTTCTATTGAGTCTATAATGTGGGTTTTTTCCTAGGCAAGTCATAAACTCATGTTATGTGTTATAGCCAAGGTTGGGCCCCTTTTTCTTGTTATTTTCTTTTCTTCCTTTTCTATTTCATTTTTCTTTTCTTATTTCTCCAATGGAATCTCACATAATCTACCCATATGTTTATTTCAATATGACCATGATAGAAGAGGGATCAGGAGATATATAAAGATCGATAGAGTAAAGGAGGTGTCTCTGTAGATCTTGGGAGGAGCTTGGTAATCATGCGGTAGCTGTAAATCACAAAAATGGGAAAACCTTTTGTGAATTACATCCAAAGGCAGTATATTTATAAGTTTAGTCATAAATATATTTATATTTAATGTTTTATGGTTTTATATCCCTATTATCACTACTTAGGTCTCCTTGAGGGTCAATCTATATCCTTTGTGGAGAAAAAATGGGGGTTTAAGACGATTTGAAGGGTTTCCCATTAGGATATCTTGATCACGTGACATATATTTTAAGAACACACATAATGTGTTCCTCCCATTCAAGGAATATGATCATTTTAAGAGTACATTCCACGTAGAGGTTATACACATTGTGTACTGATACTTAGCTGTGGAGTCGAGTACATAGTAGGACATCCCATGTGAGGGAACATGGTCATGTAGAGTACACAGTCAGACCCCATGTGGGTCACACATCATGTAGAAGTACACGTCTAGGAAATTACATGGCCAGGCAATGTGAGGTACACACGTGGGTACCTTATGTAGGGTACACACTTTGTACATGGTATAAACTCTATGAACATGGGTTTTACATGAAATAAACAGTTGAAGTACATGCCCATGCAGATATTCTAGAGTACACATTGTGTACTAGAGTATACTTGTCATGTACTACTCCATTATTACCCCTTTTAGGTTTTTTCATATCTTTATTCCCTAGAGTCAAATTGGACACATAAATAGTCCATTTTGATCATTTTTACATATAGATAACAATGATTAAACCCCTGTTCTATTTAAGGAATTCTAAGAGGCATTTAAAGATTTTTATTAAACAGAGAGGTTCTTATTCCATTAATCGAATTTAGATGCCTCCAGAAAGTGAGACCCTTGATCTATGATGGTCCATGATACATCTCTATAGACTGGTGTTCAAGAAATTTTACTTTTATTCCACGATTTCATCTTATATTTTGACCGAGAGGATATCTATTATGATGCCTCTACCTTACTACTATTTTTAGGGTCCCTTGTGGGATGCCCTCACTTACATGAAAACTTATGGAATCCCTTATATGATCCCTCTACCTATTTACTATTATGAGGATCCCATATATGATGCCTCTTCCCTATAAAATATTTTTTAGGGTCCCATATAGTATGTCTCTTCCTATGTACCATCTCTGGGGATTCTATGTATGATGACACTTCTATGTCTTGACTTAAGGGTCCTAGTGGGTTCCCCAATGTTTCTCTGAACCCAAGATAGTACATCAGGATTGGGTAGATATGGTAGTGGGTGTCACCTTAGAACCCATACTAAACTTGTAATTCATAAGGTTTTGGAATTAGTAGCGGGTTTAGGAGTTCATCCACCCTCACTCTTTATTTATGCATTCACCCATTTACTGTTGATGTAGTGATAATTACTAGAGGTGCTTCCTGGATTTTTGTCGATATTCCAAAAAAGATGTGACTTTCTTTTTTTGTATTCTAGTATGTATTTCCTAGGATCCAAATTCTGAGATTTTTTTCCTGGTTTTTATTTTATTTGGATACCCAAATGTTTTTTATGGGAACCAGCTTCTAAGCCTTTTACTTTATTGTTATATTATTATTGGGAGGATCATATATACTTTATGGGATCTTACTTTTGAGACCTATTATTTATGATATTTTTGCATGGTATCCCTATGTTTATGATACTTGTTCATGACATACATATTATTATGATACCTGGTCATGGTTCCCCTATGATTATATTTTTTGGGCATTGTATCCTTATTGATTTTGATACTAGAGCGGTGGGGATGATTACGCTCTCTCTTACCAATTATTTGATCATGGTGTTGGGCGTTGAGCTCCCCACCATTGGCGTGACATATACTCGATGGACGATTATATTATACCTGATCAATTACTTGATCATGGTGTTGGACATGGTGATCCCCATTATTGATGTGGCATATACTCGATGGATTATTAAGTTCTCCCAAACTGACACCTAGGATGCTCCTTAGGTTCAGGTGGACACACCATTACCACATTGCCCAGATGTAATTCTTAGGTATTGAGCTGTTGATCCATTCATATGAATGGATTTCAATAATGGACATGGATTCGGGGAGAATTCATTTTATATATCACCTAAGGGTCATCCCCTTAGAGATTATCTAAGTCACAATGTTGTGATTTCCTATGGACTGATACATAAGATTCATACATCAGATTGGATTAATGTGGGTTGAGTGGTTTGGAATCAATATAAAAGACCATTCACACGATTTTCCATTGATATAAAACATCCTTAATTATAGTGATTTAAGGAAAGTACAGGTGAACCCAGGGTTAGGACATGTATCCCCTTGTAGTGGAGTAGCTTTCTCAGAAACATTTCCTGCCCTAGATGAAGTAGGTATTGTTGATCGGGATTATTGACCCCAGGTTTGCTTATATATACACATATTGAGTGGTATAAAATCCATCTCAATTCCCTTTTCATAAGATGTCCATAATACCAATATTACAAACCTAAGGATTGACTACTATTGATCATTTTATTTTAAACCTTACTCTTGAATATACATATTTATGTGGGTGTGTATATATATTTATGAGAATATATATACATGTATAAATATATATATATTCACGATGGAACAATTACTAGTTAATTGGGATCATGGACCCAAAGACCGACTGTGTTTTCATGTTATTTATTTCATTTACCTTTTATGTTGTATCTCCTCTAGGCCGAGTATATTACATGACAATGAAATTTTGATAGTATATTTATTGGTTCATAATTGGTGTAGCCTACTGAGATTATTTTTAACCCATGTACATGAACCTTAGTGTGGATGCATACCTTATTTATACACTTTAGGTTGAGCACAAATACATGATGGGTAGGGATAATGCTTAGGGTTTCATGATCTAGCAGAGCTGCTTGTGTAGATTCTTTTGAATAAGCTGCGGTAGCTCAGAAGTTTCATGGAGACTTGATTTGTTGTTTTTCTCAGAGTTATTAGTATATCCTTATACTTTTATTTCAGTTTATTTTATTTACTCCTACATGTATGATCATGAAATTGGGTGAACATTTCTATATGAATGACATGGATATTCCGGATTTTATAGAATTTCATTTATTATTTCAGCATGCTTCTATTTTAGTTTAATTTCTACTTTCTCCCTCTGATTATTACTACTCTATATTTTATCTGGTTATTTCCACTTTTTTCTTACTCTAATATGAGGTAATAGTCTCCTCACTATCACACCCTAGGACCTTGTTGCTAGTTTCAAACCTCTATCATATGGAGAGGCACGCTTGATTCGTTGGGGGGAATTGGCTCGGAACACTAGTTTTGTGGAATCTAGGCCAGGATGTTACAAATTGGTTTCATTGTTGTTTATTTTATGTTGTGTTACTATTTTGGATTTGATAGACATGATTATTTTGAATGTGTTGGTTCTTGTGACTAATATTAGACCAGTGCATCTAGAACACTTGTTTCAGTAATAATTATCGATTTCCAAGGAAATGGGATTACTATTTTGATCTATAATATTACATTTTTATATTATTTTATCTTTTATTGATGCACATGTTATGTGTATTGTTTGATTTGTTATGGATTTACGACTCTTGTCCCATTGTCTGGAGGCCATTGACTGATTTTGAATCTTGGACATCAAATGAAAGAGGTGCTTCATGCATCATATATGGCATGTATGATTCACATGTTATAGGATTTATAGTGTACGATTATTACTGATGATAGAGTCCAACTATTTAAAGTGTAAAAAACAACTCAAATAGTTTTTTCCATAGTGTTTTTAGTGGAATATTTCTTAATTGTTCCAACTTGTATGTATTTTCTTCTGATTGAAGTATACAGGGATCTATAGTGAAATGTTTGATTGTGAGTCTGATGACACAGTCCTCATGCACGGGTGGTTCAGTTACCCTAGTAGGTCAATAGGTAGTATGTTTTACATGTATTGAACCCCTATTAGGGTTCTTTTACTTAGGTTATATTATTTTATGTTTCAGTAACAACCTATACTGTATTTTCCTGCATATCTTGGAATTAAATTCTACTTAACCAAACCATATTTTTGGTACAACATGGATTGTTAAAACGATGTTATGTGTGTAATTTTGGACCTCGTAGGCCAAACAAGATATTTGATGCCTTCTTATGTGGTTATCATCTCAACTCTCTGTGTACGATGTCGATAGACACATAAACACTTCTACTGAAGTGTAACATGAGGGGGTATTACCATATGAGGATGCATGATTAGTGTTAGTTCATAATTATTTCTATTTTATATCATGATACTCTAGGTGGAATTCCTTTATGAGAATTCATAGTAAAGATCATGGTCCTAATAGACCAATTCATGACAGTTTTGACCCTCGTGGGTTGATGTTATATGTACCTACTTGGGAGAGTTTTCACCCTTTAGATAGGTTGTTAGACCTAGTTACCCTGTTATGAGAGTTTATTGGTAGGGATATGATGGAGATCTAGAGACCCTTAGTTATGACTCGAACCCTAGTGGGTTAATTTTTTTTATCAATGGAAATCTGTGAGTAGGTTTGGACCATGTTTATATATTCCTTTTTAGGTTGTGATCTAGGTTATAATATTGTTTAAGATTGATTCACATTTCGTGCTCTAGTTTTGTGATATAAGAAGTTTGATGCCTTCGATTTCTTAGAAAGCACCTAGGGTGATTTTTTTTAGATTGGCTTTAGCAGGCATGAATATTTGGGTGCTATCTCCTATTGACCAGAGTTATTGATGTTGCTAATTTTGTTAGAGCATGGGTAGGATATCATGATTGGAATAATATCAGGTGAAGGGAAGTTGTGGAAGAATCATGTCATGAGTATGGTTCCTGATTTTGAAGAGGAGTTCCAATGGTTCTTCTGGATTTATGAGAATGAAGTGCTATATATAATAGTTAGTTTAGACTTGTGATGGGTGACTTCTAGTAGCATGATTCATGTGATGATGGTATAAATCAATTACATATGGTTCCATTTAAATATTAGATCTGTGGGTGGTCATCTGAGAGTCGAGGACCGATGTGTAGGTTCTGGATGCAACATAAGCGTGCGATGGGCAGTGGCCAACATGGATTTTTATCATGATCGAAGATCAATTTGAGATCTACACAATGATAAATTATATGATGTATATAATTTGATCAACGAAATCAGACAAGAGTAATAATTTAGGAATGAGAGGGAGGATCATCACATATTATTTATAATTAATTTAATTAATTTATGAATTAACTTTTTTGTAATTATTTCTTCATTGATGAATCTAGTGGCAGATCTACACCATACCACCATTGCATTGTAGGAATCAAATGATGATTCCCTATAACGATGATCCAAATGTGTTCTGCGAATCTCTAGACATCATTGAAGGAGTCTCTAGGTTCTAGCATGATAGATCCTTGTGCTTGCATCTTCTGCCTTTGATCTCTAGGAGAACCACTTATAAAGTGTTCTCCTTGATCTGGTGGAGGAATATTTCTCTTCATTTTGGGGAGCACTCTTGGAGAAGGTATGTCTCAAGGTATGAGAGGATTGTCCTAATCCATTGTGCACAACAAACAAAATGAATTTGATCCTTGATTACATAATATAAACGAGTTTATATATTTATATGGTTAAAATAAAATAATAACACAAGTTCCCTTAAATATTTATTTAATCCATGTGGAACGCCATTTGAAATAATAATAATATTATTATTATTTACCGACATTCTCTTAACTTGAGTGTTATATTAAATATTTTATAATTAAATAATATTCAATATTTATTATTTTTCACAAGACCTAAAAAACTCATTCTTCTATTCCTCTATATTTTTTAGGACTTGAATAATGAAAATTTATTTATTAAATAAATATCTCTACATTATTCTTCAATTAATCAATAAATATTTTATTAACTATGTAAAAAATAAATATTTATTAAATATTCCACTCACATTATATTCACTCGAATAACTAGTGATAGAATATATGCGATCAAGAAAACATAAATAATTATTAAACCACATATGAGAATAATATTTATTCATTTTGTTAAATAATAAATAATAATATATTATTTAACTGAGATTCTGGATACAATTAGTGTGTGACCCTCTAGCCCTATTTCTCAGGGGAATTAGGTGAAGTAGCCTAAAGTCCAAGGTTAGCATCTAGCAACATGTCAAGCCACCCATAGAGAAAGAAGTTAATGCTGCGATGACATGTTACCTCATACAGATTCTTATAGTGTAATATAATCACTTTATTCTGATATCTCAATTCAACCAGGTTGCATACCGGTGCCATCAACCTATCTTTTAGATGTCTCATTATTTGACTTTCTGGAAATAGAACTGTCCAATAGAATACCATGACTATGGATTTATTTAGGATAAATAATTTCCATAAAATCTATTTAGATATAATCTTCTCTTAATGAAAATAATGGCCCTTATCACATTATTCACTGATGTAATATTACTTGTGACGCACACAATGTATCCTTCTTCACCGCGAACATATATCATCATGGTTTTCATCAATACATCAAAGTACGAGACTCATATTACTCATCAATAATAATCTTAATGTCTAAGGACCAATACACATGTTTGTATATAGGAACATACAATGACACATATAAATGTGGATTTCCTACCAGCAGATCTCATTCTCATCATATCCTATTGGATATTACCAAGGGAGTACACTATGATAAGGTTCCTCAAAGTCCTATGAGTCACCACTCCTAATATCTTATATCATTTTTACCCCAAAAAATGATATTATCCGACTATAGAACATACATTAAGAATAATTTCACAACACTTTCGGGTTCTCATCATAGTAGGGAACTGATTGACCTTTTTGTGTGACAACTACTCTTGGGAAATTATCACATAAAATGTTATGCAGAAGAAAAATCATGTTGTGATAATAATTTTGTTAATATTCGAAAACTATGAATAAAAGTTATCTTAAAGGACACAAAATTTTGTTCTAGGGAACAAACTCTAACATAATATCACTTGACCTAGATCCAACTGCTAAAAAACCATCAGTCCTCTAGATCTCACATGATAGTCAAGCTTCTGTTGAGATAGACCTTTAGTCAAGGGGTCCAACACTTTATCATTGGTGGGTAATCTGTTTACTGAAACATCACCCCTATGATATAAATCCATCAAGAGGTGATATTTACATAGTATATTCTATTTACGTTGGTGTGACCTTGGATATTTTTCAAGAGCCACTTTTGTAGTATTATCACAATATAATGTGATAGAGTCTTTACTTATAGGTACCACATCAAGCTCTTGGACTAAATTTTGAATCCAAATGGTTTCATTTGCTACATCAGAATCTTCTATATACTCAGACACTACTATATAATAAGTGATATATGGCTTATTTTAACTCTTCTTATAACGCCCCACTCTATTAAAAACATTAACATTACATAAATTTTGTGGAATACTTAAACACTATACAAACAGATTCCCAATGACCATAGTTGGTATAGTGCCTTTGGAAACATGGAAACACAAACACCGGTACATATGTGAGCTACATCATCTCTCACTAGGTTCTTCTTGACTAGAACCCTTCTTAGATATATCGTACATAGTACATATCATCATAAAGTAGGGTAAAGAAAACATAAAAGGGGTGATCTGAAATTCTTAGTAAGGGTAAAAAAGGGAGACATGTAAGCATAAACATGATCATAATGGTATGATAATGTGATCATGAAAATAAAATATCATACCCTACATATCAAAGATCATAACAGAGATCATGGAATAAATCTTAGTAGTTCATAAGACATGAATCATAATGAAATAGGGAGCATAATCCATGAAAGCATAACATTGGAATAAAACATGGAATTTTGGAAAACACATAAGTATATAATGATTTCCATATTAGCCAAGGAATCGTTTCCAAGACCATCTTAGTATCCAGAGTTCACTCCCATAGCCATCTTAGTATCATGAGTTCAATCCTCACACTATCTTATTAGTCATAGTTCACTACCATGGACATATAAGTATTTAAGGTTCATTCCCAAGACCATCATAGTAGCATGAGTTCACTCCTCATACAATCTTTTTTATCTAATGATATATAAAAATTTACCAAATTCATTGGAGGGAGATATTGGTCTCACCCGTCACATAATGAAATCACACATACATGTTCCACAAGATCATAAATAAACATATCATAACCCATAAAATGAAATGGGTATCATAAACATTTAAACATATCATTACGTTTGAATATATATAGGATTCATAATCATTTCATAATAAATTTAACTTGTGAAAAGATGCGGGTTTCAAAAGAATAAAACCTACGAAAGAGAAATAGGTTTCATAACATCATGCCATCAAAACACAATTCATTCAGAGAAATAATATGAATGGAAAGATTTAATAATTTCCACAAAAGGTATGATTAACACCAATGGATTTTATCTTAGTTGGGAAATAATTTTAAAAGATAATTTAAATCTTTTCTTAAAGAAATTATTCTTTATTCTTTGAAAAATTCTTTTTTTAATAGAAAACCTTTTGAAAACCATTTTCTTCGAAATTAGACATGGAAAATTATAATGAAGTCTCAAAAAAAATTTAAAACTTTTTCCTTGAAAAACTATAAAATAAGTTTCAAAACACATTAAAAAGCTTATTATTTTCAAATAGTATGATCACCGTTAAATGAAGCTTGAAACTGTTTTTAAAACCATTTTACATAGAAACTTATAAAATAATCTTGAAAACATTTTGAAAATAATTTTTCATGAAAAATTATATAAAATCTTGAAAAAATTTTGAAAACCATTTTATTTGAAAATATTTTTTAAAAATACTTTCGTAAAGAATAACCTTTTAAAAATTCAAATGGAGCTTTGAATAAAGGATAATGGGAAAATCCGTACATGTCGTGTGAGTTCAAAAGAACATTAGGTTTTCATGGTAAAAAAAGATAGAAAATTTCCTTTTTCGGAAAGATAAATGAATATTAATTTTAAGACATTGGTAAATGAAAAAAAAAGTTAAAAATGTCTTTTAGAGATTATATAAGAGAATGGTATAATATTCTTAGAAACCCTTTTTAGAAAACATTGATTTCCAACCGAATAGAGGGAAAATTCTAGCTTCCTTAAAAACTATTTCACGACTATATTATGTATCAAAGAGTATAAAATGGTAGAAAAAATGAATTTATCAGGAAATAATAGCGGATAATGAAACTCATGAGTGTTCTTGATATATGGATAAAATTATTTTATTAATGGAAGCATTAACATAAAAAATCTTGAAAAGTGATGATATTTTATCAATAAACTCTTAAAACTTGGAAACTTTGGATCATACTCTGAAAAAATGAAATTACATGAATCTTGGAATATCATGGAAATATTGAGATTCATTATATAAAAAATGGAATTATATACACCTTAAATAAATATTTTAGCTGAATAACAAAACTTGAGTCTCAATGAAGGCAAATTGAGACAAAACCATTTTACCGATTTGATAACTTTTGAAAGTTAAATCCCATGAAAGAAGGATCCTAAAATGGACATGTAATACCCATAAATTTATGTATAAGATAAATATAATATAATCATGGGTAGTACATACACCACACCAAAGGAAATAGTGGTGAACATAACACGTATCTCATTGAAATTAAAAGTGAGATGAAATTCCTTTACCTTGTGTCTTGAATCTCGTTCGTACTCATTCAAACCACTAGTATAATAAATATAATATTATTATATATATTTTATTGAAGAATATTATTGTACATAAGACCATATATGATTTTATTATTACTTTATATTACCTGCTTTTAGTGATCCTATGTTATGGTTTCACTTCAGGTAATATTCGCTTTGTTCTTTGCATGTGTATTAATTTGTTATATCGTTTGTCCTTATACTTATATCATGATTTAAAATTTTAATAAATGATATAAATATCAGTGATATACAGTATATTAATATTATAATAATTTATTTTATAATTATGTATGAAATAGAATACACCGTTCATAGAGAAGGTATGTCGTACGTACACATGAACATTGTTTCCATTTTTATTGTAATATTGAAAGAAAGTATGTAAATGGAATATGTATATATATGTATATATATATATAATTATTAAATTATCATTAATATATAATATATATCAGATAATTTCACTGAACCCATTATTTATACAATCCACATGTTGTGTGAATGAATCACATCGCTTTGAGGGGGCGGTTGTCCACACTTCCTCAAATGAGATTATCATATTAAAACCAAATGGAATTTAAATATAAATAAGCTTGAAGACATAATAAATATAATATATTACTTATATTAATATATTTTACATCATAATGGCCACCATGATAGGTGGTAAATAAAAAATGAACAATCTTTGTTTTTTGAGGAAGTAGTTCACCATACACATAAATAGTATGTTCAATATCCATTAGATAGAGATGTGTGTAAGTACAGGTAGAAATATTTGAATTAAAACATACTACTATATCTAGGATACTGGTGTTTTAACAAAATAATGGAATAAATATAATTTATGGGGTGAAGAGGTAAAATATAGGAAAGGAGTTTGAGAGAAGATGCTACCTCTTAATTGGGTAACTCTTTTGGTTTGTTCCAAAAGGCTTCCTTGAGAGTATTTATGCCCAAATGGAAGATTCAAGGTATAAGTATGGATTTTTTGGAGTCTAATTGGGAATATAATGTCATAAATTAAAAGGTTTTATAGGTGTGAGGAATGGGTATAGGTGGTGGCCTTTTCTAGTGGAGCAGAAGTAACACTCTTGTAAATATTTGAAGAGAAAATTTTGCCCATCTTTTTCATGTTACAAGTGGATCAAATAATGGAAAAAGGTATATAAAATTAATTATATGGTAGAAATATTGATATTCAATGGTTTTTGGACAAGTGTCTAGGTAGTTTTGGGTCTTAAATTTAAGGTTTAGTACTTTATTAACCAAATTTTTCTCTTAACCGTTGTAATTAATTTTAATTACATTCACTAATATTTTTGGTCAAAAACAATTTTGACCTTATTAGACACTATAAATTATGATTATTACAAATATTGAATCTATTTTTATAAATTATAATCCTAGAAGTGGTAGAACTAAATTTAAAATTAATCCCGCTATTGGGACGACACTGCGGGTTTTGTAAGGTAAAAATGATCAAAAGTTTGAAATGTTTTTATATCCAATTTCAATGTGAAATTTGTTAAAACGGCCTAAATTGTATTAATTTTTAAAAATATTATCTAAATAAACTATTAAACAATTAAAAATATAACTTAACCTTATAAATAAATTATATGAAAAAGTAGTTTTGAAATAAAATCCAATATTTTTAACTATTCATTAAAAGATGAAACCTTTTATAAAATTAACAAAAATTTATCCTAACCTAATTTTAATTTTTATACTCAAAATATAAAGTTTATTTTTACATATTAAATATATAAAAGTTCAAAAAATTTTATTTAAAATGGGTTCTCCATTAAAAGGTGGTAAAACTACCTTTATAAAAAACAGTTTTACACATAAAATTGGCTTTGTTCTTATCTTATGTATATCGAATCTATTGGAAGAATATAAAAAAATATTTGATTGATTATATAAAATATTTATTACATTAATATAACTTAACAATTGTAATTAATTTAATTTACTAGTTTAAAATAGCTTTGTGACTATAATAATAATTTCCTTTATATTCATTCGGTTATCATATTCATTAATGGGTAACCTATAAATTCATATTATAATGGTGAAAACAAAATATTTTTATAATTTAATTGAAATTATTTCATATCTATCAAATTAATAGCTATGTTATATTCCATCAGAATAATATTTTTGATAATCTATTATAGTTAGGTAAACCTTGGTCTTACGTGTTTTGGAAGCCATCGAGGAAGGTCAATCTTGTATGTCAAGTAGGCTAACCTTATTGTTCCATGTAACATATTCCTAGTTTTAATTGCATGAAATGTATTCCAAGTTGGTTCCGTGTGAAAGGAATTTTTGACTTAGTGAAAATCTATTTACAATGTTACGTGAAATGAAAAATATCAAAAGATTAAATTAATTCAGAAAAAAATCACCAAACTCTCAGGGCGTTACATTCTATCCCCCTTTAAATTAATGTTAGCATAAAAATTCATCTGGGTTATCAAAGTTTTAATAATTTAATGTTTCATTCATAGAAACCCATATCGTAAAATTGGATACTAAAACTTCTCTTAAAAAGGTAAATTTAGAACCATAATAGTTACCCAAAGTAACATATAATTGGGTTTCAACATATGAGAAAATAGGTTGGGAGTGAAGATTATACATGGAGGTAAAGTGTATATATTTATAGGTTGTGATTTAGGTCATCCATCACAATCAATTGAATGGTCAAAGAAAATTTTAGGGTCTCAAAGTCAAAAATTTATAATTATTTAGAGGTCCATTAGCTCAACGAAAATTAAGTTATTAGGACAACAATTTTTTTGATAACTTTTAGAACATTGAGTAATTCTTGATAAAGTTATAAAAACAAAATTTCATTCTTGGGTTGTGATTTAAAAAAATTAAAATACATCTATTACCTCATAGAAAGAATGAAAAAAAATTAACTTTGATGAATAAATCACTAAAATACACTTTTGATGGATCTTAAGGCCCATAAAAGATTGAAAAGTATAACAATTTGTCTCTAAAAAAATAAACATGCATTAATCTATAAAAATAAAAAGTAACACTATAGGTTCATCATAAATATTTATTTGAAAAATAATAATTTTAAATTAACCAGGACATCATGTAGGCTAATGGTAGGCATGAAACCATTATCATCCTTAGGTCACAAGTTCAATACCCATGGCCTTGGTGGAATTGATTTGTTGTCACCCAACATACATGATGTCGTTTTTTTGAAACCACAATAATATAATATATAAGATGTACATCCTAGAAATAAGTTTAATCACTTATTATCCTTTTAACAAAGGTTTTCAATAAAAAACCAGTGCATAAATACTTCCTCCAAAGTTGAACTTCAACTTTTCATGAACCAATAACCTTATAACCATTCTCAAAGATGAAAAATACAAAACATTAGAAATGGAGTCATGAAATCATATTAACATTGATTCCCCAATATATCACAATGTAGCTCTTGGTTGTCACATTCCAAACACGTGAATACCCTCATCATTTATTCTCTTGAAACACTGTAACAACCTGAATTACCATATATCATTTTAGAAAACATGTATGCTTCCTCATTCCAAAGTATATTAGATTTAATCATTAAAACCAAAAAGGTTGTAAACGTCATTAGTGGTATAATAAACCACCTATAAACAAGTCCTTACTTAGTTACAAGGTAATCCATACTATCTAATTTAATTATTCATATCCAAGGATTCTTTATCGATACAACATTGTCTAATCATAAAGAACATATTAATGGTTACCTTCCCATAGTCAAAATGACATCTTTTCATTAAATGAATTCACCAGTCCAACATAAAATTGTAAATACTGAGTGAAAAAAACACAATTATAACAATCCTTGTATATTTCATCATTCGTAACATTTAAATCCAAATACATAAATACTTCAATTACATCATACTTAATCCATTAACTGTAATACCTCTTTCCTTTCACATTTCATATGTAGTCTCATCATCATCAATAAAGTAACCATTACTCGCACCACCTTGCTGATTCTCTTTTGGAAATTTCCTCATGGTTAATTGGGTTGCATAATGACCATTTTCTCAACACTTAAAACACATAAACATTAATGATGAATTAGGGAGGGAAAAATTCCCATCTATTTTGTTAACCAAACTCTTCATTTTTCCCTTGAAGTCACTTTCTTTGTGTCCTTCTTTTTCATAGTCAAAACACCTTATTTTCCCTCTAAGACGTTCACTTAGGTGATTCTTTTCACATTCTTGACATAAAGGAAACAAAATCTTCTTTCCTCCATGATCTTCATTACCCAAAATCTCAATGAATTCCTTCTTTATCTTCCTTGGTGAGTCCAAGAGTTGGTTATGGTAAACATTTATAATCATGTTCTGTGAAATTTGATTAGGAATGATCACGACATATTTTACTCGAGTGATCATCCCACTTGACTTCTCATCAGAAAATCGTCCATCACATTCAACATTAATCCAGTTCCATCTGGTTCCCGCCATTGAATAAAACCAGAAACATAGTGTGAGCATTACATATCATAGTAGAAAACCACATAGCCATAAAACACATTACTTATAAGATTCCTAAATCATGACACCTTCCAAAATCTATGACACCTTGGGTTTATCCTAGGTTATTCTTAGCTAATTTATATCTAAATTCTTCATTACGGTTCATGAAGAGTTTGTGAATTCCCAAAGAATATCCCTCAGGAGTGTCAAACCAGGTGTGTAGTAAGGCCCATTGTCATGTACCAGGTTACCCTAAGTCAAGCCTGAAACATCTTGTTGGATTTTTTACACCGAGGTACATCTGTTCCAGAGCCACATATACTTGTAGTATCTAGACATGGATTTATTTCTTGGAAACCACTCACTCTATCATTTAACAAAATTCCAAGGCATTTTCCTAAAGTTTAACTCATCCATATACTTATCCATAGAGACATACCTGTACATATACTTAGAAATATACCTAGGTATCTCACTATGGTTTTCTTATCCTTGTTTCAAAATATTAATAATACCTTTATTTGATACCAAATATAATGACCCTATCTTTTCAAAACATTAACATTACATAACATTTACGGAATACTTAAACATTATAAAAATATATGCCAAAAGACTAGAGTTGGTATAGAGCCTTTGGAAACATGGAAACATAAACACTGTTACATATGTGAGCTAAATCATCTCCCACTAGGTTCTTCTTAGTTGACACCATTCTAAGACATATCATACATAGTACATATCATCGTAACCAGTGGGAAAGGAAACATAAAATGGGTGAGCTCAAATGCACACTAAGGGTAAACATGGGAGACATGAAAGCATAAACATGATCATAAGGGAATGAGAATGTTATCATGAAAATATAAGATCATACCTTGTATATCAAATATTATAATAGAGATCGTGGAATAAAGATAAGTATTTCATAAGAAATGAATTATAATTAAATATAGAGCATAGGCCATGAAATCATAACATATAAATAAAACATGGAATTGTGGAAAAAACATAAGCATATAATGATTTCCATAGTTGCCAAGGCATCACTTCCAAGACCATCTTAGTAGTCATGGTTTACTCCCATGGCCATCTTAGTATCTTTAGTTCACTCCTCATACTATCTTATTAGTCATGGTTCACTCTCACGGACATCTTAGTAGTCAAGGTTCATTCAAAAAACCATTATAGTATCACGAGTTCACTCCTCATACAATCTTAGTCTATCTCAGGAGATATAAAAATTTACCCAATGTATTGGAGGGAGATATAGGTCCCACCCTTCACATTATGAAATCATACATATATGTTCCATAAGATCATAAATAAACATATCATAACCCATTAAATTAAATGGGTATCATAATCATGTAAATAAATCCCAAACTATGTAAAGATATAGGTTTCATAATCATTTCTTCATAAACATAACCCATGAAGAGATGCGGGTTTCAAAAGAATATAACCTGTTAAAGAGAAACATATTTCATAACATAATTCCATTAAAGAATAATACCTTCAGGGAATGAATATGAATATAAAAACAGAATAATTTCCCCATAAAGTCATGAGTAACACTAAGGGATGTTATCTTAGTTGGGAAATAATTTTTAAAGATCTTTAAAAAAATTTCTTGTGGAAAATATCCTTTATTATTTGAAATGTTCTTTTTATAACAGAAAACCTTTTGAAAACCATTTTCATTGAAAATTGATTTGAAAACTTATAGAGAATACATGAAATAATTATGAATTATTTTTTCATTGAAAACTTATAAAATAATTTTCAAAACACATTAAAAACCTTATTTTTTGAAAAAAATTGAAAACTATTAAAGGAATCTTGAAAAAGATTAGAAAACCATTGTAATTGAAAACTTATTAAATAACCTTGAAAACGTTTTGAAACCCATTTTTCTTGAAAAATTATAAAAAATATTTAAAACATTTTGAAAACAATTTTCATTGAACATTTATTTTAAAAACATTTTCTTAAAGATTAACCTTTTAAAAATGAGAAGGGATCTTCGAAGAAATGATCTGTACAAGTCACAAGAGGTCAAAAGAACATTCCTTTTGAATGGTAAAAAAAGTTAGAAAAGTTAATTATTTGTAAAGATTCCAGAATATACCATTTAATGTATTGTTAAAAAAGGCTAAAAATTTATTTTAGATATTATAAGAGAATGGTATAATATTCTTGGAAACCCTATTTTAAAAAACATAGATTTCGGACCGAAGAGAGGGTAAAGTCGGGCCTCCTAAAAAATGCTTTCTTAACAATCATATGTACCAAAGATTAGAAAATGGTACCAATATATGAATTTATCATGAAATAAAATAGGAGATGGAATCTCATTAGTGTTATTGAGATATTGATAATAATACTTTATCAAAGGAACATTTACATAAACAATCTCGAAAATTGATGAGATTATCTCAATAAACTCTTAT
This sequence comes from Viscum album, assembly GCA_963277665.1. NCBI lineage: Eukaryota > Viridiplantae > Streptophyta > Magnoliopsida > Santalales > Viscaceae > Viscum > Viscum album. Next base: position 584,958,023 of record OY728120.1, read on the forward strand.
AACATGGTAACATGGAATCATAATCTCCAAAAATTAAACTACATAAATATTATAATATCATAAAAATATTTAGAATCATGGTATGAAAACTTTATGTATATACACCTCAAAAAAATAGTTTAGGTGCATAACAAAATATGAATATTAAAGAAGGAAAATTGAGACAAAATTGTTTTACCATTTTAGTGACTTTTGATAGTTAAACCCCGTGAAAGAATGATCATAAAATGGACATGTGAATAACCAGAAATTTAGGTATAATATACAAAGAATACCATCATGTTAATTACATACACCATACCAAAGTAAAGAGTTGTGAACATAACATGTATCTCACAGAAATTAAAACTGAGATGAAATACCCTTACCCTGTGTCTTGAATCTCATTCATAATTGATAAAAAACACCTATATAATAAATATAAAATTATTATAAATATTTTAAATAAATATATTATTATACATAATACCATATATGGTTTGATTATGACTTTATATTATGTGCTTTTAACGATCCAATGATAAGATTTCACTTAGGGTAATATTCGCTTTGTTCTTCGAATGTGTCTTAATTTATTATATCAGTGGTAATTATACTTATATCATGATTCTAGAATGTAAAAATGATATAAATATCAGGTATATTAAGTATATGAAAATTATAATAATTTATATCATAAATAAGTATGAAATGGAATACATTGTTCATGGAGATGGTAAGTCGTACGTACGCATAAACAATGTTTCTGTTTTTATTGTCATATCGAATGAAAGTATGTAAATTAAATATGTATATATATGTATGTATATATATATATATATAACTATTCAAATAGAATGTCCATATCGTATATATCATATAATTTAACTAAACTCATCCTTTATACATTCCACGTTGTGTGTGAAGGAATCACATCATTTTGAGAGGGCGGTAGTCCACACATCATCAAACAAGATTGTTGTTTTAAAAACAAATTAAAAGTAAAGATACAGAAGCTTCAAGACATAATAAATATTATATATGAATTATATAAATATATTTTCCATCATAATGTCTGACATTATCGGTGGTAAATAAAAAATAAACAATCATAATTTCCTGAGAGAGTAGTTTTCCATACACAAAAATTGTATATTTAATATCCATTATATGGTGGTGTGTGTAAGTGTCGGTATAAATATTTTTATAAAAGCATACCGGTATATTTATAATACTGGTGTTTTCACACAATAATTTAATAAAGTGAGTATATGGGATGAAGAGGTAAAATAAAGGAAATAAGTTTGAGAGAAGACGTTACCTCTTAATTGGGTAACTCCTTTTGTTTGTGCGAAATGATTCCTTGAAGATATTTCTACCTAAAGGTAGGATTCAAGGAATAAGATAGGATTTTTCGGAGGCTAATTGGGAAGATATTTTCTAAACTTAAAATGTTTTAGAGGTCTGAGGAATGGGTATAAGTTGTGGTGTTTTATAGTGGAGGAGGAGTGACACTAATGTAAATATTTGAAGAGAGAATTCCACCAAATATTTTCAAGTCAAAAGTGGATAAAATAATTTACAAAGGTATATATAATTGATTATAGGGTCTAAATGTGGACATAATATGGGTTTTGGACAAGTTTTTAGGTCGTTTCGAGTCATAAATTTAAGGTTTAGTACTTTATTAACCTATTTTTTCTCTTAACTGATGTAATTAATTTTAATTACTTTCACTAATATTTTTGGTTAAAAAAAAGTTGAAATTATTAGACATTATAAATTAATATGATTAAAAATATTCAATCCATTTTTTCAAATTATAATCGCAAAAGTGGAAGAAATTAATTTAAAATTAATCCCGCTGTCGGTACGACACTATAGGTTTTTTAAAGTAAAAATGATCAAAACATTTCTATATTTTTATATCCAATTTCAATGTTAAATTAGTTACAATTACCTAAATTGGATTAATTGGTAAAACTATTATCTATATAATCTATTAAAACATTAAAAAAAATGAAATTTAACCTTATAAATAAATTAGATGAAAAAAAGTTTTGAAATAAAATCCAGTATTTTTAAATATTCATTAAAAGATGAAACCTTTTATTAAAATTTAAAAACTTTATCCTAAAATAATTTTTATGTTTAAATTAAAAATATAAATTTATTTTGACATATAAAATCTATAAAACTTCCTACAATTGTTTTTAAAATGGGTTCGCCATTAAAAGGTAGTAAAACTACCTTTAAAAAAGGTTTTTTATATATAAAATTTGGCATGTTATTATCTTATGTATATCAAATATATTGGATGAATATAAAAAATATTTTATTGATTATATAAAATATATATTATATTAATATAACTTAACAATTATAAATAATTTAATTTACTATGTTAAAGTAACTTTGTGACTAAAATAATATTTTCATTTTATATTAATTGGTTTTCATATTCATTAATTTGTAACCTATGAAATAATATTATATATGTGTAAACCACATATTTTCATAATTACGTTAACAATATTTCATATCAATAATATTAACGGCTAGGTTATATTCCATTATAATAACTTTTTTAATAAAATATTACAGTTAGGTAACACTCGGCCTTGTGTGTTACGTAAGCCATCGAGGAAGGTCAATATTGCATGTAATGTATGCTATCCTTGTTGTTCCATGGAACATATTACAAGTTGGGATTGCATGTAACATATGAAAAGTCGTCTCTATGTGAAATGAATGTTTGACTTAGTGAAAATCTATTTTCAATTTTGTGTGAAATTAATAATATCAAAATATTAAATTAATTTGAAAAAAATCACAAATATATCAGGGTGTTACACTTCCAACTCATAGATCCTCCATTAAGATAGAAAACATATCCTTATTGCGGCTTCAGATCATTATGATATGTCTAAAAACTGGAATCAGTATATCCTCTGATGAATAGATCCTCGTCTCCTTCATATACCAGGAAAATATCCTTAGTAATTCTCAATTAATTAAGGATAGATTTAATAGTAGACAAATCATGTTCTCTTAGATCTTCTTGTTATCTGCCTACCATGCTCAATTAATAGGAAACATGAAGTACATAACATAACATACACGATTGATCCTATCTTCAAAGTGTATGGGTTATTACTCATTCACTCTTTCTCATTTTGGGTCTTAGGACACATTTTCGTAGAAAGAGTTAAGGAATTATACAATAGAACCAATCCCATATTGGATTATTCCATACTAAATATATTTTGTATATTGTCAACATATATACTTTGACTTAGTCCAAGAAGTCTCTTGGATCTGTCATGAATGATCTTGATCCCGAGAATATAGGATGCTTCACCTAATTCATTCGTGGAGATACACATGTTTAACCAATCCTTAATAGGATATAAGAATAGTATGTCATTTCTAATAAGTAATATTTCATCAAAATATACTACTAGTATAAAAAATGCAATCCCACTAATCCTATTGTAAGATAACGACTCACATTCATTCTTAATGACACCAAAATTCTTTTATGGATTCACTGGATTGAATTTTCCAGGACCTAGATGCATGATTTAATCCATAAATGGATATTTGCGACTTGAAAATTATTTTTACATGACCTGGAGTCACAAACCCTTCTGTTTTTTTCATATAGACAGTTTTCTGAAGGTTCCAATTAAGTAATACAGTCTTGAAATCCATCTTCCAAATCTCATAGTTTTGGTAAGCTTCTTATAGCAAGTAGAATTCTGATTTATTTAAACTAGGAAATGGGTGAAAAGGTTTCATCTTATTCAATTCCTTGATACTTTTTAAACCCTTTATCCACTAGAATATCCTCATAGGTATTTAATTTACCTTCTATGACCAGTTTCCTCTTGAATACCCATTTTCACCCAATAAGATTTACATCAATTGGAGAATCGACTAGAAACCAAACTCGATTCTGATACATGGAACCCATTTCATAATGCATGGATTATTTCCATCATGAAGCTTCTGAGCTCTCTACGTTTATCATTGTTAACCAATAATTAGTCACCATCTTCAGTGACTAGAAAACCATATTTCTCTTGTTCTCTTACTTATCTTACACTCCTATATAGTACTTTTGTTTCAAGAAATAATTCTTCTATAGGGACCTATGGGTCCAGTTCCTACTCCAACTCTTGTGTATATTGAGAATCAACTTCATCTAAGTCAATCTTTCTCCCATTATCCTTTTTGAGTATGTGATCCCTCTGATGAAATATATCTTCTTTGGTGATAATAAATTTCTTTTATGAGGGGTTGTATAGGTAGTATCCCTTTGTTTCCTTGGGATACCCTCTAACGATACACTTTTTTCCTCAAGGTGATACTTTGTTTCCAGATAATGCCTTAAAAAATGCCTCAGAACCCTATACTTGTGTATGAAAAAAATTAGTTTCTTTACACTCCATAAATTTGAGGGACTTCAATTTTCTGATTTATTTGGAACTTGGTTTAATGTGTATTCCATAGTTTGTAATGTATATCCACAAAAGGATAATATAATATTTGCATGACTCATCATCAACCTTACCATGTCTAACAAGGTATGGTTCCCCCTTTCACTAAAACCATTACACTGTGGTGTATAAGGTGGAGTAAGTTGAGATATAACCCCAAACTCCTATCAAAAGTCAATAAACTCTTGTTTAGAATATTCACCACCTCAATCTGATCGAGTCATATTTATCTTTTTACCAATTTGACCCACTCCTTCATTATTTAATTCCTTGAATTTTTGAAAGGACTTGGACTTATAACTCATTAAGTAGACATAGCCATATCTACTCAAGTCATTAATAAAAGTTATGAAGTAAGAATATCCACCTCTAGCTTCTACTAGAAAAAGTCCACACACATCAGTTTATACAAATCCTAGAAGCTCGGTGTCCCTTTCACCCTATCCACCAAATGGTGGTTTGTTTTTTTTCTTGTAAACAAGCATGAAATGTATTAGGTGGTTTTATCTTAGAAGTGTATAAATAACCATCGTGATAGAGCTTGGTCAAATGATTCTCATTTACATGACCACTATGGTGATGCCAAATTTGGGTGTTATATGAGTCATGTGAACATGATTTGTTATAAATCTACAACACTTGGTTTTCATAATTTAATACATAAATACCATTATTTAAATGTTCCATAGCATAAAATATGTTTGCCTTATAAAAGAAAAAACTTTTGATTACAAATTTTAAAAGAAACACATTTTTATCTAGGAATGATACATAAATTATGTTCCTGGAAAATGTAGGTACAAAATAACAATATTTCTAAACCAAAATCATTCCTGTTGAAAATTCTTAGTGGTAGTAACCAATTTCCAGAGCATCCATCCTTGCACAATTAGAAACTCTCAGATCCACCTATCATCTGGAAATATTTTGGAATCTACTTGGTTCTTGCATTTGGATATATATATGTGTTCCCCACAAGCTATATATAATCCCCAATGTGTAGATATTGAAATATTATACTCAATAAAAAACATACCTTTAGCTTGTCTTTGAGTTTGGGTGTAATTAATCATCAGGTTTCCTAACATTCCACATGAAAAAACACTACCTCATTTTCCTTTCCCTTCCTCTAGATCTCCTACTTCTTGGAAGGACAGTGTTTGGGAGATTTATACTATTTATATGTCAGGGGCCCCTTTTCCTTGTTCTTCATTTTCTTATTCACCCTAAGGACTACGATTTTATCACACCTCATGTCCTTATCCACTTGGAAAATAACAGTAATAAGTTCATAAAGAATCTTCTCAATATTGATGATATTATAATTAAAAATAAAATTGGAGAAGGTATTAGTTAGTGATGAAATTATTATATTTGTACACAACTCATCTTGGAATTTAATCCTTTGGATGTTCAAGCATTCAATGTAGCTGATAATATTGACTACATGTGTCCCAAATAGCATATACTCTTCAAGATTAGTCGTAAAAAAAAAAGCATTAGAGATCTCATACCTCTCTTGTATTTCCTTCTCTTGATATATATCCTAAAGGTGACACATCATTCTACAGGAATACATATCCTCAAGATACATCAAAAGCTCATTGTACATGGATGATAGCATGAAACATTGAACATATAAATAATCATTCATATTTTTCTCATAGAGAGGTAGCTCTTCATCACGTGCCTCATTACCTGGCACAACTAGAAAAGGTTCTTCCAGCACATATGATTTCCATTCTTGGAGAAGGATGATATGTACACACCTTTTCCACTCTTGGAAATCTGTATTAGTGAGAAGGGTTTCCTTATCATGTATTGATCATAATGATATTTTTGATGTCATTTTATTTTTGTTTCTACAGACAAGATGAACAGATTTTTAGTAATTTATCTAATTAAATTTTGAAAAATAAATAATTATTATATTTATTAGTCTTCCACTATTTTATCAAAACCAAATATCCCTCACCATTGGATTTGGATTATTCCATATCTTGTACATTATAGTATTAAAGATCCATATTACCCTCATCATTACCCCAAATTTGGTTGGTTAAGAAACTTGAATGGTTTTAGGTAGGCATTCCAAATTCCAACTATATTAACTCGTAGTTCCTTAATCTATTGAGTGGACTCCCCAATCCTAAAATCCTTAATTTAGATTTCCTCATCCATTTCCTATTAGTTACACCAATTCCTACTTTGGAAGTCAACCATTGATGTGAACTAATTTAAATCAACCAAAACCTCAAGTTAGAATTCCCCGATAATTGAAATCACCCCAACTTTGGATGGTCAACAACTTTTAACTATGGTTCAATTTTAATTGATTTAGTGGAAGTCTATACAGAATTAATATATAGAATGGAGGTATTTTATCCTTTTATGTGTAAATTTCCAATTATTATCTTCATCCCATGCTTGTTAGTATTAAGTGTATTTTCTTAAGTAATTAACCATGTCTTATATAATATTTGCGCATATGACAATTTATTTCAGTACTATCTTTCATACTCCTTAATTTAATTAAATTATGTGATCAGAGAAAAATATCCATAATGAAATAACCATGAAACTTGAAAAAAATAAAATAATAAAATGATATGATCATGAGCATATACTAATGGTTAGTTTATCTAGTGGTTGATAAACTAATTGATGACCTGGGGGAAAACATCGTGAAATGATTAAGGTTCATGTTATAGATTTCCACCTATCCACCTGTGTATCACCTTGGATTGGTTTCACCTCATCTTCGAACATGAACCGCCTCCACTAACATGGGATATCCATCCATTACATATGATTTTACTCACACTAAAGTGGGGTAAATGGGTGTATATAGAAGAAATCATGGGCACATAGGCCTTAGATAATAAGAGGAGAGAAGGCACACAAGCCAACATTTTCATTTAATAATAAATTTAATGAATCCAATCACATACAGAGGCCTGGTATAGCTCATGATCATCCACATGCATCCAATGAATTACACTTTTAATAAAGCTAGTATTCAATTCTTAACACTTTTTATTTAAGATAAATTATGCTCGAATCAATTAATTATCAAAATTAATTAATCTATACTTGTATTTTAATACTCATTTTAATTTCCATTATTTTCTAATCCATTATAATTTTAAACAAATTAAATAAATTCATTTAAAATTAACTGTGTACATAAATGTACCTTGGTGGAAACATGGTGAATACTCATCCAAATATACCCAATATATATTATCCTTGTATGTAGTTTATTATTTGTGACATATAGCATACACAAATTATCATATAATTTTTTGACATGTAATATCAACTTAATGATTACATGATTTACTTGATTTTTCTATAATGTGTCATGTTTAGTGAAAGTAGATTTATAACTATAATTCAATTCATACATGATATGCAGATCTTTAACATTAAGCTAATATTAATTAAACACACACACACACACATATTAAAACCAATCACATGAAGTGTCTTATACACATAATGAACACATTCAAGAACAAGACTCAAGGTTTACATAATATAATAAATAAATTTTAAATCTATGTAGCTTGGTATAAGTACACAGCTTTTGCATTCGAGATACACGGCGTATATAACTATCACCGTCTATCTGAGTTACATGCCTAGGGACTTGGTGTGTAAATCATAACTCATAAATTGTAATACATGACATGTCTAATGGGATTCACATTGTATGATATAATAATTACATGGTCAACATTAGGGTAGGACATGAATTGAAATATATGAAACATATTTGACTCAAAGGGTCTACACAAAATGTGCATGGGTTTCACTGTGTGTACTCTAGCTAACCATACATCAATCTAACCTATTCAACATGTGGTGTAATAATTAACAATACCATGTGTCATTAATGCACATGGTTTGAGTAATTTCTGAATTAATTCCTGATGCATTAACCATAAGTACATGATGTGTTATTTTGATTACATGGAGTGTACTCCAGTATTTTCCATCCAGAAACGTCATCACTTTTGGATGAGTTCCATGATTTTATTTCAATCATCAAATTAATCTTTTTTATCAGATCTATGAGAAACAATGGACTAAGATATAGATATTCCAATCCATATTAAAATAATTATTAAAGATGAATTGAAAAAATAAATTAAAAATGCTTAAATCACCAATGGTCTTTAAATAATTATAAAAATTTTTGTGACTACTCTGATACCACATGTAGATTTTGGGCATTTTATAAGTGTTTGATGGGCAGTTCCCAACATGAATTTTTGGAATGATCTATGATCAATCTGACATCTACACAATGATAAATGTCATGATGTATGGAATTGGATCAACAAAATCATATGAGAGTAATAATTCTGAAACTATAGAGATGATCATCACATATTATTTATAATTAATTTAATTAAATAATGAATTATCTTTTTTAGAATTCATTATTTGTTGATTAATATGGTGATAGATCTATGTTTCATTGTCATTGTGTTGTAGGAATAATGTGTAGATTCCCTCTAATGGTGATCCACACATGTTCCATGAATCCCCATATATCACTGAAGAAGTCCTTGTGTTCTCGTATAATAAATCCTTGAACTTGTGTCATCCACCTTTAATCGCTATGTGAACCACTTCAAAATAATTATCCTTAATTTGGTGGAGGAAGAATGATCGTTGTTCTTAGGGGCGTTCTTGGAGAAGGGAGATCTATAGGCTTGAGAGTATTCTCCAAATCCATTGTGCACAACCAAAAAAATGAATTGCGTCCTTGAGAAAATAATATAAATTGGTTTATATATTTCTTGGGTTAAGATAAAATAATAGTATAATTGCCCTTAATTATTAATTTAATCCCTATGAAACCCCAAGTCAAATAATAATAATAATTATATTATTTCACAACATGAACATAACGTGTGATTTATATAAAATATTTTTTAATTAAAAAATATTCAACATTTATTATTTCTCACCGGACATAAAAACTTCTTCTTCCATTCCCCTATATTTATCATGATTTGAATAATGATTATTTAATTATTAAATAAATAACACTACATTATTCTCCAATAAATAAATAAATATTATATTTACTAAATAGAAAATAAATATTTATTAAATATTCCAATCACATTATATTCTCTCAAATAACTAGTGACATAATATATGAGATCAAGAATAAATGAATAATTATAAAACGATGTCTTGGTATAATATTTATTCAACTTATTAAATAATAAATAATAATATATTTTTTAATAGAGAATCTAGATACACTTAGTGTGTAACCCTCTAGGCCTTTTTCATAGTGGAATTAGGTAAAGAATCCTAATTTCCAAGGTTAGTATCTTGAAACACACCAAGGAACCCATAGATAAAGAAGTTAACATCGCAACAACATGTTACAACATATGAATGATTACTATGTAATATAATCCTTTTATCATGATTTCTCAAGTCAAGTAGGTTTCATGCTAGTGCCATAAACCTATGTGGTCGATGTCTCTTTATTTGACTTTCTAGAAATAGAACTTGCCTATTGAACACCATGAAAATGGATTTATTTAGGCTATATAATTTCCACCAAAGGACCTAAGATATCAACTTCCATTAAATAATAAAAGGGAAAAATTCTCTCTCACATTATTCATTAATGAAATATTAATCATGACACACCCAATGTATTCTACTTACCTAAGTACATCTATCATCACATTTTTCAACAATATGTCAATGTACGTGACTCATAATACTCATCAATAATAATATTAATGTCTAAGAACAAATACACACATCTGTAGATAGGAATATCCAATGAAACATATAAATATGTATTTATTACCATAGAATCTCATTATAATAGTATCCTTCTGGATATTACTAAGGGAGTACACCATGAGAAGGTGACTTAAATTCATATGAGTGTCCACCATTGATAGCATGTATCATTTGTGTCCCTCAAATGATATCATCTGACTATAAAAAATATATTAAGAATAGTGTCATAGCACTTTCAGGTTCCCATAATAGGAGGGAACTGCTATTACCTTTTACTGCAACAACTACTCTAGGTACATTATCACACATAATGTTACATAGAATAACAATCATGATGTGATAAGAAGTTTATCAATATTCAAAAACTATGAATATAGTTTATCATAATGCATACAGAAGTTGGTTCTAGGGAACCAAATCTGACAAGATGGTCACAAAGACTTTTCACGGGCCTGGTTTATCTATATTTGTGATAAAATTAGTAATGTAACTCCATGGTAAAGTATTAATAACGAATAAATTAGGTGTCATGAGGTGGTATACACATGTTCATACCTAGACACACATTGTAGATAAATGTGGTGTCTGGAGTTGGTTAAAGGAAATTATAGTCCGTTTTGATATGAGTGTGGCTGGGAGAGCCATATACACCTATATATGGAATCCTATTATACTCCTATATAGAGGATATCTGGACTAATATATTGAAATAATCTTTAGTGTGATGATATAGTGTCAGTTATACACCAATATTTTTAAGTATCTTTCATGTTTGATGAAGGAACCTATTGAGGTTTCAATCAAGGAGTGGTATAAGGTTAGCCATATAATGTGGAGTACACCATTGTATGTTTGAGGGCAGTGAACCTCAATTTCAGTATAAATTCATCATTTTATATTAGCATTTAAATTAAGAGTTTTTTTATGAGATGATGATAAGTGTATTCCATTGGTGGGGAGTACCAAGTTGGTTGATGTTAAACTTCTTCCTTGATGGAAGAGTTTTTAATGTTGTGATAATAGTTATTTCATAGTCAAAATTATTTATTTTCATAGATGCTTTGGATGAGATCATGGATTCTAGTTTTACCACCAAGTCCTCTTAGGTATGAGAATGTTTATCGTGGGGAGATTGTAAGGACACTTTTTTTTGAAATGTGAATCTAAGAAGAACTTTGTTTTTTATCTCAGATTATTATAAAGGGTAAAATTGTTATTTTAAACTAGAATATGATCTTTTATAATTAATCTAACCACTCTATTGGTCCCTAAATAGTGTTTTTCCCTATTACAGGAGTTTGGTAAAATTCTAATCCATTTGAATTTCAGCAGAATAATTAATAATTAAATTTTAATTAATTAAATATTTATTTTTTCACATAGATTTTTTCATATATATATTTTTATCAGAGCATAAAATTGAGATTCCATATCCTCTATTAAGTATAGATAATGGGGTTTTCTAGTGAAGGAATAAACTCATGTCCGATATCAGAGCTGGGCCCATACCCCATTTCCTTTTTTATTTTCGTTCCTTTTATTTTTATTTTTTCTTTCATTATTTATCCCATGGATTCTTAAATATTCACCATTTGGGTTTCATTTACTAAAACTGATGAAGGATATGGAGAGGTATAGAAGGTAATATAAAGAGCGAGAGAGGAACGTAGGTGCCGCTACAATGCTCAGGAGGAGCCATATCATCGTGCGACATCTGTAGATCGTTGAAATGGGAGAAGCATCGACAGATTCCACCCAAAGGTAGTATATTTTTATGTATTTCAATAAATCCTCGTAGATTTACCATTTCTAGTTTTAGATCCCTATTATAGCTTCTTAGGACCCCTTCAAGGTCGATCTATATCCATTGGGGAGACAATTGGGGTTTCAGTCTTATTTGAGGAGTTTCCCATTCAGAAATCCCAACCACATGGCGTGTAGTTTAGAAACACACAATGTGTGTTCTTCCCATTTGGACAATATGATATTTTTAGGTGTACACACCATGTATACGATATACATGTCATGTTCTATTACTCGGTCGTGTAGTCGAGTACATGGCTAGACAACCCGTGTGTGGGTACATGGTCATGTAGAGTACACATGAAAACCCCATGCGGGTAACATACCATGTATAATTACATATCCATGATAATATATGGTAAGGCCATGTGAGGTACATGGGTGGGTTTCTGATGTAGGTTACACATCATGTAAATAGAATACATGCTTTGTGCGTGGTTTTTACATGCCATTTCTAGATAAAGTACATGCCAATGTGGTGATTTGAGAGAACATTCCATGTTATAGGGTATATGCAACATGTACTTCTACCTCATTAAACTTTTAGAGTTTTTCATATCTTTAAACCTAGGATTTATAATTGGATGGATAAATAGTCCATTTTCATATTTTTTTTACACGTAGATCGCATTGGTGAAACCCTTTTGTTGACTTGAGGACTCTTAAGAGACGTTTTAGGATTTTTCCTAAATGGACAGGTTCATCCTCTGGTATTAAAATTTAGTTATCTCCTAAGAGTGAGTGTCATGACCCGACCCTATCGGTCTCGAGCCGCAACTACCCCAGACCCGCCTCTATAGGCCAGGGGCTGGCGACAAGTACCGAAGGCGTAACGATCTTGGGGAGGCCTTTGCCTAAGTACCTATACACACACACACACATAGCCCACTCGATGCAGAAGTTCAAGGTAAAAAGAAAACCAAAGGACAAACAACTATAACCGAACCACAATCATGCATAAACTTCTAAATACAACAAGTAAAGTGCTTAAAAGTACTAACAAGATAACTGAACAGAAAAAGGGCAAAACACGCGCCCAGCCCGAAAGGTGCCATAACCTGGAAATAGGTAAACAAACGTAAACAGCCGGTGAGTCTCACACCTGAAATTCCTAATATGACCACTGAACACAGCCCAAGATCATGTGTCCCCTATACTCCTCTATAGTCTCGATCGACCTGTCCATCCTTTTCATGGGCATACCAAGTGCGGACAAAGCCCAAGCGGGGGTGAGTATAAAGATACTCAGTAGGATGCCCTAAAAGCTCGAGGGACAACAAGGAGGTACTAAAACAGTGAGCAGTAATTAGAAAAAAGAATATTGTAAGAGTACAATAGAGAGAGTGCAGTTCAACCCAACATAAGGAAGGAAGTAGACTTGTCCAACCAAGAGAGGCTAGACACGGAAACCACGTGGCATACCCCGCGCATATTCGCTTCTCCTAGAAGGAAAGTAACTGAACCCAAGGACTGGGAACAAAAGTATGGTCTATAAATATATATATATATATATATATGCTCAACAAGAAACTTGAATGAGTGCATAAGGGGATATCCATATCCAAGCTTAGCCCTGGAAAAGTCGCCAACGGTTATAAGGATATCCATCACTGATTCCCAAATGTCCCGCTCGTCAAAGCTGTCTCATTGCTAAACAATACAACCAAGGGTCCCGCTCCGGTAATCACAAAGAAAAGTCACTGACTAGCCACATAGAAAGGGATGAGTCTAAAAGAAGTCATCGGGTAACCCACTACCCAACCCAACTTGAGGGTAAACCCTAAGAAATCATCAGGTAACCCACTGCCCAGCACAGCTGGAGGGTAAACCCTAAGATGAACGGGTAACCCACTGCCCAGCCCTGCGGGAGGGTAACACCTAAGGTCAACGGGTGACCCACTACCTAGCCCCGCTGGAGGGTAATCCCTAGTACCCCAGTGGGTAACCAACTTTCCATCCCCACTAGAGGGTAAAACCAAAACTAGTCCGATAAATCTGCAATGTTCGTGCCCTCACTGGGTGTCACTAACATCGCTATTGTGCGATGGTTCAGTGTGCATCAAAGGAACCTCCAACCAATGCCCTTTCGTGTTTCCACATTTAATGAGATATCGAAATATGCTCCACATTCCCAAAAAAATTACACTATTGTCATCCTCGCGAAAATACACGCAAGATAGACTATTTACTCGCTGGAAACGGACTCCTGGCGAAAAAGTTATTCAACACCGCATTATGAACGTTCAGCATCTCGTGGTGCCCACACCTCGGTCCCGAAAGGGGTCGAGTGAACTGCACTATCGTGATGCTCTCGGAAAAACACGCCAAATCGACTATTCATTCTCCCCAAACAAACATCTGATGAAAAATTCACAAAACGCTGCACACAACATAATAGAAGGCCCGTGGGGCCCATGCCTCAACTCAGGATTAAATTCCTGAAACCACACTTGACTACTTTGTCTCGACTTCAGGGTCACAACTCCACTGATGGCGCCTATAACGGACACTGGATGTGCTCACGCCATCCGAAAGAAGAATCCCTACGAGGTGCTAAACAATACTTAATGCGCGTGTCGCGCCACCGAGCCCCCGTCTTGGGAATTAAAAATCCCCTAGAACATCTTAAAACCTCTGTCTCGATCCTCAGATCGTGTAGCCACAAACGGCGCATGAATCTGACTTTTGGATTGCAATTTAGAGGTGTTTTTAACGCCAACGGACGAAGACGGGGTGGGCCGGACAGGTTCGGCCAGTCCACCCCCTTCAGACCACCGGTCCGCGGCTCGGCAACTCGGAACTCCTCATCCACTATGGCCCATGGTTCACCAAATGAGCCACGCAGCTTTACCTTGACCAGCACGAGCCAGTCTGGCTCCTTTTCCATGAGACCCGCGCTTTTCGGATCTCGGCCGGCTCCCGGGGTCGTGAGGACCCCAGTCTCGTGCACCGCACGTCGACCGGCAAAGCCGGCCAACGCGCACTCCCACGGTCCATACCACCAGGCCACCATCCCTCTTGCCTACGCCGACCGCCGAATGGCCATGCCGCCACCCGGGGAGGCCCACACCGCAACCTGGGGAATCTTGTGCCTCCGTCGGGGAGCCGGATCGCCGTCGTCGCTCGTCGGACCGCCGTGCGGAGCCACTAGAAACTGAAGTTTTTGGCAGGAAAACTTCATGGGGTCACCCCGGATACACCAGGACTCAAAAATTAGATCCAAAAGACTCGTTGGAAACTTGGATCACGCCCTACTCAAATATGGCCTTCGCTCGAAAATTAAATAGCATATCGATGCAATAATTTGAGTTCAAAGTAGATGCATAATTAAAAAAAATGAGACACCTGAACCTACCTCGCAGGGCGTAGCCCTTCGCTTCACAAATGGTCCACCGGAGCTGCAACCACCGCTCTAGGGAGGAGGAGGAGCTTGAAGAAGGTTTCTCCCTTGTTGGGAGAGCTTTCACAAAAGAAAAACCAAGGAGAAAGAAGAGGGTGGATGTGTTTAAGAAGGGAAACACTTAAACACCCACCTGTAGGCATGTACCCGAACCTTCGACGGGGTCGAGGTTAAGCCGCATCTAGGGTAAAATCCACGTTCTAAGCATAATTGAGGTCTCAGAATTTTAATCTGATCCTCTTTTCAGATGTTATAATGTTCAGGACTGAGGACTCTAAATTACAAAAACGCCCCTGGTGGCGTTTTCCATAGAAGGGTCGTGCCTGCGAAAGTTACACCCCTCCTAGGGTAAATGACACGCTACGGACTCAACAGTGCCCTCAGATTTCCCATTAGAGCAACCTTTTATGAGTTATTATGTTTATTTGGCATGTCTAGTGTGAATGCACTTGATATTTAATTCCATCCACACTAGTTCTCGGAATCACACGTCATCTAAACGCACTGCTCTGGAATAACATCAAGAAAATTTCAAAGTCTTACAGGCTCAGAACCAGGGTTCTTACATCATTCCATCCTTTACGTTTTTCATCCCCAAAAAACAAAACTAAAAAAACAACTCGGGATACTAAGCCTGCTTCTGGCTCTCCCGTTCCTAGGTGCTCTCCGGGACCCTCCCATTCCGCCACAACACACGAACCAAAGTAATGGTCCATCCACACGGAGTCCACTCCTTTCGGTCCTCAATCGCCACTGGGTGCTCCATGAAGGTGGATTCATCCTCTATGTCTAGCTCTCCCCAGTCAATAACGTGTTTGGGGTCATGCACATACTTCTTTAGTTGCGACACATGGAAGACGTCATACACCCTCTCTAGTTGTGGGGGTAGAGAAAGACGGTAGGCAACCTCACCAACCCTACGCATGATCTCAAAGGGTCCGATGAACCTTGGGGATTGCTTGCCTCCCCGACCGAACCTCTATGTTCCCTACCGCGGGGAGACTCTAAAAAAGACATGGTCCCCCTGCTCGAATTCCAAAGGCCTGTGACGACGGTCTGCGTAGGACTTCAATCTGATCTGAGCCATCCTCATCTGCTCACGAATGACCTGCACCTTCTCTATAGTCAACTAAACCAACTCTGGCCCACAAGGGAGGTCTCCCCAACCTCTGTCTAGCATAATGGTGACCTGCAGGGTATCCCGTAGAGGGCCTCAAAAGGTTCCATGTCGATAGTAGAGTGGTAACTTTTGTTATATGTGAACTCTACCTAGGGCAGGTGATCCTCCCAGCTTAGGCCAAAGTCTAACACACATGCCCTGAGCATATCCTCCAACACCTGGATAGTGCGCTCGGTTTTCCCATCTATCTGGGGGTGAAAAGATGTACTCATCTGCAGCTGATCCCCGAATACCTCCTACAGGCCTCGCCACAATCGCGATGTAAACCGCGTGTCACGGTCGGAGACGATTGTCGAGGGTACTCCATGAAGACAGATGATCTCCTGAACGTACAGATGCCCCAGACTCTCCACCGAACACTGCTCTATGATGGAAAAGAAGTGTGCCGACTTTGTGAGTCGGTCCACTATCACCCAAATGGAATCATGGCCCTTCACTGTGCATGTAAGCCCTATGATTAAGTCCATAGATGTGCCATCCCACTTCCACTCTGGGATATCAAGGGACTGCAACAACCATGCTGGAACCCAATGCCCTGCCTTCACCTACTAACAGGTAAGACACCGAGAAACGAACTCAGCTATGCTCTGCTTCATGCCAGACCACCAAAACTGCTGCTGAAGGTCTCTCTATATATTCCCCGCACAAAGATGAACAACCAAGGGAGAAGTTTGGAATTCTTTCATCACCTCCTCCCTCATCTCCACTGATACTAAAACATTCCCCTATAACAGGATATCATGATTCCCTCCTTCAGAATACCCATCGGGTGCGTCGCCCGTGGATATCTGATCATGCAGTACTTCGCTTTCGACATCCCCCAGCTGAGACTCTCTCACACGCTCAAGGAGAAAAGAGGTCAACATCATCGACTACAAAAAAGCCATACCCCCCTACTCCACCAAGGTCAACTCTAGGGAAGCCAACTTCTCTGAAGCTTCCCTCACTAGACGAGCCTAGGACTTCCTAATAAGGGATCTGCTACTACGTTTCCCTTCCCTGGAGTGTAGAATATCTTGAAATCATAGTCTTTCAGAAACTCCAGCCATCGCCTCTTCCTTAGATTCAGATCCCTCGAAGTGAAGATGTACTTGAGGGTCTAGTGGTCTGAGTAGACCAAAAAATGCTCACATAAAAGGTAGTGTCTCCATAGCCTCAAGGTGGAGACTACCGCTTCCAGCACCAAGTCGTGAGTTGCATAATTCTACTCATGGGGCCTCAACTGCCTTGACCTATATGAAATCACTGCCCGCTGCTGCATCAGCACGCAACTGAGCCCATCTCCTGAAGCGTCGTAGTACACCACAAACTCAATTCCCTCCTATGGCAGCCTCAACACTGGAGCACTAGTCAGACTCTACCTCAACTCCTCGAAGGCCTTCTGGCACTGATCATTCCATGTGAACGGTCATCTATTCCATGTCAATGTTGTCAAAGGGGTTGGGGCGTACACCACAGTGGCGCCATAGAGCACCGGGGTAGTCTGGAGAGATCCATTTCTATGCTTGTGATGGACGGGGTCACCTAGAACAAGACTGCCCGGCTCAGCGTACCGAGCAGCCATGGTAGGCAGTGGGCGCACCATAGCGGTAGAGGCAGCATCGTGACTAGGGATATCCCAGGAAAGGATAGGGTGGTACACAGGGAGGTGTCGCAAGCAAAGAGGCAGGACCTGGAGGTGGGGGACAACGTTTCGAGGTTTTTCCACCACTACCACCAGGCGGCCTAGGCCAGGCTTTGGGAGCTAGCGGTAGGGGCCAGGGACAACTTTAGGCTATGGGTGTTCATGACGCCCGCACATGAGATGTTCTATGGTGCGCTTTGTGTTTACTCTACGCTTGCTTCGGTACTAGTAGACACAAGAGCTTTCCTGCTACTGAAGACTCTTCTCTGAAGAGAACACTGCTAAGCCCAGTCAGCTACCGTCCCACATCCAAGAATCTCTTTTTCATGAGTTCCCACTCTAGAACCCCGACATAAGTAGGGATGCACAGGGGCACTACACTAGCATGGATCTCCCTACAAAGATCCTTATCAAACTTCTGCACCCGAAAGTAACTATCGCGGATCATATCCTTCGAGTAGCATGTAAGATCAGTAAACCGGGCCATGTAATGCACCACGGTCATCCCCCCTAGTTCCACTCCAGAAGCTCCTGAATCCAAATGGAGTGTAAACAAGATGGGGAGTAATCCTCTCGGAAGAGCTTCTGGAAGCTATCCCACGTGAGAGACGACTCATCGTGGGTCTGCGTAACCAACCCCCACCAACACCCAGACGTCCTGAGGAAAAGGCTAGCAGCTAGAGATACCATCTGGTCTGTTGTGGTCTGTACCAGCATGAAAAGTTGATCCACAGATTCTATCTAGTTTTTTGCTGCCTAGGGATAGATGTCCCCACGAAACGTATGCGGCCGCTGACGCTGGAAGTCTATCTCGGAGCACACTCAGCCAGCGGTCAACCTTGGCCTATACTGCTGGTACAAACTGCTACTCTCTAGGTGGAGGGGCTACTTTTGAAGCATTGGGTGAAAGGGGATCACATGAGGGTCCCTGAACTAACGCCTCGTCACTCGTCTGGTTGTCATTATGAACTGGAGAGGGTAACCTGGCTGGATGCTGTCGTGGGGGAATCCTGAAAATTATCAAGTATTTCCGAAATTAGATGAGCATATATATATAATAGAAATAACAAAGGGGAGCTGACTCAAAAAGTACAGTCAAAGACAAAATCCTACTAGATGCATGTTCCAAAGTTCCCTGCAACAAATGTCTCGTCGTGCCAAGTCGATAAGCGGGTTATCAGGGTCCTGGTGAATGCATACGTCGGCTGCCTGTACCATCACTGGACTCCCTGGCCTGAGAGCCGCTCTCAAGACACGTCGACACTATTTCCCTAAATCCCATCCAATTCCTTTTTAGGGATATCAAAACAATTACCCAAGGAACAAACCACCTCTGATACCACTTTGTCACAAACTGACCCTACCTGTCTCGAGCCGAAACTACCCTAGGCCAGCCCCAATAGGCCAGGGGCTGGCGACAAGCGCCCGAGGCATAATGATCTTGGGGATTCCTTCGCCTAATTACCTGTACACAAACACAACCCACTCGATGCAGAAGTGCAGAGTAAAAAAAGAAAACCTAAGGACAACCAACTATAACCCAAGAAAAATCATGCATAAACTTCTAAATAGAACAAGTAATGTACTGAACAGTACTGACAAGATAACTGAACAGAAAAAGGGAAAAACACGTGTCCAACTCAAAAGGTTCCACAACCCAGAAACAAGTAAAGAAAATTAAACAGCTGGTGAGTCTCACACCTAAAATTCCTACTACGACCACTGAATGCAGCCCAAGCTCATGTGTCCTCTACGCTCCTCCATAGTCTCGATCGATCTGTCCGTCATCTTCAAGGACAAACCTAGTGTGGGAAAATCCCAAGTAGGGGTGAGTTTAAATGTACTCAGTAGGATTCCCCAAAAGCTCGAGGGAGAAAGAATATGGTACTAAAACGGTGACTAGTAGACAAAACAAAGAACAATGTAAGAGTCCAATATAGAGAGTGCATCTCAACCCAATAGAAGGAAGGGAGTAGACTCATCCAACCAAGAGAACCTAGACCCGGAAAGCATGTGGCATACCTCGCGCTTCTTCACTCCTCCTAGAAGGAAAGTAACTGAACCCATGGAATGGGAACAAAAGTAGGGTGTATAAATATATATGCTCAAAAAGAAACCTGAACGAGTGCGTATGGGGATCTCCATCTCCAGACTTTTCCCAGGAACAGTCGCCAACAGTTCTAAGGATATCCATCACTAATGCCCAATAGTCCCGCACGTCAAAGTTGTCTCATCGCTAATCCATACAACCAAGGGTCCTACTCTAGTAATCGTGGAGAAATGTCACTGACTAGCCACATAGAAAGGGCTGAGTCTGAAAGAAGTCGTCGGGTAACCCACTGCCCAGGCCAGCTAGAGGGTAAACCCTAAGAGGTCATCGGGTAACCCACTGCCCAACCCAGCTGTAGGGTAAACCCTAAGATGAATGGGTATCCCCCATCCCAGCCCCGCTGGAGGGTAAACCCTAAGGTTAATGGGTAACCCACTGCCCAGCCCCACTGGAGGGTAAACCCTGGTATGCCGGTGGGTAACCCACTTCCAAGCCCCACTGGAGGGTAAATTTGAAACTGGTCCGATAAATCTACATTGCTCGTTCCATCATTGGGTATCACTAGCATTGCAATCGTACGTTGGTTCGGTGTGCGTCAATGGAACCTCCCACCAATGCCCTTTTATGTTTCCAATTTTTATTAGATCTCTAAAGAGGCTCCTCACACCCAAATAGATTACACCATTGTAATCCTTGCGCAAAAACACGTGAGATAGACTATTTACTCGCTAGAAACAGACTCCTGAAGAAAACATTATTCAATAATGCTTTATGCTCGTACGACGTCTCGTGGGGCCCACACCTCAGTCTAAAAAGTGGCCAGGAAAACTGCTCCACCGCGATGCTCTCTAAAAAACACACCAAATCAACTATTCATTCGCCCTGAATGGATGTTTGATGAAAAAGTCGCAAAACGCTGCACACAACATAAGAGATGGACCTTGGGGCCAACACCTCAACTTAGGATTCAATGCCCAAAACCACCCTAGAATACTTCATCGCGACACCCGGGTCACAAAACTACTGACGGAGTCTAAAATGGACTTCGTATGTGCTCGCACCATCCGAAAGAAGAATCCTGGCGAGGCGCTAATCAATACTTAACTGGCGTGTCGTGCCACCCAGCCCCCATATCTTGAATTAAAAATCCCCAAGATCATCTCAAAACCTCCGTCTCGAGATTAAGATCGTTTCTCCATAGACGGATCATGAATCCAACATCTGGTTTTCAATTTATATGTTTTTTAATTCCAATAGGTGGAGACGGGGTGGGCCGGACCGGTTCGGCCGGTCCACCCCCTTCAGACCGGCGGTCCGCGGCTCGGCCGCCCGGTCCACCGTGGCCCGCGGTTCACCGTGTGGCTTTACCCGGACCGACATGAGCCAGTTCAACTCCTTTTACATGAGAGCCACGCTTTTCAGGTCTCAGCCGGCTCCCGGGGTCGTGACGACCACGGTCTCGCACGCCGCCCGCCGACCGGCGAAGCCGACCAGTGCGCGCTCCCGCGGCCCGAACTATCGGGCCGCCGTCCCTCTTTCCCGCTCTGACCGCAAAAGGGCCATGTTGCCACTTGGGGAAGCCTACGACACCTCTTGGTGAAGCCCGCACCACCGACGGGGAGCCGCGCTGCCAACGTCGCCCGTCGGACTGCCACGCGGAGCCGCCAGAAACGGGGGTTTTTTGCCGGAAAACTTCCCAGGGTCACCCCGGAATCCCTGAGACTCGGAAATTCGATCCTAAAGACTCGTTGGAAAACTCATATTGATCCATACTCAAATATGGCCTACACTCAAAAAATAAACATCATATCTATGTTATAATTTGACTGCAAAGTAGATGTCGAGTTTAAAAAAAATGAAACACACGAACCTACCTCGCAGGGCGTAGCCCATCGCTTCACGAACGGTCCGTCGGAGCCACAACCATCTTATTGGGGATTAGGAGGAGCTTGAAGAAGGTTGATACCTTGTTGGGAGATCTTTCACCAGAGAAAAGCCTAGGAGGAAGAATAGGGGTGGATGTGTTTAAGTAGGAAAACACTTAAACACCCACCAGTAGGCCCGTACCCGAACTTTAGGTGGGGTCAGGGTTAAGCCGCCTCTAGGGTAAAATCCATGTTCTGTGCGCAATGGCGGTATCAAAATTTTAATCTGAGACTTTGCTTAGAAGTTATAAAGTTCACGCCTGATGCCGCTAAATTACAAAAACGCCCCTGGTGGAATTTTCCACAAAAGGGTCGCACCCACGAATGTTACACCCCTCCTAGGGTGAATGGAATGCTACGGACTCAACAGTGGCCTCATTTTTCCCATCTGATCAATCGTTTAGGAGTTATTCTGTTTGTTTGGTGTGTCTAGTGTGAACGCACTTAAAATTTAATTCTGGCCACACCGGGTCTCGGAATCATACGTCGTTTGAACGCCCAGCTCTAGAATAAATCAAGAAAATTTCAAAGTCTTACAGGCCCAAAACCCGGGTTCTTATAGTGAGACCCTTTATTTTGGGTAGGACACAATCTATATCTCTAGACTGGTGTATTATGAATTTTCATTTCAGTATAAGAGGCCATATTATATTTTGACCTAGAGGATCTTGAGTACGATGCTTCGACCTTACTATTATTTTTGAGGGGCCTTAGTGGGACATCTTCACTTTTATGATTAATTATGTAATCCCATATAGGATCTCTCCACCTATTTACTATTCCAAGTATCCCATGTAGGATCCCTCTTCCCTATACACTATTATCGAGTGTCCGATGTTGGATGCATCCTCCTATGTACCATCAATGAGGATTGTGAGTATAATTCATCTTCTTTGTACTGAATTAAGGGACACAATAGGTTCCCCAATTTTTTATTTTCCTTAAGTTAATACATCGGGTTTCGGTAGAGATGGTAGCAGGTGTCACCTTAGAACCTATATCGACCTGTTATTCCTTGAGGTTTTGGATGTAGTGGTGGGTTTAGGCATTCTACCACCCTCACTCTTTATTTATACACAAACCTATTTACTTTTGATGGAACGAGGATTAAAATAGGTTCTTCCTAATTTTTGGATGATGTTCCTGATGTGATGTGGACTTCTTTATTGGGTTTCCTGGATGTATTTCCTAGGATCCAGATTTTGAGCTTTTTTATTGTTTATTATTTTATTGGGATTCCTATATATGTTTCTTAGGATTTTTATTTTGAGCCTTTAATTTGATTGTTATATTATTATTGGGATACTCTGATGCACTTCATGGGATCCAGATATTGAGCACTATTGTATCTGATATTCAGGAATAGTGTCCCTATGTTTATAATACTTGGGCATGGCATCCCTATGATTATGTTACTTGGGAATGGAACCCCTATGATGTTTGGGCATGGAATCTCTATTGATTGTGATACTAGAGCAACACAGATAATTACACTTTCCGTGATCAATTACTTGATCATGGTGTTAGACATGAAGCACCCCACAGTTGATGTTATATTTACTTTATGAATGATTATGCTCTCCTCGAGTGATGCCTAGGATGATCCCTAGGTTTGGGTTGATGTACCATTACTGCATCACCTATATATAATTTTTTATGGGGATATTGAGGCATTTATATAAATGAATGTCGAGAATTTACATGGTTCCAGAGAGCATTCCTTTTTATATATCACTTAAGGATCAACCCCTCAGGGATTATCCATGTTGAAATGTCATGATTTTCTATGGACTAAGACCTAGGACTCAAACATCAGACTGGATTCACATGGATTGACTGGTATGGAATCCTTCTCAATGACCATTCATATAATTTTCCATCAGTATACAACATCCTTCATGATAGAGATTGGAGGCAAGTATCAGTGAACCCAGAGTTTGGACATGTATCCTCCTATGGTGAAATAGCTTGTTCAGGGACATTTTTAGTGCTGGGAAAAGAAGATATTGTTGATCAGTATTGTGGAACTAGGGGTCAACTTAATTATACATATCTTGAGTTGAATAACATCCAGTTTGATGCCCTTTTCACAGGATGTCCATATGATCATGATTAAAGACTCAAATATTGGCTGCTATTGATTTTGATATTTTTCACCTTACTCATGTATTTAATTATTTACGTTTGTGTATATATACATAAATATATATATATATATATATAAATTAGGGAATAATGGAATGTTTATGTGGATCACATACCCAAGGATCGAATGTGGTTTTATGTTATTTATTTCAATTACCTTTTCAGTTGTATCTCATATAGGATGATAATATTGTATGAGTATGCACTTATGATAGAATATTTATAGGTTCATCATTAGGGTGTCCTACTGATATTATTTATCACCCTTATACGTACACCTTGGTTTGATTTCAGAAATTATGTATGCTTTTTAGATTGAGTACAAATACATGATGGATAGTGCTAAGGGCCATGTTTGCAAGATCAAGCAGAGACAATCGTGTGGATTCTTTTGAACATGTTGGGGAAACATGGAAGTGTCATAGAGAGAGGGTATGCGATCTTTCTTAGAGTTAATAGTATAGTCTCATAATTTTATTTTAGTATCTTTTATATACTCCAACATGTATGGTCAGCCAAGTGGGTGACCAATGTTGTATGTATGAAATGGATGTTTGGTATTTTATATAATTTAATTTGTTATTATAACATGCTTCTATTTTAGTTTATTTTCTACTTCTACACTCTGATTAATACTTATTTAGACATTATCTGGTTTTTTATGATGTTTTATTACTCTGATATGATGACATAGTATCCTCACTATCACACCATAGAACCTCACTGCTAGTTATTAGCCTCTGGAATACATGGAGGTTCACTTGATTTCTTGTGGGGAACCATCTCAGAGCTCAGATTTCGTGGAATCGAGGTCTGAACATTACGTAGATTGGGTCAGTATGTAGACCTAGACTGACTGACATGCGACATGAAGAACAACACACCATGTAACCACTATACATGACATGTAGTATTCATTATCTTGTGGTCAAGTGCATGAGGTGTCCCAACTATGTCGTGTATTGGATACATGACACGATGACTAACATGTAGTAAAATAAGAGGTAACCCTCCATGTATGTTGGACTACATGCCATGTACCTCTAGATTGTCCATAGGTAGGTAACATGCCCCGTCTTGAGGAATGTGAAATGGACATGGGAAGAAGGAAAGTACACTCCATGTAATTTTTACATGCTATGTTGTCTTTTTCCGACAATGTTATAAAATTTTCATGGAAAGAAGAGTTAAATATATAATAAAACCTATTGATTTTGTGTTCAATGTTCCAATCATCTGGCTGTAAATTCCATTTCATTGGATTAATAATTATATATAAAATAAATTTCTATGTTAAAATTTTGACACACACGAGGTTGCCTTTAAGTGTTCTCATGTAATATATTAATTTTTAATGAAGTTAATTTTGTTAAAATTACAGATAATGGTGAGATAAGGATGGTCAGATAGAATTATGATAAATTGAATTAATTGTAAGAATTCATGTAACATTATCTAAATTAAATAAATAATTGAAGTTATTTATAACTGGATTTAAAATGTATTCTCGTTACCTGATTTGTGGATAATCATGAGATTTAACCGGCCATTTGTATATGATTGTTTTATTTTAATTTATTTTGGTTAAATTATTATTGATGGATTGCGAGTCATACCAACCTCTTTATTATGTAAGGGCCTTCATTCTCGATATTTGTTTTATGTAAACCCAATTTATCCATTTCATGGGATCTTCTCACCTACATGTATGTAACAAATTATGTAAGGATGGATCTCCCAAGAGATTGGAAGTGGTCTGAGTAAAGGAGTTGTGGTGAAAGCAATTGAGGTGATACATAGAAGCCAAGGAGGAATACTGAAACATGAACCATGATACAATTCAAGAAAATTTTCCCTAGGGTTAAGGGTTATTTTATCATCCACTAGATAAACTAACCATTAAATAATATCATGATCAAGACACTTCTGTTTTATTTTAGTCATTTTCATCATTATTTATTTATGTTTGGGGATTCTATGTAATCTCCTAATAAATGAATTAATGAGCCTACAAAATAGAATATAATATAACCATATTATACATAAATGTTTTATCAAACATGGATAATCAATTAAGTAAAATACACTTAATAATAACATGGAAAGTGAAAAGATAAAATGGGATTTACACATAAGGAAAAAAATTGTCAAAATAAAATATAAATTCAGATTATCCATCCACTACTTAAGTTAGAATCAACCTCATAGTTTAGAGTGCATGACCATCCCAAGATGGGCTGATTTCAATTATCATGGAAATTTTATCTTGATGTTTTGGGTTGACATAACTTAGTTTAAATTAGGGATTGACTACCGAAGAAACACTTGGTGTAACTAAGAAGAAAAGGTTAAGGAAATCATAAAATCTTATTTTAGGATTATGGAGTATACTCAATTGATTAAGGAACCATGATTTAGTGTTTTTTTAAATTTAGGCCTACCTAAATCCTTTTAAATAATTTTTTAGGACTGAGTCTAGATTATGAGAAAGGGAATACATATCCTTTCAAAAAGAATACCTAAGTGAAAAGATATTATGAAACTGATGGTGAGGGATAATGATTTTTGAAAAAGTGTGGGAGAATAATAACTACTGTATTAATTTTAAATCTACTAATTTGTTTTATAATCAAAATAATTACTAATTATCTTAACATAATCTGTAGAGATGGAAAATAAAATGAATTTGAAAATGTCATTGTGATCCATACTAGAGAAGGGTAAAATTCTCACTAGCATGAATTTCTAGGAATGGTATAGGCACTTGTGCATTGTACAACACCATGAACAGAAATTATACACGCTTGAATCCCCACTTCCTGATTTCATTTCCAAAGAGGATAATGAGGAAGAAGTGTGTATCTATTTGAAAAATTTAGTTGACACTATGGATGTAAAATGTTTCATGATATCCAATATGTCCAATGAGATTCTAATGTAATATGATTATATGGATTCACATAGAATCATTTCTCACCTTAAGGATATCTATAATGATAAGGATATATTAGAGAGATATGAGATCACCAATGAACTGTTCACATGAAATTATAGAGAGTCATCACTAGCTAGGGAACATGTAGTGAAGATGGTTAGATACATTGAGCACCAGGATATCTTGGGATTTAAGATCCCTGATGAGATGCAAACAAATCTCATTTTTCCTCATTACCTAATAACATCTCCAGTTTTATTGTGAATTATAATATGAGAAATAGTGAGAATATTATTTTATAACTTCTTACACTTATTCCCCAACTTGATAAATACATGGGTCACAAAAAACATCTTATCCATATGGTGAATAAGAAGAGGAAGAACAAGGTAAATTCATTAAGGACTCATTTTAAGACTATGTTTATGGATCACTGTCCTTCTAATAAGAAGAATTCTTAGAGGCAAGGAATGGAATATGATGTGGTATGATTTGAATATGGAAATTAGGGTCATTAGAAGAGAAATTGAACCCAACCAAAGAATCAAGGGAAGCTTAAGGCATGTCCATTATCAAGTGAAATATCTATATATATAAAATTTGTGTATTAGATACTTCATGTGGTTATTGAATTTGTATCCAAATAGAGGATCCAAGTAGATTTTATAATGTTGAAAGAGGTGAGGTGGATCTATAGGTTTCCAATGGAGCAATGTTGGCCACTCTAGCCATTGGAGACTACTATATCACATTTAAAACATGATAGATTTTGGTTTTAGTAAATTTTTATTATGTTATTAGTTTTACTACGAACATTCTTTCCATTTCTTTATTAGATATTGATGGATTTATTTTTAACTTTGGAAATAAAGGTTGTTTCTTTTATAAAGATAATATATGTTAGGGTATAAAAATATTGATTACCATTATCTATGTGCTAAATTATGAAAACAAAATATTGGTAATTGATAATGAATCACATACAGATTACTCATATAACACCCAGTTATGGCATCACCATATTGGTTATGTAAATTAGAAGCATTTGAAAAATATCTATTAAGATTGTTACTTAGACACTTTTGAGTGTAATCCACTTGAATGATGTCACACTTGGTTACAAGGTAAGATGATTAAACCACCATTTAGTGGTCAAGGTGAAATGGAAAAAATATTCTAGAATGTTTACTCATTTATGTGTGTGGAACTTTTGAAGTAGAGGCTAGATGTATTTTCTCATACTTTATTACTTTTACTAATGACATGAGTAGGTTTTAATAAGAATACTTAATGAGGTACATGTCTAAATAATTTTATAATTTCAAATATTAAAAGAATTAGGTAGAGAATTATCCTTGAAAAACTTTGATCATATTGACGGGGTGAATATTTTAACCAATACTTTATCAACTTTATATGGTAGTATGATATTTTACCTCAACATAACCCACCTTATACACCATAGTGGAATGGTGTTAATGGGAGGAGGAGTTGTACCTTATTTTAAATGGTGAGGTCGATGATGAGTCACACAAGTATTCTATTATCCTTTTTGGGATATATATTATAGAAATATTTTTACTTACTAAACTGAGTACGAACTGAAGTGGTAAATGATATTCCCATTTAGTTATGGTGTGGAATGAATTTTTTTTCCACATGATCATGCATGGGGTTTCAAGGCGTTAGTTAAGGCTATATCAAGAAATAAACTAGCACCCTAACACTAAAAGTGTACCTTTACAGGGTATCCCAAGGAAACATGGGGATACTACCCATAAAAAACTTTATAAAATAATGTTATTGTTGCAATAAAAACCATATTTCTTGATAATTATCACATATTCAAGTAGGATAATGGGAGTAATATTGAATTTGATGAAGTTGATGCTAAAGATATATAAGAGTTGGTACAGGAACTAATTCCACAGTTCCCCATGAAAGTAATTATTCGTAAAACAAAAGTATTACATATGATCACTAGAGAGGTAATATGACTAAAGAGATATGGTTTTATAGTCACCAATGATGGGGACTCATTATTGGTTGATAATGATGATCATTTCTCTTATAAGGATGATATAAAGAGATTAGAAGATATAAGATGGAAAAGAAATGAATTATGGATAGATTCCATGTATCAAAATAAATTTTGTTTTTTGATTTATCCACCAGTTGATTTAAAACTCATTAGGTGTAAATGGGTTTTGAAGATAAAACTGGGAATGGAAGGGAATGTAAAATGATATAAAACATGAATAGTCGATAAAGGGTTGACAAAAAATCATGGAATTGACTATGATGAAACCTTTTCTATACCTTCCATTTTTAAATCCATCAAAAGTTTCTATAGAAACATACCATGACTACAATGTTTTAAAAAGGGATGTCAAAATTGCTTTCTTTAATGAGTACCTTCAAGAGAATGTGAATATGACACAACCAGAAGGGTATAGGACACCTTGAAATTCCAAAAAATGTATGAAAGTTTTAGATATCCATTTATGGTTTAATGAAATCATCCAATTTTGGGAATCATCAATTTGATGACGCCATAGAGTAATTTAGTTTCATTAATAATTAATTTGATCCATGTTTTAACAAGCAGTTTTGTGGGAGTATAGTTGGTTTCATAGTAGTGTACGCCGATTCCATATTACTAATTAGAAATAATATACCATCCTTATAAGAGGTGTAGGAATGGTTAATTTAGTGATTCACCATGAATAGATTAGGTGAATATGTCTAAATTCTAGGGATAAAGATAATACATGATAGATCTAAGAGGCTATTTGGACTAAGTCAAGGCACATAGATTAACTAGATTCTGAATAGGTTCAATATGTAATAATCCAAGAAGGGATTGGTTCTAATGTCATATAGTATACACCATTCTATGAAAATGTGTCCTAAAAACAAGAGGAAAGAGAGATACCGAGTAATATCCCATACAATTCATTGATAGGATCCATATTTTTTTACATGTTATGTATGAGGCATGATGTTGCCAATGCTTTGAGCATGGTTGGAATATATCAAGAAGATATATATGAATAACATTGGGCTACTATTAAATCTATCCTTAAGTATTTGTGGTGAACTAAGTATATATTCTTTGTGTATGGAAGAGACCAATAGTTATTCATCAAGGGTTACACAAATTATAGATTTTAGATAGACTGGAATGATCTGAATTTGTAGTATAGATATATATTATGTCTTATTGGAGTTGTTGTGAGCTGGAATAGTTCAAAATATCCAGTTATCATTGATTCTGCAGTAGAGTCTGAGTATGTTGCGGCTTCTAATATAGACAAGGAATCACTCTGGATTCACAAATTTATCCATGATCATGATGTGGTACCTAATAGTAGAGATCATATCACATTTTTCTATGATAACAGTATATTGGTGGCTCTCTCCAAATATCCAAGGTCACACCAAAGGAAAAAAAGAACATGCTTCATAAGTTTCATCTCTTTTATTATTTTTATCAATGAGGTGAATTTACAGTGAGTAGAGTATCCATGGAGGGAAACATGGGAGACCCATTAAAGAAGGATTTACCTTATAAGAATCGTGAGTATCATTTGAGATCTAGTGGACTGAAAGCTGTTTTATGTTGGCTCTAGTTCAATTGGGAGTCTATTAGAGTTGTTTCCCTAGGACCATATTTTCTTAGTAATTGATTACATTTTTTATTAAATAATTTTTCTTATCACATATTGATAATTATCCTACATGTTATTTTTATGTGATAACATCCTTATAATATATTTCACACTGAATGGTTATAACAGTTCCCTGTTATGATGAAAACGTAGGGATTCCACGACAATATACTTGAACCTTATTCTATACCTGGATGATATTTTATAATGGTACATAATAAATATAGTATATTAGGGGTAAGAGGCTCATAATACATCAGGATACCTTCTAATGGTGTTCTTCTTTTGTAATCTATTAGATATGACATTATGAGAATAACCATGTTAAGAGGAATTCCATATTTCTATATGTCATTGGTTGTTCCTATGTATGAATGCCTGCATTGATCCTTAGAATTTAGTGTTATAATTAATGGATATCATGACTCGTGAAATTAGATACATTAATAAGAACCCTAATAAAGTATTCTCACAGTGAATTATTATACGTTGGGTGAGTCACGGGTGATATAACATTAATGGATAATGTGAGAAAGGATTTATACCATTTGTATCTTGATGAAAGATAATATATTAGGAGCATTGATAGGAATGGAACCTCTTAAATAATCTATTTCTATTGTGTTATATGGATGAGTTCGTTTCTATAAATTCAAAGAAAGGGACATCGATCATACAGGTTTATGGAACGGATATACAAATGGCTTAATTTGAGATATTGTCATAAAATAATTATATTACATGATAAACATTCATAGGAGGTTGGAAATATTTGTGGGATTAAACTATTTCTCTATGGAATCCTTAATGTGTTTCTGGATTCTAACCTTGGACTTTAGGTGGTTGTTCCCAACGCCACTAATAAAGAGGCCCCGAGAGTCACAAAATAAGTGAATCCATAATCGCATTTAAATTCTTGTATTTGATTTCACCATTTAGAATAAAAAATATATATTCATGATTGGTTGATCACTATAATTTAATCAAAATTTATTTTAAATAACAAAATATTAATATAATAATAAAAAATATTTATTTTAAATTTTGGATAATTTAATATTTATTATATTTATCATTAAATAATGCATAAATATTTATTTATGAAATAGTCCTTATTCAAGTATCAATAAATTTCGACGTAGGAAGGAGGACTCAGCTTAATGGTCCTATTGAAAATAATATAAATGATATTTATTTATATTTTGTAAAATTCATTGCACATTTTAAGTGATTAATAATTATTTTAATATTAATGTAAATTGGGTCAATAAGAATATTAAAGTTCGTAAGGGATTAGTGTGAAATTTTCCAACCCTAAACCTTCCATAATAAATATCTAATTATATAACTTTCTTAAATGGTAAATGGTTGTGCATGATGGATAGTGTGATACCCTATCAATCCCTAGAGAGTGATCAATAGATCCATAGTGATCTACTTTCCTCCTCTCTCAATCTAATGAGATACCATCAAGAGTTCTTACTCCATCAAGAAGAATTCTACTAAAATCATCCATGAACAACACAAGTGATCTGGATCAATCATGCTAGCACCTGACAGTTATATGGAATAGTTCATAGATTGTGATGCACAAGTGGATCATCATGAGAGGGATTCTACATTTAGTTCCTATTGTGAAATGATAGTGTAAAAAAGATATATTCCATCAGATCATCAATGATAGTGGAATTATAAGTTGTGTTAATTCTATATCTGCTAATAAATTAATTATAAATTACCTGTGAAAATCCTTCTCTTTTGGTTCTGTTATTTTATTCTAGTCATGTAATTTACTATATTCATCGGACATGGTATTTTGATAATTTAAATAAATGATTACATGTGATTTATGAATAAAATATGAGTTTATTATTCCATTACAAGATTCTTACACTGTGCTCAGAATCTCAACCTACTAATATAGTGGTGATTGGGTATGTTGCCGATCAGGTTATCGATTAGATCATAACCAATATAAGATTTTACCAATCATGTGATGAGTATGAAATCAGGGCCCTATATTGAGATAGAATATGGGACTGTGTGGCCATACCTAGATATTATATATCTATCCAGATAGGGGCATGTGATGTGCTCATTCATAAGGACGAATGACAAGTGATGTATTCATCGATCAGATCATCCTAAACTTAGACAATCAATAACATATGAGTTGGATATACGAGAATGACCTTATCTATGTCCCATGTTTATTTTATGTCTTATAAAAAGGGAAAATATGAGAAGGAACATTTTCATATTATATATACTATTAGAAACGAGTATATAGATATTTATGTTTGATGGAGATCACGCAAGATCCCTTTATATATTTCTTAGAATTTATGCTTTCCTAGAGACAAACCTTTTCTTATATATATGGATCTGGAGATTCTTATTTGTTTTCAATGATATAAAGGACAATAGGGTCACCATTTGTGGTTTACTGAATGGGGTTTGAGTTTGACTCATAGATCTTATCTAAAAGTGTTTATTGTTAATATGAAAGTGTTTTAGATGGGTGTTCGTAAGGTATTTCATTTTATGTGATATATTATGAAGTTAATAATATCCTTGTAAAATAGTTTTGTATGATTTATAAAATAATTTTTTTAAATGGTTTGTGAATTTACTGTATATGATACAATATAAGGTGAAATGGCACAAAATCAAATAGGCATTAGTGTAAGTGGGAGTTTGAAAGAGATGTTCTCTAAAGATATACCCTGTATATGATCATGGATATATAAAGTGTATGATATATTGTGATTCATGAATTAAACCGACTTTAATCAAATGAGTAGCCAAATATTAAGTATGTTAATATTCAAATGGTTTAACTAACGTAAAGATAACATTTATTAATACATTACACGAAATGTAATACCGAAGTGGAATTTTCATTTATGAGATGAATGAAATTATCATGGGATTTACACATGCATTATAAAAACATGAGTAAATGCTACAAAATATTAAGAGTGCCTTTGATATGATATATATATTAGTTTCATGAGATGGCAGTATATGAGTGATTGCTTCATGCTTGAATGAATACCCCAACACACAAATTTCTCATTAATCTACATCCTTTGTATTCATAGGTACTAGCATACTATGGAGATTGGGGGATCCCACTTGAATGTATAGTGATTCAGGTGCAGCCCGTGGATACACTACAAAAGTGGGATGATTAAGTTTTCCACTTAGTGATATTCATCAAATACATATGAAGGTGAAGATCAAATATGTAGTTGTTTCTTCTTCGACATAGAGTATACTAGTATTTTAAAAAAATTCTTCATTTTAGTTTTATCATATTTTTCATTTATCTTGCATGGCAGATATTCAAACTTGGGTTTAATTACTTCCATTTTTTATAATAAATGTTATTATTCTTGTTTAAAACCATATAGATATTTGACAGGAGTGATCAATACATGCAAGAGAAAAATTCAAAGTACATGTTATAATATTTATGAGTGCAGAATTAATTCACCTTGTTGAAAATATGGGAATATCAATTTTCATTTATTGTAATAAATTACACAACTACTAAAAATTATTTCCAATTTTTTACCAAAATGTTGAAAAAAATCCATGTCATTGATATTTCTCAATATCATCCATGCAATTCACATAAGGTCGACCCTAATGATATAGTTTCTTAAGACTAATATTGAAAATGTTTCCCTTTGACATGATATTGAAATGAAAAACTAAACTAAAATTACAGTACAAATATAGGGATGTACCAAAAAAATATAAAATTAATGTGTGTGTTTTTACAAATTCATCACATAAAAACTAACTTGGTACTAGTGGATCCGGAAAGGTGAGGTAGGGAAGCATTGTGGATAGGAGGGAAGCTTTACTATCGAATTGGAAGCACTAGGGATAGAAGGGTGAATAAAAACAAGCATCAAAGACAGTGCTGAGGGAAAAGAAAGGTCATGTTGGCCATCTTTTTAATTTTATTATGGATAATTCCCCTTTTAAGGGTTGAAGGGGAACCTGTACATGACCCGTAGGCCAAAGGCACAAGGCCCAACACACCCACAATACATGACCCGAAGGCCCAGAGGCATACCATGCCCAATACATGAACTGTAGGCCCAGCACACTTGAATTGACCCTCCCCAGATTTATGAATCATTGATCACCTAGCTCCCAACCTTGCATTGTTGATCGGCTAGCATTGCAACGTACAAAGCTACACGGTGCCTGGTCCCGATGGCGGTTGTTATACCATCTCATTCTTCCAATCCGGTTAGCTTTGCATCTGGTGGCTGCAACTCATATTTCTTTGATTCTCTTCTAAGGCATTTTTTGTGTGAACTGGGCTACTCCATGGTCTACGTGACCCGAAAGCCCTATGGATCGAAGGCCTTTGATGATCCAAAGGCCTTGGAGACCCGTAGGCCCAAACCGGTGGCCCAAAGGCCCAAATTAGGTGAATAGTTCTCGAAGCTACAGTACCGAATAGTAACTGCTTCAGTACTCAACAGTAACTGCTACAGTACGACTACATTACCCTCGGAAATTTTCCTCCACCTGGTTTTGAACTCGGGTCTCTTGGATGCCAAGCAGGAGCCCTTACCACTGGGGTACACACTCGTTGGTAGAAAGGTCATGTTGGTGATAGTAGGGAGGACTAGGAAAAAACAATAAAGGGGAAGAGAGGTGGACAGTTGACCGATAGTTCCCAAATTTTGAAACACTGACGTTTATTCAAGAAGTGAATTTTTCTAATAAAAAGTCTTCGAACATTGGTGTTTGGTTGATCGGTGTGCAAGGGTAAAAAACTAGGCGGTGATTATCGAAAAAAATGAAAATAGATTCCTAGTGGGCAGAGACAAGCAATGATTATAGCAGTTGTGAAGATGCAACAGAATTTCGGTGAGCAGTTTGGGGAGTCACTACCACATATCTCACTTTATCCAGCACTAACCTTTAATAGAAATATCAAAAAACACTAATAAAGTTGGGAATTTTATCAGTTCTCGCAAAAAGTGCTGATAAAGCTACCTTTTATCAGTGATAACAAAAGTTCTATTAAATGGGTACTCTTTATTAGCGTTTTTTTCTTGCACTAATAAAATTATCCCATTTACTAGAAATTTTTTAGTGCTAATAAATGTGACACCTTTATAAGTTATTTTTTATAGCACCAATAAAGGTCACAGTGAGTAATTCAATTTTTCTATAAATATTTAGATAATTTTTATATTAAAATAACTATATATATGTAAATATAATATATAAATATTATTTGTATAACTTTTAATAAAAATGATTATTATTTTCATAATTTTATATATTAAATTTTATTAAATTTATATTAGTCAAAATGTTTAATATTTCATTTATATACATTAATTACAAAATGTGTATATAATTAAAATAAATATAATATATTAGTACTTTTTAAAAAAAATATAATATATAAATTAATAAACTTATATAAATATATATTTATATTGATATTAATTAATTTAATATATATATACATGAATAATTGTATATATGTATGTGTATCTGTGTATATATGTGTTTGTATATATGTGTGTGTATAGATGTGTATGTGTATATATGTATGTCTATCAAGTGTACTTGTATGTGTGGGCAGAAGGTTGTTTATTTATTTAATATTATTTTTAATATCTCTCAATTTTTTTTGTTTTCTGTATTTATTAATTTTTAATATTTATTCATTTTTAATATAAAATTATTTTAATCTATTTATCAGAAAAATATATGTGTGTGTGTTTAATTTAATTTTATTTGATTGAATTATTATTATTTTATTATATTTAATATAATTCATTTTTCATAATTTTGATGTTAATATATATTAGGTGTTTGGGGGTACGATTACATTTAGACCCACAGACACACCTCACACATGGGGCGATAAGGTAGGCCATAGCCCCCCACAAGGGGATAACTCCCCCATCAAACCTTATTTATTCAGTACATGACTCATATGTTTAGTGGGATTGAATCCCATTACATTGACGGTCGTCCTGGTGGGCATGAAAGATCATTACATGGCCCTGAAGGTCCATAATCTTGACCCAAAGGCCCTCCAGTGAATAGTGAAGCTACAATACCCATGCTACAATAGTAATTGATGTAGTGTTTCTAATGCTATAGTTCCTGCTACTATCCTCCACACCACTATAGTGTCATTGGTGCTACAGTTCCATCGCTAGTACAGTTCTGTTACAGTACATCTACAATGCAGCTACAGTGTCTATGCCCAATGGGTTTTGAACCCCCAACCTCAATGTAGTATTACAAGGTGAAAACCTATGTATGGGTAACGATCGACTCTCAGAGGGGGGAGTCGACCAAGCCCAGAGCGCGACGCATGTTCCCCAGCTAGGCAATGTCTTTGAATCACCTTGTGCGTAATACACACTGTGTCTCAGTCTGGCGGCACTTGAGTTTGCGCCAAATCCCACAAATAGTGAGGGGTACAACTAGTGGATACTACTCCATTAGAACCCCATGGGCATAAAACATGTGTATGGGTAACACTCTACTCCCATACGGGGATCCTGATCAAGCCCAGAGCACGGCGTACATTCTCCTACAAGACAATGGCTTTGAATCACCCTGTGCATAATACATACAGTGTTTGAGTCTGACGTGACTAGAGTCTACGCTAGTTCCCACAGAGAGTGAGGGGTACAACTAGCGGGTGCCACTTGACTAACATCCCTTGGGAAACACATGTGTATGGGTAACGCTCGACTTTCAGAGGGGGCCCTAACTAAGCCTAGAGCACACCACACGTTCCCCAGAGTGCGTCGCACATTCATAGAAATGGTTGTTGGGCCAAATTTGGCCCTTCAGGCCATAAAATCTAGGCTTCCAAGCCCCTAGGCCTTCGAGCTATATAATGGGTCTCCCTCTACCCAGTATAAAAGTGGTCTTTCCTCTTTTAGTAAAAAGAGGCTTCAACCTCAACATAAACAACTATAATAATATAAATATTTTTAATTATATAAAAATATTTATAATTATATAAAAATATTTTTAAATATATTTATTTATAATTATATTTATAAATATATATATAAATTTAAATAATTATAAAATTACAATAAATATATTTAAATATTAAATAAATTCATTATATTAATAATTATATATATATATTCATATATTA
Source organism: Viscum album (assembly GCA_963277665.1). Lineage (NCBI taxonomy): Eukaryota > Viridiplantae > Streptophyta > Magnoliopsida > Santalales > Viscaceae > Viscum > Viscum album. Next base: position 584,996,201 of record OY728120.1, read on the forward strand.
ATAAATGTATATAATTATAATTATATATATATAATTATATAATTATATATAATTATATAAATATATTTATAAATATATATAAACATTTTTTAACATATTTATTTATAATTATAATTGTAAATATATATATATATATATATTTATACATATATAATTATATAATTATAAAAACTATATTTAAATGAAAGTATATTTATTATATTTATAATTGCATATATTTATATATTAATAAATATATATATATATATATATATATAATCATATATAAATATATATAAATATATGAATAAAATTATATTTATATATTTATATAAAGTTATAAATGTATAAATATATTTTAATTAAATATAAATACTTTTAAAATATATTTATTTATAACTATAAATATACACACATATATATATCGATATAATTATAAAATTATAATAAATATATTTATTATATTTGTAATTATATATATTTATATATTAACATATATATATAATTATATAAGTATATAAAAATATAAAAATATAATTATAATTATATAAAAATACTTTTAAATATTATATTTATAATTATAATTATAAATAAATAAATATATTTATTGGTAATTATATTTATAAATGCATATTTCTAATTCTTTAAATATTTACTTATAATTATATAAATTTAATTTTTTTAATTATATTTATTATATTAATAAAATTTATCAGCACTAGAATTTTATAACTAATAATGATGTATCTTTATGAGCGCTATAAAATAACTCATAATGATCCATTTTATCAGCACTTACTATTTTAGAACTGATAAAATAACTATTTATCACCACTTTTTTGAAAGTGTTAATAAAAGCCTTCATGATCTTTTATATAGAACTCTAAGAGAGTGCCCTTCACTCACACCATTCAAGCTCTCATGAAACTGAATTGTTTCCATCACTCATCATCAATCTTCATGATGGATCAATCCTCTCAAAAGCTACGGTATGTGATTATTTCTACTCTTATTTAATCACGATCCTTGAACATTTCCTCCACATTACAAAATACTCACCTGATCTGATTCTTATCCCATCATATCTCACCACACCCAAAATAACTGACCGAACCTCTCTTGGCTGACCCCTCCAAAAACGCTCAACTTTCTCCATGGACATGTTCTTCATTTACCCAAACATGATGCCTTCACTCTCAGAGGCACCAGAAGATCATTCTGAAATACCCACCGAATTCTCAACCTAACTTTTAGTATGATTCCGCGACCGAATCCTCAATTGACTAGAACCATCGTCACACTCTCCTACCCACACTTCAATCGCCCCATAATTTATGAGTGGTTTTAGTCAATTATCATTCTCAATGATACATAAATAAGAGTTTACTTGGTGTTTGACTATTTTTAGATTATGTTTTAGGTCATGATGATGATCAGTAGTCATTTGGGTGAATGAATTGAATTAGTGGCATTTTTTCATGGAAATTATCATTGTGTTAAGAGTTTTAAGTTTTCACACATTTCTAAAACACTCATAGTGGTTCCACTTATCATCTCATTGATCAATAGGGTGACACATCTTATTTGGCGACCATCAGTATAATTTATAAATATTTTGTGTGTAAATATTTTAAAATTTTTATATAAATAATTTTAATAGTTGTTGAAATTTAATGGTTTAAAAATTAATTTATTCTAATGATTGTGTATAAATGTAAACTATATATTTTAAAATAAATAAATATATTGATTATGTAAAAAAATTTAATGATTATGTAAAATCAACTTTGTTTATTTTTTTTAAATTTTTTAAACATTATATTAATATATTTTCCAGAGTTTAAATTTCAACTTCTTTTTCTTGAAATTAAAATTATATATTTAAATAAAGGTATTTAATAAGTTGTGATATGTTGATCCCCCTCAAACAACTTTATTTATTTTTAATATTCCAAAATGGTTTGAACAACGCATGTGAAAGTGATCTTATTTTTCCTCGATCTACTCCATTGATTCTCCACCCAATCTCTATTACCTCGATCCAATGTTGGTTCAGCCTATCCTTAGCCTTTACGATCATGTTCACTCATTCATCATTATTTATCACTCAGATTTCATGGAGATCTAATTTGTGCACCAAAAAAACCATGCCCACTTATTATGTAAGGTAGTTACCACAAAAGATAAGTACGTATACTTTTTGCAGTGCGTAGATGGTAATCATCTCTATGTTTTGAGTATCCCTTCTACTCCCATGGATTAAAATCAAATAGCTTTTCCAATTTTCTTCCAAGTTTCCCTCTTACTCAAATGGATTAAAACCAAAATGTCTTTTGAAAACATGTCATTACATTGTGCATTTTTTAGTGACCATTAGAGTATCATCTTTCAATATTTTTTTCTTTTCAGGAAACCAGAATATGTAAAGCATACTATCCCCAACATTGAGATAGAAAATTTTAAATCTGAACTATTATTATTTTGGTATAAAAATAGTTATCAAGAATTGATATAAATAGTAATTTTTGAGTCTTTGTATTAAAGGGAATATGTTTATCACGTCTATGTTGGGTTCTGATAGTGGAGTTGTCTATCTTAGGACATGAATTAGTTCAAGAGATTGTATATTAGGTTTATATAATATAGAAAATATCAATGATAACATACATTAGTAAAATCATAACCATTAATAAACCAATTTATTTCCTTAAAATAATAACCATTAATAATATTACCTTACACTAATATTTTAATCATAATGTGAATTTTTTCTATGAATTTTTTTTCATTTTTTTATTAAATATTAATATTATTGAATCAAATTGCATGGATATGAATTGAAAATGGATGGATGAAAATCATATGAAAAACGTGCATGAGGATGGGATGTAAGAGTTCATTAAGTTTTAAAAATATCATCCATATGACCCTCTCAAATACTCAATTTGTGTTTACACTATGTTTTATTCAAGACTAATTAGTCTAGAGGAGTTGGAAGTATAGTTTATCTGTCCCAGAATAGATTGAAGTTATAAATGTTGGGAAAAACATCGGTAAAAACTGATTATAGCTAGTGACTAAGATAATAATACATTTTATGAATCATCCAATATGGTTACAAATGTGGATAATGATTAAAACCGTATAAAGGATGTGATTACAAGTGTGAACGATGACGAAAACCCTATAGAGTAAAAGAAAAGTATATCGAATTTAAACCTCATGATTGCCCAATTTTTTTTTGAGAAGTTATAGAATTGTGAAAAGACACCACTATATTCTTGTTGTACTAAATAGACAACATTTTAATCCATACTAAAGATTTGTACTTTAAAATTGGGTAACAGATTGAGGGACGCTAGTTTTATTGAGCTACTTTCTCTCTTGAATGATATTCTCCCAAATGATATAGAACTTCCTTGTCGATTATATGATGCTAAAATAATGGTACACTCAATAGGTATTGTTTCTAAAATAACACATGTATATCCAAATGAATTTATATTATCTAAAAAGGATAATAAATCATTTACAAATTCCAAATGTGTGGTGCTTCTGGATATAAGAAAGATGAACCGGTTCCTATGAAATTTTTATGGTACTTTCTAATCATTCCAAATATTCAGTGCCTATATGAAAGTGACGAGACTAAATGAAAATTTTCACTGAATTATAATACATTTCAAAAAGATGAGGAAATTCATCACCCGTGAAACTCTCCTCAGTGGAAGTGAATTGATCCAGAGTAGCTAGAATCTAGAAAAGAGATGAGAAACGTTCATCTTTCACTATCTACAGATGAAGTGAATCCTTTTGTTTTTCAAATAATTACTCAATGAAAAAATGTATGGTTATGTTGGTAAATTATAACCTTCCACTATGGTTATTCATAAAATTAAAATACATTATGTCATATTTCCTTATATCAGGACCAAAAAAATTGGGTAATGATATTGATGTTTATTTGGATCCATTAATCGAATATTTGAAATAATTTTTGGATTCAAGTGTTATGTTGTTTGATCTTTACAAAATACAAAGTGTTAACATTGAGAACCATGTTTTATGGGATGATAAATTATGTTACTTATTATAGAAATTTTTTTGGATATAAAATTAAAGGAACTCAAGGGTTTCCCTATTTGTGAACAAGGTATATGGTCAATTAGGTCGAAGCATTCATTGAAGATTATGTTTCAAAAACATCACATAATTATACCCTATTTACATAAGTACCGATCATGGAAGAAATCATTTGATGGGATTTTAAAAGAAAATAAAGCACCGTATCTACTATTATTAGATCAACTATTTGATAAATTAAAATATATTGACACTTCTTTTGGTAAAACATTTTTGAAAAACCTTACAAAAATGATTATAAAAAGAGATTAATTTTTCTATTACCATAATGGAATTGTTTATATGTCTAGAATTTCATTGATGTTATGAATGTTGAAAAAATCATGCGATAGGTTCATTGGAAAGTTACTAAATTCACATAGAAAAAAATTATGTAACTAATGCTAGGTTGGACATGATTGAAATGAGACTATGAGAAGATTTAGCACTAGTAAAGAGTGAAAAGTGTAATTTTCATCCTCCCACAGCTTATACTCTTTCCATGTAATAGAGATATCTGTTTTTAAACTTTTTTAATGATGTAAAGGTTCCAGAGGGGTATTCATCAAATATCTAGAATATCATTCCAATGAATGATTTAAAGTTAAAGGATATGAAATCACAAGACTATCATGTTCTGATACAAGATCTAATGACTATAGATTTACGCAGTATTATTTCAATAATTTCTATCATATATTAATGAAGCTCTATATTTTTTCAATGCTATATGCTGCAAATTTATAGACCTAGAGAAACTTCAAAATATAGAAAAGGAAATTGTTTTCATATTATCTTAATTGTAGATGTTCATCCCACTAGTATTCCATGATATTATTGTTCAGTGTATGGTTCACTTCATAAGGTAGAATCAATTATGTGATCCTATACATTATAGACGGATGCACCCCATTGAATGGTATATGATGATTTTGAAAGGGTAGATAAAAAATCCAAGTCATCCAGAATTTTGTATTGTGGAGTGATATATTGTTGAATAATCTATTGGATTATATACCGAATACCTGTTTTATGGGGAAAGAATAGTTCTACCTAAATCTCATCACACTGGGAAGATTTTGGGTGAAGAAATTTAGGGAATATATGTTTTCTTTATTAATATTACAAGTACAAAGCATGCCCACCTTTACATTTTTCATAACAGTTTAGAGGTTTCCCCATATATTGAAACACAAAATGAAATTCTTAGGCATTTCAATTCGTCATGGGATAAAATTTGGATATCAAATATACATAATAAAAAAGATATAGGATGGTTTTGAGACCAATTTTTTAAGGATTCAACTAAAAATATAGATTTAATTTCAGAATGAAATCAAAGCCTAGGAATAGGACCAAATGTACATGTATTATCTTATAATGGACATGTAATTAATGGTTAGACATTCTATACAAATGAACATGATGAACATAGTACCATGAAAATTAGTAGAGTTACACATGTGGATAAAGAGATTATTGTACTTAATACCAAGGACATAAATCGAATTTATGCGAATATGTCATAATTTGGTATCATCAAAAAAATATGGGAGTTGGATTATACAACATTTCTAGTAATAAATTTTCAATGCAAGTCAGTTGATAACTAGAGTACTATTAAAATAAAATAATTGGGATTATTGAAAGTTGATTTTATTAATAAAGGGTATAATGAAGAACTTTTTATAATGGCATTACAGGAAGTACACGTATTTTATATTCTAGATCCCACAAACTAAAAGTGGTTAATTGATATGTTATCAACCAAAACAACTAAAGGGTCATATTTAAATTTCAATGAGGATTCTCCTTTCATTGGGATGTCTCAATCATTTTATAGTGGTCCCAATGTATAAGGGGTATTTATATAAAAGGATACCACAATGAAGGGATTTTGATACTCGATAGTGGGGTCAAATCCATTCAACCATAGAAAAAGAGATTTCAATAATTAGGTTATATATTTTTTAATATACATTGTATTACCATATATTATTATCTATTCACTCATAAATTTACTTAATCTAAATTAAATGTTCCATCATATATGTCGATAATGACTTCTTCACTTGTCGATGCTCCAAATCCTAAGGAACAACATGTTTCTCAACATGTTGGTGCTCCCAATATAGGGTAAAAAAATATTATTCACATGTTGACACTACCAATTCAAAGGTAGAACATATTGATGAGTTAAAGATGAGAAAATGGTAGATGGTGTGCAACCTGTGTCCCATAAAAAATAGGATCATCACATCATGATGATGTTAGAAAAAATTATTGAGGTGAGAAAAAAAGGAATCAAATTTGAGGTTGGATGGAATGCATACGACCATCATGTTAACCCCAACATGGTCTTGTTCAATAGTTACATTTCGATCACCACTTGAATGCACGTTACAATTGATGTATATTCATGGCACAATGTTATGATCATTCTTAACACATTAATTTGTGAAGATGTTAGGTTAAAATTATGATATACAATATTTATTTTATTAAAAAACCAAATAATGAAATGTTGAATTAATCTTCATTATCCCTTACAGATTATATTAATAGTAGAATAATCATGAATGAAATTTGAATTAATGATCACTATAATGTCTCATATAGGATTTCAAAAAATTATTACAAATTATCATCTAAAATATGTTGAAGGGAAAATAAACCTGCACCCACTATAGATGTATGCACACCTGATAAACCAATAATCACTTGATGCATTTATTAGTCATCATGAGAAGATATATTTTTAGGTATATTAGGACGGGTAATAAATTTCAGGAAAATAAGTTTATTAAAAAATTTTATTAAGAATTGTTAATTTATGAAACTAAAACTGAGTGCTGAAAACATGCAACGAGTAGAAAAACCAACGTACCCCTACCGTAAAGCAAGGATGGGGTACGCTTCACTTGATAAATTGTATGTATTTTAAATCTATCATAATAATTTCATATGAAATAAAACAAAAACATAATTTTGTTACTATGTTTATATATATATTGATGAATCAAAATCTAAATACACATCCATCCCACATCATGTGCTATGGAAGGAGGAACATATAAATAAAGAAGAGATACTAATAGATGAAAACAAAAAAAGTGGGGTAAGCATGTGTAAGGTTGAAATAATAATTTTTTTAAAATTAGTATTACATAATAATGATTACTTATATTATATTATTTTTTATTTTCCTTAAACACAAGAATCATCCTCAACTATACCTGATTAACAACTACTATCAGTGCCCTTAATGTGTAAAAAACAATATTGTTGTGTTAGAGGTGTGGGTTTTGGTGTGTCCCCCCTAAAATATTTCGAGAAAAAAAGGAACATGGGGTAAAGATAATAAAATAGAATATTTTCAAGAATAAAAAGAAAAACATAATTAATAGTTAGAGTTGTTATAAAATGTAATGGGAAGGAATATAAGATAATAAGAAACATAAGATAAACCACTATGTGAAGATCCCCCCACTACACACCATCTTTGAGGTGATCCATTCCCCTAAAAGAGCTGTCTTAGAGGAGGTAATAAATATTTTCATAATTGTTTATGTGAAATGTGAATTAGGAAGACAAAAATACCTTTCCTTTACTAATATTATATGGGGTGAAAATGATTGTGATTTATATCTTTCAATTCCAACACATCAACTTGTTGTGAGGGGTACCTTGTATAATATCGAAGGATATATTTTATACAATAAACAAATTCCAATAAGTCATATGAGAGTGGGGATTCATGTATCTCATGATCTGAGCATTGAGCTATCTATTCCATGTGATGATAAAAATATTCATACAATCAGGCAAGCTGTTGAAACTTTTATATCACAGTCATTAGATCTTGTAAAAATACATGTTTATAAGGAGATATTCATTTCCAATTATTGAAAATTCGGGAAATGATGAATGTTATTAGAGACAAACAAAGGGAAGAGGTGAAATGGAAGGTCAAATCAAAATGAACTAAATGATCAACCATCCAAACAAAAATATCTTCACAAAGTACCTTTACCCCACCTATTAGACTCCAACATTTACTAACATTAAAGTTTCATGTAGATATAATGTTATTAAGTGATGATACGACCATAATTGATTTTGGAAAATAGATTTATGGAGATTCTATTGCAGACTATATTGGTCTTGAGAATGTAAATTAAATCCTCACACATGAATGTCTAGGAGTCTCAGTTGTAAATGTATACATGAGTTGTGCTTTCATGATTTTTTTCCAATAGTTGATCAACTATGTTAATTATGACTAAATATTGTTCATAATTTTTATAAAAATATATGTAAACACTATTTTAAGGGGAAAACCTATAAATTAGAAATTTGGAATCCTTATTTCTCCCATCAATTAAACATATAAATTCTTATTATCACCAAATAACTATGAAATAATAATGGATAAACTAGACACAATGGTTGAAATAAAATTTATAGATGACAGACACTTCTTAATACTCCCAATATAGTAGTAAAACTCTATAATTTAGTCAAACCAAATATATTTTTATTAATTTCATTACTTATTAATTCTTTTTTAGGAATCATTTATTACTCATTACACTCAATTTGGATACTCCAAATATTTATTTTCATGATTTAATGCATGGATAATCAAAAAACCAACCAAACGTGATGATGTTAATCAAATTTTAATAAACAACATGTAAAATTTTACAACTAAACTTAAAGTTATATATTTTATATTCTGTTTTAATGAAATTTATTTAATGATGGGGTGGTGTTTATTTGTTGTCCAAATCATGGCATGAGTATAATTCAAGAGCATAATGAGCCTATAAACTTCTATAAGTAGATAATTATTAGGGTATATATAATAATATTTCACTATAAAAACATATATAAAAATATTAATTAATTTTATCAATGTTTTTGATGTTTCAAAATAAAACTAATGAAAAATATTGTGGTTATTATGTTTGAAAATTTATGAAAGATATTATATACCATAAAAAATGGTATCCCTAAAAAGGTATTTTTGAAGATAATTACAATTTCATTTTAAATATTTATTAATCCTCTGTTTATTTATGTATTTTTAGTACCTCTAGGAATAAAGATAGGAATTATATTTTAAAGTGGAAATTAATTTGTTTATAAATGAATGGGAAGCACACCTGGTGTTAGAATGTATATTGAAATCACGAAGAGGTGATTTCCTAATACTTATTCAATTAATTTTATCATCATTTTATCTACTTTATTTTATTAACTTCCATATAACTTCTATAAAATACTCTAGGAATATGATACATACTTTATTTGTGACATGTAGGAATCAACCACACCTAAATATGATACAAGGTGTGTTTGGTATGACTCAAAGTGTATGTTTTTAGTTTAAAATTGACATTTTATTTCAAAAAACACTTTATATACTCATAACTAAGAAAAAATAATTTGGATTGTTTTGATACGTTAGGAAAACAATACATGAGTCTTTTTTTATGTGTATGAATAAATTACACCTCAATCAGATACACAGTGTTCCTGGCTTGACTGAAAGTGTTTTTTATTAGTTTAAAATTTACAATTTAGTTCAAAACATGTGTCACTAACAAAAAACTAAAAAAACACACTCATATTGTCTTGATAATTTATGAAAATTATTCATAAGTCATTTTGGATGTGTAGGAATCAGTTTCACTTCAATCTGACACGCAATGTGACCGGTATGGCTCAAATTGGGTATTTTTATTTTAAACTTACATTTTAGTAAAGAATAAATAGGACATACTCAAAACTGAGAAAAAACTTTTGTATTGTCTTTATAATTTATAAAAATGACCAATAAGTCATTCGTGACTTGTAGGAATCAATCGTACACCAATCCAACACATGGTGTGACCAGTATGACTTAAAGTGTACGCTTTCAGTTTAAAATAACATTTTATTAAAAACCACAGTTCACATACTCAAAAACCAAGAAAAGACATTCGAATTGTTTTGAAACATTATAACAATGATTCATAAGTCATTTTTGATGTGTAGGAATCATCCTTGCCTCATTATGTTGTGCGGTGTGACTAGTATCACTCCAAGAATGTCTTTTTATTTAAAATTTATATTTTAGTAAAAAATAAAAGTTTCATACTCAAAACTAAAAAACACATTTATATTATTCGATGGTTTAGGAAAATTAACTATAAGTCATTTTTTATATATAGTAATCAGCTACACATTAATCTGATACATGGTGTGCCTGATATGAATCAAAGTTCTTATTATCGGTTTAAAATTGATATTTTAGTTCAAAACAAGTGTCACTCACTAAAAACCAATAAAACATACTTTTATTTCATTTATAAATAATAAAAATTATTAATAATTCATTTATGACCTGTAAGAATCAGTCTCATATCAAAACAATGAATGATGTGACCGATATGACTCAAACTGTGTACATTCAATTTAAAATGTCATTTTAGTAAAAAAAGTGGCATACTACAAACCAATAAAATGAATTTATATTGTTTTTATACTTTATTAAAATGATCCACAAGTCATTTGTGACATGTAGGAATCAACTGAACCTCAATATGACGCATAGTGTGACCGGTATTACTCAAATTTCATTTTTTTAGTTTAAAATAAAATTTTAGTAAAAACCTCAAGTGACATACTCAAAACGAAGAAAAACATTCATATTGTTTTTATAATTCAGTAAAATGATACATAAGTCATTTTTGACATGTAGGAATCAACCTCACCTCAATCAAATTAACGGTGTGACCGGTATAACTCCAAGTGTGTCTTTTTATGTAAAATTGACATGTTAGTAAAAAATACAAGTGACAAACTCAAAACTAAGAAATTTTTTTTTGGATTATTTGAAACTTTAGTAAACTAATAAATAAGTAATTTTCGACATGTATGAATCATTCACTTGTAAATCCCAGTCAAGGTGTGACCGGTATGACTCAAAGTGCATCCTTTCAGTTTAAAATGATATTTTAGTAAAAAAAGTTGTATACCCAAAACTGAGAAATTTTTTTTATTGTTTTTATAAATTATTTAAATGATACATAAGTCAATTGTGACATGTAGGAATATTTCACACTTCAATCTGATGCATGGTGTGACCGGTATTACTCCAAGTGTGTCATTTTATTTAAAATTGAAATTTTAGTAAAAAAGAAAAGTGACATACAAAAAAATGATCAAACACATTCATATCATTTTGATACTTTAGGAAAATGATACATATTTCATTTTTGAAATTTAAGAATTATCCACACCTTAATCTTATACATAGTGTTCCCAGTATAACTCAAAGTGTTTTTATCACTTTAAAATTGACATTTTAGTTCAAAACATGTGTCACTTACTGAAAACTGAGAAAATAATCTCGTATTTTCTTGATAATCAAGGATAATAATTCTGAAGTCATTTTTTATGTTTAGTAATTATTATAAATTCAAACCAACACATGTTGTGACTGGTACGACTCAAAGTGCGTGTTTTTTGTTTAAAATGATATTTTAGTAAAAAAAACATGCGACATACTCAAAACCAAGGAAATGCATTCATATTGTTTTGATAATTTAGGAAAATGATCCATAAGACAATTTTGATGTGTATTCACCATTTGAACTTCAACTCGACACATGGTGTGACCGATATGACTCAGAGTGTGCATTTTTAGTTTAAAATAACATTTTTGTAAAAACAAAAGTGACATACTCAAAACCAAAAAAAATCATATTATTTTGATACTTTTAAAATACAATCCATAAGTCATTTGTGAAATGTATGCATTCTCCACACCTCAGTCCGATGCACGATGTGACATACATGACTCCAAATGTGTCTTTTTATTTAAAAATGACATGTTTGTAAAAAAGACAAGTGACATACTAAAAACTGAGAAAATGCATTTGGATTTTTTGGATAATTTTTTAAAATTATCCATAATTAATTTATGAAATGTATGAATCTATCACCCCTCAATCTGATTAACAGTATGCCTAGTATGACTCAAAGTGTTCGTTATCGGTTTAAAATTGACATTTTAGTTCAAAATGTGTTTTTTCTCACTGAAAATAATTTAAAAACACTTGGATTGTCTTGATAATTTAGAATAAAGATACATAATCTGTATTTGATGTGTATGAATTAGTCTCAACTAAAATTGACACATGATGTGACCGATATGACTCAATGTGCATGTTTTTAGTTTAAAATGACAGTCTATTAAAAAACTATTGACATACTAAAAACTAAGGAAATGTATTTAGATTATTTTGATACATTATAAAAATTATCCATCAGTTATTTGTAACATTTAAGAATTAGCTTCACCTCAATCCGATGCGTGGTGTGATTAGTATGACTCTAAATGTGTATTTTTATTTAAATTGGTCATTTTAGTAAAAAAATAAGTGACATACTCAAAATTGAGAAAACACATTCAGATTGTTTTAATAGTGTAGGGAAATGATCCATAAGTCATTTTTGATGTGTAGTAATCATATACAACTTGATCCAACACATAGTATGCTCGATATGACTCAAAGTTTCCGTTATTAGTTTAAAATTAAAATTTTAGTTCAATACTGGTATCCCTCATTAGAAACTAAGAAAACATTCTTGGCTTGTTATAATAATTTTGGAAAATGATTCATAAGTCATTTTTTGTGTGTGTAGAAATTGGTATCATAAAAAACCGACAAACGATGTGACCGTTATAAATCAAAGTGAGTGTTTTTAGTTTTCAAATGAATTTTTATTAAGACACAAGTGATATACTCAAAACTAAGAAAACGCATTCATATTGTTTTGATATTTTAAGAAGATGGTCTATATGTCATTTGTGGTGTGTTGGAATCATCCGCACCTTAATCCGAGACATGGTGTGAATGGTATTACTCAAATTGTAAGGTTTTGTTTTTAAAATGACTTTTTATTAATGAGTTGTTTCATATTTTTGTTTAATTTATTTCATTATAGTTTTACTAACATAAGAATTTTTTCCTATACAAGTGGATTATTTTTTTTAGTTGAGGTTTTTTTTGACAATTGATATGATGATATAGCTTTTTTCAGTGGGGGTCAGGTGCTAAAGACAATGAAACAATTTTTTTTTAAATTTTTGTAATAAATTGTGTTTTCTAATGTAATTGTACAAAAAAATGTTTTAAATATCTATAATAGTGTTTTTTATTTTCTATAAAATTTTTATTTCAATTAAATTATGAATTTGCAATATCCTATATTGGTTGTTGTATTATGGTGTAATTTTAATAGAACAATGTAGTAGAATGGATTTTATCAGCACTACTTTTAGTGTTGATATAGGGGTATCTTTATCAGGGCTAGATTAACACAGATAAAGGGACACCTTTATCCGTGTTTCTTTAGTACTGATCAAAGGTCACCCTTTTAATGATGCTTAAATCATCAATGCTTTTTAGTGTTGATAAATGAATTTTCTTGTTCTGTTGAAAGCATGTTCTATAGTAGTTAGTGTTGCGATGGCGAGACATGGGGTGCGGGATGTGGAGAGATTTTCGAAAGATGGTTTGGTGGGAGGTAGAGCTAGTGTGGTTGAAGTTCAAGCGTGTGAAGAGAGTGTTGGAGAGAGCATTCATGGAGGAGAAGCGAGTGGATGAGATGAAAAAATATGAGACCCTATACTAACCAGAGAGGAGGCTAGCTAGGAGGTCGAGGTGGTTGAGAGATGAGAGACATGGAGAGATGAGGCGGGATATGGAGTTGTTATTGCTAGTGAAGTCATAGGGGCGATGTAGAGAGGTGGAGGCAATGGGTTATCCCTTTTTAATTTGCTTCCCATGATTGGGGACTTGTTGGGCTTACCCTTGGGCCGAGCCAAAATTCTCAGTATCCACATTAAAGTGATGACAAATATACTCAATATAATTCAATATTTGATGAGATGTGGTGTTGAAAAATAAATCATTGAATGTTTTATTTAATTTTCCAAAAATTTAAATAGTGGAAAATTATTATAACAATTTCAAACATATTATTAAAAAATTATGGGGGAGGGGGAGATAAAGAAAATCTACAACACCTACAAGTACTCAGAGAGATTTGAACTCAAGACCTCCCATTAGACCCCTCAAATAAATAACAACCAGAATACTCCCATGGGGGCATAAAAATTTCCAAAATATGTATTTTAGAAACATTAAAAGGAGAATAGGATTTTCCAACCACCAAAAGTGGTTCTGAAAACCCTTTTGGTGGTTTGGGAGACCCTTTCACAGTCGTGCTAGGGTGATTAACAAATACTCATTTGCGTCCACCTACAACGGTCGCCCCGATTTTTTTTAAATATCTTAAAAGCTAGGTAGTAGGTGATACTGTGGCAGAAGTAGGGGTGGGAAGGGGGTGTGGGTGGCCGATGATGATGATGTCGATTGGGGGGGAAACTATGTTGGGGGTGACATTGATTAGGAGTAGGGGAAATGTTGGTGTCTCGGGATGGAGTGAATGTGGTGACGCAGACGACGAGGGAGGCAACGCGGACAATGGGGGTGGCAATGTAGGTGGGAGTGAGGGTGGTGATGTGGGGGGAGTGAGGGTGGCGATGTGGACAGATAGTGACAGTGATGATGCGACTGAGCATTGGAGGGAGGTTGTGGATGCAATGGGTGATGCAAGGAGGTATGGTTGGGATGAATTGGGAGAGATGAGGGGATGTGGTAGAATTTTTTTTTTGGTGAAAAAAAATATTTACCTTTAGCGGACACCGACGACGGTCACAATTTCTATAAATACTCAATTTTGATGACTATTAGAGACTTTCATCCAGTTTTGGTCTTAGTTAAAACTTATTTTTCAGATAGTACAATAAGTAAAACATAATTTGGTGAAATTTGATGCATGTTGGAAAAAAATTAAATAAATAAAATATTTAATTTACTCAAGTGATGAAACATATTATCATATAAATTAAAATATATTTATATATTTTTAAATATTTTAAAAAATATTTTTAACAAATCATAACTTTTATTTTGGGAATTATATGAATTTATTAATTTTTTTAATTTTCCTTGTGGGGTGGTTCAGTGGTTAGAATTGACGCTTTGGTTCGCATGGTTGAGGGTTTGATTCCTGCTGATTTTGGATTTTCATTATATTTACATGCCTCCTGAATTACCCTTGTGAAATCTCAGGGCATTGGGAGGGAACCATTTTTACCTCATTCAACACCACAAAGACACATATGAGATGTAGGGTTCGATCAAAATCTTAGTTTGAAACGGGCTACACTAGAAAGGACATAGATTGCAATGGGTCTTGTGGAAATTTCTCTATAGGAGAAAAAAATAAAATTTCTTATTGAAATTATTTGAAAATTTTATATTATTTTATGTTATTATTTTTTTGAAAAAAGATATAAGATTTTTTCAAAATTTTATTAAAGATTATATTTATTATTAATTTCACATAGTTCTTATATTTCAAGAAATTTTATTTCAAAAAACATTATAAACAAATTTAAAATTATCTTCATTTATTTATATTAGAGATATTTAATTTTTTATGGAGATGCCGCATGGACCAGTGATGAGAGATGTCTTCTAATAGTGCTGCATAAGGAGCACCTTGTGAGGAATTAGAGTGGTCCACCTAAGGGGAAAACGTGAGGAGTGGTCACCTCTCACCATTCAACAGTTTCTCACCCACCCATTTGTTGGATGCGCACTAAAATATACATGCATGAGATGCGTGTACACATGCATATGTTGCTTGATATATATACGTGTGTGTGTGTGATATTATATATATATGTGTACATTTAATACATTCATGTGATGCATGTATTTTTCATGCATGAGATGCATGAATAATATATATATATATATATATATATATATTTGTATAAATATATATATTATGTGTCTCTCTTGAATGGTTTAATGATCAATTAAAGTATTTTATCAATGGTTTAAATGTTTTTCATTAAATTCATTGAAAATGTTTAATGAATAATATCCTAGTAGTCTGAAATGCATACGATACGCTATGAATATGATGAGTCTCAGGCTTCGACTATATAAAAGGATGATATCCTCTTCTGTTGGGTCTGTGATGAGTGTGTGTCTCTTCTGAATCCCTCTTCTTCATAAGCACTGTTTATCACACCTGAGAAAGCACTATCACTACTTCAGTTACTCGGGTATCCTCACAAATCATTCGTGCATCCATTGGTTGGTGTCCTCCTTCAGGGGCAAAGTGATTTAGTTCACTGCATCTTGCGATCTTCTGAAAAAATTCCCTCTGAAAGGAAGCTTGAAACTGCCAATGTTCATGGATTCTAGGTACTATATTTTATAGTATTATATACATGTTAACTTCTTGACGATAGATCTCCTGTGTTTTGGGTTGTATAATGTTGCATATGATTATTAGATGATCACATGAAACCCATCACCCCACCCCACTTCGATTAACATGGCTCAACCTACAAAGATCCCGCTTGGGACAATGGTAATCCATGTGTTCTTCCCCAATCCCATCTCTAATAGGTCAGAGGATGGTGAATAGCATAGAAATAACATATCATGCATGTGTGAGGCCTTAGCCAAGTGAACCGACACACAACCACATTTTTCAACAACATAATAGAATAATTCATGCTTGACAAATAAACAATATGATATATATATAATATCACTATAGAAAAAGTGTTATTTATGATGGGTTATTTGTGATGGGGAAGGGCATCGTTGTAAATAGTTTGTCAAGAGGAAATATTTGCAATGAGACCTTTTTCTTGTCCCAAATAACTAATTATTTGTGACGGGTGGTTACACCCGTTGCAAATACCCTTCAATGGTTTTTAGTATTTTTGATATTCCATCACAAATACTATGTCGTTAGGTAGGTATTTGCAATGGGTCCTGTCACAAATACCCTTTGGTGGTTTTTAGTATTTTCGACGGTTAGTAGCAAATACTATGTCAGCAGGTAGATATTTGCAATGAGGCTCATTGAAAATACTATGTTGGTAGGTAGGTATTTGCAATGGGACCCATCACAAATACCTTTTTAACTACCACCCCTAACTAATATGGGGTTAGCATTTCTGATGGGAATACCATCGCAAATACGCTAAAATATATATAACATCATAGGATTTTTTTTCCATTTCACAACTTTCTCAACTCCTCTCTACCGCTATATTTTTCATTAATTTTTTTTCAAAGTTTAAAAATTTTCATCAGAGTAATTTTCTAGCCTTGCATCGTACAAAAAATTCTTTTTAGTGTATTTATATGTTGCTTCTATTTTTTAGTTAATTCGTTTTATTTTATATTAGTAACAATTATTGTTAATTAACAACAATTAAATTAAATTACAATTAGATTATTTTATTTTGCATTATTTATTTTTACAAATAAGTTGTTTCATTACGATTTAATTTTTTTAGTTAAATGTAAATAGTATTAATTAGTAATAATTTTTTTCAACTATGATTAATTAATAATAATTACATGTAATTAGTATTAATTATTATTAATTAACAACAATTGGTATTAATTACTATTAATTAGTATTAATTAGAAATAATTTGTAATAATTTGTAATAATTAGCAGTAATTAGGAATAATTAGCAGTAATTATTAATAATTAGCGTAAATTAGTAATAATTAGTAGTAATTAGTGAAAATTAACAGCAATTTGTAACAAATAGTAATAAATATTTATAAATAGTAATAATTATTAATTATTAGTAATAAATAGTAATAATTAGAAATAACTAGTAATAATCAATAATAAATAGTAATAAATAGGTATAATTAGCGGTAATTTGTAATAATTAGCAGTGATTTGTAATAATTAGTAGTCATTTGTATTAATTAGTGGTAATTAGTAATAATTAGTGGTAATGAGTAAAACTAGTAGTAATTAGAAATAAATAGAAAAAAATAACAATAAATACTAATTAATAGTCATAATTAGTAATAAATAGTAATAAATAATAATAGATAGTAATAATTAGTAGTAACTAGTAATAAATAGAAATAAAAAGAAACTTATAGTAATAAATAGTAATAAATAACAATAAATAGAAATAATTAGTAATTAATAGTAATAAATGGTAATAAATGGTATTACATAGTAATAAATAGTATTAAATAGTAATAAATAGTACTAAATATTAACAAATAGTAATAAATAGTACTAAATATTAATAAATAGTCGTAAATAGTAACAAATAGTTGTAATTAGTAATAAATAGTAATAATTAGCGGTAAATAGTAATAATTAATGATAAAAAATAAAGCGGTAAATAGTAATAATTAGTAATAAAAAGTAATAATATGTAATAATTAATAATAATTAGAAGTAATTAGTAATAATTAGTAATAATTACTTCCAATTATGGGTAACTAGCGGTAATTTGTGATAATTAGCAGTAATTAGTAATAATTTGCCGTAATTAGTAATAATTATCGATTAATAGTGAAAAATAATAATAAATAGTAATAAATAGTGATAATTATTAATAAATAGTAGTAATTAGTAATAATTAATAATAATTAGTGGAAAATAATAATAATTAACTGTAAATAGTAATAATTAGCAGTAAATAGAAATAATTAGCTACAAATATTAATAATTAGTAATAATTAACAGTGATTAGTAATAAAAAGTAACAAAAAGTAATAATTAGTAATAATTAGTAATAATTATCAATATTTCCTAGAAATTAGTGGTAATTAGTAATAATTAGTAGTAATTAGTAATAATTAGCGATAATTAGTAATGAATAGAGGTAAATAGTAATAAATATTAATAAAAAGTAATAAATAATAATAATTTGTAATAATTATTGATAAATATTAATAAATATTAATAAATACTAATAAATAGTAACAAATATTAATAAATAACAATAATTAGTATTAATATGTAATAATTTGTAATAATTAGCAGTAATTAGAAATAATTAGCGGTAATTATTAATAATTAGCAGTAATTAGTAATAATCAGCGGTAAATAGTAATGAAAAGTAAGAAAAAGTAATAAATAGTAATAATTGACAGCAAATAGTAATAATTAATAGAAATTAGTAATAAATAGTAATAAATAGTAATAAATAGGAATAAATATAAATAAACACTAATAAATCATAATAAATAATAATAACTAGAAATAATTTGTAACAATTAGCGTCTGTTAGTAATAATTAGCTGTAATTAGTAATAATTAGTAGTAATTAGTTATAATTTATGGCAATTAGTAATAATTAGCAATAATTAGTAATAAATAGTAATAAATGTAATTAATTAGCAGTAATTATTACTAATTAGTGGTAATTAGTAATAATTAGTGGTAATTAGTAATAATTATAGGTAATTAGTAATAAATAGTAATAATTAGCTTTAATTAGTAATAATTAGTGGCAATTAGTAATAATTAGAGGTAATTAGTAGTAATTAGCGGTAATTAGTAATAATTAGCGGGTAATAATAATTAGCAGTAAAAAGTAATAATTGGCGATTAATAGTAATAATAGTAATAATTAGTATTAAATAGTAATAAATATTAACAAATAGTAATAAATATTAAGAAATAGTAATAAATATTTACCAATAGTAATAATTATTAATAAATAGTAATAATTACTAATAATTAGCGGTAATTAGTAATAACTAGTAATAATTAGCAGTAATTAGTAATAATTAGTGATAATTAGCAGTAATTAGTAATAATTAGTAATAAATAGTTGTAATTAGTAATAATTAGTGCTAATTAGTGGTAATTAGAAGTAATTAGTGGTAAATAGCAGTAATTAGTTGTAAATAGAGGTAATTAGTAATAAATAACCATAATTAAAGGTAAATTGATGTAATTAGTGATAAATAGTGGTGATTTGTAATAAATACCGGCAATTAGTGGTAAATAGTGTTAATTATTGTTAATTAGTAATAATGAGTAATAAATACTAATAAATACTAATAAATAATAATAATTAGAAATAAATAACTATAATTAGTAATAAATAGTGGTAATTAGTAATAATTTGGAATAAATAGCTGTAATATGTAATAAATAAAAGAAATTAGTAATAATATGTAATAATTTGTAATAATTAGTAACAAATTGTAATAATTAGTAAAAAATAGTAATAAATTGTAACAATTAGTAATAAATTATAATAATTAGTATTAATTAGTAATAATTTGTAACAATTAGTGCTGATTATCGGTAATTAGAATTAATTAGGAACAATTAGAAGTAATTATAATTATTAATAGAGATTAGAAATAATTACAAATAATTACAAATAATTACAAACAATTAGTAATAATTACCAATAATTATAAAAAATTAGAAACAATTAGAAATATTTATGAATAATTAATAATAATTAGGAATAATTAACATTTTTTCTTTTTTTTGGATAGTGTTTTTCTTATATCAAATTAATCATAAAAAAATTATTTTATATTTTTAGAGAAATATAGAACAAGGAACTTGACAATAGTCATTATTAGATGATCACACTTCGATAAATCATCACATGAATCCACATAGTTCTAGTATAAGTCCTATATATATTGAGGGTGTTGAAACATTCTTATCATTTGCATCATCAAAACAAGAATTTGTTCCATAATTGATAATTATGTTTCCACGTAAAAAATGTGGTCTGAGGATGTTTGACAAATTTAACAACGTTAGGGGTAATCTATTGCATTTTGGTTTTCAAAAAAATTATGTTTTTTGGTATCAACCTGGTGAAAGAAGTTCCAGAGAATATACTAATAATTTCATTTCAAATCCATCATGGTTTCAAAATTTAGTAAATGATGTTGTTGGTACATTTTTTCAACAAAATAAAACCCATAATGATATTGATTTAATTTTTGATTTGGAACAATCCCAATTTTATGAGTTGTAGAGGTCCACTGAGTATGCCTTATATACAGGTTACAAGATAAGAAAATTTGAAGTAGTTGTAAAATTTTTGGCTATTAAATCATATAATTAATTTCCAAATGGATGTTTTGATCGTATATACTCTTTGGTTAAAACACTATTACCTGAAATAAATGTGTTGCCTATAAATTTACATGACAGCAAGAGGCTATTTCGTAATCCAGGTCTTGTTTTTCAGAAGATTCATGCATTTTAAAATGATTTTATCTTATATTATGGTGAGAATGAATCAATGGGTAGTTTTCATACATGTGGAAAATCAAGGTATAAAGGGGCTCAAGAAGGGAACTGTAGATTGATTCTTGTAAAATAGTTGAGGTATTTCTCTCTTAAACCCATATTAGAACATTTATTTATGTCTTAGAACACAACATCATTGATTTTATGACATAAAATCAATATTTCAACCGGTAAAAGATTAAATCATCACTCTAATGGTGATTCATGGAAAAATGTTGACCAAACACATCCATATTTTTCATTAGAAGCCCAAAACGTGTTATTGGGTCTTTCTACTAACAGTTTCTGTCCATTTGGTTCTTACAGTAGTCAATATTTTTATTAGCCTATCTTTATAACTTTGTAAAATTTACCTCCTTGGATGTTGATGAAGTTTCCATAAATATTTTTGACCATATTAATTCTAGAAAATCCATAAAATAATATTTATGTTTATTTGATGTCATTTATTGAGGAGTTAAATTTATTATAGATTAATGGTGTTAGTACATTTGATGTTTCTGCAATACAAAATTTCCTACTTAAAGCTACATTGATATAGACAATTAGTTATATCCCAACTTATTTAATGTTATCTAGCTTGAGTAAACATGGTCCAAAATCATGTCTATAATGTATGAGAGATAATAAATTATTTATGATCATAAATAGGAAAAAACCTTGTTTTTTCGACTATCATTGCAGATTCTTTCCAATTTATCATCCTTTTCAGAGGAACAAATATCATTTTTGAAAAAGGAAAATTTGAATGTGATGAACCTCTAACAATGATCTCATGTATGTAGTTAATATCATTTGTCTCTTCATAACCTACCATTAGTTTTGGACTAACGATAAACTAATAAAAATTTGATGGTTTTGGGAAAAAACACAATTGGATAAAAGAGAGCATTTTTTGGGATCCACGATATTTTTTTGATTTGTTGGTCCTTCACATGGTGGATTTCATGCATATTTAGAAGAAAAGTTTTCATACTTTTTATTTAGTTTTGGATACACCAGGTAAGACCAAAGATAATATAAAGGGATAATTAGATCTTTCCAAAATTTGCAGGCAACTAGAACTTAAACTAATTGACAATGTCAAATCATAGAAGTTAATGAATCCAAAATAAGCTTATACAATTTCCAAATAAAATTGGTTATTATTTTGTCAGAGAATTTTGTATTTGAGACTTCTAGATAGTTAAATTTTTATTTTGGAAAGATGTTCCAGAAATAGTCATATTACCAAATTAAAAGGTCATGACTGTCGTGTTAAAATGAAAATAATTCTAGAGATTTGATTAATAGTTTTTCTGAATTATATGTTTTGGGATGAGATAACAGACATATAATATTTTTTATGAGACATTTATGTGGTGAAAACAGACTACAATGCACTTTTCATACTTTAATAAGATGCTATTTTTATTTTATGTAAACTGGAAAAAATCATTCCACGGGATTTATTTGAATTAATAGAACATTTTATATTACATTCTCTATATGAAGAAAAATTTGGAGGTGAAATATAGATCTTATGGATGTACCCATTCGATAGATGCATTTAGAAATGGATGAAAAAATTATGTAATAAAGCATCAGTTGAAGGATCAATTGCTGAAGCTTATTTTCAGGTGGGAATTTATTTTTTCTACTCATTATTTTCAATATGAATATCCCTTAAAACATAAATTCATCGTATGTAATGAGGGACATATTGATGTTGCAATAAATAATTAATTTTTAATTTTTAATTAGCCTAAACATGGCTTTGATGGAGATCAAGAACAATGAATATCAAGTTGATGAATATCACAAAGCTCATACAAATATTCTACTCAAATGTGAAGAGATTAAACCATTTGTAATGTGATTGATTCTATCACTTATTCTATAGTATTTTTCATAGTAAATTAATATTATTTTATTTTTAGGAATATGATACTCAAATCAAGAAACACTACAAATTACAACAGCTACTCTTGAAGAACATATACAAAATAATATTTCCTACTTGTTTCAAAAACTCGTAAAATAAATTATTTATGTTTTAATAAAATAAATTTATTACTTATTGATAATTTTTTTAAAAAAATTTATGTATCTCAACATGTTGATAAAATTGATAATAGATTGTGTGTATTGAGTAATCCATCATCCAAAATGGGTAAATCTAATAATGCATATGTGGTGAATGGTTTTCGATTTCATACATGTGAATATGGGGAATAAAAAACAATTAATAATGTTTTTTTCTTGATAGGATCTCATCATAGGGAAATTTCGGTTGAATTTTATGGAATTCTAAAAGAAATAATTGGACCTATTTATCTAGGATAGAATTATATAACGATGTTTAAATTTTAGTGGTTGGATATTGAGAGAGGATTTCATGTTCATTTGTGCCATAAATTTTTTGATATTAAATATAAAATCCTTCTTGAAGTAAATAAACCATTTTTATAGGCTCATCACGTAAATAAAATTTTTTATTTAAAATATTGTGATACTTAAAGAGAGTTGAGTGATTGGTGGATCATAATAAAAATTAAATCTCAAGAAAATCAGTTCATTCAAAGTGAATGTGGTTTCACTAAAGTGCATGGAATTGAAATTTTTAAAGAGACTACTCCAAATCCATCTTTTCTAGAAAGAGAATTGAATATCGATGATGACACCCCAAAATTAAGGTTCGATGGGAAAAATTATGTTATTGATGTAAAAAATTAATTTTAAATGCAAGAGATGATGGAACAGAAACTCCTATGGAAATTAATGATACTAAGGGGGAATATAAAGATATTGACACCATCAGATATGAAGATGAGGATGAAGATGAATATTGTAATAGTTAAATTCTTGTTTTTACCATATATAATATATATAAATATATAATAGTTGTTTTCAAATGATTTCTAACAATAGTCATTTTGTGTTTCAGATGGGCCCAGATATGTTTCGTGAGTTGTAGGAGGCAGATCTAATAGATGACAAGCATGATGTAAGATTATCTGACACTTAGAATGCTAGTGGGTCAGTGATGACTCAAAGGGGGCATGGTATTGAGAGATTGATGATTAGAGACCCTATCACTGAGCGACTTCCTTTTTTTGGCTTCGATCCATTCATGGGGAGGTATGTTTACTTGTGAATTTTAGTGAGTTTTCATTTATTATCATCAATTTATTTATATACTAATTATTTGATTATTTTTTTCTTTTTTTTCATAGCTCTTCGCATATAGCTATTGGATAGAGGAGTGATATATCATGAAATTATTTTTATAGAAAATGAGTTACCAGGGATCAGATTCCCATTGCTGTTCAGTACCGCATGTTTGATCATTTAATGGTACACAAATAAATAATATTTATTTAATCAATAACGTGAGATTATTAATTGTTTGTAGGTTTTATGATATCCCATCAATGATGGCATATGTGACTCTCTCTAGAAGTCATGTGAGGGATGTTTGCATGATCGTTGTCATTAGTTTTTGAAAAATTGGGGGAGGAAAACAATGAGGAAATTTGGAGTCACAGAGATTGATTAGTTATGATGTTCCCACCAAACAGATTACATTTCATCTCAGGTTTGGGATAAATTATGTTCCCACTTGATGGGTGTCCATTTTTAGAGGAGATCATCTATTGGTCAACAAAACCAGGGGAAAAAGAAGGTGAAACCTCGAGATGGTATTCATACATTCAGTACCCATAAAGAACATATGGTAGTTACCTTTTGTAATTAATTTATATAACTTTAAATTTAAACTGTTTACTTTATATTCATATAGGCAGTTGAACTATCCTTTATTATGAAATTCGATATTTATAAGAGGATGTATAGTGATCATGTCACTTGAGATATTTGAGGTGATTTCTAATATTATATTGTGATAAATATAATTTATTTTTGAGTTTTAAAATTAACTAAAAATAATATTTTAACTATTTTAATTTTAAATTTCAATTGAAGGAGTAATATGAGGTCGCGATGTCTTAGAAACAGATAGAGATTTAGGTCGATACCGAGGATTAGACCAGTGTAGCAAGATTTTATGAGGCAACATGGATGTAGGCGACCCACTATTCCTTTGAGAAAGACTGAGTTATTAGTATCAGCTCTCAATTGATGCCTAGTAGTTATTATGGTAATGATGCAATGTCAATGTGCAGCTATAGAGGAGCTCATGAAGAATCATAATAATTTATTGTACAGTATTGGGAGTATTTGAGAGCTTAGAGTGAGATTATAGAGGGTATGCGTAGGGAGACGGAAGAGTTATGTCGATATTAGCAGTAAGAGTAGGAGGAGATGCTTCGATGACAATAGTAGTAACATGAGAAGACGATGGGGTACATGTGATGTCTGACTCATAGTTTAGGGATGAAGTCCCCTCCACTATCTCCTCCAGCTCTCTAGCTTCTCTGGAAGACCCCCATTAATTTTGTAGTTACTTTTTATGTTAAAACATTTGAATGAATTTTTTTTGTAATATTATATATTTACATTTCTATATAGAGCAGTTTTTATATTATTGCAAATATTGTGTTTTTTTTATTTTATTATTTTGTTATTATTTTAATATTTTGTTATTATTTTAATATTTTGTTATGTTATTATTTATTTAATTTCTTTAGTTTATTTATTTATTTATTTATTTATTTATTTATTAAAATTATAAAAATTATTATTATTATTATTATTGTTAATTTGATATTATCATTTTTTTAATATTTTTTCAAATATTGATATTTTATATTTTTTATTATATTATTTTTATTATTATAAATTTTGTTAATTTTATTTTAATAATAATAATAATAATAATATAATAATAATAATATTTTTATTATTATTATGTTATTATTATTTATGTTATTATTAATATAATTTTATTTATAATAATTTATTAATATTATTTCTCTGTTATTATTTTTTTTATTATTATTATATTATTATTATTAATACTATTTTATTAAATTTTATTAATCATAATATTTTCATGTTTTATTACCATTTTTTACGACAAGTATATTTTCCCCTCGCAAATAAATATTTACAATGGGACTATCGTAACAAAGTTTTTTAAAAAACTCGGAGAGACTATTTCTGATGGGAAATTATCCCCTTGCAAAAAAAACTATTCGTGAAGCCTTTTTTGGCTACAAGGTCTATCAAAAATGCCCCGTCACAAGTAAGCCAATTTTTAGAAGTGTGTTTATGTGGAAGAAGATGAACATCCTCATAATATTAAAAATACAATACCATAATGCAAAGGAAACACATAATCCCAACAACCCAAGTAAACACAGACCCTGGAAAACTGAACAATGCGTACTCCTTGTAACGACCCAATATGGATACCCATGCGATCCTAGGACGGATCACCAAAAGTCCTCAATCACACCTCTTGATCCTTAGATGATGGTGTAAATGATGATTGATAATGTCATACAAGTGGGAGATGGTTTTCCCTCTTAGATGTTTATCCGACTAACAACGTCAATATCTTGACATGAACCATAGTGTCAACAGACCTAAAAGTTGCATGGGAAAGAATCCATCAATTGATAGTTATTCAACATATACTTGGTTAACTCATGATGAAATATCTATATGATCATATATTCAAACCATAGAATATACCAAAATATCCATGAAATAAATAAAAAGGGCACAATTTGACTAAAAACTACTTTACATGAAAAATTACAACCAAGCATGCCCCATGGGGAAAATATTGGAAGACTTAAGGTGAAATACTCTATATGAACAACTATGAACGACCATAATATACCAGCTCCATAATTCCACTAAATTCTCCAAAAGAATCAATCTTGACACCACACTCCATGTGTGATTCCCTCCCATTCTCTAGAACACTAAAATCTAGTAAATGAGAGCTATTCCTATATCAAAATCACAAAAATAGTCTACAGACATTCTTAAGGGATCATGTGTAGGGTATGAGTGAATTATACCCCATGTAAGTATCCATATAACTTAAAAAAACTATCATAAAGCCAAGTGGGTAATGAAATAATATAAAGTAGGTATAAAAAAGTAAGCATAAATAGTTGGTTCATCCTTGAATGCCACATGGGGATTGATTGGAATTTTGTGGTGTTGGTGGAACAACCATCACATCAGACACATAAACTTTTTTTCGTTTTAGGCGGCTTCCAATAGGGTTTATTTATGGTACCCAAAACACCCAATGGTTCTCATATCTGTGATGACTCAGGGACCCATTTTTAAAATTTATGTACTCATTGAGGAACTTGGCCAAAGATACTTAGGAAATCACATTTTCCTAGAGGATGAGAGGTTGGGATCATCACACCCTTTTTGGGGGAATTGTTTCCCACTCCAGGACTCTCATAAATATTTATGATATGTTCACGAATCCATCATTAACTCCAAAGTATGATGTGTGTAAACCACGAATTAGTTTGTGCATGCACGGGAATGCCTAGCCGAACAGCCATGCGATTGTGGAGACATGATTTCATGATGAAGATTCTAGGGAGGAGCAGTTCCAAGTAGTTTGTCTTGGTTGTATGTAATGTTTGAAGCCTATGAGAAAATGATTTCTTTTGAGGCCTATGGTCCATATAATACTTACACCTACGGGCCTTGTAAGGGTTCAACCTCACCCCTTGAAATGTGGATTATCAAAAATCAATAAAAAATGAAGGCCTTCGGGCCATTGGATGGATGGTAAACCATGAATTAGTAATCAATTATTATAATGTATGGAATTTGGAATATGTATGTATTTGAGGTTCTTCATCAATAGAGATATCTACATGTATCCGAGTTTCTCAATCAATGGTACACTTTTATGAACAGATTAGAGAATCTTTTTTCATTTATTATCACGATGTTGATTTTGAGCCACACAATAGGGCACTATGGAGTTTATCATCATATAAGGAGATGTGAATTGTTTTGATGTCGTGATTAGGACCATGAGATGGGATTCCAACATATCATTGTGAAAGGAATCAGAACCCACATAGTTTTCTGCCACTTAATGGGACACATCATTCATTTTAAGGTCTTGTGACAAGGACCAAACTGTGCAGTTTAGTTTCATACGGTAAGGAATCCTAGGTGAATGTTTCATAGCCAAAGTTTGGTGTGGGAATTATACCGATGTGGCCCCGGGAACCTGAAGGGGATATAGGCTCCCAAATTTAACATGACCCTAATGGGAATGTGGTTTAGAGAGAATTAGGGTTGATTTGTGGTGTTGTGTTTGAACCATAATGAGGCTTTGTACATATCCCATTTAGGCAGAAATCAAATCCCTCATAGTTTAGTTGTGAGGCACCACACCTATAGAGGCCCTATGAAGGCTTTTATCATAGGGGAATATGACCCTTTTAGACTATTAAGGAACTTTTTGGGGCTTACACTGTATAGGATGATTTCCATGTTAGTTGGGCCATTAGAAATGTATTGGATCATGGAAATTTGGAGATTTGGTTGGGAATTACACCAATGAGGATGCCCAAATGGTTGGGGATTCCACCTATGAATGAGGACCTTAGGTTTCTGATCATGTGGATTTCATGATCATCTCCAACCTCTAATCCCACGTGAGTCATTCTTAGTTTGAGAAACAGGAGGAAGCGATAGATCTGGGAAACCACAAAACCTTATTAATCTTCTAGTGGAAAAGAAAGGGGATAAAAATGAAGAAGAAGGGGATTTTACATTACCATCTCCTCCCATTATTTTACCCTAGATAGTCATGTCAAACTACCCATCTAGATATAGTTCATGGGTATGGAGAAAGGAAAGGGAATGAAGTAGTAGAGGTCCTGCAAGAGAGATTATGGGATTAGTCTAGGAGGGATGCCCTTATGACTTGTTCCTAGGGTAGAGAGGAGGATAAGACACTACATCTCAATGGGAAAGGAAAGTGTGATACTCTCCCTCTCCTCTAGTAGTCATAGGTCCCTGGTCTTAGAGACAACTAAGGAAGGATATTGTCATAAACCTAGTAACTATGACCGGGAGATCTTTGACATTGTCCCCATAGTCATGGTCCTCATGACCGATGGGATGCATATCTGCATGCATCATAAGGACCCTACCCATAAGGTAGGATAAATGCGGGACACATATGATCAATGTAATTCATATTCTAATGGGGGGCATGCTAGTGTGTCTCTTACCACAGTTTTTCATGTTCGAAGGATTTAGCGGAGGCCTTAATTTGGTACTACTTTGTTGAGGGATACAAAGTAAAGAGAGCCTTTCAATTAGTGGATTTATAGAGGGATTAATGAGGCTGGTTCAGGTCAAGGATTTTTGATCAGAAGGTTCTTTTCATAGAACCTAGGAGGAGCCGAAAGTGCATCACATAAGGGGTAGGCTAGTGCGAGTTAGAGGTGCCTTGGGTGATGACTCACCTTGGTGAAAAAACATGGGTGAGGCTGTCATCTAAGAACTAATGGAATTATCAGGTGTCTTGGGAAGGTTCTCTCATATGTCTAAATTTTGGGAAATGAACTTCTCTCTAGTGGTCATCAATGAGGGGAAAGGGTACCACACACACGTGTATTATGTTTCAGACTCTAGAAGGTTTTAGATCACACTATCCTACTTAATTATCTCATTTATTAGGTTAAAGAGGGATACATGAGGAATTTATGAGGACCTAGTAGAAGGGTTTGTGTGACTATAGCTTGGATACTTCTTCTTATTTTTTCAATATTGAAAATGAGGAGCCCTAGGGTCATATTTATCTGCAAATAGGGGACCCTGGTCGAATGAATTTATCTGCTAAAGTACCAAGAGTAGGTTCCTGTCACAGTTAGATTTGGTTCCCTAGAATTCAACTTATTTTTACTTTATGATAAAACTCTATTCATTGGATGAATATTAATAAACTCTTTATCACATCATGATTGTTATTTTGTGCGACATAGCACGTGATAATGTCCTAAGAATAGCTGTCAAACTAAAAGGTCAGAGAAGATCCCTTCTATGATGAGAATCCGGAAGTTCCATGACACTATTATTGAATATATATTATATAGCCAGATTATATCATTTTAAGGGGAAAAATGATACATGATATTTTGGGTGGGGACTCGTTAAACATTGAGGCACCTTCTCATAGTGTGCGCCCTTGTTAATATCAAGGAGTATATTACGAGAACAAGACCTACCAGTAGGAAATTCACATTCATAAGTGTTATTGGATGTTCTTATATGTGCACATGTGTATTGTTACATAGAATTTAAGATTATTATTACTGGGTATTATGAATTGCACACTTAGATGTATTTAAGAAAACTCTGACGATAGATGTTCATGGTGAGGTAGGATTTGTTGGGTGCATCACATGTAATACTACATTAATGAATAATGCGAGAAAGGATTTTTCACTTATACAGAGGTAGATATCTCAGTCCATTTGATGGAAATGATATAGCTTATCTAAATCCATGGCCATGGTGTTCTCTAGGAATGTTCAATTTCGGGAAGTCAAAGAATGAGAAATCGAGCACATGGGTTGATGGGACTTGCACGAAACCTTCTTGATTGAAGATACCAGGATAAAGGTATATTATTACATAGTAAGAATTCGTCTGAGGTGACATGTCATTGTGACATAAACATCTTTCTCTTGGGTGCCTTGACCCGTTGCTAGAATGTAATCTTGGACATTAGGAAATCCTGCCTAATGCCATGAGAAAGGGGCCTAGAGGGTCACACACTAAGTGTAGCCAGTATCATAGTAAAATAATTTATTTATTTAACAAGTTGAATAAATATTATTCTTGGTTTTTATTTAATAATTATTCAATTATGCATGATTATATTTATTTCAACTCTAGTTATTTGAAAGACTAAATTATGGACAAAATGTATATTTATTGGAAAATAATGCAGTTATATTTATTTAATAAATAAACTGTCATTATTCAAGGCCCAGAAAATATCTAGGAGGATTGGTAGACTATGTTATGGGTCCGGTGAGAAATAATATTAAATATTATTTGGTTAAATAATATTTAAATACAACATGCAAGTTAATCACATTTTATGGAAATAATAGAACTGCTATTATTATTTGACATGAAGTTTCACATGGAATAATAAATCAAGTAACAACACCTGTGCTAATTATTTATTATTACTTGATGAATTAAAGACCTCGTTATGTGTTTATTATCTATATAAGCCCAGGGTTAATCATACCGACTAACTAATCATTGTGTGCACAACATCTTTGGAGAAAAGCTCTTGAGCCTAGAGAACTCTTCCATCTCCAAGAATGCTCTCAAGAATGAGAGAGATCCTCCTCCACCAGATCAAGGATAATGCATTGGAAGCATTTCTCAAGGAAATAAAAGGTGGGCATCTCAAGAACAATTATCTTCCACTCTAGAACCTAGAGAATCCTTCAGCGAAATCCAGATATACATAGAGCACATGTGGATCACCTCTAGATGATTCCTATCCTTGGGTTATACATCACAAAAAAGCCACACCTCAGACCCGTGAATAGACTCATAAATGAAGAAATAATCACCTATGAGGTAATTATATAATTTAATTAAATTAATTATAAACAAAATCTGTTGATCCTATCTTCTGGGTTCTGGGTTCTCTCCTTTTTCTTTTATCTTTTATTCAATTCCGAGGATACTGACGTTCATTGTCATATTGATCCCAGATTAATCATTGATTATGAAAATCTTCAAAGTTGGGTACATGCCCATCCATCACTTCCACTATACCCAGAACCTATAAGTGGGTTCAAAGGGGTCATACTTTCATTTATAAATATT
Source organism: Viscum album (assembly GCA_963277665.1). Lineage (NCBI taxonomy): Eukaryota > Viridiplantae > Streptophyta > Magnoliopsida > Santalales > Viscaceae > Viscum > Viscum album. The sequence goes on from OY728120.1 coordinate 585,028,325, forward strand.
TAAATAATTAATTGATGATTTACACTTGAATAATTTAGTTTTTCAATTCATGTTTAATCGTTCGTATAATATGAATTTTGAGATCTATTCCTATATTATTATTTCTCATAGATCTAACAGAAATGAATAATTTTATGATTAAAATTAAATTGAGGATTTCATTAGGAGGCACCGGTGGTTTTTCCAGATAACACAAGAATACACACTATTTAGTCGGATCTACATGCTATGTATTTGTGTTCAATGCATCAGAAGTTATTCATAAATTACTCAAGATTTGAGCATTAATGAAATGTGGTGTAGTTAATTCTTGCACCACATGTTGACTGAGATACATTGCGCACGGTCAGACGGACTACACATTGTGTGGCCCCTTAGACATGGTTTGTAGTCCCTTCGGGGCATGGTCAAGTCGTGTATCCCATACACGGGTTGCCCAGCTGGTGACCATGTAACGTGGAGTCTACACAACGTGTGTCCCACTGCACACACGGTGTACTCCAAATATTTTTAGAGTACACCTCACCATGCATGTACTTCAGATGGAGGAGGGGAGGGTACATGCTGGGTAGTCCGATCTACATATCGTGTACTATTTACATATTACACTGATTAAAAAATATATTATTGTATTATGTAACCCTTGAGACATGTACCTTAATGTAGGTGTAAAGATAAGACACAACATGTGATAGTTGTTTGAAATATATATATATATATATATATATATATATATATATATGTTTAATTAACATCTGTGAAATGTTCAAAGATCTACACATCCTGTATGAGTTGTATTAAAATTATAATTCTGTGTGCATGATACATGTCACAATGAATAAAGTGTATACAAGTATAAATACATGCTGGGTAGTTTTGGATGGGAATTAATTTGGTTTCTTACAAGGTACAGGTTATGTACAAAGTTATGGATGATAATCTCAAGGAAATTCAGAAAAGGATTAAGATAAAAATTATTGATTAATTAAAGATAATGATTAATCGACTCGAGCATAATTTTTCTTAATATAAATGATTAAATAATTGAATTATAGTTTTATGAAATATGTAATTATTTGAATATATGTGGATGACCATGAGTTAGACCATCCATTTGTATGAGATTAGTTCACTTTTAATTTAATTATTAAATTAAAACTATTGGCCTATGTTCCTTCACCTCATTAATATGTAGGATGTGCATGACCATGGTTTCTTTTATGTAAACCCCATGTTACCCTCATCGATAAGTGAGTTAAATGTATATGTAATGGATCGAGCTCCCATTCTAGTGGAGGTGGTTCATGTTAGGAGCTGAGAAAAAACCAATCCAAGGAGGAACAAAAGTTGATAGGTGGAAAGATATAAACACGAACCTTAAATAGTTCAAGGCATTTCTACCCTATGATAGGGTTAGTTTATCAACTTCTAGATAAACTAAACAATAGTAAATCTCATGATCATACCCTTTATTTTATTTCGATAAGTTGTATGGTTATTCATTATGGATGTTTGATGAAATCACTTAATTAAGGAACTAATAAGCATAAAAGATGGAACTAAAATAAAAATGACTTATGCATAAATATAATCTACACATGGTAAATAAATTAAGTATATCCCAATTGACATTAAAAAGAATGTGAAAAGATAATAAGTGGAAATTTACACATAAAGGATAAAATCCCTCAATTAAATATTAAGTCAGTATAGTCTTCCATTACATCTGTTAGAATCGAACCACAGTTCAAATTGCATGACCAAACCTAGTTCGGGTGATTTCAATTATTAGAGAATTATAATGTGAATTTTGGCGTTGAATTTATATAGTTTACATCAATGGTTTACTTCCCTAGTAGGACATGGTTTAATGGTGAGGAAAAGGTTGAAGAAATCCAAAATTAAGGATTTCAGGTTTGGGGAGTCCACTCAATAGATCAAAGAGCTATGAGTTAATGCAGTTGACATTTCAAATCCATACCTAAAACCTTTCACGTTGCTTAAAAAACCCTAGTTGGGGTAATTTGAAGGTAAATATGGATCCTTGCAGCTAGAATTTTCATGAAATAGGATATTATGAAACCAATGGTTAGGGTTATTAGGTTTCGAAAAAATAGTGGGAGACTAATAAATATTAATTTAATTATTTGTCTATATTTTTCAAGATAAAGTACTAAATATATGTTCATATTAATTTGTAGAAAAAAAAAATCAAAATGATATCAAACATATCATTGGGATCCATACTTGATAAAGAAAACCTTCTCACCGACACTAATTATAAAGAGTAGAAAAGGCGCCTTTGGGTAATCCTTCACCATGAGAAGAAACATTATGTTCTTGAAGAGATTTTACCAGTTGCACCTAGAAATGAAGAGAGTGATTTGAAAATATCTATGTATGAGAAACATCTAAATGATTCTATAGATGTTCAATGCCTCATGATATCATCCATGACCAATGATATCTTGAAGCAACACAAAGGAATGGATTCTTATAGCATGATGTCTCACCTTCAGGATATCTATAAAGATAAGGAGAGATAGGAGAGGTATGATATATCCAATGATTTATTCATTACTAATATTAGAGAGTATGTGCTATTTAGACCACATTTAGTCAAGATAATTGGATACATTGAGAGTCAAACATCATAGGGATTAAATTCTCATATGAGATTCATATAGATATCATACTATCATCACTTTTTAATACCTTCGACAGTTTTATTATGAATTATAATATGATCAATAATGAGATGTGTCTATCAATGCTTCTTACCCTGATTCTCCTTGTTGATAAGAACATGAGGTGTGAAAAACCTATAGTCCTTATGGTGAATAGGAAGGGGAAGGACAAGGAAAATGGGCATACTATTTATAAATAATATAACACCTCCAAGCACTATCTGACCAAGAAGAAGAGGATCTAGAGGTAGGGCAAGGAAAAGGAGGCAATATTCCTTGCATGTGGAAAGTCAGGCCGCTGGAAGAGGAACTACACCCAAAGGAAATGAGAATCCAAAGGTGCATCTATTATCAAGTAAAATCATTCCATTTCTACACATTGGGTATTATATACAACTTATGAGGCTTTCATATATATTAAAAAAAGATCCAAGTATATTTTGGAAAATTACCAGAGGATAGGTAGATCTACGAGCTTCCAATGGTGAAAGGTTGGATACTCTTTCCATTGGTGACTGCCACATCACATTGCTGATATGACTTTTTTTTCAGGGCTGTTATTATGTACCTAGTTTTACACAGAACATAATTTTTGTATTGAGTTTAGATATAGATGGATTTACAATCATGTTCGGAAATAAATGTTGATACTTTATTAAATACAACACATGTTATGATATGGAACATTTAAATAATAGTCTGTATGTATTAAATTATGAGAACCATCTATTGGAAATTGACAATGAACCAATTTCACATGAATCATACAACACCCAATTGGGGCATCACCACCTTCGTCATGTCAACGAGAAGCGCCCGACAAAGTTATGTAAAGATAGTTATTTAGACTCTTTCGAGCTAAAACCACTTGATAGATGTCACACTTGTTTACAAGGTAAAATTACCAAACCACCATTTGGTGGACATGGTGAAAGGGCCACAGAGCTTCTAGGATTGGTACACACCAATGTGTGGAGACCATTTCCAATAGAATATAGTGGTGGATATTATTACTTAATTACATTTTCTGATGACATGAGTAGATATTTTTATATCTACTTAATGAGTTATAAGTCCGAGTCATTTGAAAAATTCAATGAGTTAAAGAATGATGTAGATAATCAACTTGGTAAAAAGATAAAGAATCCTCTATCAGATCTAAGAACAGAATATCTGAACCAAGAGTTCATTGACCTTTTACGGGATTTTGGTATTATATCTCAAATCATTCCACCTTATACACCATAGTGGAATTGTTTTAGTGAAAGGAGGATACATACCTTATTGCACATGGTAAGGTCAATGAAGATTTATGAAAATCGTCCATTATCCTTTTGGGGATATCTATTGTAAACTGTGGCATACACATTAAACCAAGTACCAACTAAGGGAGAAAATAGGATTCCCTTCGATCTATGGAGTGGAAAGAAACCCACTTTGTCACATACACATGTATGAGGATTTGAGGAATTTTTTAAGGATTTATTAGGATACAAATTATCACCCTGGGGCACAAAGTGTATCTTTATAGGTTATCCCATGAAAACAAAGGGATATTACCTATACAACCCATTAGACAAGAAAGTGATTATTGCTAGATAGGTTATCTTTCTTGAGATGGAGCACATCCTCAAAAAGGATAGTTGGAGAAATATTGAATTTGATGAAGTTGATCCTCAAGATACATAGGAGTTAGTATAGGAACAACTTACATAGGTCCCCATAGAAGAGGTAATTACAAAAACATAAGTATTGTGTAGGAGCACAAGATAGGTAATGGAACTAGAAAAATATAGTTTCCATTTAGCTGAGGACAGTGACACATTATTGTTGGAAAATGACGAACCTATCTCCTCCATGAAGGTAGTAGAGAGATTAGAAGATTCAAGATGGCTAGAAATAATGAATTCTGAGATGGATTCTATGTATCAATGCCATTTATGGGTTCTGGTCGACACGCCAGTTGATGTAAATCATGTTAGGTGTAAACAGGTATTCAAAAAGAAACTGGACATGGAAGGTGAAGTTAGTACCTATAAAGCAAGGCTGGTGGATAAATGTTTTAAACAGTGTAAAGGAATTGACTATGATGAATCCTTTTTACTAGTTTTCATGTTTAAGTCCATAAGAATCATACTTTACATAACAGGTTTCCGTGACTATGAGACTTGGTAGATGGATGTCAAAACTGCATTCCTTAACAGGAACCTTCACGAAGACGTATATATAACATAACCCGAAGGGTTTGTGACACCAAGTGATGCTAAAAGGGTATTTAAGTTATACAGACCGATTTATGTATTAAATAAAGTATCCAGGTCATGGAACATTCAATTCGATGAATCCATAAGAGAATTTGGTTTCATTAATAATGAATGTGATCCATGTATTTAAAAGTTGTTTAATGGGAATGTGATCATTATCATAGTATTGTATGTTGATGACATATTTCTTATTGGAAACTACATACCATTCTTGTAGTCAGTCAAGGAGTGGCTGAACAAGTTATTCTCCATGAAGGACTTAGGTAGAGCAACCTACATTCTAGGGATCAAGATCATTTGTGATAGATCCAAGTGGTTAAATGGACTAAGTCAAAGTATAAACATTGACCATATACTAAAGATATTTAGTATGGAACATTCCAAGAGGGTATTGGTTCTAGTTCCACATGGTATACATCTTTTCAAGAAAATGTGTCCCCAGACACAACCTCAGAAAGGTAGGATGAGTAAGATTCCATGTGATTCAGTGATATGATCTATCATGTATGACATGTTATGTACCAGACTTGATGTTGCCTATGCACTAAGCATGCTGAGAAGATATCATGAAGATCTAGGAGAATAGAATTGGACTACTGTTAAGACTATCCTTAAGTATTTGAGAAAAACTAAGGATATGTTCCAGGTGTATGGAGGAGATGAGGAGCTTATCATTAGTGGGTATGTTGATGATGGTTTTCAAAAATATCAGAATGATATGAAGTCATAATCAGGATATGTTTTCTATCTCAATGGAGGACCTATGATCTGGAAGAGTTCAAAGAAGCCAGTTTCTACTGATTCTATAGTAGATTATAAATATATAGTGTCTTCTGATGCATCCAAGGAATCCTTCTAGATTTCGAAATTTGTTTAGGATTTTGATGTGGTGCCTATTAATAAAGATCCCATTACATTATATTGTGATAATACTATAGCAGTGGATCATTCAAAAGAGACAAGGTCACTTCAATAGAGAAAGCACATACTCTGAAAGTATTCCCTATTGAGGGATTTCTATCAAATGGGTGAATTTGAAGTGAAAAAAATGTCCATGGAAGAGAACATAGAGGATCACTTGAATAAAGGTCTATCTCAAAAGAAGAATGAATATCATGTGAGAGATAGCAGGCATAATGTTGTTAGTAGTTTTCTCTATTTCAAATCAGAGTATGTTGAAGTTGGTTCCCTAGAAACCAACTTCTTTGAAATTTATTATAAAATTGTATTCATAGGATAAATATTAATATACTCTTTATCACATCATGATTGTTCTTCACCATGACATAACATGTGGTAATTTCCTAAGAATAGTAGTCCCACTAAAAGGTCATAGTGGATCCCTACTAGGATGAGAACCCGTATGTTCTATGACACAATTATTGAATATATGTTATATAGATGGATGGTATCATTTGAAGGGAAAAATGATATAGGATGTTAGGGGTGGTTACTCATGAAATATTAAGGCACATTTTCATGGTGTGCACCCTTGGTAATATCCAGGAGGATATTATAAGAACAAGACCCGCCAGTAGAAAACACATGCATATGTGTCATTGGATATTCCTATCTACGGAATGTGTATTGTTACTTAGACTTTAATGATATTATTAATGGGTATTATGACTTACACACTTAGATGTATTGATGAAAACCATAATGACATAGGTTCGTAGGGAGGTAGGATATGTTGGGTGTGTAATGAGTAATACTGCATAAATGAATAACGTGAGAAATGATTTTTTACTTATAAGGAAGTAGATATCGTAGGCCCTTTGATGGAAATGATATAGAATAACTAAATCCATGGACATGGTATTCTCTAGGAAGGTTCAATTCCAAGAAGTAAAAGAATTAGAAAATGAGCACATGGGTTGATGGCACTTGAATACAACCTACTTGATTGGAGATATCAAGAAAAAGAAATTATATTACACGGTAAGTGTTCATATGAGGTGACATGTCATTGAAACATCTACTTCTTTATCTTGGGTACCGTAACCTGTTATTAGACAATAATCTTGGACTTTAGGAAAGCCTTCCAAATACCAATGAGAAAGAGGCTGAGAGGGTCGTACACTATGTGTAGCAAGTATCTCAGTTAAATAATTTATTTATATAACAAGTTGAATCAATATTATATATGGTTGTGGTTTAATAATTATTCAAGTATTCCTGATCACATTTATTTCATCTCTAGTTATTTGGGAGAATATATTGTGGAAAAAATACTTATTTATCCATGAAAAGTGTATTTATATTTATTTAATAAATAAATATTCATTATTTAAGGCCCAATAAATATTGAAGAGAATTGGCAGAACAGGTTATGGGTCAAGTGAGAAATAATATTAAATATTATTTGGTTAAATAATATTTAAATATAATCCGAATGTTAAGAACATGTCATGGAAATAATAGCATTGCTATTATTATTTAACATGGGGTTTCACATGGAATAATAAATCATGTTACGACAACTATTATAATTATTTATAATTACCTGGTTAATTAAATTCCTCGTTATGTTATTATTCTCTATATAAGATAAGGGTTCATTCAACTGACTAACCAATCATTGTGTGCACAACATCCTTAGAGAAAATCTCTTGATCCAAGATAACAATTGCCTATCCAAGAACTCTCCCATGAAAGAGATATATCCTCCTCCACCGGATCAAGGAGAATGATTTAGAAGCGATGCACAAGTCAATAAAAGGAGGACATCGCAAGCGCAAGGATCTTCCATGATATTTCACATAGACTCCTTCGGATACATCTGAAGATACGTAGAGCACATGTGGATCACTACTAGAGTATTCTTATCCTTGGATTCTACATCACAAAGAATCCACACCTCGGGCCTATGGTCAGACACTTCAATGAAGAAAGAATCACATTGGAGGTAATTCTATAATATAATGAAATTAATTATAAAAAAAATATGTCAATCCTATCTTCTCGGTTCGATGTATTACCTTTGTCTTTTATCTTTAATTTACTTATATGGATGGTGGAATTCATCGTCGTATTGATCCCAGATTAATCATCAATTATGACAATTTGGAAAGTTGGCTACATGCCCATCCTATGCTTCTGTTACGCCTGGAACCTATATTCATGACTTGTACTAGAGGGGCCCATGTCGTGACTACCCCATGCTCACATCCAATAGGTCAGGGTCTAGTGACTAGCACTAAGTAGGCATATCCCACAAATGGGAGGCATTATCCTAAAGTAATTGTACACACACACACTTCTTTAAGCCATAAATTCTGAAATGTATGAAAATATAAAGAATTCATGCATACATCTAAGATAACACATCAAATTATGATAATAAAATTACTGGAATGTAAACAGGTCCTAATACAATCCCACCATTAAGTGTCTACAAAACAAGTCCAACCAGAAGGTAATGGTACTTGGAATACTGTTTGAAATCTACAAGAACAATCCTCAATCTGTCCGGTCTCACTAAGCACCGTTTGGTCATGGTTTTCCTAAGACTCCATCAAAAGGTCGATCGTCTACACAATACATGAGACATGTGGGAAAATATCGTGCAAGGGTGAGTCTGACAATACTTAGTAGAAAACCTCGAAACCAAAAAGAAATATAACAAAGGAAGTAAAACCATCTATACACAAGTATATGTCTATAACACATATAATAAGAATATCCAGATATACTCAAGAAGGAAACCATGCCATTAGGTGGTCATAACCAACTTCCAGCTACTGGATTTCACTTGAAGTGTGCTTGTTTTTGGAGAACTAACTCCGCAAGCCATGATATCACCAGAGACACTCCATGAAGAGGTTTATATCATTTGGTCCCCACCCAAAGAGAATGTTTTGGTCAACGAATACTATGATACATAGAAAGAGGATATAACCCAAAAACATTGTGGGATACCATAGATATTTCCCGGAATCTATAGGGGATACCGCAGATCATGCCAAGAATCGCTGGGGGATACCACATACCCAATCTAGATCAACCAACTATATAGGGGATCACGCCTAAACACACTGGGAGATACCACAAACCCTACCTATGTGTTACACTATATGGAGGATCTAATCCCTTCTCAATGTGTTCACACAATTCGACAGACTCCACTAGGTGTGATAGAGGATCGCAATACAGTCTCGGGGAGGGATATCATACTCTATCCGAGACTCAGACTCTATAGGGAAATACAATCCAGTGATTTGGATGTAATTCCACACTCCACCCTTAAGAAAAAGACCAAGTGGGCACACTCAACCTATATTGGTCCAAACTAGGAAACCTAATAGCCTCTAACACTCTTGATGGGAGTACAAAATATGTCCCATGGGGCACACAGTCCGTTCTACTATCACAAGTCATACCCATGTGTAAAATCCTCACAAAGAATGTAGTCTGCATATATATGGAATATAGGATGAGTACATGGTGTGAAGAGACACACAGTTCCCTACCTATGTAACCTAGATGTTTCTGTGTATCAAAGTTGTGTCTTTCTACCAGTCTGTGTATGGTAATCCTTATCTGTGTCTAAGTACACGATGTGGCATCTGGTCGTGTACTTTTACCCTTGTCCATGTACTCTCAGGAGTACACACTGATTCGTATTGGGAGTTTCACATGCCATGTGATAGGGGTCATGTTCCATGTGACATGGGTCACATTCCATGTTGTCCTTGACTCTAGCGAAACCCTATCACCACAGCCAGGGGGCCCCACACACCGTGTTCTTTTGGATTTTCCAAAACTTCTATTCTTCCTCCACACATCCCGACTGGTGTTCCACCTTAGATTTGATGATTGATTATCCATGAAATCGATGATCCCAGGTCACCCATGCCCCTTCATCACTAAAAAACATGTTCAGTCTTGGAATCTTCTTAGAAATTAGATCAAACAATCGTTCTTTGTTTTACACCAAATATCACTAAAGAACAAAAAATCGGGAATCATAATTTATATTATTCACTCCGTCTCTTCCCACACACCCCCTTAATTTCATGTTGATCCCATATATATGATATCAGATCATTAATCCAAGAAACAGGTGCGCAATGATCAATTGATCAGCAATAGTGGAGTCATGGGCTAAACAAAAAATGCATGCGACGAATGATAAATTAGGAGAGAAAATAACATAAACAAATGAGAGGAACAAAACTAAACCGATTTTCATGTTGATCTCGATTTTTTTATATATGATAATAAATGAAGAGTTTTGGGAATATATCTCCCAATTTTACCCTATAATAAACCCATCTCGCAAGGAGATCGATCTGAAAACCAATCCGTTCCTCGATTGATTTGGGATTTTTGAAGAAATTTTGAACGGGGAATTAAATAATTGAAATAGACACCTTAACTAGAGTTTGGAGAGATCATTGATGAGGAACAGTTATATTTATACTATTGAATATATCCTCTAACTCTACTAGCGTGACGATCCACAATGTGACCCTGATCCGTTATCTTCATCCAAGAAGTTCTCCTACAATGATGACTAGGTCTCCATGGTATAGAGACAAACCCTAAGATAATTTTCTTATCCATAAAATTATAGAGGAAACATGTCAATGTGTTGAAGAAAAATAAAATAAAATTTTCTTACAATTTATTTTATCTATTTCACGGCCCCCAAAAAATTTCAAATATGACCCACACTGACCAATGTTATGTCTCACCTAGGAAAACACTACATTACAAACTCAACGGTGGTCTCATATTTCCAATCCAAGTCCCCATTCATGAGTTATTGGGATTTACAATTAAAATAATTTTATTAAATAATTTTATTTATGGTTACTTCCTTGGTGAATTTTTATAAAGATGACCCACGATGAAAAAAGTCAGGTCATGCCCGAGGTAAATCTTATGTTTGAAATTCAATGGTTCCCTCATATTTTTGAACTGAGCACCAGTTTGAGAGTTATTCCACTTTTTTAGTAACACTGTGATCATGTGATATTAAATATTTTAATATTTTCAACCATTTTTTGGGCACACCAGATCTCGGAATCACACTCTTTCTTAGTGCTTGGTCTTGAAATAAATCTGTATAATTTCTAAAAATAATAAATGGAAAAATATAAGATGTTTCATTCTCCATAACTTGGGGATTTATTTCATTGAAAATCTCAAAGGGTGACTCAAATAGATTAGGGAACTGAGCATGAATCTGATCCTCTTTCTCCCATGTGCTTTCCTAGATATTCCCATGCTACCACCGAACACACACTAAAGGAATTAATCCCCAATGAATGGTCCTCTCCTACCAAACATCAATTTCTACTAGATATTCAGAAAAATTTGCTCCACCCTCAATGTCTATATTTCCCCAGTCAATGGCGTGTGTTGGGTCATGCATGTACCACCATAGCTGTGACATGAAAAATATGTCATGTACCTAGTAAAACTATGGTGGTAGAGCCAATAGGTACACCACCTCACCAAATATACATAGTATCTATAAAGGGATGATGAATCTCAGAGATATCTTGCTTCCCCGACCAAATATCTATAATCCCTGTCGAGGTGAAACCCAAAGGAACACATGGTTTTTTTCATATAACCCTAAAGACCATTGTTTCCTACCAACACAAGACTTATGAAATCTATATCTAGTCTTCATATACTCCTGAATGATCTGCACCTTGTCAGTATTAGTTCACACCAACTCTGAGCCCATGAGTACTGACTCTCGTGGGTCAGTCCAGTAATGTGGTGACATACATGGTTTCCCGTAAAACACCTCCAATAGTGCCACACCAATGGTGGGATGGTAATATTTGTTTTATGGAAATTCCACTAGTGGTAGGAAATCTTACCAACTATGACCAAAGTCTAACATGCACACCTATATCATGTCCTCCTGAACCTAAATGGTCTGCTTAGTCTGGTCGTCCGTCTGGGGGTGAAATACTGTGCTCAAGCATAGCTGGGTCCCAAATGCTTGCGGTAATCCCTTCCAATACCATTATGTAAAGAGATAATCATGATCAGAAACTATCATCAATGAATCTCCATAGTGTAGAACTATTTATTGCATGTAGAGGTCCCCAAATATCTATATTGTAATTTTCTTTCAAATAGATAGGAAGTGGGCCGAATTGGTGAGTCTTTAAAATATCACCTAGATGGAATCATACCCCCTAGAAATACATGGTAAAACCATAACTAAGTACATCTATACCCCATCCCACATCCATTCTATCACCTCATGGGTTGAGCTAAACCCACTGGATCCTAGTGCTCAACCTTCACTTGCTGACAAGTAAGGAATCGAGAAACAAACTCTGCAACTCCTTTCTTCATCCGTAGACACAAAAAATGACTTCAGAGGTCCTGGTACATCTTCTCCACACCTAGATGTACCACAAAAGTTGATGTATGAAAATCCCTCAGAACCTCCTCCTGCAACGCCATTGGTACAACTGTTCACTCTGAAAATAACGATGTTCTCCCCACATTTCAAATATCCATAAAGAGCATACCCTATGGAAATCTGATTATGTAAGGTCTCATAGTTGGTCTCCCCAATATGAACCTCCCAGAATTGTTATAAGAGTGAAGGGGTAATAACCATCGACTGGAGGTAGGCTGATTCATCTACATACATAAAGGATATATATAATGAGCCTGATTTCTCTGATGCCTCATCCAAAAACTATGAACTGGATCTCCTAATGAGAGTGTTCGCCACTATTTTCCCCTTACTAGGAGTATAAAAAATATCAAATGCATAGTCCTGTAGGAACTCTAGCCATCACATATTTCTCAAGTTGAGATCCTTTTGAGAGAAGATATACCAGAGAATATAGTGATTGGATTAGGCGATAAACCGTTTGCCCATTAGGTAGTGTTTCCACATCTTCAATTTTTAGACTACCACCGATAACTCAAGATCAAGGGACATGTAGTTCTTCTCATGTGGTCAAACTAGTGTGGACAACAGAAAATCACATTTTTCCTCTGCATTAGGAAACAACCAAGACGGATTCCTAATTCATCGGAGAATACTACATACTCGACACCCTCTTATAGGAATTTCATAAACCACCTTCTTCAAGAAGAGGGAAGGGATAAAAATATGTAGAGACCTTAATTCCTCAAGATGAAGGAGAGATAATGGCCCCTGAGTCCCACCTCCAATAGGCCCCAGGTGGAGACAAAAAATAAGGCTATATAAATATCACAAAAATTGGAGGCATTAAACTTTTTATAGAAACCAAGATAAAAAGATAATATGTATCAACCTCAAACAACTCCAAGACACACATATATAAATAAACCAAAAATCCATCCCACATGCATGATCAAAGTAAAACTACTAGAAATAAAAAGAAAACTCCAAAGTGAGTACCAAAATAGAACTATGTAGTGACACAAAAACTGTTTCCAATGTCTGGGAGAGTAAGGTCCATCACGGTCCACATATTCTCCCTAAAAAACTAAGAATAGTTTTTATATACGTAAGGTGAGAATACAACTATAATCTGAAAGAAAATTCAAAGTCACCCTTACACAAGTGGGAGAAGCATACTAATTCCCCTGTGAGAATACAATAGAACTAAACAACACCAAACAAGGTATGCTATCTACCCCAACCTCACGAAGGCTTGATCACCAAGTAATGAAAGTCAACTAAAGTAAAAAAGTAATAACAACAATATTTTGGTACCCCGCACCACTTACCACTGGTTAACTTCTCGTCCCCAATGGAAAACTTCCTGATGCTACCAAGATCTTCCCCAAGCCCCAATATCACAACCTTCCGAAACACACCTATGCCACATACCACATCCTGCTCGCAAACACCTAGGACACAACCACATCACATCTCACCCAGAAACACCGAGGCCACAAACTACAACCTAGCCAAAGAGTTTAGGGCTACCAATTCCTAGAAGATGGAGCATAGGATAGCTGATAACCATCCATCCATCCTCCAATATGAATGATGGGAAAGAAAACCCTCCCCAATAAGAATGGGGGTGTTCGGAACAATGTGCTCAACACGGGTGGGGTGCATATAGAAATAGAAAGGAACTATATGTATATATATAGGTACCAAACACTCATCCCAAAATATGGGTTTTCAAAACAAACTACTGGACCACAAAAAACTAACCTTAATGCCACCTCTAAATACACATATCAAAATGAATGATAGTCACTTCCCAATTCGATAAAATAATGTCACTTCACTATAAGCCACAACTCGAAACAAACCCCCATCCAATTCATTTAACCAATTTTCATTCAGAATTATCAATTCATTCATTTATTTATTCATTCCCTACCCAGGAAACTACCAAACCCTAAAAATGATTAAGGTGGAGAAACTATACTAACCACTTCCAAGATAAACAAAAAAATAAGGTACATGGTGAAAGAATCCATTCTAATACCCATTCATAAAATAACGGTCTCTGGAAACTCTGGGCCAAAGGACCATGCAATGTAACACCATCCTTCTTCAAAATAATCCCTACTAAACCATCCTAAGTAGCCTTACTATACAAAAAACCCATGCCTAAAACACCCATAAACATGAACATGACACAACCTAGTCCCAAAAATCCACTACCCAACCACTGCTTCGATGAAGTCCCACTACATATCAAGTTTATTAATTCCTCAATCGATCAATCTCTTAGCCTGAGATACCATCACACCACCCGTACCACCCCATACACACAAACACACTCTCAGCCACGTCACCACATGACAAGAATAGACACAAGTCCAAACATAACCACACATTGAATACAACCACACTGATAAGTAAAGTTTTATTAATATTTAGAAAACACTCGTTCTTTAATTCCACTTGATAAAATAGGGGTTATCACTGAACAAGTTCGATCTTGAAGAATCCATTTATTTTAATGAATATACACGGTTAAACAATTTCATAATCATACAGTAATTTATGAAGTATCAAAAACAAGTATTTACCTTCCATACAAGTATGTAAACAGAGAACACTAACAAAAATGATTTTCATAAGGAAAAAATCTAGTACAAAACCTGACATTGACCAAGGGTAACATATAAAACAAAGTGATCATCATCATCTTCCCATCCCATTATTTATAACTTCTTATTATCTTCCTTAAATTTGGGCCCAATAATATTCAAGAGGAAACATGAGTACACCCACCCCACATGACACACAATTAAAATAGAGACGAAGGAAATCCCTACATTGAATAATAGATGATCAACAATTCTTCATTGTGAAAAAAACATGGGGTCGCACGAGTAGGAGAAAAAATACAATGAAAACAAGATCAAAGGATATGGAACAACACTTGACTCCACATGGATGAAAGTATTTTGTCTCACAAATAGAAAATAGAAACACATGGGGAAATTAAGATATCTTCTTAGAAGAGCCAGATCCTATATTAATGAAGGGAAGATGATTTCAAAGTCCATTAAAGACAGATCATGTTCAAGACCACACAGTTTGACTATTTAAATGCCCTAGGAGCATTAATATATTAAAGATATAATTAATATCATTTGAAATGACTTTAGAAATATTCATACAAGGATTTAAACTCGATTCCCAAAAAACAAACAGTAGGAGGGGTGAAACTGGAAAAATTGGGAAAAAAGGAAATGACTCATCGATGGGTGAGTCACCGGCATGAGAAACCACCAACAAGTCACCAATGCCTGACTTAGTGATGTGATTAACTGACAAGACTCACTGATAGAAGTCAACGACACCACCCACTGATGCCACTCACCAACGCCACTCGCTGAGGCCACCCACCAATGCCACTCAACAACGCCACTCTCTGATGCCACTCACCAATGCCACTCACCAATGCCACTCACCGATGCCACTCATTGACACCCGATCTACTGACACTAAACCTACTGGCACCTCGACCTATATATGATCAAACTATTTATTCCTTGACCCACTGAATCCCTTAGTTACAAACACTAAGCTACTAATTGCAACATACTGACGCTGAGCTACTGGCGTGACTCACCGATGGAAAAACTAGGAATTTGAAAAAATAATGAAATGAGCTACCATTTCCTCCACGAACCCACCAAACATAGGATGTTGACCAATTAATGGAACACATAGGTCTGGTCCATTAAATTAGATACCTACCAAACTATTATCTCCCTCAAGAATTAAAAACCGATCCTAGAAGAAAGAGGGGTCTGAAAAACCACCCCGTAAGATACCTCTCATGGACAAACCACCTTGTGTTGTTTGAAAGATGGATTGAAACCTCAACATATAAGAATACATCCTCCCACATATGCTAACCCAAAGATACACAGGATACCCCACATAAGAACCAACTATCTGAACATATGAATTAGGGAATTTCTTCCCTTATGTCATGATACTATCTGCTATGGACAACACAGACTCACTCGCACGGGTTGAATCACATCTCAATTAATGTGTTTTGTTTTGGAATCAGGTCCCCCCTTTTTAGATTTCAGGACTTAGTCACACACTACAGAATAAGTAAGAAACCCATATTATAATAAACATGTTTCAATAACTACATCACAAATCAAAACACATAAGAAAAACTCAAAACAACTATGGGTATTGGGCACGCATCTGCATCTCTCACTCCGAAGTTGTGACAACTAGGTCTGAGTGACAACATAAACACCCCACCATAACATGTCCATTAGGTCTTGGCCCTCTAGGTACCACCAATTGCCCTGAAGACACGTGGTCCCCACCCTGGGGCCCACCCACATGCCTGAATGGGTCATTTGACTAAAACAAGTCCCCACATGCCAACACAGGTTATTTACAGTGTGCCTTTTCCTCACTCACACACACCCTAGACACGTGGCCCCTGCCTTGGGGCCCAACCAGATGCCTAAATGAGTCATCTACCAAATGAAAGTCCCCACATGCCAACAAATGTTCTTTCCAGAGTGTTATGTCCTCACTCACACACACCCTAGGGTATCAGGTCTCCCCTTTTTAGATTATAGGACTTAGTCACACACTACATAACAAGGGAGAAACCCATATTATAATAAACAAGGTTCAATAACTACATCACAAATCAAAACACACAAGAAAAACTAAAAACAATAATGGGTATTAGGCACGCATCTACATCTCCCGCTCTGAAGTTGTGACAACTGGGTCCCGGTGACAACACAAACACCCCATCATTACAAGTTCGTCGGGTCCTGGCCCTCCAGGTTCCACCAATTTCCCCACAAACTCATGGTCCCCAACCTAGGGCCCACCCACGTGCCTGAACGGGTCATTTCACTACATGAAAACTGAATATTTGCGACGGGTTTTCATCACAAAAGGTCTTTTGCGACGGGGCCCCATCGCAAATCGCCCGTTGCCGAAAACGGCGTCGCAAATAGGTGTTTTTGTGGCGGTCATATCGCAAAAAAATTATTTGTGACAGTATATGTCCCCCGTCGCAAATAAGTTTTCATTTATATATAAAAAAGGTATTTGTGACGGGCCGTCGTAGATATATTAGTTGCGACGGGTCATAATCCCATCGCAAATGCGAAATTTGACAAAATACTTGCGACGGAAGTATTTGCGACGGACCATCGCAGAAAGGTTTTCCCGACGGGTATTCGTCCCGTCACAAATGGTACCGTAAAAAACATTTACGGCGGGAATTCCTGTCGCAAATGTACCCATCGCAAATATTAAAAAAAACTAAAAAAACAAAATAATTAATACAAATCGTATAATATTATATAAAAGTAATAATAATATTAATAATATAAAAAAATTATATTATTATAATTTGAGGTAGATGAGTGGTCAATCACGTTTCCTAATTATACTAATTGTTTCCTAATTAAATCTAATTGTTTCCTAATTAAATCTAATTGTTTCCTAATTAAATCTAATTGTTTCCTAATTAAATCTAATTGTTTCCTAAATAAATCTAATATTTTCCTAATTAAATCTCATTTTTTCCTAATTAAATCTAATTTTTTCCTAATTATACTAATTGTTTCCTAATTATACGAATTGGTTCCTAAATAAATCTAATTGTTTCCTAATTAAATCTAAAAGTTTCCTAATTAAATCTAATTATTTCCTAATTATTTTATAATTATTTTAATTAAATCTAATTATTTCTTAATTATTTGATAATTAAATATTTATTTTTAATTATTACCAAAACATCCCCCGGGAGTGTCAAACCAATAGTGCAGCAAGGCTCGTTGTCATGTACCAGGTCACCCCGAGTCAAGCTCGAAACACCTTGTCCGAGTTTTCACTCCTAGGTACATCTATGACAGAGCCGCCTCTACTTGTTCGCACCCAGACAAGGATTATTTGGAACAAGCACATAATCTATTTATACTATATAGCTAAACATTCGATTAAAAAAATAAAATTAAAAATTAAAAATAAAATTAACAATTAACAATTAAAAATAATATAACAATTAAAAAAAATAGAAATACCTTTAGTAATCTGCGCCTTATAACTCCTTCCTTCCTCTTCGAAAGAAAAAATTAAAATAAAAAAAAATTCTACTCAGAACTGAAAATTAGATAGAGAGAAGAATATAGATCTGATTGTTATGGGAAAAACGGATGGCGTGTATATATATGTTAGATTATTTGCGACGGTCGTATTTGCAATGGTCACCCGTCGCAAATACGAGATATTGCGACGAGATACCGTCACAAATGCCTTCGCCCTCATTAAATACAGGCGGCGGGTAAAAGGCCTTTTGCGACGGGCCCGTCGAAAATAGCCACCATTAGCGACAGGAGGATATCCCTGTCTCAAATTTCTATTTACCGCTGCCGGTATTCGCGTCGGGTCCCGTTGCAAATACCTTCGTCCGCATTAATTACGGGCGGCGGTTAAAAGGGTTGTTGCGATGGGACCGTCGCAAATGTCACACTATTAGCGACGAGCAGATATTCTCGTCACCAATTACTATTTACCGCCACCGTTATTTGCGACGGAAGGATATCCCCGTCGCAAATTCATATTTACCGTCACCGGTATTTGCGAAGGGACCCGTCGCAAATACCTCCCGTTGGATTATCTGTTGCGACAGGTACATAGTCCCATCGCAAAACTGTATTTACTACCACGGGGTATTTGCGACGGGTTGTAGGTGATCGTCGCAAATAGGCTTTACAGCGGCCAGTATTGGCGACGGGGCCCGTTGTAAATAATATCGGGTGAATATTTGTCTGCGACGGGGAAATTTCCCCGTCGCAAATACTATTTACCACCACCGGGTACTTGCGATGGGTAGTCTCTACCCGTCGCAAATATCCTTCCCGCGTTTTGGCGCGCAAACCACGCCATTGCAATTGCGACGGGCCCTATGTTTCCGTCACAAATAACTGACCATTTGCGACATGAATATATTCACGTCGCAAAAACCCTTTTAATCGGAGTTGTTGCGACGGGAATAAGACCCGTCACAAATACCCCCTCACAATAATCTTTTTTTCCCGTAGTGTTTGACTAATGAAAGTCCCCACATGCCAACACATATTCTTTCCAGTGTGCTTTTTCTTCACTCACACACACCCTAGATACTTCCCAGAAGGTCACTCATCCCGATCACTACTCTAGGCCATGCACGCTTAACTGTGGAGTTCTAATCAGGTAGTCTCCCAAAAAGGAAGGTTCACCTTGTGGACATGAGTCATATCATTTATCTATTTAACCCTTTATCAATTTGTGGTGTTATAATCACCCCCCTTTAGAGCACAACATCCTCGTTGTGGGCCCTATATCTCAACCTAGGAAGTGCGCTGCACATAGGGCTGGGTACCACATCTGATACCAAATGTGACAACCAGGTCTCGGTGACAGCACAGACACCCCGATATAACATGGTCGTCAGGTCCTGGCCCGCCAGGTACCACCAGTTTCCCCACAGACACGTGGTCCCCACCCTGGGTCCACCCACATGCCCGAACAGATCATCTGACTAATGAAAGTCCCCATAGGCCCACATATGTCTTTTCCAATGTGCTTTTTCCCCAATCACACACACCCTAGAAACTTTCTAGAAGGACACCCGTTCTGATCACTACTCTAGGCCAAGAACGCTTAACTGTGGAGTTCTAATCAGGTAGCCTCCTAAAAGGGACAATGCACCTTGTTGATATGAGTCATATCATTTATCCATTTAACCCTTTATCATTTTGAGGTGTTACAAAAGTACTCTTCTCCAGGACAAAATTCCTCCACAACATGCGAACCAAAGGAATGGTTCATCCATGTAGCACCTTCTCTTGATGATCCTGAATATCCATTGGACACTCCAAAAACATTGTTTCATCCTTGAAATCCAACTGTCCCCAGTCAATGTCATGGGAGTCATTGTAAATATACCAACGAATTTGGGATACATGAAAGACATTGTGGATCTTCCTCAACTGCGGAGACAATGCCATCTAGTATGATACCTCTCTAACTCTCCCCAACACCTCGGAAGGTAAAATGGAATTGGGAGAACGTTTTTCCCATTTATCTAACCTCTTCTTCCAATGACAAGGGGAAACCTTCATGAAAACATGGTCCCCAACCTCTAACTCCAAGGGCCTTATCCTGCTATCGGCATACGATTTCTGCCGGTCCTATGATGCCTTCATCCTCTCAGGGGAAAGATGCTCCTTTTCTTGAATACTCTTCACAATGTCAGGACCATGAATAGATGGCTCCCCAACCTCTGTATAGTATAAGGGTGAACAACATGGTCTTCCATATAATGCTTCAAATGGAGCCTTGTAAATTAATGTGTGATAGATATTATTGTAAGATAACTATACCAAGGTAAATTTTCACACCAAAGATCTACTAAAGATCATAACACATGACCACAACATGCCCTCTAACATATGGATGGTATTCCCAATATTCCCATCTGTATGAGGGTTCAATGTACTGTTGAGGCATAACTGAGTGCCAAAATCATGCTATAATCCCCTCCATAATTTT
This sequence comes from Viscum album, assembly GCA_963277665.1. Taxonomy (NCBI): domain Eukaryota; kingdom Viridiplantae; phylum Streptophyta; class Magnoliopsida; order Santalales; family Viscaceae; genus Viscum; species Viscum album. The sequence goes on from OY728120.1 coordinate 585,049,267, forward strand.
AGGGTAAAACACGTATCCCTATCCGAGACAATGGATTTCAAAACCCATGCATCTGCACCACCTCATACACATATGCTAAGGCATCCACTACACCCAACTCCTTGATCACTAAAAAGTGAGACAATTTCATCAGCTGATCCACTACTACCCAGATTACATCACAACCTCCCTGAGCCTTGGGTAACCCTATGATGAAATATATTGAGAAGCCATCCAACTTCCACTCTGGGATATTTCTGGGCTATAACAAACCATTGGGAATACAGTTCTCAACCTCGACCTTTTGGAACACTAGACACTTTTATACAAACTCCCCCACTTCCCACATCATCCTAGGAAGCGATAACTATTCCCTCAAGCCACAGTACATCTAGGAAACTATAGAGTGTACCGTTTGGTGTGGGATATGATACTCATAGAGAACTCCCTCATGCATCGCCCCTAGAACAAACATCTTCTCACAAAATAACATCTGATTCTGACTATCCTCTGACCATATCTCAAAAGCATCACCCTAGTCAAAGAGATCATGCATTACCTCTGACTCTGAGTCTCCCCACTAAGACTCCTCCACCTGCTGCCTCAGAAATGAATGCCCCATCATCTGAAATAGACAACCTCTTCTACCATCCATTTTTATATATATGTGAATGGTATCCAAATCCTCTATTCCTCTCTAAGCATCCACAGATTCCCAAACCACTTCCTTCTATGAATTCCTTCTCAATGAATCATCCACAACATTCCCCTTTCATGAGGCATAGGAGATTCCAAAATCATAATTCTAGAGAAATTCCATACACCTCCACAGCTGCAAGTTAAAATATCACTTAGAAGAGATTCACATCAATCTCTTTTGATATGTGAATACCACAAAGCACCCCCCCCCAATGAGGTAACGTCACCACATATTTAGTGCAAACACAACCACTACTAGTTCCAAATCAAGGGTGGAATAGTTACATTCATGGGGACATAACTACCTAGACCCAAAATAGATCACTCTTCGTTTTTATATCAGTACACACCCTAAGCCCAGACGAGAATCATCACAAAAAACCATGAACATCACCCCTTCCTATAGAAACCTAATCACCAAGGAACTGAAAAAATTACCTTCCAGATATCTGAACGCTACCTGTCACTACTTGTTCCACACAAAATCTTGGCATTTTCTAGTAAGATATGTCAACAAAGATCCTACATGAGAGAAATCCCATAAGAATATCTGGTAATAGTTTTCCAAACTGAGAAAACTGTGAACCTCTTCCATATTATTGGGTGCTTCCCAAGAAACAACTACATCCAACATTGATGGGTCTATTTCTACACCCTGCTAAGACTCCACATGTCCAAGGAAGTGGACCTCCCATTTCTAAAACATTCACTTGGATTGATTTCCATAGAGTTGGTGGTGTCAAAGGATTTCTAGGATAGTCCTGAGTTTCTCGGTATGCTCCTCCTCTAACTTCGAGTAGATCATGATGTCATTGAGGAATATGATGAAGAACCGGTCTAGAAACACATGAAAGATGGAGTTCATAATCCCCATGATCATGAAGAGTGTGTTCATAAAACCGAACGACATAACCATGAACTTAATGTTCCCATACATACACCTCAAAGTAGTGTTCGTTATGCCAGCCTCCTTCAACCTCAATTAGTGGTTCAACCTCCGATAGTCTATACACAGCCTCATAACTCTATCTACCTTCTTTGAAAACAAGACTTGAGCACCCCACAATGACACACTGGGCTAGATAAATCCCTTTTCCATCATATTTTCAATCGAGATATGCCACTCCTATAGCTCATAAGGCTCTAACCAGTTAGGATCCATCGAAATCGGACTAACACTAGTTTGCATGTCTATCTCGAAATCAACATCATGTCGAGGGGGTAGAGTCCCAACCTCCTCAAGGGAAAAATCCAAGAACTCCCCAAAAACTCTAGAAACCCCCACCATCCCATCATACACTGACTCCTCTAACATCTTATCCAATAAGGAAAGAAAAGGCTCCACACACTGACTTTCCATATGAAAAATCCACTCACCAATAAAAGCCACATATTGTCCACCCTTGTCTAAAAACACTACTCTTATTTGGAAGAAGTAGATAATATCACACACAAAGTAATACTGTTCGATGCAATGGATAACACCGTATGTATGAATCTATAGAAGAAAGAGATCTCCACTGGACTGATGCGGCCCCAATATCAATCTATATCCCCGGTAGACATCAAATAAGATGGTTTGACCTCCAACTGGTATACTAATTACTAGGGGAATGGAAAGTATCTCTATATACATTTCTAGAGCATGGGATAGACTGGGTGGAACAAAGGAGTGTGAAGCTCCTAAATCAAACAAGGCACAAACAAGAGTACTACACATATTGATCATACCTTGAATGATCTCCGGCCCTACTGGAACTGCTCCCTTTGTAGCGTGAAACTGACCATGCCCAAATCCTATACCCCTATTGTTAGATGCCTCCCATACCACACTCGGTTCATGGTCCATATGGAATTCCATCAGGTTGGCCTCTTCTTTCTCTATCTCCCCTCAGGGTAGTAGGAGCCAGCTGTACCTACTGCTGAAATGGTCTGGGCGACAACTACTGCTAAGTCGGGCACTGAACGTGCCCACCTCCACCATACTGAGTTCGAACTGGGAACTGAATCATAATTTTATGATGGAATTCATAATAGAATAACCTCAATCCCATGCCTATGGGAAATAAATGAGGACTGGAAGGTTGGAACTGAAGTTTCTAGGGTCGGCTCCCCACTGGACAAAACCTAGAAGGCCTCAACACTTGAGACCTACTATTGGAAGCCTTTCCCATCATAGAACCCAACCGAATCCAATATCATGTTAGAAATATTCATGAGTTCATCCTCTCAACCACCTCATCTTTCTTCTAGACCTCTATGTATTTTAGTAGGGTGAAGGTAGTAACCGTATACTGGAGAGAAGGATGAAGTGTCTCCTTTAAAAATCTCACCCGAGACTCCTCATCTAGAAATAGGCCTAGAGAAAAGGGAAGGATCTCCTTAAACATGATAAAAAACTACCATACCAACATACTCCCCTACTGGAGGGAGAATATATCCTATCAATTCTTAGCCTTCATCATCTATGAAAGGAATTCTACTCAAAACTCCTCAAAGTCGACCCACAGAAAACCAGCCTCATTCCTCTCCCAAAGGTAAAGAGTCCACCACTGATGCACTACTCTCATCATCTGGATCACTACCAAGGGAACCTAGTACTCTGTTGGAGCATGTATCAAGTTAAAAGTGATCACCATATCTTTAATACAACACTCCATCTCTATAAATGACACATTACCTTTGTACTTTCCCAAAGTCTACTGCTAGAAAGCACGAAGGGCCTTCTGCCGCTAATTTTACTCCTCCTATGGATCGACCCTCCATCGATCAGCTATATTGGCCTACAAAGCCTATAGTACCTGAGCCACTCATGGATAATGACTGGGTGTCATAGTTGAATGATAAACAAGGAATTCCTAAACCTGAGTAGTCTGGAATTTATATAGGATTTATTTTAACTCAATGTTTATTTTAATTTCCTAATAATGACCAAAAAAACAAGAACACAAGTCATCATCATGCATGTACCTTTCCTTGGGTCTATACCGCGTAATTGGTGTATCCTCACTTGGTTATTTAGTAAGCTGATTGTACTTTCATCAGATCATAGGTTCACTATAATCCTATGTTCTTGCCGATATTCCCTAGCATATTTTATGCACCAAGATCACCTAACACTACTTCTCTAGCATCCCCTGAAATCCCCACTATGCCTAACTCCAAACACCATACTATATTTGAACCATCATACTATGTTACCATTCCATCATGACATTCCTTCTTCAAGATGAGGGAAGGGATAAAAAGGCACTGAGACATTCCTTCCTCAAGATGAAGGAGAGATAATGACTGTTGAGTTGCACCTCCAATAGTCCCCGAGGTGGAGACCAACATGAAAGGGTATATAAATCTCACTAAAATTGGAGGAATTACCCTTTTTATAGTAACCTAGATTGGGAGATAATATGTATCAACCTCAGAAAACTCCAAGACACACACACACACACATAGACATATATATATATATATATAAAGAAACAAAAAATCCATCCCACATGCATGTTCAAAGTATAACTACTAGAAATACAAATAAAACATCAAAGTATGTAGAAAAATATAACTAAGCAGTGACACAACAACTGTACCAAAAGTCCAAGCTAGTATGGTCCATCAAAGTCCATGTGACCTCCCTAGAAAATTGAAAATAGTTTTTATATACATAGGGTGATCATATAAGTATACTTAGTGGGAAAATCCAAAGTCATCTGTACACAAGTGGGAGACTCCTACTAATACACCTGTGACAAAACAAAAGAACTCAAAAAAACCTAACGAGGTATTCTATACATCCCAACCTCACCAAGAAATGCTCCCAAAATAACACAAGTCAAGTAATGTAAAATAGCAATCACATCATTATTTAGGTACCCCACACCACTTCCTAATGGTTAACTGCTCATCCCAAACGATGAATTTCATCACGCTACCATGATCTTCCACAAGACCCTCTATCCCAACCCACCAACACACACCTAGTCCACATAACACATCCCGCTCGCAAACACCTAGGCCACAACCACATCACATCTTTCCCAAAAACACCTAGGCCAAAAACCACAACCTTTCAAAAGAGTCAAGAGATACCATTTCCTATAAGAGGGAGTATAGAAGAGGCAATAAACAGGCATCCATCCTCCCACTGTGATGTTTGGAAAGGACACCCTCACCCATAATAATGGGGGTGTTTGGCACATAGTGATCAACACAAGTGTTGTGCATATAGAAATCACAAGGAACTACATGTATATATAGAGGTACTAAACACTCATCCCAACCTATGGGGTTTCAAAACAAACTACCAACCTATAAAAAAATTCCCTTAATGCCACCTCTAAATTCATATATCAAAATGAATGATAGTCACTTCCCAATTTGATAAAATAACATCACTTCAATAAAATCCACAACTCGAAACATACCCCAAACCAATTCATTTAACCAATTTTCATTCCCCATTATCAATTCGTTCATTTCATTATTTTATCCCTACATAAGAAACTACCTAACACTAAAAACAATATAAGCTGAAGCAACCATTCCAACCACTACAAAACCAATGAAATAAAGAAGATCCAAGGTGAAAGAATCCATTCTAACACCCATTCATAAAATAAACGTCTCTGGAAACTCCAGGCGAAAGGCCAACACAAGGTAGCACTATAATTCTTCAAAATCATTCCTCCTAAACCATCCTCAGCAGCCCTGATGCATAACAACCACCACCCAAAACACCCATAAACACAATCACGACACAACCTAGTCTTGCAACCCCACTACCCAACAACTACTCAGATGTAGTCCCACTGCATAATAATTTGATCCATTCCAATATTGATCAATCTCTCAACATGAGATACCATAACACCACCTGTACTGCCCCATAGACACAACCACACTTCCAACCACAACCCCACACAACGAGAATAGAAAAAAAGATGAATAGAACCACACACAACACACAACCACACCAATAAGGAAAAGTTTATTCAGATTTATCAAACACTCATGCTTAAATTACACTTTATAAAAGTTGGGTTATCACAGAACAAGTTTGATCCCGAGGAATCCATTTATTTAATAGAATATATGTGGTTATCCAATTTCATAATCATAAGTTCATTTATGGAGTATCAACAATAAGTATTCACAATCCATGAATGTTTAAAAATAGAGACCACCGATGACCATGATTTTCTAAAGTTATACAACCCTAACAAAACTTGACATGGATCAAGGAAAACATATAAAACAAAGTGATCATCATCGTCTTCCCATCCCCTTATTTATTATTTCTCATTATCTTACTTAAATTTGGGTCCAACCAAATTCAGAAGGAGACATGGTTACACCCACCCCACATGATATACAATTAAAAGAGAGATAAAGGAAATCCCTACATGGAATAAAAGATGATCAACAATTCTTCCTTGTGCCAAAACAAGGGGTCTCATGAGTAGGGGGAAAACAACAAGGAAAACTGGATTGATAGATACAAAACAACACTTGAATCCAAAGGGAGGAAAGGATCTCGGTGGACTAAGAGAAAATGGAAACACATGGGGGAAAAATATCTCGACTAAGATGATCCAGATCCAATATCAACGGAAGGGAGACTATTTCAAAGGCCATTAATGTCGGATCGTGGTCCAAACCATGAAGTTTGACTATTTCAAAGCCCCAACAGCATTAAGATATTAAATATATAATTAATATCCTTTGAAATGACTTTATAAATTCTAAATCAAGGCTTCAAACTTGATTCATATAAAATAAAATGTAGGAGGGGTGAAACTATAAAAACCCAGAAAAATTGGAAATGACTCACTGATGGGTGAGTCCCTGACACGAGTCACCGATAGTGAGTCACTGACACTTGAATTACTGACACAAGTCCCCGATACAAGTCAATAATTCCCCTCACTGACACCATTCACTGATTCCACTCACCAATGCCACTCACTAAGGCCACTAACAAACGCCACACAATGTCACCACTCACTGACACGATTCACCAACGCTCGACCTACCGAGGTTCAACCTACCGATGCCTCGAAATACCGATGCTAAAACTATTGAAGCCTCATCCTACTCACATTCTGAGTCACCGATGCTGAGCTACTTACTTGACTCACCGACACCTGACTCACCAATGGAAAACTAGAAATTTGGAAAACTCTTGAAATGAGCTACCATTGCCTCCAAGAACACCCCAAACACTAGATTTTGATAATGTAATGGACCATATAGATCTGAACCATTAAAAGAAATCTCAATATTGGAGCTCTGGTCAATCTTTACAATCAACTCATGAAAGCATTGACCAATGGTCAACCTTTGAGAAACATCATGTCCCCATAAACTAATCAAAAGGGGGTTATCCGTCCTCCGTATTGGATACATATTCTTCAAGGTCACCAATTTCAAGTGCCAAAAATCCACACATAACATTAATATGTCATCTTATTTTTTGGAAGACAAAATTGGGGATGACAAGGGTGAGACACTAGGTCTCTGAAAGCCCTTTCTATGCCATTTGGGTTTCCTTTTCCACTAAAAAAGGAAAAATTGGAACCATCACTGCTAATAGGCCATACTATTAACATAAAATAATAAATATAAGTACGAACAATGGATAACCAGTCTATACCAAGAATTAAGTCATAAGTCCTCAATGCTACTAACAAGAGATCCCAACTGATACTCTTGCCTCCAAGATTCAGGTAACACTTTGGGCATGAATGTGTAATCATCAAGTCTTATCTAGTAAGAGTCTCCAAGTGTAAGGGTTGAGTCAATGGTTCAACCAGAATCTTCAAGTACTAAAAAATATTCATCAAAAGAAAAGAATGACAAAAAACTTTGTCTATAAATACAAAAGCTAAAGTAGAAAAGTCATAGATCATACCTAGAACCATTAATGGAGCCCTTGGGTCATATTCCTTGACTGCATGCAGCTATCTGCTCCCCTATCCTCTAGCTCCCTAAGCCTAGCATGGACCAACCAGGGTGGTGGAGGTAACATTTCAAAACATAGACCACCTCCTACTACTCTCCCAGATCCTCTACTATGTCCTCCACCCTACGGATCACCTTTATCTTGTCTCTGTCTCTACCTTGGTGGTCCATCCATAGTCTCCCTATTAGTAGTATGATGGGTTGGATAGTCTTGAGCGAGATGTCACCTACCATAATAGGAAAATCATCACCTCTATCTTGGATGACTGGACCCACCCTGTGGGACATGAACTGCAGATTCTCTATCTTGGGACCTACTATTGCAACATATCTCATGTCCAAGTCCCTGATACTGACATAGACTCCCTGCTACCGAGGTATTTTATCTTGCTTTCCCATTGCTAATAATCACTGACTATATCCACTTAGCCAAGAAAATTTAGACCACCAAAGATTTCTCAAATATCTAAAAATAAGTAGGAATGATAAGAGGGATAACCCAGGTTCGAATGTCCTTATACATACTCTTCTTGAAGGTCCGATCCCTGAAGTACAGATCATGTATTATATCCATCGAGTACTTTAAGAGGCCGGTATTCCTCGATGAATAACCAGACATTGAAATGTCATCCTTTAAGAGTTTTGGAAGCTCTTTGATACACATAGAACTTAGATTATAAGACGATAAATTGTCTCTGAAAAGTTTCTAAAAATATGTCCTTAGATGAGTCACCTATTCTTAAGATTGGGTAACCAAACCCCAGCATTTCCCTATTGACGATCTGTGTATAAGGCTCACTATCAGGACAACCATCTGATTTGTTGGTGTCCTAATTAGATGGAAAACTTATGTCACCACCTCAAGCCTATCCTCAGTCTCTTGTGTGTCGATATCAACTCGGAAGCTGAGAGATCTCTACTACTGAAGCTCGTGAAGCACGCTCATCCTACACGCCTCATCCATTGGTATTGCGAGTATCATGTGCTACTCTCCAGGGGTTGGTATGGTTGTACACTACATAGAGGTTTAATATCTAGAATAAATCCCTGTACCGATGCCTCATCACCCAATAGATCATCCTCATGATCACGTGGTGGAATCCTAACTAGATATCTATATGGAGACAACTTGAAGTAAAATAAGATGCACCACCGTCTATAGAGTATATATGGGGAGATAACTCAAGAATTAAATGGAAGAAACAACCACTCCTATATGATGCATGTACCATTTTTTCCCTGAAACTAGTGTTATCATGTACCATGTTGAAAATCAGGTGATCAGAGTTATGGTGTATAGATACGTCGGCCACCACACCAACACTATAGTCATAGTCATGAAACCTGAACTCAAAACACTTAACACTATTTCCCCAAACCAACCTCACAGACTCTTGGTACCAAAGTAAAACCAACCTCCTCTGATACCACTATGTTACTCCCCATCCCAGAGGGGTCCATGCTGTGACTACCCCATGCCCACATCCAATAGGCTAGGGGCTAGTGACTAGCACTGAGTAGGAATGTCCGACCAATGGGATGAATTAGCATAAAGTATCCACACACATACACACACATCTCTATGCCACAAATGATGAAGTGTAAAACAACTAAAAGAATGAATTCAAACATATAGGATCTCACAACAGAGTATGATAGTAAAAGTATTTGAAATTAAATAGGGCCAAATATAATCCCATCACTAAGAGTCTGTAACACAAGTCCCACATAAATTTAAAGGTGTTAGGACTACTATATGAAAACTTTATGAACACACCTCGTCCTTTACCGTCTCACTAAGAACCATCTAGTAGCAATCCAAGTCTTGGTTATCCCTGGACTCCGTCCAAAGGTTGATCATCTACACAAGAAATGACATGTGAAAGAAAAGCCTGTGCAGGGGTGAGTATAATAATACTTAGTAGGACACCAGAAAAACCACAAAGCAATAAAACAAAGGATGTAAAACCAGATATACATAAGTATATTTTTACAAAAATATAAAAATAATATCTAGATATACAAAATAGATACACCACACCATTAGGTGATCATAACCTACTGCCAACCATAATATTTCACTCAAAGCATGGTCGTTATGGGAGAACTCACTCCACAATCCATGATATCATAGGATAAACTCCAGGAAGAGTTATATCTTATTTGGGTCCCACCTAGAGAGAACACATTGTTCAAGGAAAAATATGATAGAAAGAGATGGGATCACACCCAAACACACTGAGGGATATCATGAATCCAAACCATAACCGCTAGGGGATACCACAAACCCAATTTGGATCAACTCGCTATGTAGGGGTTCACACCCAGATACCCTGGGGGATACCACATACCCTATCGATGTAGCCTGCTAGATGGAGGATCAACACCTAAATCAAGGAGGTCAAAAGATTCCATAGACTCCACTAGGGTGAAAAATGATCACACTCTAGTCTTGGGGAGGGATACCATACTATATCTAAGACTCAACCTCTAGAAGGGATTGTAATCCAGTGATATGGATGTAATGCTACACTGCACCATTGAGGAAAGGACCAAGGGAACACACTGAACCTATACTGGTGAAAACTAGGAAAACTGAGATCCTTAAGCACTGTTGATGGGATTACATGGTGTGTGCTAGGGGTACACGATGTGTCCTTTGGGGTACACGATGTGTTCTACTATCCCATGTCTTTCTTGTGTGGTAAATCATCACATGGAATGTAGTCTCCATAAACAAAACATGTAGGATGAGTATATGGAATTTAGAGGCCCATGGTTCCCTACCCGTGCCTCTTGTTTGTGTCTGGGTATTGAAGTCATGTCCGTGTTCCAGTCTATGTATGCCAAGCCATGTCCGTGTCTAAGTACAAGACATGCCATCTGGCCATGAACTGTTACCCATGTTTGTGTACTCTGCATAGTATACATCGGGTTGTCTAGGGAGGTTCAAACACCATGTGATAGGGGTCACATGTCATGTGGTCCTTAACTCTGGCCAAACCCAAGAACTATAGCTAGTGGGCCCACACACCATGTCATCTCGGATTACACGTTGTGCTCTTTGAAATTTTCCAAAACCACTGTTCTTCCTCCACGCGTCCCAACCGGTGATCATCCTTTTATCCAGTGATCAATTCACTACGAAATAAAAGATCCAAGGTCACCCATACCTTTCCATCACTAAACAATGTGTTATGTCTCTAAATATGCTCGGGAATCAGGTCAAACTTCTGTTATTTATTTCATGGAAAATAAAGATGAAGAATGGGAAATTTGGAATCATCCATTACATGATTTTCTCTATATATTCCATCACACCTCCATCATGTCATGCTGATCTCAGATCTATGATATTATATCATTGTCCCAATAAATGAGTTCTCAAAGATAGATTGATCAGGAATAGTCGATTCATGGTCCAAAAAAATAACTCCCATGATGAAGGAATAATTGGGGGATAAAATCAAATAAAAAATGAGAGGAATGAACCTCAATTTAAGTTCATGTTGATCTTTATTTTTCATAGGATAACCAATGATGATATTTAGGAATAATTCTCCAAATTTAACCCCGTATAAACCCATCCTGCAAAGGTATCAATCCAAAAACCAATCTACTCATCGATTTATTTGTGTTTATCATAGAAAGTAAGAATGGGGAATTAATCAATTAAAATACACACCCTACCTAGAGTTTATATTGATCGTTGATGATTAATGGTTGAGTTTTCTCCATTGATGAGATCCTCCAACTCTGCTGGCATGAAAATCCATGATCAAATCCTCATATGTTGCCATATGCTAAGAATTTTCTCCTCCAATGACGTCTAGGTCTCTAGGGTTTATCTATCAAACCTGAGATAATTTCCTTTTCTATAAAATTATAGAATAAATAGGTTACTATGCGGAAGAAAAATGAAATAAAATATTTTTTTAAAATTATTTTATTTATTTCGTGGCCCTAAATTTTTTTTCAAAGATTGCCCACACCGACCAATGTTATTTCATGACTAAGGAAAATCCCACATTAAATACACAATGATGGACTTTTATATCCTATATGATTTCCCATTCATGACATATTAGGATTTTAAAATAAAATAATTTTATTTAATAATTTTATTTATGGTTAAGTCCCTAGTGAATCTTTCTACAAATGTCCCACACTGACAAAATTTAGGTCAGGCCTAGGGTAAATATGCTATTATAAATTCAATGATGCCCTCATATTTCTGATATGGGAACCCATTTGGTAGTTATTGAACTTTTTTAGGAATACCGTGCACATGTTCTATTAAATATTTTAATATTTTTCTACAATTTGCCCCAGGAACACTGGGAATTGAAATTGAACATTTTCTCAGTGCCTAGTCTTGAAATAAATCCATATAATATGCTAAAATAATACATAGAAAAATATGATATGATATAGTACACCCGTGTAGGTCCCCCGCACATGGGTAGCTGGTCCTTCAGTGCCATTCAGGAGGGCTACATGAGTCTTCTAGAGTGCAGGCTAGGTGTGTACTATAACATTTAGAATATTTCGCTTGATCCTTATTTGTAATATTCACTTCTCAAATACATGGAATAATCTAGATAATCTTTTCAACCATGATGAAAAAATAGAGTATCAAAAAAAATCCTCCCTCAGGATTGGATCTAATAAAAATAACAGGGTCTAATCCTAAGGTAGAGGGAGGAAAAGATTCTGAAGGGGTCACTTTTCATCGACATAGGTTTTCCTCATAGGACCTTCATGTAGATTTAGTGCAAAGGTCCAATGCATAGGTCTGATGCATAGTCCAGTTGAATAGGACAATAGTGTCTATAAATACTGCTAAACCTCTATCATATTTATTCCTTCCATGTTCATACCTTTTTCTATTATCATGTGACATGCATAATCCACACAGGTCATTTGTTTCCATATGGGTGTGTTAGATTAGAAATTTATTTTTGTCCCAAAAATCACTAACAACTCAGGTGTAGTATAGTAGAAGTCTGAGGTCAATCCCATGAGAAGAATTCACATCAATGGGTGAAAGAAATCTGGTCTTAAATTCTTTGCAGCAGTCCTTACTAGTTGGACTAATGTTTGGGAGTTTTCTAACTCATTTTGGGTCTTACTTAAATTGATTAAAGAGTGGTTGGGATCAAGTATAGGTTTCTAGATAAAGGTTACTTTAATTCTAATCTTGGAAAGGTCCAAACTGCTTAGTCTATGAAGCAAGGGGTAGTCACTAATTAAACATGGTCCAGTCTTCTAGTTCTATATTGGATGTAACTATTCCATGGTCAGGAGGCTAGTTACAGTCCTATATGCATTATGTTCATATTCTATTTTAGAAATTCACTATGCTAATGGTCATAGTGTTAGTTCCTTCCAATTAGGATAGGGTCATTTTTTTGACTATCTAATGGTCACATTACAATCGCACAAATGGGATTTGACAATTGGTTTATATCCTAATTACTAATCCTATTAGGCATGCCATGTTTAGAACTATAGGTTTAATTAAGTGTGTAGATACATTGAATCTTGATCCCTACCCCCAATAAGTTTAGCTACTTATGATGTTAATTAAAGTAATAAAAGTGGTAACAAAAATCATAATAATTATACTGATGGAATTTAATTGAATAATCATGTAATGATATGAAATAAACATGTAATAATACTTTAAATAAAACCATACTTGAAAGGAATTAAATGGAATTGAAACAATGCTGGAATTGAAGGTGTTGAAGAAAATGAATCCATGAATCTTTGATTGAAAATGTAAGGAATTACAAAAAACTAAAGAGTTTTAAGAGGGAAAAGTTAAGGAAATTCCTAAGGGAGTCTAAAAGGGATACAGAGATATAATCCAAGAAGGCCCCAATGTGATGCTGAGATTCTCCTTATATAGGTGGAAATGGTCACGACGTGTACTTAATCACCACATCGTGAACCCATAATCTACATTACTTTGACCAGGATCTCCAGCAGGGCATGATAATCTTCCATAGATTAATGAAGTTTGACCATGCTTACGTCTTATATAGGTGGTTCACGATGTGTACACCATGGCCAGCTGGCTTTTTTCATTGAATCATTGTGGCTTTATCAGCTTTTGGTTTGACTTGTGTCATGACATGTAGGAGGGATTCATGTCGTGAACTGGAAATTTCATTGGTCTTAATGTAAGTTGTGATTATCAAGTACATGACATGACCTTGGCCATCATGATGTGTACTTGGCCATTTTTATAGCTTTTCTACATATCTTCTTTGGAATCTTGTGAAGCCCTATTTTCTGCAATATTGGACATCTTCCATGCACATTATCCAGTAAATGAATAAAAAACAATATAAAAGTGAAATAAAAATATATATAACATTTAGTATTATCAAACATCTCCCCACTTGAATCATTTCATTTCCTAAGTCAAAATATCTCAACAAATATTTAAAAAAGGATAAGAAATTTATAAATCAAGAAGTATACATTATGTCCATGAAATTAAATTATGTGTAAGTAGAAAAGTGTTCAAGTTCTAGTTTTAATCCTGCCTTGTAAGTTAGTCACGCCTCATAGTTCATGTTTTCAAAATAAATTCTAATCGTTTAATCATAATCTTTTAAATGTTCCTTAATATATTTTCCCAATTTTAATTTACCTCACCATGCTTTTGTATCATCACTCAGGGTAAAATGTAAGTAATGTATGATCGTACTCTGAGTCCATGGTCATAACTATAGGCCTTCACTGGTTCTATCATCTCCACTGTGTAAAGACAAGTATAAAAATAAACATGGGGACTTTTAGCAACAAGGATCTGATGACTCTGAGGCTGTAGGTAGGTATGTAAAATGTGAAAATCAAGCTCAAAAGGAGGGTAAGATCTGAAGTACAATGCAAATACAACAAGATAAGAATGAAAAAATTCCTTCATTTGGAAAGTCATGTCCATACTCCATCAGATCATGTTGGGTCTAAATGTATAGCAAGTAATTAGATAAATAAATGATTTTTTTCCTTTCCTTTTTTCTTTTTCTTCTTTATTTTTTGAATGTTATGCCTATGATAGATCTAACATCCATCAACTAACCACATATGATCATTTGAGGGATTCAATGGTCTGGAAAATGGTTATTTTTTACCCTCCTAGTACACAACCAATTTAATTTTTTTTTCTTTCAAATTTTGAAAATGAACAAAATATGAATGAGGTACAAAAAAGGTATATGGATCACAACCTAGTAATTAGGTGGGTGAAACATACATATTTGAAAGTGAAAGAATCCCAGGATGTCTAAATGCCTCTCACCCACTTGTTCAAAAATAATCTTCAAGCATTGTACAAGGATAATGGTTGGAAGGAAAATAGGATTGAAATCGTTTTTCTTATAACAAGTCATTCATGGAAACTATGGGCTAAAAAAGTTTAGAATTCAGGTGTGTCTTAGGTAAAAAAGTTAATCAAAGGCTGCCTCAATCATTTTTAAATTACACTTGTTCAGTCATCATTTTGATAATGTCTAAGTGAAATTTCTAGTAGGTTTACATGTCCCATGTATCTCTCAAGAAATATGACAAGAAAATAAAATGAGATTGAAGGCTTAGAATCCTCTCTGGTAATGAGAATAAAATAAAATATGGTAATTAAAAAAGGGCATAAATCCTATGTAGTGAGTCAATTGATCATAATTTCAATGATTATAAATTTGAATTAAACTTTTAAATTCAAAAATCATTATAAAATTATAATAAAGGGTGAAACATGGTTATTAACATTTTTCATTTTAACATTATATTAAATTTACATGGGAATAATGGTTTTTAAATTTTCAGCATGATTATCAATTTAAAAAATGTCTCCTAGAACATTGAGAACAAGAAAAAATCAAGTACATCACTAGTGAAATCATGAGAACCCCCCACCCATAAAAGGAGACAGTGTCCCCACTGGCTATGAAATAATGGGAAGTATTGGTGAGGTAGTGAGTTTTTATAATTTAATAGTTATGGTACTGATGAAAAAATTTAAAAAGAGGGAATCATGAGCTCCCTAAGATGAAATGGTATGCCTTGGGGGAGTCTGAGCTATCTTAAAATTGATGTTTTATTCACCTACAAACGAATTTTGTAGAAAGATCCTACACTATTGAACAAACATTAATTCATAGGTTTAAACATTTGAATAGATGAAAAATAGGCAACTGTAAAAAGTCGGAATAATGGTAACCATTTTATTTATTGAATAAAAGTCTGTACAAAGTACTGTAATGAAACACTAAAATTCCAAGACTCAAAAAAGACTAAAAAATAACCATAGGTTGACTCCCATAAATCACTAACTTATCCTCATTAGCCAGGCAGGTGGACCAAAAATTCAAATAGTCGGCCCACTGGCTCATTGTCTCATTTTTTGCTTGTAGATACTGATCTCTATGTCTTCGAGTTCACATGGTTTCATAACTGGATTCACAACTTCTGGTTCACCTCGAACGAATATAAAATTCTGTAGAAATGAAATAATTGGTGGAGTTGGTTGTTGCTGCTGGTGGATTTCCAATGATAAAACAAGAAGTTGATTGGTGATGTCTTTGACATGCTGGGTTACTCGTTGTAGAAGAATGGGTTGAAGGATGGGTCTATAGATAATATTAGACAACTCAGAGGAGTTGAACATTCCTACTGAAAAAGAAAACAGTAGTAAAAATAAACACAGATGAAAGTGTAAAAGAAACCAAAAATTGAATATAAAAATATCCTTGTAAAGTGCAAGAAAGTGAATAACAACCCGCCACTACCAAGTGTCCCAAATCACAAAAAGTATGAAAATAAAAAATTAGTACTCTCGGAAAAAAATCCCCTCCATGGTCAGATCATCATCAGATGATAGAATGAAATGGTCAGCTAAATATCCATAAGTAGTAGCAACAGTGGTAGGTGGGGCTGGGGAAGATGGTGGTGTGGTGGAGGCAGTAAGCTAGGTTGTGGTGGGTGGTTGGGAATCTCTGATCCGTATAGTGGCCGTGTGTCTGGCACCTGGATCAATGAAAGGGATGTCGGGAGTGGGATCAATGGATGGTACCTTTCCCTTCTGAGCCTACTATGTGAGAAAAACCCATTGAGCAGTAGGGTTCGTGACATTGGGAGGTAGGTCAGAGGGAAGAGAGGCTGAGAAAGGAAGGGTGGATGAGGAAGGGATAGCAGTAGTAGGTGGTGTAGGGGTGAATGTAGAAGGGCCAATAGTAGTAAGTGGTGGAGGAGTGAATGTGGAAGTCTCAATGAAGGGAAGGTGGAGGTGGTAAGTGAGATGGATGTGATTTTCTAGGATGCACTGGAGGAGTACCCACAGGTTAGAAGAGGTGGGATGGGTAGGTGCAGACTAGGTGCATGGGGTGGTGTTCGGTGCTGTTGCCGATGGCTGCTCCGACAGATCATCCTCCTAAGGTGAATCTAGCTAGGGTATAGGATCCTGGACTCTAGGAGCCCAGAAAAAGACGTCTCCCTCATTCACTAACATCCTAATCTTGTAAAGGATAACAAGATTAATTGTCTTGACTGGGCCTACTGAGGTGAGGGGCTGCGAGGCATTGAAAACATGGAGGTATCTATCAAACATGGTGATAAATGATCTGTCCATTAGTGTTCCCCGCCTCCTATGTGCCATCACTCTATTGTATGAGGAAAAATGGGTAGCCATGTTTATGGGAGGTGTACCCATGGACGAAACAAAGATAAGAATGTCAAGATGGCTGACACTGCCATGGGTCTTGCCTCACGTGAACCACCATTGTGCCATGGCGCGGTGCATTATACGCATTGTAGGAGTCCTCAGTTGGGTGTTCTTCGCCATCCTAGGGTCATGGTGGGACCGAGGATCATGGGGGATGAGATTCCAAAGGCTCGGAACATCCTCCCAAGAGAGCCTCTTCAATAGGGTAGGATAGATATATGAGATAATGAACTCCCCAGTGTAGATACCGAGTCCAACACCAAACTCGACCATATTGAGCTGGTGTGGTCGGCCACCAAGCCTGATGTTAAATTCATCCACCTAAATTTCAAAGGTGGATAATAAATTCAAGAACAACTCCATGTACATCTCATCCTAGATGTCAATGATGCTGTCGATGTGAAGCTTATTCAATAAGCTCAGGACATCAACTATAACGTTCTGCTTCATAAGAATAGCCATATCCAGAGTCCTGTTGGTCCTCATGGGTTTTCTTAGATCTGAATGTGATTAAACT
This sequence comes from Viscum album, assembly GCA_963277665.1. NCBI lineage: Eukaryota > Viridiplantae > Streptophyta > Magnoliopsida > Santalales > Viscaceae > Viscum > Viscum album. Next base: position 585,067,152 of record OY728120.1, read on the forward strand.
GGTGCTTTGGGTTGGTAAATAATATCACCAGGTGAAAATAAATATTATCATCCGTAGACGGGGAGGAGCTTGTGTCCTGTGAGATGGATGGAGCACGCGGGCGCATAGGAGCAAAATGCTGGCTTACAGAGGCAGATGAAGTGGATAAAGAATACGATGTCTAGGGTTGTGGTCTCTTTGTGAGCTTCATGGAGAGGAGGATGAGGGTTCAATTTTTAGAAGAATAGAGGAAGGGTGCACATTGTGAGTTTTGAAAGGGAGGAGTCGCGTGTGAGAGGGAGTAGGTTAGGAAGAGCGGGGCTCGAGTTTAAGGGGGTTCGAGGGGTCGTGACCCTTTGGTTTTTAAAAAAATGATCCGATCCGGGTCACGATGTGTACTTGAGGGTCACATCATTATCCTTCAGAAAAATTGGATTTCAGAGTGACAAAGGGTAACGTCGTGACCTGTGGGTTCATGACGTGTACTTCATTGGTTTCCTATGCTTTTGAATCCTTTATTTCCCCACCACTTTATTCAAATGTAAAGAAGGATCTAAAAAAATTATTGTCCTATTATGACTTAACTAACTCCTAACATGGGTTTCATCCCATTCAGCACTCATTTATAATCGATATCTTGACTTAATTAAGGATAATTTGATGATATAGTTCTTGAAAATGGGTTCATGAAACATCTTAAATCCAGGATCATGTATTTTCGATGGTGATATATCCATTTATAATTCTAAGTTGACAATATTGGGTGTGGAGGAAGATTCCCCTTAAAATTATTTTTTTAATGTATTGGGCTGAATGATGGATGGGATCAATGAAGTCACAACCTCTCTGGTGGATGGTTCAATAAAGTTAACATCCTTGAAGTCACAAACTCCTTCTTTTTCTACAAGATTAATCACATTATTCATTGTTATCCATGGGATCTTCTTCATTCAAGGTAAGAGATATGACGTTATAGTCCTTGTTATCATCAGAGTGTTGCACATCTCAAATCAGTTTGAACACAACCTGTTCTTCTCCCACTCTAAAGATGATATTTCCTTGGTTCACATCAATCAGTTCCTTTCCTGTTTCTAGGAAAGGTCTTCCAAGGATAATAATAACATCTCTATCTTCTTCCATGTCTAATACCATGAAAACATTAGGGAATATAAACATGCCAACTTTTACCCGAACATCTTCTAGAATGCCTCTAGGGCGATTGACCGAGTGATCAGCTAATTACAAAGCTTCCCTTGACTCAATTTGTTTTTTATGTCCAAGTGTATGAAAGATACTCACTGGAATAAGGATAATTATTACTCCAAGATCACATAGTGCTCTATAAAATTTTCACATGCCTATCTCTTAAGGGTTTGAGAAGCTTCCAGGGTCTCTCCTCTTTGGAACAATTTCCTACTATACCACACCAGAGCATTCTCCATTTAAGGAGATAAATCCTAGGTCTTGTATTTTTCTTTTTATCGAAAATATTTATTTTAATGACTAGGAATAAATATAAATCTAGGAAATAGATTTGAAAAATTGGAGGTTGACATGTAATTGCTTGAACATATATTGGAACTTCTTGTATTGTTCCTCCTGCAAAATGTTTCTCTCTCGTTTCAGATAGGGAAGAGGTGGCTGGTATGGAGGTGGGGAAACATACATAGGTTCTTTCTCAGTTGTTACTTCTTTATGATGTAAGGTGGGAGTGACTTCATTAGATTTTAAATTAGGTACTGGTTGTTTTATTGGATCTTCTTCTTTCATCCTTTCTTCTTTGGGTTTTTGGATGTCTATAATCTTTCCACTACTCAACACTACTACCTTAGCTTTTTCTCTTGGGTATGTTTCAGTGTTTCCAGGTAGAGTACCTGGCAATCTCTTAGATAAGGTATTTGAGATTTGACCCATTTTCACTTCATAGTTCCTCAGATCAGTTCTCGGGGTTTGTATATCTATCTCATGGGTCATCATTCTTTGATCATACTTTTGCACAAATGATGCTAGAAGGTTTTCCAAATTGCTTTTCATAGGTTCTTGCTATGGCCATGGCTGAGGTGGATGAAATTGTTGCGCTCTTTTAGGTAAGGTTTGTTATTGATCTTGTGGCCTAGTTATAGTGTTCAAAATAGGATACCCTAGTGTTCCTTGAGCTCTGGATTGGTTCTTCCAACATCTCTGTTGAAAATAAACCTAATTGTTCTGAGGTTTCTACTGAGCAGGCCTCTGCGGATAACACTGTTATTGATGTATTGGTGGGTTCTTCTAATTGAAATTGATGTAATTACAATATTTTTGTGGTTCTTCATATAAAACTTTGCATTTTTGAAAAAGATGTGGGCCACCAAACATCTCACATGATTGAAATTACATTATAGGGGTAGGAGGGGGTTGAGTAGTTGGTATCTGGAATGATTCTAACATTTTAGTGAGCGCTTCCACTTGCACTACTAGCCTGTTGGTCTCATCAATCTAGTGGATTCCACACTGTGGTGGTCCATGATCACTCTTCCACAAACTGAAATTATAGGAGTCTTCATCATGAATGAATCTTCCATCTTCAGGAGTCTTGTAAATGAGACATCCATTAGTGACTGCGTCGAAAACATTACGTGTTGTTGGATAGAGTCCTTGATAGAAAGATTGGAGTTGTATCCACATATCAAGTCCATGATGCAGACACTTCCTCATTAATTCTTCAAAGTTGTCCCACACTTCTCAATAATATTATTCATCAATTTGGTTGAAATTTTGAATGTCCATCCAGAGCTTTTAGGTTCATATGGGTGGGAAGTACTTATCCAGAAACTTCTTGTCTAGTTCTTATGAAGTCATAATTAACTCCTGATCTTGAATCTTTAGCTAGTCCTTGGCTCTATCTCATAAAGAAAATTCGAAGAAGAAAAGTCTTATTGCATAATAAGAAACTCCCTACCAGCAAATGGTTTCAAAAACCTCTATGAAGTTGGAAATATGTTCATGAGGATCTTTTCTTGGAATAATGCTGAATTTCCCCATGTTCTATATCATATGAATGAGTCTAGGTTTTATTTGGAATGTATGGGCTTGGATAGGGGGTCGAACAATATTAAGGATTGTGCCATGGATTGATGGAAAACCATATTTCATGATTGTCTTCTCCTAGTTTATTATCGGGTGTTCTCTCAGAATGACTTGATGGTTGGGGTTTGGTGGGTTTTGTCCTGTATAGTGGAATTGCTCGACCATCGCTAATCAGAGAAGAGAAGAGAGATTATATTCAATCTTAAGATAAATGTACAAAGGTAAATGTGCTTCAAGATTACTTGGATGAGTCAAGGGACCTTGGTACATGCACTGGGAAAATATAAGACACGTAAGAGAATTTAAAAATGATGGAAAGGGGGCAAGGGAAAGGTAATAATAGATCTAGAAAAGAGTCTTAACATAAAAAAGCACTACCTCCCCAACAATGGTGCCAAAATTTGATGGATGTGAGACACACAGGTCATTTTTTTCTCATTGGAGCATTAGATTAGAAATTTATATGTGTGCCAAACATTACCAAATAATAGAGAGAATTACATTGGAAGTCTAGGGTCAATCCCACGAGGAGGATGATGTTCTATCAGTGAAAGAAATCTGGTCTTAAATCCATTGCAATAGTCCTTACTTGTTTGACTAATGTTGAAAATTTTTATAACTACTTTTGGTTTTTACATAAATTGATTAAATAGGGGTTGGGATCAAGTCTGAGTATCTAGATAAAGGTGATAATAATTCTAATCTTGGCAAGGTCCTAACTGCTTAGTCTGTGAAGTAAGTGGTATTCTCTTGTTAAACATGGTCCAGTCTTCTAGTTCTACCTAGGATGTAACAATTCCATGTTTAGGAGGCTAGTTACTGTCCTAGATGCATTAAGTTCATCTTATATTGCAGAAAGTTCCCTAAGCTAGTGGTCATAGTTCTAGTTCCCTCTAATTAGGATAAGGTCATTTGTTTGACTGTCTGATGGTCATGGTACAATAGCACAAATGGGATTTGACCATTGGTTTATATCCTAATTCCTAATCCAATTAGGTTTTCCATGTTTAGAAATTGATTTATAATTAAGCGTGTAGATACATCAAATCTTGATCCCTACCACTAATGCATTTAACTACTCATGATGGTAATTAAATCAATAAAAGGGACCACAAAAATCATATAACTATACTAATGGAATTTAATTGAATAAACATGTAATGATATTAAATAAACATGCAAAAATACTTTAAATAAAAACTTACTTGAATGGAATGAAATGGGATTGAAATGACGCGGGAATTGAAGGCATTGAAGAAAATTAATCCACTACTCTTTGATTGAAAATGTAAGTAATTACAGAGAACTAAAGTGTTTTAAGAGGGAAAAGAGAATGAAATTATAAATGGAGTCTAAAAGTGAGAGATAGAGATAATCCAAGAATGCCTGAATGTGATACCGAGCTACTCCTCATATAGGCAGAAATGGTTACGATGTGTACTTAATCATCATGTCGGGAACCCTTAATCTGCATTACATAGACTAGGATCTCTAGCGTGGTGTGAGGATATTCTATGGATTAATGATGTTTGACCATGGTAATGTCATGTAAAAGTGGTTCACAATGCGTACCCCATGGAAAACTGGCTTTTTTCATTGAATCCTCATGGCTTTCTCACCTTCTGGTTTGACTTGAGTCATGATGTGTAGGAGGTATTCACACCGTGAAATAGAAATTTCTCCGATTTTGATGCAAGTTGTGATCATCAAGTACACAATGTGACCTTGTACATCACAACGTGCACTTGCCCATTTTTGTTGCTTTTCTTCCTTCTTCTTTGGAATCTTGTGATGCCCTATTTCCTGCAATAGTAGACATCTACCACATTCATTATCCATTAAATGAATGAAAAACAATGTAAAAGTGAAAAAAATATATATAACATTTAGGCTTTTCAACATGTAGGTCATACATGTTGCTTTTCCCTGATTTTCATTTTCATAGGTATTCTAAAGAACATCTTTGAGCATGTATATGATATAACCACTTGAGTTTCTTCCCTACAAGGAATCTCTTTTCTAAGGAGCATGTTCAATGAATCTGGTTTAAATAGTTATGTAAGGAACTTGGTTGAGGGGCCTATAGGAGGCTCCTGAATGAGGGACCGGCATGATGGACCTTCCTTTTCAAAAATTCATAAACTTTTTGAAATCAATATTTTTACCTTAATGAAAAATATTTCTACATTATTACTTGTTTTTAATTAATTCCCCAATGGCTTCTCACAAAAAAATCCATTGCATGTGTCTCAGAGATTAAAAAATATGCTGGGATAGATTATTATGACATTGGTGATTCCATTCTCCCCTAATTGGGGAATCACTTGACATAGTATCAATGTGAGTACATGTGAAGTTACTATCTTCCCTTGTATGATCATATAATTCCAAGGGATTAATATCCTGAAGGATTAGAGTTACTTCATAAAGTATTGGTTTGTGGTGCATACCAATGGTCCTACCACCAATGTCTCCTTCAAGGATCTCTACATCAAGATAGAAATAATTTCAACTTTCTGTTTCATGCGTCATAGTTAGTGTACTCTGGATCGAAAGACTCATAACTTATATTAAATGCCTCACTATTAAGAATCAACTTTTCATTCTTCCCAGAAAGACTAGTCACAAGGATGGAAGGAGGACTGGGAATTTTTCTTAGGAGGAGGATCTAGGCCTAAATGGATGTGGGCGTACTAGGTGAACCATGATTATAAATAAATCAAAAAGGGACTATAAGATGTTAACATTTATGAGGCTTCTTGATTTGGGAAAACTTACATATACAAGAACATTGATATAATCCCTAAGCTACTAAGCTGATGGATTCCTTAGAAAAATTCGTTCTATTTGACATATGGTGAATATTTTTTTAGCCTATAGGAAATATATAGGATTCTTAAATCCCCTATTCATGGGGATATGTATGATGGGTTTATCCCAATAAATGAAATGTGGGACGATGTTGAAAGGACACCATCGTTGGCCCATGAGATGTTTATGGTGGCTCGGAATGTGTAGAAGAAAGATCCACTCCCAAGGGCCAATATTCATCTTAAAACGAGGATAGAGGACGTTCTTAAGCTAGAAGGAGAACGTTCCACTTTGAAAATCCCTATAGGATTCCACACCATAGAAAATAAAATCACCCTTGTCATGTTATTGCCTACATTGGAGTAAGGACAATATACCCATTTGGGTTATAAGGCCAATCCATATGATTCTGCGAAGACCCACTTCGATGGATTCCTCGCAACGTGGATTAGTATATACCTATTTATGGTCCATGAATACAATGGTGGCATGAGACCATGGAAGTTTGTTATGGAAAAAAAATTGGAAGAAGGGGTCAATATAGGTTTGGTTGTCCCTATTCTGGTGAAGATCTACCAGTGTTTACTGATTGCATACATCGGGATAGCCCCATTTAAAATATAATGTCCATTTCAAGTGATGTGGAGGTTTATTGTAGCTCACTTCAGTTCATATACTATGCTAAGAGGAGTTAAAGTCCCCAAGGAACAATTTCTCCCATTTTTAGGATGTTTTAGGAATCCGCCTCTAACCTTGAAGCATGGAAAATTCATGAGGATCCTGGACATATCAGGAGAGTTAAACTTCTTTCCGTATGGTGATACACTAACCGAGACATTCACTGATGATGGAAAAGATAAAAAATATCTACATTCATATATGATAGAATTCAGAGATAGCATACTGGCAGCCCACATTGAAAGAAATATCATCTTTGAGGCATACACATCACATCGATTTACCCACTAGTTTAAGTGTCTACAACATCGAGGGTCTTTCCTTCTATGCATGTTCATCCTGAGAAACCCCTAATGGTGGCCCAGTAAATATAGATCCATATGGCCATGGATTTATCTCAAATTTCAACCAATCTTCCTCTAACTCGTGCATCGATCAAATCAGAATCTAGGTATGCTATTGCTTCGATTTATTCGTACCCCAAGGGGTGTTCATGAAAGGTGTTACTTGGATTGAAACGGGAAAACTTTTTCTCATGGTAAGCATGAGAGGATGGTCCAAACCCAAGAAGACGATACTAAATCTATGAAGTCTTCAAGGAAATATTGGTAATAGACCGTTGAGAAGGCTAGGGTTGAGAAATCCACTTCTTCTAGGCCAAGACAATCTAGTCATCATCACTTGGAGGAGACTCGAGTTTTGGTCACTTAGTCCTCTATGAGAGTATAGAGGCATGAAATGGATTTAAAGTTAAAGGATGGCAGGTCTTCCTCATAGACATCAATGTTAACACCAAATTATGTGTGACCCTTGGTGATCCAAAACTGGAAAGGTATAACTCGATATATTAGAGACATGTGGATATTTATCTAGGCTAGCATATAAATCCTAGAGTTGGGAGATATACGAGCACCCTCTGATATCCACCGTGATCGAAATTTGGATAAGGTGGGGAAATATGTTTGAGAGATGGAATATCGATTTACGAAATTGATGATCGGGTCCCAACCATAAGGTGAGTATATTCCATGTTGTATTGAAGAAAAATTTAAGGGGTAGCTGGTCACATCAAATAGGGATATAACAACTACATCGACCCTGATGATGTATCTCCCACTTCTCCATTATTTTTTTTATCTTTAATCTACCATTGTTAATTTGGAGGGGATCTATCTCACAATATGTAGAAGACGAATAAGAAGAAGTAGAAAAAGAACTTGAGTTATCAAAATATAGGCCCATGGGAACCCATATCTGGGTAGTGGATGAGTCTCCTATATCCATAGAACTATACCTAGGTAAGGGGAGAATGGTTTAGGAGATGGTGGTGGTGGTGGGGGGGGGGTGTCTCAATCACCACTTAAAGTTTCTGTTACTGAGAGGATTGATATGAGCCCTTCTTTATCTCAAGAGAGGAAGTGAAATATGGTGGTAATCTTGGATCGATGTATGAAGCATAATAAGTTTTTTGTTTTCATTTGATCTCAAGATTATCTCAATATACTATTTTAACCGTGCCTACTTTTTTTGTAGAATCTTCACCACTTTCTTACCTTATGTAATCTAGAACTGGTGCTTGAGGGATCAAGGGGGAGCCCTGGAGGATCCACATTCCCATGATAATGAATCCATCCCCTTGATGGATATAGTGTCAAGAGATGCATCAAAATATTCTCCCATTATTTTTGAGTGGGGTGAGGGTAGTGGTAATGTCAGATGTATAACATAATATGTTACATGCTGATTTATGACTTTCTCCCTTGTGATATTTCAGATCTTCTATATGCCCTGGAGGACCCTACAATAACCACCACCATCCATGTATCCACTCTAGATGGGGTTTACAGAAATCTAAAATGGTCTAATGAAGGTTTCGATGCCGATTCTAACCCTATGGGTTTCAAAGGTGTTGTTCCTTTCGATTATTTTTATAATAGAATCTACGAAGGAGCCAATTTGGATCCTAAGCCCCACGTCTCGTATACCCCTACCAGTGAGGATGTTGTGATACATGAGGTATTATATAACGAAATAACAAATGAACTAAAAAAACACTAGGATCGTTTAAAATCATTAATATTCCTACCTCTATAGAATTGTTGAGGGATTTTAATAGGTTATAAGATGGGTTTAAGTTATCTATATATTTCATTTTTTAAATACAGTTGATCTCTTTTCAAATGACGTCTCACATAAAATCTAGATATGTATAGCTTTTCTATAGAGAACGTCTCCAATGAAACTCATTATCGAGGCCTCTAAGTCTATCCTACTCCCATTTTTGAGGGAGTGATAGGTGAGAATACTAATGTCCGAGACTCCGGAGAGCACATGATCCCAATTTCCAAAAAAACAAGGGGATGTTCATTTTTAAGAGGTTTTTACCTAGAATATTAAGGTTGGGAGTACTAGGGAGACATTAATACCAATAGTTTATCCAACTATCAGTGAGTGGTGTTAAATTTTATTCAATTACATAACTTTCTATTAACTCCTTAATGATGATGTGGGGTGTCACCTATTATCAACATCATCAACTTCAATGGTCGAGCATGAAGTGGGGGCTTCTCTTCCATCTCAATCAACACTAGTAAGTAAAGCTGATCCCATCATGGAGGGAGTGAAACAAGGAGACTCATTGAGTAAACTAATGCCATAATACATCTATCCCTTCGAGAGTGGATCTGAGTCAATCTTGGAGATATAGGATTCTCTTAGAACTAGACATTGTATCATTTGGAGAGACATCTGGAAGATAGTTGTGGAGACACCTCTTGAAGATCTTTCATCGCAAATTCATAAACATATGACCATGTTATCCATTATAGGGTGTGGAGGGTTTTATTACTACATGATCCACCATGATGTAAAGTAAATCATTTGAAAAAAGTGAATAGGGGTGATGGTTATAGTAGGATGATGAACATTTAGAAGGTCAGTTTGAAGATATTAGGGCTTCTGTGTCCCAGGTAGAGTGGAATCATGCTAGAGAGATGGAGAATCATCAATGCCATTTTCAAAATAAATCTATCAAAATAGAACACCTTAAAGAAGAAATAAATTATTTATGAGAAGATATTTTAAAAATACACCATTCCTTGAAGAGGGTCTTAGCATAAGGTAAAGATTCAATAGCTCTAGATAAAGAGAAGCATTTTCATGTTGAATAAGTCGTATCCACACAACTAAATGGGTTTCAGTAAGCTACAAAATATGATCAAGACATAGTTAAACATATCAGTGACTTTGTTGAGGAAGACAAGTATAATTTTTAAAAGAGACTCTAACATGTGAAAGTACCTTTTCATTTTAGAAAAAAAATGAAAATGATTTTTTTCTCCTAACTAGTGAGAATAGTTCATCTATTTCTAGGGTTATGTGGAAAACCCTACAGGCTTCATGGATTTTGTGTTCTCACCCTGATTCTTTCCAAAGTCCGATATTAGGAATATATAGTGGATGAGACATGGATTTTTTTAGGTAACACTTTATGGGTTTTCATCCTAATTGTTCTTATGTATCTTTATTTTTATTGCTAATTTTTTTCCTAAAACCTGCAGATCATAGGTCTAGAAAGCTAAGACTCAACTTTTAACCATTGTTCCCTTTGTGTATTTTCAACCGGGAGTGTACTCTATCTCTTTTTTTGGGAAGCTTAAATCCTTTCAACCCATAATAATGTGATTGGACTTTTTGTTCGAATAGATTTGACCAGGACTTTTGGAATAATGACTCAGACAATAATCATCAACAAATTGTTTTTTGATATTTCTCATATACATGAAGGGGAATTTTGAGCTAATTTTTTTGATTTATGAATATAAAAATGATACATAAAAATTATGTGAGGAATGGCCACATACCAAGTTTGAAAACTATTTTACAACATGTTGTTATCGGTGATTATGGGAATAGAGGAGGTTTCTCTTGAGGATGAAAATTCCTATAGTTGAAAAACCATTCTTACAAGGAGATTTATGAAAATCCAAATGGGGTGTATTACTCTATAGTCAAACACTGGAATCCTCTAAAAGATAGGTCATTTTGGTTGGCGAATTATTCAAAATGAAATGGGGTGTATTAAAATATAGTCAAGCAATGGTATGCTAAAAAATTCCAACACTCTACCACCAATTGGTTGGTGATTTTGTAAAGATATAGATTTCTCAAGACCAAGAAGGGTGGTTATCCAAGAAAGGGTGTACGAGAATGAAGAGAGTATCTGTATCAGAATTTTCCATGAATGGTAAACCACTCCTACGTGAATTTTGATTCTTTGAAGGATGGTACATTCTGTTAAATAACTGACGTCAAGGGGTAGTCCCCTCTATGTAAAGGGTTGATGCATTGTGTAGTTTATTTTCACGCATCTAGAACATAGAACATGTGGTTTAACATCTTATAGTGTTTGAGGTTTTGTAAATTTTAACATCTTTTTAATAGGATGTTATGCTATGTAGTCTAATTTCATAAAACAAGTAAATTGGGGGTTACAATTTCACATCCTTTAGCTCTTACCAAAAGAGTAATAATTTTCCTTTTCATGGTAATCTACCTAGGAATGTATCATTATTAGCAGATATGAATGGGAAAGGTTGTAATACATAATCTATGAGCTTCCAAATTCGGAAAGTGACATGGGAGGCATAGATTATGGAGATAAAGGAGGTATGTCTTGAGTATGATTATACTTCTGATTGAAAAACCTGTTTTTGGGAGACTTTATGCAAATACAACTAGGGCATGGTAGTCAAACAAATGATTTCTCAGGAATCCCAACATTATATTTTAGAAGGTCGGAGGAAGTTTATGGATATTTGGATTTATCTAGACATAGAGTTTGGGTTGTGGATGGAAAGTTCCTGAATATAGAAGGATAATTTCATGTCAAAATTACCCATGAATGGGGGAATAGTTTTCCTACATAGGTCTAAACCAAATGTAATAAATAAGATGCTTGCAGTTTTAGGTCATACTACTAGGACCATAGTATTATGGAAATGATGAGTAAGATGAATCCTACCAGACCATGTTGGTTCTTTCATACTCCAGACATGAGGGCTGAGATTGTAAACTAAGGTCTTGGGGGTTATCGAATCGAGATAAGTTAAATGGGAAAAGAATAAAAGGGATGACCATGAACCGTTGTTGAATGCCAGGTTCTAGCATGATGTCGTCTTAGATTACAGAGATAAAAGAGGCTTCTTCCAAGGAATAATGTGTTGTTTGTAGACAAACCCTTTTTGTGGCAGACTTTATGAAAAGATAACTAGGTCATGTTATTATATAGTCAAAAAGTGGCATACTCTAGTTGACCAGACCTTTTGGTGGGTGACTTAGGAAAATCCAACTGGGACATGTTACTTCATTTTCATAAAAAATATTTCTCAGTTATCAAACATTATATTTTTGGTATATGGATAAATATTATAAATATATCAAAGTTTCCAAGAATAAGAGCATGACATGTGGAAGGAAAATTTCTGAGCACAAATGAATAAATTTGACTGAGATTTTCCATGAAGTGTAGAATCCCTTTCATAGATCTAAATCAAATGTAATAGGCGACTTCTCTATTTCCAAGGTAGACCCCTAAATTAGGGAACCAAAATTAAGATCTCCTCTATAGATCTCTATTTTTATGTAAGAGGAGTATCTTTTATTTACCCCAGGGTTGGGAGTAGGACATGAGGTCTTTGAGTCACTACATATCTCAATATAATGATAATCAAACCACACATAGTTCTTGAGGAACCATGTAGTTCAAAGTCATTAGTAAGGACATCAGTCATGCATTTTAACATCATGTGGTAAGAATAAAGGTGAATCTATGTGAAAAAGGAATATAGCTGCTGGACCAGGTTATAGGACCTGGGTGTAACTATGTATATTTTTGGAGCAATAATCAATACACACATATTACTAGAATAGATTCACTATATTGATGAATTCTTATTAGGGGAAGGTACATTTTTTTAATATGGTATCATGAAAGGGGTGAGAACCCACATTGGATACTCTCATATAGATATGTACCATACATAGGATAGTGGGGGAATTCCCCATATTTGTTCTGGACCAGGATATAGGATCTAGGCATCACTACGTATCTCACGGGAGCGAGAATCATCCCGCATTTAGTCCACAATGAACCATAACATTTAAATTCATATATTCAAATACATCAGACATACCTTTTAAGGTTTTTAAACTAGGACCATAACAATCCTAATTTGAATTGATATGACTTACTCATATAGTGATCTCTTTTACCAAAAATCTTAAGCCCATGTGAGCTATGCTCGGTGTGAGAAACAATGAGTAGAAAAGGTTTCTTCCACCACATAGAGGAAATACAACTAAAGGGTAGTGGAATTTAGATATTTTGGTGGTCATAAAAGGATGTAATATCTTGGAATATCTACATATCTCATTATAATGTGAATTAAGCCATATGTAGTTCTTGAAAGGTTCCCCATGCAGGTCTAACCTATACATAGCGAGGGGGAATTTTTTTGTGTTGCATCTGGTCCCAGGATTGGAGTTTTGGGTGTCACTATGTATCTCATGGGAATATGAATGAAGCCACACATAGTTCTTGAATAAAGGTCTAGTGGGGTACTGGAACCGAAGATTTTGGTCCTCTCAAAAAAATTTATATGTAGTTTAATGTTATATAGAAAGAACATTGGTGTCTTATAGTTTTAATTCATATGACTATGACCATGTGGTAAGACTTTTAAGATCATGCATACAAGACTGTGATGCTATGTATTTTAATGTCACACAATAAGGACATCAGTGTCATCCAGTTTATAATCTTGTGATGTGGATGATATATAATTTTGTTTATGTTCATGTGACAAAGAGTGACTATGCAGATTAATGTCATGTTGCTAAGATGTAATTATTTTTGTCACATGAAGTAATTAAGGAGGAACCTTGCATTGGTTGGGGTCGTAATGAGATCTCCATCCATCAATATTATGGAATAATATCCGTTAAAGTGTAACTTGTGTATGAAATAAGGACCGTACTACTTTGGCTCATGATTTAAAGGTTTATTCCCTAGTATCATTGGATTCCTAAGGGCCAATACCAGTTCTCCTTAGAGGAATAAACAGAGGCAGACCTTCTTTTTCAAATATTGTGTAATTCGATATTGATGAACCTCTATGTGATGAAAGTTATGAAATATTTTCTCATAAATTCACAAAAATTCATATCTTTATTTGTAGTATTTATCATATATAGATTGATGATCAAAAATGGAAATTTTAAGTGAGGGAAATTTGACCTTAATGGGTAGGACTTATTCTATTTCGTATTTGAGTGAATATAGGGTCTCTAGTGTGGCAGTATAGGTGGTGGTCCGATAGGCCCACAAGGAATGAAAATCCTATCAGGAAAAGAAATATTATCCTTATCCAATATATTTTGGAGTATTTTTAATAGGTTATTGTGGAAGGCCTCTATATATTGGTCATCCACTTCATGATATTGAAATTAGTGGCTGAATTTGATATTATACTCAAGATATTGATTTTACAATTTAGTAGAACATAAATTGTCCTCATTGTCCATCAGCATTGTATGAGGGAAACCAATTATAGCATTGATGTTGGATTTAAAAAATCAGATGATTCTTTTGGTCTTGACTTATTTTAGGGGTATTTCCTCATCCCATTTAGAGAAGAATTCAGTAGCAATTAGGATGTATTTGAATTGCTTGTCCACATCTAGAGGATATGTCCCTAAAAAATCCACTCACCATACATAAATTGTATAGGAGTATTTGGGTATATGTAGAAACTCTGGAGTTTTATGGATGATGTTGGAATGCACTTGGAAGGAATAAAATTTACTTGTTAATTTTGTGTAATCCAACATCATTGAAGTTCAGAAGTATCCAAGGATTTAGACTTGATTTTATAGATGACACCTTAACTGGTGGGAACCACAGTCTACCACTTGTACTTTTTTGATGGAAGTGGAAGTATCTTATCCCTCAATGCATCTGATAAGTACTCTATCAAATCATCATTTATAGAGTACATTTTGATGATTTTTACAATCATATAGAACAAAATTAATTACTCGCCTTTGTATTTTCTCTTTCCTAGCTCCCTTAGATGGGAGTAATTAATTTTGAAAGTAGTACCTGATGTGTATCATCTATATAGTGGTAGGACCATATTTTTTGGGGATATGAATGACCTAATTGATATATTATAGTATGAAATTCATAAAAGAGACTCCATTCGGTGATGTACAATGATGATGACAATTTTATCCTAGTTTGGATCTACAAAATCCATACCTGCATTTTATAAATGCATCTTCCTAGGAATTTTGTGATTGTGGGACGTGAGTCAATACTGGATATGAGGGGAATTCTTCCATTAACTCTCAAATATAGTTAAACATGGGATTAATATCTTATTTCTTGATGGAAAAATCCATATTAATCTGTTTAATTACAATCTCTAAATCTTCTTTTACCTCTAGGTGCCCCACTGATATTTGATGTGATAGTTCTAGGCCTACAACGAGGTCCTAATAATCTTACTCATTAATTTTACAACCTTCTTACAACAAGAAGGATTAGGGAAAAACTTCATTTTCTAGAGAGATGATTATGACCCCTAACCTTAGTTTTTTGAGCTCAGAGACTTCCATTCTATTCCCAGTTGGGCTTATTGATGTTCCCTCAAAATAAATTTACCATTTATGGGAGATATATTGAATAGAAAAAAAATCTCTTCATCTAGAAACATAGTATCTAACAATATTGTTTTTACAGATGGGTGTTCTGTGAGAAAATTTACTAAAGACTTTCCTTCCACCACTTTTTGAGTTATGAAATGTATGTCAATCCATTATAGGATAAAATCCCACTATTCCAAATATCTTGTCAGTGTAGGGTGACCAAGTATATATTTGAGAAGGTTATCATGATAGACTAGATTTACCTCGTGTTGTTGTAGGAAACTTCTCACATTTTGAACTGTGAAGATTAATGCTAACCGGCTCTTCTCGATATCCGAATAATGATTATCAGTGTTGATCATGGTTCTACTGAGATAATAATGGTCTTTTTCAAACCAAAAATTATTTTTTTTTTGTGCATGGAAAACACCTAGTGATATCTCAAGGTATTTCACATAAACAAATGTGTGGTCATCCCCCAATAGGTGTAATTAACACTGGTGGCCTCAAGATATATTTCTTGAGACTATCGAATGATTCCTGACAGTCATCAGTCGACTGATATGCAAATAATTTCTTCTTCAATTTGGTGAAGTTATATCACATTCATAAAAGGTTTTATATAAATCACTAAATATAGGTGAGTTGTCCTTGAGGTCCTTTTAACTCTTTGAGGTTTCAAGGAGGTGAAATTCAAAGGATAAACTTTGTTTTCTAAGGGTAAATGTTGATGTTGTGATGGATTATGAGGAAGCCATGAAATTTCACTGAGGTAACACCAAAATCACATTTCAAAGGGTTCATATTAAATTTATGATGTCATAGTTTATTGAATATGGTCTCAAGATCAGTTAGATGGTCAGAATTATTTTAGGGCTTAATCACCAGATATTTAACATGTCATTTGAAAAACATCCCTATGAATGGTTGTATGATATGATGAATGGAACATTAGTATGTAGCGCTGAAATTATTCAAGTTAAAGGGAATTACCTGATTGAAAAATACTCCTTAAGGGGACATGAAGGTAGTGGATTATTAATCTTAGGGTTATATTCAAATTTGGTTGTACCTTGAATAACCATCCCTGAAGGAGAGGGATTAGTAATAAGTCATTTCAACAATTAAGAGGGATGGTAATGGAATAGGTAATTCATCTTTCGGATAGTCTTTGTTGAGATCTCTAAATTCGATTCATACCCTAATTTTTAACATTATTATTCATTATCATGATGATGTTGGCCAACTATTTTGGATACTGAATTTTGCAGGTGAAGTTGATCTTGATAATATTATCCACTTAAGCCTCAATTTTAGAAGTATGAGTCAGGTGTTTCCTTCTGGCCACCTGTTTGTTTCACCGATGGTCTTCTAGAAAGCCCAATTGGTGAGTGGACACCTTGGGACTAAGGCTTGACTTATCTATGTAATTCCAAATAAACACATCTCATTGTTTTTTAGAAAGTATGTGTATACCTATTGTTCTTCTAAATTCATGCCCACACTGATCAAAGTGGGTCTTGGATCTTCTTCTATACCTAGATTTGTTTCTCTACGTTCATTAACAGTGGTAGAGACACTATACTCAAATGTTGGAGGGGAATCCATAAAACCTTTCTCCTTTTTCTTTTCCACATGATTTTCCTCTTTCTCCTCTACCTTGGAAGTAGGTGATTAATAAAATTTCCCAATGTTAGGGAAGGAGTCAATATTTTTACTTTAAAAAGGAAAAGCTGCTACTTCAAACCTGACTACTAATGTGGGACCGCTTTGAATCTCTAAGGATAGAATGAGGGTGTTTTCAGCTTGGACTCCATCACGGTCAGTAGAGTCAATGACTACTCCAGTGCCACTAGGTTATGTTTTCTTGACTGATGACATGGATATCATTGAATATGGGCCTGAATTCATACCCACCTATTCTAACTAATTGATGGGTATCATATAATATGTACTTATCCTCTTGAAGGTATTATCCAGGGTTATCTGCAGACCATTCAGAGAACTGAATCAAGAAACATTTCCAATCATGATAAGTAAACCCTCCATCTAGTAGAATACCTCATTAATGTATTGTGATTAATTATATTTAAATGGTTCTTTATCACCATGTTATGCACCATTTTTACATTTAATACAATATTTGAGGCACCGGTGGTATTATGAGGGAATAACCACATTCCTATGTAAACAATGCCTTCCTAAAATAACATTTAATGTTGTATATTTCCAAACAGCCAGGAATTCTATGTTTTCCATGAGATCCTCAAACTGAGTCCTAATCTTGATTTCTATAAGATGTTTTTTTATACTTCCATAGCCCTATAATATTAGAGTAGAGTGGGAAGAGTGGGACTCATTGTAACCCAATTTGATAAGTGTTTGGATTGAAATGAGGTTGAATCCTAATTCATTTTCAATGAAGGATCATGAGATATCAATGTCATTTATCTTACTATATACATACAATTTTCAAATATGTCCTTGTATAATGACATCGTTGTATTGGTCTATAATGTAGATCACCGTGTGAAATTTTTTAGGATTGGTCTCTATTTGAGAGATCTCAAAGGTATAAAAATAAACCTAAAACTCATGAGGGATTTATAGATTCACTATTTGTTCTTCTCAGAGGTATTTTTCTATACTGAAAGCATCTAAGATTGACAAATTGGATGGAACTAGGGCTCATTGATTTAAAATTTCATACTTTTGGTGTAAATATATGTTCTAACATAGGGATTCGGTTTTCTAGGAACAAAAGCACTTGAAGTAGGAAGATTGGCCCTTAGAACATGAGTAGAAGGCACTTCATCCCTTAATGGATTTGGTCAACTAGGTGTGCATGCATGCCTAGGTTGATTGGGAGATGAGGTCCCCTCTACTCTATCTTCCAATATGATCAAGTCATGGTAATCCTCGACATGTAAGGGGGAAATTTCATGCTTCTAATGAGATTACTGGAGGGATCTCCCATGTGTTTAGTCCATGTAGACTATTCAAGTAGGGATGTGGGTAGAACAGTGACTCCGAGCATGATCACATATTCCCCTATATCCTCGACTCTGGTAAACTATTCCCCTAATTCACCAACAAGATGTAAGGAATTTGGGTCCATAGTCACACTCATCAACTAATAAGGGATCTATGAAGTGAATAACATTAATGAAACCAATGATTAACTCCTCATCAAATGAGGACTCTATCTAGAGGGTCGACTATTGTTGTACCATTTGGAAGGGTGGTTATCATGCTTCTAGGAATAATGGCATGAAGTATGATAGATTATAAGATAAATTTGGAATTATAATTGCTACATATTTCTATGTTTCATTCATACTCTTCTGGACATGTCATTCCTTTGAATATTGGCCCACAAAAGATTTTGGTGCTAATGGAGTCAGCTACACCATAACAGAATCTTCTAAGTACACATTCAGCTATTTCAACTATCCTTAGAGGATAACACCGGTCCAGTTTATTATATTTCTTATCAACCAATCATTGAAATTTTTCATACCCTTGATGTTAACTTTCTTCCATTAATTCTCCCCCCTTTAAATTGGAATAAAAAATTTCATGCTACCAATGCGGGTGGTTTACCCAACTTCACTTTCCCAGAGTCCACCATATTCTGTAGGTTTTCTCCCAAAACAATAAATTCATTGAAATTGTTCCCCAATGACTTATTGAATGGGAAGTAGTTTGTGATATATTTTACAACATATTGGTTGATATTATTGTTCATTGTAAACTTGATCAAGTTGTTCTCCAATTTCGAGATGAATTAACCCGAGAATTGGTCATTTTGAAAATAATATTTTTTTATCTCTTCAATCTATTTTAATATCTACTACCTTTGTTTATCCTAGTGAGGCAGGTGTTTCTGATGATTCTCATGAGTGGGGGGGATTCATGATATGGTATGAGATTGGGATCTATAGTAGGTGTAGGGCCCAAGTTAAGTGTAACAATGGCGACATCTACTTTCCACATTATCATTACCTGAGATGATGGAATTTATCATGAATTATCTTTGGTTCATGTGATGGAGACATCCATTCTTTGAGAAATTTCAACAAGATACTAAAACCCTACTATATATTTCATAGTAATAAGTGTACTTCACAACTCATTGTGATGATTGTCTATACATATGGTTAAAAAATATTCCTGAGGAAACTGTAGGCTTAAGGAGTATGTAAACCCATTTCACCAAGAAATGATAAATGATTCCATATCATTATCCCATTGTTTTTAGTTTGATAGTTCAAAGACTATTTTCTTCTATAGTGTTGAGCTGAATTGGAAGAGAAAATTCCGATGGAGATCTTCCCACCCTATAATTGATCTAGCCGATAAAGTAGTGTACCATATAAAGGCTGGACTCTGTAGTGTTTCCACAAAGAACCTATGTTTTACTACTTCCCATTTCATGGGGGTCCACATAATAGGATCAAAATGGGACATGAAGTGTGTCAAATGATTCTAAAGGTCCCCAATCCATTGAAAATTGGAAATACCGGGTTCCCAAAGTTTCGTGGGAGAAGAGTCAGATCAACCTATTTGGGGTAAGGTTTATTTTTCAAATGTACTAGTGCACACTAATACTCCATAACTTACAATATATTTGTTAGAAAATTAATATTATTGTTGATCCCTTGAAGAATGTATGGTTGATAAGGAGCTTGAATAGGGGCAGCAATAGGTAGGCCAACTACGGTGGCCCTATGGGTATCTACCATGGGTAATTTAATTGGGAAAGCCTGTAAGGATGCTCCTAAACCCATTTCGGTTGTGTACCCAATGAGGGAAACTACCAATATACTATTTTTGGATCCATGTATATTGGTTTTTGGTTCCCCATAGTGAGATGATGTTCCAGATCCATCTCACTTTCTGTAAAGAACCCTCTTTGTCGAGATGTGTTAGTTTGGAGTATCAGTTGATGATATTTTTGTAGAACATATCCAGAAGTAATGATACCTAAGAGTAATTGTTTATTGAGTCTTATCAATTCCTTAATATCTTTCTCTTGGTGAGACAATATTTCTTCAAGTGTAAGAGGTTCAAACTCTTTAGGAGGTAGGTGAGGTGAAAACATACCTTTACCCTTTACTTTATTGTATGCCCTTTAAAGAGGTAATGATAAAGTGGTTGAGGGAAATCCAAAATTCAGGAAAATCCTCTAGTTTTGGGTATGAAAACATGCTTCATTCATTTTGGTGTGTATCATATTATGAATAGATCCTTCCTTGCCTTGATCCACCATATTGGCCATATTTTCTGTATGATTTGTAGGGGTGGTGTTAATGTTATTCCCCAACACACAATGCAAGACATGCACTTCATCTATCTCTTTGAGAGATTACCTTTTTTTTTTCCATCCAATAGGATTTTCCATCTCATTCACTATTTATCTTGGAGCCATTTGATGGATTGTAATCTGAAGGGAATATCCAAACATTTTGGTCGTGCACATTACCAATGAGTATACGAGGTCAAGAAATAGGATAAACTAGGAGGATTTGTTCTGAATAATTCCTCATAATTGGTAGAATACCGAATTCTTTTAAGTAGGGGGTTGTTGATGTAAAAAATCCCCTAATAATGTGTGTTGGATCTATTCCCACTCCATTTCCACAACTCTTTGATCTTGGATTGCTGAACTTGAAGGATGTGTTAAAAAATCCCCTAGCCCTACTGGATGGGGTTGTTCATGGATTTCCATGGTTGCTATTGTGATGAATACATTCTTGATTTTTTGTAGTCATGTTCGATTATGGGTCAAGTGAATTATATGGTTTTCATCTGAACCACCAACTTTTGAATACATTTTGGAATTTCCTCTATCTAATGATTGACTTCCCTTAAGTGGGAGGATTTCTCAATATTTTCATATTCCTGATGTAAAATTATTTTAATGAATTTCAATATTCTGTCTCAATGTCCGTGAGATATGATCATGGACGTTTTTATGATCATTACCTTTGTTTTGAATAGATTATGTTTATTGAATCTAGTCAGAATCCATGACGGTTCACATTTTCATATTTAGAGGGATTTTCTGATTGGGGAGCACTATGAAATTTGACGCTCCATGTTCACCCCATTCTTTGATACGCACATTGAATGGGGAAACTATGATCAACTTTCACATTACTTCTAATGCGTTGAGGCATGCTTGCTAAAGGGTTCCTTGTCGTTTCTCCAATTTTGGATGTTGTGCAGCTATAAGAGATACCAGGTCAATATGGTGGTGTATTCCTTCTATTTTCTCAAGATGGATTAGGTATTATTCATAAGGTAATACCTTTTATCTTACATGTAGAAGAGTGTTCCTTATATATAGGCAGATGTCATGTACCCAATCTTCCTAAAATGACTTCGGAATGCTGTTTTGGGGAGTTACAAAAGGCTAGAACATGATAGGTATATTATCTATATCTAGCTGTTTCTGCTGGAGTTGGTTCCCTAGAACCAACTGATTTGTACTTTATGATAAACTTTTATTCATGGTTATGAATATTAATAAACATCTTATCACAACAGGATTGTTCATCTTTGTGACATAGTGTATGATACTTTCCTTAGAGTAGCTGCCACACTAAAAGTTCATAGAAGTTCCCCACTATGATGAGAAACTAAAAGTCTTATGACACTATTATTAATTATATTTTCTATAGCTGGATGATATAATTTTAGGGACATGAATTATATAGTATATCAGGGGTGGAGACTCATAGGACTTTGAGACACTTTCTCATGGTGTGCGCCCTTGGTAATATCTAGTATGGATATTAAGAGAACGCATCCCACAAGTAGGGAATCCATATTTTTAGGCATCATTGGATGTTCTTATCAGTGTATGTGTGTATTGGTCCTTATGATTTAAGACAATTATTAATGAGTATTATGATTCACACACTTAGATGTATTGATGAAAACCATAACAATAGATGTTCGTGGTGAGGTAGAATATGTTGGGTGCGTCATGAGTAATATTCCATTAATGAATAATAGGAGAAAGGATTTATCCCTTCTATTCATTAACAAAATTT
This sequence comes from Viscum album, assembly GCA_963277665.1. Lineage (NCBI taxonomy): Eukaryota > Viridiplantae > Streptophyta > Magnoliopsida > Santalales > Viscaceae > Viscum > Viscum album. The sequence continues at coordinate 585,089,456 of OY728120.1, forward strand.
AATATCTTAGCCCCTTTGATGGAAATGATATAGCCTAAATAAATCTATGGCCATGGTATTCTATAGGAAAGTTCTATTTTCAAAAAGTCAAAAAAAGTGATATCGAGCATATAGGTTGATGGAACTAGCATGCATCCAGATCGATTTTATATATTGTGATAAAGTGAATATATTACATAGTAAGCATTTGTATGGGGTAACATGTCATTATGGCATTAACCACTTTCTCTGTGGGTGCCTTGGTGTGTTTCTAGGCATTAACCTTGGACTTTAGGTCACTTCACCAAAGCCACTAAGAAAGAGGCCTAGAGGGTCACACACTAAGTGTGTCCAGAATCTTAGTTAAATAATATATTATTATTTATGATTTAACTGGTTGAATAAATATTATTATTATAAATGGTTTAATAATTATTCTTTTATACTTGATAACATTTATTCAATCACTAGTTATCCTAGAGAATATATTATGAGAAAAATATTTAATAAATATATTTTTTCATTTTAGTTAAATAATATTTATTTATTTATTAGTGAATAATGCAATGATATTCATTTAATAAATAAATAGACATTATTCAAGGCCGAAAAAATATTTTTCGAGAATGGAGAACCTAGTTAAATGTTCTAGTGAGAAATTCTAATATTGAATTTTATTTAACTAAATAATATTTAATTATAATTCACATGTTCAGTGAATGTATTACTATCATTATTTGACATGGGGTTTTATAGTATTTAATAAATAATAAGGGAACTTGTGTCATTATTTTTTTTTTACCCTAGAAATACAAGAACCCAATTATGTTATTTTCTCATTATTCTATTTGGTTGTGCTGAATGGATTTGGAGAAAAACCACTCAAACCTAGAGAGCTATATTATCCAATAATGCTCTCAAAAATTGAGGCCAATTATACTCCCATAGATCAAGGAGAATTCTTTGGAAGAGGTCTTCGAGGCGATCAAAGGAAAATGACACAAGCATAAGTATTTTCGGTGCTAGAACTGGAGAGGCCTTCGCTGACATCCGGAGATTCGTGGAACATGTGTGGATCATCGCTAAAGAAAATCTATGCTTGGTTTTGACAAAATAATGATGGTGCACTACAGATCTGTCATTGGACACATCAATAATGAAATAGTTCCTTATAGGTAATTCATTATATAATTAAATTAATTATAAACAATATGTGTTGATCTCTCTCTCTCATTTCAGATTCAATTATTATTTATCTATTTATTTGACTCAATTCCATGGATCACAATGTTAACAATTGTATAGATCATAGATTGATCATTGATTTTGGAAAAAATTAAAGTTGGTCACCATCCATCGCACACTTCCACTGCACCCAAAACCTACAAGTGGTATCAGAGAAGACACATAATTGTTTATAATTATTTATGATTTTTGGTGATTTATGCATTTATAATTTTGTTTTTCAATTCATGCTTAAACATTCATTTAATCTAAATTGTGAGATCTGTTTCTTCTTGATTAATTTCTTGTAGATCTAATCATGATTTTTTTTATTAAAATAAAATTTTAGAAATAATATGAAGGAGCCAAGGATTCTACTTGGATAACACAGAAGTACACATTGTGTAACTGAAGTTACATGTTGTGCTATTGTGTTTAATGAACTAGGAGTTAATACATAAAATACTCAACCCGTGGGAATTAATGAATCATATTGTAGTTAATTATTACACTTAATTTTGGTTAGGATAGGCTTGTTCATGGTCATCCACACTACACGCCGTGTGGCCCATTGGATATAGTGTGTAGTCCCTTCGGGTTAGCACTGAACCGTGTATTCTATACATGGCCAACCTAACTGATGACAGTTTAACACTGATTCAACATGGTTTGTGGCCCATTAGACACATCGTGTACTCCAAATATTTGAGGTATATTTAACATGATAAGTCCCCATGCGTGTACCTTAGATAATAGTGAATGGTGTACATGGCGTGTAGATCGGATCTACACTCGGTGTACTTTTACCAGATTATGCTAATTTAAAATTTATTTATTTTACTATGTAAAACTTGAGACATGTACTTTCATGTGTTCATAAAGATAGGATACAAGATGTGATTGGTTTTAATATACATAAATATTTGAATGTTTAATTAATATATACATAATGATTAGTTATACATATAATGTATGAGTTGTATTAATGGTTGTTACTCTATGTTCATTGATGAATAACATGTGACCATAAAATCATGCAGTTTCTGTAATCATCTACGAAGTTTACTTCATGAATGTACGTGACAATTCATGTATTCCATATGTCACAAGAGTAAATAGTATACGAGTATAATACATGTTGGGTATATTTGGATGTGTATTCACTGTGTTACCTCCAAGGTACAATTTATGTACATAGTTAATTTTAAATGAATTTATTTAATTTGTTTAAAATTATAATGGATGATAATATTAAAGAAATTTAGATAAGGATTATGATAAAATGATAGATTAATTAAAGATAATAAGTAATTGATTTGAGAATGATTTATCTTAAATAATAATGATTAAATAATTGAATGATAGTTTTACTAAATGAGTAATACGTTGTATGCATGTAGACGATCATGTGATGGACCCGAACATTGGTATGTGACTGGTTTCATTTAATTTATTATTAAATTAAATTGTTATCATGCATGCCTTATCTCCTCATTATTATGTAGGGCCTGTGAGCCCATGGTTTCTTTTATGTAAACCCCATTTTCACCCTCACATGCGTGTGAGTAAAAGGAATATGTAATGGATGGATCCGTCAAGCTAGTGGAGGTGGATCTAGTTAGAAGCTGAGGCAAAACCAATCGAAGGAGATACAAAGGTGGATAGGTTGAAAGATGTAAACAAAAACCTTAATTTCTTCAAGGTGTTTATCCTCTAGGTCAATGGTTAGTTTATCAAGTTATAAATAAAATAACCATTTGTATAAGCTCATGATCATACCCTTTATTTTATTTCATTCAATTTCATGGTTATTTTATTATGGATGTATTATCATGATCACATAAGTAATGAATTAACAATCATGTAATATAGAACTAAAATAAATTGGACTATGCATAAATATTATCTACGACATGGTTAATCTCTTAAGTAATTCCAATTAATATTAAAAAGAATGTAATAAATATAATAATTGAAAATTTACTCATAAATTATAAAATCCCTAAATAAAATATTAAGTTGGTATAGCCTTCAATTACTTCAGTTAGAATCGAACCATAGTTCAAAGTTCTTGATCGACCAAAGCTGGGGTAATTTCAATTATTGGGTAATTCAAACATGAGGTATTGGTTTGACTTAACTTGGTTCACATAAAGGGTTGACTTTTAAAGTTGGACTTGGTGTAACTGAGAGGAAATGGTTGAAGAAATCTATAATTAATGATTTTATGATTGGGGAGTCCACTCAGTATATCAAGGAACTATGAGTTAATGTAGTTGGTATTTGGAATGCCTACCTAAAACCATTAAAGTTTCTTTACCAACCAATGTTGGGGTAATAAGAAGGGGACTATGGATTCTTTCCTCTTGAATGTACAAGAAATATTATATTCCAAAGCCAATGGTTAGGGATATTAGTTTTTGACAAAATAGTGAGAGACTGACAAATAAAATATTTATTTATTTTCCAGAATTTATCAGAATAAGTACTAAATCTCTAATTATCTTATTTCTAGAAACAAAATTAAAAATTAAATCAAACATATTTATGCATTCCATACTTGAGAAGGAAGAACATCTCACCAATATGAATATTCAAGAATGGTAGATGCATTTACGCGTCATCCTTCACAATGAAATGAAATTATGTATGCTGAAAGAACCTTTACCAATTGTTCCTAGAAGTGAGGTAAGTGATAAAGAGCTAACTCTCTATAAGAAACATCTGAATGATGCTATATATGTTCAGTGCTTCATGTGATCTTCCATGTCTAATGAGCACTTGAAGAAATATGAATATATGGATTCCAATACCAGGATGTCTCACTTTCAGGATCTCTATCAAGAGAAGGAAAGACAAGAGAGGTATGGGATATCCAATACTTTGTTTACCACAAATATTGGAGTGTCTACACCATATGGTCCTCATGTAGTCAATATTCATGATGAAATTTAGCACTTTGACATCTTAGGGATTAAATTCTCATATGAGGTGCATATAGATCCCATACATTCATCATGGACCGAGACCTTTTCTAGTTTTATTTTGAATTATAATATGATCAATAATGATAAGAGTATTTTAGAACTTCTAAAATTGATTCTCCAAGTGGATAAGGACATGGGGTGTGACAGGACCACAATCCTTATGGTGAATAAAAAAAATAAAGAATAAGGAAAATGTTCCCATGACTTATAAGAAGTCTAAATCTCCCAAGTACCATCCTACCAAGAAGAAGAATATCCAGAGGTAGGGAAAGGAAAAGGATGCATCATGTTTTCCATGTGTAAATACATGCCACTAGAAGAGGAACTACACCTAGAAGTGAGGGGAAGCTAAGGGTGTGTTCTTTAACGAGTGAAATATTTTTATATCTACACATAGGGTATTAAATATCTCTTGTGCTACTCACATATGTATCAAAATGTAGGAACCAATTAGATTTTAGAAAATTGATAGAGGAGTGGTTGATTTGCGAGTAGCCAATGGTGATGGTATGGATGCTCTTTCCATTAGAGACTACCACATTTCATTTCAAATGATAATGATTTTGGTTTTACATGATTATTATTATGTACCTACTGCTAGGAAAAATATAATTTTTGTATCATGTTTAGATATAGATGGGTTTATTTTCATGTTCAGAAATAAAAGTTGTTTATTTTATAAGGAAAACATGTGTTATGTTATGTCACATTTAAATAATGGTTTGTATGTATTAAATTATGAAAACCAAGTGTTGGAATTTGATAACGAATCAAGTTCACATGAATCATATAACACCCAGCTTTGGCATCACCGTCTTAGTTATGTAAATGAGAAGCATTTGACAAAGCTATGTCAAGATGTTTATTTAGACTCGTCTGAGCTAAAACCATTTGATAGATGTCATGATTGTTTACAAGGAAAAATGACCTAACAAGCATTTGGTGGACATAGTGAAAGGGCCACTGAGCTTTATGTTTTGGTACAAACAGATGTGTATAGACCATTTCAAGTAGAATCTAGAGGTGTATATTCTTAATTTATACATTTTACTGATGACTTTAGTAGATATGGATATATCTACTTGGTGAAGTATAAGTCCAAGTGCTTTTATAAATTCAAGTAATTAATGAATGAATTTTATAATCATCTTTGTAAGAAGATACAGAAGCTTCGATCAGATCGAGGTGGTGAATATCTTAACCAAGAGTTCATCAAATTTCTATGGGAGTATGGGATTCTACCTCAACTCAATCCACCTTATACACCCCAGTGGAATGGTGTTAGTGAAAGGAGTAACCATAACTTGTTGGACAAGGTAAGGTCGATGATGATTCATGAAGATCTTCCATTATCCTTTTGGGGATATTCACTACAAACTACAACATACACATTAAAGTGAGTTACAACTAAAGCAGAAAATGGAATTCCCTTTGAGATATGGTGTGGAAAGAAACCCATTTTATCACATACATATGTATGGGGTTGCACGGAATTTTTACGGCATTTTTATGAAAAAAACTATCACACAAGGGCATGAAGTGTATCTTTATAGGGTATCCCAAGGAAAAAAGGTATAATACCTATACAAACCCTCGGATAAGAATGTGAATTTTTCAAGAAAAGATATATTTTTTGAGAGGGAGAACGATATAAAAAAGGATAGTTTCAGTAAGATTGAAATCGATGAAGTTGATGCTCAAGATACACATGAGTTGGTAGAGGAATAGATTCCACAGGTCCCCATGGATGAAGTATTTCTTAAAACACCAGTAAGTAATTGGTGCATAAGAGAGGTAAGAGAATTAGAGAGATATGGTTTTATGGTCACCGAGGATGGTGACTCATTATTGGTTCACAAAGATGAAACAATCTCCTTTAAGGGGATAGTAGAGAGCTCAGAAGATGCAAAATAACCAGAATCCATGAATTCTGAAGTGGATTTCATGTATTAGAACCAAGTTTGGGTTTTGGTTGATGGTCCAATTGATGCAAATCCTATTTAATGAAAATTTATATTCACTAGAAAACTATACATTATTGGTAAAGTAAGTACCTATAATACAAGGCTAGTGGCTAAAGGGTCCAAATAGTGTCAAGGAATTGATTATAATGAAACCATTTCTATAGTTTCCATGTTTAAATCCATTAGAATCATAATTTCTATAGAAGATTACCATGACTATGAGAATTGGTATATTGATTTAAAATCCAAATTCCTTAATGATAACCTTTAGGAAGATTTCTATATAACATAACCATAAGGGTTTGTGACTCTAGGTGATGCCAAAAATATTTTCAAGTTAAAGAGATCCATTTATGGATTGAAGCAAGAATCTAGGTCCTAGAATATTTGATTTGATGAAGCTATATAAGAATTTGGTTTCTTTAATAATGAATGTGAGCTATGTGTTTATAAAAGGGTTAATTGGAATGTGGTTGTTATCATAATCGTATATTTTGATGACATATTACTTATTGGAAGCAATATAATAATCTTACAATCTGTTAAGGACTGTTTGAATAAGTGTTTCTCCATGAAGGACATAGGAGAAACAACCAACATTCTAGGCATGAAGATCATTCCTGATAGATCTAAAAGGTGTGTTGGAAAAAGTCATAGTATATATATTTACCAGATACTAAATATATTTATTATAGAACAATACAAGATAGGATTGGGTCCCATACCAAATAGTTTTTATCTTTGTAAGAAAATGTGTCCTTAGACCCAATAAGATATAGTGACAATGAGTAAGATCCCATAAATTTAGGCGCTAGGATCAATCATGTATGCAATGTTATGTACTAGACTTGATGTTGCCTATCCACTGAGCATGGTAGGAAGATATCAACTAGATATAGGAGAACAAAATTGGACTACTGTTAAGGTTGTCCTTAAGTATCTAAAAATAACTAAGGATATGTTCTTGGTATATGGAGGAGATAAAGAGATGGTCATCAGGGGTTATACTGATGTTGGTTTTCAGAAAGATCAAAATGATCTAAATTCATAATTAGTATATGTTTTCTATCTCAATGGAGGATCTATGTGCTAGAAGATTTCAAAGAAGCCAGTTGTCACTGATTCTATAGTGGATTCTGAATATAGCAGTGTATGATGCATCCAAGGAATCCATTTGGATTTGGAACTTTTTCTAGACCTTTATGTGGTATGTAGAAGTAAAGAACGAATCACATTGAATTTTGATAATACTGAAGTGGTGGATCTTGCAAAAGAGCCAAGGTCACACAAAAATAAAAAGAATATACTACAAAAGTATCATATATTGAGGTATTTATATTAGAGGGTAGAATTTTCTATGAGAAGAGTACCCATAGAAGAGACCATGGAATAACCCTTGACTAAAGGCTTATCTCAGCAGAAGCAAGAGTATCACGTGAGAGCTACTGAAGGTTGTAAACAGTTGACTCTAGTGAAAGTGGGAGTTTATTGGAGTTGGTTCCCTAGAACCATCTTCTTTGTACTTTATGGTACACTTTTTGTCATGGTTTTGAATATTAATAAACTCTATATCACATCATTATTTTTATTCTATGTAACATAGTATGTGATAATGTCCAAATAGTAGTAGTCACACTAAAAGGTCATACAAGTTCCCTACTAGGATTAGAACTTGGAAGTGCTATGACACTATTCTTGAATATATGTTATAAAGACAGAAGATATCATTTAAGGGACACAAATGATATAGGATATCAGAGTCAGAGACTCACAATACATTGAGACACCTTCTCATGGTGTAAGATCTTGGTAATATTCAGTATGAATATAATAATAATGAGACCCGCCAGTAGGGAATCCACATTTCAATGTGTCATTGGATGTTCTGATCTACGGACATGTGTATTGGTCCTTAGACATTAAGATTATTATTAATGAGTGTTATGAGTCACACACTTATATGTATTCAATAAAACCATGCTAACAGATGTCCATAGTGAGGTTGGATATGTTGGGTGTGTCATGAGTAATATTACATTATTTAATAATGTGAGAAAGGATTTATCCCTTCTATTCATTAATGGAAGTTAATATCTATATCCTTTTGATAGAAATGATATATCCAAAATAAATCCATTTCCATCGTATTCTATAGACATGTTCTATTTTTGGAAAGTAAAAGAAAGAGATATCGAGCATATAGTTTAACGGCACTGGCATAAAACCTACTCGATTTGAGATATTGTGATAAAGGGATTATATTATAAGGTAAGAATTTGTATGAGGTAACATATCGTTGTGGAGTTAATTTATTTCTCTATGGGTTCATTTTCGTGTTTCTAGACACTAACCATGGACTTTAGGCTTCTTCAACTAATGACATAGAGAAAGAGTCCTAGAGGATCACACACTAAGTGGGTCAAAAATATTAGTTAAATAATATATTATTATTTATTGTTTAATAGGATTAATAAATATTATTCCCATAAATGGTTTAATGATTATTCATGTATGCTTGACCACATTTATTCCGTCACTAGTTATTCAAGAGAATATATTATGAGTGGGATATTAAATAAATATTTATTATGTATTTATTGAATATAATATAATATTTATTTATTGGACAATAATGCATTAATATTTATATAATAAATAAAAAAACATTATTTAAGGCTCGATAAATATTTTGGAGGAATGCCAAACTGAGTTTAATGGTCCGATGAGAAATGATAATATTGAATATTATTTAATTAAATAATATATAATTTTAATTTCCATGTTCAACACATGTTGATAAATAATAATACAAATATTATTATATGACATATGGTTTTTATATGATTAAATAAACTATAAAGGATCTTGTGGAATTATTTTATTTTAACCCTATTAATACAAATACCAAATTATGTTATTTTATCATTAGCCTATTTTGTTGTGCACAACAGATTTGTTGAAAAACTTATCAAGTATAGAGAGATTTATTCTCCAAGAACTCTCTCAAGAACAGAGATGAATCCTCCTCCACCAGATCAAGGATAACACTTTTGAAGAGGTTCTAGAGGTGATCAAATGTTGACAACACAAGCACATGGATCTTTCGTGTGACCACCCAGAGACTCCTTTAGCAATATTCAGAGATTCGTGGAACACGTGTGGACCACTACTTGTGGAAATCTACATTTTGTTTCTACAATGGAATGATTCTGCACTGTATATCTATCTCTAGACACATCAATGAAGAGAGAATTCCTTAGAGGAAATTCTTTATCTAATTAAATTAATTATAAACAATATGTGTTGATCCCTCTCTCTTGATCCCAATGCAATTATTATTTCTATATTTTGTTGAATAAATTCCATGGATCATGATATCTATCAATGCATAGATCTCATATTGATCATTTATTATAGAAAAATCATTGTTGGGAACCACCCATAGCACACTGCTGTTGTGATCAGAACAGGCAGTTTCCTCATATTCAACATTTCATCTTCATCTTCTTCCAAATGTTCATCAACATGGTCCAACCAATGTGGACAATTCAATGCAGATTTATGATAAACGAAAAAATTGGTAGGAACTTACTCAATCATATTATAAGGGAGACAATCCAAGGATGGTTTGGGGAATTAATGAAACCTTGGGTTATCTTCTAGATGAGAAATGATTTCAATTTTCAATGAAAAGGAATTAGACATGACTGAGCACATTTTTCCAAGTGCCTCATAGTAGGAGGGATTTCTCACCATTAAATCGCCAAGGGGAGGACCCCATTGATGAAGTGTAACACTAATACTGAGAGACATTTAGTAGAAAATTACATTATGGGGAGGAATAATATTATGGATTGATGTCTGAATTCAAGGATAATTCTTTTAGGATATACCCTAGGGAGGATTTTCAAGGTAGAAAAAAGAAATTGGAAGAACATTTTCAAATTTATATTATGGACTTGTGGAGGGATTCTGTGACTCTTTAAAAGATATGAACTCTCGATATTGATCAAATTATGGATATAAAGTAAGCCCTCATGGTGAAGTATCAAAAGATCAACTTCTTAATTACTGCTACTCATCCCATAGTTTGGTAATGGGAGAGTAGGATCTTGAACTGCCATAGATAAACATACAATGGATTCAATAACTCCAAAATTAGGTAGATCTAGATCATGTATCCCCACATAAATTACCAATCTTCTATGGTGGGACATATTTTTGGGTTCCCTCTTACAAGTGACTAAGGCCACTTATTGGGAAAAGTGATTTTTAGGTATAAAATCTTGTTTGACTTTCTCCTATTTCGCTATCCAAATTAATTTGAAGACTTATAGAAATTTGGAAGGGGAGGTTTCCTACCTTATAGTGGTAATTGGAATAGTCTGATTACCTCCAGTTGAAATGAGGGTATGAACCCAATCTGGTTGTCTATACATTGCAATAGAATTTGGGCCATTCCCATCTTGGATGGGAGAAGAGTTGTGTGACTTCTCTAGACTAACATGTTGATGAGTCACCCCATTTATAGGTATGTTGTTATGTATCATATCCTTCACCATTTCATCTCTATTATGATTTCCCGGTAGTTATTTAGGATATTTTCATGAATTTGTGTCTTTTCTTTCACCATTTAAAGATGTTCTTGGTGAATTAAGTGGCTGGAACATGGATATATTCCCATTCTGTGCCCAGAGTAGGGGTGTGTACCTACTCCTATCATCCATTTCCTACCATTTGATATGGAAAATACTTAGTTGTGGGTGTATAGATTTGTGTTTGTCCCTATTTTTCACCAGGACATTCTAGCTAACTTCTCCAGATGATTCTAGACAAGGCTAATAATAGTATTGATAAATGTGGGCAGGTGTTTCTACCTGCTCATGGTTTTACTCCAAACCTGACTCATGGGATTCCTTGGACATTGCTAGATGAGGTTTCTGGATGTCTTGGTCGGCATTGGAAGGTGTTTTTCCCTACTCATAGGTCCTCTCTGAGTTTGACTAGAAGGCATTCTGGGCATAAGAAGGTGTTTGTGCCTACTCATTATTTGTCACTATATTTTTTGGGCCTGCTTATTTGGATGTTGCTAAAAAATTATTCTAGTAGGCTTTATTGGTGTGGGTAGGTGTTTTTTTCCTAATCATAGTTTTCCACTAAATTTGATTGGTGGGATTCTCTGGAGGTGACATCTGTGTAGCCCTATTCCCTATTGATCGGTCACTACCCTCAGTTGCCTTTATTACATGATCAGGTCTGGATGGCTTTGGTGGGACTCCTGAGGATAGAACCCTCATCATGTTTATGGTTTACTATCGTGAAATGTTGGAATTTTTTACAACTGGTAAGATCCCTTTAAAAGGACCCCTATATTTTCTGGGTGATACAATTTGTGTCCTCCTAATATTCCCCTAAGATAAGGGAGGAGTTGATTACTATATTCTGAGGATAAAATATCAAAATACTTGGAGATAGTGATTGGTTCCATTTTCTTATAGACCACTGGCCATTTCTATGTTGATGACATGGGGGGGGATTTTCAAGATGGATGGCCTATCGGGGAACCTCTAGGGTTGGGATGGAACTCTTCTGGCGATACTCCCAGACCAGTGCATTTGAGACCCAACATTGAGGATGATATGATGGTGATGATATCTCTTTGTTGTATGAGGACTCAACATGAATGGTATCTAAGTTATAAATATATGGGAGATAGTGTGACTCTATTTAGTTTTTAGGGAGGTCTTGTTGAAAGTTCCTGAAATATATGTGATAAACATAAATAAGAAAACCCCATCAAAGCATCATCTCAATAATAGATCACCAGCATAATTTATTATCTTGTTTGTTCCTCTTTCATCTTAAGAGCGAAAGGGGTTGACATGTAGGCGACACCATCATATTGGATTAGGATTCACATCAGGTTCACCATTTGATTCCATCCCTGAATTCCACATGGGCATGGAATGGAATTTTGTGGTGTTGGTGGAACAACCTTCACATCATACACATACACCCACATGTCTTTTGGGTGGTTTCCAATGCGATTTATTCATGGAACTAGAAACACCCAAAAATTCTTATATCCGTAATGATTCATGGACCTACTTTCCAAAGGTAGATTCCCATTAGGGAACTTGGCCAATGATACTAAGGTACTCACATTGGTTGGGAGGATGGGAGGTCAGACTCATAAAACCCTTCTAGGAGGACTTATTTCATACTCTAGGACTCCCTTAAATATTTATGGTATTTTTTTAATCTTTAATTAATTCAAAAGTATGATGTGGGTCAACCTTGAATTAAAAAATAATAATTAGTATGTATGGAATTTAGAATATATATATATATATATGTATTTTTCTTCATCAATAGAGAGATATATATTTATATGAGGTTCTCCATCAACGGTAGCCTTTTATGAACATATTAGAGATTCTTTTGTCATTTCTTATCACGATGTTGGTTTTGAAGCTCCCAGTGGGGTGTTTTCGAGTGTATCATCATCTAGGGAGATGTGCATTTTTTTGATGTCAGTATTGGGATGATGAGATGGTATTTCTATGTATCACTCTGAAATGAGTAAAAAACCACATAGTTTGGTGACACTTAATGGGACATATCAAAACGTTTAAGATTGTGTGATTAGGACCAAACAATTTAGTTTAGAATTATGTGGAATGGATGCCTAGGTTAAAGGTGCCTAGTCAATCTTTGGAGTAGGACTTATTCAAAAGAAGCTCAGGGAACCTGAAAGGGATATGGGCTCTAATGTTTGATATGAACCCACTAGGAGTGTAGCCCATATTGAATTAGGGTTGATTTGGGGCGTCGGGTTTGGACCTCAGAGAGGCTTCATACATATCCCATTAGGATATGAATCAAAGCCCACATAGTTTGGTTGTGAGGAACCACGCCTATGGAGGACCCTTAAAGGTTTGTTTCATAGGGGAAATTGGCCATTTTAGGGGATTAAGGAATGATATCAAGTCTTAAACCATACTGGAGGATTCCCTTATAAGTGGGTCCATGAGAAATGTCTTGGATCATGGCGATTTAAAGATTTGGTTATGGATTACACCTAGGAGGATTCCATGATGGTTTGGGATTACACCTATGGTGGAGGCCACTAGGTTTGGTATCATGTGGATTTCATGATCACTACCAATGTCTAAGTCCACATGAATAATGATTAGTGTGAGAAAGAAGAGGAAGTAATAGATCTAGGAAACCAACAAATCTTCTTTGTCCACTGGTGGACAAGGGAGGGGATATGGAAGAAGAAGAAGAAGGGTCTTTGACATTCCCATCAACTCCTGTAATTAGACCATAGATAGTCATGTCAAAGTAACCATCTATATTGAACAAATGGTTATATAGAAGGAGGAAGAAATGATTTAGGAGCGGTCTTACAAGAGAGATCAGGGTCTTACTCTATGAGGGATGTTCTTATGACCGGTTCCTAGGTTAGAGAGGACGATAAGATAGTTCACCTCAAACGGAAAGGCAAGCAAGATCCTATACCTCCCCACAAGGAACTGAAGGTCCATAGTCTTAGATATTACTAGGGAATGACATGTTCCTAACTCTAGTATCTTAGATCAGGAGATCCCTAACACTATCCCAAGGTTCTGTGTTGTTATGATCGATCAGATGTATATATTCTTGCATCCTAAGGACCCTACCCATGATGTAGGACAAGTGAAAGACACCTTTGAGTGATGGAATGAATATCTGAATGGGATAAATGCTAGTGTGTATCTTTCTATGGTCTTTTATGTCAGAGGCTTTGGTGGATTCTTCAATTTGGTCCCCCATAGATGATAGATCCAAAGTAAAGAGATATCTACCATTGGTGGATTGAAAGAGGGATTAAAGGAGTCTCTAAAAGGTAAAATCATAGAGAGAAAAAGGTCATCACAAATGACATAGGAGGAGTTGGAAGTGCTTTGCACAGGGGGTATGTCTGTGCGAGTTGGAGGTGCCTTGGGAAATGAATCACCTGGATGAAAAAACATGGGTGAGGTCATACTCTAGGCCCTAAGGGTCTCCTTAGGTTTCCTTGGAAGGGTCTCATATAAGTCATGGGTTAGGGGAAGTACCCTCACACTAATAGTATTCAATGATGGGGAAATGGATCCTCACACATGTTTGTTTCATTTCAATCCCTTGAAGGAATTCAATCCCACTATCTCCCTTAATTCCCTCTTTTATCAAGTTGTAGAGGGTTACATGAAGGATTTATGAGGACCTGGGTGAAGGAACCACATGATTATAGCATCGAGTATTCTTCTTATTTTAATAGTCATTCAAATGATGAGCCCCAGGGTCATATTTATAGGAAAATATTGGACCCTGGTTGAATGAGTTTGTTTTTGAAGGTACCTTACGTAGGTACACCCATTAAGGTCCCCCATGCAGGGGTGACCAGACCTTCAATTCCATGTAGAGGGGTTGCACGAACATTTTGGAGTGTAGGATGGGTGTGTTTATTCCAATTTTAGGAGACTTACAGTGAACATTATTGAAACTTTTCACTACTATAATACTTTGTATACTTTTTATAATATTTTCATCCATTGTGACAAAATGGAGTGTCAGTAGGAGTCTTTCAACAGGGTAATAGTAAAAAAGTAGTTATTCTAAACAAGTAGGATTATTATTCAAATTAAACAAAAAATATATAAATTGATTAATTAATTCTTTAATAATTTCCATCAACATTATTCAAAATTACTCCAATCCATGATCATAATCTGAGTAGGGTACTTTCCCACAATAAGGGACCTATCTGTTAGAGGATTCTATTAAAATCTAACCTCTATAGAAGGAAGTGTACATATATATAGGTTTTTTGTATGTCCATATCACCTGGGAGGGCACCTATCGCCTTTTAAGGAGTCGTTGTATATAAATAAACCTTGGTAAGGAGGAACCATATTTTCATAGGAAGGAATATATATATATACATATCATAATAATATATATGTATATAGTCTTTAATCTATATAAGTCCCATATCCATTTTGGGACGAAATGTATCTTATATATATACATATATCTCCCTATGTGTTACTAACACACATGTGTCGAGCTAGATCCTTCCAAATAAGTCTCAATACGTATATACACTATACATGGAAAATAAGGCTATACATGCAAAATATCAAAAAGAAGACTTTAAAAATTACAATCATGCTAGATTCTTCTAGAAATAATGATTAGATAATTATAAAATTATAAATCCTATAGAAATTACTTAAGGAAAAAATTATACCATGATCATGTCTTTTATAATATATAAAATCATAAGGTAACACTAAGATTAACATCAATTAAGGGAAACCCTAAACATATCATATTGGGTATAAGTTTTCACTTTAATGTCCATAAGAAAGTCTACATTGTGAAAGGTCTATAGGGAATCCTCCAATCATTGATTATTCATTCTCAACATGTATATTAATGGCTACACAATTTAATACCAAAGCAAGGAAACCCAAGAGACATAGGATAATGTTGTGAGTAATTGGGTGAAAGTGATACCCAATTATACTATGGCCAAGTAACTATAATGAAACTAGACATAAAAAGATATAAGATAGTATATTACATGTAAATATACTGATAAATTTCAATATTAATCTCTAATATACATGCATGAAATAAAAAAAATCACAACCAATTCCTTGGTATTATCGACAACAATGGGGACAACAAATTCTAGTAAGGTTTCGATAAAAGGCAATTTTTATGAGTGTTTTTGATGAAAAAATTAGTTTATTTATTTCAAACACTAACACATGTACATATAATTTCAATATTTTAACATTTTGATAGTAGGATAAGAGGATAACCCACCTAATATAGTGTAGATGTGAATCCCTAAGCTCATAAGAGAATATCTTGCACCATCGACTTTTTATTATAAACCTATATTATACTAAAGTAAGTTTAACCTGCCGATCTAATAAAAAAATAAACAATTGACATACTTGGGATTAGACTTACGTTAATTAGGATGAATATATAATCCAACCACTAACTGGTGGAAGAAATACTCAAATATAAATTTAGATCAAAACCTTAAAATAAAACGAGGATGAGAGTGACTTGGGGTAAGATCCCATCTTTTTTCATGTATGTCCCTCTTTGAGTTTTTCATTTGATCTCTGGAGGCTGAGTCATGTTTGAATATGAAGGTAATTTATTGAAAAAATTTACATAAAGTTTAAGGATATTTGTTTTTTTTGAGTTAATGGAGTCTAAGTATATATCTGATAAATAGGTTAATGAGGGGTTTTCATGATATGGAAGGCTTTAGTAGTGGTTTGGGTCATTATGTAGAATTCAGGATCAAAACTATCTATTGTGAGATTACACACCATGTAAATGTTACAAAATGTGTAATTTCCATTGGATATGTTGTGAACTAGTACAATGTGTGAATCATTTACCCAACATGTAAGTTATACATGCTGTGTAAAAGTCAGGCAGTGTTAAATAATAATTTGTGACTAAAGGGTTTTTCAGCATACCTCTTTAAAAATAAATACAGATTTTGTAGATGGAATACACACAATGTATTTATCAAATGTAATGGTTCTAATTATTTCATGTGTTTTATATTTTCTCATTACATCGGTGCACCTTTTCCACTCTCAAACTAGGACAAATTTCTGGTGGACTTGGATCCATTCGACCCCTGTTAGATATCCCTTTTTAGGAAATCATTCCCTAGAGAGTTATTCTCTTTAGGTTTTACCTTATCTCATTTAGTTTTATAGATGATGCTATGTAATATCATGACCATGGTCATTGTTGGTTTTGATCATAATTAGTTGTGACCTAGGATCCTTCTTTTGATCATCTGTGCCTTTGTTCTCATTGGATAATCCTTTTGGAAGCATTGGTTTATCATCCGTCAAAGATATGGGGTCTAAACCTTAACCCTATGGTCTATTTAATTGGAATTATGAATATTATTTCAAATGTAACAACACAGAATGAACCAATATTAATAAAATGATGATTTATATTATTCCTTGGAATCCCTTTGGATCCAATTAGTTATTTACCTAGCTTGTGGCTACCGTTCTAGTGAGAGAAACCTTGATTATAAATTAATTGATCAATGTCTTAAAGTGTGTTTGGAATGACATGGGATTTGAATGATTTTTTGGTATATATTCACCTTGTATTAGCTAGATTATCGTAGTGACTGTCATGTTTTTGGTTTATGACCAAATGATAAGTGAAATGTTTAATGGAAAGATAAATGCCAATTTTCATGATTAACCATGGATCATTTTGACGTGATATTGTGATATCATTTTTTCTGGGACATGTATTGTGATATATATATTGTAATATTTATATATATGGTATTGTCCCAATTTACATTTTGAAATGATTATATACCAGGATATGCACTGAGACATGTTTAAATTCTTATATAGCGGGTTATGCCCAATGAAACATACAAATATTCTTATATACTAGTCTTGTACCAGAGATATGATAAAATTATTATATACTAGTCTTGGACCTGACACATGTTGAAATTCTTATACGCTTGGATCAACCTTGATTGATTACTGAAATTCTTAGATAATGGATTTGGCATAGTTTTGAGTTATTCAAACCATAGATATATGGTCATGTTTGGCATGGTTTTAATATATACACAAAGATATTTTGACATGACGTGGAGGAAGATTATGTTTTACTATGGTTATATGGTTATGGTTGGAAAGTTGTATGAGTCATTCTCAGAGATAATCCGACTTGGGGCAGAAGTAGGTTGATATAGTATGAATTTAATTGTTTAATTAATTAATAAACTTGTTTATTTCATTATTCCATTAACTTTAAATCATACTGGTTATTTTTAGACATTGTGGTGTAAACCTACTAAGTTATACACACACACTACTCAGGTATCCATGTAGTACTTGATCAAATAACATGGATGTAGGATTAGACAAGGAAAAGGGACCTTGTTGTTGATTGTTTGCTTACCTGATGGGCTAGTGTATGGAGATGGGACTGACGTGATTTTTAGGAAAAAGTAATTTTGAGTATTTATAGATTCTTATAGTCTTTTATTTTTTATTACTTCAAAACATACATTTAGTTACATTTTAGAATGTCCTCACATTATTCCATTATTTTTTATTGGATTATTCAGTTGACTTTTATTATTGATTTTTCTGATTTACTATATTGGTTCAATTATTTCAATTACTATGATATTTGTTAATTGTTTTTATATAATTATTCAACTTTTTTGTAACTTTATAACAAGGGGGTATACTCTCCCCACTATATATATCACAACCCCACTACTAGTTGTCAACCCCTATCATTTGTGGAGGTGCACTTGAGGTCTTGTAACAAACCTGTTTCAGCCATATGAGAGAGTTCTAGATAATGGGACGTTATGAAGTGATATGATCTAGAGATTTTAATTTTGAGACAGACACTAATACAAATATGGTTTTTAACAGCACTAAAAATGGTCTTTAATAGCGCTAAAAAAGCGCTATTAATGCCCGCGAAGATAAGGGGGGTCCCCTTTTTCAGCGCTCCAAAAAGTGCTAATAAAAGGGGTATTTTATCAGGGCTAAAACAAAGCGCTGATAAAAGGGTCTTTTATCAGCTCTTTCATTTTAGCACTGATAAAAGACCCCTTTTATCAGTTATTTTTTTAGCACTAATAAAAATTAAAAAAAATAAAAAAATAATACCAAACCCGGGGGGGGCTTTTTACAGCGCTTGAACCCTCCATTATTAATGCATTCCCACACCTCCAGCGCCCTCCCGCACTGCCTACACCCTTAATCAGCGCTAGACCCTCTAAATAACCCTTGCGCGTGTGCCCCTGCCTCCACCCAGATTTGATCTTGAGACCTCCCCCCTGCGCACTTCAAGCCTTTGCCACTCCCCTATATTGATTTGTTCTCTTATTTATGATATATCTATTTATGATATATATATATATTTAGTTATATTTATTCATATAGTAATATATATTTATATTAATATATATAGTTATATTAATATATATATTTATAGTTATATTAATATATATATATAGTAATATTAATATATATATATATAGTTATATTAATATATATATAGTTATATTAATATATATATAGTTATATTAATATATAGTTATATAAATATTCATATATTGTTAATTTAAATAAAATGGATTGTAGTTATTATTTAGATAAATCTAATATATTTCATATGTAAATATGTTTAACTATTTATTTAAAAAATTTAATTTTTAATTGTATATATATATAAAATATGTACATATTGTTATATATGTGATTATAAATAGCAGTGAATTATAAAAAACGATAAAACCTCAAAGACATAATATCAATATGGATGTAATAACTTGGAATACATTCAGTCCCCACCCAAAAAAGCCAATAATACTCCCTTAAAAAAGGCTGGAAATCCACAAAATGTTAAAAAATCGGGGTACCACGACTGAAAACTCACTTTTGGAGGCCTTCTGGGCCTATTTTGGCCTCGAAAAAATGATGACTGAGGTTCCCCCAATCACAATGACGTAGAGATCATCGCAGGCTTCGATTTGATTTGTGGTAGAGCTCAAACGGACACCTAGATCAAAAGTTATGGTCGTTTGAAGTTTGAGTTGCGTTTTTAACATATTTTGGATCTTTTTTTAATTTTTTTAATTTTTTTAGTCTTCAAATTTTTTTTAAATGACTATTATACCATAATAATTACAAAATTATTAATTAAAAATAATTTTTTTAATTTTTTTATACGCCATTTTCACTAAATATATTATATATTAAGTATAATAATTGTAAATGTATATTTATACATATCTAAAATATATTTAAAAATATATATATTATATTTATATAAATATAACTATATTCATATATTCATATATTAATATATTATTTTTAATTAATTTTTTTTTGAATTCGAACCCATTATCAGTGCTTTTAAAAAAAGCGCTGATAAATGCCCCCATGTACCAGCGCTACTAAAACAAGCGCTGATAAAAGGGGTCCCTTTATTAGCGCTAAAAAAAGAATTGATAAAGGGGGGGGGGCTTTATCATCGCTCAAAAAAAGTGCTAATAAAGGGGTGGCGCTGGCCTTGCCCAGTTTTGTGGTAGTGACAACTTATATGGTGGGGATCTTCTATTAGAATGGTCAATTGTAAGTGGAAATTATCTTATTTTATATATCTAAGACTGGGTTCACATGATCTTGCATTATGAGATGATGAGAGAGTTTCATACTTCTTTATAGGTGGTACATCATGGTTTGAAAAATATCTATAATGATCTATATGGATAGTATTGGTGGTCAGGAATGAAGAAGGGAATAAATGTATTTGTGGCTAGATTCTTCACTTGTTAGATGGTGAAGGCCATGAATCATAGGTCATTTGGGATTTTTCATCTTTTGCACATTGGTGTATAGAAATGAGATGATGTCACTATTGATTTTTTGATAGGATTACCTAGGAAACCCTATACTTAAGATGTTTTATGGGTGATCATGGATCAGCTGAAGAATGTAGCCTAAATTTTTCCTATTAGGGAGACCTTCATTGTAGATTATTTGGGCAGTCTTTATGTGTGTAAGGTAGCTTAGTTGCGCAATGTTCTTAGGATTATCATTTCTGATAGAGATCCTTGTTTCGCATCATTGTTTTGGTAGGGTATTCAGAAGGCTCTAGGATTGCATATTTCTTGGAGTATGACCTATCATACTCAGATTGACAGTCAATCTGATAGGACTATTCAGGTTATAGAGGATATGTTATGAACCTATTTTTTTGGATTTTTGTGGTTCATGGGCAAAACATATGGAACTCATGTAGTTGTCATATAATAATAGATTACAGGCACCAATCTAGACAGAAAATTTCAAGGTATTATATGGAGGGCTATTCTGTTTGCCTCTTTGTTGGTTGGAGGTAGGTTAGAAGTATCTTATTAGGCATATTCTCGTGAAAGAGATGTCTGAGAACATTCAATTTATCATAAAGATGTTTCTAACCACATAGAGTAGTCATTAATCCTCTTATAACCATTATATATCTCCTCCAGAGATAAAGGTTAGTCATCGTGTTTTACTTTTGGTGTACGCGGGTTGGGGAAACATCATCTCAGGAAATAGGGTTAGATAACATCCCAGTTTGCAGGGATATTTTAGATAGTGGATAAGGTCAGTCCAGTGGCATACCAATTAGACCTTCCAAAATGATATAGTTCCATGCACGATGGGTTTCATGTGTTATAGTTTCAGATATATTATACAGACCATTCTCATGTGATATATGTATAGTAATTACATATTAGAGTTGATGAATCCTCTGAGGAGAATCTGATATAGATTATGGACTATAGTGAGAAGTATCTATGGGGGTAATGGGATTCATTTGGTTTGAGTGTGGTGGAATCATGGGAAAGTTTAGGAGGATACTTGTGAGAGGGAGTCTGATATTTTAACACAGTGTCTAGAATTTTTAACTGAGACCCAAAAATGATTCTTGGAGTAGCTTAGGGATGATCTGTTATATGGTGGGGAGGTTGTAAGATCCCATCTTTTATCCAGTTACTCCCCTCTTAGTTTTTCTTTTAAGTCGTGGTGGCTTAGTATTGTTCAGATAAAAAGAGCCTTTGTTGGGGAAATGACCTAATGTTTAGGGATATATGTTTTTTTGAATAAATGGACTCTAGGTATATATATGTTAAATGGGTTTATTAGGGTTTTTCCATGCTTTGGAATTCTTCGGGGTGGTTTGGGTCCTTCTATAGAATTCAAGAAAAAATTGTCTTAAGGGAGACTACATGTTGTGTATATGTGACACATTGTGTAATAATTTCTAAACATGTTGTGAACCAGTTTAGGGTGTGAATTATCTACACATCATATAAACTATATATTCCATGTAAAATTATGGCATTTTTACATATTAATCCACGATGATGGTTTTTTTCAGCATATCCCTTTAAAATTTATTACAAAATGTGTAAAGATATTACACACCATGTATTTATTGATAGAAATGATTTCATTTTTGATGTGAATTTGATATTTATTGATTCCTTCAGTGTATCTTTTTTTATCATTATAGGATGAATTCTTAGAAATCTTAGAGACTTTGCATCCCTTCCAGACATCTTGTTTGAGAAAATCAATCCCTAGTAAGTCATTCTATTTTGGAATTACCCGCTCTCCCTTTGTTCTCCAGCTGATGTGGTGTAATATCTTGACCATGGTCATTGTTGGTTTTTATCTTGATCAGTTATGATATAGGATCCTTTTAAATCATTTGTGCCTTCATTCAAATTTGATAATCCTATTATAAGAATTGGTTGATCATCATTTAAAGGAAGGGGTCTAAACCATAACCTTATGGGCTGTTTAATTGCAAGTATGTGCAATATTTTCATTTCTCCAAAATATCATGCACAAAAATAATTGAAATGATGAATTGAGTATTCCTTGTAATCCCTTTGGATCCAATTGGATATTGACCTGGACAATGGCTATTGTTATGGTGAGATAACCCTTTATTATAAATGAATTGATTAATCGATTAAAGTGTGTTTGGCATGAAATGGGATATAGGTGATTTATTGATATAGATTCACCCTGGCTTGTCATGATTATTGAATTGACAGACATTTTGTTGGATTATGACCATATGATATGTGAAATGATTAATGGAAAGATAAATAGTAATTTTCATAGTTAACCATTGAGCCTTATGATGTGATATTGTGATATCCATGTTTCTATGACATGTGTTGTGTTTTCTACACTGTAATGCTTATATATGGGGTTTTGGAACACTTTACAATCTAAAATGATTATAGACTGGGCTATGACTTGTGACATTTTGAATTTATTATATAGAATAATTTTCTCAGTGACATATGATGAAGTTCTTATATACTTCTCTTGGACCTAGGACATGTTGAAATGATTATATACTAGGATTGGGCTTGACACATGCAAAAATTATTATACACTCGGATCAACACTAATTGATTGTTGAAATTATTATATAGTGATTTTGACCTAGTTTTTTTGATTCATACCATGGATATATGGTTATGGTTATCAGGGTTATAAGACATTCTTGTGTGGCACTTAGGTAGGTTATGTTTTACCATGGTTATATGGTTATGGTTGGCATGGTGAGGAGAAATTATCAGATACAATCCACCATTTCATTGAAGTAGGTTGATGTGGTATTAATTTAATTATTTAATAAGTTAATACCATTTTTATTGCATTATTGCATGCACTTGATATCCTACTAGTTAGGTTTAGACACATTTTTATCAACCTAATGAGTTATACTCACACCCTAATCGAGAAACTATGTGGTACTTGAGTAGATTTCATGGATATATGATTGGAAAAGGGCACAATACCTTATTATTCATTGATTGATTGCTGGATGGGAAAGAGTTTGAGGAAGATACCAACATGGGGTTTAAGACTAGAGAATTTTGAGTCTTTATTAAGTCTAATAGTATTTTATTATGTATTACTTCTATCATGAAATTTAGATATATTTCATCCTTACATTAAAATATTCCTTTATTATTTATTGGATTATTCATTTGACTTTTATTCTTGGGGTTTTCCACCATGTTGTATTGTTTCCATTATTTCCTATGATATAATGTTTATTTATTATTTTATACAATTATTCCACTATTTTGTAACTTTGTAACCAAGGGGTATAGTCTCCCCACTATACATATCACACCCCCACTGTAAGTCAGAAGCCTCTGGTATACGGGGAGGTGCATTTTAGGTATCATAACCAATCCATTTCATCCACATGAGAGTGTTGGCTCAAGGGACGTTACACTTGGACCCACCACCAAAGTGGGGTAAAAAAGGGACTAAATACCTCAACCAAATGGAATATAGCCCCCCCAAAATGATTTTTTAATGCTTATGGATAAGGATTCACACCTAATTTCAAGAAGATTAAAAGAAACCCACTGAAGAGATATCAAGGGGAGATAAAGCAGGAAAATGAAATAATAATCCCATGTTTTAGTATTTAATCAATTAATATAGGGTTTAAATGAATTAAATTACCCTTATTTAAATGGAATTCGCCTAAGAGACAATCGGGTACGCACTAAAATCCATCGGGTACCTTGTGGGTCATGGAAGAACCATCACTCCCCTATGAATCCTACCGAGTACCTGGTAAAGGTCACTGGGTACTTGGTACCCCTACAAAACATAGGGCCCCACTTTTACTCATCCACCTCAAAACCAAATTCCCTTTAACCACCCTTAAACTTATAATTAACCTAAAATGAGATTATGAGTACAAAATTGAAAGAGAAAACTAACCGATAAGGTTAAACTTCCTTTCACCCATTAACACATCAACTCCCTACACGCTCATTGACCACAACAATCAACGACGAGAACCACTAATCCCCTGATCCACCAACACCCTTCACATAGTCATAAAATCTAAAATGTCCTTCATTTTCATTAGACACAACATGTATGGTCAAAAAACCCATGCATTGATGATTATGAACATACCCAGTCAAATTCCCCCCAAAAAGAAGGTAATTAAATATCCATAAACTCAAACCAAAAATCAAGTAAAATTAAACAAGATATAATTTTAAGTATGAAGATACATGAACACATGAGTGATGAAATTTATAGACCAGATACACGAAGATCAAACACTATAAACAAACCAAGTAAACAAAACAACCCATCATCATGAAACCAACATCGCCTATCACATTCCATAGTTGGGGAACCATGAATCCACAATGTATGTGCATTGGTAGAGGGAGTAACAATAATTATGGGGGACTTATGACTGCTTGAGTAGAGTAAACCCATCGAGGATGTACTATCTCAGTGGATAGAGTACATATGCCCTATTGTCGGGGTAGTTCTTGAATCCCCCAATTGCATGGAGGACCCACACATTATTGGGGACAAGGGATTACTAACCCCATGATTGAATTGGATTACCAACACCATAAGTACATGTGGGAGTACCATTATATATGAAATATATGTGAGACCTATACCCTATATCATACACACCTCTAGAGGTTTAGTAAACCATGTGTACACTCCAATCATCTCTCCCTAACCCTATCACTTCCCTTAAAGAGTTAATGAAATTAATAAGACAAAATCACTTAGAAAATGACCATGAATATCCAAAAGGATGACACCATCACATTATATAAGGAATAATTCTCCATAAAAGCTATTTACTTCATAGAAATTAACACACACTCAAGAATTTATGAAAAATTATTGAAATAATGAATATTGGTGTCACGACCTATCCTCGGGACCCGTGCTGTGACTACCCCAAGCCCGCCTCCCATAGGCCAGGGGTTTGCGACTTGCACCAAGGCGTAAATCCCGACAAAAAGGGGATGGCATTTCCTTTATAAAGTAAACAAATACCACATAGTAAGCTAGCAGAAGTAAATACTAAGTAAAACTGGGTACAATAGTAGTGAGGAAAAGTAAGTGGGCCAGAATACAAACCAAAACTGAAAGTAAAGTACTACAGGAAGGAAATTACATCAACTGAAAGTAAAGCAGCAACGTCGAGTCGTCCACTGGAAATCCCACCTGAAGGGTGGGTACAGATAGCCTCCTCAGCCCCTCGGGTCCAGTCGTCTGCTCCATGTACATTCCGCCCAGTGGTCCACTTATAGGTACTAACTTGCTCCACAAGCCTCAACCAAGATCAGTTATGTCCATCGTCTGCATCCAACACAACGTAGTGCAGGCGTATCCCATGTAGGGGTGAGTATACGCTACTCAGTAGGGACCCCGAGACCCCTGAAGGTCTCCCAGAATCCACAAAGGATAATCCAAAAAGGAAAGATACAATCACGAAGTAACATCCAACACTACTTAGGTATATCCCCATACATATACCCAAGTCATCAATTCCATTTCGGCTCCCACATCCGAGCCCAAATTCGATCACGTGCACACAGGATAGTACAACCCAATCCACACAGGATGACAAAACCCAATCCACACAGGAAGGAAAGTAAATCATATCGATGATATTGATTGAAAGTCAAGACTCAGCTCATAAAGGTATACTTATTTGGTTATAGAGATAATCAGATATATCCACTGATTCATCTAAGCTGGGACCCATGTAGGATACTAAACTAGCCAAGCTATCGGACCCACATAGGATACAGACCAGCTACTCTGCCAGACCCACGTAGGATAGCAAGAACAGAGTCATACACTGCCAGACCCACGCAGGATACAAGAACAGTAGTCATTGTCATCGATCCCAAGGAGGATTTCAGTACGGTCTTCATCGCTGCCGAACCCACGAAGGATTTCAGTGCAGACATCATCGTCGTTGAACCCACGGAAGATTTCAGTACGGTCTTCATCGCCGTCGAACCCACGGAGGATTTCAGTACGGTCTACATTGCTGTTGAAACCACATAGTATTTATGTGCAGTCTTCATTGTCGTCGAACCCACAGAGGATTTCAGTATGGTCTTCATCGCTGTCGAACCCTCATAGGATTTCAGTGCAGTCATCACAGTCGTAGCCAGCTCTGGGGTTCTCGCACACAGCATGCTCGTTTTCGGAAGGGTCTACTCCACGAGCCAAAGGGGGTCGATACATCAACTGTCACGTATTCTGGATTTCATGTATCTAAAAGTTCTGTCTTGGCAAGAGGAACTCAACGTGACAGACGGTGCGTCAATCGGACGCCCGATCTGAGAGTTATTGGCCTTTTCGTTCTAGGGGCCCAGTTGGTTTTTAGTCAAAACCAAACCGACTGCACTCCAATGGTGTCCAGACCTCGAGTGGAGTAATCCAAAAGGTCTGTCTCACTAAGATTAAACCAACAAAGTCAACGGCACGCCAATCGGATGTCCGGAGCTCAAGTTATAAGTGTTTCCACTCCGAGGGCCTGGTTGGTTTCGTGTTCAAACCAACCCATCCATACCTAAAGTTCTCCAAAACATTGAGTATAATATACCCAAAAGATAGTATTAATCCAAGGATTGCATTGCAACTGACGGTGCGTCGTTCGAAGGTCCGTAGCCCAGGATATGGGCAAAAGAACGAACCAGTCCGGTTTTTTGGGGTTTTGGGCCCAGACCGACCCGGCCCGAGACCCCCTGGGTCCGCCCAAACCGGGTCGACCCGATCCGGGTCCGGGTTCGGCCCATTAGGGCGCGGCCTGGCCTGGTGGGCGCGGCCCGACCCAACTGGCGCGGCCCGGCCCAGCCGGCGTGGCCCAGCCCGGCCTGGGCGGCCGGTTGGCCCGGCGCGGGCGTGCCCCGCACGACCAGCTCGGTGCTGGTTGTGCCGTTGCGGAAGGGGGGGGGGGGGGGGGGTTCCCCCTTGATTGAGCTGTGGCCCCCCATGTGGGGACCGCTCCTCTTGCCAGCCGAGGGTTACGACCCCCGGTTTCTCGAAAGCCGACCGGCCTAGTTCGGCCGGCCGGTGCTGCTGCCGCGGGACCGCCGCGGTACCAACCCTCCGAGGTGTCGGCAGCCGGCGGTTCCGACCGCCCCGCCTTGCACCGCCGCGGCTTCGAGCTGCGACCTTGTCCGACCGGCGCGACGCGATGGCGTCGCGCCCCTCCACCGCGACCCTGCTCCGGATGCGGTTTCTTCGAGGTTCTCCGGCATGGCGCGATGGCACCGCGGCTTCGTTCGGCCTCAATGGCGTGGCGCGACGGCGCCACACTTCTTCGCCACATTCATCCATGTTTCCGCGTGGTGTCACGGCACCGCGTTGCCTTCTTTCGAGCCGCAACAAACACAACAATCAAGGGGGAGGAGGGTGGGCCGTGTTCGTGTGGTCTGACCTCCTCCCGTTAAGTTGATAACAAGAAGTCCCAAATCAAAGAAGAAGAATGGAAAAGATTATTCTACGAACAAAATTAACCCCTACCTTGATAATGAGTTGATGTTCGAAGAACGTCACAGAAAGCGGCATCGCGGGGTGAGGCTCCATACACGTTGACAGAGATTGTCCGATGTGGAACGACATCTCCCTTCCTTTTATGCAGGAAGAAGAATGAAGGATGGCACATCGTCGTTCTTCAGAAAAAGGTGTGACGGTGTTCTTCATCGAGGTTGAAAAGTTCTTCACCGAGAAGATGAAGTTCTTCCAAAATGTGAAGAACACTCCCTCCCTCAACACAACGAAGTCACCACAATAAAATAAGGATTTACACTTATTTTATTTCCTTTACCAATACTTTTTAAAATTTTAACATTCAAAATTAATTTCACTCATTTAATTAAACTGAACTTGTCAAAATTAAATGAGGTGATAAGTTGGAAATATTAAATGGGGGGAGGGGGGTTTGAGGAGTTAGGAATGTGAGGGGTTGGGATCGTGTGGTCCCCACACCACCTTTATCCTCTCATGGTTGGTTAACAACATGTAGGTCCCACCCCCAACTCCCTTACTTAGGTTATAACTACCTAGAGGAAAATAAATAAAATTGTAATATAATTTTATTTATTCCTCATTAAACCACAATTTTAACAACTCCTCCCGAGCAAACGCACCTTCAGAAAAGGTGCTCCTAAGAAATAACCAGCGCTGCGGTTTCATCGGTGCCCTCAGATTTCAATTCCAAGCACCGATTCAAAATTTATGAAAACCCGCTCATTCAATCACTGAACGTACTCTAGCTAAACTTCGGAACATGATTCTGGGCACACCGGGCCTCAGAATCAGGTGCCGTTAAAAACTACGTTCTTCTAAAATCCCAAAGAAAATTAAGAAAAACTTTCCCTTGAATTTTACGAGTCTTTAAATTACTCCCACCTAAGGGCCTTACATCCCCGTAAAGATACATCATAAACTAGGGGAATAAATGTGGGTACTGAGCACACATCTGAGCCTCCCGCTCCCAAGTGCTCTCCTGGAGGTTATCATGCTTCCATCTGATGCGCACTAGAGGTATCGACCGTCCATGTAGGAACCTCTCCTGTCGATCCTTGATCTCCACCGGGACCTCCGCAAAAGTCACCCCATTGTCAATTCCCAACTCCCCATGGTCAATGATATGCATTGGGTCATGCACGTATCTCCTCAGCTGAGATATGTGGAAGATGTTGTGCACCCGGTTCAACTGAGGTGGTAGAGCCAGGCGATAAGCTACCTCACCTATCCTACTGAGAACCTGTAATGGTCTAATGAAGCGCGGAGATAACTTGCCGCCCCAGCCAAATCTCCATAATCCACATCGAGGTGAGACCCGCAAGAAGATGTAGTCGCCATCCTCGAACTCTAGTGGCCTCCGCCTCCAGTCAGCATAAGACTTCTGCCAGCTCTGATCTATCCTCATCTGCTCCTGGATGACCTGGACCTTCTCTGTCGTAGCCTGGACCATCTACGGTCCCACAAGTGCTGACTCCCCAGGGTCTGTCCAGCACAGAGGTGATCTGCAAGGTCAGCCGTACAATGCCTCATATGGTGCCATCCCGATGGTGGAGTGGTAGCTGTTGTTGTACGCGAACTCCACCAAGGGTAGGTGGTCCTCCCAGCTACGACCAAAACCGAGGACACTTGCATGGAGCATTTCATCGAGAGTCTTAATGGTCCTCTCTATCTGACCATCCGTCTGAGGGTGAAAGGCGGTGCTCAGACGTAGTTGTGTCCTGAATGCCTCTTGCAACCCCTTCCAAAGCCGGGATGTAAAGAGAGCATCTCGATCGGAGACGATAGATTATGGCACACCATGAAGCTGTACGATCTCCTGAACGTAGAGGCACCCCAAGCTCTCCACTGAGCATTGCTCTCTAATGGGTAAGAAGTGGGCTGACTTGGTGAGTCGGTCGACAATCACCCAAATGGAGTTGTGACCTCTGGAAGTACGTGGAATTCCAGTCACAAAATCCATAGATATCCCATCCCACTTCCACTCCGGGGCCTCCAAGGGATGCACCAAGCCTGCTGGTACCTGGTGCTCTACCTTCACCTGCTTACAGTTGAGGCATCGGGAAACCAACTTAGCTACAACCTTCTTCATACCCGGCCACCAGTGCTGTCGTCTGAGATCCTGGTACATCATCGCCACTCCTGGATGTACTGCTAAAGGGGAAGTGTGAAACTCCCTCATCAACTCCTCCTGTAAAGCAACTGGTACCATGGTACGTCCTCTGAAAAGGATGACGTGATCTCCTCCTATAGATAATCCATCAGGTGTCTGTCCTGAGGATATCTGTGCACGCCGCGTCTCACAGTCAACGTCCCCACGTTGTGCCTCTCTGACCCGCTGCAGTAGTGGAGGAGTGACTGTGAGTGACTGAAGAAAGGATTCTTCATCTCTATCCACGAAGGATATCTACAATGCGGATAGCTGCTCCGTCACCTCCCTGAGTAGCTGAATGCACATCCTCCTTCTGAGAGCATTGGCTACTACGTTCCCCTTTCTAGGAGTATAAAAAATCTCAAAGTCATAGTCCTGGAGGAACTCGAGCCATCGCTGCTATCTTAGATTCAGGTCTTTCTGTGAGAAGATGTACCTGAGACTCTGGTAGTCAGAGTATACTGTAAAGCGCTCGCCCATCAGATAGTGTCGCCACCTCTTCAGAGAGAAGACCACTACTGATAACTCCAGGTCATGGGTAGCGTAGTTCTGCTCATGCTGCCTCAAATGACGTGATCCATAGGCGATCATGGCCCGTTCCTACATCAGGACACAGCCGAGTCCGGTCCCTGATGCATCGCAGTAGACTACGTACCCTACTCCCTCCTCCGGTAGCCTAAAGATATGAGCACTGGTCAATCTCTGTCTCAGCTCCTGGAAGCTCTGTTGAAATCTGTCTGACCACACGAAGGGTTTCCCCTTCTTCATCAAAGATTAGAGTGGTTCTGCAACTCTGGAAAAGTCTGGCAAAAATCTATAGTAGTACCCAGCTAGCCCCAAGAAACTCCGCACCTCTGTCACGCTCCTGGTGGCTCCCAAGATAGCACTGCCTCGATCTTTGCAGGATCCACCGAAACTCCTGCCTCAAAGATGACGTGTCCCAAGAAGTGGACCTCATGTAACCATAACTGAAACTTCAAGAGCTTACCATAAATCTTTTACTCTCGGAGTGTGTCTTGTATAACCCTCAAGTGGTAGGCATGCTCCTCCACATTGGTCAAATATATCAATATGTCATGGATGAAGACAACAACAAATCAATCGAGTTATGGGTGAAAGATCCTATTCATGAGACCCATGAACACTGCTAGAGTGTTGGCTATGCCAAAAGGCATAACCAAGAACTCATAGTGGCCATACCGACATCTGAAGGCCGTCTTCTGCACATCCTCGTCTTGAACTCTGAGCTGATGATAGCCTGATCTAAGGTATATCTTTGAGAACCACCATGCTCCCTTGAGCTGATCAAAGAGGTCCTCAATCCTCAGTAGCAAATACTTGTTCCTCAAGGTCACCTGGTTCAGGAGAAAATAGTCGACACACAGTCACAAGCTCCCGTCCGCCTTCTTGGCATACAATATCGGGGAAGTCCAGGGTGAAACACTGGGTCAGATGAATCCCTTGCTCTGAAAGTCCTCCAACTGTACCCGTAGCTCTCGAAGCTCAGTGGGGGCCATCTGATATGCTGGAGTGGATATCCGGGCTATCCGGGGGTACAGGTCAATGTAAAAGTCTACCTCTCTACGAGAAGGTAGTCCTAGAACGTCGTCAGGGAAAACATCCACATACTGATCTACCACTACAGGTAAACTAGAACTCCGCACGTCAAATGCTCCTAGGATGAGGCTAGCCAAGTGATGAGGGATGGGCTGTCCTCTCCTCTGTGTGAGTCCATCCTGCACTGCAAAGGCTCCCTTCTCGCCGGTGAAGGTGTAGCTGCTCCCATCGGTGTGAACACACCGCACCTTGCGCCTAACACAGTCGATATGAGCATGGACTGTGGATAACCAATCAATGCCCAAGATGACGTCGTATGGCCTCGACGCCGCTACAAGAATATCCCAGCCAAAGATCTCACCTCGTAGAGTAAGCTCACACTGCCGGAACTAGTGCGTAATCATCGAGACTGCTTCCGTAGGAGTCTCTAGCCGTAAGGATTGAGACAACGGCTCTGTCGAAATCTCCGAGCTCCGAACAAGGGCAGGGGAAATAAAAGAATGACTCGCTCCCGTGTCTATAAGAAATGTAGCAAGGGTGGAGTAGACACATATAGTACCTCGAATAATCTCTGGCATGTCGTGGTCGTAGGCCTCCGCTGCCTGAAGATGAGCTTGTCTTTTCCCGCTAGCTCCCTGTGGTCAGGGAGGAACTCCTGGTGGTGGTGGTGGTAAAGCCTCAAAGCGTCGCCCACCACATGCTACTCAGCCAACTCCCCTACCTCTTCCACCTGCTCTCGGCGGACCTCCATGGTCGACCCTCTGCCTCTGCCAGGGTGGCCCCTTAACTATCTACTGCTCCTCTGCACGGTGGGTCGGGCAGTCACGAGCCATGTGGCCCTGCCCGCCGCATGCGTAGCACTGCCTGCTCTTCGGAAGGCTGGCTCTGCGCCGTGTGCCCCGCACCTCTGAGCCAGTGTCCTGAGGTCGTCTGCCTGATGGTCCGGTCCACTGGACCCCTGTGACATCAATCGACATCCAGTTGTAGACGACTCTGCTACATGTCGCCCTACGGTAGGTCTCGCTGCTGGCGTAGGATCAGCATGAAAGCTCTCTATCAGAAGAGCTCGCTCCAGTACTCCTGCATGTGTCGGAATGCTGAGGGAGATCATCAATGCCCTGATCTCATGCCTCAGTCCCTGTTTGAACGTCCGAGCCTAGAATAATGGGTCTCGTACCATGTTCCTCGAATAGCGCTAGAGATCGGTAAATATCTCCGAGTACTGGGCGACTGTCATGCTACCCTGCCGCAGCTGTAGAAGCTCCTGGATGTGCACCGCATGGAGGGTGGCTAGGATGAACTCTGAGAAAAAGAGGCTCTCATAGTCCGTCCAGAGAAGAGATGCCTCGTTGTGCACCTGGAGCATCATGCTCCACCATCTGCCTGCTGCTGCATGCAGGAGGCTCGTTGTGAGGATCACCATGAGATCAGCTGGTGTCCCCACTAACCTTAAAACTCAAACAACCGCCTCCAGCCAATCCTCGGCTGCCTGAGGGTCCATGTCCCCATGGAACCCGGGCAGTCTCAGATGTTGAAACTCATGCAGTGCACTAAGGCGACGTGCACTCTCAGCGGTTGGGGCTTGTGGCATCAGTGGCTCGGCAGGTAGTGGTACCGCCGGTGCCTCCGCTGAAAAATGGCCTTGTACCGAGGCATCTTTGCTCGGTGGGATGTCGCCTCGCACAAAGCTCGAAACCGTAGCTGGCTGCCGTCGTGGGGCCATCCTAAAAAGAAACAGGTGGGCCATGGTCAAACAGTATACCTGGTGAGCTAACACAAAGTAATCATAATGAAAAATTTTGAAACACACATGCAATCAGTGTTTTCGTGCATTGAGTCGGAAATCAAAAGTCAGGGTCCTGGTGTATAGATACGTCAGCTGTCGCACCAACACTGGACTCCCTGAACTAATAACCACAATCAATACCATTAACGCTATTTCTTCACATAGAATTAATATCAGAGTCCTGAGTTCTGCGGTAGAACTGAACTCCTCTGATACCAATTTGTCATGACCCGTCCTCGGGACCCGTGTCGTGACTACCCCAAGCACGCCTCCCATAGGCCAGGGGCTGGAAACTAGCACCAAGGCGTAAATACCGAAAAAGGGGATGAAATTGACTTTATAAAGTAAACAAATACCATAGAGTAAGAAAGAAGAAGTAAATACTAAGTAAAACTAGGTACAATAGTATTTCGGAAAAGTAAGTGGGCCAGAATACAAACCCAAACTAAAAGTAAAGTACAACTGGAAGGAAAGTACATCAACTAAAAGTAAAGCAGCAACGTCGAGCCGTCCACTGGATGTACCACCTGAAGGGTGGGTACAGATAGCCTCCTCAGCCCCTCGGGTCCACCCATCCGCTCGGTGTACGTTCCGCCCAGTGGTCCACCTCCAGGTACCGACTTGCTCCACAAGCCTCAACCATGATCAGCGATGTCTGTCGTCTGCATCCAATACAATGTAGTGTGGGCGTAGCCCATGCAGGGGTGAGTATATGATACTCAGTAGGGACCCCGAGACCCCCGAAGGTCTCCCAGAATCCACAAATGATAATCCACCAAGGAATGATACAATCACGAAGTAACATGCAACACTACTTAGGTATATGACCATACATATACCTAAGTCATCAATTCCAGTTCGGCTCCCACATCCGAGCCCAAATTCGAACACGTCCACACTGGATAGTACAACCCAATCCACATAGGATAACACAACCCAATCCACAGAGGAATGCAAGTCCATCATATCAAAGATATTGATTGAAAGTCATGACTCAACTCACACAAGTATACTTCTTCGGTGATAGAGATGATCAGATATAGCCACTGATTCATCTAAGATGGGACCCACGTAGGATACTAAACCAGCCAAGCTGTCAGACCCACATAGGATACATACCAGCTACTCTTCCAGACCCGTGTAGGATAGAAAGAATAGAGTCAAACACTTCCAGACCCACATAGGATACAAGAACAGTAGTCATTGCAGTCCAACCCACGGAGGATTTCCGTATGGTCTTCGTCGCTGCCGAAACCACGAAGGATTTCAGTGCAGTCTTCATCGCCGTCGAACCCACGGAAGATTTCAGTACGGTCTTCATCGCCGTCAAACCCACTGAGGATTTCAGTAAGGTCTTCATCGCTGGCGAACCCACATAGGATTTCTATGCAATCTTCATTGCCGTCGAACCCACGGAGGATTTCAGTATGGTCTTCATCGCTGTCGAACCCACATAGGATTTCAGTGCAGTCGTCACAGTCGCAACCAGCTCTTGGGTTCTCGCACACATCATGCCCGTTTCCGGAAGGGTCCGCTCCACGAGCCAAAGGGGGTCGATACATCAACTAACACGTAGTCCGGTGTTGATGTATCTCAATGTTTCGTCTCAACAAGAGGAATTCAACGTGACAGACGGCGCGTCAATCAGACGCTCATTCTGCGAGTTTTTGGCCTTTTCGTTCTAGGGGCCCGGTTGGTTTTTAAGTCAAAACCAACCCGAACACACTCCAAAAATGTCCAAACCTCGAGCAGAGTGAGCCAAAAGTTCTGTCTCACTATGAGGAAACCAACAAAGTTGACGACACGTCAATTGGACGTTCGGAGCTCAAGTTATAAGCGTTTCTGCTCCGAGGGCCCGGTTTGTTTTTTGTTTGAACCAACCCGGCCATAACAAAAGTTCCTTGACACCTTGAGTATAATATACTGAAATTACCTTCTCGATCCAAGGATCACATCACAACTGACGGTGCATCGTTCAGAGGTCCATAGCCCTAGATATGGGCAAAAGAACGATCACGTCCGGTTTTAGGGGGTTTTGGGCCCGGACCGACCCGGCCCGAGACCCCCAGGGTTATCCCGTACCGGGTCAACCCGAACTGGGTCCGGGTCTGGCCCATTAGGGCGCGGTCCGGACCAGGGCGGCCGGTCGGGCCGGCGCGGGCGCACCCCGCACGGCCAGCTCGGTGATGGCTGTGCCGTTGCAGAAGGGGGGGGGGGGGGTTTCCCCCCTTGATTGAACCGTGGCCGCCACACGTGGGGGCAACTCCTCTTTCCAGACGAGGGTTAAGACCCCCGTTTTCTCGGAAGCTGGCCAGCCCGGTCCGGCCGACCGGTTCTACTGTCGCAGGACCACCGCGGTCCCGCCCCTCTGAGGTGCCGGCGGCCGGCGGTTCTGGCTTCCCCACCTTGCACCACCGCGGATTCGAGCCGCGGCCTTGTCCGACCGGCACAGCGCAATAGCGCCGAGCCTCTCCACCGTGGCCCCACTTCAATCGCAGTTTGTTCAAGGTTCTCCGGCACAGCGCGACGGCCCCACGCATCTTCGTCGCATTCCTCCCTGTTTCTGCACGGTGTCGCTGCACCGCACCACCTTTTTTCGAGCCGCAACAAACACCACAACCAAGGGGGAGGAGGGTTGGCCGTGTTCTTGTGGTCTAGCCTCCTCCCATTAAGTTGATAAAAAGAAGTCCCAAATCAAAGACGACGAATGGAAAAGATTATTCTACAAACAAAATTAACCCCTACCTTGATAACGAGTTGATGTTCGAAGAGCGTCGCGGAAAGTGGCGTCGCGGGGTAAGGCTCCATACACGGCGACAAAGATTGTCTGAGGTGTAATGACGTATCCCTTCCTTTGATGTGGGAAGAAGAACGAAGGATGGCGCGTCGTCATTCTTCGGAAAAAGGTGTGACGACGTTCTTCGTCGATGTAGAAAAGTTCTTCACCGGGAAGATGAAGTTCTTCCAAAATGTGAAGAACGCACCCTCCCTCAACACAACGAAGTCACCACAATAAAATAAGGCTTTAGAATTATTTTATTTCCATTGACAATACTTTTTAAAATTTGAACATTCAAAATAAAGTTCAGTCATTTAATTAAACATAACTTGTCAAAATTAAGTGAGGTGATAAGTTAGCAATATTAAATGGGGGGGTTTGAGGAGTTAGGAATGTGAGGGGTTAGGCTCGTATAGTCCCCACCCTACCTTTATCCCCTCATGGTTGGTTAAAAACATGTGGGTACCACCCCCAGCTCCCTTACATAGGTTATAACTACCTAGAGGAAAATAAATAAAATTGTAATATAATTTTATTTATTCCTCATTAAACCACAATTTTAACAACTCCTCCCGAGCAAACGCACCTTCGGAAAAGATGCTCCCATGAAATTACCGGGGCTATAGTTTCATCGGTGCCCTCAGATTTCAATTCCGAGCACTGGTTCAAATGTTAGGAAAACCCGCTCGTTCGTTTACTGAACGTACCCGAGCTAAACTTCAGAACATGATTCCGGGAACACCAGGCCTCAGAATCAGGTGCCGTCTGAAACTGCGTTCTTGTAAAATCCCAAAGAAAATTAAGAAAATATTTCCCTTTATTTTTACGGGTCTTTAAAATTGGGCCATATGGAGGCCCACTAGGTGAACCACATTGTTTATAAACAAAGGGGGACATGGAGTGTGGGTGTGTAGGAATTACACATGGACTAATCCCTGTTTTAGGTTAGGAAACCCCATCACAGGGCTGCCTCCCCACCCAACCATGTGACTGGTGTGGACCTTGATAGGGAGACATCATTCATCCCCTTAACCATGGAAGGGATAGGCTTGGATGGCCAAACATTAGGGAAATCCATTATATTTTCATGGTACTAATCACCATGTGGTATGTGGTTCAATACATGATCATAGTTAGTTCAATGATTGAGATTGAAACCCTATATCTCCCTGGGAATAGGTTCAACCTCACCACCCTCACCATCAAGCTTCAACCTCCTTCAATAAAGCTAATACCTCTACAACACTAAAACTCCACCTAAAAATTCCATTATCTGACCAATACAATGTCTCGGAACCATATAGTTAAATTGTATGCCTAATTTTCCTCCAACTATTCCTGTCATTCCATCACCCCCACCGACAGTTATAAGGGTTGGCATCCATCACCCATTTGAGAGAAAGAGGGAGAGGGTTAAATGGGGGGGGAGTGAAAAAGGTTAGTAGATAAGGGTATCTTCATCCCATATATTAAACATTGAATCATTCCATGATAAATGGAATGTGACACTAGGGGAAGGTGTTGAGATGGTATGTGAGTATGATATACTCTACAATACCAAATGTAGGATCGAAATAATATAGATACTGAATAAAATATCTAATGATGCTTAAAATACAATAGGGGGTGAATTGTATTTGTTTCCGAGGCTTTCGCCGGGGCGCGCGCGCACGTCCGTCAGCGGAGGAGGATGCGCTGTGCTATGTGTGTTGCCCCGCATTCCCTCTTTCCAAAGGCGGGCGACATTCACTCCTTATTCAGGGATTTCTGCTCCTTGATCGAAACTGGGATGATGGGATGTCGGTTCTTCCTTCCGTGGATTCCTCCTCGGAACTCGTCACCTAGTCCGGGTCTCCCTCATAGATTTAATACGTTGTTCATGAAACTCTTCCCAGTGCCATGTTTTCATGGACGCCGGTTAATTACATTGCTTCTGTCGGGACATTCCAAAGGGTCCGGTCAGGGTAGCAACCTTCAGTCAGGGGAGTAGTCATGTCGAGGCATCCGTAGTGTGTCTAGATGCTGGGGAACCGGCATGTCTGTCCTTTATCCCTTGTCATAGGGATTCTCGAGGGCGTGGATGCCCGAGGAATCCCACATCGAGCGCGAGGAATTATATTTCATAGACATATATCTAAGGTTTTTCTCAGCTTCCTATGTTTAACACAGGGTATGCCGCAAGTTTAACATCCAGTGGAGATGGATCAGCCCGATCAGAGCATTAGCTAGAATGGATCAGATTGAGGGATTTCCCTTGAAGGGGTGCCGATACCGGGACCAGCCCATGGGCGGATGCGAAGAGGATCGGAATGGTTTGATCTTTCCGGTATATGGAAGTCCGGGTGAGAATCAGGATGGGTGATAGAGAGTTGGATGAAATGGAGGTGGGGGGGGGGGGGTGAAATGGGACCATTGCAGGGGGACGACAGTGAAGTTGGGCTTGAGCCTCGAAGAGACCTCCTATGTATCCCGTTGGCAGGGAATCAAAGTCCGCGTAGTTCGGGATGATTTCGGCGAGCCGACGTGAATGTGGACCTTGGCCCGATGGGCACCGTCAGCGAACTGACGTGTATGGACCTTGGTCCTATGGGTGTCGTCAGGGAACCGATGTGAGTGAGGTCGGAACAACCGAGTAATGGGCTTGACCCTTATGAAGGCTTCCTACCTACCATGCCTTGACATGGATCAAAGGCCTCGAAGTTCAAATGGTGTGTCGGCGGACTGACGCGGGTGAGGACCTTGGTCCGGATGGTGCGGGGCTTACGCACAGGGTTGCCCAGGTGCTGGTTACCTGACGTGAAGAATGTCGGAGTGACTAACACGTGGTGGGATTGAAACTCTGGGAGGCTTCCTACGTACCATGCCTTAACATGGATCAAAGACCACGTAGTTCATGTTGGATGCCAAAAGGCCGACGTGAATGAGGAGGACCAGGAGGGGGTTCAAGCAATGGTGGGCTTGGACCTCATGGAGGCTTCCTAAATACCATGCCTCAACATGGATCAAAGACCACATAGTTCAAAGGGGGCTTCGTCGGCGAACCGACGTGAAGGTGAACCCGGGGGTCCACTTGTGGTGGGTGTCGGTGAACCGATGTGAAGAAGGGACCTTGGTCCAATGGTAGATGGGATTGAACCTCAGGGAGGATTCCTATGTACCATGCCTTGACATGGATCAAAGACCACGTAGTTCGGTTTGGTCACAACGGCTTGCCGTCAGACTGGAATGTCGTTTAACGTCATGTTGGATGAAGGTAGAACTCGACGTGAATAAATGATGGGTGGGCATGAACCTCAGGGAGGCTTCCTACATACCATGCCTTGAAATGGATCAAAGACATCGTAGTTCAAATGATGGAAGTCGTCAGCGAACCGATGTGAAGTTGGACCTTGGTCCAATGAGAGATTGGCTTGAACCTCGGGGAGGATTCCTACGTACCATGCATTGACATGGATCAAAGACCTCGTAGTTCAAATGGGTGTGCAGTTTAATGTCATGTAGGACAAGGGAATAATGTTTAACATCGTTCTGGATGAGGGTATACAGTTTAACATCATGCTGGACGAGGGTATACAGTTTAACGTCATGCTGGATGAGGTATTGTCATGGCCAATGCCATCTCGAAGCCCACGTGAGTCATGCTCAGTGTGAGAAACAAGAGGCAGTAAGGACCTGACGATCACGCCGCGAAGGGTGCGTCCTTGAGAAGTGAAGAGGGGCTTACGCATTAGGCGGCCCATGGTGCTGGGACTTACTCCCGGATAGAGGCCCGAAGTGTGAAAAAGGGCAACAAAAGAGGGATTTGGGACCAATTATGGGAGGTGCCTTGTTCTCTATCACGCCCTCCACTGACCTTGGTAGTGGGGAAGTTCGGAGATGCAGGGGTGCGGACTTTTGTAAGAGGGGATAGGGGGGGCTTACACCAAGGTGGTTGCCCTTCTCCCATGTACATATGCTACTCCAAGAAAGAGGATATCATCCCTTGTGGAGGGGGTGACCCCGTCTCCGTGGAGACGGGTGGCGTAAAAAATGTCCGAGCTGGGGGGACCCTATGTGCGAAACACGAGGCCGGATCACAGTTTAACGTCATGTGTTGAGGATGAGGTGCATGGTAGTTTAACGTCCTGCATCTCGGACGAGGTGGGTTCACTCCACACCCTTAGGACTTACATAACTAGTACCCTTTGCTCCTTAGGGAGGGAAGGTACCAGTAAGGTCGTGGTCAAGGGGGGTCATAGAGAGAACCATCGAGGGGTCCACGTTAGCGTGGATATGCGAAGAAGAAATAGCCGTTAGCGTGCCTATGCGAAGAAGCATTAGGCGAAGCAACGCTACAAGTGGTGTTGTTCGTGGGACTTTGAAATCACATCGCGCATACCTGGTGGGTCGCACGGGAAGAGGAATTTCTTAGTAAAGGAGTGTTCTTTGCGAAGTGGGGTGCCTGGGACCTAGCATGGGTCAGAGGTGTGAGTGGAGAGTGCTTCGTGAAGTGGAACAATATTCACGGAGCACTGCCTCGCGAAGAGGAGGTCCCTCGCGAAGCAGGGTGCTGTGAAGCATTGTGCTTCTCGATGTGTAGCGATCCTGCCTTAGCATGGGGATCACTAGTACATGATGGGTTTTTCACGAGGCATGAATGCTCCAAGGCTGCCCGGGTTCCCTTGGGAATCCCCCTCCTTCACGAATGCCCTTGAGCTTCACGAAGGGCATCCCTCTCGGAAGAGGGGCTCAAAACGAGACAAAGAGAAGGTGTCACACGAAGTAGAAGTACCTCGTGGAGCTCATGATTCCCGGGGCAAAGGGTGGTTCGCAATTCAGGAGAGGAGAAGCCGAATGGTCGGATTGTCCCTCCTCTAGACTCAGGGGGATCCCAGTATTTATAGGCAAGGGGCATCATGAAGCAGAACTCCCGCGCCACCTCCTTTGCTTCGCGACGCGCTCGCGAACGTCAGGCCGTTCGTGGAGAGGTACCGCCTCCGGCGCTTCGCGGCGGACTCACGAACGTCAGGCCGTTCGTGGAGAGGTACCACCTCCGGTGCTTTGTGGCGGGCTCGTGAACTTCAGGCCATTCACGGAGATGTACCACCTTCGTGGATTCGCGGAGGGCTCGCGAACTTCAGGCCGTTCACGGAGAGGTACCACCTCCGTTGCTTCGCGGCGGGCTCGGGAAGCAGTGCTTCGTGTCGGTGCTTCGCGAGGCAGCGTGCAAGGAGTATTTTTCATCCCTTCCTTTCATGCAATATTTTGGCACCAACAAATTCGCCCCCTCAGACTTGGAGCCGCGGAGGGCTAAAGGTTCGAAGTCTGAGGGAAAATTGCCAAAATTGTCGGCGGTTCTCGATGGGGGCCCACGATGCTGACCAGGGCCCCAAGATCCAGACACGCCGTGATGCTCCGTGCGAGCGAGGCACGCCGCGAAGCTCCGGGGTCACCGCCTATAAATAGGGGGTCGACCTCTTTTTTCTTCACATGATTTTTTTTCCTTTTTCACTCTCGACTTCACAAAGCTTCGCGTACTCCCCTCCTGCTCTCCGCGAATCAAGCTTCACGGCGAACCGCGGGTCTCCAACTCCACGACCGCGCCAAGCGAACTGCTATTTGTCGGCCTAGGTCAGAATCCACTGCTTGGTCTCGCGACCGACCTTCGCGCGCCGGCTTCGCGATCTAGCTTCGCGATCCGTTCTGAAAAAATTCTATTCCGAGTGTCGGAACCAAAATGGCCCATCGTGAAGGTGTATTGGGGGGTGCTTGCAGATGCCGCCGGTCGGGATGAGATGGCCAACTGCCCGGGCCTTGGGGAGATGGTCCGAAGTCACTCGGACCACATTTCTTTGACAGAGCTACTATCAGCGGTTCAGAAGAATTATCCACAATGCAAGAAGCTGCCATTGTACGACTTCAGGTTGAGGGATGACGTCTTCATCCCGGAGGCGAGTAGGGAGAAACTAGCTTGCTGGTTTAGGAGCACGCCATGTCAGCACCATTGGTTCAGGGCGGTCGATGGTCATGCGCGGGAGGATTTCACACCCATCACTACCGACTGTCTCTACAACCATGTGAACAATATTGACGGGAAGCCACTACAACCGGAGACGTCCACTCCTCTCTACCATACCATGCTGAAGGCGGCTTTGCAGGATTTGAAGAAAGGGTGGTCCGATGAGTGGGACCTGCGCCAGGGCAGCAACTTTACTGATGACTAGGCCTGGGCCTACTGGGTAGGTGCCTCATGCGAGGAGTTTGGGGCCGAGCTGAGGAGAATGGGTCTATATGAGGCTGCTTGGGCCTCCCAATTCCACATTTACCAACTGAAACAACTGATTCCATAATTTCTAAGCAGATGGTCATCTAGGACCAATAACATTCACCTGAACCACGGGCAGGTGGGAATCAGCCTGTGGGATGTCCACCAGATTTCTGGGGTTCCGATCTTGGGGGCCATGTATGATGAGTTCCTCCCCGTCATGAGCGCGTGGGAGGATACATAGCAAATGCCGCGACTGGCGTCAGTGCTGATGGCACTCGTCCCTGGAGAGGACAAGGAGGCAGTGAGGGATGTCCACTTTAAGAACTGGTTCAAGTGCTTCTTGAATTTCCCAGAGAATCGAGAGTTCCCTCTGAGGACTCGAACATGTCCGAGGGTGGCCCAACAGGGTAAGGAGCACTTGTATTAGCGGGTCTTGGAGGACTGCCAATGGAAGACTTGGGGTTTCAGTGTCCGCACTGAACAACAGCCGATAGTAAGGCTGGAGGCGCTCATCGCAGCTCTCATATGCGGTTGGATCCTACCGGTGAGGGATACCAGCATGGGTGTGCGGTCCAGATCGTTTATTATGGCATCCATGTTGGACATGGGGTAGCGGGTCAATCTAGGGATTCCAATTCTCGCCAAGGTGTACAAAATGCTGCAGCACATTAGCGAGGGAAGAAGCCGCCAAGGATATGCAGGCCCTTCCACCTCCTGTATGGGTGGATTGTGGCGCACATCAAGGGGATCTATGAGTATCCAAACCCTATCTCGCCGACGGGATCAAACTTCCTCCCCTCCATCCTGAATGCGGCCGGGACCTTCCCATTCAAACTAACTGCGCCGATAGTGCTGAACCGGGTGTGGAGGGCGGATGAGTTTAATTTCCACCCCTTCCCATTGCCGACAGGGATAGTCACAGACGACGGGCGGGGAACGGAAGTGCACCGGGCTTACCTCCAGGCCTTTTGAGGCGGAGTTTTGGTGGCACGAGTGGATCGTGAGCCGCTCTGCGAATCGTACACCCCGCATCAGTTTGAGAGGCAGTTCAGGTGCCTCCAGCGGCTGCCCCGCAGGTCTACTAGGAGGTGCGTCACGAGGAGCACCAGTGTGTGATGAGGAAGCTATATCTCATGTTCACACGGGAAGATCAGAAGATGTGAATTGAATTACATCCATCCACCG
Organism: Viscum album; assembly: GCA_963277665.1. Lineage (NCBI taxonomy): Eukaryota > Viridiplantae > Streptophyta > Magnoliopsida > Santalales > Viscaceae > Viscum > Viscum album. The sequence continues at coordinate 585,133,314 of OY728120.1, forward strand.
CCGCTTTCGGATTGGTGAGGGAGTATGCCATTAGTTGGTAAGCTGCTTACCCAGGGGAGATGCTGAAGCAGCCAACTATTCGGGTTGGTGATGGTGGGCCTCCTCTATCCCAGGGTCGGGGTCGGAGGGCAGCTAGGGCCTCTCGCGGGGGCGGGGCTGCCATGGAGGCGAGACCCGCACCGGCCGAGGGTATGGCAGCAGCGGTGGATCCGGTGATTCCGGAAGAGCAGGGCCATCTAGAGGGGCGGCCACCGAGGGGATTTCGTAGGATATCCACTCAGGCTCCGGGGAAGCGGCTGCGTCATATTAACATGGCAGAGGATGCCATCTTCCCGGAAGCCTGGGACATTTGGGATGTCAACCGAAAATTCCTCAGCCCACCCAAGATATGGGCACACTTGAATCGCCTCGGGATGGAGTTACCGGTAATAGGCCTAGTCTGGGCTAGTTTCATGGGGTCTCCGATGGAGGCAGAGCAATACTTGGACGAGCTTGAGGATTACGATCACTCTAGTGGTGTCCCTCGCCCAATGACAGACCGAGTGAGGGTACCGCTGGATCAAATGGTCCCCCCACAGTTATCGACCGCCGATCAAAGAGAGCGCTTCCCCCTGTTGGAATAATTAGAGGACTCATCTTGGGAGGATGAGGCTGGAGGAGGGATCACGTTGGAGGAGGGAGAGGTCGGAGATCAAGGCTCAGATTCTAATGATTTCGCAGAGGCTCTCGAGGTAGTATTCCGAACGTCTTTCCTTATGGTCCGTTCTTGGGTCATTATGGGCTTCTCACCGATTTTTGAGCCATGGAGGAGGAACTTGTACGCAGGCCTCGTTCTCTCCCCTCGGCGGGTGATGATGCAGGACCTTCAGAACCCGCGCTTATGGTTGCGTCCAGTTCCGCGTCTTGTGGGACCAGATCACCCGAGGTGGCTCCTCCGGAATCTCCATACCTTCCAACAATATACGTAGGGCCTCGCCTCGGGTTCTGGTCAGTATCGGCTCAAGAGCAGCACAAGGAGGTCGACCTCTGTAATTTTCCTCTACCGGTTTCCTTGTCGTCATATGTAGACTATGCCAACTAACATTTATGTCCCTATCTGTCATACAGTTTTCCGACTGGCATCGGCTGCTGCGGCAAGACTGGTTGGGATGTCTCGTTGCGTCCTTACTAGGGGCATGCCGGTGATGGTGGCGATAGTCCCCCCATCTCCCGAGCTGAAACACACATCATCACTGGTGGGACCACCAGCAGGGTCGTGCCTGAGGTCATTGAGGTGGACTCCGATGAAGAGGATTGATCGGCCGGTCCCACTCCTGTCGTGCCTGCTTCGGCGCCAGATGTCGTGCCAGATTCAACGCCAGATGCAGATCCTGTCGAGGTATTCTTGCGGGCGTATCCTACATACGAGTCTGCCAATTGCACAGACTAAGAAGAAACAGCCTCCAATGAGGAAGACAGAAGCATAGTCCGCCGCTGGTCGTGGAAGATAATCATGCGCTTCATCAAGGACACCCCCAAGTGCTATGGCTGGGAGAAATGGACAGAATTCGCTCGCAGCTGCGCGAACTTTGTGCTGGGGGAGTGGATGACCAACGTCCTCACACACTCGTCTGAGATCTTATGGTTGAGAAGATCCAGGAGCATGATCGTGGGCTCAGCGTCAGCTGGCATTGGAGGAAGGTGACAAACATCAAGAAGCTCTAAGAGGCTGAAAGCTAGGTCCAACAGCTGTAGACCCAGGCGGATGAGAACTCGGCCTCTCTTAGTGCACAATCTAAGCTGATCTCACGGTTGAGGGCCCAGCTGGTAGAGACAGAGGATCACATGAGGCAGGCTTCGAGAAAGATGGCTGCCATTCAGGCTGGGGTAGAGAGGGCCAGAGCCAAGGCTGACGAACTGTGCCCCACCGCTGCTGAGGAGGAGCGGGAGCTGAGTCAGCGGCAGCAAGTCTTGGACGCCACAAGCCGAAGGGTGGCAGAGCTGCAACACTCTTTTGACGGGGTCAACATTTCCATGGGGGGAGTCGACCCCCGGGTAAAGTAACAAACTAAAAACCTTTTATTGGTATTTTCGCACTTCAATTTCTTCCTTTGTTTTGAATGCCGTATCACACACAATTTCCACTATTTAAATCAGTTCTTTACACCCCTAAAATGTTTTTGGGACGTTAGGCACTAATTCCCCAAGATCACGTGGGTCAAGCCCGATGTGAGAAACAGGAGATAGTTGCCTTCTCATCCCACCTAATATAAGAGTGCAGAACATGCTCCGGGCATCTGTGATTCGGATTACCAGTTTGGATTTCCGAAAGATGGGAGAGGCTTGACCGGAGAAGGAACTTCTCAAAACAGCCAAATTACTGTTTCTTCGGCGTGCCATCATGCATGAACGATGCAACAACAGGGGCACTGAAATTGGTCCGAAAATATGGAAACGAGAAGCATGAATTACGATGCCCAAGATTTGGATCACTGAGGGGATGGCATGACAATAAAGGACAACCGTTAACCATGGAGGAGAAGCGGTATCCTTACTGCATTAGCCTGTAACGGGGACAAAAATGAGGGTCGACCGTTGACCATGTTTGAAACACGGGACCATGTCACAAATATTGTCGGTCAATCTTTCGGGACATTGACACGGGACAGTTGGCGGACCATAGGTCAAACATCCATACTGTTAGCGGGTCCTTCCAAACATGACCAGTCTTCCAGAACGTTGTCCCAGGATGGTAGGTTTGCCGATGTGGCATGAGACCAGGCCATTAGGGGGTCCTGTCAGACATGAAAGGGGACGAGGGTCCGAATAAGGGGCACGCAAAGCGTAGAATATGGAGTGATGGTTTGTTCGAAAAGAATCTGGCACATACGTTGTTACACCATCATGGTGGGAGTACTCCAGATGGGCGCGTTGGTTTGGTCATGGATCAATCCTTTTTTGGGACAGGGCCTCTCTAGCAAGGGGTCCGACCAGGGGGCCAGAAAGGGGAAGGATGGGATTAATGATTTCTATGGGCTGGACCCTAGGAAAAATAACAGGGTGTCTCTACGTATCCCACGCGGATGGGAATAAAGACATACGTAGTTCTGGAAGCGTAGTTTAATGTCATGCAGGACGATGAGAAACCTGGCCGTGTTGGTACACATCCTACCCAAACTACTAAGCCCATGTGAGTCATGCTCGGTGTGGGAAACAAGTAGTGGTGGGACTTTCCCGACATAGAAAAGGGAAGGTTAGGGTGGAAAGATGCTTGGTGAATACCATCCCCATGATACTAACACGCCCATGTGGCGCACTTAGATGCGTGAAGAGATAGAGTCAAATATGTTGGAATTACACTTGAAAATGAGGAAGTGGAAATGTGTGAATCATGATCCTCGAGATTTAGATCATAATGACGGCGGAGTGACGATAGAGGGTAACTGTTAACCATGGTGGAAATGCAGCGTCCATATCGCGTTAGCCTAGAATAGGGATAAACAAATGAGGGTTGACCGTTGACCATATTCAAAACACGAGACCATGTCGCAAATGTTGTCAAAGATCCTTAGGGACGTTGGCCCGAAGTGATTGGAGGGACCTTAGGTCCAACATCCATGGAGAGCTCTTAAGCCTAGTATCCATGTTGTCTGAGGGTCCTTTTGGATGTGGAAGAGGATGAGGATCCAAATAGAGGGCTGACGAAGTTTGGTCATGGGACGAGGGGAATGTCCCCATGAAAATTCCACACTTCGGGCTCTTTGTGAAAACACATATGAATACGACAACGAGACGTATTAGATAGAGGGAGCATAGTCCTTTCCCATAGGGATTTCATAGTTTAGGTTCGTAGAATTTGGACCAAAGGGCGGGAGGAAACATAAGAGGCACATGGTGGAGTAACTCAAACACCTGAAGTGAATGGGAATAGAGGGTGGGTACGGTGCGGTGAACAACCTGATCTGAATGAGGACATAATCCAATATCACACCGCATGACCCCCTTGGGAGAGGTTTTAGTTCAAGGGACCGAAAGTGAATGTTAGGCTGGGCCTGCGGGGAAGTCCCCAGGCGCTCCTACGTATCTCGTAAGGATGAGAATCAAGCCTCACGTAGTTCTTGATGGATCTTAGTTTACGGTCTTAGAGCTCGGACCGTGAATGGGTAAATGGAGCAGGGGACACATGGCAAGGTGGTTACAAAACCCGACAAGTATGGGGACTTAATCCCTACTTACCATGCGTTCTCTGGGGAAATGCTCGAGTCGAGGGACCGAACATAAAGGTTAGGCTAGGCCCGTGGGGAAGTTCCCGGGCACTCCTACGTATCTCATGAGGATGAGAATCAAGCCATACATAGTTCTGAAAGGTGGCACGGTAAGGTACCAGTGCCAGGGGAAAAGGGGAGTGCAGGCGTGGCCCTTGCACTAAAAGAAGTGGAATTTGATAAATCTTGTTTGTCCTTTAAGGTGAGTGGTTTTTTTTTGTGAAGCGACATGCCTAGGGTAGTAGGTCATGGTATCGCCACAAGAATCAAGCCATGATAGGTGTTGACAAATGGCATGGCTCATGACCAATACCCAACGTGATGTTCTCAACACCAAGGTCATCACAATGCAGTTCTGTTTTTTGTCGTGCGGCCAGGACGATAATGTCACAGTTTAGTGTCATGTGATAGGACCAAGTATGCATTTTAACGTCATGCAGCACAGACGTAGCAGAGGAGATTCTAGGCGGGGAGTGTGCACAGTGTCATGAAAAACAATTGATGGAGACATGATCCCATATCACACTGTACGTCACTCTGAGAGGGATACCTCAGGCCGAGGGGCCTATATAGAGGTAAAAGGTGAAAAGAAGGGGGGGAGAGACTAGATCCCTAAATGGGATGGACCCAAAGACAAGGCGTTCGGGCCGTCCTACGTATCCCATGAGGATGGGAATCAAGCTGAGCGTAGTTCTAGATGGATCATAGTTTATGGTCATAGAGCTCTGACCATGAATGGTGACCACTTCCCAAGTAAGCGTAGACATCAACCCGATCCCTAAGCCCACATGAGTTAAACATGGTGTGGGAAACAAGGGAGGGAATCCTCATCACAATACTTGGGGTGTCCATCAAAGGGGAGTCGGCAGAGAGCGCCGAATGACACCTCTGACACGGCTTGTTCCCCCAACACGCAGACGTGCACGGAGGAATAGTACCAAGAGTTCCGAGACTCTACTTGGACATGACGAAGTGATGAAGGGTGTGAATCATGTACATGACATTTTGGTCTTAATGGGCTTGGCATGGTGATAGAGGAAAACTGTTAACCATGGTGGAAACGTAGTGTCCATATCGCGTTAGCCTGATGTGGGAACAAAAAACGAGCATCGACCGCTGAACATATTTGCGACATGGGATTTTATCGATTTTTTGTCTGAAAACCTCGTGGGAGTTGGCCCATAACAGTAGGAGATTCATTGGGCGTAGTATCCATGCCATTATTGGGGGTCCCTCCTAGTGTGAAAGATGATGGAAGCCCTAATGCAGGGATACACAAATCCTAGAAAGCGGGTGTGGACGTGTCCGAGTAAAGTTTGGCATTCCAGGTAATAAACTGGAGTACCCTTAGGCACATTGGTGAACCGCCGAAAAGGTTTGATGAAACAGCTCAGGAGGGAGAGGTACATGGCGTGGTAATTACAAGACCGACGTGAATGAGTAAATAATCCCACACCACACCATATAATCCTCTCATTGAAGAAGGGTACACCAAGGGGCCAAAGTGGGATGAAGATTTTCGAGAGATGAGGCTGGACCTGAATCCTAGACATTCAGGTAGTCCTACGTATCCCATGAGGATGGGAATCAAGCCATACACAGTTCTCTAGATATAGTTTAACGTCATACGAGACGAGGGGGGGGTGGTAATATACCCCCAAACAAGGGAGGTGTGCGGTACAACGAATAAACCGACGTGAATGAGGAAATAATCTCACACCACACCACACACTCCTATAAGAGAAGACCTAGGTCGGGGCCCGAAAAGGCCAAGGGGCCTGATGGTTAGGCATTGGTCAGGAAGGCCTGACCTTCATGCAGTTTAATGTCATGCAGTGAGGATGAGGGCCAGGGGCCTAAGGAGGCCATGGGGTCGGAGGATGGGCTTCAGTCATGAAGGCCTGACAAGCTCGCAGTTTAACATCTTACAATGAGTACGAGGGTCGGGGACCCGAGGAGGCCAAGGGACCTGAGGCTGGGCCTCATGAGGGAAGGCGTACGACATGGTACATGATCCGGACGTGAATGAGGACATAGTCCCACACCACACTGTACACCCCGGGTAAGAGGTTGGGCGAAGGGGCCTGATAAGGCCAAGGGGCCAAAGGTCAGGCATCGGTCAGGAAGGCCTGACTGGTTTGCAGTTTAACGTCTTATGTGAGGACAGGGAAAGAGATAACTGTATCTAATCCGGGGGTGTGTATGGCATGGCGGGTAACCTGACGTGAAGAAGGACATAATCCTACACCATGTCGTACATTCCTTATAAGAGAATCGGGGTCGTGGGCCCGAATGCTAGCACCACCCGGAGGGAAGTTTGTCACTTCGGGATGGGGTAGAACGAATCACTACACTCGATGTTTGGGACATCTTGGGGTGGACCCGAAGATCCAAGACACTATCGACCATGTTTGAAACACAGCGTCCTGATGGTGACCTGATATGGGAGCAACAAATGAGCGTCGACCATTGAAAAAATTTGTAACGCGGGACTTGTATCAGCTTGTTGCTTGGAAACCCTCGGGGGAGTTGGCCCGTATCGGTAGGAGAGCCCTTGGGCGTAGTATCCAGGCCGTTCTTGGGGGTCCCTCCAGGTGTGAAAAATTATGGACTCCCAGCCAAGGAGTGGGTGAAGCATAGCTGTATCCATCCACAAAAGAGGCAAACATCTCAAGGGGGAACGTGAAGCCGGGTCGAGGCCTACTCGATGTGAGTTGGGGAAAAAGTGTGCACCCTGCCATATGTCTTGACCCGAGGGGAAAATTTTGGTTTTTTGTGCTGGGCCAACGGACGAAATGTCCGGGCGTTCCTACGTATCCCATTAGGATGGGAATCAAGCCATACATAGTTCTTGAAGGCCATGTTGTTTAACGTCATGCGGTGAGGATGTGGGAGGATAGAAGAACAGGAGGGGGCACATGGTGCAACCCTTACAATCCTTGTATGAGTGGGGCTTAAGAAATCCTACTCATCACTACGCAAGGACCCTCCAAGGAAACTATTCCCAGGGGGGATAGTGGAAGAGAAGATATTGGGGATGGGCTCAAGACGAGGCGTCCGAGCATTCCTACGCATCCCATTAAGATGGGAATCAAGCCACACGTAGTTCTTGAAGTGCAGTTTTAGCGTTGTTTCAGTCGAGAAATGTATCTCAACTGGGTATATGTACGGTACAACGGGTAACCCAATGTGAATGAGGATGTAATCCCACACCACACCATAAAATCCCATAAGAGAGTCCGAGTCGACGAAGGTCGAGGGGCCCGAGGTTGCGCATTGGTCAGGAAGGCCTGACTGGATTTCAGTTTAATGTCTTGTAGTAAGGATGGGGGCCGGGGGACCGAGGAGGCCAAGGGGCCTGAGGCTGAGCCTCGGTCAGGAAGGCCTAACTAGCTTGCAGTTTAACGTCTTACATAAGGACGGGGGGAGATCTTAGTTTAAGGTCATAGAGCTCGGAGCATTTTGTGGTTTATCGTCCTGCAGGACGGCGGTGCAGTTTAAGGTCGTGTTGGACCATACAGTTTAAGGTCGTGCGGGACCATAGAGTTTATGGTCGTGTGGGACCATACAGTTTAAGGTCCTGCGGGACCATACAGTTTAAGGTCGTGCGGGACCATACAGTTTAAGGTCATGCGGGACTATAACGCGCAGTTTAGGGTCATGGGGGACCATCTAGGATCAGGTGAAGTACTGCTTGAGTAACCTGGAATTGGTGGGAGGAGTTACGTGCTCAACATCCGTGTTCACCAAGGAGTACCCCCCGTTGGGGTAAACCTTATGGATGATACAAGGCCCCTCCCATTTGGGTTCTATCTTGGGCGGTTTCCTACCTGGAATCATTAGCGCTCGAAGGGCCAGCACTAGGTCGCCCTATAGAAAAGAACAGAGGCGAAACTTCTTGTTGAAGGCCCTCACTATCTTATCCTGATGCCATTCCAGATTGTGCAGGGCACGAAGTCGGTTCTCGTCTAGTGCTTCTAATTCAGCTAGATGGATTTCAGCCACCTCATCTGGCGCCTGCTGATCATAGACTGCAGTGCATAACGATGGAAGCTGGATCTCAATGGGTAGGACGACCTCATCCCCATACACCAGGGAATATGGGGTCACCTGGGTAGAGTTGCGAGTCGTCATCCGATAAACCCAGAGGGCATTGGGGAGCTTGTCAGGCCAACTTTTCGTGTTCTGAAAAACCTTCTTCTACATAATGTTAGAGAGGGTTTTGTTGAATGCCTCGATCTGTCTGTTTTCCTGCGCGTGGTAGCGGGAGGTATGGTTCGAACAGATGTCATACTTGGCGTACAATTTCTTCACTTCAACCGCTCGGAAGATGGTGCCATTATCGGTGAGGACGGCGTGCAGGACACCAAACCGGAGGATAATATTGGAGCTCACAAAGTCAATGATGGAACGGGCCTTGACCTCTTTTAGTGGAACTGCCTCTGCCCACTTGGAAAAGAAATTTGTAGCAGTCAGGATGAACCTACACTAGCGAGCTGTTGCTGGTGGATATGGTCCCACTACATCAAGTCCCCATACCGCAAATGGCCAAGAGTACTTGGTGTGGTGGAGGGGCGTTGGCGGCCGATGCAGGAAGTTGGCGTGAACATGGCACGCGTGGCATCTCTTGGAATACCCGATACAATCGTGGATCATAGAGGGCCAGAAGTACCCCAACCTCCAGATTCGATGGGACAACTACGACCCTGCTTGATGAGCGCCATAGGAACCGGTGTGAACCTCTTGCATAACATAAGGAATATCTACTCCTTGAATGCAACAGAGGAGGACACCATCGAAGCTCCGCTTATAAAGGACCTGTTCAAGGCCGGGGCCGCTCTGGAGGGTAAATTGCAGCGCACGACATCAGATTTGCTCGCGCTTGGCCCGGTCGTCTGGGACACGGCCATTTTAGAGATACTCGACAAAAGGTGCCCTCCAATCGGGAGTGGCTTCAACCACTGTGTCCGAAGTACCCGGGACCCCTGACGTAGAGGGCCTGGTGGTGAGATGACTTACCTGCAGGCCATCATTTTCCTCTTGGGTGATGGGGGCAATGACTCTCTGGTGTGCAAGATGTATGATCAAATCATCTTGCTCGGGTTCTACGAGTGACGCAGCTAAGCCAGCCAAGGTGTCTTCTTGACCGTTCTGTGACCATGGGACATGGGTAATCTCTAGTCAAGAAGAGAACTGGGCCATTAGGCGGATGGTGCACTCCAGCAATGGTACAAGATCCGGATTCCTGACGACATAGTCGCCATTAACCTGTTTGATTACCAGCTCGGAATCTCCTTCACATGTAGATGGGGCACGTCGATCTCAAGGGCCAACTTGAGGCCGGTGATGAGAGCCTGGTACTCTGCATCGTTGTTAGTATAGCCTTCTGACAATAGGAATGAGTATGGCAGGATGGCTTGGGCTGGGGTAATGAATACAATACCCAGGCCCACTCTGTTGAGCTTAATATCATCGAGCCTCCTACCAGTGGGGCTCCAGGAGGCGTCGTCGAAGTGCATTTGCCAACATGGGACGACACGATCAACTGAGAGGATCGTCTCATCAAGAAAATCTAGGTCCAGGGATTGATCCATAGAGGTTGGATGGGCTGCTAAAAAGTATGCCAATTCTTGTCCATTAATGGGCTTATGAGGTACGAACCTGATATCAAATTGTTGGAGAATCACCGCCCACCGCGCTAGTCGGCCAGTCAACATGGGGCGGTTCAGGATGTACTTCAGTAGGTCTAACCGGGAGACCAATTGTACCTCATGGTGCTGCAGGTAATGCCGCAACATCTGTACGGAAAAGATGGGCTCAAGGTAGCTCTTTTCGATAGGGGAGTATCTGACCTCTGTATCGAGAAGCATGCAGCTGAGATAGTAGAGACTGTTCTCAGTACCCTCGTTATTCTTCTGGGCAAGCAGTGCACAGAGGGATCATTCCAGGGTGGTCACGTAAAGGACCAGCAAATTTCTGGAGATGGGTGGCATCAAAACTGGAGGATGGAGCAGATACTGCTTGATTTCCTTGAAGGCGGTCCGACACTCCTTATCCCATTCGCAGGTAGCGCCCTTCTTTATGAGCCGGGAAATGGGTTTACCCTTGCCGGCCAGATTCGCGATGAATCGGCGTATATAGGCTACGTGGCCTTGGAGACCTCGAAGTTCCCGAATATTTCTTGGGGGAGGCATTTGGCTGATGGCCTTGATCTTTTCTAGGTCAATATCAATGCCTTGGTATTTAACAACAAATCCAAGAGACTTCCCAGAGGTGACCCCGAAGGCACACTTCAACGGGTTCATCTTCAGGTGACGGGAACGGAGGAAACCGAACACTTTCTCAAGGTCTTCGAGCTGGTCCGGGCACTAACATGATTTGACCACTAGGTCATCTACGTAGAACTCCACCAGCGTCCTGAGAATCATCTTGAATATGCAATGCATGGCCCTCTGATAAGTGGAACCTGCATTTTTCAAGCCGAAGGGCATAACCTAGTAGAAAAAGGTACCTTGGGGAGCCCTGAAGGCAGTGTACTCCTCGTCCTCGGCGGCCATCCGGATCTGGTTGTACCCAGAATACCCATCCATGAAAGAGAGACCTTCGAACTCGGCCATGGCTTCAATCAATAACTCAGTCACTGGGAGTGGGAAGTCATCCTTTGGGCAGTGGCGATGAAGGTCGCGAAAGTCGATGCAGACTCTGATCGTCCCATTCATCTTTCTGACTGGCACAGTGTTGGCAAGCCACTTGGGGTACTGGACTTCCTTAACAAAGTTGGCTTTGATAAGCTTGTCAACTTCTACCTCAACTATAGCACCATGAGAAGGGTGCATCTTCCTGGGAGGCTACTTAAACCCATGATGGTTTGCCTGGAGGCCCAGACGGTGAACGGCTACCTGGGGATCTAGTCCTGGCATCTCGTTGTAACTCCAGGAAAACACATCACGGTGTTGTTTGAGAAAGTCTATGTACCGCTGTTGCTCCTCGAGGGACATGGCTGCACTGATCAATGTGGGTTTTGGATATGCCTCGCTACCAAGGTTCACCTATACCAGTTCATCAACCGTGGTAGAGACACCTTCCTCAAAGGCGGGGGGAGCATCCTCCAGGTCCTCCTCTCCACCCGTGGGGGGATTTCCCGCGACGGGAGATACTTCTGGGCTATCAAAACCTGAGGGGCAGCTGGTGCCAGCTTGGGCAGCAGTGGCCATCATATCAGGAGACTCACGCGCCATTGAGACCAAAGCAATGAAGGCAGTCGACCCTATCCCATCTGGCCTTCGGCCTAAGGGGCCACGTTTTATGACATAAAAGCAGTGGTGATGTGTCAGCCTGATTCGGTTGATTCCAGCCCGGCAGAAGAAACACGTATAGCGTACCGCCATTGTCATAAGCTTGACATTTCAGTACCGTACAGGGGAAGGAGGTTCAGGGATCACCTGAGCCTGGTTGGTGTAGGATTACAAGGTGATTTTCCATTGTCTCTTGGACACGGGAACACGTCTTCCTTGCGTACCCGAAACAACAAAACACTTCCCCATGTCGGGGGTCGTGGCCTCCAATCGGTGGATCTGGAGGATGTAGGCGTCATCCATGCTTCCCTAGGGATCACTTGTGACTAGGGCGGGTTCATCCTCACTTACTAGGATTTTCGTATCCTTACTCTTGTAATAATCAGCATCCATATAACGGGCCTCACAAGAGGCGAAAGGAGACGCATCTCCTTAGAGCATGTGTACTCGACCATTGAGGGAGTATTTGAGGCACTGGTGATACGACGAAGGGACTGCTGTGTGCAGATGGAGCCATGGCCTACCCATCAACGCGTTGTAGGCGGTGTCTTGGGAGACGATCATGAATTCGGTGCTGGAAATTAGGGCACCGAACTGAGTCTTCAGGCGGATCTTGCCGACTGGGGTTTGCTCGATCCTATCGTACCCCTGGATTCTGAGGTCAGAGGGAGTTAAATCATCTTCAGACAGACCCACCTTTCGCAGTGTCCAAGTCAGGATTAGGTTGATTCCGGAACCTGTGTCAATGAGGCAGTGGCGGACTTCCACACCATTGAAGTGGCCAGTGATGTACAGCGGGTAAATATGCCCCTGTATAAAAGGGTCCTCATCTTAACCGGAGAATGAGATAACTGCCTGACATTCGGCATTCTCAATTGCCTCGGCATGGAAGGCTTCTGCAGCTGCTACCTCCTTCTCAAACTGAAGGGGGATCCTTAGGGACTCGGCAAGTGCCTCGCGCATTTCAGACGATAGGAGAAGGGCATCAAGGATAGAAAGCCTTGCCGGAATGATGTCCAGGTGTTTCAGAACATCATACTTTCATGCCAAGCACGAACCTCTGCTTACAGGAGGTCGTTCGACAGTTGGAGGCATAGCGGGTCCTGCCGGTTGAACCAGCAGTTGACTAGTGCTGTGTACATTCTGCTGCATACTAGTTGAAGCCTGGAGAGTAGTCACCGGACTAGGATCAGACAGCGGAGACTGGCCTGTAGCCAGGAAAGACTGACTGTGATACGAACGAGGTAGCTCTCCCTGATCTAGTAGCACAAATGACGTTGGAGGTAGAGCTGAGGGTGTCAGATGGGGTTGCGCGTGCTGAGCTCTGCGCAGAGCCTGCTGTCTGGTCTTAGTAGCCTTCACGACTTGGATAAAGGTGCCCACTAAAGTGCCTCGATGTCCAGCATGGTTGTGGTTCCACTGACGTTGACGTCGACTGGGGACGTTGGGGAGGCTCTCCTGGCATTCCCCTTCGTCGGGAGTCATATAGGGCTTTACCATCTCCACAGTGTTAACCAAAGCGTACCCCTGGCTGTCGCTCGACGAGTCATCCACCACCGGGTGGATTCTGGGAGGAATCCCCATTTTAGGGGGCATAAAGTCGCCGAGAGTGCGGGATGATGACGACACCGGTGGAGTGCGTTGTTTCTTCTTGCATCGTCGCTGCTTGCCCTTTTGGGAAGAGGTCGAATATGAAGGCGATGCAGGGGTACTGGCTACATTTTTTGAGGGTTCCGGCTGCTTCAGGCGTGCCCGAATGATATCATGGGAACAAATGGCGGTTTTTCGAGCCATCCAGTCGTCTCATCTCTGGGACCCGTGGTTGGGAACCTGCTTCCACTCGCCTTCGCTGTCGCTACCGATCTCTGACCCTGCAAAGACACCCACAACTTGTGTTGGTGTCGGGCCCAACCTGACTATGTTGTTTTTGACCTGGTCTTGAAGCCAGTCTTTAAACACATTGCATTGATTGAGGGTGTGCCCCAGAATTCTATGATAAGGACAGTAGTTGGGGTGATCAGTGAGATTCACCTCTGCTAGCCTTCTGCACTCAGGTAGGCGCACAATCCCTTGCTCTAGAGCACTTCAGAAGTAGCCTAGGACCTGATTTTCATTGAACGAATAAGTCTGATGCCTTCTTTCCGAATAGGGGGGCTTGGGGGCCAGGCACTGAAAAGGGGACAGAGGGGCCCTCCGAGGAGGCAACACCTGATTGTCTTGCCTAGGTGGAGGTGGCGCATTGAGCGAGGCAACCTGTCGATTCTGGGGCGGTCGCTGCTGGGCAGGAGCCTGCGCTTGAGGTGGAGGACCTCTGTGGGGTTGCGGGGATGGTGCCACTGGAAGTAATTCAAGCTGCCTAGGGGCTTCTATTTGGGCCACCTCGGCGGGTTTGGCTCTGGCAGTCCTACTGGCTGGGATCATAGGGGGCAACGAACGTGCCTGACTAGCCTATTGCAGAGCCTCCTCAAGGCGCTGAGCCTTATCTGAGAAATCCAGAAACCCTCCAGGGTAGTTCTTGGTGACCAGGGAGGGTACTAGCTCCGTTTTAACGTTCCCTACACACATCGTCAGTAATTTCTCTTGAATCAGTGGAATATCGAGTGAGTATGTAATTCCCTTCCACTGAGCAATTAAATCTGTGACTCGCTCATCAGGCCTTTGCTTGCACTTGAATAGGTCTGCAATGCTGGTCTTCCATGTGGTGGAGCTGAATTGGTATAGGAACTGCTGGAAGAGATCCTCCCAACTGGTCACCGATCCGATAGGGATCTGGCTGTACCAAACAAATGTGGGACCTTCCAATGTCTGCACGAAACATCGAAGCTTGGTGGCTTCTTGTTGGGCCGGAGTCCCAAGCATAGGGCCACACCTAGAAGAAAAATGAGCCAAGTGCTGTGGTGGGTCCCCTGTCCCGTTTAAGGGCGAGAAAGTGGGGTACCAAAAACCCAGGGGTGCGGGCATATCATCCACCCACGCGGTATACAGCTTGCCATCCGGTGGGATCTCCACCTGCCATGTTTCCAACGCTTCGAGGCGGGCTATGAGTGCCGCTATAAGATCATCCGGGTGGGGCTCCGCATCTTGAAGGGGATCCCTAATCACAAGAGCATTGCCAGGTTCTTTGACATGATAAATGGATTTGGCATCTCATGGGGTGACTGGCGGAACGGCATGTGGGCCGAGTGGGGGAACCCGGACCGGATTCTTCAGATTGCCGCATCGTTCAGGGGGGTTTGGCGAGACGTATCGCGCCCACTTACCGTAAGTTCCGGCTTCTGCCCTGTCTGTGGAAGTAGCATGATCAGGGTTTCCCGGAGGCATCACATCGGGGGGGGGGGGGAATTGTTCCTACCCCTGCTGCCCCGGCATGGGATTACCATAGTCGGGTCGCCGCTCTACAGCGTGCTCGTCCAAGAGTTCATCAACCAGCCTCTTCTGCTCAGCAAGCTGCTGGCGTAACATGGCCTTCTCGGGATCTTCGTTCGTCTTCTGTACAGAGGCAGATGGGTCGGAGTGCTTGATGGATCCGACTTGCTCCTTACCCTTACCGGCATTTCGACTGAGTACCAGTGACTCGGTGGGTACAGGTAGGCCTAGAAGGTTCCTCTGCTGACGGGTAACCCTCCCTAATGGGTCCAGTAGTGGCAGTAAGCCCTCAGGGGGTAAGTATCCATCAAGAAATTCAAGCTCGTCTTCTTTATCCACTACGTCAACCATGTGTACCGTGACCCCTCTCGAGGGAATGTCCTTAATGTCACATAAAGAATCAGGCTACCGTCGGATAGGGTCGAAGAGGAGAGCGGCATAGTGTCCCCAGCCACGGACTTGCACATGGGGGTAGCTTCCCTGATGACTCTGTGGAGTCCTTTGAAACTCTGAACACATTTTCGTTGAAGGGTTCTCTGACGGCCTGGTGACTCAGGGTGCTGGGCCACAGGGAGTGTGGCCAAATCGATCAGGCGACATTGCTTGAGGATTTCTTCAAAGTGCTCTTGACTTCTGGGGTACATCACTCGCTCGTAACGAAGGCTGAAGTGTGTCGCACATAGGGTTCGGCAGAAGCACCCTACTTCTTCTGGGGTAAGGGACTCTGGTTTGTGAATGTTCGGTGCCATCGTCAGCCATAACTTCTCCGGGAAGTGATCCACTGTGAGAATGCTCCAGAAGCTCCTGGGTTCGGACTCGGGGTCTAGCCTTGTATTTCCCCACTCGTCAACCGGGGGCGGCTAAGGGGCTGGTAGCGGTACCGAGGCGGACGTCTGGGATAGTAAATTTGGCGGCGGAGAATATGGTGAACTAGATGACTTTCCGCCGAATTCCGGGCCATCCTCTGAAGAGTGAGGTGACCTAACCACGATATCACGATACGATGGGGTGATAGCCACAGCTTCAGGCGTAGGAGTTGGGGTTTCCGGTGAGAGGTCATGTCGCTGCTCTACTGCCATTGGTCCCCAAAATAGCTCTCTGTGATCTCTGGAAGAGGTAGAGGGCGCTTCTGGGGACAACGGTGGTGATTGCACGGTCGGGACTGGCGAAATTTCCACGATTTCTTCCTCCTGGATATACATGTGGAGAGAGGTGGGAATCCGGTGGACCTCGCATTCCGGGTGAATGAGGCTGACGCGCCTGGTTCCTGACCCAGTCCTTGATGCGGATGAGTGGGGAGAAGGTTCCATCGCTGAGTCGCATTCCACTTCAGAATTCGAAAAACGATCCAGTTTGATATCCACGCGCTCCCCCCTGGATTCTTCCTGTGGTGGCGACGACCCGCTCTTCTACCTTGAGGGGGCTCTTCGAGATAGGGTTGATTCCCAATATGTAGTCTTGGGGCGGTGCTGGCACCGTGGCGGAGAGGGCCCCCACTCTAGGTGGCCGGGGTGCGAGGGGCACTAGGGAAAATGTCGAAGGGTATATGGGGAGGACCTCCATGGACGGTGCGGGCGGAGTGAGGATGAACTTCACTCCCCATGTTTTCGGGGGTAAGGAGGACCTTCGCTAGTTGCAGAGAGGATGTAGGGATGACCCCCGCGTTAGAGAAGGACCGGATGGATAGTGCCTTCAGATCGGCGGTCGGGGGTAGGAGGATGGACTCCATACCCTGTATAGTGGGCGTGGGAGAGGTTTCCATGCCGAGCGTCACCGCCGCGGGGAGGGTCTTCCTTCTGGATGGGGTAGCACGAGGCATACCTCTATGATGATCTTCAGAGCGGGGAAAGTCCATGCTCTATGGAATGGTGGTATGGAGAGTACCTCTGTATGGAGTGACGTTACCGCAGATTGGTTCACGACAATCATCGCCCGGGCCTGCGACCCTGAGACTCAAACCCGCCTGCCCGTGGGGCAGCTGAGGCCTTAATCCCGGTCGGGGGAAGGAGTGCCCCTGCTCAGTGTATGCAGGAACTCCATGATGTACGTCGGCGGTGGCTTGGGCCATAGTAGTTGTTGACATCAACGTATCAAGGCGAGCATCCTCAGTCCGGGCCCGACACTGATGTCAGGTCAGACGAGCTGGCGTGGGTGGTGCAGGGGCATGGCCTACCTGCTCTTCCTGCGAAGCCGGATAGCGGTGCTGACGCGGCCGAATGGGATCCCTTGCCTGGAGCCCTTGGATCGGGACCCTGAGCGGGCTGAGCCGGATGTCACCCGTCTTATCAGCATAAGGCAAGGAGTCATCGAGGCATTTCCAAGGACAGGCTCCCGAAATGATTTAATGTTTGGGTGGGGAACAGGGGCTCCCTGCACGGCCTGTTAGGGCGGCGTTGACAGTGGGGCCTGGATGCCTCCAGGTCCAGGCGGGCCGTATCTCGAGTCAGGATAACCCCTTCCTCCTCGTATCTGCGTACAAGGCTATTGATCACCCTTCACTGGATGATCTCTGATGGGGAGAGGGGACGTGGGTGCCCCGTATTCACGGATGTAGAGGCCATCGTGGAGGTAGCGGAGCCATGCAGGGTGGTTGTGCTGGTATTTCCCCTGGCCTTGCGTAGGCAAGCAGGCAGTGATCGTGTCAACAAGGCAAAAACCTGGTTCTTGGGAAATGGAGAGACCAACTCATCATCACTGCGAGGAAAAGGATTGACAACCAGTGCCCCAACGTCCTTCCATTCTCCAAATCTGTAAGAAGGATCCATGCCAACACGGTGCAGAAAAGAGTGCCCCACGTTCCAATGCCCCAACTTCTGGTGAGTTTCACGCCAGGCCATCCATTTTCTTGGCAGGACCAGGTGCCGGATATCTGGATCCGGTGACATGTCAATCTACTGGTGTCTCAAACTCTACTAATCTCCACATCGAGGAGAATAATTTCACGTCGGGGTCACCATTTCTATTTCCGACGCTTTCGCTGGGGCGCGCGCACACGCCCGTCAGCGGAGGAGGACCTACTGTATTGTGTGTGTTGCCCCACATTCCCGCTTTCCAAAGGCGGGCGGCATTCGCTCCTTATTCAGGGATGTCTACTCCTTGATCGAAACCGGGATGATGGGATGTCGGTTCTTCCTTCCATGGATTGCTCCTCGGAACTCGTCACCTAGTCTGGGTCTCCCTCATAGATTTAATACGTTGTTCGTGAAACTCTTCCCAGTGCCATGTTTCCATGGACACCGGTTAATTACACTACTTTTTTCAGTACATTCCAAAGGGTCCGGTCAGGGAGGCAACCTTCAGTCGGGGGTGTAGTCACGTCGAGGCATCAGTAGCGTGTCTGGATGCTGGGGAACTAGCATGTCTGTCCTTTATCCATTGTCATGGGGCATCTCGAGGGCGTGGAGTCCCGAGGCATCCCACAGCGAGTGCGGGGAATTATATGTCATAGACATATATCTGAGGTTTTCCTCAGCTTCCTGTGTGTAACATAGGGGATTCCACAAGTTTAACGTCCATCAGAGACGGATCAGCCCGATCAGAGCATTAGCTAGAATGGATCGAATTGAGGGATTTCCCTTGAAGGGGTGCCAATACCAGGACCAGCCCATATGCGGATGCGGAGAGGAGAATAATGGTATGATATTTCTGGGATATGGAAGTACGGGTGAGAATCAGGATGGGTGATTGAGAGTTGGATGAAATGGAGGGGGGATGAAATGGGACCATCGCAGGGGGGCGACAGTGAAGTTAGGCTAGAGCCTCGAAGATACCTCCTATATATCCCTGTGGAAGGTAATCAAAGTCCGCGTAGTTTGGGATGATTCGGGCGAGCCGACGTGAATGTGGACCTTGGACCAATGGGCACCGTCAGTAAACCGACGTGAATGTGGACCTTGGTCCTATGGGTGTCGTCATCGAACCGACATGAGTGAGGTCGGGATGACCGGGTGATGGGCTTGAACCTTATGAAGGATTCCTATGTACCATTCCCTGACATGGATCAAAGGCCTCGTAGTTCAAATGGTGTGTCAGCGGACCGACGCGGGTGATGACCTTTGTCCGGATGGTGTGGGGCTTACGCACGAGGCTGCCCTGGTGCTGGTTACCTGACGTGAAGAAGGTCAGAGTGACCAACAGGTGGTGGGCTTGAACCTCTGTGAAGCTTCTTACGTACCATGACTTAACATGGATCAAAGACTATGTAGTTCAGGTTGGACGCCGGAAGGCCGACGTGAATGAGGAGGGCCAAGAGGGGGTCCTAGTGATGGTGGGCTTGGACCTCGGGGAGGCTTCCTACGTACCATTCCTTAACATTGATCAAAGACCACGTAGTTCAAAGGGGGCTTCGTCGGCAAACCGACGTGAAGGTGAACCCAGGGGTCCACTTGTGGTGGGTTTCAGAGAACCGACGTGAAGAAGGGACCTTGGTCCGATGGGAGATGGGCTTGAACCTCAGGGAGGCTTCCTACGTACCATGCCTTGACATGGATCAAAGACCACGTAGTTCGGGTTGGTCACAATGGCTTGCCGTCAGACTGGAATGCAGTTTAAAGTCATGCTGGATGAAGGTATAACTCGACATGAATAAATGATGGGTGGGCTTGAACCACATGGAGGCTTCCTACGTACCATGCCTTGACATGGATCAAAGACCTCGTAGTTCAAATGATGGAATTCGTCAGCGAACTGACGTGAAGGGGGACCTTGGTCCAATGAGATATGGGCTTGAACCTCGGGGAGGCTTCCTACGTACCATGCCTTGACATGGATAAAAGACCTCGTAGTTCAAATGGGTGTGCAGTTTAATGTCATACGGGACAAGGGAATAAATTTTAACGTCGTTCTGGACGAGGGTATACAGTTTAACGTCATTCTGAACGAGGGTACACAGTTTAACGTCATGCTGGACAAGGTATTTTCATGGACAATGCCAACTCTAAGCCCACATGAGTCATGCTCGGTGTGAGAAACAAGAGGCAGCAAGGACCTGACGATCACGCCATGAAGGGTGCGTCCGTGAGAAGCGAAGAGGGGCTTACGTGTTAGGTAGCCCATGGTGTTCGGACTTACTCCAGGATGGAGGCTCGAAGTGCAACAAAGAGTAGAAAAAGATGGATTTGGGACCAATGATGGGAGGTGCCTTGTTCTCTATCACGCCCTCCACTGACCTTGGTAGTGGGGATGTACGGAGATGCAAGGGTGCAGCCTTCCTCAAGAGGGGCTAGGGGGGCTTACACCAAGGTGGTTTCCCTTCTCCCGTGGACATACGCTACTCCGAGAAAGAGGATATCATCCCTTGTGGAGGGGGTAACCCCGTCTCCGTGGAGACGGGTGGCGTAAAAAATGTCCGAGCTGGGGGGACCCTATGTGCGAAACACGGGGCTGGATCACAGTTTAACATCATGTGTTGAGGATGAGGTGCTTGGCAGTTTAACGTTGTGCAGCTCAGACGAGGTGGGTTCACTCCACACCCTTAGGACATACATAAATTGTACCCTTTTCTCCTTGGGGGAGGGAAGGTACCAGTAAGGCCGTGGTCAAGGGGGGTCGTAGAGTGAACCATCAAGGGGTCCACGTTAGCGTGGCTATGCAAAGAAGAAATATCCATTACTATGCCTATGCGAAGAATCATTAGGAGAAGCAACGCTACGAGTGGTGTTTTCTGTGGGACTTTTAAATCACATCATGCATACCTGGAGGGTCGCACGGGAAGAGGAATTTCCAAGAAAAGGAGTGTGCTTTGTGAAGTGGAGTCCCTTGGCCTTAGAATGGGGAAGAGGTGTGAGTAAAGAGTGCTTAACGAAGTGGAACAGTATTCACGGAGCACTCCCTCGTGAAGAGGAGGTGCCTCGCGAAGCAGGGTGCTGCGAACCAGTGTGCTTCGCGATGTGTAGCGATCCTTCCTTAGCATGGGGATCACTAGTATATGATGGGTGTTTTGTGAAGCATGAACACTTCGCGGCTGCTCGGGTTCCCTTGGGAATCCCCCTCCTTCGCGAATGCCCTTAAGCTTCGGGAAGGGCATCCCTCTCAGAAGAGGGGCTCAAAACGAGACAAAGCGAAGGCGTCACACAAAGTAGAAGTACCTTGCGGAGCTCATGATTCCCGAGGCAAAGGGTGCTTCGCAATTCGGGAGAGGAGAAGAAGAAAGGTCGGATTGTCCCTCCTCTAGACTCAGGGGGAGCCCAGTATTTATAGGCAAGGGGTTCCGCAAAGAAGAACTCCCGCTCCGCCTCCGTTGCTTCGCGGCGCGCTCGCGAACGTTAGGCCGTTCGCGGAGAGGTACAGCCTCCGGCGCTTCGCGGCAGACTCACGAACATCAGGCCATTCGCGGAGAGGTACCGCCTCGGGCGCTTCGTGGCATGCTCGTGAACTTCAGGCATTTGCGGAGAGGTACTGTATACGTGGCTTCACGACGAGCTCGTTAATGTTAGACCGTTCGCGGAGAGGTACCGCCTCCGTTGCTTCATGGCGGGCTCATGAAGCTCGGGGGTGCTTCGCATCGGCGCTTCACAGGGCAGCATGGGGGGTGTCTTTTTCATCCATTCCTTTTCTGAAATATTTTGGTACCAACAGTATTCTTTAAAATATTCCTTTGTAACTTTTAAAGAAGGTTTTGTTTAACAAGGTTAAACAAGGTAATTCACAAAACCTCTAGTTCTACACACTTGCTTTATTCTAGAAATATGATTCTCAGAAAGTGATTCTGAAAAGATGTTTCCGGAATATGAAACCTAATGATAGTTTACAATGAAAATATTCTACCTTAAATCTTATATAATCTAAGTAAATTAGAGTACAATTATAAGGAATTATAAGATAGTTATACTTTCCTCAACAATACAAATGCAACGGAAAACTTGTAACAAAACAAGTAACCAGTAGTAAATCTTTTAACCCAAAGAGAAGGTATCCAAAAACCTTGGATAAAAGTCCATTGATTTATACATGCAAGAAATTCTGTCTTACCCACACCAGGGTATGCCATCGATACGAAGATCAGAGTCTGTCTTGCTATCCCTGCATGACCTCAACATTAAGGTAGTCGACACCTCTATCTTCCACAACAAGGAATCCCTCAAATTCAAGGTAGTCGGAACCTATGTCTTCCTATCCCCGAAAGCCCTTGATTCTACACAGCAACAATCGAAGTCGCACAATGGAAGTATGGACCAGAAGATCAGTATGCACAACGAATGAGAGTTTCTCTCTCTAGAAATCACTTCAGATCAAATGTTGTCCAAAAGTTCTGAGCTCTTTCAAATGAGCTCCTATTTATAGGCACAACTTCAACCATCAGATTCCTCCCCCAACGATCATATTTTACCTTGAATTTCAGAGGGACTTGTACATGTGTCACTCAAAAAACGGTTAGTTTGTAACTGAATGAACGAAATCATTTTATAACAGAAGCAAGTGTAAGAAAAAAATGGATACATAACTAAAATCCAATATTCGGAATGTAAGCAAATGAAAGTTCAGAGTCTAATCAAATATGATTTCGGAGTCTATAATACAAGTATATTTTGATTTTGTTTTCTAGTAATTTGGAACCTGAACTCTATCGAATCCCAAAGTCTGAATTTCAAGCAAATCCGGAAGCTGGATTCACAAGAATTATGTACCAGAACTTACAAAGATCAGAGTCAGAGTTCATGAGAATTCAGATTCAGAACTCATAAGAGTCCGGAGTCTATATTCAGAGAACTCTGAGTCAGAACTCAGAAGAGTTTGTAACCAGAATTCGTATTCAGAATTCAGAGTCAGAACATAGAAGTGTTCGTAACCAGAATTTGTACTCAGAATTCAGATCCTAAAACAGAATGCTTCATATCTAGGTATTTATAAGATTCTGAGGTTTTGGTTACAAACCAAATTTTACATTTGGAAAAATTTTGATATGAACAATAATAACATGGTAAGGATAAATTTCCTTGGGGAAGGAAATTTTCCCTTATAGAGGTAAAACACATGGTAAAAAGAGATTTTTCTTGAGATAAGGTGTTTGTGATTTTCAAAACAAGAAGGAATTGTAACATTATAAGGAAACCTTAATGACTTAACAATCTCCCCCAAGTATTAAGGAATGGAAAAGTCATAAAGAAAACCTTTTTAACTCAACAGAAGGTGGAGGGTTTTGGTGGCTAGGTTTGATTTACCACACAGTCTTTGATTCATCATTTCTCCATCGTCGATCCTGTACAAACAAAATGAATAAATTTATAATGATAGATTCATTAAGAAGAATCAAGACTGATGGAAACTTGAAAAATAATTCAAGAATGAATAATTGACATAAAAATCATTAATATGGGAGTAAAATTTTAAATAATAAGCCATTACTCAATAATTGGATACATATGATTTGACATCTACATTCACACCAAGATACATTGAATATTACTTGATGAACACAAGCCCAAATCTCAAATATCCAAAATTACTCTCTATAATTAGATTTTATGTTAATGGATAACACTAATTATATAATCAGATAAAATTAAATAATGAATTCTAAAGGGTTTTATGTGTTTTAAATTAAAATCCTGAGACAATATTGGTTTAGTGACTGAAATGAAAACTTCATTATATGACCCCTATGGTAAACACACTTCCCTGTTTCAAACTAAAGTGAAAATTTTCCCATCCATGGATTTATTATAGGGATATAGATCATTATTTATAATTACACTTGTGTGAATAAAAAATTTATATATTATATTTAATATAATATAATTCAAGCATATGCGATGCCAAAAAGATAAAATGAATCAAATAATACCTATTAAAATATTATTTAAAACATTAAAATGGTTTAATTATATTTTTTGGGTCACAATAACCTCCACACATTAAAATATTGTCACCTAAAAAATCATAAATCACTCAAAAATGTAGGTGTACTAAGCACACATGTAATGAACCAGTGTTTATTAGTAAATTTTTTTCCTAAATAAATGTGTGTTATATAATATTATACACATAAAAAAAATAGATATACCAAAAAAGATTGTTTCATTACTAAATAATTTTAAATTAATCAACAATGAAAGTAATTAAAATTAAAAATAATAAAAATGGGTAGAAAATTTAAAACAGAAAATATAAAATGAGAAAATATAGATCTCCCCCAATCTACTAGAATCATCTCCCCCAATGTAAACACTATAGAAAAGAAACAAAATTTAGTAAACCAAGAAATATTATAATAAATTGAAATATAGAATGTTGAGAGGAATTGAGTTGAATATTAAGTGAAAGAAATAATTTGTATTTTTATGAAGTAAAGTGACCATTAGAGTAGTAATTTGATTGTTGGAATAGGGATTTGATCATTAGGATTAGTAACATGACCACTGAGAATAGTAACCTTACCGTTGAAATAATAATTTTTCCTTAAATAATAAATTGAAAAAAAATTATATTTATCAAGATTAATTTATATAAATCAAAATTTTAAAATTCAAAATAAATAAATAAATATAATGATGGTGAAATTCAAAGAAAATATATGATTATTTTAATAAACTGTATTTTAATGTATTTCATAAATGTAATAAATTTAATATTAAAAATTAAAATTAAATATTTTAGTAATTTATTTTGATAAAATTAATATCATTTTCGAAATATACATGTTGAAATTATTCATTCTTTATTTTTTTGGTAATTTTCTTAAATACTTTAATTTTCAAGTGAATAGTAAAAATTCAGTTTTTGACATAATTGATGTAAGCCAAATTACATCATTCATGAAGTAATAATGAAATAATAATTTATAGAACATTATTTCTGGACATGGTATATTTAATTACATAAATGGTTAATTAAAATACAATAAACTAAATTTAAAAACCTAAATGAACTTTCAAAAACCTAAATTAAAAAAGTGATTCTTTAAAATATCAATTATTATTTCTTTCCACTTTCATATTTAGTAAATAAATCAATTCAAATTATAAAGTATATTTAATCTCTAAAAATAATTATATTATATTAATATATGATTTATAATGTAGAAAATTCACTATTACATGTTTTACCTTAGATATGTTATTTTACTCAATATTTTATTCTAAAAATACTCCTCTCCTCAAGTATAAATAACCCCTTTACCTCCCCTAGGAAAACTACTCCTAACACACATTCAAAAGCCCAATTTCTACCCAAATACTTCCTGTGAATCCCCTTAGAATAATTTGGGATAGTCGGGGGTAATCCCATTCCATTCACAAAAGAGTTATAGTGTCATACAAGAGAATTTACACCAAGGACTGAGTAAGTTCTGATCCACTCCTCTCACTTTTTAATTTATTCTTCCTCTTATATTTATTTTAACACCAACCCTTTCACAACCAAAATTTAAAAAAATTAATTAGGAATTATTTTAACATTATATTAAATATTTTAACCTACTGTAATTATCATATTACTATATGTGTAAAGTTTAAACTTCATTTCCCTACTCCCCCGACAATGTCCCATTAGAGGTTGGTTAACCACCTCTGAATAAATTTCCATGTCAATACCTATAAAAATTATCATGTATGGATATTATAAAATTTAAAAAATATATAAAAATTTAATTATATTAATTATATTCTTCAAGAATTAATTATACAAATGCATAAATTATATTTAATAAAATAGAGAAATAAAAGAGGAATGGATTTTTTTAAAATAAGGGTGATAAAAAAATTCTTCAATTGCATCAAAAAAATTTAGATAAATATTATAAAATTATTATAATTGATAAATAATTTTTTAAATTACTATAGTAAACTTATGTATCTATGTTTTAATAAATATAAGTTTATTATTCCTGAGGTGACAAAGCAATGAAATTAAGCAGGAATTAAGGTAAGTGGATTCTCTAACCCAATTACTTTATTTGGGTTATTATCTATTCCATGATATTAATGTTCATAATATTTTCTTAAAATGTACATTACATTATCATTTTAGGACATACATGTTCTTACCCTGTTAAAATGTTTTCTATGAATTTTTTTTTCAAAGTGACTTCAATTTCCAAAACATCGTATTTCACTCCCCTTTAAATACCTATTGTCCACTAAAGAATAAGGATGTATTATATCCAAGAATGATTTCCATTATTCATTTGGGAAACAAAATGTTTATTCATGAATGTATGTTTTATTAAATACTTATGAAACTCATTCTCTTCATATGGTTTACTTTATGAATTTGATTGATATATGTTCTATGTGGCATTTATGATTTTGTTAATGTTATGACGTGATGGGTGGGCCCAGAATTATATATCCCTTTAATTAATTGGTTAATGTGATTTATATCATACAATAATGTGAAATACATGTGAACATTATGTATATTTTCTCACAATAATGATTTTATGATTATGAACATATGTTATGAGTTAACGTGATGCTAGCTTTTTTCACATCTATGTGTTGTATTTGACCACTATAACATGTTTTTTCATTTTTATGAATTGCCACATTCCAATCCATTATCCATTATTACCCTCATTATTTTGATTATAATCATATTCTTATACTATGATGCTGATTATTATGCTCACTCATGTTATATTTATTTAGGCACATTATTCATCCTCTTGTGTGGATTTTTGCTCACCCCTTTCATATATGAATATCCTCAGGTGATTACTTGTAATACAGAGAGAGTAAGGGATACTAATAATCTAGATAATAAATAATTAAATAATGTTTATGTTTTATTATGTAAAGGTTATGTATAATCCTAAATTTACAAATACACTAAACTATTTGATCCTTGATAGGTAATGTTTTTATATTGTTTATCTTTTAAATGATGTAATATCCATGTATGAAAAATTAGGGTTTTTTGTAGTTTGTATCAATACAATGTATAGTTAAGTTGGGAATTAGGATTATATAATATTAGTGAAAATACTTAGGATTAGAATAATTATATGTAAACATCCATGAAAATTTGCTTTATAAAATTTTTAAACAATGTGATCCCTTAAGATATGAATTTAGAGTTAATTTCACAAAATAATCTATTATTTAATCTTGCTTTGTTGACTTACATTATGTTCAAAACACTTTTATTTTAAAAGATTTTGGGAATTAGGAGAAACTAGACCAATATCCCATGTGATAATGCAATGAATGTCCAAATGACACCCCCAATTCCTTGGGAGTTTGAGTTCAAAACATTACGAAGATGTATACACAACTATATTATGATATGAATAATACTATAAATCATGTGGAACATTATCCATCACCCTTGGAGGATCATCTATACATTGAGTCCTTTATGTGGTAACAAATACCAATGTTTAGTGGAACTTCCGATCCACTTTTCATAGAAGAGCGAGTTAACTCAACGAAGAAGATCTTTTTTGTGATCCATTGTTTTAAGAGGGAGAAGGCGACTATTGAGGATTATTTTTTAGATGGAGAAGCTGATAAATTGTGGGTATTGGTAACAAACACCAGTCCAATGGATGAAATGTAATATATGGAGTGGGAATACATTAATAAAATATTTCTTACCAAGTATTTCCCTCAAACTCTTTGAAAAAATATGGAGAGTGAATTCATAGAACTAAATAGAAAGCAAAAAGAATCTATCAAAACTTATAAGGAAGAATTCAAAAGGATTGAAATATATGACTTGGGTTTTTTATCAATAATAATATAAAAATAGATATAATATTATGTGGTTGAAAATGACACTTTTCAGTGACTCTAGTTATCTGAAACATTGAGAGTTATGAAGAATATGTTCTATGCACTCTCAAAGTAGAGATGAAGTTTGGAAAATGGTATCATGGCTATGGATATAAGAATAGAAGAATAGAGTTTCATGATTATGGGTAAAATGATAACGGGTGAAAGAGGATCTGACTACCCTCATGTAAAAATTGTGGGATGAAACAACATGGTAATTATATCAAAGGGATAGGAAAATTCTTCAAGTGTGGGAGAGAGGGCCACCAAACTCATGAATTCTAAAGAGAAATGAAGAAGCTAACCAATTTGATGGAGGAAATGAGGGAATTTCCTTATGCACCATTGATGGTTGAAATATTCAACTATATGGAGCATGTGAACTATGGAATATAGTGAACTAATTCTCATGTCTTTGAGGGTAATTGGTGTTAGAAACAGCTAAGTCCAAAGGATAAAGAGACATCATATTCAACAAATACTACTGAAGTGGGACAAGAAAATAATTTATACATGGTACACTTCCTATTCAATCAATAATTGAAGAAGTTTTATTTGATTCCAGTTCTATGCATTCCATTATATCCTTTATGTTTGATATAACTATTTAATAAAAGCCCCAATACCTTAAACTTGATATATCTATAAAAACACATAGTGGTGAAATCATTACAACCCAAGTGTTGGACTTTTCTTTTATTGGTGTATATGGAAAGATTCTTCCAGTGAATCACATAATGATTCCCTTGGTGGAATTCGATGAAATAATGGGCTCGGATTGGCTCTCATTATATATATCACGCATCAACTTTCAAGAAAATGAAATCCACTTTCAAATTCTGAACCATCCAATACTCCTCTACAAATGCAAGGAAGGCCATGAATCTCCATCAGAAAATCCATCAATGGTGGGGGTGTTGATTCCCCATAAAGAATCATACCGTTCCCAAATGGCTGAGTCAAAGGAAGGAATTAACGTAAAGTAAATTCCCATTGTTAGGGAATAAACTGATGTATTTCTAAAAGAGTTACTCAAACTTCCCCTAGACCGTGATGTAAAGTTATCAAATGATTTCATACTCGGAGCTACTACATTCTCAAAATTCCCTTAGAGGATGGCCCTGATCAAACTGGAAGAGTTGAATAAGTTTTCAGAGAATTTTTGACAAAGGGTTAAAATGCCCTAGTGGATCACCTTGGGGTTCACTAGTGCACTTTGTCAATAAAAAGGATGGATAAATTTGGCTATGTATAGATTATCAAGAGATCAAAAATATCCCCATAAATAATAAGTATCCTCTACCAAGTATTGATGAATTTTTTTATCAACTATGAGTATCTCAATACTTATCAAAAGTGGATATTTATTCTAGACATCATTAACTAAAGGTGAAGAAGGTATATATTCATAAGAATACATTATATACAAGGTATGGACACTATGGGTTCATAGTGATTACATTCATACTTTCCAATTACCTGGGAATCATCCTAGATTTGATGAATAGAGTCTTTACAGACTACTTAAACCAATTTTTCATAGTGTTTATTGATGATATTGTCATTTAATCCAAGAGTATGGAGGAACATGAAGAGAATATAAGGATTGTGATAGTTTCATTGAGGAATGATAAAATTTATGCTATGTTCAGAATGTTTGACTTTTGGATGTATTAAGTCGCATTTTTGGGGAAGATGATCCCAAGTGAGGGAATTTATATGGACCATTGAACGAAAAATATAATTATCAAATAGAATAATCCCACTAGTGTCTTGGATATCCATATTTTTCTTTGATTGGTTGGGTACTACTGATGTTTTTTGAGGAATTTATCCTGATTGTCTAGCCTGCTAACCAAGTTAACATGGAAAGGGATATAGTATGTATAGATAGAATAATATAAGGAATGTTTAAAGGATATCAATGAAAGGCTAATCACTGCACTTGTACTCAAACTAGTAACAAGTGGAGAATGTTTTTTGATATATAGAGATGCTTCAAATAAATTCATGAGTTGTGTAATCATGTAGATTGATAATGTGATAGACTATGCCTTATTAAAATTGAATATTCATGAGAAGAACATCCAAAAACATTATATGGAACTAAAACCTATGATTTTTACCTTAAAAATATGGAGGAAATACCTATATGGTGAGAAGTGTGACATATATAATAATCATAAGATTCTAAAGTATATATTGAAACATAAGGATCCCAACATGTGTCAAAGAATATTGTTAGTTATAATCAAAGACTATGATTGATCTATTCACTAACATATAAGAAACGAGAACAAGGGAGCTGATGATCTTAGTAGAAAAGAACCTACTACTCTATCCATGATGTAGGTTGAGAAAGACACTATCTTTATGGAAATGAAAAGGATGGATCTAGAAATTATAATGATAGGGAATACATATTACCTTTGTCAAAATAATTCCCAACCGTCCATCCAAGAGAAGATCAAGAATGCATAAATGGATGATCAAGAGATACAAAAGAAGGTTAAATAAGTAAAGTAAGAGAAGATATATGAGTTCTATATTGATTATGATGGTTTGATTTGGTTTGGAATAAGGATTTGTGTGCCTGAATCACCTGAGATAAAGATGGATCTTTGGATAATTCACATAGATCATCTTTCTCCATCCATCCTAGAAGCACCAAGATGTATCATGATCATCATGAAAACATTTGGTGGGACAACATGAAGAAGGATATTTTTGAGTACATCTCAAGGTGTTTAGTTTGTCAGTAACTTAATGCAGAGTGACAAAAGTAAAAAGGGATGATGTAGCCATTACTTATACCCAAGTGGAAATGGGAGAATGTCACTATGGACTTTGTCATTGGTCTCCCAAAAACATACAAAGGAAACAATGAGATATGGTTTGTATTGGATCAACTCACCAAGACTACCCACATTATCTCTATTCATGAATATTTTTCACTTGAACAACATTCCAAGATATATGTGAAGGAAGTGGTGAGGATATATGAGGTACCACTTTTGATCATCTCTGATCATGATCCAAGGTCCACTTATAATTTTTAGAGTTTTATTCAACATGATTTGAATACTGAATTAAATTTTTGTATAGCCTATCACCCCCAAATTGATGGAAAATCCAAAAGGACTATTCATATTCTCAATGATATGCTAAGATTCCGCTCAATGGAATTACAATGTGGATATGATCAGCTTCTCCCATTATTTGAGTTCTCATACAGCAACAATTTTCACTCACGTATTTATATGGATCGATATAATTCTCCATATGATAAGTGATGTAGAACTCCAACCTGTTGGGATGAAGTTGGAGAACAAAATCTTCTTGGACCTAATATTGTGCAATAGATGATAGAGAAGGTTTAAGAGATTAAATAATAAATCAAAGCTTCTTAGAGTTGTAAAAAGAGTTATGTTGAAAACCATTGAAGGGATTTGGAGTCGATGTTTGAGAATATGTTTTCCTTAAAATATCACATTGGAAGATTGACATGCAGCTTGGAAGGAAAGTGAATCTTAGCCCATGGTATATTTTCCCCTTTGAGAAACATGATCACATAGGACCAGTGGTCTATCATATTTTACTTCCATCATTTATGTCTCACCTTCATGAAATATTACATGTATTACTGATGAGGAATTAAATAACCTATCCCTCACATGTACTAAACCTAGAGGTGGTCCAACTAGATAATTAACTCTCATATAAAGAGCATCTAGTAAAAATCATGGACCATAGAGATAAATTTCTACGCAAAAAGTCAACTCACCTTGTCAAAGTGGTGTGAAGGAACCATATGTATGAAGTGGTGACTTGGGAACCCGAGGAAATAATGAAACATAAGTACACTCTTCTATTTTAAATGATAATATGAGTTGAAATTATAGGGGTGAAATTTCTAAATGTGGGAAGGATGTAACGACCCAGTTTTTATTGGTAAAATTTGTTTCCTGATTAAGGTTTTGTTATATAAAATTATAAAAAAACAAAATATAGAGAAACCAACAAAGAATTTGTTTCATTACTCAATATTGTATCATTAATAAATAATTAAAACAATTAAAATTCTAAACATTAAAACTAGGAATAAAATATAAAATAGAGAATCTATAATGGGAAAATTCGGATTTCCCCAAACTATTATAATCATTACCCTCACTGCAAAAGCTATAGAGAAGAAAAAAACATTTGTAAACCAAGAAACATTATAAAAAATGGAAATATTGAACCTTTAGAGTAATTGAGTTGAGTATTTAGTAAAATAATTAAGTGTTATTTATATGAAGTAATGTGACCATTAGAATAGTAATGTGACCATTAGAATAGTAACATGACCATTGGGAATAATAACCTGACTATTGGGAATAGTAACATGAACGTTGAAATAGTATTGTTACCTCCAATAATAAATTGTAATGAAAATAATATTTATATCTGTTAATTTATGTAAATATAAATTTATAATTCCAAAAAAATAAATATTATGATTAAGAAACTCAAAGATAATATAAGCACATTTTTAATAAACTATATTTTAGAGTATTTTGTAAAGGTCATAATTTTTACTTTAAAAATTAAAATTACATATTTTAGAAAGTTGTTTTCATTAAATGAATATTATTTTTGAAATAAGAATGTACAAATTATCCATGGGTTATTATTTTGGTAATTTTATGAAATACATCAATTTGTAGGTGAATAGTAAAAATACAGTTTTTCACATAACCGATGTAACTCAAATTACATCATTTATGATGTAATAATGATATATTACTTTATATAACTTTAGGATCATCCATGCTATATTTAATTTCATTAATGGTTCATTAAGAAAAATGAAATTCAATTTCAAAACCTAAAAATAACTTTCCAAAACCAAAAGTCAATAGTTATTCCATAAAATATCAGATTTCTTTCTTTCCACTCTCATTTTTAATAAATTAATTAATTAGAATTATACTGGGAACTTTAATTATTAATGTTGTTATATTATAGTAATATATTATTTATAATGTCAACAGTTTATAATTACATATTTTACCTTTGACATATTATTTTATTCAATATTTTATTTTGAAAATACCCCGCCCCTCAAGTATCAGTAACCCCTCTCAATCCCCTTGGTAAGACAGTACTCCCACAAATTACAAAGCCCAATATCTACACAAATCCATACTATAAATCACTATAAAATACATTGGTACATTATGAAGAAATCCAAATTAAATTAGAATTTATTTATAGTGTCTTACAAGAGAAGCTACACTGAGGATTAAGTAAGTTTCAATCCTCTCCTCTTTTTTTATTTCTTATTCCTCTTGTATTTCATTTTCCACCAACCCTTTTAGAAAGAAAAATTAAAATAATTAATTAGTCTATAAGTTGGAATTTTATTAATGATTTAAACCTAATTTATGTATCATACTACTATATATACAAATTTTAAACTTATTCTTCCCGGTCTACCAATAATATCCCGTCAACGGTCACACTACAAGAAATTCACCGAATAGCGGAGATTTTTTTTGTCATGGAGGTTGTTTAAACCATCTTTTTATGCTTCTATAGAGGTTTCATAAAACCACTGCTAAATTTGGGGTCGGTGTTCAATACCTGACGGTTTATTAAATTTAGCATTGGATTCTGGAAACTGCCGTAGTAAACACATTTAGGGGAAGTTAGTATGGTTTTTTCCATGATTTGGCATGAAAAAATGTAAGATTTTTTAGCTGTGGTTTTAACCGACACTAAAAAAATATTTATTTTTTCTAGTGGAAATTCCACGAAAACTGCACCAACCACCACTAAATGATAATAGAAAATGAGGAGCATTTAGCGGCAGTTTTATCCTCTGGAAAAAATATATCCATTTTTTGGATGAAAACCACCGCTAAAGAAAAAAACCACCTCTAAATATGGATCATTTATTTAGTGGCTATTTAAAAAACGGCTAAATGTAGATTTGAAATTTAAAAAATGATGCTAATTATACCGCCCCATTAATATTACCCTAAAACATGTTCAAAATTCATATAACACCTAGGTTGGGGGGTACATATAGAAATAAAAAGACACATACAATGTACACAGACACACATATATATCCACATACATGCCCATATTATGAGTTCATAACAGGAGTTCCAATTTTCATCCACCATTTTCAAAACCACCAGTAAATTCATAACACCATAAAAGTAATCCAGGATCCACAATTTACATCCACATTTATTTTCAAGTTGACATCATTGCACAATCTCTAATCATCATACAAAATCAGAAGGGAAACCAAATCCACAGCCTACCAGCCTAGAATTTGGCCATGTAATCCTACAATGTCATTCGCCAGGACCCCATAGGAATCAAATGGGAAAATTATATTCTCTCTGGTCAGATTCTATTCATATTAAACTTTCATATTTTTCTCCATAATTTCATTTTTTCCATCTTTTATGAACACATAGTTAGTATAAAATGTGAAATAAATTTATTCATAATAAAATTTGTATCTATGACAGTTACCCTCCAGTATTCCCATGAAGAACTAGAAGTGGAACCCCACTTCCTCCTTGGGATTCTAGTAATTTAATCAAATAAAATTTTGTTCAGAGCATATATTTCAAAAAAAATTAGTTATAAAAATAATTAAAAATGATAACATATGCACAATACTGACAAAAATGTATACATAACAATGATAATGAATGACTGCAAAAATTAAATAAGTGGTTCCTAAATGAATTCATAACTATACATGTAATCATTTTCCCCTTTAATAATGTTGGTTTCATGCTCCCTTACATCATCCACTTAATCAACCCTTGATAGACTAATATTTTCAACATCATAATGGAAAAATAAGTCTACTTATTTCTATTGATGAGTTTCAATGTCAGAGGTCAAATCTTCCACCTCATCACCCATATCATACAAATCTATTAGTTTTACGTGAGAAACTACACTCCACAATTTATCCACAACATCATTAACATTATACACAATCTTCACTTACGATGATAATATATATAGATCATGTAGTTCATGAACATCAACATCCATCAAGCGAGAGAAATTCAAAGAAGTAAATTACAAGGAATCTATTTTAACACCACTGATAATATCAACCCATTTTCATTTGAATAAAACAACTAAAAAATGTCCATCATAGTTTAATTCGATAATATCTATCAACATTACATTGTATCCCACTTTTTTAAATGTAAATAGACCATTATTATTTTCTTTTAAACCCTCTTCTCAATCGACTGTACAAAATCTAAATCCTTTCACATTATAAGTGTCGAACATTCTAACTTGTTTCAGAGGACCTCGATAAAAAAATATCAAATCATCTAAAAAATATTCTCAATTATCATCATTAATGATCTAAAAAAAGAAATATACATTACTAGATTTAAAAAATATTTGTGTCAACCTAATATATGTATTCATTGAAATATTTATGAACTTAATCATCATACAAACCATTCAAGAAGATATTTATTAACAACATTATTTATATCTTTCTCATTTCATTTTTGACCTCTCATTCATCTCTTTTTTTGTGTCCTCAACTCTTCAATAAATCGAAATGCAATTTCACTATCCAGCATCACATATCTATGTGCCTGTAACAATTCAATTTCTATTAGTGTAACATTTGAGGTCCTCTTAACTAATAGGCCAATAGAAGCCAATATTTTTCATTTCCCATGTATTTGATATTGATTATATGTGTCATCAACATGTACAACTCAATTAAATATTTTCTCCATATCATCCAAGTATCTAGAATAAAAGTTAATACACTCCTATTCAAAATAGCCTTTACAAATAGTGCCTTTAGGTTGAGATTTATTTCTCACGTATGATTTCAAATGCCCAAGATATCTATGAAATAAAATTTAAAAGAAAAATTATATTTTTAATAAATTTCCAAGAATTTTTTACTTAACTTACAAACATATAAATAAATTACCTATCAATGGGATACATCCATCTATTATGTATGGGGCCTCCTAATTTATCTTCCTCTATAAAATTCACAGTTAAATGCATCACGACAGTGAAAAACAACAGAGGAAATATTATATCCACCGCACAAACTTTCAATACAAATATTTCCTGATGGTTTTCAAGATTAGATGGATGTTGATATTTATCACATTGTTTTCTAAAAAATGTGCAGAATTAGAGTACAACAACAGTAATATTTTCAGGTAATAATGTTCGCAATGCCAATCGTACTAACCACTATAACAAAATATGTGAATTGTGACTTTTCAATCCTTTTAACCTATGTTTATTTAGGTCAAAACACCTTGAGATGTTATTTGAATACCCATAAGATACCTTAACATGATTTAAAATTTAATTGAATGTCTCTTTATTCCCACTTTTCATTGAAAAAATTGTTAGATCATAGTTTTCATTTTTATCTGGCTAGAGATCACGTTTTATATTCATTACTTGTAAGTATTTCCAATAATTTAGATGATCCTTTGACTTTCCATGCTCATTAAGAAATATGAAGATCGAATTTGCACTAATATTCTTCTCAATATTCATCACAGCCATATTATGCTGAAACAAATTAAATTCCCAATATGGAAGTTTGAAGAATATACTTTTTTCTTCCATTGTTGCGTGCCGATTTCACTTAACGATGAACTTCAAACTCATTTTCCTCTATCATTAAAATGTTTCACCTTACCAAATTTTTCTTCAACATTTTCATGTTGTGCCAATATTCATGAATCTGTTAACAACTTTTGAGGTGGTCTATGATCAATAAAACCATTGAATTTTGACATGTTCAACCCAAATCTAGGAAATGCATCGATAAGATTCCATAACCATCATCATGGATGGATATCATACACTATATATAATATAGAAACATTTAATTTTATTCATGATAATATTTTTTAATTAATTACACTAATGTATAAACTAAATTTAAGAAAATAGAGAAGTCAAAGTGAAACTGGAAATTTTTAAGAAAAACATGATATCCAAATGCATATCAAAATGCTTAAATTTCATAAAAAAATTAAGAAATATAATAAAATGATTATAATTGATAAATATTTTTTCTAAATTACTATGATTCACTTCAGGATAATTATTTTCATAAACATAATTTTATTATTCATGAGGAGGAAAAGTGATGAAATTAAGCAGGTTAAGGTAAATGGATTCTCAACCCAATTCCTTTCTCTGTCTTAGTCTCTCTTCCATGGTATGAATTTTAATAATATTTTCTTCAAATTTACATTCCCATTTAATTTAGGGGTATATGTGTTCTTACCATGTCAAAATGATTTGTAAGAATTTTCATTCAAAGTGACTTCAATTTCCAAAATATCTTTTCTTTTACTCCTCTTTAAATACTTCTTGTCCACTTAGGAATAATTATGTATTGTGTAAAATAAGTATTTACCTTATTCATTTTTACCAAAATGTTTATTCATGAATATATGTTTTATATAATCCTTATTAAAACCATTCTCTTCCTTGGGTTTACTTCTTGACTTTGATAGATATAAATTCTATACAGCATGCATGATTATGTAAATTTTTTTATGTGATAGGTGGTCCCAAAATTATATAGCCCTATAATGCATTGGGTAATTTGATGTATCTCATGAGATAATGTGAATTATAAATTAACATGATGCTATATTTTTTTTCAATGATGGTGTTATGATTTTGCACATATGTTATACATGAACATGATGTAAGTTTTTTCACATCTATGTGTGTTATTTGACCACTATGGCATGATGTTTCATTTTTATGAATTGCCACAGTCCATGAATTTATCCATTGTTAAAATGATGAAGTTTATGATATTCATATTCTTATGTTACAATGATTATAATTATTCTTACTCATGTAATATTGATCCATATCCTTTATTCATCATTTTACAGGGATTTTAGATCACTCATTTCATTAATGTATATAATCAAATGAATACATGTACTAGGGAGAATGTGAGGGCCAATAAGAAGGTAAAGAAGAAGCAATTGAATATTTTTTATGATGTATGATGTAATATTTATGTATAAGACTAATTTTACCAAGAAACTAAATCTATTTATCCTAGATATGTAATTCTATTATGTTTTTATCTTTAAAATTATGTAGTAGTCATGTAAGGAAAAGTAAGGTCACTTTACAGCATTCGGTTCTTGTGTTACCACAGACACTCAAAAAGGTTCCTAGTTTTTTATAGAACTTGAACCAATGCTAACACCAAAACCTATTTAATATCTTGATGATCCTTGATTACTTCCATGTAATCCATGAAGGAAATGTAATTCTTGATGTCTATTACACCATAGATGAAAATGTGTGATAGATCATGTACATACTACCTCAGTTACGATACCTGGAAGACATTTTACACCTGGTCTAGATGAAAGGGTTACTATGGGTGGTATGAAACCTCACATACCTTACACATGATTTGGAAAGGCCTAATGAACTTAGGGGATAACATGCTTCCTCAACCAAAATTTGATAAATCACATCACATTGATACCTTAAAGAACAATTTATCTCCCTCCTAAAAATCCAAAGTCTTCAATCTTCACTTCACATTGGAATCATGACGGCTCTGACCTATCTTAATCTTCTCATAAACACCATGTTCCTTTTCAATTTTCAACTCACCAAATCTAGACCCATAATAGATGTCTCTATAATATTCCTCTACAATAGGGTAGACCAGCAATGTCTTCCATATAGATCCATAAAGGGTTTCATGATAGTAGTGGTGTGGTAGATATTATTTTTTGAAAAA
The DNA here is from genome assembly GCA_963277665.1 of Viscum album. Taxonomy (NCBI): domain Eukaryota; kingdom Viridiplantae; phylum Streptophyta; class Magnoliopsida; order Santalales; family Viscaceae; genus Viscum; species Viscum album. The sequence continues at coordinate 585,171,754 of OY728120.1, forward strand.
TCCAATATGGGTAGTTGATTAACCCATCTCTTACTGAAATCTGTCATGAAAACCCTCAACATGACCTTAAGGACCTGAATGGTCCTATCTATGAAACTATCCTTTTAAGGGAACACTATACTCTACCTAAACAATGTCTATAATTCCTCCTAAAATATCCCCCAAAACTAAGAGATCAATTGAGAATCTTGACCAAATATGTTCACTAAGGATATTATATATAATTGTATGATCTATTTTATCTACAAGAATCCCAATTACTATATCGAATATTCCTCTCTAATAGAAAATAAGTAGCACGAATTGGTGATTCAGTCAATGATCACCTAGAAAAAATCATGACCATTTACCAAAAAATGAATTAGTGTCATTAAGTCTATTCATATAACAACCCACTTCTATTTCAGATGCTTTTGGGGTTGATAAAGATCACTGGAACATGGTGTTCTATCTTTACTTACTGATAGGTGATGCTCTATGACATGGAACATACTATAATATTCTTCATCCCAAGACACGAGTATTGATACATGGTGTATTGGTAAACCCTTACCCCACATGATTTATCAATAATGGGGAAGTGTTGATCTCCCTTAACACCTCCTCACACTACCCAACTGATATTATTATATTCCCTTTATAAAGGATTACATGATTCAGACCATTATAAAATATATTAGGTGAATCAATTGAAGATATCATGTCTACTATGATCTTGAAATAAATGTTCTTTATTTTGTCATACCTTACTCATTGAAGAAGTTTGGGGTCCACCACAAATAATTTAATGTATATGATATGATATCACCCTCACCCACCAAGGATAATTACATCAAGGTCAGATGCTTTGATACCGCCTCCATCAACTGGTCATGAGACATCATGTAAATGGATTCATCCACCACATTACCATTCACATGAGTATAAATAATCCTAAATTCATAGCCCTATATTAATTATAGACATCACCTATACATCAAATTAAGATATCACTATGATAAAATGTATCTGAGGCTCTTGTGTTCTGTGTATATGATGAATATATTTTAAATAAGATAATGCCTCCCAGTATTTAGGGTGAACACTATTATTTAAATCACAATGTTATGGGATGTGTAATGTTTCTTATAAGGTCTCAAATTACTCAAACCACAAGTATACATAGTTTTCCTCTATATCAGCAAAAAAACAAGCCCTATCCTCGATGAATTAATGAATACAACACACTCAACTACTTTCTTTGTAAGATACAACAAAATATCACTATTAAAACTCTTCTTATGATTTACAAAATCCCTTTGGAATCACATATACCATATGAAGGGTTACCCTTTTCAGGTAAGGGTAGTCATGGGTGTTATAATCCTAGATAATTATTCCATGAATCCATTTTAATATCTTGCTAACCCATAGAAGATCTGAAACTCAAAATACTTCTTAGGTGGATACTAAGAAATAAATTCCCTAATATTTATGAGTCCAAACACTAATTCCCTCTGAAGATGACATTAACTATGAAATAGACATCCCAAATCCATAACTTTTACTCTAGGATAAAAAAAATATAGTCTTATACAATACTTTGTGTCTCCACATGTTCTCACACTAATGTTTAATAAATGATATTTCATCTATAAAGACTACCAGGGATCTATGAATGGTTATAAGATGGAGTTCATGAGTCCCATGAATAAAACATTAGAATTTTTCATACCAGACTACAAATTTAATATTCCCATAATAGCACCTAAATAAGTTATTCCACATATTCTCATAAAATACCTGAATATGGTGATAGTTGGACTTAATATCAATTTTTGAGAACCAAATTTCTCTCTTAAACTAGTAAAAGAGGTTATAAATACTTGAAAGTTGGTATGTTTTCATGGATTACACCTAGTTTAGGTGGTGATAGTCAATAAAAATCCTTAAACTCTAATCCACATTCTTGGGAAACAACTATGGAGTTTCCTAGGTGGACACACTAATCCAAATAAAACCATTCCACATAAGGTATTCTACCAACATCTTTATCTCGATGATCTTGGTCGAGGACATACAATAAGTTAAAGATGATATCAGTATGTTACCATGGTATATGTTAATATATAAATCAATCCATCGGTGAGGAGGAAATCTTAGATCATCCATTAGAAAAACATATACGTACTCCTCTAAAATAGGAAGAAGATGATCTAGTGAAGAGTTTTCAGTGTATATAGTTATGATCACCAGCTGATGAGTGATATGTTTAATCTTACTATGTGCAGGTCTTTACATTCCCCAACTAAATATCCCACTTTCACATGACGAAGAACCTCAATCCATTAGCTCGATAACACTCTGCTCTTAAATGATAATAGTTTATTTAGGTACAGATGAGAGATAACTAATCCTTACCGAGGATAAAATTATAGGGATTCATATTATATATGATGAGGTCTAATGAATAAGATCATACCATTGGAATAATTTAGAAAGAATGTGATTACTAATAGTATAATTCTCTATCCATAAAGGATTGACTATCATATCTACCGATATTTCTTTCTCCTGTAATAATGAAACAATAATAAAAATGGATCATGTTAGTGTCGATGAGTATGATCACCAGTGTAGAGAAGGCATAGATCATACCTCAAACTATGTTGGGAACTACCTAGTAATAGTCCTCCATTACTTATATCTTCCTGTGGTCCTTGATTCATAATCCCTTAGTATAGAGATGTTCTTCTGGAGGTGGTGGTGGAAGCGGAACATAACATCATCCAATTATGGCCCCTCCTTATACATCATAGGATCACCTACTATAAAATCCTCCTTGGGCATCACCCTTACCGCGATGAGGTGGATCCCAGTCACATCGCAACCACTAATGAGGAGGTCAATCCAGTATGTTGCCCTAATTACCCTTTTCTTCATGTTAGGTTGGGAAGTACCTAACCATATGACCTCATCCTTTATAACCATAGTAATGACTGTACCTCTATTGGATTGATCCTGTATTCAACTCTCCCACCATGGATCCCTCATATTGGGATCACACATAAATATGTTCATGATTTCATGACACTGAGGTTTGTAGTTTATTTTCCATATATGCTGATTTTTCTCCTAAAAAATTAGTACTAGCTCCTTTCACTGGCTATCCATCTTCTAGAAAGTTCTCAATCAATATTTCCATCTCCAAAGATCTTTCATAGGTAGAGATGAAAATAATTAAAACCCAAACTAATATCCTTATGATGAGGCCACACATAAACTTTCACAGTCAAATAAACCCATCTCAAAGCATGCCAAGAGAGTGCCATGTGAGGACAATAAACCTTACTGCATACTCTACTATAAAAATGACATCTTTATTATACTCTAATAGATCCTAGAATCACATCATACTCAACCTAGTCACGTAAAAATCCATAAGGAGGATGTGACCAATTATATATCAAGGATGAGTAGACATTTCATGAGTATAAATCAATAAGTCCTACTAGTGACTTATTCTTCCATGTAGAAGACTTTATTATATAACCACCATCTAATCATTATTTTTATGAAACAAGTATAACACCTAGGTCAAAACATCTATCCAATCATCCATCGCCTAAGGGATGGGATCTCCTTAGAACCTGGGTGTCCTCTATCACTAAAACATATAAAATGCGTTAAATCTATGGGAATCCTCATCCTTCCCGAATATAACTATATATTGATAACTAGGTGGTGGTTCATCATCCTATACTTTGGGTATAGGAATTTATTTTCACTTTATTAGTGGGGAAATTTCATGCTCTGGTCCAAAGATGGAGGCTTTTCTACTTAGATGATTAGTGAGTAAAGGCTATAAAACCTAGAATAGTTGCATCAAGACCTTACCTCATCATCATACCTAGCTATCGGTAGGGTGAAATCCGTCATTTGAAAAATAATAAACATGGTTATTAAATAATATTTGAGTTAGATGAGTCAAGGAGGAAGTGAATAACAATAAAAAACCACCAAATTATGTATTTACCATCATATCTATACCCTGAAAACAATTCCATAGAGTTATCATATATTAATTATTTATAAAAGTCTTGGTAAAAAGATACATTGAACATAACACGAATGATGGGTTTCCTATTATATAAAATAAACATAATACCCCTTAACACCACTACCCTAAAATTTATAAGTCAAACCCACATGAATCCTAAATACAAACTTTGTAGACAAGATATACCAACTCTAATACCACTCTTGTATGGTCCAACACATTAGGACCCTACATGGGCCACCATTAAGTAATGTATTCCATCTCAAGTTCAACTCCAATAAGGTAAGGGTTGTTAACTATCACTATAGAGACATAACCACACATAGGAGTTGGAGGCTAACTGATAGGATGTCCCACACACCTAACATTTTGCATTGAGCTTACAAACCCAGCCCACCAATGCTTCTTAACCCAATAATAGGGTAATCCCACAGCCTACCATTGTACATCCTTCCACATGGTTGGAGGTACACCACACGATCATATATAGACCAATGTTTGAGATCAAAACTATTTCCACCTTGGGTTTTGTTCCACCACAGAGCCTCTGCCATTGAGTTGTGACCTTATCTAATTAGACCACCACCTATTGATCAATGGGTTGCTACCAAAAATTTTCATTTTCCACATGAGACTCCATAAAAACTCCATCCACCCAAGTAATCTCCAACCACAATGTCTACACCATCACCTCGATCGACCACCATAAGTCTTGATGGTCATCATCCGTCTAAGATAGAGAAATTTACACAGAGAGAGAGGTAGAGGGTAAGTAAGAGAGTGTATTTGGAGTGGGGTCAGTGGCTAGGGGTATTTACACCCCAAATATCATCAATATCCATGGATGGAGGTTTCAAGTTGTTATCATTGGAGAAAGAGAGATATTATTAGTGGATAGGTTTGACTGACTATCTGGTCTTAAATTCACCATTGCTCCATCATCGATCTTGTAAGAACTCAAATAATAAAGTTATAATAATATATTCAACCAGAATAATCCGGATGAAATCAAACAATGAATGAAGGAAAAAAATACATAATATTCAGGAAAAATGGAGAAAATTATAGATAACAAGCACAACCACAAGAATTAGATCAATATTATTTGATATTTACGTTCACACTAGGCTCTAGTGAAGATTCCTTGAAGGAATGCATGCATTAATATTCAATATACCAAATCCATATATATAATTTGGGTTTATTTTGATGGATAACACTTATTATAGGAGTTTGAAAAGATAAAATAAGGAATTATCTAGGGTTTTGTATTTTAAATTAAAATCACAAGTTGGTCTCAGTTTGAGGCGCATAACATGAATATTACTAATATAACAACTAGAGTAAACCCACAATTTTGATTAAAACTGTAGTGTTAGATATCCTATCTGATGATATATGAATAAGATATCTATAATTCTTCATGATCACATTCTTACATACAAAAAATTCATTTATCATATTTAACAAAATATAATTCAAGTGTTGAAGACACCACGAAAATCAAAATGACCTAGTCAAAACCTCCCAAAATATTATCTAAAATATTATAAATGTTTTAAAAAAATTATTTTCTATATTTACATATAATTTTTCATTCAAAATACCTTCTTTGAGACCCAAACATTAGATTAATCCCTCATCTTCCTCACTATCATTAATATACTATTTATTTCAAGTAGAACAACCCATGTATCTACCTACCTTTAATAAACTAAGGTTTTAAAGGTATGTTTTGATTTTAATTTTGATGTATTTTGATTTATATTAAGATGATATGCAGGGTGTTAGATAAAGTAATTATTTTTAACGAGAATAATCGTGTGGAAGATGTGTGAGTTATTTTGTTAATTTGCACAAGGAACCCAATGAGGGGTACTAGGAACTTGATGGAGATGGTAGTAGAGTGGGGTGCCTCAGATTTCTACCAAGTACCTGGTGTATATGTATTGGGTACACTGTATATTTCTTGGATGTTTTTAATGAGTTCATTCTTATATTTTAATAATTTTTAGATTAAAAAAAACAATCATAATTTTTTTATTTGGAGGGGGTTAACATGTGATTTTTTACTTAAATATCCCTCAACCCATTTAAAGCTTCTAAAAATGATTTCTACATTGTTTATTTGTAGATTGAAAATCTGTTTATTATAATATAATTTTATTGATGAGTATATTGTAATACCTATAATTTTGATAAAATAAATCCAAGATTCATTCTCTATATTTTTTTAATTCATGTTTGCCTTCTATTTTTTCATTAATTCAGGAAATTAAAAGATGGATGATAAATTATTCTTCCAATAATTGTGTGGATCATTGACATACCTTGTGGCAGGTGGTCTCAACCTTATTTAGGATTATAATTCATCTCTATAGTTAATTATGGTTAATGTGATACTTGATTTTATTAGTGTTGTATTTGTTTATATAAAATTGATTATTAAATAAAAGAGTAAAGTGACACCAAGATCTGTTATGGTCTAATAATGAAAATGAATTCAAAATTATGATTTGTTTATGTAATAATGTCATAACGAATCAAGTACTCTATGGAATATAATTATTTATGACATTAAATAAAGACTTTAGTTGAAACATAATGTTAAATGAAGGATATTTTATTGATATTTCACTCTGAATATTTTATTATTATGTGTTTAATAATCATTTCTTATGATTAAAAGGGGTAAATTTATGAAATAATTTTTAGAGACAATATAGGTATTAACAGTTTAGTTAATACAATTAAATCATATAGTTTATGATTAAGTTATTGTAATAATGGTGTTTTTTGAATGGTAATTGATTATTAATGATTTATAATTATTTTATTAAATCATTATGTAAAATTTCGACAAATAAAATTTATTTTAAAAGATGAAATTTACTTATTTGGTTGAATTAACAAGTTTGTACCATTGGAATTTAAACAACACTTGTTTTTTTGGAGTGGTTTGACTGATTAAATCTGGTGCAAGGTTAAAGTGAGAAACTGTTTTATGGAAGGGGTATAAAGGGATGTTTAATATAGAAATTTTTTCTATTTTATGTTTTGGAATCAATGAATTTGTATCATATAATTTCATTTTTTTCCATTAATACACCTTATAGTTTCACAAGTGATGTATTGGTTCATGTGTGTGATTTTGAACATAAATAGAAAGGGGACCAATTGAAATTAATAAAGGCCAGGTGATGTTCATAAGGTTTAAAATTGATGCATAAATGATTAATTGGTGAACTCTTGTGGATGATTCATAGAGTTTCATGTTTCGATATCAAGATGTAAGGTATGATAAACTGATTGAACCTAAATATGTGTTTAGGACAGAGTTAAATAAAGTTTTTAATATTTTGTGGATGATAACTGAATGTTGAATTGAAATGAATGTATTTAATATTAATTAAACAAAAGTTTTTTTATTAATCACTTATTGCTTTACAAATAATTATTCTGAGATCTTTGACTTAAAATTGGTATTTTTTTGGGAATATAATAACGTTTTGTACTATTTGAGTGTTAGGAATCATATTTTTTATTTTTGTTTATAGTGGATTAATGAAATTGAATTATTTCATTTTGGGTGAAAAGAGTTTATAATAAGAATGTTTAGGTAAATATAATAATGTTTTTTCATACTAAATTCTTATTATTAAAGATTAATATTTTTTGTTTTGTTTATAACTATTTTACCTTGAGAATGATAAGTTGGGAAAATGGTTATTCAGAAAATTTGTGGGGTGTTTGTCCTAAGTTTGTGTGCTGAATTTTATGTAAATGTTCACTAATGAGGGGGAAATGAGTATCTATAAAAAAATGGATTGTTTGATTTATTAATTAATTATAGTTATATTAAGTTATAATTAAGCACCAGTGTTAACATAATGTGATGATGAATTTTTTAATACTATAGTATGTAATGTTTCAGATATAATGTGGTGAATGTATAGAAATATGATGTATTTATATTTTTTCTACAAATTATATTATCTAAATTGTTTATATTGTTGAAATTATAAAATATGGTTATGATATTACCATTATTTTGGTTATGATGTAGGTTCTTATTTATAATAGTCTAGAATAAGTCCATCCATGAGTTTTGATGAATTGTGAGTAGAGTAACAAGTGTATTATACAAAGTGTTTGGCATTATAACTATTTGATCCATTTTTCTGGATATGAGATGTTCAAATATATATTCTTATTATATATCCACAATCAATAAAATAGGTATATTCTAAAAAATTTATTTTGGAAATAATTTAATTTAATTTACAATAATTGTTTTTCAAAAATTAATTTTTAGAATGTTTTTACACTTTACACATGTGGGTATCATAGAGACCATAAGAATTTTGAGAATTAGTGTCATCCTAATGAGATTTATTTCTCACATACTATATGTTCACATATTATGGGAGTTTAGTTATACATGTTGTAATGTAGGTAAGGGTAAGGACCAAAAGTATAATTTATTTAGTGTTTGTGATCAAAATTATAATACTCATGGAGTTAGAAGGTGTTAATAAAGAGTTTTTCTTTCCTTTATTTTGTGTTGTTAAATTATATTGTTTGTAATTTATGTGTCAAGTGTAGTTTTTTGGATTGGTAGAATGTATGACATACATGGAATTACTTGGAATTATTCTTACATTTTATTGATATTTATTGGCATGTTTTTTATTGTGTTATTTTACTCATATTATGTATGTTTTGAGGTGATGATCCATTAAAGGGTAAATCACTCCCAAGAAATACTCATAGAAACTTGACACTCAGTTTTAGACTACAGGGATCATACATGAGGCCATGTGATATTTTGAATTAGTGATATATCCATAATAGGGTGAGATGTAAAAAAAGGTATCATAATCATTTCTTTTCTAGAATCGTGATATTTAGAATATTTGTTGAACATAGATTTGGAGTTAGGATTTTTTATAAAAGATACAAATGAGTTCTTAGATAGAACAACTATAGTTGATGTTTAAGATTCATGGAATGTATAGGATTTTATTTGGGAAATTTATAAACTATATTTTGGGGTATAACATTAACTCTAGTTAATGGTTAGTGGGGGTTGTTTATGAATCATTTTGGAACATAGGGATATGAAATGTATGTTAATGCACATGTGATTATGCTTTATTTTTGAAATGTTTCAAGTATGTGATTTTAGTTATGTGATTTAATTATTAATAAAGTAGTTAGTTTATTCTTGGATAAGTTATTCCATGGATTATATTGTACTACCCATCTAACTAGACACCCAAACTAGCTTGAAACAAGGATCTATGGGTGTCCTCTATCCCTATGGGTTGGAAACATGGGTTTGCATATCAATGAAAACCATTGGGAATACATTTTCCCATAAATGTCAATATATATCAAATATACATGTAACATATATCATAAAAAATAATAGATGAAATAGTGTTATGCTATAAAAACATTTACAATCTATGAAATGAGACAATATAGAAGCCGATCCCTTAAAAAACCAAACTCAGAAAACTAAAATCCCAACTCCATGTGACATGAGAGTCTATATCCTACCATTCCATCACCAAAATATCATACACACTAGTTTACATACCCTCAATCACCAGGAATCTAATTTACATTACCTATATTAGAAAAAAAAAGGATTGAAAATACCCAACATATATATTGGGTGTGATCACAAAAATCACCATAGGATCCCACAAAGTTCTCCATAAGAATTATTTGATAAATAATCTCAATTTTATCATTTTAAGGTTTTAAATAAAAAGAAAAAATATTTTGTGTAGTTTTATTTAAGGCATGGAGAAATAACCATTTATATATAATTTAGAAAAAACATGTATCAAAGAATAATTTCCAAAAACCATGAAATAATAAAAATTTTAAAGAATATATGAAAGTTCAACATTTAAATATAAAATCAAAACATAGTTTTTAAAGGGATAATAGTTAATTATCTCATAAATCTAGCACCATGGGTAAAATCCCTTGGGTATGTTAAGTATTATTCACCTAGGACCCACACACCTTGGTGATCGGTGAAATATCAAGTGAATTTTCAAACCCCATAGGGTGAGTGTAACGACCCAAAGTTTTTCAATGGAAAATTCCCTTCATATATTTATGTCATAAAAACACAAAATAATGAACTACTAAATGATAATTGACCTTTAAACATAATTTTTTCACCCCTATGGTTGGAATTTTAAAAATCTGACATACACGGTTGTGTTCAAGATAGTTTTTGGAGTCTAATGAAACAAAAATATTTTTTGGTGAATAGTAACCTACCCTTATGAATAGTAACCTACCCTTATGAATAGTAAAATGCCCCTTATGAATATTAAATAAGAGTAACATTACCTATGAATAATGAAATAAAATTTAGACATCTTAGAAAGTGACAATTTGACCTTAGTAAACGTTTTTGGTATTTTATGAGTCATAAATAATTAATTATAATTAATTAATTAATTTAAAAGAATATTTATTTCCCTGAAATGTATTCATAAATTATTGAATCAATGTCTAATAGTTTTTAGATAATTTTATAAGACCCTACGTAATTTTTGAAAGAACTATAAAATCAGTTTAAATCTTAAAAACTGTTTTTTAAGTAAATTATGATTTTATTTAAATATTAAATTAATAATATTTAGAAAATTATTTTTGAAAAATGGAATTCATTTTTGGATTCTACACGTCAAAAAATGGTTGGGGTAAATTTTTGGGATTTTTATGAGAAACTTGAATATTTGGTGAATAGTAGAATACATTAATTTACCATATAAATACATTTTAATTAAAACCCACTATTCCTGACATCACAAGTGATGTAAGAACCCAAATCCAGAACTCACATGCATTTTTCACTATTCTTGGTCATCCAAGACTCACTATTCCTTTTCCTAGGTGAAATTAATAAACTAATCCATTTTATATTAAGGAAACCCCTCTCCCCTCCACTATAAAAGCCACCCTACACTCCCTCTTTTCCTCACACCTCTCAAGCTCCAAGAATTCACTAAACTCTGCCCAAAAATCGTCCCTAGCACCTCCCCCACGTCCAAAAGCTTCTGGTCTCATCAAAAGACCACTCCTAGCTTCCTTAAAGAGGATCTCAAGAGGAAGATTCTAGAGGTAATTTCTCTCTCTCTTCTCCTTTAATTTCCTTTCAAGTTCGAGTTCCATTCTTGATCTCTCCCCACCTATATTCATCCAAATTGTTTTGTAACTCCTGTATAATACATATACTATAATTTTTATGTTTCTAATATCACCACATTCCCTTTCCCTCTTCCTTTTATTTTATTAAAGAGAACGTTGTTCATGAGGTGTTAATTTATCACCTTCAAAAAGGACATGCTCTCTTCTTCCATTTCTACCTTCAGATCTGGTCATGAATCCATTTTTATGGTTTAACCAGAATATATTATATTCATTATGTTCTATTTTAATTTCTGTAAATAACCTATGGCAAAATTACTAAGTTAATTGTTAAAACAAGTTCGTTGTGATCCAAAAACAGCCCAAATTAACCCAAATAACCATCATTAAATTCTTATCTAATGATTCGCCCACATGGATATAATATAACTCATTATAAAATAATTCAAGTTTCTGTAATATCACTAATAACATGTAATATAATTTCTAGATGTTTACCCATGATCTACCCAAACTTCAATTTAAGAATACAAGTGGACCGCTCAAGAAAACCATAAAAACAAACATTCTCGAACAATGTTTTTAAACTCTATAAATCATCCAAAGGTACATAATATTAAATAATTAAACCATAATGAACCATTATAATGTATAAAAGGTTCTGGAATTTCTAATTAATGAATATAATTTCATTATACAGGACATTAAAGAGAAGGAGGCATTCGAGTACAAGGTAATGGGAAATCTCGAACCCAATTTTCTTCCTTCATGTTCTCCCTCTTTCACTTCATTTTTGAAATGGTTACTCCTCAAAGATCATTTGTTAATCATTTAATTTACAATTTCTGGGATATACATGTTTTTCACAGGTTTTTATGTCCATCACAATGTTTTCCAAAAGAACTCTTCTTTCAAGATCTCACCATTTACCTCTCATTCAAGGTTGATGGTTCTTGTATCAAGTATGTTGTTCCCTCTTTCTTTTGGGAACCCAAATCATATGAATGTGTTATTATGAGATTAAACCCATTCCTTTCCATGGGATATTTATGTACATGTTTGATATGTGTTCTATGTGGCAAGCATGATAATGATAATGTTATGATGTGACAGGTGCGCCCAAAATTATATAGCGCAATATTAATGTTTAAATGTGATGGGTGCACCTGGAATTATATAGTGCTCCAATGAATTTGGTAAAGTGATGAATCTCATGAGTAAATGTGAAATGTTGTGTGAACAATATGCTAGCTTTTTTCACAATTATGTGTGGTAGTTAACCACTAAGACATGATGTTTCATTTTTATGCATTGCCACATTTCAAGTCTTTTACTTAAGCTCCTCTCATGTTCATGAACTTTTTACTATTTTATGATTATGCTCACCCCATGATGTATTGTTCTTATCTATCCTCTTACTGGTCTCTTATCTCACCTCTTTTTATGTATATCTTCAGGTGGTTACATGTACCAAGGATGGGACAAGTGCTACTAAGAAGCTATAGAAGAAGAAATTAAATAAATGTTTATGGTTTATGTTGTATTTGTTATGTATAGTCCTAGTTTTCCCAAGACACTAAACCTATGGATCCTCTATGTGTAATACTATTGTGTTGTTTATCTTTAAAATGATGTAATAGTAATGTAAGAAAAGGCCGAGTCAATATAGTGAGAAACCTCATATCCTAAGGAAGGATACCACATGGGATAGTGGCCCCCCATCATGTCTTACCAAATTTTAATTGATGTTTTAAAATAATGGAATTTATATATTACTTAAAACCATACAATATTTCATTAAATACCCTTCCCCATGTAAATACCTAGGTTCCCATTTTATATAATCATAACATATTTAAACATTTAATATGGGGTATAAAAACAAACACATGAAGTTTTTCAACAATACTAAGATTCAGCCTTTAACTGTGCTTGACTTTATCAGTACTACCTAAATGTTATGATAAATGGGGGTTTTATTAGAACTAATATAAAAGAACTGATAAAATGTATAAGACCACGGAGGTTGTGATGTTTAGACACTATTATAGTATTCTGGTGTAAGTTGAATTATGTTCTTGCCTGATTCACAATATTTTCATATCTGCCTTAGATGATGACATCTTTATAAAGCTGGAGTATGAGAGACGTTATAACTTTTTTCTTGACTGTCATGTTATCAGACATGCCAACGATAAGTGCTATAAAAATGTTTTATGCTCATTTTTTCATTAAAAGGGAATAATGAGAATTTATTTCAAAAGAATATGAGAATGTATTCAATTTTGGTTGATGATATAGTGGATGCCTCTCGGGATATTTCATAGAAGTCTCAAGTGAATAAGGAAACTGAACACAATTTTCGGGTGCATCAAGTAGAGTAATTCCCTAGTACATTTTTTCTAACTTTGGCTCATGAACATGTTTCTTATGGTGAGGGTAACATGATGTTAGGTGTGATTGTAGAAAACGAACATGAGAGATTAGATCTTGTGCTTAAGGGGAGAAATTTTCTGAGTGATGGTGAGATTATCTCAAGTATCCAAGAGGAAATTATTAAATTAAATGTAACACTTGGAATCCATGGAATGTGGGATGATGTAGATGAAAATTCACCAAAAAAATCAACTTATATTCTGGTCTTGTCTAAAGGGAAAACTATTATTGTGGGAGATGAAGGATTTCAACAAGTTTCTTCTAGGAAAGTGAGACCGAGGAAGGGCTACTCATATTTGAAGCTAACCATGGTTACCAAATCTCATGGACCTCCTGATTATGATTCCGAATTGTATGGTGGCCATTATTTTTTCCATCCATGTGACTTTGACTTTTGAGTTCTTTTCTTTGGTTTTCCTTGGCACGAGGGATTGTGTGGTTGTATGACCCCGTACTTATTCTTGTCTTTTAATTTTTATTTTTTTCATAAAAAGGTATATTACCTAGCCTATATGGAATATTTAATAAAAATATTACATTAACATAAAAATAATATATTAATATATAAACATGTATACATTGATATAAATATAATATATATGTTTTAAATATGTTTTAGATAGGGCTAAAAATACATTTATACTTAATGTATAATATTTATAGTGAAGATGGATTATAAAATAATTTAAAAATATTTTTAATTAATAATTTTCTAATTATTATCAAGTAATGGTAATCTAATAATAGTTGGATGACATAAAATTTAAATAAATTAATTAATGGTGTAAGATAAGTTAAAAACATGCCTTGAACTTAAAACGGACATAACTTTTGATCCAGGTGTCCATTTGAGCTCTACCACATATAAAATCAAAGGTTTTAATGGTATATACACCATAATGACTTATAAGATCCCCAAATAGAGTTTTCAACCCAAAATCCCCAAATGTCCTTCAAAAATGAGTTTTTAATTGTGGTATCCCAATTTTTCAACATTCGATGGAATTTTAGCCCTGATTAAAGGGGTATTATTGTCTTTTTTTGGGTGGGGAATAAATTTATTACTAGAGATTACATTCATATAGATATTATGGTTTCAAAATTTTATCATTTTTCATAGTGTAGTTTAAATCATAATTAAATATATTCTTATTTTCTTATATTTACTCATACTAAATCAATTGTATAAATACATATATCAATAAATTAATGTAAAAATTTATTTTTAAATATTTAAAATAGGTATTTATTATTAATTTTATTTAAATTAAAGAATTATCCATTTTACTTCTATTATAAAAAAATTAATATGTTTACATAATTTATATATATATATATATGTGTGTGTGTGTGTCTTAATAAACACAGATACACACACACACACCTATATTCATATATTCTAATATATATAAATTTATAATAACAAATAATATATTTAAATAAATATAATAATATATATAAATCATACATTTTTAAATATATATAAATAAATAGAAAAGTCACCAGATGTACAATAAAACACTCATGTCATAGTGGAAAAGTGAAGCCAATCACATAAGGGAGGTCTTGCGATCAAATCCTAGCACACATAGTTATTTAGGATGGGGTGCATGATGAAATATGGGGTGTGGAATGTGCTGACAAAGGGGGGATATAATCATTGAGAAAGGGTGGTGTAGGGGGTGCATGAAAATTTAAATATTTTTCAAATTTCTTAATAGTGCTAAAAATGCTAATTAAGGGTACCTTTATCAACGATTTTTTTGATGTGTAAAAGGTTTACTTTAACAATTTTGTAACACTATTAAAGATCATATTTTAACATCACTAAAAAATTTATTCTTTTGAGGTGATGATTAAACCATTTCAGTAGCACTGTTAAAGGCCTTATTTGCATTAGTGAAATCATAAGTTAATAACCAATAAAACATTTTCACATGCCTTTTTATTTCAATTTAAATATATTTTTAATGAAATTTTATTAAACTATTTTCATCAAACAAATACAATCTCAAGGAACAATTTAATACTTTAAAAATATTTTCTAAAAACCCATTACAACATGTGAAAGAATAACATGTTTATAGATAACAACTGACTTATGAAATCACCTACCTCAATGATCATGTTCCTAAAGAAAACAAACTTGTTCAAAGAAAATATCAATTTTCTCTCCATATAATTCAATTGATCTATAATAATTTTCATTAGATCATGTACAAAACCATATATATGGACATGATAGTCCAGATCTATCATTCCATTTAAGGACAAAAAAGGATATCCAGAAACGTGAAGAAGAATGGGTAAAGAACAAACTCATACCATTGATTTCTAAGATATTCTAATCTAAAAATATATAGAATCATTATAAAGAGAGGAATAAACCACCAAAGTCATTTATGGAGAACCATAAGTTCAATACCCTATGAAACTAGAGAAAAAATGGAGGACTAACATGGTAATTTTGATAAAATATCTAATTTTTATATTATTAAAATCTTTTAGCATAGTTTGGCCTCACAGTTAAATAAACAGTTTAGAAACCATGAAAGATTTAAAATATCTCTAGAGACCCTCATGGTTTGTTTTGATGGTAAGATAAATCATTTTATAACTATGTAAAATTCCACTATCCCAAGATTCATGTTTATCTGGAGAATGCCTCACACTTATCCCAAACCATGGAAACCTCAACATGCCACACAGTTTACTAGGAAAGATATATGGTTTCTACTAACTATGAACTAATCCTAAAACTTACCAAATACTCTCAAAAACTCAAAAAACATTTTATAATAACCTAATAAATGGTAATAATGGAAACTAGTCAAAAATATATGTTATAAGTAACTAAAAGTGAAACTAGTGTATGGAAATTTTCCCCACCATATCAGTTCCCTCCCCCAAAATGTCAAATCAAAGAATGTAAACTCTTGAAACATTGAGACCACTAATCCTTTTCCATTGATTCCTATTCCCATGTCTGGTGAGATTCAATCCCATGTTTCCAAATCACTCATAACATTAGAAGAGGCTTCCCCCAAAGTATATTTTCTTGAGAATCAACTATGCGAATAAGCTACTCAATTCATCAATAAATCTAATTCCAACTCGAGATCCTTTAAACCTAGATCACGAGGTGGTTCCAAATGATGCTTCCTAAGCTAATATACACACATTATGGATTTAAGTTAACTGATATTGTAAATCCATATGATATGTCACTATCCTAATCCCCCCAATGTTCTCAAAAGGTCTCACGTATCTCGGATCCAAATTTACTTACTTTTCTAACCATTAGTGTCCCAACCAAGGTGACACTTTCAAGGAGGCACTGTCACCAACCTTTAAATCCAAAGGGTGGTATAGATGATCCCCATATGACTAATGTTGACTATGATATGTAACTATCTATCTAAGGTTTCCGTATATCTTTGATAACATCTCATGAATAATTCAAGACCCTATCAAGGATGTTCCACCTATCTACGAAAAACAAAGGGTGATTTGAATGGCTAACCATATAAATCTTCATAGGGAGTCATTTTGATGTATGATTGGTAATTATTATCATAAGGAAGTAAAATAATACAAAATGGATATCCCAAGATCCTCTAATGTCCAGGAAACAAGCCCAAAGTATATCCTTCATTATCTGAATATATCACTCTATCTATCCATCTATATGGTGATGAAAATTTATGATCAGCCTAACCCAAGATTCCATTTTATTCTAATAACCTTTCCAGAACTATGAGGTAAAACATGGATTTCTTTTGGATACGTTGGATGATGGAACTCTTTATAACCCCACAATCTATTGCACACAGAACTTCCCCAACTCTTCAACTATAGTGGTGTCCCAAATTAAAAGTGACCTGAATTGGAGATTCATTCAATCACCACCTATAATGGATTACTCCCATGGGGATACTATGGTAATAAAATGATTAAATCCATGGACGCCTCATGACATTTCCATATTATAAAATATTGGTGTTGAAGTTACCCAGATGGTCAATGATGTTCTACCTTAATTTTCTGATAGGTAAAACAATGAGAAACATAGTTTTCAATGTCTTATCTCAAACCCATCCACCAAAAATTACACTTCACATTATAGTACATATTTCCAGTACCCGATTGAACAACCCACTATGATAAATGGCATGCCTCCAATATAGTCCTTATCACTAATTATGGAACTAACCACCAATTTAGAAATACAGAATTAATTCTGGGGAGAGAGAGCACTCAAGGATGGTATCCTCCATATAAGTAATCTCTGACACTCTAAAATTCATTATCTCATTATCTATACTAGGAAAGAAACTCATGGAGAGATGTTTTCAGTTGAATGCGTTAAAAAAAGATAACAATTTGTTCCTAATTTTCATCCAAGTGCATTCTATAAGAGAGACTCATGATATTACATTCATCCATGGATTATTTTAAAACCTCATACGGAAACATTCTACTAGAAACATCTACAAAAAAATTCCTCTTTAATAGTGTATACGTGATTTCAAAACCAAATGACAGAAGATACTCCATCCATCACCTTTGATAGAGGTTTTAGTCATTATGAGGGAGGAGATAACTCAAAATCTTATGATCTAAGTAAAAAGTGAACCATTACCAAAAAATTAGTGTCAAAAACACATGAGCACATGCATAACCATAACATGTTCAAAATAATGAGTTGGGTAATTCTTCTCATGAGGTTGAAGTTGAAGATAACCATACAACACCATATGATCTCTCTGAATAATAACACAACCCAAAACTATTCCTAATGAATAACAATATGCCACATGACCTTTAAAAATCTATGGAATAATTAATATTAGTACTGAGGATGGAATCTATTTCAACTCATCGAAATAATTCCAACACTTAGATTCCTGGATTATCTTTACTTCCTTTTGGGTAAGAGTGGACGAAAATAATGAAAGCTTAAAGGAATCCTTAAAAAACCATTGGTTGTATCCTACAAAGAATAATAAACATTGAATCTCAAAGGCATTTCATGGATCCACCCATAAAATGAAAAATCCGAATTTATTGGGGTCGATGGGGATGCTACATTCTGAGACCACGTGTCCCAAAAACATAACTTCTTAGATCAAGAAATGTAATTATGGTAAATTATCCAAAAGGTGGTTTTCTTTTAGTATTCCAAAGCAATCCTATAGTGAAACTCATGCTCCACCCTGGTTCTTGAGTAGAGCAGAATGTCATCCTCAAATACCACAATGATGGAATCAAGGTATTTGTGGAATATCCAGTTTATGAGAGGCAAGAAATTTAAAAGAACATTAGTCAGGACAAAAAAAATCGATATTCAAAATGGCTATACCAACCCTTGTAATCTATCTAAGTGTTTTCAGACTCCATACTCTATGTTGGAGATACCCTGATCACTGGTTGATTTTAGTGATCCAATTTCCAACTTCAACCACTACTACAAAACAAACCTTTAACAACACTGATAAAATGCCCTTTATCTGCTCTAAAAAAGCATTGATATGTGGTACCTTTTATCCTCTCTTTTCTATAGTATTGATAAGAGGTACCCTTTATCTGTGCTTTATTTTTTAGCGCTGATAATGGGCACCCTTTATCAGACATTTATTTTTAGCAATGATAAAGGGGATTCTTTATAAGCCATTTTTTAGTGCTGATAAGGTTTCTAAATAAAATGAAATAATTACACAAATAAAAATTAAAAATGAGTAAATTAAAAAAATATTAATAATTGTATTAAATAAAAAATTATTGATAAAAATGAATAAACTTAATATATATATATATATATATAAATTATAAATATAAAAAAAATTTATTTAATAAATATATAGATATTTAAAATGAATAAAATAAAATAATTAACAAATAAAAATTAAAAACATTAAATTAAGAAGAATATTAAACATTTTATTGATTTATAATTATTGATAAAAATGTAAAAAATTAATATACACACATTTATATTATAAATATTAACAAATAATACATATTAAATATATATATATATATATAATGAAGAAATTGTAATAATTAAAAAAAGTTACAAATTAATAAATTGTAATTGTTAAGAAATAGATTAAAAATTAATAAATTATAAAATTATGAAAAAAATTATTAATGAAATAATTATTAATAAAAATGAATAAGTTTAATATATATATATATATATATATTATAAATATAAATAACTAAAATATATTAAATATAAATATAAAAAATGAATAAAATGTTATAATTGAAAACATATTAATGTCTTATTCAATTTTAATGGGTTTTATACAAAGTTATTCATTAATATATTTAACATATTAATTAATTAATTTATATTTCTCTCTCCCTATATATATATTAATGTATATAACATTTATTAAAATATGATTTATATAATACAAAATATTTATGCTTCCATTAAACAAGTTTTTTAAAATGGTTGGGGCTGAAGTCTCAATTTATCATTTAAAGCAAAGACCTCTTTAATATTGGGTAGAGGGAGACCCATTACATAGCCCAATGTCCCAAGACCAAGTGGCCTGAATACAGGGCTTTAGTGAAAATGGATTATAATTAAAAAATTAATATTAATTAAAAATAATGACCAATTGCATTGAGTAATGGATATAATTGAATGTTGTTTGATTTTTCTATTTAATATATATCAAATATGTGCTACATTGATTTCACATTTATATACCAAATTAATGTATATTTATAGACAATGCCCACACACAAATATTTGTGCAATTAATGAAATCATAAAGAGAAACACATATGATTAATATTTATATAATTTATTCTAATTTTAATATTCTTTTTAGAATATCATTATAATTTAATACATTTAATATATTAAGTTTTTAATCAGTAAATTTTATTTTTTTATTTTTAATATTATAAGAGTTAGGTATTACTTATTAATTTTTATATTTTTAGTTTTTTTAATTTCATTATTTTATATTACTTATATATATATATATATATATTTCTATGTTTTAGTATTTTCAATATGTATTCATCTTTACATCAATATATATCCATAATTCTTTATAATTTATATTTAATGAATAAAACTTATCATTTTTTTCAATATTTTTAAAGTGGTCTTAAATTTAATCATTCAATTTAACTCATTTTTTAAATACATAGATTTAAGATTATAGATTCATTAATAATGTTAAGAATATATTTATATATAAATATTAATAAATAAATATATTTATAGATGTATAATTTTTATTTTTATAAATTTATAAATTTATAATTATAAATAAATAAATATTTTTTTAAAAGTATAGATATATTTATAAATAAATAATTATATATATTTAAATAATTATAAAATTATAATAAATATATTTAAAGAATGGATATCTTTACTATATTTATATTTATATGTTTTTATTAAATAAATAAGTAAATAAATAAAAATATATATAATGATATAAATATATAAATATTATTTTTTAAAAACACAAACAGATATATATATGTATATATATATTTATAAATAAATAATTATATATTGAAATAATTATAATAAATATATTTAAATAAGGAATATAATTAATTTATATATATATATATATTAAATATATATATTTACAATTATATAAATATATATAATGATAATGATATATTTATAATTATAAAATTTTAATAAATATTTTTTAACAATGTATATATTTTATATATTTATATTTATATATATTTATCAAATATATATAATTATATATATATATTAATAATTTCAAGAAAATAATTATAAATATATTTACAAATATATTTATTTATAAATATTTATTTAAATATGTATTCACAATATTTATAAAATTATATATTTATTATTGTAAATAAAAATATATATTTTTTTAAAATGTATTTATGTAATCATAAATAAATTATTATATATTTGAATAATTATAAATTTATATTAAATAAATGTATAATTATATAAATATATTTACTATTGTTTAATTTATAATTATAATTATGTATCCTTTATCATTGCTAATGTTTTGGCGTCAATAAAGATACCTTTTATCTGGGTTTCTTTAATGTTTGTAAAGATATATTTTATGAATTCTTATTTATTTAGCACCGATAAAAGGTATATTTAACTGTACTTTTTTAGAAACATGTATGAAGGTCTACCAGGTAAATTTAAAAGAACCCTAACTGTGACTGATTCAATTGCGATTCTTAATAATCAGTCACAATTTTCAATCTCTCTAGGAAATCCCCTTCGGCCAGCGCTCCTCCTTTATATTCTCTTCGATGAATCAAGGATATAATCCAAGGTATGTTATTTTTTCATTCTTCTCTCTCATTTATTACTTGTTTCAGTTTCTCTATTTTTATTATTACATTATTATCAAACATGAAAAAATATACTTCTCTTATCCCATAACTGTAGTCATGATTTTCCCATATCATTCTTCCTTATTATTTCTATTCTTATCACCACCTACACTCATGGATCTTTCATTTGTTAGTGATCTCTCTATCACAAACACTACCACCAACATTAACATCCCATCTTTCTTTTTCCTCAACCACAGCTTCCCTTTGATTGTTCCCAATTGTTTTTAATCATAGTTTTGATTTTTTCACACATCCAAAGCCTATTTTATATGACATTTGTTTGGGCTTGTAGTTTTCTTGTATGCTTATTTAATTAATGGGTGTTATAAATCATGTTGATTTTTTTTTATAAATGGATATCTAAGGTATATTTAGTAGGTTCTATATTTGACTGAATTATTATTTAATGAGTTTTAGAAAAACTAAGGTTTTTTTTATTTTCTTGAATGATTATTTAACCGGGGTTATATTTGAGGAATATTTTTTTAGATTAATGGGTGTCTTGTAAATTTTCTAATGATATTTCACAATATTTAATGTATTTTTATTTTAATTATTAATATTTTTATAGCATGTAAGGTGTGCTTAATTTACCAAATTAGTGTTTTTATGATTAATGAATGCGGTTTTCTTTCACTATAAATGGATGTTTTGAAGGAATAATAGATTATATAGTTTGAATACAGAGTATTGATAAGATATATTTAAATGATCTTCCTGGGATAATTTTTATTGTGTTGTTTGTGTAATTTAAACACATGGGATGTTAGTTTATAGTTGAGATTAAATAACAAAAGAATATTATAAGTGTTTTTTAGACTTATCCCCTATTTATTTTCCATTTTATACTATAATATTTATTAAAACTTTCTCTCAGAAATTTTCAAATTAACCCTCACAATGTGCTACATTTATTTCATCCAAAAACATCATCACTTCCCCAACGTTACTTTCTACATAATCTCTTGTCCTAGAGTACACTAATACTGATCATTCTAAAATGATTTGATAAGGAGAAAAATATTTCGATTTATTGTGAATATAATTATAAAATATAATCAAATTATCTCCCTATTTAATCATGTTCGTATTATATATCACTTCGTATTTACTACATAAAGTGAAATTTTCATTTTGAATATGATGTTTGAAATTGTATGTCTTCTTTTGGATCGTTATAAATATCTATAAAGTTTCCATCACTAATATATTATTCCTAATGTTATTTTATAATTAGTATTATTATATATATTTTGAAAATTATAATTACCAAATTAAAAAATGAAAATAAAAAAATTTGAATTTTATTTTTGGTAAAACTTTTAAAATCACTGTTAATACTTATTTATTTTTTGTAATTTTTTCCGAATGAATTATAATTGAATAAGGCCAAGGTGAAACCTTTTTTGTAAATATATTTCCTTTATTTTATTTGTGAAATATTTTTAATTTCATTTTTTTTATTTATTTTATAAAGGTAAAATTGAATTGAATTTTTTTAAAATTATTTATTACTTTAAATTTAGTATAGGTGATAATGAATCGTAGTTGTATTAAAAAATTATAAACAAGTGACGAATATGTGGAAAGTGTTGATGATATTTTATAATTTTGAAAACAGAATGTTCTAAAAAATGACTTATTCTTCTTTATTTGGATGTAATGCTTAAATATGATAGAGTGTCAAAGGAGATAAATTAATGATCATTTATTTTGTTATGGTTTTAATACATTTTATAGTCCTTGTATTTTGAATGGGGAAATTGGGTAGAATTTAAGATCTATTAATAGTGAAGATTATCAGGATGACAAGTTTGATGAAATTAAAGAAATTATTTTTTGACATTAAATTATTGAAAATTGTGAAGACACCAATGATGAAATTTTTTTATGGTAATACTGAAAAACCATTATATCTATGTTATAGAAAATTTATTATTTCATTAATGAATTTATAAATCAAAACATGGGTAATTTTTTAGGTAAGGTATTAGGTTGTTTACAAAATCATATCTCATGCACAAACATTATTCGGTAGTGATGTGTTAAGAGGGACATAAGGGTAATCATAGTTAATTTATGTTTCCCATAAGGGTATAAAAGTGTATTAATTTCCCTATGAAGGTTTTTCTAAGGGTAGTGATCTAAAAAAAGGGATTATATGATCACCATAATAGTGATTATATATGTGGTATAAAACCGAGTACAGTCCCTTAAAATCTATTAGCATAACCTATAAAGGTTATGATGGATTATTTGATCATATATATTATGTTGTCTTGTGATTTTATGTTTGGGAGTGATGAATAATGTCCTAAGGACTATGAGATTATCTAATATATGATCATTGAGAAAGTTTATCAATGTCTAAGATAACTAATATTTGAGTATCATATATTAGAATATGATGGGTATCATGTAATGGCTAGGTATGATATTTTAGAATTTGAGTTACTATATAAATGTTACGGATTCATTGAGGGCTAGGGTAAGGGTGATGTGAAATTGGCATTCTTGTTTTTTTTATGATTTTACATAAGTTATGTTTAACTAATTCATTATGGAACCCATTGCGTGGTTCTTTACTAAGGGAACCATTTATGTTAAGACTTCCACATATTTCAAATTCACTTCCTAAGACAAATGGATATGTTATAACCATTTCATGATTTCGATGCAATAAGTACATGTGATGGTTATCCCTGAGCGATAGTCTTGGTTGCTAGGTGATTGAGATCGAATCTCATGGTACCTGTGATATGGTTATTTATTGAGGGAGGTAAATAAATTTTTCTCCTCCTTGGATACAAATGTTAACCTCTAATTAGTGTAATCATTTTAATGTTAAAGAACAACAATGGTATAAACTTATGGTATGATTAGTCTAATTCATTGGTATGAAATTATGTAGGTATATTTTATTTTCATGGTGTATTGGTTAGTAAACAATAACATGACTTACATTTTTATTTTGAGTGATACAAATTTGTACATATACTTAGATATATGAATTGTTTCATATTTCAGGGGACTTGTTAATACTTAATTTTTTAATTTTATAATCACACCCTAGACAAGAACCTAAATGGAAATAGAGATCATATATTTGAGGTACATGTGAGGGAAAAGGACTAGTAACATATATTAGAGTCGGTGTAGCTTAGTGAAGCTGAGTTGATATTCTCATGTAATTTTTGGGGACCCTTTAGTATTTTGAGATGATATTTGAAATTTTAAATTAATATGAGGAAATTTAAAAAGTTTTAACGAGAAAACTTTCTTCCTCACCATCTTTATCTCTCAAACATTTATTATTTCATTTTGATGCTTGAGATTCATCCCCCATTTCTTCTATGTTTCTTGAACAAATTTTAGAAGTTTAGTTATCGAAAATTAACAATGATACCTGATATGGGATGATTACCTCTTAGAGAATTTTGAGAAACAATGGTTCGTGTCCAGAAGAGATAATGGATGAGTTTAAAGAAAAAAAATTCAATATTAGTTGTTTGGGAGATGAAGTTGTTGATGTTGAAAATTTATTCTAAATGTCACCTTTGGATGAATTCAATGTACATTTCATATAATAGTACAATAACTACTTTCTTAAATTCAATTACTTATTTCCTTTAAAACATATGCACACTAATATTTTGACAAATGAGTTTGAAAATGGAGTTCAATATTTCATCAAGATTGCAATAGGGAATGCATATAACCATCATAAAATTATTATCTCTGTTTACATTGTTGTTATTCAAGGAAAATTAAATTCTTTACTATTCATGAATACAATGTATTCTGTACATGAAAATTCTCGCAATTTTGAGGAAGAACAAACTGTTGATCCCAAAACTGTATAATTATTAGGGTATCAAAAACATGTTGAATAAAAAAAATAACGATGTAGAATCATGGTGTGGAATAAAATTATCATGGTTATAAGTAAGGGTATAAAATTTGGGGTTGGTTGGAATCAATGCACCCGACCTATTGACCACAAAAATTCAATGCTAATTAGTTATGTTGGGGTCACAACGAGTCATGATTTTTCAATTGAATTTGATTCATGGATCCATGTCTATTCCGTAAAAAATGAAACCCTTTGTAAATATATAACAGTAATGTGATGATATATTTTCTCTATTCTAGTTAAAATTATCTAATTAAATTATTATTTAATTTTTATTATTCCTTGAAAATTTCATTTATTTTAGAATATTTTGATAATAATATTTTCTTATTTGCTACTGGAATATCTCATAGATTCTTATGAACTATTCTTACCATGTTAGATCTTAGGGATACTGAGGGGAAAGTAATTCTTAACCCACTAGTTAGTTATGAACATATTATAAAGTAGGAAACATGGAATGTTTTCATTAGTCATAATGATGATAAATAATTTGAGGTGTATTTCAGTTTATAATATATTGTTTTACATTACTTATTTTATCCAATTTGATTCAAAATTGTCAATTTATGAAACATAAAAAGATTCCTAAAAATAGGTAACATTCATAATAACCAATATACCCCTATAATAAATAAATGATGGGGTACACTTCACTAGTGAAAAAATTGGTATGTATTTTAAATCAACAATAAAAGTTTTATATGATATGAAACAACATATTTTACTTTATTTATATGAATATTGATGAATCAAAACCAGAAGTCACTTCCATCCCACATCTTGTGCTATGGAAAGAAGCTTGTGTAAATAAAGAGGGTAAACTCTTTAATAAAAACACAAAATAAATATGAGAAATATGTGTTAGTATGACATAATAGGAATACATTATTATTTATCACAATATTACATAAAAACATCTATTTAGGTTAATATATTTTATATGGTTTATACATAAGAATCGATAATGACCGTGCTAGAAGAAAAACTACTTTCTGTAGCTTTGATGTGGTTAGAACTATATGGCCGCATTAAAGGATTAGGTTTTGAAGTATCTCCTCAAACATATTTATAGAAGATAAAACCAAATGAAGATGCATATAATATGGTGAATGGATTTCATACACAAATAGATTATTTTTAAGATATTATTGTTTGGTCTTGTTTGGAAGACTAATTTAGGAGAAATGATCAAAGTGAACCAGTGACGGAAAAAATATCCGTACATGAACCAAATGACCCCATTATCTTTGAGGAAATTAATTCCACTCTACTACATACCCTACATGAGGTAATCAATTTTTTCATTAATAATTCAATTAAATGTGAATCAAACAACTTTTAAAAACTTTATATTACTAAAATCCTATAGGGTAAAGTTTTATGTGATTTTTATCTTTCTACGGCCATGAACCTCCTTGTTCTGAGGGGTATTGTGTATAATATCTCGAGAGACAGGATACAATAGATAGAAATCACAAAATATCACATGAGAGTGGGGATTGAGTTAGATCATGAGAAGACTGAGGAATTTCCTATTCCACTTGATGATATGGATATTACAACGGTCAATGATGCTATAGGATATTTCATAGCATGACCGTCTGATCTTATAAAGATACATGAGGTATGTATTTAACAAACGTGTTCATCTGAAAACCATATAAGAGTTGATGAAACAAGTTTTTAAGTGAGGAATGATTTTATAGATGGATAAAGAGATGATGAAATAGAAGGTAAAACCAATAAAATCTAGAGAATCGACCAAGAAATCAAAATAACCTTTCAGGAGTACCTTCTCCCAACCAGTTCTAGAGAAACATTTATTATCATTACAAATTCACAAAGAAACAAAATTCGAAAATGAAAATTTGTATTAGATTCCATATTAAAGATAAATATAAGGATATTTCATGATAGATTTAGTTGGTCTTGATATTGTATATGATTCTCTCAAGCATTAATGTATGAGAGCCTTAGTTGTGAATACATACATAAGGTACATTTTCATAATACGTCTACCCAAATAGAGAGATAACATGTTTACTGAAGTTAAAAAACATTCATATTTTCTATAGGTTTTTCTATTACTATTATTTTATGGAAAAACCATGAGAATCATGATTTTGGATTCATTAATCCATAATCTATGAAAAAACATTCGATAAGAAATAAATTGATAAGAAAAGGGATGAACTGCTAGAAGTGTTTGAGAAAAAAATAACAGACAAAATACGCTTTTATATACCTACAATTCAGAAGTTAAACTCTACAACTAATCATATGAAATATATATTTTTTGTATTAATTATTTGTTTTTGTGGTTTTAGGCAGCACTAGATGCTGATCATAGTCAATTCAGAGACACCAAGTATTTATTTCTTAGATCTAATGGATGGATATCCAATAAACTGAACAAACATGATGTGTATTGTGAATTTTTAATACATTAAAACAAAATTTTTATAGATAAACCTAATATTATATATTTCAGTTTGGATTTTAACTAAACTTTTGTTATAAAAGGGCAGTTGTTAAATATAGGCTAAATCCTCTCATGAAGTTGGTGTCTAAACATCAAAAGACTATAGAATGCCAAAAATGGAAACATATTAATGTATATATAGAAATATTTAACTATAAAAACATATTTAAAAACAATTTAATTATTTCAATCAATGTTTATGTAGTTTACAAAGAAAGATAATGGTAACTATTGTGCATATTGTGTTTTCAAATTTATGATAGTGATCATAAACCCTCATATACCAGTATCCCTGAATAGGTAATTTATGAAGGTAATTAAAATTTCATTAAAAATATTTCTTAATAATTTGTTTGTTAATATTTTTTCAGTACTATCAAGATCATTGGTGAAATTCATACTAAAACGAAGAATTATTTTTTTAGAGATTAGTGGGAAATGTACATGTTGTAAAAATGTTTGGAGAAAAAAAGATAGGTTATTTCCTTCCATGTTTGTAATTTATTATGTGCTATAACCTTAGAAATATATTTGGGGTGTGAATCATAAGTTTCAGAATGATTATAAAGTATTTTTATCTTTTTCTTATGGAAAAGTATAATGGAGGAAATCAATTTGTTTAGAAACACTGGCCTGTAAACAATACAATTGTTGGGAAATGGAGGAGGTAGAGGCAGAGGTAGAGGCAGATCTAGTGTTAGATACCAAGGTGGAGGAGGAGGTATAGGCAAAGATTGAGGTAGAGGATGAGACAAAATGATGGCTTGAAAAAAATAAAATTATTGGGAAATAGAGTTGAATGGGGATCATATCAAGGATGTTGTTGAAAAAATTGTTGAAATGTGTGCACAAAACTTCTCACATCAGATAATAACCATTGTGAAACGGTTTCAGGTTTCTTATTGAGAAAATATTTCTCACCACTTACTTAACTGATTTTATAATGGAATTTAATTGGATGAATTTTTTTCAGAAAGAAAAAAAACACCAATTATTTTTTCAAAATGATTATCAAAGGCTAAAATTTCTTTATGAAACTTCCAAGTACTCTCAAATATTCATGAATCTTGAAAGAAATCCCTCACCAAGAAAACATATAACAAAAAAATTCAATTCCTAGCCCATGAATTCTCTACATTTCAATGAAAGGGTCTTAGTAATGTGCCCAATAGACACATGAGGGTCATAAAAACCATTCTAATAATCAAAAAAGTATATAATATAGCTCAAATGTTTGAATAATTATGTTTTTAATAAACCACTGAAACCAGTATGTATAAGAGAGAACTATTGGAGGACAACCGATATTGATAGATCATGGTCATTGAGGAGGGATGGTTTCAATTGAAACATGTAATAAAATGAAAAGAAACAACTTAATATAAAAATACCCAAAAAATGAAAAACCCTCTTGAAATAAAATTACTATGCACTGAAAATCCCTATGAAGACCCATTTTAAAAAGAATCTAGTATCTTTATCTAAGACATCTAAAAAAATAATGAAATTAAAAATTTTATCGGTTGGATAATAAATATTCAAAAATGAACGATATAATGGATTCACTTTGGTGTGTGGTTGAATAATTTGGGCTGTTAGATCCTAAATTATATGAATGATATAATATCATAAATTCTTGTGAAATCCATACAAGAAACATTCATTATGCGTGTGAACATTCATTATGCAAAATGATCAATGTTCACGAGATTATTAATAAAAAATTGCCACCATTATCAATAAAAACACATGATAATAAGGATATTCCCATTAATGTGAACAAATAATTATAATGTTATGTTAGATTATATCATCAGCCATAATCTTGAAAAGGATATACTAATCTATAGAACAATCCATGATATCTTAATGGATTTACTAGATTTTAGTTCCATTTGGATTCAATGAAGGTATTTACTGATGATTAATACTATACAAATGGGTAAAAATTATATAATGGAGTATAATGTCTTCTAAAAATATGTATTAGGTCACACTGAAGTTTTTTATATCAAAAAATGATAATTGGTTTATAATGGATTTTGTACTCTATTTGATGGTGAAATGGAAAGTTGGATTTTATTATGTTCCATATAAAATTCAATGTAAATTTTTATTTTAGTTCAATAAATGAATGATAATAGGTTTACACTAATGTTTAATGTTTTATTGGAATTAGTGACTTCATCAACAAGGATGGTTTACTATTTTACTATGATCATGCACTCAACAAGGATAATTCACTCCTGATGATGCAATTTTTTTATTAACCAATGCATTCAACATTAAGGTCTATCAAAATGAAATATTGTTAGATGACCGAGAGTATTGAGTGTTCTATATGATAAAAATACATGGAGGAATCAACCAAACCTTAAAGATATACATGGTGTACATGGTATGACTGAAAATTTCAGGTTTTAGTTTAAAATTGATATTTTATTAATGTGTTGTTTCATATCGAGGTTTAATTTATTTTTTTATAGCATTAATAACACAAGAATTATTTTATTATATAAGTGGATTATGTTTCATGAGTTTGGGTGTTTTTTCCATAGATTATTGTTCTTGTGAGAGATTAGACTTCAAGGATGAAAATGATATAACAAAAAAAGGAAATGGGTCAACAATGTATACAACCATCATGAAAAGGTGAATTCCTACTAATTATTTAGTTAATTTTATCACCATTTTATCTAATATTCTTAATTTATTTTCCTTATAATTTTTATCTCATAATTATTTTCATAGATCTTTAGGGAATTCATATTTTTACATCAATCATTTGCAATAAGCCAGAAATGGGAGAACATGTTGCTTTTGGATGAGGAATTTTAGGTAACACAATGTTTATTATTCCATCCAAATAGAGCATATCTTTATTTTTTGTATTAGTGTATATGGTTAAACTAAAAACACACATCAAACGATCAATCATCTACATGTCAATCCGACGCACGATGTGACTGGTATGACTCAAATAGTATGTTTTTAGTTTATAATTTATGTTTTAGTTCAAAACACACATCACATACTCAAAACTAATAAAATTCATTAATCTTGTTTTATTACTTTAGGAAAAAAATCCATATGTCATTTTTCACATGTTGGAATCAACCACACCTCAATCTGATACATAATGTGCTCAGTATGACTCAAAGTGTCCATTATCAATTTCACATTTACATTTATGTTCAAAAAGTGTCACTCATTAAAAACTAAGAATTTTTTTTTTGTCTTTATAATTTACAAAAAATGAATCATAAGTCATTTTTAACAAGTAGGAATCATTCTCACATCAAAACTACACACAATGTGACTAGTATTACTCAAAGGGTCTGTTTGTAGTTTAAAATGAAATTTGAGTAAAAAACACAATTGACATACCAAAAACCAATAAAACACATTCAAATTGTTTTTATACTATTTTAAAACGATCCATATGTTATTTAGAATGTGTAAGAATATTCCAAACCTCAATCTGATGCACAATTTGACCAGTGTGACTCAACATGCATCATTTTATTAAAAATTGAAATTAATTTGAGTAAAAAATAAAATTAACATAATCAAAAACAAGAAAAAGCATTTGATTTTTCTTATAATTTAGGAAAATGATTCATAAGTAATTTATGATATTTAGTAATTAGTCTTACCTCAATATAATATATAATGAGTCCAACATGGCTCAAAGTGTTAGTTATCATTTTAAAATTTACATTTTAGCTCAAAAAGTTTCCATCAATAAAAATCACGAAAACATGAATTAATTGTATTGATAATTTAGGAAAATGATTCAGATGTCATTTTTTACCTATAGGATTCGGTCTCATAGAAAAATCACACACGATGTGACCTGTATGACTCAAATTGTGTGTTTTTAATTTAAAATGTAATTTTTGTAAAAAACAAAAGTGATGCACTCAAAAAATTAGACAAAACATTAAGATTATTTTAATAACCCACTAAAATGATACAAAAGTCATTTGGTACATGTAAGAATTAGATGTATCTCACCCCTATGAACTATGTGACTAGTATGACTCCAAGTGTGTCTTTTTATATGAAATTTACATTAATTTTAGTAAAAAGGCAACCGACATACTCAAAATTAAAAAACTCATTTGTATTATTTTGATACTTTTTTAAAATGATCTATAAGTCATTTTTTAACGTTTGGAATTAACTGGACATCAATACAATATGGGATGTTCTTGATATGACTCAAAGTTTCCATTATCAGTCTAAAATTCACATTTATGTTCAAAATGTTTCACGCAGTGAAAACAAAGAAAACAACACTAATATTGTCTCGATACATTAGTAAAAGTGATTCATAATTAATTTTTTATGTATAAATCAATATCATGTCAAACTGACACCCTATGTGACCATTATGACTCAAATTACTTGTTTCCAATTTAAAATAACATTTTGGTAAATAAAAGTGACATACATAAAACTAAAAAAAACAAATTAAATTTTTTTGATACTTCAGTAAAATGATAAATAATTTATTTTTAATGTTTTGGAATTAGAAGGAATTAAATATGACATTTGGTGTGACTGGTATGACTCAAATTGGGACTTTTTATATAAAATTGGCATTAATTTTAGTAAAAAGATAGCTGACATACTCAAAACTGATAAAAACATTCAAATGATTTTGATATTTTTGGAAAATTATACATAATTATTTTTTGACATATAGGAATCAAATTAACCACAATCATATATACGATGTGCCTAATATGACTCAATGTGTCTGTTATCAGTTTAAAATTTGCATTTATGTTCAAAAAGTATCAGTCACTTAAAATCGAGATAACCCGCTCATATTATGTTGATAATATAAAAAAAATTCATATGTCATATGTGATATATATGAATTAGTCTCAAGTCAAAATAGGCACAAGATACGACCAATGTGACTCAAAGTTCCAGTTTCTAGTTTAAAATGATATTTTAGTAAAAGACACAAGTGACATACTCAAAACTGAGCGAACACATTGAAATTGTTTGGGTACTTTTTGAAAATTATTCATATTTCATTTGTGACATGTAGGAATCATAAAAACCTAAATATTATGCAAAATGTGACTAGTATGACTCCAAGTTTTTCTTTTTAATATAAATGTGGAATTTTAGGTTTAAATGGGCATCACATTTCCAAAACATTAGAAAATGAGACTAGATTGTCTTCCCATATTTCAATATATTATTACTTAATTAATTTCATTATATTTTTTTATTATACATAGTTATTTAATTTTCATAGAGATAATTCTTGAAGATGAACAAAAAATTTTGTGACATGCAAGAATCAACCACAACTCAATCTGATACACAATGTTCCTAGTATGAATCAATGTTTTGTTTAAAATTAACACTTTTGGTTTAATTTATTTCTTTATATTATTAATAATACAAGAAATTTTTTGATTTATTTTCATTCTTTTTCTCTTGTATGTGTTTTTTATCCTTTTATACAGGTGCATTGCTTTTTCTCTATAATAGTGTTTTTTCTTACATTTCCTTTGTAAATTTTATTTCATTTAAATTATTTATTTGTATTTTATTTTATTAATTTTCGGTATATTAGTGTGAAATTACAGTACCCTATAGTAATCATAGTTTCTGGTGTGGTAATGTGCTATTAACAGACACTATAATATGTCCCTTTATCAAAGCTACTAAATGCCCGGTTAAAGGTATCCTTTATCAGTGCTTCTATAAGAACTTATAAAGGTTGTATTTATCAACACTTCTAAAAGTGAGAATAAATAGAGTCATTTATCAGTGCTTTTTTAGCACTGATGAAGTCCTATATATTTTAATAATGATATTTTATTTAGTGTTTTTAACACTGATAAAGGCCAATTCTAGTGTTGTGAAAGGCATGATTTGTAGTAGTGAACCAATCAAATGAATCAATGCTATAGGGAAATGGGTAAATATTCTTGATCATCACATGATTAATCTTCTGATAATCAACACAAAAATGAATTATGCCATCAAAACTTTTATAAAAATGTACCCGGGCTTTCCAAGGACACATACTAGAATGGATAAAACCCTTGGATTTCAAATCATCCAAATATATATTCCACTCTATTAACTTAGTTGGTTCCATTCAGTAATAAGGAATAAATATAGGTTGGTTTGCAGACTCCAAATCTATCAATAACTCCACCTATCATTCAGGAGGAATATAATATAAGTCCTCTAGAAACACTTTATGAAATTCCATGACCAATAAGGAAAGTTCACAACCTAAAAGTGCCTCATCAGAGTAAATAGAAAAATTAGTTATCTATTTAAAAAACTCTAGAAATGAAGGCCCTAATCAGATATATGTTGGATCCCATATCCCTTGAAACACTCAAGAAATTCCATTAGGGGTGGTAAAGGACACCCAATGATGGTAATAATCAATCTGATCCTCATGGGAAACTGATGTGGGTTTCTTTCTTTATATGTTTTACACATCATTGGCAAGATATTTTAATGATTTTTTACTAAAAAATGTTCCTAATTTCTCAATTTTATAGTTTTGGTTAATTTTATCTCCATGTTTTAATTCATTTAATTATTTTAATAAAATGTGATTTTCTGTTTTAAATTATTTAATGTCCTCTATTTAACTTTTCCATTATATTAGAAGGATAAATTTTTTGTTCATATTGTGGAATTTTTGAATTTTATTAGAAATTAAATTTTGAGTTTTAATTTCTCAATCTATTAATTGATTTGATCTTGTAAATTTGGATATTAAAATTATGTAAAATGTATAATATCTTGAGTATGTACGATGGTTCTTGGAATTATTTGAATTGAATTTTGGTTAGTGTTATTTTTTTGGATGTTGATATTTAATTATGGAAAATGTTTAAGATATGCCATGACTATGAAGGTACTACCACATATGGGTCTGCTGCCATGTCTAGTATGAAAACATGACTTATTTCCATGAAAATTCCAACATAAATTTGATAAATTCATGCTTTTTTACCTTGTTCTATTGACTCATTCTTCCGTGAAAAATTTTCACGGATCTTCTGTGAGTTTTAGATTTTTTTTCAAAGTGTATGAAACTATGGGAATTTTCTATTTTTATTCAGATGGGTATAATGTGACCATGCTATAAGTCTTATAAAATGAGAATAAAAGCATTGTGATCATGGATTAGAGGAACCCCCAACCATATATCCACTATCCATGGTTCCACCTTCTATGAATCCCACATGAGAGACTTTCTCTATCCACTATTGTATGAAGAGGAGATGAATGTTGATCTAATTCCAATGATTGTTAAAGTTTCCAATGTCATACGATGAAGTTGGTTGATAATATCAAAGCCTAATAAAAATATGAATAAATAATCTCTTCATGATAATGATGAATTTTGGATTTGGATTCACATTGGTAATTGATGAAGGGAGCTTGATAGTAGGCTGAGACTATTCAAAACTATAGATTTACCAGTACTGGGAAGATACATCAAAGTTTGTAACCTAGACTATAGATATTATTTCTACATTGAAAATGAAAACATATTTAATTACATAATTTGGAAGTTTATGTTCACATTTCGGATTTCAAGCACCGTTTTATCTGGTTGAGGAAAATACTGAAGATTGAGGGTGTAAGCCCATGTAGTCAATCTATATCAAATATGGTTTGGATATCAAGAGACAATGTCAATATATTGAAATTGATGATTCACTAGATTGAATTTTCTTATAGGTTGATGATTTTGAATAAAAATGGCTTTATAAGTACTCTAACTTTGTGATTGTGAGGTCCCATGTACATGCATTCTAGGTGTTTGATTTTATCCCTGAAGAATATTGGGTTTTAGTGGTTTCATGACCAGTTCGGCATTGAGGTTGTTAATGTGTGGTGTTATTTTAGGTATTTGGTAGTAGACATGATTGAGAAGCCAAATTATTTATAAGGTTACTAAGGAACATGGCTTAAGTGGAAGACAGAGTCCGAGCACGATTATTGTTCAAGGAATTCGAAGAAAACAAGACTAACATGTGCAATTGGAAAGGAAATGTGACTTATTTAAGTCACATGTTGGAAAATATGTGGTGAAATATTAGATGATCCCCATTGAATCTTATTTAATTTTAAAACCACATACATGAGAATATTTATTTAAAATCTTATGTCACTCGGTGGTGATTTAGGGATTCCACATGACCAATGATTAGGATAATATTAATCTAAGTTAGTGAATGTGTATATAAACTAGAATTAAAAAAATTAAATAAATTTTGTAGCAAAAAAAGGGTGTCTGTGGAATTTCGGGGTGAAATATTTTCACTAAAGTCTTTTGGAGACAAGAATGTGGTGACACATTAGTAGTATGAGATTCAGAGAGGAGTAGAAAAAAATCATGGATAGTCCAGTTTTAACACAAGATTAGAGTGGAGATTTATTTTCCTTCTTTTCCTCATTCATTAAAATTTAAATTATTCTTAATTTTTGTATCAATTTTTTAAATTGAAATGATTCTTTGCTATAATATTTTTTTTAAAAAAATATATTAGGCTAGATCATTTCATCTACTTCATTTGTTGAATATTTTAAATTTGTATTGATAAATTTTCCTTCATAGTAAGTGATTCAATGAGAAGTAATTATCATTTATTTTTAATGAAATGTGGTTCATTAAAACCAATAAAGATATTAATTTTTTTGTTACATCACACTCACTATTTCAATTGTTGGTTTTAGTAGTTGAGGAACTTTTAGGTTGATCCTATAATTGATATATCTCAAGAGAGTTGTTAGGAATTATATATTTGAAATCATTAATGATCCAACTAAATATTTGAATGAATAAAGAATCATCTTTTTCCAACCAATCATGTTTCCCTTGATTTTCTATGTGTTTTATTTCTACTTATCTTTTGATATCCTTCATTCTATGCTGTTAATCCTTATCATCGTCACTATTCAAATATTTTATTATTTTATATTAGCGGTCATCATATATGATTTTTATTTTTTTAAAATCATGGTATGTATAATCAATTTTCCTTCTATATGGGTTTTAAAATGTACTCACTACTATAAAAGTATCAAGTAGAAATTAGAAATAATTTTTTTAATCATTTCAATAAAGAAGCATTTAATTTTATAGTGCTATTTCTGAGAAAGGGAATTGTGTGATCATGTTGGAAAACATTTTAAATTTTAAAAAGGAAAAAATTACAAAATAAAAAAATAAAAACCTAAGAACTACTATTGGAGATATGTTGAAAAAAATCTATGTGTTCTATTCTAAAGTTTAGTCATTTGAATATAGTGAATTCTGCTTATTTTATGTGAAATAGTTCATCATTTGAGAAATTATAACCATACATTTCTAAAATAAAAAAACAACTTAGTGCCTTAAAAATTAAAATTAAGCTATAATTGAAGATAGTGGGGAGGTTCTTGATCATCCATAATTTTTTTCAACATCCACTTGGATAATATGATGGTCAATGGTATAGTATAAGAGTATTACAGTTGCCTATATTCTCTAGTAACCCTTTCCATATTAGTTCATCTCCAAATATAATATAGAATAATAGTTTTTTTCTATACTTCCATGCTTTACTATAATTCCTAATAAATACTCATTATACATTATTAGAAATTTTTATTTCTTGTTACAATGACATCCACTTTGAGGGTTGAGTGAGGAAGAGCTATAACAGAGTGTTTTTTTAATGTGTTTAAATATATATGATTGATATTGGTTTTAATAGTTATAAGAAGATATTTTTTATACTTGGGATCATGATTTTAATGATTTTATAATAAATGTTTAACCTAGGTTAATGACTATAGAGATTAGGTATAAAATAATCAGGTTTTTAAGAAGATTTTGAACTATTCCATGATACTTGACACACGTTTAGGGGTATCCTTAGAAAATATAGTAATTACTAGTATTATACACATTTCATAATGGATACTTTTTACAATGGAAATACCCATTATAACCAAACTACAACAGATCAGTCTGCTAGTG
This sequence comes from Viscum album, assembly GCA_963277665.1. NCBI lineage: Eukaryota > Viridiplantae > Streptophyta > Magnoliopsida > Santalales > Viscaceae > Viscum > Viscum album. The sequence goes on from OY728120.1 coordinate 585,210,233, forward strand.
GGGATTTCTTAGGTAAAACTACAAGAGATGTTAAAAAATATTTAATACAATTTTATAAAATTATCAATATAAATTTTATTGAAGGATTTCTATAATTAATAGTGACCCAAAATATATAAATTTTTTTGATGTTCATGCTACTATAATATGTAATTTCAACCATAAAATCTCACTTAGAGAGAAATTCCAAAATAATACCATGTATGGAAATTCTATGTCTTTCTTTATCAATGCTACCTTGCCTTCCAAACCAGTTTAAGATGTCAATTTTTAGAGTTATGGTAATAGGTTTTAAGAAATAATGATATCTTTCAACCAGTTATAACTAGGGTTACACGAATAATGGAAACCTTTCAAGGAAGGGGAAAAGTGTGTTCAGACCCACTACAACCCTAAGATTCCCACAACAATATAGAACTTTTATCCAAATCAAAAAAAGTGTTGATACTTAAAACCCTTAATTTTATCTTGAGGGTTTGATGCAACAAATTATTGCAAGGATGGATTCCCAATATGATAGGCATAAGGCTGACATGGAATCTTAAAATTATATTTTTAGAAATTTTATGAATAATCACAAAATGAAAATGAATCAAATGAAAGGGATATGTGTGATTGAGAAAAAAGAAATCTACCAAGAAAATAAAAATTTAATCCTAGTAATAATTTCATGGATCTCATAACGAGAAGTGGACAAAACACTAAAGGAGATGCTGGAAATGACCCTAGGAAATTTCAAAATGAAAATTCAAAAGATTTTGTAACTCCAAAACTAGATTACAATCATTTTGGAAATAAATACAACAACATTAAAAATATAAAACCCCAATATTTTATGGTATTTATATTCCTAAATAAATTAAATTTTTTTGATAGCTTACATTTCAAGCAACACTGAGCTTAAATGAACTGTGATATACTATTAAATATTAACAAGACCATATGAATAATAATGTGGCCCTTAGGAATAGTAATCTAGACATTATAACAATAACCTTGTAGGTTTTGGGAACAACAGAAGCGTAGGATGGGTGTGTACCCAACATTATAAATTTCCATGATCGATGATTAATCCATGATCAATACGAAGATAAAGGCTAGTATCCACAAAATTTAATCAAGGATAAAAAAAATTATAGAACCCAGAACTGAGAAGAGAGGATTGATATATTTTGTTTATAATTAATTTAATTAAATTAACTAATTACCTACAAGGTGATTCTTTTTTCGTTGATGCGTTCGACCACGAGTCCTAGGCGTGGCTTCATTGCGATGTAGAATCCAAGTATAATATTCCTCTAGCATTGATCTATATATCTACAAACATCAGTAAAGGAGTCTTTTGTTTCTAGAACAGAAGATCCTTTCGCTTGCAGTGTACGCCTTTGATCACCATGTGAATTTCTTCCAAATCCTTATCCTAGATCCGGTGGAGGAGGATATCTCTCATTATTAAGAGCGTGATTGGAGAGGGAAGAGTTATCTATGATTGAGATCTTTTCTCCAAGGATGTTGTGCACACAACCATTGGATAGCCAGTGGGATGACCCCTTCTCTAAATAGAGAATAATAATATCATGGGGAATTTAATTCACCATGTAATGATAAATAATTAGAACAGGTTCCGTTACTTATTTTATTATTCCATGTGAAACCCCATGTCAAATAACAATAGAAATGCTATTATTTCCATGAATGTGCTTAACATGGACGCTATATCTAAATATTATTTAAACAAAGAATATATAATATTATTTCTCACCAGACCCATAACTTGGTCCACCAATCCTCTTCAATATTTACTGAGCCTTAAATAATGACTATTTAACTTGTTAAATAATATATTATTTAATTGAGATACTGGATACACTTAGTGTGTCACCCTCTAGGTCTCTTTCTCGTTGGTATTATGTGATCTTCCCTAAAGTCCAAGATTACTGTCTAGAAATGGGTTAAGGCACCCAAGAGAAAGAAGTTGATGTCACAATAACATGTGACCTCAAATGAATTCTTACCCTATAATATAATACATTTTTCTCGGTATCTCTAATCAAGTAGGTTGCATGAAAGTGCCATCGACCCATGTGCTCGATTTCTCATTCTTTGACTTCCTGGAATTGAACATTCATAGAGAACACCTTGTACAAGGATTTAGTAAGGATATATAATTTCCATCAAAAGGGCCTGAGATATCTACTTCCATATAAGTGAAAACATCTGTCTCACATTATTCCATAATTTATTATTACTCATGACACACCTAATATTTCCTACTACACTATGAACATCTATCTACACGGGTTTTTTCAATAAAACTAAGTGCGCGAGTAATAATACCCATTAACAATAATTTTAAATTCTAAGGACCAATACACACATCAGCCAAATGAAAAATCCAATGACACCTATGAATGTGGATTTCCTATTGGCGGGTGTTTTTCTCCTAATATCCTCCTAGATATTACCATAGGTGAACACGAGGAGAAGGTGCCTCAATGTTTCACGAGTCCCCACCTCTGGTAGCCTGTACCATTTTTTTCTCATCAAATGATATGATCCGGCCATAGAACATGTAAATAAGAATAATGTCATGGAACTTCCGGGTTCTCATCATAGCAGGGATCCTCTTTGAATTTTTAGTGTGAAAACTATTCTTTAGATATTATCACATACTATATCACATAGAAGAACAATCACGATGTGATATAGAGTTAATTAATATTTATCCAATGAATATTGATTTGGAATAAAGTAAAAATAAGTTGGTTTCTAGGGAACCAACTCAAAAAAACCTCACCTATGAAAATATAAATAAAATTTCGGCATACCATAAATGAAAATATAATATATTTATATCACAGAATAATAAAATAAATGTTTTAAAAACAATAAATTATGTTTTAGTATTTTTGTGAAACAAAAATGTTTATTTAATATTTTGTAATTAATATATTGAATTAAAAGAATATTTATTTTCATAAATTAGATACATAAATTAATATTTTGTTTCATTATAATTTTAAGATAATTTTATGCGATCATAATTAATTTTTCAAAGTTTCACAACATCAGTTATAATATTAAAATTTGTATTTTTTTAATAAATGATGATTTTATTTAAAAATAATAATTCTCATATTTATAAAATTATTTTCATAAAATGGTATTTATTTTTGAAATCTACACATCTAAAAAAATTTAGGTTGAATTTGTGTGTTTTTTCTAAAATATTTGATTTTTATTGAATAGTAAAATATCGTATTTAACATTACGTGTTAAATACATGATTTTTTGAATCATTACTAATGTAAGAACACATTAGTTCCAACTCACATACATTATTCTCTATAATTACTCATAATAATAAACACTTTTTATCTTCTTTTTCAAAAATAGTAAATAAAAGAATAAAAAAATAAAAAAACACCATTCTCCTCCCCTATAAATACCACCCATCACCTCCCCTTATCCTCACACATTATAAGCCTGGAATCTTATCTATATTACAAACAATTTCCTTCCAAAGCCACTTCCCCAAGTTCAATTATTTCTGTTTTTTCCAAAATAACAATTTTGTGTTTTTATGCAAGTTCCCATGGAGATGATATTTAAGAGGTAAAATCCTCCTCCTTTCACTTTTAATTTAATTTATTTTATAATAATATCGTCACCTAACCTATCCAAAGTGGTGTGGTAACTCCAGCATCATATATATACTGTATTTTTATTTTATAATGGATTATACATCATGAAATCCCTTCTCCTCTCCTTTTATTTTTAAAAATGAAAACATCATCCATGATGTGTTGATTCACCGCTTTCCGGGATGATCAATTTTAATTTTTTATTACCACCATCGATACTGGTCATAAAAATATTATTATGGTAAAATAAGATTTTATTATAAATATTATTGGCCAAATCATGTTCTTGAACTAATATATAAACAGAATATTAGATAAAATGACACAAGTTCGTGATGGTTGTAAAAAATGCCAAAATAAATTAAGACATTTTCATCAACATTTTATCTAATGAATCATCTTAATAAAATATAAAAAAATGATATATGAGACCATTTAAAATTTTTTATATTAATTAATATAAAATATTTTCACTTTTAGATAATTTATTTCTATTTTACAAGAAATATGATATTTACACTCAAGGGAACAGACCATAAAACCATAAAACAAGAACTCCCAGAACAACGAAATTAAAAATTATAAATCATTGAAATAAAAATAATTGAACTTAATAAAATTAAAAAAAAACATCTTTAATAGGTTCTTAGTTAAGTAATTAATTTTTAAAATTTGATTATCTAGGACATTAAGTACAATTGTAGAATGCTTTCAGACAAAAGGTAAGAGTTTCTCGTCTCACTTTTACTTCTATGAGATATATTCCTTTTTAAAACTATATTTACTATGTATATTGTAAATAATTCACTATTATATGTCATATCATGAATCTATTTATCTTCATGTCATTCAATGTTTCATTTTATGATCATTAATTTTATAGGGAACACGGTCCGACTCATTACAAAGTGGTAAGGAATTCCTAACCATATTTCCATTATTTGGGGTAAACTCATACTTAATTGATTAGGTTATTATATGATTATGTGTGAAATGAATTTTGATTTTATTATATTGGGTTTCCACTTGGTTTATTTATATTTATAGTTGATACATAAAATTGATTCATTTCATTGACACTCACACTTTATTTTAAAAGTACTCTTTTAAATGTTTCTATTTCAAAATTTAAAAGGAATTTTTTTAAAACATATTCAGAATGACTGAATTATCCCAATTTCATGATTTGTTAATTTATAGGGGAATAATTAAAAATATTTCAATTTTATTTTGAAGTAAAAAAATTTCTTTTATAATTACACATGTTTTTAAATAAATTATTTCTATGTAAAGTGTTATTTATCTCAAGAATTTCTCAATGATTTATTGGTGTATTTTTATTTATGCCAAAATGTTTTTTGGATCCTATGATAAATTGAGTTTGATCTCTTATAATAAAATCTAACATATTTTATTGACTTTTTTGATCAGTTTGACTGTGTAAGTACTATGTGGATACCATTCATCATATTACACCTGATGGTTTATGATTATGTTTATTATTTGGGGGAATTTATTAACATATTATATGCTTGTATCAATATGAATGTATATGTTTATTATGCTTCACACCTTTCATATGTGGAATTATTTGGACTTAGTAAGTGATGGTTGGGTTCTTATATATCCCCTTCATGCATCAGTAGGTCTCATGAGACAATCTAGATTGGGTATTGGATAATGTCTTACCCAATGATATACAGTTTCTTGACTGAAGCTTTGATGGTATGTTTATGATTTATAACATTTCACATTCCCTCAGTATGATATTAGTAATTGATAATCCATGTGATTATTATACTATTATAATATCCATGGTTTTGTTTTCATGTGATTATTTATAAGGAATTATTTGATAAGAATTTATTATTACTATATTTTGATAAAGATTGAGTTTGAATGGAATGTTTTTTATGTATCCACCTTGAATTATTGTTTATGATTACTTATGATAGCTTCCATTATATTATTACCCTTAAAAATCATCGGATTTCACCCCTTTCTTATGTTTTTTTTATCCACAGGATGCCAAGGTGTATATTATGATTGGCATGTAGAGGTAATCTAGGAGAATAGAGATGTTTCAAAGAGAGTTACTATATAGTATTTCATTTCAAGTTATTATGTAATAGTTATGTTTGCATCTAGTTTTACAAATCTTCTAAACTAGTCAGCCCTTTGGGATGCAATTGCTTTTATTTTTTACTAATTTAATAAAGTAACCTCCAACTCTGGGCTACTGGGGATGGAGTCTTAAAAGTTTGTATCAGAGGAATTTTGATATAAAATTTGGATACTAAATTTAAGAAAACACAGATTATGAAAATATAACCCTATAATTTAAATTTATAATATTCCCAAGGTAACCAAGATTATTCTTTTGAGTTTAGTTATACATAAATTTTTAAGTGATTCGCTAGTTTAAAAGTTTAAAAATCTAAAATAGTTTATTCCATTATTTTAAAATAGAGCATAGTGGATAGAATGGAAACCATATAAATGAACATATTCCATGTATTGATTTACCTCATTTAAAAGATAATTATGTTGGAGTTGAAGCTTCAATTGGAGCTGAAAAACTTATAACTATACTGGGACAACAAACTCAGTTTATAAGAAATAACCTTACTCACATGGAGGAACCTGATCCACAACACAATGTAACAATGTCAAATCACTTCATATGGGAAAAAACCTCCATCATTAAATGGGATTACAAACACATTTATAGTTAAGAAAATATTATGCTCCTTAAAGATTATATTTCTTGCTATGGTATTTACTGAAAGGGTAAATTTTATCATTGTAGTTTATCATCAATTGGGAGATGCAGATCAATGGTGTTATTTAATTAAAAACATAAAGGAGGAGTAAGAAATTAAAAATATATAATGGAAGTATTTTAAAGAAATTTTCGTGGAAAAATAATTACCTCATGAACAATGAGTTGATATGGAGAGACAATTCTTGAGTCCAAGACAGAAAAAGGATGGAAATATTGCTACGTATAAAGCCATCTGTATAAGGTTAGTAATGCATGCCACATACTATATACCTAATTCAAAGAGAAATATTAACAATTTAATTTATTGTATTAAGAAAATTCTATGATGTTCACTAGTCTCCTGAACATTCTCATCATATGAGGATATAGTATCAAGTTCCATCAAGATGGATAATTAATTTTCTAATCCATATGTCTTTGAACGTAAGTGACGTAAAGACACGAAAATTTCAAGGAAATTTTTTTCTTAATTTCTTTGGAATTTTATGAGTATGTGGCTTCTGACGGAACTTGATTCCGAGGCCCGGTGTGCCGGGAATCAATTTCCGAATTTTACCTCAGGTACATTCAGTAAACGAACGAACAGGTTTTTCTATCTTTTGAACTGGTGATCAGAATTGAAATTCGAGGGCACCGTTTTAACTCATAGTGTGGGTTTTCACTTAATAATACTTTCACCTCGATGACATATGATCTAGTATGAAAGTTATCATTTGGGGTTTTACGTGGGTTAATAAAATAAAATAAGTGAACAATTTATTTTATTTTGTTAAACACATGTCGTGCGTATAGAGTGGTTAGAAGCTCCACTTGGGAGTTGGTCGTGGGACCGCCACACCCTAACCCCCCATGAGAGGTTATGGTGGTGCGGCACATTGAGATCCAACCTCCAATGTGAGGTTGATTGTGGTGGAAACCACATGAGGCCTCCCATTAATGGGATGTGAATCATAACTCCTTGACTCGCCCACATTTATGAGGGAGGGCCTCTAGGTTTTAATCGCCCTCTTAATTGAGGAGGATGAAACCTCCTTTTTCTAATGAGGGGACCACCCAAGCATTAACCACCCCCTTTCCTTTTTGTGGTTAATTAATGGTGGGGCCCACCAAGAAATATCATCCCTTTGCAGGATATTATTCTATGGGGACCACCCGGGCCAATAAACCCCTTTTTGACTTCTTCCCCATTTTAATGAGCCACCATAGAGGATTAATTGGGTGGATCCCTCTGTCATAAACCCTCCATTTATGACTTGCATGCCAACGACGAACCCTCCCACTCATATATAAAGGAGGCTAGGGGAAGGAGTTCTGGAAGGTTTCTTAAAGCGGCGGAACGCTAGCAGCGAAGCACAACACCCAGCACTTGGAGAGTTTTCCTCTCCCTCCAACGAAGAACGATGAACGAAGAACACCGACGCCACCCTCGACTCCTTCCTTCCAGGCATTCATGGAATGATTACTGTCTTTTGCGACGCCCGTCTCCCATGACTCCCCATCGTTTATCGCCTTTTTACGAGGTAGGGGTTGTTATGTTCTTGTTTTAATACTGTTCTTCATCGTTCATCAATTCTTGAGTTTCGTTTGGCCACTTGATACCACCATGACGAGGAAGGGATCAGACCGCATGAGCACGGTCTGACCCTTCCCCTCTTGTTTGTTCTTTGTGGATGATGGAGGCAGACAGTGAAAACTGGATGGCGTCGGGCCGACCATGAGTGGATCGTTAGCGCATGGTTGTCGGGTCGCCGCAAAGGCGCGACATCGTCGTGCCGCACGGAGTAGAGCCGGACCGCGGCCGGGGCAGGCCGTGGTGGAGGGGCGCAGTGCCGTCACGCAGTGCCAGAGCTACAGGAGGCCACGACGGAGGGGTGCGACACCGTCATGCTGCGCCAGAGCTTCAAGGGGCCACGGCCGGGGCGGTGGGGTGCGGCGCCGTTGGGCCGCACAGTTTGAACAAAGCCACAGCCTAAGGCTGCGACAGATCTAGAAGGGGGGTCGGATGTGCCGGCCGTCGATGCCACCAAGAGGCGGGACCCGAAGAGGTCTCGCGGGTACCCAAGGGCCGGCCACACGGCCGGCCGTTTTGATGAACCGGGGGGTGTATGCCCCCAATCAGCGGCTAGGGAGGGCCCCACTGTGCGCCAACACCCCGCCCGGTTGGCCAGCCACGCGGCCAACCACGTGGGCCACGCGGGCTACCAGCGCCGGGCCGAGCCGCCAGCGCCGGGCTGGGCCATGGTAGCTGGGTCGGGCCATGCCCTACCGGGCCGAACCCAGACTCGGGTCGGGTTGACCCGGTTCGGGCTGACCCAGGGGGTGTTGGGCTGGGTCAGACTGGGCCCAAACCCCTTATTTTTTGGACCATTTTTTGTTAAAAGGGCATATCATGAGCTACGGAACTCCAATCGATGCACCGTCAGTTGCGAAGGATTATTTGGATCCATGAGGTCATTTAGGTATATTACACGCAAGGTTTCAGAGAATTTGGGTATGTCCCGGTGGGTTTGAACTCGAAACCAACTGGGCCCTCGGAGTGAAAATGCCTATAACTTAAGCTCCGGACGTCCAATTGAGGTGTCGTCGACTTTGTTGGATTCCTCTTGATGAGATGGTTCTTTTGTATCACTTCACCTGAGGTTTGGAAGCAGTCAGAGTATGGTCGGGTTGGTTTTAGCTTAAAAACCAATCGGGCCCCTGGAACGGAAAAGCGAATAACTCACAGACCGAGCGTCTAAATGACGCGACATCTGTTGAGTTGAGACCCCTATGATGAGGCAGTCCTTTGTGATACTTCTACGTGAGACTTCGTGACACTTGAAAGTAATGACCCGTAGCTCATGGAGCAGACCCTACCAGAGACGAGCATATGGAGTGCAGAGACCGAGTAGTTGTAGACCTGACGACTACTTAACCGATTCTACCAGTAGTGATTCGGTTAGCCCAGTGGATGGAGCGCCCGGTATTTGGTGGCAGACCCTTAGTGGACGAAGTGCCTGGTATTTGGCAGCAGAACCGTGGTACTCGACAGGAGACGTACCTCAGCAGTCTAAGTTAGTGAGTAGCACCGTAGAGTTGTGATAGGGCCACTGTACTCGACAGAGGAGGAGTTCTCTAGCAGTTTTGGTTTCAATAACGAAAAACCTGGTTTGAGCTGAGTCAATGATCTTTGTGTTTACCTCATTATTGAGATGGGATACTTGATAACATAGGTATATGTATGGAAATTTACCTATGTAAAGGTTATCTATTGAGATATTTATATGTGGTTTATCCTTGTTGGATTTAGTGAGACCTTGAGGGTCTCGGGGTCCCAACAGAATATCATTATACTCACCCCTGAAGGGGATATGCCTGCACCATGTTGTGTAGAATGCAGAAAACGGATATCACTGATCGTGGTTAAGTCTTATAGAGCTGGACGGTACCCGGAGGTGGAATTCACGATGATACGGTACCAGGAGGTGGACTTCACGACGAGACGGTACCCGGAGGTGACAGACGAACGTGGAGAGATGAGGTGGCCATATGTACCTACCCTTCAGGTAAGAGCTCCGGAGGATAATCCAGGAGAACCTTGACACCATCCTGTTGTTTTTTCTATACCTTTTACTTTACTGTTGGGCTTGTATATCTGGGTCGTTTACTATCCAGCACATCTTTTGTTATATAGTGTTTACTTAGAGTTTGCTTCCGCTTGTACTCTGGTTGTGTGTGTTTACGTTTCATAAAGGCAATGCCTACCTCTTTTATCGTGATTTACACTTTTGGTGCTAGTCTCCAGCTCCTGGACTATGGAAGGAGGGCTTGGGGTAGTCAGGACACGGGCCCTGAGGACGGGTCATGAAAATTTGGTATCAGAGGAGTCGATTCTACTGTAGAACATAGAACTCTGATATTTTCATTCTGTGAAGCAATAGTGTTAAGGGTACTAAGTGTGCTTCTTAGTTCAGGGAGTCCAGTGTTGGTGCAGGCTGTCGACGTATCCATACACCAGGACCATGAATTCTGATTTCTGACTCGGTGCACGAAAACACTGATTGCACGTGTGTTATCAAAAGTTTCTTTTAAATCAACTCTAACCATGTCAACTCACCAGGTATAGTCTTTTGACTGTGTCGCATCTGTTCTTTCAGGATGCCTCCCCGTAGACTAACAGCTAGAGCCCCGAGAGTTGTTCGTATTGAGAACCCACCGAGCGACGAGGCCTTAGTACATGGCCCTCTTTCAGATGAGGCACCAGCGGAGGCACCAGCGGTACTACCAACCATTGGGACACCGATGCCACCAGTCCTAGCAGCAGGCGATGCACGCCGCATGAGCGTGCTGCACGAGTTCCAACATTAGAGGCCACCCAGGTTCCGAGGAGAGACAGACCCACAGGCGGCTGAGGATTGGATGGAGGTTGTGGTGAGAGTCTTCAGGCTAGTAGGTACACCATCGGACTTCATGGGGATCCTTGCTTCCATCCTCCTTCAGGCAGTAGTAGACAGATGGTGGAGCCTGATGTTCTAGTTTCATGACAAGACATCACTTCTATGGGAAGACTTCGAGAGCCTGTTCCAGGAGGAGTTTGTACCAGCTACCCTTCGAGCTATGCGGATACATGAGCTACATCATCTGCAGCAGGGCAGCATGAGTGTAACTCAGTACTAAGGGAGGTTTACATACCTCTCGTGCTACACTACAGATATGGTACGTGACTCGTTCTTCAGAGCCCAGACCTTCGACTAGGGGATCAGGTGGGAGATTAGTGCTTCAATTATTTCTTAAAACTTTTCAACACATATGGGATTGTTGGAGGGACCCCTTCTAGTGGAGAGTTTCCTTATTGATCAGTCTCTAGAAGCGGGAACCACCACTAGTTGACTTGAAGTAGAGTCTTCTTTAGCTGGAAGTAGACAGATGAAACAGGGGTCCAAGAGGACCAGACCCACTGGTGGCTGACTGCACGACTCAGGTTCAGTTGTGCGGGGCAACTAGAGTGGAGTCAGAGCCAGCCGTGCTAGGAGCTGGCAGTGTTACCCCTGCGGCGGGCTTGGTCACATGGCACATGACTGTCCGACCTGCCGTATAGACAAATAGAAGATATATGAAGAACATCCTAGGCAGAGGCATGGGTTCGATCGAGGCAGACCAGAAGAAGCATGAGACAGAGGCAGAGGAGCTGGCCACGTATATGGAGGTGGAAGATACTTCGAGGTGTTGCCACCACCACCACATAGAGGTCCACCGTGACCGCAAAGAGCGGGTGGACAAGGGAGAGCACAACTTCAGGCAGCTGAAGCATACAACTGTGGAGCTTCAGAAGCAGGTGGACAAGAGCGGGACAAGTTCCAGGCATGTAGGCCTTTGTTCTTGGTGCTTCTAGTTTCTGTGTTGTTGTTGTTGTTGTGTTTTCTTTGTGTCTTGTACTTGAGATGTAGTAATAAAAGACACTTATCATTGTGATGTTTAGTTTCATATCCTTTTTGTATGGTTGATACTAAGAGGTTCCGGTTAAAACAGTTGACTTGACCCTCACTTGTGAGATTCCAATTGGAGGAGACCCAGTAACCACACAGTGATTCTGACAGTGTGACTCAACCCCTAGAGGTGAGAGTAATGGTTGGATCTCTTGGTAGTAGTGTCGAGGCCTTATGACATCATACATGACATGAATTTTACCGTTCATCTCAGGATTGACTGTATTAGGCAATGAACATGGTTTATCCAGGGGATGAGACCAGATTTATCTTTTCGGTAGAGGAGAAATCACAGCAGCTCTTGAAGAACGTAGACAAAGTAGGCTGGAGATGAGTTCTTACAATAGGATAGTCTCACCCATTTTTCGTTGAGTGAACAGTTTAAGGATCTCTCCAACTCAATAGTCTCAGGTGTATCTTATCTCAGAAGGACATGATCCTGAGATAGTGGTGATGGATTGAATTCCTCCGGGATTGTGATTCAGAGATAGTTTATACTTCTGGGGAGGGTAATGTTGTAGTAGATTCTCTTAGTAGGAGATTAGGCATTTAGCTATTAGGAGTGGCGAGACAGCAGCTAGCCAGATTTTAGATATCCTTTGTGGATAGTGATAGAGTCACCACGTGTAGAACTAGAGATGGTTCAGGCTATGAAGAAGAAGGTGCAGATCATCCAGGAGTGGATGAAGACTGCGCAGAGCAGACAGATGTCATATGCTGATAGGAGAGGAGACCACTGGAGTTCGAGGGTGGCGACCACGTCTTCTTACGGGTCTGACCTCGACAAGGTCTACCGAGTTTTGGCCAGGGAGCCAAGTTATCTCCGCATTTCATCGGGCCTTTCCAGGTACTCAGTAGAGTGGGGGAGGTGGCTTACCGCCTGGCCTTTCCACCTTAGATGCACCGGGTGCACGACGTCATCCACATATCTCAGCTAAGAATATGTGTGCATGACCTATCCATCATCATCGACCACAGGGAGCTGGACATCGATGTCATGGAAACCGTCATGGGGTTCCATTAGAGGTTGAGGATAGACAGGAGTGGGTCCTACGAAGATGATCGATTCCTCCTGTGCACTTTTGTTGGCAGCACGGGAACCTCCAAGAGAGCACATGGGAGAGGGAGGCTCAGATGCCTGCTCGGTACCTCCTTTAGTTTCCCTAGTTTGTGTTGTAGCTTTACGGGGATGTAAATCCCTGAGGTGTGAGTAATGTAAAGACCTGGAATTTTCAAGAATTTTTTTTTCTTAATTTCATTGGAATTTTACGAGTCTGTGGCTTTTGACAGCACTTGATTCTGAGGCCTGGTGTGCCCGGAATAAATTTCTGAAGTTTAGCTCAGGTACGTTCAGTAAAAAAACAAACCGGTTTTTCTATCTTTTGAATCGGTGCTCAGAATTGAAATCTGAGGGCACTGTTGAACTTGCAGCGTGTGTTTTCGCTTAAGAATACTTTCACCTCAACAGCAGATGATCGTGTATGAAATTTAGGTTTTGGGGTTTTACGTGGGTTAATAAAATAAAATAAGTGAACAATTTATTTTATTTTGTTAAACACATGTCGTGCGGATAGAGTGGTTAGAAGCTCCACTTGGGAGTTGGTGGTGGGACTGCCACACCCTAACACCCCATGAAAGATTATGGTGGTGGGGCCCACCGAGATCCAGCCTCCCATGTGAGGTTGATTGTGGTGGAAACCACACGAGGCCTCCCATTAATGGGAGGGGAATCATAACTCCTTGAATCCCCCTCATTTATGAGTGAGAGCCTCTAGGTTTAAATCCCCCTCTTAATTGAGAAGGATGAAACCTCATTTTTTAAATGAGGGGACCACCCAAGCATCAACCACCCCCTTTCCTTTTTGTTGTTAATTAATGGTGGGGCCCACAAGGAAATATCCTCCCTTTGGAGGATATTCTCTTGTGGGGACCACCAGGGACAATAACCCCCTTTTGAATTCTTCCCCATTTTAATGTTCCACTGCAGCAGATTAATTGGGTGGAGCCCTCTGTCATAAATCCTCCATTTATGACTTCTGTGCCAACGACGAACCCTATCACTCCAATATAAAGGAGGCTTTGGGGAAGGAGTTCTGGATCGCTTCTTAAAGTGGTGGAATGCTAGTAGCGAAGCACGGTGCCCAAAACTTGGAGAGTTTTCATCTTCCTCCAATTAAGAACGAAGAACAAAGAACATCGACGCCAGCCTCAGCTCCTTCCTTCCCGACGTTGACTGAACGATGCCTGTCTTCTACGACGCCCGTCTTCCATTACTTGCCATCTTTTAACGCTGTTTTATGAGGTATGGGTTGTTATGTTCAAGTTTTAATATCATTCTTCATCGTTCTTCAATTCTTGAGTTTCGTTTTTCCGCTTGATACTATCATGACGAGGAAGGGCTCGGACCGAACGAACACGGTCCGACCCTTCCCCTCTTGTTTGTTCTTTGTGGAAAATGGAGGCGAACTATGAAGAACCGGTCGGCGTCAGGCCAACAACGAGCGGGTCATTAGCGCATGGTTTCTGGTGTAACACCCGAGACTTTTATGAGAAGTATTTTGTTTTTATGTTATGTAAATCATAAAAGGAATCTTTCACTACACACAAAACTTGATTGGATTTCTTTACACGCAACCGCGGCCTTCCTCGATAGCTTGCATCGTACGAAATACCGAGTTTCACTAAACAACGATATGCTATTAAAATATTATTAAAATTAGCCGTTATGAATAGTAATAACCAATTTTTGAAATTTTGTAAATTTCATCTTTCAAAATGGACTTAATTTTTTGATTTGGAATATTGAAATTATCCAAGGGTGAAATTTTGGTATTTTTCTGAAAACATTCAATTTTTGATGAATAGTAAAAACACTGGGTTACTATTTAAAAACCAACTTTTTATTTAAATAATAATTTATTTTATTTAAATTTATTTAGGTCAAATTTTATACATATAACCTATATAAGTTCAATGAAATTCATTGGAGTCATTTTATAATAATTTTAGATATATAAAAATTTTATTGAACTTTTCACCGTCTTTTACCCACCTCCTAGGAGAATTTCCAAATTCACATAAAACTTAATTTTACAGCTTCTGTGAGTGGAATTTCAAAAATCCGAGTGACATGGTTAATATCAAGGACTAAAATGTGGATCAATGAGATGAAAATAATTTTTGGTGAATAGTAACTTTTTACTTTTTTTTACCATGGTTGAATGTAAATAAGGTAATTAAGGGTAAAATGATATTATTATTACCCTAACAAAAGTCCTAATTCTATTGGATAAGTTTAATTAGACCAAAAAAACCTTAGGAATACAATATGACCATTTAGGCCCACTTGGATTAGATTAGGACAATATTAATAATTTATTTAAAGAAGGGTTAAAATAGTTAAAATCAATGTTTAATAACTAAATCATTTTTAATATAGGGTTATACATAAGATAAATTAGTCTATAAATATTAATTATAAATATAAAAATATTTCCTACATAATGGTATTTTATTTGTAATTTTTAGACTTTAAATAATTTAATTTATTTATGACACAATGCTGATACAGTAATTATATTATTAATGAAATATTGACATAATTGATGTTATAAATACCCAAATAAATGTAATTTGAGAATTTTTATGAATTACAATAATTTTATATGTTAACATGACATGTTAGTATTGATTTAATTAACTTGTTTAGAACTAATATTTCTATTATGATTTTCACAAAAATCAATTACCATATAGTGTCAAAATTTCCATAAAATAGGTTTTTTTAAAAATATTATATTATTAATTGTTATTTTATTCCTGAAAATATAAGGTTAAACCAAATGACTTAGATAAGGTTATATATACTAATAATAAACATCTTGGGGTTATTTTGGCTTGTTATAGTAAGTTTATTAACCTTATAGTATAAGAATACAAGAAGACATGGTAAAAGTTAAATTATCTAACTTAAAGTTAAATCTAAATGATAAGGTTAAAATAGATACGTAATCTTGTAAAAATTATATTGGATGAGAGGATATCGACCCAAACCCACCTTAGCTCTTAAATAAATCAATTTGGAGCTATTAAAACCCGAATATGACTTTCTAATAAAATAATATTTTTAGTTTTTCCAAAGGTGCCCCTCTCCTCCCTTATAAAAGGGCACCTCCTCCCTCTCTTCCTCAGACCACTTTGAGCCTTCATGCTCGGACAACCCTACCAAATTCTCTTCTCCACTTCCCTAGGAACATCCTAGGGGTCCTGGACTTCTTCAAAGACCAATTTTAGTGCCCTAAGAGGTTGTCTCAAAGAGGCGCTTCATAGAAGAGGTAATGTCCGTTACCGATTCTTTCAACTTTATTTCTTCTTCCACTTCTTCTTCTTTTTTTGTTTCATTATGAAGTAAAAAAATCAGTATCACTCATATACTGATATGTTATTATATGTATGAAACAACCCTATTTCACTATCTATCCATCCTATGGAAAATGAAATCACCGTGCATGCGTACGTACGGAATACCGTCTCCACGCCGGGGTGTAATCTATTTTCCACCACCACCTTACTTGGATGGGTATAATGGTGTAAATAATAACTATATTTGATTTTTTTAATGTGATATTGATTCTGAAATAGTATACATACACACCAATACAATTCCACGATCATGGGAACGATATCATTGCTCGTGTGTACGTACGGAATATCGTCTCCACGATGTGATGCGACTCGTTCTACATGATTTTCATTGCATAATGATTACAAAAATGAATTGAGTGAATAAATATGATATGTATTACAATACTACCATTATGTAAATGAGGTATCTATACCCTAAAAATAAGAATAATATTTTATTTGACAAAACTCGCATAAGAACAAAAAGCAATAAACACCCGAATAACAAGTAACAATGAAATATTACTAATAAGAAGCTAAGAATATGACCATATATGATATCATAAAAATAAATATGATTCTATAATAAGTCAATAACATTATTTAAATCATTATACAGGAGGTTCAAACACTTACAAAACAAATCAGACCTATGGTAAGGGAAAATCTCACAATCTCAATTTTTATCCGGGATTGTTTATTCTTCGGTATTTACTGGGGCATATTTACCATCCACATCCATTTTTTTCAATATGGAATATTATTTCTATCCTACTACAATTTTTTAATTCCAATTTTACCATTCGGTGAGTTTTTAGTAGAATATATGAAAAGAATATTTTGTCTTTTTCGTACGAGGTACTTTTTGACTTTTCTGGCCAAAGTATGAGAAGAATGACTTTATTTATCTTATACGGCATGAATGGATTTTTAAAACCTTATTTCCAATAAGCTTCCTTTACAAGTTTTCAAGTTTATTTTTAATCAACTTCTTTCATTTTAATATTATATGACATTTTAAGAAAGGAAAATGTTTCCGAAGTAGAAAGGATATTTTCCTAAAGAATGGAGTTCAAGTGTTTTATCAGAATTATTTTCCATCTAAGATAATATAGGGTTCTGTTTCTATCCCTATTGTTTACATTGATTTTATTATGTTATGATGGAATTATTTTTATGATTTCCTTTTATCTTATATGGATTATGTTATGATGGCATGATGTTTAAGATTCCCATTTTTATTACATGGGTTATGCTATGATGTATGGTTTATGATTTTTTGGCACACATAAGAATGTTATCATTATGAGATGGGTGGGACCTATATCTACCTCCAATTCATTGGGTAAATATTTATATCTCATGAGATAGACATGGCTGGAATGGCAGGTTAAACTGGTTCAGTGAAATAAGACTGAAATGAGGAGTGAACTCGGTTCAGAAATGGACATTGTCCACTAAGATAGTCTTGGCAATGAGTTTTGACTACTAAGAAATGATTTTCTATGATTATGTGTGTATGCCAAAATGTTTCATGTTTTATGTTATGATTATTGGGATTAAATTTCACTACTATTATTTATCCCATGTTATGAAATTATGATCTCTTTTGCAGGTTATGATTTCCAAAATGTTATGTTCTTATGAATATGATGTGATTGCTATTTCTTTTGATTACCCTTACTGAGCATTTGAGATCACCCTTTTGTATGTTATCTTTACCCAGGTCAGGAAGAAGGTTATTAAGTAGGATATTCCAAAAGGGACTCTAGATATGATGAAATAAATTGGAGACAATGTAGATGCTTTACGAACCAGTTGTTTATGTTTCCTAGTTTCTAAAGACTCTATACCTATACGGTCCTTTCCTGGTTTTGTTATATGTTGTAATAAGTGTGCTTCAATTCTGAAGTAATAAAAATGTATGTAAAGTATTGGTCGTTATAGTTGGTATTTGATGAAAGGTATAGTCAACCTTTGGAAACTAGGATGTGAAAGCCTTAGTATGAACCCTAAGGATAAGTCTAAGCATAGAACACAATCTTAGTAATTTAAAAATGGACATGAAAAACCTATGAAAAGACCTTATGTGTGAAATTTTATTCTTGATTATGTGGTTTTCCTATTATAATTAGTGTTTATCACACTATTCTTCTTGGTTTTAGTCAATAGATGGAACATGAAGGAACCATGTTAATGCGGAATGCGATGGGCAATGAAATGACTGTCCTCCTGAGAAACCAAACGTTATGGGAGCTGGAATGCAAAATCTTGTAGCCATGCTCACTAAACGTTCTCAAGCTATGAATCATGCAAGACTTCAAAATGAGCAAAGTAAGGAGCAAAATTCTGTTGAATCCTTCATGAGGCAGCGTCCACCCTCATTCAGCGGGTCTACTGATCCATTAGTGGCTGAACAATGGATCTATACCACTGAAAAGATATTTTCAGTTATTCAATGTTCTGAACATGATAAAGTAATCTTAACAGTGTATCATTTGGAAGGATATGATGATCAATGGTGGAATATTATTAAGAATACGAGGAAAAGGGATGAAATTGAGTACATGGAATGGGATGAGTTCAAGAACTTATTTTTCAATAAGTACATCCCTCATATTCTTCGAACAAAGAAGGTGAAGGAGTTTTTTGAACTGAAGAAAAAGGATGATGAATTTTTTCGTACCTATGAAGAAAATTTTACAAGACTTTCAAGGTATTCTTCTGGTATTATTATCCAACATGAGAGTAAGATCGATCGATTCTTTAGTGGCTTAAAAGCAAGTCTTCTAAGGGCGTTAGCCATATGGGACTTCAATAGCTATGAGGAAATTGTTCGATGTGCTCTCAAAGTTGAGATGGAGATTGGAGTAGCCCATCAGTCATATGGGTTTGATAAGAAGAGGAGAATGGAATTCAAAGGAAAATCTAAAGAGAACACTGAAAATAAGATGAGTTTTTCCTTATGCTCAAAGTGTGGAAAGAAACATAGAGGGAGTTGTCTTAAAGGGACATGTAAATGTTTCAAATGTGGAAAGGAAGGTCATCGGGCATTTGAATTCCCCAATCATGGGAAGAATATGTCTAGTGATGCGAACAAAGAAAAGGATACATAGAGTGCACCTCCTACACTTCAATGTTACAAGTGAAAGGAAATGGGGAATTATGCCAATCAATGCCCTAATCCAAGGGTTGTTGATGATGATCGACTTCAACAAACTCTTAAGGATAAAGGCCAAGGAAAGTCACATGCAATTTCTATCAGCGATGTGGAGTACGATAACGAAGTGGTGAAAGGTAGACTTTCCATCCACTCTAAAGTAGCAAATGTTTTATTTGATTCTGGATCCACCCACTCTTTTATTTCTATATAATTTTCTAAGTGTATCACCATATTACCTCATCAATTAGATGTTGAGTTAGTTGTGACAACCCCTAATGGCACAACAGTCACATCAAAAGTTTATAATTCGTCTCCGATTTAAGTTTGTGGGAAAGTGATTCCTGCAAATCTTGTGATCCTTCCTATAGTGGAATTTGATGTGATTCTTGGCATGGAATGGCGTTCTCTATATGGAGTTCATATCAATTGACAAATAAAGGAAGTCACATTTCATATTCTAGATCAATCTATGATCATCTATCGATGCAAGGATGAACATAACCTTCCAGTAGAAATTTCTTCCATCTTATGGGTCTTGATTCAACTAAATGAGGGTTATTTATCTCAAATGGTTTGAGAGAAACTCACGATTAAGAATATTCCCATTGTACGGGATTTTGATGATGTCTTTCCGGAGGAATTTCCAGGTCTTCCACCAAGTCTTGAAGTCATGTTTTCAATAGAACTCGTACTGGGAGCTTTGCCTATTTCAAAGACACCTTATAGAATGGCCCCAATTGAGTTGCAGGAATTGAAGAAGAAACTCCAAGAGAATCTTGATAAGGGATTCATATTCCCTAGTGCGTCACCTTGGGGATCACCTGTTCTGTTTGTTAAGAAGAAAGATGGATCAATGAGACTCTGCATTGATTATCGAGAACCTAACAAGATCACTATCAATAACAAATATCCTCTCCCATGTATTGATGACTTATTTTACCAACTACGTGGAGCTCAATACTTTTCCAAGATTGATCTTCATTTAGGGTATCATCAATTAAGGGTCAAAAGGGAGGATATTCCAAAGATGGATATCCGTATAAGGTATGGACACTGTGAATTTATAGTGATTCCATTTGGTCTTACTAATGCCCCTACTATCTTCATGGATCTGATGAATAGAGTCTTTAGAGAATATCTTGATTAGTTTGTGGTAGTCTTTATGGATGATATTCTTGTCTAATCAAATAGCAAGGAAGAACGTGAAGATCACTTGAGAATTGTATTGAAGACCCTGAGAAAGGAGAAGATTTATGCCAAATTTACCAAGTGTGAATTTTGGCTTCAAAAAGTTTCATTTTTGGGTCACATAATCTCAAAAGAGGGGATATATGTGGATCCAGCAAAAACAGAGGTTATCGAAAGATGGTTGAGACCAACAACAGTAACTGAGATCCGAAGATTTCTTGGTTTGGCTGGATATTATTGACGTTTTGTGAAAGATTTTTCACAAATATCTAATCCACTCACCAAGTTGACTCGGAATGGAGTTAAGTTTGTTTGGACGAAGGAATGTGAAGAGAATTTCAAGGAGTTAAAAAGAAGGTTATCCAGTGCACCTGTTCTCACACTGCCTTGTAGTGCAGAAAGGTTTGTGATCTACAGTGATGCATCCAAGATGGAATTGGGGTGTGTTCTCATGAAAAACGATATGGTGATAGCTCATGCCTCATGACAGTTGAAAATCCATGAGCAAAATTACCCAACTCATGATTTGGAGTTAGCTGCAGTAATCTTGACATTAAAGATTTGGAGGCAATATCTTAATGGAGAAAGGTGTGATATTTATACTGATCATAAAAGTTTAAAGTATATTTTCACACAAAAGGAGATGAATATGATCCTAAGAAGATGGTTGGAGCTGATTAAGGATTACGAATGCTCAATTAATTACCACCATGGGAAAGCAAACAAGGTGGCAGATGCATTAAGTCAACAAGATCATGCTAGATTATCCATGATGAGGATCACAAAAGATCCAATATTTATGGATTTACAAAGGATGGATCTTGAAATTATAATGGAAGGGGAAAATCGTATCTTTCTCAAATGAATGTTCAACCATATATACATGTGAAGATTAAAGAGGCTTAGAAAGAAGATGTAAAGTTACAAAAGAAGGTGAGAAATCTTCCTGAATTCAACCTTGATTGTAATGGAATAATAAGGTTCATGAATCGGGTTTATGTTCCTCCCATCCCAGAATTAAAGAAGGAGATGCTGGATGAGGCTCATAGTTCTTCATTCTCTATTCATCCTGGAAGCACGTAGATGTATAGGGACCTGAAAGAGTACTTCTGGTGGGATGGCATGAAAGGATATGTTTCTTAATATGTCTCTCGATGCTTGGTTTGTCCGAAAGTTAAAGCTGAGAGACAGAAGTCTAAGGGGATGTTACAACCATTACCCATACCAGAATGGAAATGGGAAAACATCACTATGGACTTTGACACTAGACTTCCTAAAACATACAAAGGCAATAATGCTGTCTAAGTCATAGTTGATTGTCTTACAAAGTCGGAACACTTCATCTCTATTATAGGGGATTTATCTCTGGATCAGCTAGCCAGGATATATGTGAAGGAAGTGATAAGATTTCATGGAGTACCACTTTCTATTATATATGATCGGGATCCGAGGTTTACCTCGAAATTCTGGCGAAGTCTTCAGCATGCTCTAGATACAGAGTTGAGTTTCAGCACTGCTTACCATCCTCAGACAGACGGTCAGTCTGAGAGGAAAATTCAAACTCTAGAAGATATGTTGAGAGCTTGCTCTATGGATTTCAAAGGTGGTTGGGATCAACATCTAACTTTGGTGGAATTTTGTTATAATAATAGCTTTCACTCCAGTTTTCAGATGGATCCTTATGATGCTCTCTATGGAATGAAATTCAGGACTCCAACTTGCTGTGATGAAGTTGGGGAAAGAAAGCTATTAGGACCTGATCTTGTTGATGAGATGGCAGAAAAGGTCAGATCTATTCAAAAACACATAAGAGTAGCTCATAGTCGACAAAAAAGTTATGCGGATAACCGAAGAAAAGACCAAGAGTTTAAAGTGTGTGATAAAGTGTTCTTACGAATATCTCCTTGGAAGAGAGTATTGAGATTTGAAAAGAAGGGAATACTGAGCCATAGGTATATCGGTCCTTTCGAAATACTGGATTGTGTTGGGAAGGTTTCTTACCGATTGGCACTTCCACCGAATCTATCTCAAGTTCATGATGTGTTCCATGTATCTCTCCTGATAAAGTACATACATGATCCTTCACATGTACTCAGCTTAGAAGATGTACCGCTGGAGCAAGATCTTTCTTATGAAGAACAGCCAATAGAGATTCTGGATCGTAGCGAAAAAGCCCTACGGAACAAGACCACTCGCTTGATGAAAGTTTTATGGAGGAACCACCAATTAGAATAAGCTACATTGGAGCTTGAGGTTATGATGAGGGAGAGGTATCCTCATCTTTTTGTTACAAAGTGACAAATTTTGAGGGCGAAATTCATTTTAAGGGGGGTAGAATGTAACACCCGAGACTTTTATGAGAAATATTTTGTTTTTATGTTATATAAATCATCAAAGGAATCTTTCACTACACACAACACAAGCTTGTCTATCTTTACACGAAACCACAGACTTCCTCGATAGCTTGCGTCGTACGCAATACCGAGTTTCACTAAACAATGATATGCTATTAAAATATTATTAAAACTAGACGTTATGAATAATAATAACCACTTTTTGAACTTTTGTAAATTTAATCCTTCAAAATGGACTTCATTTTTGGATTCGGAATATCGAAATTATCCTCGGGTGAAATTTTGGTATTTTTCTGAAAACATTCAATTTTTGATGAATAGTGAAAATACTGGGTTACTATTTAATAACCGACTTTTTATTTAAATAATTATTTATTTTATTTAAATTTGTTTTAGGTAAAAATTGATACATAATACCTCTATAAGTTCAATGCAATTCATTGGAGTCCTTTTATAATAATTTTAGAAATATAAAAAATTTATTGAACTTTTCACCGTCTTTTAGCCACCTCCTCGGAGAATTTCCAAATTCACATAAAACATAATATTACCGGTTCTATGAGTGGAATTTTGAAAATCCAAGAGACACGGTTAATATCAAGGACTAAAATGTGGTTCAATGAGATGAAAATAATTTTTGGTGAATAGTAACTTTTTACTTTTTTTTACCACGGTTAAAAGTAAATAGGGTAATTAAAGGTAAAAATGATATTATTATTACCCTAAAAAATGTTCTAATTCTATTGGATAAGTGTAATTAAACCCAAAAAAACCTTAGGAATAAAATATGACCATTTATCCCCACTTGGATTAGATTAGGACATATATTATTAATTTATTTAAAGAAGGGTTAAAATAGTTAAAATCAATGTTTAATAACTAAATCATTTTTAATATAGGGTTACACATATGATAAATTAGACTATAAATATTCATTAGAAATCTAAAAATATTTCCTACATAATTGAATTTTATTTTTAATTTTTAGACAATAAATAATTTAATTTATTTATGACACAGTGATGATGCAGTAATTATATTATTAATGAAATATTGACATAATTGATGTTATAAATACCCAAATAAATGTAATTTGAGACTTTTTATGAATTAAAATAATTTTATATGTTAATATGACATGTTATTATTGATTTAATTAACTTTTTTCGAACTAATATTTCTGTTATGATTTTCACAAAAATCAATTATCAAATAGTGTGAAAATTTACATAAAATAGTATTTAAAACAAATATTATATTATTAATTGTTATTTTATTCCTAAAAATATAAGGTTCGGTAAAATGACTTAGATAAGGTTATATATATTAATAAAAAACAACTTGGGGTTAGTTTGGCTTGTTAGAGTATGTTTATTAATCTTATAGTGTATGAAAATAAGAAGACACGGTAAAAGTTAAATTATCTAACTTAAAGTTAAATCTAAATGATAAGGTTAAAATAGATACCTAAACTTGTCTAAATTATATTGGATGAGGTTATTTCGACCCATCCCCACCTTAGCTCTTAAATAGATCAATTTGGGGCTATTAAAAACCGAATATGACTTTATAATAAAAGAATATTTTTAGTTTTTCCAAAGGTTCCCCTCTACTCCCTTATAAAAGGGCACCTCCTCCCACTCTTCCTCACACCACTTTGAGCCTTCAAGCTCGTCCAACCCTACCAAATTATCTTCTCAACTTCCCTAGAAATAACCTAGAGGTCCCGGTCTTCTTCAAAGACCAATTTTAGTGCCCTAAGAGGAGGTCTCAAAGAGGCGCTTCAAAAAAGAGGTAATGTCTGGTACCGATTCTTTCAACTTTATTTCTTCTTCCACTTATTCTGGTTAAGTTGTTTCATTATGAAGTAATACCATCAGTATCACTCATATACTGATATGTTATTATAAGTATGAAACAACCCTATTTCATCATCTATCCATCCTATGGAAAATGAAATCACCGGGCGGGCGTATGTACGGAATACCGTCCTCACGCCGTAGTGTAATCTATTTTCCACCACCACCATACGTGGATGGGTATAATGGTGTAAATAATAACTATATATGATTATTGTAAAGTGATATTGATTATGAAATAGTATACATACACTCCAATACAATTCCACGATCATGGGAATGATATCATCACTCCTGCGTACGTATGGAATACCGTCTCCACGATGTGATGCGACTCGTTCTACATGATTTTGATTGAATAATGATAACATAGAGAATTGAGTGAATAAATATGATATGTATTACACTAATACCATTCTGTAAATGAGGTATCTATAACCTAAAAAGAATAATAAGAATTTAGTCGACAAAACACGCATAAGAACAAAAAGCAATAAACACCCAAATAACAAGTAACAATGAAATATTACTAATAAGAAGCTAAGAATTTGACCATATATGATATCATAAAAATAATTATGATTCTGGAATAAGTCAATAACATTATTTAAATCATTATACAGGAGTTTTGGACACTTGTGAAGCAAATCGTACCAAATGTAAGGGAAAATATCGCAATCTCAATTTTTATCCGAGATTGTTTATTATTCGGTATTTACTGGGGCATAATTATCATCCACATCCATGTTTCTTCAATATGTTATATTATTTCTATCCTCCGAAACAAAATTAAGTCCAATTCTACCCTTAGGTGAGTATTTAGTAAAATATATGAAAGGAATATTTTTTCGTTTTTCGTATGAGGTACTTTTTGACTTTTCCGGCCAAAGTACGAGAAAAATGTCTTTTTTTAACATATACGGCATGAATGGATTTTTAAAACATTATTTCCAAGAAGCTTCCTTTAAAATTTTTCAAGTTTATTTTTAATCAACTTATTTTAGTTTAAAATTATATGACATTTTAAGAAAGGAAAATGTTTTTGAAGTAGAAAAGATATTTTCCTCAAGAATAGAGTTCAAGTGTTTTATCAAAATTATTTTCCATATAAGATAATATAGGGTTCTGTTTCTATCCCTATTTTTTTACATTGATTTGATTATGTTATGATGGAATTATTTTTATGATGAAATTTTATCTTATATGGATTATGTTATGATGGCATGATGTTTAAGATTCCCATTTTTATTACATGGGTTATGCTATGATGTATGGTTTATGATTTTGTGGAACACAAAAGAATGGTATCATTATGAGATGGGTGGGACCTATATCTCCCTCCAATGCATTGGGTAAAGATTTATATCTCATGAGATAGACATGGATGGAATGGAAGGTTAAACCGGTTCAGTGAAACATGACTGAAACGTGGAGTGAACTCGGTTCAGAAATGGACATTGTCCACTAAGATAGTCTTTGCAATGAGTCTTGACTAATAAGAATTGATTTTCTATGATTATGTGTGTATGCCAAAAAGTTTCATGTTTTAATTTATGATTATTGGGATTACATTTCACTACTATGATTTATCCCATGTTATGAAATTATGAACTCTTTTGCAGGTTAAGATTTCTAAAATGTTTTGTTCTTATGAATATTATGTGATTGATATTTCTTTTGTTTACCCTTACTAAGAATTTGAGCTCACCCTTTTGTATGTTTTGTTTTCCCAGGTCAGGAATAAGGTTATTAAGTAGGATATTCCAAAAGGGACTCTAGATATGATGAAATAAATGGGAGACAATGTAGATGCTTTTTGAACCAGTTGTTTATGTTTCCCAGTTTCTAAAGACTCTATACATATACAGTCCTTTCCTCATTTTGTTATATGTTGTAATAAGTGTGCTACAATTCTGAAGTAATAACAATGTATGTAAATTATGGGTTGTTATATCTGGGTCGACGCAAAGGCGCAACACCGTCGTGACATGTGGAGTAGAGCCAGACCGGGGCGGGCCGCGGCGGCGGGGCACAACGCTGTCGCGCCGCGCCGGAGCAACAAGGGGCCTCGGCCGGGGCGGGCCATGGTGGAGGGGCATGACGCTGTCACTTCATGCCGGAGCTTCAAGGGGTCATTGCCGGGGCGAGCTGCGAAGGTGGGGCGTGGCGCCGGCACGCCACACCGGTTCAACAAAGCCGTGACCTAAGGCTGTGGCAGATCTTCCGGCCGCCGGTGCCAACAAGAGGCGGGACCAGAGGGGGTCCCGTGGTTACCCAAGGGCCGGCCACACAGCCGTCCATTTCGAAGAACAGGGGGGTGTAACCACCCCAATCAGTGGCTAGGGTGGGCCCCACTAGGCACCGCCACCCTGCCTGGTCGGCCAGCCACGCCGTCAACCGCGTGGGCCACGCAGGCCGGACCGCGCTGGCCGGGCTGGGCCGCCCGCGCTGGGCCAGGCCGCCAGAGCTGGGTCGGGTCGCGCCAGCCAGGCCGGACCCAGACTAGGGTCGGTTCGACCCTGTTTTGGCTGACCCATGGGGTGTTGGGCCGGGTCGGACCGAGCCCAGACCCCCCTATTTTTCGGACCGTTTTCGGTTAAACGGACGTACCATGAGCTATGGACCTCCGATCGATGCACCATCAGTTGCATAGGATTCCTTGGATCGAGACGGTGGTTTTGATATATTACACACAAGGTTTCAGAGATGTTTGGTTATGGCCGGGTTGGTTTGAAATCAAAACCAACTGGGCCCTCGGAGCGAAAACACTTATAACTTGAGCTCCGGACGTCCGATTGACGTGCCGTCGACTTTGATGGATTCCTTTTGTTGAGAAGGTTCTTTTTTCATACTTCATCTACGGTTTGTATGTAGTCTGAATATGGTCGGGTTGGTTTTAGCTTAAAAACAAACCGGTCCCCTGGAATGAAAAAGTTAGTAACTCATAGACAGGGCGTCCGATTGACGCGCCGTCTGTTGAGTTGAGACCCCTATAACGAGGCGGTCCTTTGTGATACTTATACGTGAGACTTAATGACACTTGGATGTAACGAATAGTAGCTTGTGGAGCGGACCCTCCCAGAGATGAGCGTACGAAGTTCGGAGACCGAGTAGTTGTATACCTGACGACTGCTTGACTAATTTGACTCGTAGTGAGTTGGTTAGCCCATTGGACGGAGCGCTCGGTATTTGGTGGCATACCCTCAGCAGACAGAGCGCCCAGTATTTGGCAGCAGACCCGTGATACTCAACAAGATAATTACCTCAGCAGTCTATGGTTTGTGAGTAGTGCCTCAGAGTCATGACAAGGCCACTGTACTCAACAAAGGAGGAGTTCTCCAGCATTTTTGGTTTTGATAACGAAAATCCTGGTTTGAGCTGAGTCAATGACCTTTGTGTTTACCTCATGATTGTGATGGGTTACATGATAACATAGGTATATGTATGGGCATATAACTATGTAAAGTTTAACTATTGATATTTTTCTTTTTGGTTTATCCTTGTTGGATTTAGTGAGACCTTGAGGGTCTCAGGGTCCCTACTGAGTATCGTTATACTCACCCCTGCACGGGCTATGCCCAATCCTTGTTGTGTTGGACGCAGACGATGGAAAAAACTAATCGTGGTTGAGGATTTTAGAGCAAGACAATACCCAAAGGTGTACTTCACGACGAGACGGTACCCGGAGGTGACAGATGGACGTGGAGAGCGGAGGTGTCCATCTGTACCTACCCTTCATGTAGGTGCTCCGGAGGACGATCCAGGAGCATCTGGACACCATCCTGCTGTTTTGTATGTACCTTGTACATTACTGTTGGACTTGTATTTCTGGCCCCTTTACTTTCCAGCACTTCTTTTGTTATATAGTGTTTACTTAGTGTTTGATTCCATGTGTACTCTGGTTGTGTGTGTTTACGTTTCATAAAGGCAATGCCTTCCCCTTTTATCGGGATTTATGCCTTTGGTGCTATTTACCAGCCCCTGGCCTATGGAAGGCGGGCATGGGGTAGTCATGTCATGGTCCCCGAGGACAGGTCATGAAAAGAGAGATTAGAAGAGGGATGCAGAGTACTCTAGAAAAGAAAGTAAGTAAAAAGTGAAGAAGGGAAGAATATAAATTAAAATTGAAATAAATTTTCAAAGAAACATAATGGAATATGCTTATTGGGAATGATATTTTATTACAAGTGTCTAGAAAAGTCCACCAAGACCATGATTATAAGGGAAATAAAGAAGTCAAAAATCTGAAATGCATCATCTGAAAGCATATGAGACACTATTCACATTATTTTCATATATTTTAATGATAATTTCCCTTGAAAATTACAAGGGAAAAGGCCATGCTTATGCAGTCACAACAACTAAGGTTAATGTTCTAAATGATATGGTGGAAGGTACTTTAATCATATCTTCAAATTTAGAAAAAGATTTATTTGATTCTAAATCATTCCATTATTTTATATCTTCATAGTTTTCTATAAAAATTAGATAATTCTAGATCACCTTAAAAAGGGAATTTTCAGTCAAAACTCATAGTGGAATCCTTATTGTAACAAAGTTGTGTCAAGAAGTTCATATTTTGGCACATAAATGTACTCTAATTACTGATTTAATTAGCATAAATATGGTTGATTTTGATATAATCCTTGGTATATAATGAATTTTAAAACATAATGAAAAATATAATTTAAAATAGAAGGAAATTATGATTCATGATGAAGATATGAAATTTATTATCTTTAGAGGGGATAATTCATCTTCTCAATCATATCTAAATCCACCTCTTCTAGCTCTTATAAATGTGATTCTTAGGGAAGAATAGTAGAAAAAACCTACTTATTAAAAAGGTGATCTTCAAATTAATGATGTACCTATTATACAAGAATGCATTGATGTATGTCTATAAGAATTACCTGGACATCCTCCTAAGCAGTAAGTTGATTTTTCTATTGATTTAATCATTTATGCAAGACCTATATCAAAGAACCCCTATATAATGGCCACGATGGAGTTAATAGAGTTAAAAATTGACAATATAAATTGATTGGTAAGGGAATTATGTGACCAAGAATTTTTACTTGGGGAGACCTTGTGATTCTTGTTAATAATAAAGATAGATCTTTGAGGTTGTATATTATCTATTGGGAGATCAATTCCATTACGATAAAGAACAAGTATCTGCTTCCTCGCAATGATGAATTATTTGAACAATTTAATGGAGATCAATATTTCTCAAATATTGATCCCCAATCTGGATATCACTAATTTCATGTAAATATATAATATATTCCAAAGAAAATTTTTCTAACAAGGTATGAACATTATGAGTTTACAGTAATGCCATTTGGACTAACTAATGAACCATCGGTTCATATGGATATAACTAAGAGATTATTCAAGAAATATCTTAATAATTTTTTATTGTATTTATTGATGATATATCTGTGTACTCTAAAGGCTAAATGAACCATGAGAACCACTTTTGGATTGTTCTGGAGACTCTTAGAAGAAAAGTGTTATAATGGAAGTTTAGAAAGACTGAATTCCAGCTTCAAACAGTTTCTTGTCTGGAATATATTGTCTCCAAGGATGGAATCTCAATTGATAATGGGAAGAATAATGTAGTCCAAGAATGGTATACACCAATGAACATAACTATTGTATGTGGCTTCATTGGTTTAGTAGGTTACTATCAGTTTTTCTCATAACTTTCCATGATTATCTAAACCATTAACCAAGATTACTCGTATAGGGGTTAAGTTTATTTAGATAAATGAATGTGGATAATGCTTTGAATAACTGAAGAGGATATTAGAGAATGCTCTTATCTTGACTATACTGTTGGGAAATAGATGATTTGTGAATTATATTGATGTATAGAAGATATGACATGGTTGGGTTTTTATGTAGAATGATAGAGTTATTTCCTATAAATGAAGGAAATTAAAAGCGCATTAATAGAACTATTCAACTAATGATATTGGGTTAGAATATCTAACCATTTCTATGAGGATATAGATAAACTACCCTATATGGTGAAAGATGTGAGTAATATACAGATCACAAGGGATTGGAATATAACTTCTCATAGAAATAAATCCACATGAGGTAAAGGTGATGACTCAAGATACTCATGGATTATGATTTTTCAATACACTACCACCTTGGGAAGGAAAATAAGGTAGTATATGCATTGAAAAGGATGGATTATTGTGTTCTGAACAAAATGAGGATTTATAGGGATCCAGTGTAGATGGATATAGTAAATATTGGTATGAGAATTATCATATAAGGTGAAACATCACAACTTTTTTAAATGGTTTCCAAACCCTCATTATTGGAAGTGATAAAAATTTCTCAATCTGATGATGATAATTTTCAAAAAAAAATTAAATATATGAATGATGGGAAATTAGTTTATTTTGGTTATGAAGACTAAATTTTAAAATTTGGGAAGAGGATTTGTGTTTCCTCTATGCCTGATCTAAAAAGGGAATTATTGGATGATTCTCATAGCTTGAATTTATCTATAAACCCTACTATTAATAAGTTGTTTAGATATTTGAACGAACATTTTTGGTGTGATAATATGAAGTGTGAAGTTGGTGATTATGTATCTAGATGTTTAGTTTATCAACATGTGAAGGCTGAAATTTAATATCCTAGAGGAGTTATGCAACCTATACCTATTACTACATAGAAATGGGATGAAACTACTATGTATTTTATCACTAGATTACCAAATAATCCATGAAATAATTATTCAATATGGATAATTATTGATATACTTTCCAAATATACACATTTCCTCACATTGAGGGAGGATTTTCCTCTAGAGAACCCTGAATGAATCGGTATTAATGTTTTTTAATGAGTTAATGCTATAGCTCTATCAATTGTGTTAGATCTAGATCCCCATTTTACATTAAAATTTTGGAAGAGTCTTTAGGTGGATCTTGATACCAAGATTCATTTGAGCAGTAGTTATCACCCTCTAACCTATATACAGTCAAAAAGGAAGATCCAAAATTTATAATAAATTTTGAGGCCCTTCTCACATAACTATCAAGGTATGTGGGATTAATATTTACCTTTGGTCGAATTTTCCTATAAAAATACTTTCAATTCAAGTAATCAAGTGGAACCATCTGAAGTGTTAAATTTCCAGATATATCATACACCAACTTGTTGGTATGAAGTTGGTTAAAGGAATCTTATAGGCCCAAAAGTTATTGAAGAGGCAATGAGAAAGTTAAATACTATTCATTATCATATTAATGCATCTCAAGGTATAAAAAAATATTTATGTTGACAACCAAAGAAAGGATTTGGAATTTCAATTGGGATATCATGTCTTTCAAAAATTATCTTTGTGGAAGGGTGTCATATGGTCCAATAAGAAAGGGAAACTTAGCCCTAGGTACATCATACCATTTTAAATTCTTGAAATAATTGGAGGTGTGTCTTGGTTTGGTGATGCCACGTATCCCTTTTAAAATACATGATGTCTTTCAAATCACATTGTTAAGGATGTATATTCCAGACCCAACGCACGAACTCTCCTACGAAGAAATATAAATTGAACTTAATTTTTCTTACTATGAAGAGCCTATCAAGATTCTTAACACTAGAGATCAAGTATTGAGAAATAGAAGGACTCGGCTGGTAAAATTTCTTTGAGGAAACCGTAATATGGAAGAAGCAACATGATAACTTGAGGATGGTATGAATAAGTACCACACTTATCTATTTAGAAGTAAATACTCAATAAAATTTTTAGGATGAAATTTTTCTAATTTGGAAAAAATATAACACCCAAATATTTTATGGTATGTATCTTCTTAAATAAATTTAATTTATTCGATTTCTTATGTTGCACACAATACTGATCTTAAAAGAACTGTTATATACTATTAAATATTATCATGACCATTAAAATAGTAATGTGACCGTTATTAATAGTAATATGGATATTAGAATATTAACATAACTTATGAAAGTATAAATAAAATTTTGGTATCTCATAAATGAAAATTTGATATATTTTTATCATGAAATAAGTAAATAAATGTTTTTAAAATGATAAATTAAGTTTTGGTGTTTTTGCGAGACATAAATGTTTATTTAATATTTTATAATTAATATAATTATTTAAAATAAAATTTATTTTCATAAAATAGATTCATAAGTTAATATTTTATTTAATTATAATTATATAATAAATTTATGAGACATAAATAGTTTTCATTGTTTTGTAAAATAAATTATAATATTAAAATCAATATTTTTTGAATAAATGATGATTTTATTTAAAAATTTAATTTATCATATTTATAAAATTATTTTCATAAAATTTATTTGTTTTAATCTATATATCAAAAAAAATTAGGCTAAAATTTTGGGATTTTTCTAAAATAGTTGAATTTTTTATTAATAGTGAAATACGACAAATTACAATATTTGACATTATAAGTTAAATACATGATTTTTTGAGACCTTTATGATATATTAACCCATTATTTCAAACTAACATGCAATAGTAACTGTACTTATTCAGAATAATCAAAAATATTGAGAGTTTTGAGACAAAATAACAAATAAATGAATAAAATAATAAACAAATACTCCACTCCTCCCCTATATATACCATCCTCACTACCCCTTAACATCATACCTTATAGGACTTTAATATTGTCTAAATTATACCCAATTACCTTAAAAATACTACTACCCATGTCAAATAATTTATGGTATTACCGAAATACCAAATCCAGGTGCCTTAAGGAGGCTCCCATGGAGACAATATTCAAGGGGTAAAATACTCCTTCATTCTTTTTTAAATTCTTTACTTTTCTTATCCAATTCTCAAATAACCTATAAAAAGTTGATTTGTAACTAAATTATCATATATATACACTATAAGTTTATTTTTCTTATTGATTATCCGCCATAAAATCACTACTTATATCCTTTTTGTCTTTAGAAATGAAAACATCATCCTTGATGTGTCGATTCACCGCCTTTGTAGATGAAAAGTTTTCATTTTACATTATCATTTTCAAGGATGGATATAAATCCATTAATATGGTTAAATAATAGTTTCATATACATATTTTAAGTTATATCATGTTCAGGAACCATTATATAAACATATTATTAAATAAATTGACACAAGTTTGTAATGGTCGTAAAAAATGCCATAATAAATTAAGACATTTTTATCTAAATTTTATCTAATTAATCATCCTCATAACATAAAAAAATGATATATGAGACAATTTTAAATTATTTAAGTTCATTAATAATAAATATTTTCTCTTTTTGAGGTTTTATTTCAATTTTACAAGATCTATCATACCTATACTCAAGGGAACTGACTATAAAACCATGAAAGAAACACTCCTGAAACAACAAAATTATACATTATAGATCTTAAAAATAGACATAAATTAACTTAATAAAATTATAATATATCAAATATATTTTTAACAGGTTATGAATTTTGTAATTAATGAATCTATTTTTATTATACAAGACATTAAGTGCAAGTACAAAATTCTTTTGTACATAAGTTAAGGGTTTCTCATCTCACTTTTACTTATGTGAGATATATTAATTATTAAAACCTTATTAATTATGTGTGGATTACATATTGAAATTTAATATATAATATCGTGAATCTATTTATCTTATTAGAATTCATTGTTACATTTTATGATCATTAATTTTATGGGTCATACGGTTCGACTGATTACGAAGTGGTAACATGATTCTTAACCCA
Source organism: Viscum album (assembly GCA_963277665.1). NCBI lineage: Eukaryota > Viridiplantae > Streptophyta > Magnoliopsida > Santalales > Viscaceae > Viscum > Viscum album. Next base: position 585,244,876 of record OY728120.1, read on the forward strand.
ATTATCAGTCTTTGGGTTAAAATCTTACTCTATTGACTATGTCATGATATGATTATGTGTGAAACTAATTTTTATTTTATTATGTTTTATTTATAGATTTTTATTTGGATTTACATATTATACACATAATTTATTCATTTGGTTAATTCAGACACTTTCTTTTAAAAATACTCTTTTAAATGTTTTGTTCAAAATTTCAAAAGAATGATTTTTTAAAACATATACCACAAGAGTAGCTTGTCAGAATTTCATGATGAAATAATGAATTTATGAATCCTTTAAAATATTTAAATGTTATTTTAAAATAAATATTTTTCTTTTATAATTGAATAGATTTTAAAATAAATTATTTCCAAGTAAATTGGTATTTCTCTCAAGAATTTATCAATGATTTTATGAGAATATTTTCATCTATGACAACACCCTTTGTTCGATCCTACACATAATTGAGGTTTAACTCTTATGATACCATTTACTATATTTTATTGAATAGTTTATGATCATTTTTACCATAGAAGTTCTATTTCAATACTATCCATCACATTACACTGAATGGTTTATGATTATGTTTTTTATTTGGGTAAAGTTATTAACATTTCATATGATAGTTTCAATATGAATGTATATATTGATTATGTTTCACCCGTTTCATATGATAAATTTATTGGACTTTGTATGTGATGGGAAGGGCCTACTATAACCCATCTATACATCAATAGGTATCATTAGGCAAACTAGTTTGGGTATTGGAAGATGTCTTACCCTATTGTGTGTGGTCACTTAGTTGAAGCCTTGATGATATGTTTATAATTTCCCATATTATGAATTCTATCATTATGAGATTAGGTATTTATAATCCATGTAATTATTCCACTAGTAGAAAATCCATGGTTAAATTTTCACATTATTATTTATATGGAATTTTTTGATTAGCTTTTATTATTTCCATATTGTGCTCAAGATATTATTTTAATGTAAAGTGTTTTTTGTTATTGACCTTAATTTTGTTTATATTTATTAATTACTGCTTCAAATGTATGGTTCCCTTACTAAGTATCTAATATCACCCCCTTCTTATTATTTATTTTTCCCCAAGATGAAAAGATGTATATTATGATTAACATGCCGGGATAATATAAGGGAATAGTGGTGTTTCCAATGGATTAATTATGTTTTATTTCATTTAAAGATGTAATGTAACACTTATGTTTGTATTTAGTTTCACAAATATACTAAAAAATTAGGTCCTTTGGGATGTGATCAATTGTACTTAGTACTAATGTAATAATGTTACCTCAAACTCCGGGATAATGGATATAGGGTCTTTAAAGGAAATAAAGAAAATCATGATGTTCTACCTACAAGAAAGATGGAAAAGAATATAAAATGAAAAATAATAAGGGGAATGAGAAACATGTTATGTTAGAGGGAATTCCCACATCTTTATTGAAATATTCCCTACCCATACAACCCACTCCATCGTTGAAACAAAAATATAAATAACATCAAATAATCAAGTTCCATGGACTTTTTTAAAAGATTTATGTCAAAAATCAATTCATTCATGCCTTAATATGGATTACATCATATCAAAAATCTCTCAAACAAATTATTTAAAATAAAAAAAGTTATGAATACTTTTCCATTTATAGCCTCACTAAAGTGTGTCATGTTGCTATTAAATATAGAAGGCCTCAAAATCATATTGATCTTGGGGTGTTTCATTCTTTTCACATTATGGAATAGTGTCTAATATAACTATATTGGTTTTATTGGCTCCAAAATATATCTTTCCCCATTCTCACTATTTAAATAGTTTAGGATTGGTGAATTTCATCCCACCACAATTATTTTACAGTTTCCATAGTGATATTTCCAACATATAATAAGAAAGGTAGATGTCTTGATATTTGGAGTTGGTATGTTGTTTTTTCAAATTTAATTTATTATTTTGTTCAGGGGGGGAAGGTGGACGTAGTTGAGAACCAGGAGGTGAGGATTGCCTCACCTCGAAGGCGGACAAAGAAAGATTACTCTACTATTCCAAAGCCGATGTCCACTAGGTCAACGATAACAAAGTGAGGCGGGGCATGTCTAAGTAATGGTATGCAATATCCTAATGCATTTATTTCTTTAGAGTGGTTGAATTTGAGGAGGAAGTATGCCAAAATCATGAATCATTATGAAAGCTCAGAATGGGAATCAGTCACTGCGGAGGAAGATTTCTATCATGGGTGTGGCGAAGGGTATGGTTCTGATGGTTTCTATTTGTTTTTTTTGGGCTTGTGTTCTTCTATACTGAACTTTTATATTATTTTAATAAATGGTCGGAGGTTAGCCTCTAACTGAATTTCTGGGTAGGTTGGAATTTCATAACCAAAAGGTGTGATATTATTAATGTTTCTAAGGGTCATATTTTTTTATGCTTCAGGAGAAAAAGAGGATTTTAATGTGTTTGAAAATGTTAAAGGACCCATATTAAGTGATAACTTATCAAGGATGGGAATGTTTGAGGTTATGTACTCATTAGATCATCACCTGAAATATGATAAATTATCCTCAAATAAAGAAACAATTTTGGATGTTATAAATAATGTTTCCCAAATTATCGATTTTGCTTAAAAAGTGAATCTGGAATATTTTATTGATTTGTAAAATTATCCCTATCCTTCTATGACGAGTGGTGTTTAAGATTAATTTTATGATTTTGAGCACAATTACAATTTGGTTGATCTTAATGGTCCATTTATTACCTATAATAAAATAAATGACCTATTTGGTAAGGTTTAGGGTGAGTTATTATAATAATTTGATAATTTTTCCTTGAAAAGAAACATGAGATTTAATCTAGAAACTTAATATAGTGGTCTTACCGATTTGGAAAACCCTGAGTGAAAATTGAAATTTTGTTTAGAAATTGAAAATATTTCTAGTTTTAAAGCTCAATTTATGAAACATATTGATGATATTGGACAACCCCATCTGATGAATATTACTTCCACTAATCGAACTCACAATTTTTAGCTCAAACCACTCCATGGACACCTAAAATGCTCATTTCTAGGTGAAACTCAACACTTATAGTAATAATATGTACTGGATTTAATAAAAATTAAGTTTTTTTTGACTATTTTGAAAATTTTCAAGACTACAATATGTTTGGCTGAAGCTAACATCAAAGGGATTAACCCTTTATATAGCATGCATAGGACTCCTATGGATAAGAAACATAGAGTATAGGGTAAAATGAAAACAAATCCATACATGAAAGAGTTTGGGAGAGAATAGTTTATTAAACTGTTAGATATTAGAATAATTTGTCCAATCTCATATAGTGCTTGGTTCAATATAGTTCAATTAGTTACAAAGAAAGAAGGATTGGCTATTGAAACAAAAAAAGAATAAATAAATTTAGGTTAAAAAAGTAACAAAATGGAGAGTCTATAATGATTACCTGATGATTAATTATGCCACTAGACCAAATAATTTTACATTTCCATTCTTAGAACAAATTATTGAGAGGTTAGATAGGAATGAGTTTTCTATTTTTTAAACGAGTATTCTGGATACAACCATATCACCATTTGTCTAAAAGACTAAGAAAAGTATAAATTATTATACTGATTTGGAACATGTTCCTACCAATGAATTCCCTTTATACCATGTGGTTATTTAGCCACATTTTAAATGTGTATGATGGATATTATTTCTGAAATGATTGAGTGGATCATTGATGTTTTTTTGAATTATTTTTCTACTGTTGTGAGCACCTTTGGGACCTATTTATAAAATCAGGAATTAGTTTTGGAGTTATAAATAGAGACCAAATTAGTCCTAAATTGATAGAAATTCCATTTCATGGTGAAGGAGGGTATTATTTTAGTTTATATGGTCTCTTAGATGGGTATTGAGTTTGACAATGGTAAGATAAAAGTAACCCAAAAATTGTATCCTCATGAAAATATAAAGGGTGTCAAAATATTATTAGGACATGTCAATTTTTATTGGATGATCATTAAATAATTTTCAAAAATTAAAAAATCCTTTATATTCCATTCTGAATAAAGATACACATTTCCTATTTTATGAATTTTTTTTAGAATATTTTAATCTACTTAAGATGAAATTCATTTAATAACCCATAATTATTTCACTTGAGTGGAAGGTATAGTGAACCTATCCTTTTACAATTATTATTACATGATTTTAAGAATAATTAACCCCTAATTACAAGCCAAGGATTGTAAATTATAATGTATTTTGAAGATTATATACATAATTAGAATATATGAAATCAAAAAATAAAAACATATTTTATTTAATATTCATAAATAGATCCTAACTTACTTTTAGTTCTTAAATATTCCTAGGATAACATAGGGAATACATGAACAAAGGGATGAGATAAAAATCCTAGTAAGGAAAAAAATAGAAGTAAGGCATAACACATGGGTTAGAAGGCGTAATATATTGTCATAAAAAGGCAAGGAATAAGAATAGTCATAAGGAAGAACGACATTTAGAACATGGAATCATTTAATCATATCATCATAGGAATGTAAATACAACATAAAACATGAAATAATAATGATTCAAGGACAAATTCCAAGACCATTATAGGTGTAATATCATGAGTCAAGGCAAATTTCCACTAATACAAAATACACCTTTAATAGTGCTGGTTATTATAGTTGCTATAAAAAATGATGATAAATGACATATTTATTAGTGATAAATAAATCACAAATAAATTTAACCTTTTATTGGCATGTATTTTTTAGAACTGATAAAAGGAAACATTTTTAGTGCTCTATTTTTAACACTAATAAATGCATTATTTATCAACATGTTATTTTTCGCCCTAATAAAGGGTATCCTTTATGAGCACTTTATTTTTAGCGCTGATACAAGGTGTCCATTATCCGTGAATTTTTTTAGTGATGATTAATATTTATATATATAAAATGAAATAATGAAATGAATAAAAAATTAAACATGTGTCTATTAAAACATTATTAAAATTGTTATTACTTAAATAATTATTGATAAAAAAGAATAGATTGATTATAAATTATTAATTATTAGACATTTTATTAATTATATAATTATAATTAATAATGTATTATATATTCAATATGTAGATATATATTAATATATATAAATATGATTTATATATTACAAAATATTGATACACTTTACATTAAATAGTCATATGTTTATTGAATAATGTTTTATAATTAAAAATTAATATGAATTAAAAATATTGATTATAATTGCATAGTAGTCGACATATAACTTAATGCCATTTGATTTTTCAATTTAATATAGATCAAATTTGTTTTATATTGATTTTACAAATATGTGATTAATGCATTTTTATATACATTGAATAAACACCAAACTTATCCATTTTTTTAAATATAGTTAAAGTGTACTACATAATTTATTCAATTTCACACAATTTTAACATAGATGCATGCACATAAAAAGAGGTATTCACTAATAATATTAAAAAAATATTTGTAAAAAAATATTTATAAATAAAAATATTTATAAATTCACAGTCACTATATTTATATAATTATAAATAAATAAATATTTTTCCAAAAATTATTTATATAATTATAAATAAATAATTATATATATTTAAATAATTATTAAATTTTTAGTAAATTTACATAAATAACTAATATATTTACTGTATTTATATTAATATATATTTATTAAATATATATGTATAATTATATAAATATTTATAATGTTATGAATAATATTTTTTAAAAATATTTCTAAAATTAGAAATAAATAATTATAAAATTATAATAAGAATATTTCAACAAAAAATATATTTAGTATATTGATATATATATATATATATTAAGTATTTATAAATTTTTATAATTTTTATATTTATATTTATAAATCCTTTAACAAAGATTTGTTAATAAGTTATGATAAAAGATTCTTTATCAATACGGAAAAAGTTCCGATAAAGATGAGGATTTATGAGTGCTAAATAAAGTACTAATAAAAGAAAGATATATCAGTGCTCTAATTTTAGAGATGATAAATATTGGTATTACTAGCACTAAACATCCCTAATAAATATTCTATTTATCATCAATTATGTTATATGCGTCGATAAAAGTGTCCCGATCTTTTTTAAAAACCCTAAGCATTTGTGAACTCATCACTATATTAGGATATTTCCACTAAATCCACCAACTTTTGGCACTCCTCCTCTGTGAATCGAAGTTCAAATTACACCACTCGACTGTTGCTGGTGCTCAAGTTTCAAAAAAATATTGTCTAACATCATATTTTCGATTGCGATTGCGATACGGGTGGGGTTTTTCATCAGTTTCTTGTAATTTCTCCTCCCGAGGTATGTGGTTCCATGACCTAAAAATTTTAGATAATTTAATTTGATCACTTGGTAAATTTTAAAATACTCTATAGTTTATTTTGGTGGTGCGAACATGTTTCATAAATTCATTAACATGCATTTGTGTTGAAAATAAATTTTCTAAAGAGAAATTTTTATGTTTCTATATATGCCTTATTGTGAAAAATTAGTATAAGTGTCCAATTAATTGTTTGAGTAGTGAGAAATGTTTTTTTGTTGGTGATTAAGGTGCGCGTGGGTTGAAAATGGATTTTTGATGGGAAATGGATCATTTTGGTCATGTTAGTCTTATTGTGTGCTTTTGAGTATGATTTGTGAAGTGTTTCAATAATGAAGAATTTGTTTTAGAAATGAAATTTGGGATGTGGAAATGGTTTATTAAATGGATCGATTGATGTGAACTGTGTCTTCAAAAGGGTTTTCATGCTTTGTATTGGGTTTGGGGTTTTGTAAGGTAATATGGCTAAGTTGTGTGTGTCTGTTTTTGTGTGGTGTTCCGTAGAATGGTTTTATGGGTTGTTTGAAAGATGGAAATCATTTTTTTCAAAGGTACATAAATGTATATAGGTTTGGAATAATGTTCTTAATGTAAATTGACATACTTTTCCATGTTGAACATGTTGTACCCTTTTTAAAATCTTAATTATAAATTGTTTTAAAGGATGAAATGCATGTTATGAAAATGATTTCATGTTGTGTAAAAATTAGTAAAAAAGGGACTTGATATGGAATTTATTGAGAATTAGTGTAAACTATAGTTTTTTAATTGGATGTGTTCTATAAATTAGTTAATATATTTGTTAAATTATATAAGTGTTTCAAATAATGTTCGATGCGGTTATATAGTATGTTTGATTTTAAAAGTTGAATTTTCATCTGAACTTGTGTGTGTTTTTTAAATAAATCCATGCGGTTCGTCCCGGGGTTATTGTAGAAAACATTTTAAATTAATTCTTAACATACATAATATTTGTGAGGCATGTTTCTGAAATGATTTGGTGTGCGTATGTTTTCAAATAGGGTTTGGGTGTGTAAGTAGTGACACACAATGTGTAATTTGTTTGGCATGACTTGTGTTTGTAAATTTTATGTGTTAGTGACATGTTAATGTGAAACATGATTGATAAAAAATAAAAGGGAATCCTAGGTAACTGGGTAACTGGATTGTGATGTGTTAGAGAATCTTGATGTTTTCACAATAAAATCATTGTCTATAAAATTAATGTATTATTTCATATTTATGTTTAATGAATTTATTTTTAGTATTACTCATATAATAATTTTTTTCTTATATAGGTGGATTCTTTTATTTGAGTTGGGGTTATCTATCCATATTTCATTCTTCTTCTCCCTTAAAATATTTACACCCATGCCATTGTGCATTTATAATATTTTTTCAAGTTACCTCCACTTCATTTGAAGGAAGAGCAACGATGAAACCTCTGCTCAATCACAGGGGTAATATCGATGTTTTTATAGTAAAATTATTGTCCATAGAATTAATTTATTGTTTTATATTAATGTTTAATTCATTTATTTTTAGTATTACTCACATAATAATTGTTTTCTTATACAGGTGGATTGTTCTTCTTGAGTTTGGGGGATTTATCCAACTTTTATTCTCCTTTTCCCATAAAATATTTTCAACCATTAAGTGGTTAATTTAACACTTTATTTAAAGTTACCTCCACTGACTTTGCAATAAGAGAAATGATGCTTCCTATACACAATAACAGTGATAATATTGATGTTTAAACAGTAAAATCATTTCCCATATAATTAATTTATTGTTTCGTATATATTTTTAGTTCATTTCTTTTTAGTATAACTCACATAATAATTATTTTCATATATAGTAGGATTATTTTGTTCAAGTTGGGATGCTCTTTCCAAATTTCATGATTCATCTCCCCTGAAATATTTTCACCCATGTAGTGGGGTATTTTTCACTTTCTTTCAAGTTAACATGACTTCCTTTGCAGGAAGAGTAACGACACTATCTCTGCTCAATCACAGAGGTAATCCTGATATTTTTATATAAGAAGTATTATCCATATAATTAATGTATTGTTTCATATTTATGTTTAATTTATTTCTTCTTATAATTAATAACATAAAAATTGTTTTTTATATAGGTGGATTCTTTTTTTGAGTTGATGTGGTTTGTTTGAACCTTCTCATGTAATGTTGGCCGTTCGACAAAGAATGTCAATGGAAATTGTGATAACATTGACTATTAAGATTGTTTTTTATTGTATGTAATAATTTTTATTTATGTAATTGTATAAAAAATATTTCAAATTTCTATAATATAATTTTTTTCTTCAATAAATTTCATTTCATTTAAATTATGTATAAGGGATGGTTTCCGTTGATATATATGGTGTCTTTCTGGGTATTTTGGCGTGCTGTAACAACAAACTGCAATAGTGTTGTAGTGAGCTGTTACAACATACTATAGTATGGACTTCAATCAATAATTTTTAAAGTGATGATAAATAGATTCTTCATCAGTTCTTAAAAAAGTGATGATAAAGAACTCATTTATTAGTGATTTTATAGTGCTGATAATTAAATCTTTTAGTGGTGCTTTGAGAAGTGCTGATAAATGTGTTTTTTATCAGTAAATTTTTAGAACCAATAAAATTAAAGAGATATTAACATTTCTCATGTTGTCAATGCTTTTCTATCACTAATAATGGTCATTTATAGTGTAGTTAAAGGCATGTTTTGTATTAGTGTTCCAAGACCATTGCACACGATTAACCATATCCCATAAAGGAATCGGGTTTACTCTCCATCCCAAAAAGATATCTAATGAGACTAGAAATTATCCAATGAATTGGAGAAATAATTGGGCCCACCCATAATAACATGTTATTGAATATGCATGTCACATAAATAATCAAACATAAACATTAGGGTTACACATGGAAAGAAATGGGTATCGTAATCATGTCATAAGGCATCAAAAAGGTATTATCATAATGTTGTCAATGGAATAATAGATTTAAATCATAAGTGGACATTTAATTGGAAAAATATTCTTATATAATGATAAAAAATGTAAAACTTAATTGAAAAAATGTTAAAAGTTAATTTAATAAACATTAAAAATGAGGTATTTTAGTGTTGTTTAAGGGAAAATATTATAGTCTTTTAAGAGAAAAAATCATAATTTTTTTTCTAAAAATAGATATGAACTAAGATAGTTTTTCACGATAAAATTACTTTGTTTATAAAAAATTTTCTGGATAAAAATATATTATTTAGTGTTTGTGAAAATAGGTAATAAATTGGGATATCCCCTTTAGTCATACTTTCTTATTGGGAAGAAATGAGAAGGGAACCTTATAAAACATGTTATTCTCCATCAAAGAAAGAATAATTGACCTAGGTTAATATTTTTGGAACATTTAAAAACAATTAATGAGTATTAAATAATAATAATTAATAATTTAATTAGGGTAAAAAGATAGAAAACGTAACCCGAAGGAAAAAATGGGGGTTCAGGGAGAATGTATTACCTTATGTCTGAAATTGTTAGGCACTTGAACTTAATGTCATGGATAATCAAATTAGATTAATTAATTAATTAATTAATTATATATTTTACTTGGATTTGATTTATTATAATTTAATTAAGTTAATTTATGGATTTTTTGATGAGTTATGATATTTTTGATTTCATCGTTCCAGGGGCATTTATTTCCTTGGTTTTCATGATTGGTTTACTTGTATCCTTGTATACAGAATAATGTAAAATGAGAATAGTTTTCCCAAATTGAAATTAAATTATATTAATGAACATTAATAATATTAATTTTTATTATATATATATATTTTTAGGTGTGAGTATTATTCATTAGATAAAACTGTAATCATAACCGTTTAGATTATTTTTGCATTTCTCCAATCATCAAAAACTAGTTTTTTATTAATTAATATTATGTATATATACTGGTTTTAGAACATTAAATAAGATGTAATACATTTATTATAATATTGTTTAACCATAAAAATAATTTTATTAACAAACTTGAATGCGGTAAGGGAAATTCAAAACCCATCATCCTTTAATGTGATAAATCAACACATCATGAATGATGTTTTCATTTTTAGAACAAAAGGAGAGGGGAAGTGAATTGATAATGGGTTATTTGATTAAAATAATAACATTACAGTATATAAAAGATACCATATTAATAATGTCCTATTGTTTAGGGGAGGTTAGGAGAGGAAAAGAAATCAAAATTAAAAGATAAGAAAGTGAAAAGAGAATACGTGAAAACAAAAGAGGATTTTACCTCTTGACTTCCTTGTCCTTGAGATCCTCCTTGAGGCACACGAGTTTAGTCTTTTAGTGAGACCAATGGCTCTTGGACATGGGGAAGAGACTGTGGAAGAAAATTTTGAATAATTTGGACAAGTGTAAACTCTTTTTAGCTATGAGGAGAAGTGGTGTAGAGGGGTGGTATTTATAGGGGATGATAGGTAGGTGTTTTTTTGACTATTTTAGTCATTTTTTATTATTTTGGCTCTAGCCTATCAATATTTGGGATTATTTTCACTAATTAAAATAAATATAGCATGTGATTTTGAGATAATTTTCACCTACATCATTCAAGACTCAACCATGACTCAGAAATTACTTTATTTACTTATAATGTATAATACCATAAATTACCATATTTCAATATTCACCAAAAATTCAACTATTTTAGAAAAATCTATAAAAATCACCCTAACCATTTGTCAAAGTGGAGAATTCAAAAACGAACTCCAAATTATTAAAATAATCTTCTAAATGTGAGAAATTTAAATTTTAATTAAAATAATCACTTATTCGAGAAATACCTATTTTAAAATTATAACTATATTTATAACACATCAAAAAATTAATTAAAGTCACATAAAGTTTACCTATAATAATAATAATAAAATATTAATTTATGAACCAATTTTATTAAAGATAAATTTCATTTAAATCATTATATTTATTATAAAATGTAAATAAAAATTTATGTTTAACAATAATATCAATATATATTTTACCATTTTTAAAAAATTTACTTACTCATACCAAGATATAAATATATAATATTTTCATTTATATGATAAAAATATATTATTTATAATTTTATAGGTGATGTTACTATTTAATTGGATAAGCTTCTATTCATAATGATATCATTATTATTCCAAATGCCATGTTACAATTCCATTAGTGTTAATTTCTAAATTTATATAAATACTTCTTATTTGTTAATTATTTATTTAAAAAGATTGAATTATGTTTTATAAGTGATCTTATGTGATTTATACTCTATTAAATAATTATAATAAGGGAAATTGAATGGATGGAAATATGGGCTGTTATATTCTTCCCCCCTTAGGAAATTTCTCTCCCAAAATATTATTTTACACACTAAGGTGAAAATAAGTGGCAGTACTTGTCCTTCATTACTTATTTTAGTTCCCATGTCACCTATTAGTACATATGGTTACCCCATAGTCCTTTCACAAGGTGAGTAGTCTTGTTGTGTAGAAATTTATCTCTATGGTCCAAGATCTTCACCCGCTTCTCTTTATAAGAGTGATCATTTTCTAACTGTACCACCTATGAATTCAGTTTATTTGAGGGATCTAGTATGTATTTCCTAAAGTGGGATATGTAGAATAAATACTATACTTGAGACATGTTTAGTGGAAGTGATAGTCAATAGGCTATAGATTTTGTAGGATCATGAATATCAAAGTGGCCTATGTACCTGGGACTTAACTTTCCTTTCTTCCCAAATCTCAGGATCCTCTTCCAAGGAGAAATATAGAGGAATAACATGTCTCCAACCTTATACTATAGGTCCTATTGATGATTATATGCATATCTCTTCTATTGAATTTGGGATGCTCAAATATGCTTCTTGAATGGTTTCCACCTTTTCTACCATTTCTTTGACTATTTGAGGTCCCAATAGCTTATGTTCACCGACTTCATCCCCACATGAAAATGTTTTATATCATTTCCCATAAAGGGATTAACATGGATCCATTTGGATTCATGAGTGGAAACTATTGCTATTGGATAACTCAAATATAGATAGGCTTTTGTCCCATACTCCCTTTAATTACATATAACATCATCTCAATATGTATTCTAGTGTTTTAATAGTTTGATCTAATTGAACATCATGTTTAGGATGATAATCCATACTAAATCTTAAATTTTTGTTTAGATAAAGTTTAAGACTTTTCAAAACAAAGTGGTAAATCCCAGATCTTGATCAGATATAATCAATAGTGGTAATCCATGCAACCTCACTACTTATCTGATGTATATTCGTGCAAGTTGATCGAGTGAGATGTGCTCTAAAAATTGTGATAAAGTGATTTGTCTTTATAAGAGGATCCATAATGACCCCTATAACAATATTTCTTCTGGATGAATTTATAATTCCAATGAAAAATTCCATGGTGATGTTTTCCCACTTCTACGTTGGTATGGGTAATGGTGTCATCATCCCTTTAGAATTTTTCCTTTCAAAATTCACTTGATGACAAACCATGAACTTTTATGTATAATCAGTGATCTACTTCTTCATATTTTAACAAAAAAGTTCTCTTAGATATCATGATACATGAATTTTATCCCTTTGTGAAAAGATATGGTTTAACAATGTACATCAGTCAAAATAACTTTCTTTTTCTTCATTTTGGAAGGAATAGATATTCTTTACCCAAATATCATGACTCCTTCCTCATCCATTTTTAACACTGGGGATTTCTCATTTCTTATGGATTCACCCTTTTTCAGAATTTCCACATCATTTCCTTGAGCATCCTTTATTTTCTCTATGATGGATTATTGATCAATCATTTTAGAAAATATTGAGGATTTTTTATACGTAATGATTCTCATGTTAATAATTTATAGGTCTATTCAGATTGGATCCTTCTCAATTCACATCATTGAAAATGGTGTAAAATCCTTTCTTCTGAGAGCATATTACACCTTCTTTTCTTTACCAGGATAGTAGTGGATTGTTCAGTCATAATCATTGATGAGATCTAACCATATTTTCTAGGTCATATTAATCTCCTTCAATGTGAATATATATTTAAGGATCTTATGATCAGTATATATCAAACACTTATCCTCATATAGATAATTCCACTGGATTTTCAATGAAAAGATCGTAAATTTCATCTCCAGATCATGCATGGGATAGTTTTTCTCATTAATTTTGAACATCCATGAGAATTATGCTATAAATTTAACATTTTTCACCAGTATAATGACTAATCCATCCTTTCAAGCTTAACTATAAACCACAAAGAATTCCTCACTTGTTGGTAGTGTGAGAAATGGTGTAGTGTTAGTCATCTTTTTCAAACCATTGAAGTATTACTCACATTCACTAGTTGAGACAAACTTCAATCCCTTCTGAGTTAGCTTAGTTGTTGGGTTTTAAAATCATTAGAAGTTCTTAAAAAATCATTGGCAAAACCTACCTAGACCAAGTCAAATATGAATCTATATTATAGATGTTGGATTGAGACACTCCTCTATTACCATTACTTTGGAAAGGTCCACAAATATTCCTTTACTGCTGATAACATTCCCCAAGAATGATACTCCCTCCATCCCAAACTCACATTTACTAAACTTTTAAAATTGTCTATCCCTTCAATATGTCTTTATAATAGTATTTAAATTCTCCTCGTGTTACTCCATACTCTTAGAGTGTATCCAGATATCATTAATAAAGTCTAGACCAATTTTCTCGAGGTAATATCTCAAGAATCTATTCATTATGTCTATGAAAAATGAGGGACAATTAATGTGTCCAATGGGAATCACTTTGAACTCATAGTTCTAATACCTTATTAAAAATTTATTCTTGGGAATATATTCCTTACACACCTTTAATTAATGATATCCCGACCGAATGCCCCCCTTAGAGAAATATTGTGCCCCATTTAGTTGATTGAACAAGTCATCTATCCATGAAAGGGGTTAATTGTTCTTTATAATTATTTTTTTGATATCATGATAATTAATGCATAGATTCATTGTTTCATCCTTCTTTTTGATAATTAATACTGACACACCCCATAGTGAAGCACTCAGTTGTATAAAACCCATGTCCAGATTCTATTGTAACTTCTTCTTCAGTTATTCAAACTCAATGGTGGATATCATATAGGGTTTCTTTGATATATGTAGACATCCATCATTAATTTCAATTGAGAACTCAATTTATCATTTATGAGGAAGACCAAACAATTATTTAGGGAATACATTAGTTTAGTCCTTCAAAATGGTCATGTCTTCGAGCATAATTCTCTCCTTTGTAACAATCATTTGATCTATATATGTTTTCTCATAAGGAAATAATATCCACAATTGAGATAATGATTACGTAGGAGATTCATCATTTTCCTTACATATGTATAGTATTGGAGGATGTCATGAGATTTTAAGAGTGATCTCCCTTTCCTGACAGTTGATTCTGTATTTTTATAATGATAGCCAATGCATGGACAATATATAATCAAACTCCACAAAAGGAAGTTAGAAATGAATTCCTATGAGGTTAAGTCCATAAAAATTAACTAGGGATGAGTTATATACTTTGGATGCAATAATTTCCACATTTTCTATTCTCACATATAAGTCAACCTCCATAATATAAAGTGGTGTATGAATAGTTCTAATAAACATGAAAGATTTGAAATAATTCATAGAACCAGAATCAAATATTACATTCTATATTGTTAAATTAATAACTATCATACCAATAACTACATCATTTTTGGGATCCACCTCAGTAGTACTGATAGAATTTTCCCTTCCTTGCGACGTTTGAGGTTGTTGTTGCTTACCACCAAAAATCCTTGTCTTAGGGAAATGGCCTGCATAATGTCCATGTTTCCTGTAGTTTAAACACTGAACTATAGGCTGAGTGTTGATCTAAACCTTCATTTATTCTTCCACATTAGTGAGATTATTCATATACCTTCCATATTCATTATCCAAATTCAATTATTAAACATTTGAAGCTACTAATGGTTTCCTTTATATAGTTCCCATGATTCTTCTTCCCACGACATTGACACATGGGATATTGGTGATTCTTTCAATCATGGGATTAATCTATTGATCCTCCCATATTAAACTCCATTTTTCTCTTTTCATCTCAGAGACCAGGTCACCACTAAGAGTCTACGATCTCAATTTCAACCTTAATGGAACAATATAAAATATCTTTATAGCTATCAAAGTCATGAATCACCAATTATTTTTGTAGACTTACCTTTTTCCACTAAAGAAGAGATCCACATTTATTTAGGTGTTAATGATAAAGTCATAGGTGTATAATGTATGTCTTGTGAATTTTGATTCATACCCCCTAATATAATCATCTTCCTTTTACTTTAGACTAAGTATATTTCTTTCTATGTTAAGAGGGAGAGTTTGGGGAAAAAATTTATTGAAAAATATATTCCTGAAATATTCTCATTTCATGGAATCTATTTCGTTATTAGACTTCTTGTTATTGATCTGTTTCTACCATTGATCATCTACCCCAAAAAAATGATAGAACCTTACATAACTTTCACTTCTTCTAAAACCAGAGGATAGAGAATATATTCTCAATGTAGTTAATCCATTTTTCCATGATGAGGGGATCCGATGATCCACTAAACATGGGTGGCCTTTGTCACATAAAGGATTCAACGACAAATTTCTCTTTCTTAGGAGATGGAGGGTGTTCCACACGATTCAAGTTATTATTTATAACTCGATCTTATTGATAAATCATTGTCATGATTTTTTATCACAATTTCTAGTTAGATTTTTCATTTTATTAAGGCAATCATAACACTGAATATCACATTCAATTTTGGTATGTGTTATCTTATTTATATCCATTGACAAATAAATAAATTAAAATTATATGGGATTTAATACTTAGATAATAAGCATATACTAAGGAAACATTGAGTATAGAAGGATAAAATTACAAATTAAATGAATATCCTAACGTTTGATTCCCTAAGTTTATATCTGTATTATCAATTATGATAGAATTATCCCTAGGTCTCACAATAGAGTGCTCTACTCCTAATCTCCAAAAATAACTAACCTATATTCAAATACTAAATATAGTGGTCCAATCCTTATATATAAATTACGACATGATTTTAAGCATAATTAACCAAAAATTATAATCCATGTATCATAAATTTCAGTTTCATTGGAAGATTTGATACATAATTAGAAGGAAGGAAACCAAAAATAAAAACATCTTTTATTTAATCTACATAAGAGCTCCTAAATTCCTTTAAGATATTACATATGTATAGGATAAAATAGGGAATACAAGAACCAAGGGATGATATAAAAATTCCAGTAATAGAATAAAGTTAGAAATTAATAATAGAACATGGGATATGAGTAATATGATGACTTAGAAAGAAATGAAATAAGAATAAACACAAAGAAGCATAACATGTAAAACAAGAGATCATGTAATCATAGAATCATAGTATTGTGAAAAAACATAAAAAATGAAAAAAATCATGAGTCAATGATAAATTCCAGACAATTTCATATGGAAGATCATGAGTCAATGATAACTGCCAAGACCATTGCACATAGAGGACCAAGTTTTATAAAGGAATCAGGTTTACTCCCTATCCCAACATGATGTCTCATTCGATTAAACATTACTAATTTAATTAGAGTAATATATGGGAACAACCATCACAACATTTTCATGAATACTTATTCTACATGAATAATCTAACATAAATATAAGGTTTACCCATGAAAAGAAATGGGCATCATAATCATGTCATAAGGCATAAAAAATGGGCATATCATGAATATTTCCATTTTAGAATATATTTAAATCCTTTTTGGACATTAAAAATGGAAAATAGGCATATATAATGATAAATAATTTCTAAATGAAGTGAAAACTTGTAAAATGATTGTTTAATAATATTTGGAAATGAGATATTTTAGTGTGGTTGAAGAGGAAATATTAAAGAGTCATTAAAGTGAAAAAAGCATAACTGTTTTCATAAAACTATAAATGAACTCAGATATTTTATAATGATAAAAATTTTGTTTTTATAAAATTATTGGTTTCTTAAAATAGATTATGTAGTGTATTTGAAAATAGGTAAGAAATTGGGAAATTCCCTATAATCGAGCTTTCTTATTTGGAGGAATTGAGAAGGGAACCTTATAAAACATGTAATTACCCATCAATGAAAGAATTATTGAGGTAGGTTCATATGTTTGGAACATACACAAAGAATATAGTATGATTATATAAGAATAAATAATAATTATATTTGGGTAAACAGAGAGAAAGCGTAACCTGATGTAAAAATGGGGTTTTAGAGAGAATCTCTTAACCTATGTCCGAAAGTGTTATTCACTTGAAAACAATGTCATGGATAAAAAATTTAGATCCAAAATGTAATTAATTTAGAATCTATTAGATATGTATTTGAGTTATTATAATTTTATTATGTTCATTTATGGAATTGTTTATGTGTTACGAGATTCAATTTCATCATTCTGGGAGTGTTCTTTTCCTTGGTTTTCCTGATTAGTTTACTTGTATACATGTATGGAAAATCATGTAGAATGAGAATTGTTGTCCAAAATTGAACATATATGTTTTTAATTAACTTCAAGAATACTAAATTTTCATATATATATATATATATATATACATTTCAGATGTGAGGTTGATTAATTTGGTAAAATGTTAATGATAACTGTTTAGATTATTTTGGAATTTTTTCAATCATCACCAACTAGTTCTATTTTATAAATATTATTACGTATATATACTAGTTATAGAACATTAAATAAGTTTTAATACATATTTTATAATCTTTTTTAACTTTAAAAATGGTTTTATTACCATTCATTAAGGTGGTAATGGAAATTGAAAACTTATTGTCCTTGAATGTGATATATCAATACATCACGAATGATGTTTTCATTTTTAGAAGAAGAGATGAGGGGATAAGAATTTATTATGGGTTTTATAATTAATAATATTATATTATATTATATAAAATATACAAGAGTTATCATGTCACTTGGATAATGGGATGAGATTAGAATAAATGAAAATAAAATGGAAACATAATAAACAAAAATGAAGGAGGATTTTACCTCTTGAATTCCTTCTCCTTAATAAACTCTTTAAGGATTTTGAGTTTGGTATTTTATTGATACAAAAGGATCCTACACATGAGGAAGATACTTTGGATGATTATTGGGTAGAATTCGAGCAATCTTAAATTCTTCTGAGGTGTTAGGAGAAGAGGTGGTGAGGGTTGGTATTTATAGTAGAGGGGATGGATATTTTTTGATTATTTTATCCATTTTTTTTATTTTGGCTTAAGAATATCAGTTTTTTGGATTATTTTGGCTATGTAAACTAAATAGAGAAATTTATTTCTAGATAATGTCAACTTAGATCATCCATGACTCAAACAGGACTAAAAAATTCATTTATTTTCTTATAATGTTAAATACAATAAATTACTATATTTCATGATTCATAAAAACCCAAATACTTTATAGAAATATAAAATATTCACCCTTAAAATTTTCAGACATTTATAATTCAAAAATAAACTCCATATTTTGAACATAATTTTATAAATATTATAAATTTAATTGTTAATTAAAATAATCATTTATCCAAAACATACGAATTTTAAAATTATAACTGTTATTATAACTCTTTGTAAAATAAATTAGGGTCTCATAAAATTATCTTAAAACAAAAAGAAAACAAAATATTAATATATAAATCTATTTTATGAAGAAAAAATTTTTTATTTTAAATCATTATATTAATAATAATAAATTAAATAAACATTTCTGTTTCATAAAAATATCAATATTTAGTTTATAATTTAAAAAATTTATTTACTTATTCCAAGATATATGTATATCATATTTTCATTTATAATATTCCTGAATTTTATTTATAATTTTATAGGTGATGTTACAATTCTATTGGATGGGTTATTATTCTTAATGGTCCCATTACTATTCCAAAGGTCATGTTACTATTCCATTGGTAAAAGTTCTTTAGTTTATATAAAAAATTATTATTTCATTAATTATTCATTTACAAGGTTTTTATTATGTTATCTAAGTGAATTTATGTGTTTAATACTATATAACATAATTATATGACGGGGAATTTCATTGATATAATTTTTAGTTGTTACAAAAGTTTCCATTTGAAATCATGTGTGATATTAATAATGTGGCTATTAGAGTAGTTCTAGGACAAAGGAAGGGTAAGAGGTTATATGTGGTGTACAACTAAACGATTACCAATGTAACAATTCCACTACTGAGAAGGAATTACTATCAATTTTTTTATTTATAAAATTTCATGTAGTAACAAGTAGGATATAAAGTTATTTTTTATAGTCCATTATACCTTGAAATACATATTATTTAAAAAAGAGAGAAAATATAGACTCATTAAGTGGAAATTTTTATACAAGTGTTTGATTTGAGAATTTGGTATATGTCTAAAGATGAAAATATCGGGCCTGATCATTCATCTAGGCTATCTATTACCCAAACTAATAATTCAAGAGAGATTAATTATTCCTTTATAAATGAAAAATATTCAATGACTTAGAGATTCAATATACTTGGTATGTATATTTTTATAATTTTCTGAAAGCCGGTTTCATTCCCAAAGACTTATCACTAATTCAAAGGAATAAATTAATTTCCAAGATTAAGTATTTTATGATGGATAATACTTTACTCTTTAGGAGATGTGTTTATGTCATTTTAAAGATATGTGTGATAGAGGATTATATGTTTTCCATTTTAAAGCATTTTCATTTATTATCATAGGGAGGTCATCATGGTTAAGATAATAATAATCAAAATGCTCTTCATGATGTATTTTATTGGTGCACAATTTTTAAGGATTCTATTAGTTTTGTTGTTAGGTTTGATAAGGATTAAATAATAAGAAATTTTTTTGGAGGTAGGAGTTGACTCATAAAGGTATTTTAATGGTTTATATTTTTGATGTTTGGGATTTGGAATTTGTGCTACTATTTCTAACTTCTCATGGAAATGATAATATTTTGGTAGTTGTTTATTGTGTTTCTATGTGGTTATAAGCTATAAAAATTCCCAAAAATAAACCCAGAACTGTGATTAAATTCATTAAAAGTAATATATTTTCAATATTTTTGGTTCCAATGTAGTTTATCACTAATAATAGAACCCATTTCAAAAATTTCAAATTCAAATAAATGACGTATAATTATAAATGTGATCGTAAAATTAGAAATAATTATCATACAAAATCTATTGGACATCTTGAAATTTAAAACTGGGTGTTTAAATAGATTTTTGAGAAAACTATCTATAAATCTATGAAGGATTATTAATTGAACACGAATGATGACTTTTGGGATTATAAACTTTATTTTAAAACTCAAAATATTATTTTACAAACATTATATTATTTCGAAAGTTGTTTCATTTTCCTATGGAGTTACAACACAAGTCATATTGGTTAGTAAAGGACCTCAAATTCAATTTTAATATTGATGGGTAGATAAGACCACTCGAGTTTAGTGAGTTTCATGATATTAGTAGAGAGTCCTAAAATAATGATAGGATTTTTAGAGAGAGGGATAAATCATTTAAAGATTATATCATCTAGAATTATTATTTTAAGGCTATAAAAACGTTTTTACATTTCAATTCTTTACAAAGGCTTTTTTTTTGAGAAAATTAAATCTATGTGGTATGAACCTTTCACCATCCTTATATTCCTTATAAATGGGGCTATTGAACTTGTAGAAGAAAAAAAATAAAACCATTTCTAGTTAATGTTAAAAAGATTAAAAACTTCTCTTAAAGGCCTAAAAGGGTCTTATATACCATTTATGTAATAGAAAATTAAGTTCACACTAAAGTAGAGCTGATGAATATAAATTTAGTGCTTCATGGGACTTGACCAATGGTAATTATTTATTGTTTCTCTATTTTTTTTATGAAGAATAATGTGATTCTATGAATTTTTTTTGTTACCCTATGTTTCATTTTTGTAATTAATTCATAACCTCTGTTAATTTTCTTAGAGAAGGATTTTGGTGTGGTGAAAATAGTAGAACATAGTCCTAATGGTCATCAATTCAAAGAGAAGTTTCATGGTGGAGATTTTTTGGACCAACATCCCTGAATTCTACATATATATACTTTTATATTAATATTTAATCATTTAAATCTAATGATTATATATTTAACTTGTAGGTACAAAAATTTGAGTAACCAAGTGATTTGACTCATTTATAAGAGGAAAAGATTTTTTTGGATGATGTCAAAAGAGAAGTATTCTTAAACAAATGGAGATGATATTTTAATTTTTTAATTTTTTATTTTTAATTATATATTTTTATGGTACAATTTCATATTGATTAAAATTTTTATCATAATTGGAAATTTTAGATTTAATATTTTGAAATTTTCCACTTCTTGTAGTTAAGTATGTGGTTACCCACTATTCTCTATGTACTCAATTGTTATCATGCTACTATTTTTTAACATTATTAGAAATTCTTTTCTTATACCTTAATGATAATTAATTCACTTTTTTTTAACAATTTTTAAAATACTCAGTTTGTTGAAAAAATATTGTTTAAACTGTATTTCAACCCTCA
Organism: Viscum album; assembly: GCA_963277665.1. Classification (NCBI taxonomy): domain Eukaryota; kingdom Viridiplantae; phylum Streptophyta; class Magnoliopsida; order Santalales; family Viscaceae; genus Viscum; species Viscum album. The sequence continues at coordinate 585,267,038 of OY728120.1, forward strand.
AACATACTCTTAATCTATGTTTTGAAAATATTTTTGATCTTTATTTGCTTCAATTTTTCTCCAACTTTGAAATTCAACATTGGGTTTAATATTGAGTTTTATGTGTGGTGTTGGGGTATTATTTAGTTCTTATCTATAATGTCAAGAAGGCCACCAAAATCAATTAATTTTTTTCTCTCAAAATGTTGAGTTTATAAGATTTATTTAGGAATCATTAGTTGGTGAATTTTCTTTCAAGATGTTTAAAGTTGTTTTTTGACTTTGAAAAGGTTATAATTTATTACTTATAGGGTCCAATTTGTTTTATTAATTTCATAACCTAAAATAATAATTTTCTCTCGGTCGAATTGTGGTGGAATATTATACAATAATCACTAAATGTGAATCCATTTTATTTGAATAAAACATATAAGATATACATTTAAATGGCCTATGGAAAAAAATCTTATTCAAGGTTGAGCATCATTCCTTTCATTATTTCATTATTTTATTAATTAATATTTTGGATGAGTTATTTATTCCATATAGTTAATTATAATATTTTCATATATAATAATTATGTCTAATTGTGTTTAGATGATACCTTATGTGTCTGTTTATATGGAGGTAAATATAATATTGGATGTTTTCCTTAAATACATGTTGGTGTATTTTTAATTCAATTAAATTTTTTTTAAAACCAATCCTTTTTAAAAAAAATTCACCAATTATTACACCAAAACAAATTTTTTATATTGGGAATTCATACATTATTCATAAGAGTATTCATGGGGGATAATGAATTTGGAAACCAAATCTTAATAGAATTTCAATTTTCCAAATTTAAGATTGAATTTATTTAAGTTAATTTTTTAAAGTGATATATTGAGCACAATAAATATGATATGTGTGGGAAAATTTTATGTGGCTATATGTCATTACATTTTTTGACATAATTTTAATATATTATAATTATTTATTACTACAAAATGGGTTTAATTTCTTCGTTTTGTGAATCTTGTTGATTTTTATGTCAATTTACAATTCCATTAATTCTTTCATGAAAATGTAATTTTTTGTTAAATTATTTAATTTCCATTGTTTCAAAATTCTATTATTTTATAAGGCCACACTTTTTATTATTATTACAGAATTTATGAATTTTATTGGAAATAACATTTAGTGTTTTGATTTCCAATCCTGTTAATTGATCAGATCAAATAAATTTATAATTAAAAAATGTGTTTAATTAATTATTCAGGGAGTCTTTATAATGATGCTTAGAATTATTTAAATGGATTTTTGGTTATTGATATCTGTTTTTGGGTGTTTATTTTTCATTCAATTTTTTGTTTAAATATAGGTTTTGACTATGAATGTTCTACCTCATAGTGTTGTTTTAGTATATCTTCTTATGAGCATACATTATTTCCTTGATTGTGCCAATATAAATTTGATAAGTCCTTACCAATATTCCTTGTTCCATGGACTCTTAAATAAATGATAATTTTCCATCAATCTTGTGTGTGTTCCAATAATAATATGGACTGTCCATACGACTATGCGCACCTCCGATTACCATGCCGATGGGTGAAGTGTGACTATGCCATGGGTATTCTAACATAAGAATAAAAACACTATGATCATGGGGTAGAGGAAACTTAAACTATAGATCCACTTTCAATGGTTCTACCTTATATAGATCCTCTATGGGAGACTTAATCCATACATTACTATATAAAGAGTATATTGATGATGAATTTATTCCAAATATGGTTTAATTTTCAAATGTGAACCCATGAAACCGAATGGGACTATTGAATATTGATGAAAGTATGACCAAAGAGACCCTTGATTAAGATGACGGATTTTAGAGGTGGGTTCTATTTGGTAATTTATTATGGGGTCTTAATAGGAGGTCAAGAACATATTGGACTAGATCTTGACCTTCGATGGGAAGGGAAAATTAAACCGGAATCCTTGGCTATAGATCTTTGTGCTGCATTGAAGATGAAATCAATTTTAATTTCATAATATTGATGATACTATTAACATTTGGGGTCTAAGGACTATAAAATTTGGTTGAGGATGAATATAAAGATAAATGGTGATATTCAATGTAGTCTATCTCTATTTAGGATGGTTTCCAAATGAATAAGCACTATCAATACATTGAAATTGATGTTTCACTAGCTTGTTTTTTCTTACATGTCAATGATTTTGAAGAGAATGGGGCTTTAGTAGTACTAAAATTTTAACATTGTGATGTTTTATGAACATGAATTCGAGGTGTTTAATTTTATGCACCAATTATGTTTGGGTTTCAATGGTATTAAGATAATGTTGGGATTGAGGTTGTTCATGCGTGGTACTGCACATAGGGATATATAAGTGGACATGAGGGAGAAGAAAATTTATTTATAAGATTAATATGTAATTTGGATCATGTGAAAGGCTGATTCTGCACCTGATTAATATTAAGAGGAGTTGAAGATATCAGGATTTACAGTTTTATTTGGCATTGAAATGTGGGTTCTTTAAGTGACCTGTTGGAGCAAAGGAGGAGAAATATTAAAGTCATCCATGAGTAGCTTAATGAATTCTAAGACCATGTGAGCTAGAATATTGATTTATAGGAGTAAATATTTTGTCACATGGATATAACTGATGGATTCCACATGGTCGGTGATTTGGAGAATATTTATCTACATTAGTGAATGTTTCAATGATCTATCAGTAAGTAAAATAAATAAATTTTATAGTGAAAAAGATTAGTTTTTCAATTTGGGGGTGAAACAATATCATGAAATAATTTGGGAGACAAGAACAAGGTGACACTTCAGAAATAGTTTTAATGAGGAGTAGGGACAGAGCTTTGATATTCTAGTTTTAGTGAAGGATCACAAGAGAGATTTATTTTTTCCACTTTTCTTCTATAATTTCAATTGTAATGTTCATAAATTTTTGTAATATTTTTTGAAATTTAAATGATTTTTGGAACAAATATTATTGGGAAAAAATATATTATATTGGATCATCTCACATTATTAATTTATTAAATAATTTAAATTTAAATTTTATCATTTTAATTAAAAAATTTAAACAATTCACTAAGAATGAATTCTACTTGACTTTTAATGAAAATTTTAACATCAAAATCGATTGAGATATTAATTTTGGTGTTATATCACACCTATATTTTTACTCATTGGATTCCATAGTTGAGTTACTACTTGATTCATCCAAAAAATACTATATCCTAAAAGATTTATTTAGTAGTGTATATTTTAAATGTGCGGTGGTCTAAATAAATATTTGAATGAATGAATGAATAATTATATTTAGATTGCAGATTGATTTTTTATCTATCGTTTTCATGGGCTTTTTATACTCATATTTTTGGTATCCTTCATCCTATACTAATAATCCCTATTATCCCAACTTTTTAGATTTATTAATTACATATTAGTAGTAATTAAATTATATTTTTAATTTTTTAAATCCTGGTTTGAACAATCAATTTTCAATACCTGTGGGTCTGAGATGCTTCTCAAAATAATTAAAATATTTATTAGGAAATAAAAATAACAAAATTTTATCATTTGAATGATGAATTATTAACAACTAACCAGTTTATACCATGGGTAACCTCAAAGATGTCAGTATTTAAGACTTAAAGATCCTATACCAGCTCTAAATAAAATAAAGACAAGGGTAAAGAACATTTGAATCCCAGTTCCTTCATTTTCCAATATGGGATTATAGTTCCATAACATAAGGCATGTGTTTCATCTTGGAGTACATGAAATTTATGAAACTATTTATTATATAAGTGTTAGAGTCACCGTATCAAATAAAAAAACTATATGGATGGATATATGAAAATAGTACCTCTCATAGTTCCAGGACCTACCTCCACGTCCACTAGGTATTTTTACACTACGTACAACTACTTTGTCCCATAAGAATCTATTGACCACCAAAATTCTGTGTTTGAGAGACTATTTCCTTAAATGATATAGGCTATGAAAAAAACCCTATAGGTGTTGATTAATTTGTTCCACTATTTGGATATGATAGGCCCTGAAAAATATTTTGTAAATGGCCACAGCATCAACATGAAAGATAGTTTTTAGAGATTACATGTAGTTTTGTTTCACATGCTTTGCCTTCCCATGCCAGTAGCATGTAATAGGTCCTTTGATAGCTATGGAAGACACGGGATGATATTTTTGTGGAAATTACTACTACTTCCTCTTTAAAACTCACTATACAATACGTTCTTTTTACAATAGATGGTAGAATTGGCATCAGGCACAGTATATAAACTAAGAAGTCTAGTATTTACAATATAGACAATATTTTTTTTAATTATTCATGCACAATATCAAAATTGGTTTAAGGATTCAAAATGAATACCAAATAATGAATTTTTGGTTGTAGTCCCATCAGAAACCTCTAATCCATGAACTATTTATTTGATATAACCTTGAGTGAGAAACACGATTTTTTGGAAAATTGGTTAGTATACTCTATCATCATATGATCACCCTTTTTAAGGATGATGTATCCATTTAATTTTATAAAAAAAATCTATGGGAATTTTTTTTGAGAGAATATGGACTAGATGCCTTTTCAATCCAATACATTATGTTGTTTTTGAAAAACTAATACATCCCACCATCCCCTATTAAGTCCTACAATTTTTAAAACATCACAGTTCACCTTAACTGAGACCTAGGATTACAAAAAATTGGTGATGTTTTAGTATTTAACAACCAATACTATTCTTGTTTAGGGTTATTCATCCCTTCAAAGGATGGTGGTTTCTAGTGGAGAAACTCCTGGCCTTGATATCTTCCTCCTCTAACTTCAGGTTATGCTTCTCAAGCTAGAAGTAAAATGGGGTTAGGATCATGATCCATAGAATAGAACTGGAACACCAAAACCTCAATAATTTTTGGATATACTATGGGATTTTATAGAAAAAATTATCCATATCAACCTCCTTTATATTCAAAAGATGGCTTCTGAGAGGCATGATACTACACCACATCAATAAAAAAAGAGAAAATAAACAAATTTTAAAATACCTTTAATTAAAATCCACTCTTAAAGATAAAATTTTAAAATAAGGAAATCAAATATATATCAAAATAGACTCAAAAAAACTCTTTTTCATCACCCCATGGTTACTTAAGTCTCATTACAATAGGATCTAGCTAGACACTAACTCCAAACATCCCCATTAGGTCCTAAAAACATGTCTCCTTTTTACCCAGACCCAATGATGACGAAAAGTTAACCTCTATTTTATAACAATTTATCATAGACCAACTCAGATTACCTATAAAACTAGACATCCAAATCGAAAAACAATAAGGCTTAAAGTGGGGTCCCTAATCCCCATGGGAAAGAAACTAGTGCCTTTGCATCGATGAACACATTTATGTATTCATTTTTCCTATATAATACAATTGATATCAAACATCCATGTAACATATAACACAACAAAGAATAAATTATAGTGAATTATGCCAACATTTTCATACCATTACAAAAGGCAATAAAAAAAGTGATCCAAGGAAAAACCTAAAAAGTGAACCAAAATTCCAACTTTGTGTGACATTATGGTCTACATACCACCGCACCACTACCAACACCCCACGCCCTCAATCACAAATTCAGCCCATATTTAATTGGTCTGTTTCCTTTATATTTAATATAGAAATAAAGACCTATATATATAAATTGGTATATACTAGGAGTAAGAACAAAAATACCAGTATGCTCCCCCCAATGGTTCCATAAGAAGTATTTAATAAATAAAACAAATTTTCTAATTTTAAGGAAATAAATAAAAATAAAAGACAATGTGAACAATTTTATATAAGTAATAGAGAAATTACCATTTCCATATAATTTATAGAAAAACATGAATCAAAGTATAATTTACAAAAACAATGAATAAATAAACAATTTGAAGAGTATATAAAAGATCCGCATTACAAGTCAAAATCAGTAAATAGTTTTAAAAGGAATAATAGTTAAGAATCTCATCAAGTTATACCAATGGGGTAAATCCATCAGGTATATTATTTATTAGTCACTAGGATCTATACACCATGGTGATCAATGTCATATCAAGTGCATATATAAAACCCGTAGGCCAAGAAACCTCAAGAACTATGAAAGGATACCACATGACCCAGTAGTTCCTCATCATGTCTAACAAAATTTTAGTTAATGTAGTTGTTTGAATTATTTTCCAGGTATTTTCAAACCATCCTAGTATAAATTTCCTTGAATTTCCACTAAAATAACTACTTTCTCATGTGCTATCAGCAACACAAATTCAAACTTTTCATTTGGATAATTTTAACAAACACAATTAGTTTATCAATCATAAATCAATGACCCAAAACCATTTTCACAAGCCTTTTAAAACCATTTTTAATTAAATTGTATTCAAATACATTCATTATTCAAAACAAATATCAATGAACCATAACATTATACAAAAAACATTTAGTAAAAACCATTAATATATGAAGTAGTATCTCATGTTTATAGAAAAAATACAACTTATGAAACCACCTACCTAAATAGTCAGGTCCATGAAGAAAACACTCTTGATCTAAGTGAACCTAGATTCTATATCTCTATCATTTGGTTGGAATAGAATAATTCTGTTAGATCATTCCCAAACCCATATATCTAGATATGATAACCTAGATCCATCGTTCCAGTCATGTAGAGAATAATGGATCTTGAAACATGAAAAAGAACAAATAGAAGCCTTTAACTTCAAGGATCCACCACCCACATAATAAATGTATTGAATTTTTAAAGACAAATAAATCAACAAATATCAAGGGAGATACTTATTTTTTAGTCCCTTTTACACATGATAATTAATGTGGGATTTAGGTGGAAATTTAGATAAAAAAATCTAATTTTTTAGAAATTAAAACTAGTAAATAATGATTTTTTGCATGTTTAGACAAATGTTGTGCTTACCATGTGAGGAATAAAGTCTATATATAGAATATTATAGTTTATTCACATGTTTATATGAACCATTCACCAACCATGAAGAACATAACTATTCCAAGAGACATGTTTTCTTAGATAAGGCTATATGGTAATCCCAAACCACATGCTACCAGTGTGCCCTCCTTGTAACCACAACCCACCATACAATTTATTAGGAATGGAACACATTTTCTGATAATTTTGTTCCAACTACAAACCTTTACATATACTCATAAGAATTATAAAAAACCCAAAAATACCCAAATCATATAGAAGAAAAAAGTTATAAAAAATGCATAAGAAATTAATCGTTACCCTAGGGTGTGGTGGATTTATAAATAGTAAACTATATAACTAAATTAAAGTGAATGTTCCTGATGATGTAGTTTGATTTTTTAGTGATTTATTATCTTGTTATAATGCTAATTGTTTTGTTAAAAAGTACTATTTTTGTTAAATTGAGATAAATTATTATGGGATTAAATAAAGTCATGATTCAGTTACATGAAGTAGAATTTAATGTGTCATGTTTGTGTGTTTGATTTACATGAATATAAAGTAATGTCAATTATGGAATTATAGAAATGGGATGTATTAATTGAGAAATTATAGAATATTTAAAACAAGTAAAATATAGTAAATTGGAAATGGAATATTTTTTATTTAATTTTTACCTTATTGATTGATTTTATAGTGATTTTATTTATATTGAGAGTGTTTAAAATTTGAAATAACATAGTAAATTCGCCATTTATTGGGGATAATGTAAGATTATAAATAATGAGTTTTTGATGTTTGTTTTTTTATTTGAATCAAAATGTATTTTTGTTCATTTTGTGTTATGTGTAAAAATAGTTTATTAAATTAGTAGTTTTATTTTTTGAGTTGATTATTGAATGTTTAAGGCATTATTAAATGGGTATTAAATTAAATTAAATAAATTATATATATATATATATATATAATTTTATGTTAATTAGTTTAAAATTTTTATAAATTATTTTACCATGATAGTAATAGTTGTGTGGTTTAGTTTCAACATGTTTTAGTGATATAAATTTTTGTAAATGGTTTGTGAATGGATGAAAATGGATTTAAATTTTTGTTTAATGGGTTGAATTATATTAATCAGATGCTATAAATTTAATTGATAATAATGTAGAGGTGTACTAGAATAATGTGAATTTTGTTCAAGTTTACCTTTTAGGATTAAATATTTATCTATTATTTTGATCAAAATGATAAAATGGTAAAGTGTTTTGGTTCTGTTAATAACATAAGAGAACTGAATTTTATATTTATTAGGATAAAAGGTAATTTAATAGGTTGTTAAATATTTTTTTTAATATTGTGATGATAAAATGGTATTAAATGATTTTATTGTTTAAAATCATTTATTTAGTTTGTTAAATTATTTAAAAGGATTAAATGTTAGTATCTCATGTGATAAACATAGAATTTAAATATGAAGTCATGATTTTGAAAACCGTTTTATTATTCGAGTAGAATATTTTTTGAATTTTTTATTATTTTGACGTGTCACATTAATGTGTGATGAGTTAATAATGAAGTTAAATATTAAATTCAATATGGTGGTAAATTTGTATTAATTAAAGGATTTGGAAAAATAATTTTACCATAGTTAAATTATTAATTTAAGTAATTTTCTATGGTGTTAAATTTTTTAAGCTTTTTATGGATTATTGGGTTGTTTCTAACATGATTCATGGTAATTAAATCACAAGTTCTTAAGTGATTGTGTGTTTTAGATGTTATTGTTAAAAATATTAGCCTCATTAAGATGAAAATAGAGTCCAGAGGATGGGCGAATAAACCTTTTCATCACATTTTATGAATAAATATTATTATTTTTTCTATATTTTAGAAATTTTTTTTTAAAAAAATTAACCTAATTTTTGGAATCAACATTTCAAAATTAACTTAGGCTGATTTTTTTAAAATTTTCTAAAAAAATATTTTTCATTGAATAGTTGAAAATATTAAATTTTATTAAAAACTAAATTTTAGTTTAAATAATTCACAAAGTTCAACATTGTTTAATTTTTTAAAGGTAAAAATCATAAAAATTTGTTATTATTAATCCAATTTAGGTTATTTGAATAAAATAAAATATTTATTTTAAAACATCTTATACTTATAATTTTTTTTCTTTTTAAAACAATTTATTATCATGTTTATGGGTTAAATTTGAAATTAAATTCTGCTAATAAAATTAATTGAATTATAAAAAATTGGTTCCAAATTTATAATATGAATAATTAATATTATTTAATAAGGTCAAAATATATTTTTTCAAAATAAATAGTAGAAACACTAAAAAAATAAAGTATTATAGTTAAGGTTAAAACGAGTTTAAAATGGGGTGAAACGAAAAAAATAAGGTCTAAAATGAATTTAAAAATTTTAACATTCCTACAGTATCACAATATTTCTATCTTATATAATTTAATATTTAATAATTATACCTTTTGGAGGATTTTTTTCATGTGTAAAATGTGGTTATATCTTTTTCTTTTTAAAATTTCAAGTGTGTCCTCTCTCCCACATATAAAAGGGAACTCCCTCTCATCTCCTATTAAAAATCCAAAATCCTTTTGGTTATACCAATACATACCCAAATATATTACATACTTCCCTAACCAAATCATTTATTCCATATGTTGATTAGGAAACCATCCCAAGAAGGATTTTGGTGCAAACCTAAGGAGGTTGTCTGAAGAAGAGGTATCTTTCTTAACCAAGAATTTTTATTTAATTTATTTTTCCACATTCATAGTATCATCTTCAGATAATATGATATAATGAAAAAAAATATATCCTGGATACTGAGATAATTTTATAATAGTGGAATAACCCACATATATATCCTCTTTTATCAAATAACAAAAAATAATGTCATTCATCCGTATGTGAAAACTACCGCCTCCACGAAGATACATGATTCATTTTTCATTTAATTTCTACATGGATTTTTATAAGTACAAATTTAATGAATATATATGATATCTATTATATAAAAATTATTCTTTAAAGGTGAATTAATATTTAACTTTCATTTTTTCATCAGTTGACAAAATGAAAACAACATTCAAATGTACCTATTGTATACCATCTACAGGAATGATGTAATTAATTTTCTATCTCTAAATTTAGTGGATTACTCAAAATAAATATATGATAAATATATATTTTATTTATATCATGGTTAAAATTCTTGATATGATTAAACAATGATTAAATTAAAAGGACCGAAACTTCCAAACCAAAACATACCTGAGAAACGAAACTGTTATTACCCAAAATGTGATTTTAAAAAGGAATTATTAATGGATTGGTAATAAAAGGTCATAATTAAATAATATAATGTATTATATATATAATTATGGGTTTTTAATTCTTTTATCACAAACCTATAGTTATTATACATGAATTATGAACATGAATGAAGAATTTTAAGACTTGAGGTAATGGATTCTTGTCCCACCTTAATTTATGTGGGACACAAGTGATATTGAAACTTTTTTTCTTTTATGGGGTTTAAATTCTTACCATTAAAATATTTTATAATTATTAACATAAAAATTATGGGATATAAATATAAATATAGTTTTATTTTTTATGGTGATTATGGTTCAAAATTTTCCAATGGTAAAATTTGTATGTTACAATCTCATTGTTTATTGGGATTATTTTTGATTAATTTTCTAATTATGAAATATTATTTACTACCTATCAATAAAATAATATATTTTAATATACTATGGTTATTTCTAGTGAATACATGTTTTCCTTTTATTTTACTTTCTTAAATGACTAAGGATACAAAAAAACAGTGTTATTTTATTTATCTCTTTGGTCAAGAATAATATTTCTTTCATATAAATGTTTTCAAAAACAAATTAATGAAATTTTTTACTATCATGCAGAGATTTCTTAAAGTATTTTTTTATAAAATTTCTTTTAAAAAAATGGAATAAATGGAATATTCATTTTTTAATGAGGTATTTTTGGCTTTTCACCAAAAACATGAAAGGAATCATTATTTTAATTTTCACAATTTCCCATCATCATGACCACTCAATTATTTAAAGATTCCTTTAAATTCATTCAATTTTATTTTCAAATAAATGTTTTTCATGATATTTGGGATATTTTATATTTTTTAATAATTGATTTGAAAGAGAAAAGGATAATTACCTCAAGAAATTCTCTAAGAGATCTTTCAAAATCAATATATATATAAGAGAACATTATATGATGTTTCTTAAGATATACTAATTAATTGATATAATGATACCATCATTATTCATTATTTGGATGGTTTATGGTTATAAAGAAAATATGTTTATGAAAACCATTCCTTTTCCATGGGTTATGCTAATATTAAAAGATGAAATGTTTATGAAAACTATTTCTTTTCCACGGGTTATGTTAAGATGAAATATTTATGATGTAGATTTAATTTTACTAGGTCATAGTATAATGAATGTATATGATATTGTTGAAAATATTTCACTATGTGATGGTAAAGAGCTATATCTCCCTCCAACGTGTTGGCTAAAGAGTGATATATCATGAGATAAATAAGACAAGAATGGATAGTGGAACTAGTTCATTAAGGGACTTTGTTCACAATGATAGTTTTGAGAGTGAACCATGACTACTATGATGGTTTGGGGAGTAATCCCGTTCCACTATGATATCCTGGTAATTGATCCATGACTTCTAAGGGAATTATTTTTTATTCTTATGTATATGACAAAAATCTAAGTCTTATACCTATGTTATGCTTTCATGACTCAAGTTCTTCAATTATTTTATGATTCATGACTAATGAACTACCATGTTTTACATGATGACTCATGGTTACAATATTTGATATGCATGATCTTGTTTTCAAATGTCATGACCATGTTCTCATACCCTTATTCTAATGTTATTCTTATGAGGTCATTAATATCTCTATTGTATATCCTTACTGAGCATCATATCTGACACTTTCCATGGAATCCTTTCCCCAGGGTCTGAAGAAAGGTTTTATATATGATATATATAAGAAGGGGGAAATTTTTAATGAAATAAGTGGGAGATGATATAGAACTATAAAAAACCAGTTTTTTATATTTCCATGTTTCCAAAGGCACAAGAAATATATGATTTTGGCATGGATCCTTTTTTATATGTTTAATATTAATATACAAAGATGTGGTATCTATGTATTAAATGTTTTGGTTGACATATTTGGTATCCAAGAAATGTTTAGTTAACCATTGGAACCTTGGTTGAGAAAACATTAGTGACAACAATAAGGATAATTATAATGATAATTATAAGAATAGAAATATATAATGGAGTTTAGTGAAGTATATGGAATGTTTTTTTATAAAAAATTAAATCCCTGTCTTGATACTACATGTGGATGTGGCTATAGAAAAGTTGTACATATGGATAATAACATTGAAAATGGAACATTTTTATTTGACTCAATCATTACCTCATGCACAAACAATGGGCTTTGTTACACACCTCTTTTGACACTCTTGAAGTATATGTTAGGAAATTCACAATCTCTTTTTGAACGATCAAGAAGGTTTTGAATATATAATGATCATGAATGACTTATGTAACACATAAGACATCATAGATTGAAAATATGGTGTCATTATTAAGATATCATACAATTTATTTTTCATGATTATGTGGTTTTATTCTATTATTAATGTTTCACACACTATGTTATTTCCTTTAGTCAATATTTAGAACCTAAAGAAACCATGTTAATGATATGTGTGATGGAAAATGAAATGAATTTCAATATGATTGTCAAAATTTTATTGGATATGGAATAGAAAATATAATTGGTATTCTATCATAACTTTCTCCTGTTATGAATCACACTAATATTAAAAATGATAAATAGAGGGAACAACATTATTTTAAGACCTTCATGAGGTAACATCCATGTACTTTTTGTGGATCTGAAAATCCACTAGTTACAAAGAAATTTATTAATACCACTAAAATGATATATTCCATTATATATTTTTTGGACCATGTAAAAGTTATTTTGGATCTCTATCATTGGGAAGGTGAACTAGATTAATGGTACACTCTTATCAAGAATATGAGGAAACAAGATGGATTTAGTTCTATGCAGTAGGTTGAATTTAAGGGCATATTATTAAATAACTACATTCCTCTCATTCTTTATAAAAAATTTAGATGTAATTACTTGATCTAAAATATAAGGATGTTAAATTCTTTGGTACCTATGAGTCAGATTTTACTAGACTTGTAAGGTATAATTTGGAAATTGTCATCAAAATTTAAAATGAGATTGATATATTATTTAATGGATTAAATGAAAGTCTCCAAAAGGAGTTATCCATAAATTAATTTAGTAGATATGAATAAATCATTCATTGCACACTCAAGGAGGAAATGGATATTGGACTTATCTATCAATCTCATATTTTGGATAAGAAAATAATGATGTAATTCAAATGAAATTATAAAAACCACGGATAAAAGAAGTTGATCCTTCCTTTCTGATTAATGTTTGGAAGGAAACTTGGTGGATATTTTATTAACAAGAATAGTAAATGTTTTAATTATAGAAAGGATGGTCATTGGATAACATAATTTGGAAGTGGTGGGAGAAAGATAGGTTATGATGCAAATAGAGAGAAAGCTCCATAGAATGAGCCACCCACACTCCATTATTACAAATGTAAGGAGTATGGGTATTATGCTAACCAGTAAAAAAATCCAATGGTTAATGATTATGATCTATGTTTGTAACCTGTGAAACTAAAAGAAAGTAAGAAATCTTATTTGATCCCTATTTTTATTTAGGGGTAAGATAATGATGTAGTAAAAGGTACACCTATCATACACCGTATAACTAATAATTTCTTATTTGAATATGGATTTTTCGATTCATTTATATCTAAATAATTTTATACGGGTATTAAAATTCCACCCTAATAATTAGATATTTAATTAGAATTGAAAACCCCTAATGCCATGATGATAACATATCAATTCTATGATTCTTCTCTAGTGGAATGTTTTGAAAATTTTATTCTTTAAAATATTATTCTTTCCCCTATAGTTGAATTTTATGGTTTCTCAGGCATGGATTGGATCTCTATATATAAATCACACATCGATTTTTTAGGAGGGAATGCCACGTTTGATATTCCAAACAAACCCATGATCATCTATTAGTTTGATGATAAATATAAACATCCAATAAAGATCACATACATTTATTGGTCATGATTCCTACTCAAAAGGGGAGTTTATGATAAATGGTTACATAGAAAATCAACATTGATGATATGACTATTGTTCAAGAGTTCGTTTATATCTTTTCAAAAGATTTTCCTGGTCTTCCACTAAATCATAAAGTTGATTTCTAAATAGAACTCACACCATGAGCTACACCAATTTCAATGACTCCATATATAATTTCCCTGATAGAGTTTCAAGAATTAAATAATTAAATCTTAGAGAATATTGAAAGGGGATTCATTCATATATGTGTGTCACCTGGGGAACAACCAATCATTTTTTAGAAGTTTTATCGATTCCACTCTATACTGATGATTTTTAATTGAACAAGATTACAATAAATAACAATAATCCTTTACCCCATATTGATGATTTATTTAACTGAGTGTGTGTATTTGAGTAATTTTAAATGATTGATCTTAATTATGGATATCATCAGTTGAGGGTTAAGAAGGACTCTATAATAAAGAAAATATTTAATAGATGGTATGAAAACTATGAGTATATTGTAATGATATTTTTTCATACTAATTACCCCTCTATATTCATTGAATTAATGAATAGAGTATTTAGAGACAACCATGATTAGTTTTTGTATGTATTTATAGAAACTATTATTATATATTCAAATATCAAGAAAGATAATGAATATCACTTGAGGATTATGTTTAAGACCCTAGGAATGAATAAATTATATGAAAAATTTAAAATTATTTAATTTTGGTAGTAAACTGATTCATTTATTGGATAAATAGTATAAAGATAGGGTATATTGGTGGATCTATTACTGATAGAGTTTATTGAACATTATACTAGACAAACCATTATGATTGAGATATGTAGTTATCTTAGTTTGGATAGATATTGATTATAATTTATGGAAAATTTCTCATGGGTGTCCAATCAACTCACTATGTTATCATGGAAGGGATCCAAGTACATTTATTAAAATTAATGTAAAGATAATATAAATGAACTGTGGAGAATGTTTTTTTAGAAAACTTGTGATTACATTAACCTAAATGGAGAAGAGTTTATAATCTATAGTGATTTATTGATGAAGGGGTTAGGATGCATCATCATGTAGAATGATATGGCGATATGTTATGCCTCATGAAAATTGAAGCTTCATGAGAAAAATTAACCAAATCATGATTTGAAGTTAGCTGAGGTATATTTTAAATTAAATATATAGATTAAGTATATTTATATATAATTATGTGATATATATAATAATCATAATGGTTTAAAGTATATATTCACATAAAAAGAGCTGAACATGCGCTAGAGAAGATGGTTGGAGCTGGTTAAAGATATTGACTTCACAATACACTACTACATTGTAAATGTGAAAAGGTGGTTGATTTTTTGAGTCAAAAGGATTATTCCAGCTTATCTATGATGAGGATAAAAGAGATACAACTTTTATGTATTTACAATGGATGGATCTGGAAATCGTGATAGAAGGGGGAGAATATTATCTGTATTAAATAATTAGTCAACCATCAATCTATGTAAATATTAAATATGAAAAAAAGGAATATGTAGAGCTGAAAATGAAGGTGAAAAATGGTCTTAAGTTTAACCATGACTATTATTTAATGATAATGTTTAGTAACCATGATAGTTTCCCTCCCATTCTATATTTGGAGATGGAGCTGTTAGAAGAATATCAAAGTTATTCATTCTCTATTCATCATCGAAGTACACAGATGTATGGATATTTGAAAGAGTATTTCTGATGGGTTGAGATGAAGATATATATTGTAGAGTTTTTATCTCAAATCTTGGTATTTTAGAAAGTTTAGGCTGACAGACAAAAGTCTAAGGGGATGTTATAACCATTACCAATACTAAAATGGAAAAAGTAAAACCTCGCCATGTATATTGTCATCAGACTCCCCAAAATCCTTGAAGGGAACAATGAAATATGGGTTATAGTCGATCACCTTAAAAAGTTAGCACCCTTAATTTTTATTATAGAATATTTATCTTCAGATCATATTCCTAGCATATAAATTAAGGAATTGGTAAGGTTTCATGGAGTAAAGCATTTTATTATATCTAATTGGGATCTAAGATTAACCTTGATGTTTTAGAGAAGCCTTCAGTAACATATTTATATAGAATTGAGTATTAGCACTACATATCATCCTCATATAGATGATCATTATGAGAGAACAATTCATACCCTAGAGGATATTTTGAGATATTTTTATATGGATTTCAAAGGTGGTTGGAATCAAGACATTCCTATAGTTGTTTTTTAACAACAATAGATTTCAGTCAATAATTTAGATGAATCCTTGTGAAGACCTCTATGGAAATAATATTAGAACCCCAATGTGTTTGGATCAAGTAATAGAAATATATAAATTGGGAGAAAATGTAGATGCATAAATGGTAGATAAGTTTCGAGCAATTTTGCAGCACATATAGGTAGCAAAAAGTCAACTGAAAAGTTGTGATGATAATCATCAACATGATATGAAGTTTGATATTGGGGATAAGTTTTTTTATAAATTTTTTCCATGAAATAAGGATATGATATTTAGGAATAAATTGATAGTGATACCTATTTATATCATCCCTTTTGATATTATTTATCAAGTAGGGATGGTCACTTATCATCTAGAGGTTCTGCCAAACCTCTCTCAAGTCAACGATGTGTTTCATCTATCTCTCTAAAAGAAGTACATACCTAATATTTAATATGTAATGAACACAAAGATCATACTACTAGATCATGATCATTACTATGAGAAACAACTACTTGATATTTGAAAAAACTTGTTGTTTTTTTATTTTAACAATGTTTTTTATTTTTTGAAAACAAACTTTCTTTGTAAAATGTTTTTATTGTTATTTAGGGATCAGAACCATATCCAATGTAATAAAGATTCATCAAACTTGTAATATAATATTCATCTAGACAATATTAACGTTATTAGATTCATAATAATTTGAGGAAGAAATTTTTGATCAATAGAAGATTTCCTCTCTTAATCAAGAAAGAAGAAAGTTGATGAGTTATAAAGATAAAATTTTCTGAGTGAACAAATCATATTATTGTTGAAGAGTTTTGAAATAACTTTTTAAAGAAAGGAGTTATAAAGTTTTAAAACTTTATAAACCAAATCATATAATTCTTTTTTGATTAATTAGTTCTCATAAATCATTAAAACTATCATGATAAAATTCTTTGAAGAAATGGAGATGTTGTAAATATTGCATTGATTCCAATATTCAATACAAAGTCTCTATCATATCCAAAAGTTAGAATGTGTGAAGATAATAATGTTTTGAGATGTTAAATGTTTCTAAGTGAATTCATTATTTAATACATTAAACTTATATACAAAATCATACTAATGGGATTTCCATCATAATGGGAAAATTATCGTAATTGAACATACATTGTAATGGGAATTCCATCGTAGTGAGATGAATAGGAAAAAACATAATGAGATGATAAGTAAATAGATCATAATGAGCTAAGAAGGAAATATAATTGTAATTATATAATTCTAAATAATGCTCAAAAATAATATTCTATATGTTTTATGAAGATATTAAGAGGTCAAACTTGATATTCTATTTTGCTTAAATCTCAGAGAAATTTAAGGAGGATTGTAGAGTCAAATATAATGTTTAAGGATGAGAGATCTTTAGAGATTTTAAAATTTAAGAAATTAGGGAATGTTTTAAAGTTTACCATTTTTGTTTTTTTAGTCGCCTTTAAATACTTGCTCATTATTTTTGTCCATTAGTTACTTTCACACAAATGAAAAATGTGGAGTGTGGAAGAAATTAAGTGAAATTCATTCCCATCTATAGATTTTATGAGGAGGATATGACAATTGAATGATTATTTACCAGATTTTTGAAGATCATGTTTAGAATATCATATTGAGTCGATTGGACTTAAAAGATCATATTGAGTTGATCAGATTCAGAAATATCATATTGAGAATATGAGTAGAGTTTTAGTTTTTCATATTGAGAATAATTTCGCTATATTAAATATATCTTATTGAGAGAATCTGATCTAGACTCATTGTATTGAGAGAATAAGATACAGACTCATTGTATTGATAGAATAATATCTAGACTCATCAGACTGAGAGAATCAGATCCATCCAATTCAGACTGAGGATTCAAATCCAGAAATTTTGCAGAAATTTCAATAAAGTCTTTATTCTTTTGTTTGGATCAATTTTTTAATAAGTAAACATTGTAAAATTATGAGAGTCAATAGAATCTTTCTAATTAGTAGATATAAGGTGTCTAATGGGAGTTTGAACAAGTTTTATTCACTTTTTCATAATAGTGGATTCCCAGAGACCCATAGGAGTGTCTATGGAAAAGATATGGGTTATCACACTAAGGCTAAACCTTATAAATATTGTGTTCTTTACTCTTTTTTCAATCTTTTTCATGGATGAGTATTTAATAGAAGTTGATATGGATATAAATATTAATAGGTTATAGATGTTATATTTCTAAAAGTTTTGAAATGTATAAAAGTGAAAAAACTATTTAACCCCCCATTCTCAGTGTTTATTCGATCATTTTGAACTTTAATTTTAAATGGAGGAAGGTTCCCTTGTTAAATAGTAACAATGGACAGTAGAAATTATTTTAACCGTAGATAAATTCCTACATTTTGTGGAAAAAATTACTATGCATTAAAAAATATGATGATTCCTTGTCTCATATCTCATGGTCTATAAGTTTTCGATGCAATTACTATTTGGTTCCTTCTCTCATATGTCTTGGTCTATAAGTTTTCTAATAAGATAAATATAAAAGTTGATGTAACGGGTAAAAATGAAATCCTTATGTCCTTATCATAGAATTTTTATCAAAATGTGGTGGGTCTCAATACTTCAAAAAGTATGTGGGACAAGATGTAAAGTGTTTTCGAAGGGAATACAAATGTTAAGGAAGAAATGATACAAATATTGAATAGTAAGCATGAATACATTAGAATGATAGATGAAGAAATAATTGTTTAATAATTATCTATAGTAAATGATTTATTTACAACATCAGAGGATTTTGAAATGTCTTAGAATATTCTATAATTATGAAGAAACTTATGAAAAACTTTCAGGATAGGTTTGATTCTAAAATTTTCTCTTTAAAAGACAAGGACAATTTATCCATTGATGAATTTCATAACATTATTATTTCTAATGAAATTAGGAAAGCTATAATGTTTTAAAATAATATTTAAGGTGAAATGGATTTTGAAGCTATTAGAATGATAAAAATTCCAGTCGTTGAAGAAGATGATCCTTGTGAGTCCAAAGATAAAGGTGATGATGAGTTGAATAAAATAAATGACGTTGCTTTTATCCAAGAACTATCAAATAGGAAGAAGAAATTATTGAGGTAAACTTACTCTCAAATTGTTTGAGTGTGGTGGAATCATATACGTTTCTATAAATTACCTCAAGAATAATTTTGGATAATTTCAAGAAGATTCCAATGATAAAACATAATGGAAGAAGTGGAAAAATGATATAGAATAAAATTTTTCCAACCGACACAAGAAGAAGACTACTGAAAAAATAATCATGTTGAGAAATAAAGTTAAATCAGACTCAACATACATAAATTCTTCTGAAGATTAATGTTTAGTAACATTCAGAAAGTTCTTTTCAAAAATTGAGAAAACAAAAGATTCATCGAAAGATTAATAAGGTTATGAAGAATCTTATTTAGAGTATCAAATAAGAATTTAACTTGTTACATGTCTTGAGAAAAAAAACATTGAATAATGAAATTATAGTTTTGAGGAATTGTTTTAAAGAACATCCATATGGATGAAAATATATCATCAAGAAGTAGGAAGAATACAACGGGGAGATTTTAAGTTACAAACTTAGAATTTCTGAAAAAGGAATGATGATTAAAGATCATAATAATAAGTTGGAATCTATGGAAGAAGAAGTTAATAAGTTTCAATAAAAATATCTTCAGTCCAAAAGTAACTAGAGGAAGATTAATGAGAACTTCAATAAAGCTTCGAAAGTAAATGATGAGACTTCTAAAGTAGCCGAGAAGCCTCAATATGAGAATCAGGTGAAATCATCTCTTACAAAAAATAATGTTCCATCTGATTTTTTTAACATTTTCTGTTCTAGAAAAGGTTTTGGAATATCATGGTGGAGAAAGTATTTGGGAAACCAATAAAATCTAAATAATAAAAAAACTAACTAAAAAGAAAAGATGGTCCACATCCCGATTAAGCTAAAGATGAACAAATTTTTTCAACCTCAACATTGTTTCAATAAATAATGATATTAGTTTAATATAAAATGAAGATTTGATAGATATTTATACTATTGTGGAATCAATGGGAATAGAGCTTATAATTTTTGGCACAAAATATCTCTACCCAGAATAAGGTTTGAGAAAACTGGAATAAATAGTGAAAGTAACTTATAGAAAGTTGAAATGATGAATTATCAAGATGTTAGAAAATTCCCATTTTTTTAATGTTTGGAAGAATTTTTTAAAATATGTGACCAATATTTTCATCATGAAAAAATATGTACGACACTCCTTCTAGAACAAATTTCTTATGATAGAAAAGAAAAGAAATCTAAAATGAAGAAAGTTGAGGAAAGAGATTTTATTGTTGAGACATCTTTGAAAGCTTGTAAAAGAACAATCCATGGATACTTGATAGTGGTTTATCTTCACATATTATAGGTGATATAAAAATATTTGAACATATTTAATGTCATGACAATGGAATAGTTTCCTTTGGTAAAGATAGTTCCTTAAAAATTAGTGGAATCAGAATGGTTGAGATTGAAGCCAAAAATTTAACATCTATGGAAGTTTTATTTATTGATGGGATAAAACATAACATACTTAGTTGAAGTCAACATTTTGACAATAGAAAATAATTTTTTTTTTGAAAATATTTTTTTATAATCAAAAGTTTGTAATATGGAAAATTCATTAAAAAGGGGGAAATGGCCAATGAGAATATCTTTCAAAAATATGAATTGAATAAATCCTCTTACTTGAGTGCAGAATATGAAAAAAATTTGGGGGCACGAAATAATTTGTCACCTTCGAATGAAAAGTAAGAAAAAACATTCTATTTTTTATTCCATTAGAAAATTTATAGAATTTAAAATAATGGAAGAAGATATTTTTTTAACTTGTCAAAAATGGAAGATGACTAACAAAAGTCATAAAACAGTTGAGATTCAATATACGAGACCACTTAAACATATTCATTCTGATTTATGTGGGCCTATGATGCATCAATCAATAAATTTAGATTTAGATTTTATCACTTTTATTGATTATTTCAATCATATGAAAAACATCATATTTATGATGCATAATTTAAAGGCTACTAAATACATCAAATTCTTCTGAAAAGATTTTGAGAAAGAAATGGAAGCATCCTTAAAGATGTTTAGAACATATATTGATACCAAATTGAAAAACAGTGCTTTTGAACCTAAATGGGAAAAAATGGTATCAAACATTAGTATAGTTCTCCATATACACCACAAAAAAATGGTATAACATAAAGAAAAAATAGAAGTTTTTTCGAAATTGGAAGATGTATTTTAGAAGAATACAAACTTTCAAAATTCTATTTGAGATAAACTGTTAGTACTACTATACATGTTCAAAATAGATGCTTGTTAAGACCAAAAACTATCATGACTCCTTATTAAATGTGGTATAATTGAAAACTATTATTAAAACACCTTAATGATTTTGGAAGTCCATGTTTTCTCAAAATGAAAAATTCAAATTTGAGAATGTTTGATGAGAAAGATGAGGAAGGAACTTTTATGGGTTATTCACTAAATCGATGAAGTTACAAATGTTAGAAGAAATGTTTAAAAAAGTTGGAGGACTCATATGATGTGAAGGTAATTGAAAATCAATGTTTCATAAAAATAGTTGTTAAAATTGTTGAGGAAGATAAACATGATAATTAAAAAATAGTGAAAGTAATTAAAATAATTTTTATCAAGATTCAGAAGAATTGTTTGATATGGAAATTTTAGTTGGGAAAGAAACCTTGAAATTTACTACCATAAAAAACATGTTGAATTTGAAAACAATATTAGGAATCACAAGGCTCCGGTCTAGGAAAGATGAAAATTGAGATTAGATAATCATACCTCACTTATCTCCAATGTTGAATATTAATAAGTTTTAGAAGCAATTAAATACAAATAATGGGTGGATACTATGATTGATGATTTGGATCATAGTGAGAAGAATGAAACATGGGAACTTTCTTCAAATCCAGAAAATAAAAATGATTTTAGAACTAAGTGGGTTTACATAATAAAGTTATGTAAACATGGATAAATTCATGCAATAAATCCAGTCTTGTTTGTAAAGGCTTTGCATAGGAGGAAGGTGTGGATTTTGATTAAACTTTTCCCTAGTTAAAAGATTAGCGACTACTAGAATATTTATTTCAGTGGCTACACAACGTAATTACAATGTTCATCAGATTGATGTAAATTCATCTTTCATAAATGTTGATATTGGGGAAGTGGTTTACATTGAACAAACTTTTGTATTTCTACATTACGAGGATGAAAAAAGTTTATAAATTGAAAAACTATTTGTATGGGATGAAATATTAGGTCCAATAGGTCAAATACCCTAAGTGGGGGGGGGGGGGGTGAATTAGGGCATGACATATTAAAACTAATGCACCTTCAGATCCATATTTTTTATTAAAAAATAAAATTCTCTTTTTCTCCCACAGTAATATATGAATAGAAGTTAAATCATGTAGATGACACATTGATTTTACTTGGTTCACCATCATTGGGGTATGTCCAGGTAGATTTCAATGATCAGGTGCTAATATACTGAATCCACAAAACCTCATTGCAATTTTAATGATTTAGTAAAGATCTTATATGCCTAGTATCAATAACTTTACAAGGGTTATGAAATGCTCACTGCAATCCCAAGGGCCACAACATATATCACATCCTCTAGATAATTGCCGGTGGGATGGATCACCGTCTTCCTATTCCTTTGCTCACTGCTCTTGGAAGGGATCCACTTATAGATTCTGGAATTGTATTTTTTTCATTTTCATGAAAACACATATCCACAAATGTAGATGGATTCTATGTTGATTCCCCTTTTTCAACCATATATGAAATCCACTTTTCTGCGTAATGTAAGTTAGTGGAAATTACTTTCGCGAACTATTTTTGTTCATTTGAAAGATTCATTGAGTCCTCTATGAACTACCTTTCATATTCCATGAACTACATAGTAGGTATTCTTCATAGACCACCTATTAAACAAACTCCCTCCACTTCCTCTATAGAGTACCACCTCTGCATATATTCTCTGTGAACCGCCACTACATACTACCTCAGCATACCACCTTTACTGTCCACTTTCGGTTATGTAGAATTCCTTCTTTCGCTAATGAAAAATTCCTTCTTTCACGGACAACTTCATCTATAGACCACCTTCATCCTTTTCGAACTACAATTATCTGCAAACACCCTTTCATGGAATAACTTTTGCGAACTGCTTCACCCTTCGTAGAATCCTCCCCATAATCCTCTTTCAGACATGGCTAGATTCCCAGAGCAAAGATGTTTTCTTATGAAAATAACTCTACATAATAATGAGATTAAAACACTTTAAATAGTAAAATATATATATAAACTCATCTAATAGATGATTTTCCGAATCACTAATTTAGTACAACTTTCTCCATATACCGTGCTACTGACATGAACCGTTCTTCTCTACATGGTCTGTGTACCTCCATTCATCCTACACTACAACCAAAATCCCCGTCACATTTTTATAAACGATTCCCTACATGGCCTCCTAAGTCACCGCCTTGTTTTCATAAATGAAAATACATCCCATGTATGATAATCCTTCAACGAAACACCTTCTATCCTATGAACTACTTCCACGGACTGTTTACCTTCTCTGAACCACAAGCCTCCCCGCAAACCATTTTCCTTACCCGAACCATTTTACAAACCTCCTTTACAGTCTGGAAACCATGCTTCATGGTACACTTACCGTCTACTCTTATTCAAAAATATATCATTTCCAAAATCCAAACTCCATATTTTTAGGCCCAAAAATCTGGAAAACACTAGGAAACCATGCCACCTTAAACACATGATTTGGAATAGACCAACTATACTCATTCACAATCATCTATCATTGTCAGTAAACACAATCACACCAAATCCATACCGAGAAAAAACCATGACAGATTTTTTCCAACATGAAACAAGATCTAAATTTTTGGTATTTAAACATGAAGGTTTTTCGAGAATTTTTTTACTTATCTAATGGAAAAGTTGATAGTAACTTATATGTGAAATATGTGGATTCCAAATCTTTAATTTTAATTTTTTATGTGAATGATATTTTTTTTTCTCAGGATAGTGATTTTTTTTAAGACATTTTATATGGAAATGAAGATTAATTTTTAAATTCCTATGTTAGGAGACTAAATTTTATTCCTTGCCTTATAAGTTTAACAAAAGGAAAAATACATTTTCTTATCTCAAGAAATTTTTTCAAGGGAATTATTAAAGAAGATTGGGATGGAAGAATCCAAAAATGTTTCATCTCCTATTTCAGTGAGAAAATTTTTTAGTAAAGATGAATTTAAAATAAGTGTGAATCAGAAAGACTTCCAAAAGCTGATAGGAAGTCTTATTTACATTATAGCCTCAAATCCTGATATTTTTTATGCGATAAATTAGTGTGAAAGGTATCAATGTAAAAATAAAGAATCGCATATATTAGAGAAAAAGAGGATTATGATATATTTTAACAGAACAAATTTAAATAGGTTATTAAATAAAATAAAAAGGGAGATGAAGTTTCATGGTTATACTAATGCTCATTGCGCTATATATTGTAATGATAGAAAATAATTTTCAGGGAGATAATTTTTCATGGGAGAATATTGTGTGAGTTGGAATAGTAAGAAACAATGTTTACTAATTTCGAGCATAACTGAATCTGAATATGTTTCACGTAATCAGGCTTGTACTCAAATGTTATGGATAAAAGTTCAACTGGAAGATTTTAATGTAAAATTTTCTTAAACATTAAAGAAAATGTTTCATAATCAAAGTGTTATTGATCTATCAAAAATATTTTCCAACATTCAAGATCAAAATAGATTGATATAAGGATTTACATTATAAAAGATAAAGATTATTCTTGAGATGTTTCATTAGAATACTTTTCAACAAAGAATTAGATTGTTGATATATTTAAAAAACGTTGATGAAATAATGGATTGTGGAATTAAGGCTTCATATTCATGTTCAGCCTCCTCTTATATCTTTCTAAACCTCATTAGTACCTCCATCATTCTTTGAATTATGTTGAAAAATTGGAGAGAGAAAGTAATAACCTTTTACTTTGTAAGAATTTTTTAATTGTCATTATTTTATGAATATGAAGATGTGGTCATCATAAAATATGAGAGAGAAAATGAAAAGTGAAATAGGAGAAAATAAAAGTGAGGAAATATTATCGTTACATGGATGAAAAAAAATTTTTACACCGAGGGAAGAAATTACATCTAAAAAATTACTCTTTCTAGTGGTGTGGTGTCAAGATTCTATCCTTTGAGAGAGGGAATGTTTTGATAAAAGCAAAAAAAAACATGATTTCTTTACAAAAGTTGAGTTGTAAAATCAATATGAGTTCTTGAAAAGTTGTTAACAAGGGTTGTCAACAAATCCAAAGGGGGTGATTGTGAAACCATTGTGGTGTTTGGTTTTAACAATGTATTTTATTTGTTGAAAACTATATTTCTCTATAAAATAATGTTTTTTTATTCCGGAATTGGATCCATATCCATCATAATAAAGATTCATCGTATTCATAGTATCATATTCATCTACATTGTATTCAGATCATCAGATCCAAATGAATTTGAGGAATAAATTATTGATTATTAGATCTTTTCTTTTGCATTAATCTATGAAATTGTGATGTTTCTCAGATATAAAGATGAATGTTTCTAAGTGAAAAAGTCATATTTTATCAAAATATTTTTGAAATAATTTTGTGATGTCAAGAGTTATAAATTATTAATACTTTCTAAACCATATAATATGATTATTTTCTAATTAGTAAGTTCTCCAAAATCATGAAAACTATCATGATGGAATCATTTGAATAATTATAGAATAATTATGAACATTGTATTGATTCTAGAAGTCAAGACAAATTCTCCATTATGTAAAGAATTTAGAATGTGTTAAGCAGATAATGTTTGAAGAAGTTCAAAGTTTATAAGTGGATATATCGTTAAATACTTTCCATTTTTATAGAAAATCATCAAAATGGTATTTCCATCATAATGTAAAAATCATCATAATGGTATTTACATCATAATTGGAAATCCATCATATTGAAATAAAGAGGAAACATAAAACATAATGAGTTGATAAAGAAACAAATCATAATGAGCTTAGAAGAAAACAGAATCATAATGAGATGATTACGAAGCAGGCTCAAAAAGAAAACTCCAGATGTTTTATGAAGAGTTGAAGAGGACAAATTAGAAATTCAATTTTTCATAAATATCTATGAAATCTAAGGGGGATGGAAGAAGTCAATGTTGAAGTTTTAATGAAGGAGATATTCAATGTTTTTGAAATTTGATAATGTGTGGAAGGTTTTCCAGTTTCCCACTTTTTTCCAAGTCACTTATAAATACTTGATCAGATCACTCATTCATTCTTAAATTTCAGACAAGTGAAAAAGTTGGAGCGCTGAGGAAATCACGTGAATGTCATTTCTTGTAAGATATATCATGTGGAGGATCATAATGTTGAATGATTTTTATTGGATTGAAAATGATCATATTGAAAAGATTTTATTGATTCAATTGGATTGAGAATATTATATTGAGTCGATTTTATTGTGAATGATCGTATTAAGAATTTGATCAGAGTTTGAGTTTGGTAGATTTATAATGGGTTCATTGTATTGAGTCCATTGTATATAGAGAATCAAATCCAAACTCATTGAATTGATAGAATCATATCAAGAGTCATCGTATTGATAGAATCTGATCCAAACTCATCTGATTGAGAAAATATGATCAAGCCAAATCAGACTGAAGTTTCGGATTGAGAAATTGTGGAGCAATTTCAATAATATTTATTATTTTTTTGGATAAATTTTTTTATAAGTAAACATTGTAAATTGATGGGAGTCAGTATAATCTTTCCAATCCGGAGATACAAGGTGTCTAGTAGGAGTTGGCACAAGTTGTATTCACTTCTTCATAATAGTGTATTTACATATACCCATGAGATTGAATAGGGAAAGGATACAAATTTTCACACTATGGATAAACCTTGTAAATTTTGTGTGCTATATTTTATTTCATAATTTTCCATGCATGAGTATTTACTAAAAGTAGATAAGTAAATAAATCCTAAAAGGTTGTAGGAGTTAAGTTTCTCAATGTATTGAAACATATAAAATCAAACAAGTGATTCAAATCCCCCTTCTCATTCATTATTCGATCCATTGGAACATCAATATCCTAGATCATATAGATTAATTTCAATGAAGTAAGACCACTCACCTAGTTAAGGTTTTATAGTGATACCAACAACTAGAGAAATCTATATGGGATAATGAGTATGTTATAAGGCCCATGTATCCACATTTTTTGTATCATAGTAATATAATTTCGTGGAAAAAATTCATTTTATGGGGAGTTAAATGTAACAAAACAAAATTTTATGAAATATATTTTTTAAATAAATTTAATTTCTTCAATAGAATTCATTATATGCAACATCAAGTTTTAACGAACCATGATATACTATTTATATTATTATTTAATATGAACATTATAACCTAGTTATTAAACTTTATGGTATAAATAATAATAACCTCATTTTTAAAATTAAAAATAATGGTTTTATATAAATAGAATATATTTATAAGAAATTTCATAATTCATTATTTACATTGAAAATATATTTCTTCTGAATAAAAGAAGTTCATTGATTTTTTTTGAAAAACGAATAAAATTAATCTTTTCCACATTAAATTGAATTATTATAGAAAATGAAATTAATTTTTTTAATAAAATTGTCATAATTTTCTAATAATTATTTTGTATGAATTTTATGATAATATTATTTTTTCGATGAGTAGTGAAAAATAATATTTTTTATTAAAAAATACTTTTTAATTGAAAGAATTAAAAAAGATAAATCTTGTTAAAAATGTTTGGAAAGTAAAAATAGTTAAATTATGTTATTATTAATACAGTTTAGGTTATTATAATTTCAATTTATGTTGACTTTTTATATTAAAAGTTTATATACTTATGAAAATATTTTATTTAGAAAATTGTTTCTTCATAGCATATCTGGGTTTAATTTTAAATTAAATCCTACAAAATTTGTCAAATATGTATTGAAAAATGAATTCCATAGTTGTAATTATAATAATTAATTTTATATAATATGTTCAACTTAATTATTTTACATAATTATTAGTTAACACATTCAAAAGAATCTAATTATCATAGTCTTGGTCATGATGAGTTTGTCGGGTTTTAAACTAAAAATATAAGGGTTTAAATGATGTAAGAATTATAAAATTCATATTTTATTGAATTATTTCAACATTATATCTTATAAGGTTATATATTGGGAAGTTTTGGAGCCTTATGGTATGTGTATAACTTTGGTATACCATTTTCCTTTGAAAAACTCAAAATGTGTCCTCTCCCTAAATTATAAAAGGGAACCTATCTCTTATTCTATTCACACTAACAAACATTTTTATTCAAACCCTAACTAGAAAAATATATTAATTAATTTTATCACCATATCCTAATGGAATTATTTCTATTTGGAAACCCTCTTAATAATTCTTCTTTTTTCAAACCTAAATAGGTTGTCCAAAGAAGAGGTATCATTCTTAAATGATCATTCTTATTTTATGTCTTATTACATATCCTTAAAATATTCTTAAAATAATATGATAATATAAAATAAATATCTCCAATTCACCAATATGCTATTATGTTATTGGAATAACACACAACCATCTCTTCTTCCGTTAAATGGGAAATGAAATCATCAATCATGTGTATGGCAGACTACCGCCTTGTGAACTACTGTAATTCATTTTCAATCACTGCCTCTCATAGATATAGATAATGATGTATATTATTTTTCTATATTATAATTAATACATGTTTATACATCTATAATTATAATATCACACTTACCTTCTAGCTAACCAATCCATTGGAAAATGATAACATCATTTGTGCGTTTGTGTGGATGATTGCCTCCATTAAGCGATGTGATTAGTTTTTCATTGTATTTTGACATAAATGTTAATAATTATAGATTAAATGAATATATATGATATATATGATATACTAACAATTTTATAACGTTAAATTATTATTTTCCATTCATTTTTCCATCTGTTGATAAAACATAAACAATGTTCATAGGTACGTACAACCAACTGTCTCCATGAATGATGTAATTGACTTTCTATCTCTATTTTAATGGAATACTATAAATAAATGTAAAATTAATATATATGATATTGATATATTGGTTAAAATTATAGAAATTATGGAACCATAATCAATGTAAAATTACTTGACTTCCAAACCAAAACATACATGAAAAACAAGGTAGTCATTACCCGAAACGTGATTTTATCAAGGAATTATTAATAAAAAGATAATAAATTGTTACAAGGAAATCATAAATGGTATGATTATAATTTTTTAATACATCTATAATAAAAATATATTTATTATAAAGAAAATTGAATGTATACTATGAAATTCAGGACTTGGGGTAAGGGATTCTCTTCTCACTAATATTTTCGCGGGACACATGACATATTCCCCATTTATTTCATTCATGTGGTGTATATATTAATCATGAATGTACTTTATTTTTTACCATCATCAAGATTATGGTACATAAATATCCATTTGAATTTATTTCTTTAATGGTTATTATGATTCAAATGTTACTAAAGTGGTAAAAGTTTTCTGTTACAATCTTATTATTTTTTAGGATTGTTTTTAATTAAGTTTCAAATGGTGAAATATTATGATATACCTCTCAAGAAACTAATTTTTTTCTTATAATAAGGTTATTTATATATATAATAAATGTTTTCCTTTAATTTATCTCTCATAATTTATTATAGATATAAAACTATGATTTTAAAGAAAAATTTATTTTATTTCCCTTTTTGGTGAAAAATACTTTTTCCTCCATGTCCATGTTTTCTAAAAATGTTTTAAAGAAAGTTTTTACTAATTTAATATAAATTCTTAATTTATTTTTAACTATTTTCTAATTTTTACAATTTTTTTAAATGGAATATTCATGTCATTTTCAGAATTTGGTACTTTGGACTTTTTACTAAAAATATGAAATGAATATTTGTTTTACCATAAACAACTTTACACCATCATGACCAGTAAATTATTTAAAGATTACATTACAAGATTTTAATTTTATTTTAAAATAAAATTTTTTATATAATATTTTGGAATCATTTTATATTTATAAATTAGAGATTTCAAAGTGAAAATGATATTTTTATTAGGAAATGTTCTAAGTGATATTTCAAAAACAATTTTTCATTTCAGTTGAAATCCTTTTAAATTACTTAATATTTATTAGGGATATGATCCTATGATACGATAATTATTATTTTTATAGATATTTTATGTCTATGATGACAAGATGTTTATAAAAAAAATTCCTTTTCAATTGTTTATACTATTATGAAAAGATTAAATGTTTATAAAACCTATTTCTTTTCTATATGTTATGTTATAACGAAAAGATTATGAAACCCATTTAATTTCTATGGGTTATGATATGATAAATGTTTTATGATATTTTGGTACAAATTTGTATAAATTTAACTATGTGGCTATGATGCCTATATCTCCATCCCATGCGTTTGGTAAACATTGATATCTTATGAGATCTTTAGGAATAGAATGAAGAGTAATCCTAGTTTAGTAAGAGACTTTGTCCACTATTATAGTATTGGGAGTTAACCTTGACTACTATGATGGTTTGGGGAGTGAACACATTCCACTATGACAACATTGTAAAAGAGACTTGATTATTAATTAAATGATTTTATATTCTTATGTCTATTCCAAAAATCCACGTTTAATACCTATGTTATGCTCTCATAGATAATGTTCTTTGATTCCTTTATAATTAATATCTTATGAACATCCATGTTTTATGATATAACTCAAGGTTATGATATCTGATATACTGGGTAAAATTTTAAAATTTTATTATCATGTTCTCATACCCTTATTCTCATGTTTTGATTATGTAATCATTGATTTCTCCCTTGTTTACCCTTGTTATTCATTAGATATCACACTTTATTATTTCTCCATTCCACATGGTATGAAGAATCATTTTATGTATGATATGTGTAATAAGGGTTCTAGATATGAAAAATTAAGTGGAATATGATGCATAACTATTGTGAACTAATTTTTTATACTTCAATGTTTCCAAAGGCACTAGACCTATATGATTTTTTCATGGATCATTTTGTTATATAATGAATACTCATCCATTAAGATGTGATATCATTGTGTAAAAATAATGGGTCACTATTATCCATTATTCTATTATTAGTTAGAATAATTTTATAAACTAAAAATAATAATTTTTGAATGGTTTGATAAAATTTTATATACCCTACCTTTTATCTACCTGGTTGCACAACCAAAACAACCAAAACACCAGATTTTTGTTTAAGATTATCTAACTAGAAGACCTACTATTTTGTTAGTAGGTATTACCTGGAAGACATACCATTTTCTCAATAGGTATAATTGAAAAGATTTTTAATGATAAATATATAATTGAACATAACAAAAAAAATAAAAGATACAATTATTAAAATCACTGTGAAATTATGAAAAACATCAAAAATAAAAACATCAGAAGGATAACACAACTCCTCGATCAATTTAGAAAAAGAATAACTTCTTATTTTCTAATATGTTCATGTACTAATAGAATAATAGTTTTAGAAGAAAATATCTAGTAATATTCTACCTTTATTATATTCTCCCTCTTATATAATTTTCAATTATATTGTCTATGTTTATTGATATATTTTAATGAGATATGTCTATCTTCTTAAAAATGTCTGAATGATCTAACCATTAGTTAGTTCCTATTCATTAAGCCTTAATCACAAAGGCGTTTCTAGATATAAAATCATAAGAATCCATGAATTAGAAACAACAAAAGCAATAACAATTATATCCTTGCTTGTATCGATATTAGTTCAAAAACTATTCCTCTCTCAAATAATTTTCTATGTAATTAAAAAAATAAACACCCCAAAGATTTATTAGAAATTATATATATTTTAAAAAATAATAAAATAGTTTAAAAAAACTAAATTGACATACGATAAATCAAAATACTAAAACATAAAAAAAATTGTGTGTTGAAATGCAATTTAAATGAAAAAGTGAATTTCATATGACTTTAAGAAACATCACAACTATTTTAAATCGTAAGACTTGAAATATCTCAAGTATCTTGAATGGTAAGACATAAAATACTATAAGTCTTTGAAACATCATACGAATTTTATGAAATCACAATTCATTAAAATCATTAAGACTTTGATATCTCTATTCTTTCATCTTACGACTCTGATTTCGTAATACTTTGATTTTATAGCTTCAACATCATAAGTAATGATCATCTGAAATCAAATAAAAATAAAAATTTCAACTAATTATTTTAAATACTACTTAAGGATTAATGGAAAATGTTATTTCTTAGTAAAAAATCTTATCATGGAATAGAGGGTTTAACATACATTGTAAAAATTAATTGATTCTAAAATTCTCATCACCTATAGTGAAAAAAACAACATGGAATTGAAATAGATTGACTCCCTAATTTTAATTTTCCATAGAGTAGAGATACGAAACCACAGAGTAGTATACTATAGGTTTCGATAAGCATAT
The DNA here is from genome assembly GCA_963277665.1 of Viscum album. Classification (NCBI taxonomy): domain Eukaryota; kingdom Viridiplantae; phylum Streptophyta; class Magnoliopsida; order Santalales; family Viscaceae; genus Viscum; species Viscum album. The sequence goes on from OY728120.1 coordinate 585,300,453, forward strand.
AATGTAAATTTATTCTCTAGATTCCATATTTTCCACTTCAAAACACCATTTTAATCACGTGTAGGAGAAATAAAATAACATCCACAAAAATTGAATGAAATAGTTATATAAATCAAATTCATAAATGTGATTTTATGTATGTTACCTAAAGGTATCAATTCAAAACATATCCATGTTGTGGTTACTAAAAAAATCAAAAGCTTTATAAAACTATCTTCAAGTTTCGTGGATATAAAAGGGAAATTGAAGTCATATCACTATATAAAGTTATATTTAATTTATATAGCTATGTAAAGGTAATATTTAAATTCCATTAACCATTTCAAGGGAATTTGGAATTAGTTTTCCTAGTGGTAACATAATTTAATTCATTGGAAAGTAAATAGAATAAGATACCTAAAATAAATAAGCCCATTTTGTCCACTATGTAATTGTATGAACGTGTAAGGGTAACATGCAGACTCCTTAATAACATATAAGGGTATGTTCAATTTCATATAAATGTAACATATATCTTTGATATCTATATAATAGACAAAAAAACTCACATAATGGTAGTTCTCTATTTCTACAGGATGTGTAAAGGTATAATCATGTAAGGGTAACATATATAGTCCTTCATACTATGTAAGAGAAATTTAAAATATAAAATAATGAAAAAATTTAAATTCGAAAATTATAATTATTAAATATTTTTTAAACAAATATTAAATATTAAGCAAATGTGAGGAATCGTAAGTAACAAAATAAAAACAACCAAGTAATAATTTGACCCAAATCAAACATTAATAATCTCTCAATGTTCAAGAACTAAAAATAAGTGATTTTTTGTAAAATAAAAAACCAAAAATTTAGAGATATTTTAATCATTTAAAATTTATCACTAAATTATATTTCTAAATTTATCTCCCCCTTTTATAAATTCATAAGAAAATATTGAAAAAAAGTTCTACTATTTATTGAAAAAATACCACTCAATATAATGATAATTAATTTACCAATTTGAAATTTTTTAGAAAATTTAATAACCACGTGTATGCATAAAATTTTATGAAAAAATAAAATTTAAATTCCACTTATATCTATGCATATAACAATTAAAATTAATATAAATAAAATAAAAAATAATCTTTTATATTCAAAACCATTTACTATTCACAAATTTCTCAAACAAGTACAACATGTGAGTAATAACATGATTTTTTTATATAAAATAGTTTAGCACTTTTAAAATAGTAACAAACATTAAAAAAATCAAACAATTGAAGTTAAATATCCATCATTCCATGTTAAAACTTTATATTCTCAAACGTTACTAAATTTTATTCTTTAGAAATTATATCAACAAGAAGATTTTCTATTGAAATAGATTTTTGAGTAATATTCAATTTTTTAAGATGATCAAATAAAAACAAAAATTTGCATCAATTTATTTTGTTATATAATGTTGAAAAGGGTTATTATATATTAATATTGAAGATTCATTATCACAGTAAATATATATCTTATCATAATAAACATTAAAATCGATTAGATTTTGTTTTTAGCAAAAGAATTAGGCATAAAATGTATTTGTAACAATATACCCAGCATCAGCTATGGATAACTAAAATAATAATTTATTTTTATAACACCATGAAATTAATATTTTACCATGTATGTGAAACATACATGATGTATTTTTTTTCTATCATGCATTCATCCTCAGAAATAAAAATTAGAATTGGATGATAAATCCAAACAGTTATAATTGTAGAAAAATATAATAGTATTTACACAAACCCTAACATATAAAACTTTAGTTTAAAAATAGGTAAATTTTATTAAGGATTATATTGAAATATTTTACAAAAGATAATTGAAACCAAAATATCAGGCCTTTATGCAGTCAAATGAAGAAAACTACTTATCACGCCTCTATATAGTTTAACATCAACACATTTTTCTAGAACCACCTATATCTAATTTTGAATTATTACTCATTTTTTTCAATGTTTTAAAAGAATAGAAACCAAAAATTTAAACACATTATTAAGAATATCAATATTAGTTAAAAAAGATACAATATTATATTTAAAAAATATAAAAAGATAATAAGAATTATAGTTCACCAATTAAATTAATATCAAATTCATTTTCCATATATATTTAGAAATTCATTATGAATTAAATACATTTTAGAACTAAATAAAATTCCATCGAATTATATTTTAAAAATTAAAATATTATTTAAAACCCTTTTTGTAAATAAAGTTGAGAAAATTCATCTTTATTAAAATAATTTTGCCATAAAAATAGAATTTGTATATCATACATAGCTCTATGAGCTTACTGAAGATAAGATAATTCTTTTGAATGTTTAAAAAATTACTTAGATATTTTCTACTTTCAAAACTATGTGGCTGCTTAACATACACCACTTCAAAAATTACACAACTTACAAATAAACTTTTTACATCCATTTTTTAAAATTAAAAATTTTGAAGAAAAGAAAAATCCAACAGAATATGAATGGATTCTATTGTAGAAACTACTGAAAATGAATCTTCCAAAGTAAAACCTTATTATTATGAACATTCTTGCCCAACTATCATATATTTATTTTCAACCATGTTACCTAGTTCATCAATTTTATTTTCAAATACCCACTTCATTTCAATAGATTTTTTTTTTATTTTGGTAGTTCATCCAAATTCCAAAAAAAAAATCTTTTAAATTGGTGAATTTTTTCATAAATATAATTTATCCGATTATAACCATTTAAATATTCATCCAAATTAATAGGGAAAAAATCAAAATAAAAAGCATTATTTTCACTACAATATAAAACAAATTTTCTCATTCTAATCCTAAATTGAAAATATATAATGATTTTATTAATGTGGATAATCTTTAAGAGTATTAAAGTTTTTAGGATCTGATTAATAAGTGATTTTATCCGTCTAAATAGATTTATTATCAAGGATATCTTGAGGGTCATCTTACACAATGTTAAATTCTCTGAATTCTTCAATTATATTACATGAATTTATATTTTTATTTTCAATTTAATTTTTAAGAAACATAACATGCTCATTTTTATCCACCACTAAAGTTATATTATAAAAATATATATTTATTTTAATACAATTAAATTGTTTTAGTAAAAAATACTTCATCGCATTTATAATCAAACTTTTCTATATAACTTTTTTCTTTAAGATAAAAACTCTATAATAAAACACCCAAAAATATTCAATTTTAGGTTTCATTACTATAAAAAATATTAATGGGATTTTTTAAATATTGGACTAATTAGAAGTCTATTTTAATCATGTAATGTTTTATTAATAGCCTTATCCAAAAATATTTTGGCAAATTATATTCATTAAGCATAGTATTAACTATTTCTTGAATTGACCTATTATTTATTTCTACCATACCATTTTACTATAATGTCTTAGAAATAGAAAAAGAATATAAATTTAAATTGTCTACATTTTTTTTTAAATCCTAGTTTTACTAATTCAACACCTATATCACTCATGATAGTGATTATCAAAAAACCATCATTATTATGAATTAATTTTTCAAAAAGTTGCAATATTATTCAATGTTTCACTTTTATGAATAAATAATTAAGTTTAAGTTAATCTATTATAATCCTAAAAAATTATAAATTTTTTTCCTCCTAAAATATGTGGTTGGATATGAAAAAATAAATCAAGGTATAATAATTCAAGAGGTCTAATAGTTAGATCATCATTTATATATTTAAAACAGTATCTATGCTTCTTTTCCTTTTAGACAAGAGTCACAAACAAAGAATTTAATCACCTTCAGTTCTGGTAAATCACTTACCTATTTATGCATTGAAAATTTATATGGTAACAAAATATTTTCATGTTCTAGTATTCTATGCCAAAAAATATTATTAATTTACATAGTATTTAAACACTTAATCTTCTCTTGTGTTAGTTTATATAAATCAAGAGAGTATATATTATCTTTTCTATTTTCCAAAAACAAAACAGTAATTTTTTTAAAAATATACATTTATCATATTTTAATTATAAATTCATTTCACAATTTTATTGTTGAGATATAAAACATATATTATCTTTTAACCCCTCAAAATATAGTACCCATTCAATAGTAACTGTTTATAAAAATCTTATTTTTTTCAAATCCTTTAATCTGACCGTTAATATTATCTCTAAAAGTTACCAGGCCACTAGCAAATTAATTAAAAGATAGAAAATAAAAATAAAAATATCCATTTGTCTCGAACAAAAAAAAATACAAATACTATGAATATTTGATAATTATAAGGTATGTTTACTATAATAAATCATTTGAAAGAGTATTTTGCGGAACATGCCATCTTGGGTCCAATCAGATTAGTAGTAGAGATCTAGGCACCCAAACAAATTTGAAATACCTTTTTTATGGTCGATTTGGAAAAACAATTATTAGAGATAAAATTTTCTATATGACTACATGAATTATAAAATATTATGTAGAATCCATTGATATAATTCCCATGCATTCTAAATTTATATCATGTTACACTAGAAATTGTTTTATTTTAAGTTTTCACAAATAATGTTCTATTTATTTTTGATAGTTTACTTTTGTAACCATAAAAGTTTATGTTTCTGTCAGCTTTCATCATAAACATAATTTTATTATACATTTTACTTTCCTTGAAATTTTTTATGGGTTAATTTTCAAACTATTATTCTTTTATTTTAATTTATCATTTTAATTTTGAATAACTTCTAAATCATCAAATACTTTAACATTTGAAAAAGAATCTATGTTTCTTAATTTTTTGTTTGATATTTCTAAATTGTATCTCAATTTATATTAAATTATCACTTAATAATTTACATATCATTTATTTATCTTTACTAGTTTTAGATAATAAATATTTAATCCAATCATTTTTATCTTTTATTTTTAACATTTTGGATCCAAAATACCATTTCCTCATTTTATTTTTTTAGATTGATTATTTTATATTTTTCAATTTCATCTTTAGGTTTTTATTTTCTGTAATAATTTTTTTTAATTTTAAAATTTGAAATTATTTTTATTTCTCAATAATTCATAAAATAGATTTATATAATTTCTTATTTTCTTCATAAATTTTCTTAACAACAAGGTTTTCTGTATGCAAATTATAACTAGAACATGAATGAGAACCAATTTCTTTTTCATAATCAATATTAGATTTATAAATAACATAAATTGATTTTAATAACTATGTAAAATGTGATTTGAGTACCTCTTGAATCAAAATCCTTAGTATATATCCATCCTCCAAACAAGGATTACTTTACCTTTATCATTTTTCCTTTTATTTATTTGAATACTTATGTTTAGGAAAATATATCCTAATGTGTCATTTATTTCTACATTAATAATATCATAGATCCAGAAAATCATTAATTTTAGTATAACTACCTTTGTTTGCTTTCTTATTATTATTATTCCGAAACTGTCTGTTGGATTTATTTTTTAAAAACATTGTAAAAAATTTCTCAATTGAAGGAAATATTTATCCCTTCCATGAAACTTAAAGTAGAAGAGTTAGAAGATCCATTTATATTATATTTAAAAGAAATAATTTTCTTCTTTAAAATTTCATCATTCAAAATGTTTTTAATTTCACGTTAACAATTAAATAATGAAATGATTTTTTCCATCTAGAATATATTTTTTAAAATTATTTCTCTCATTGGATGTTACTTTCTTAAAATGCCACTTCTTAGGTAGTGATCTCAACACCCTATCAATAACAGCAATGCTATCCAAGTCCTAACTAGTAATATTCATTCCCATTATAATAATTGTAAATCAAAGGAAAATCTATTTCACTGACTCATATTTTCCCATTTTAAAGTCATAGTATTGCATATATAGCATTCCTCATTTGGTTCTTTTAAGATTATTAGTGTCATAGTCAGTTACTTGTATAATTATATAGATATCATGACTTATATTACAAGTCGAAACACGGATTAAATAACTTCAAAATATAGGAAAATATAATATATTCATTAGTTTATAATTCAAAACATAATTTAAAATATCAATATCTACAAGTTTATATAGATTACTTTCAGTTATTTTTTATAGTTTCGCAATGATCCTTCATTGATCAACACATATTTGGTCCAATTATGCTTCCATTGTCAATTAAATGTTACCATATTCTTTTTCAGTAAAATATAGTGGATTTTGTGGAATCCAAAAATCATTGTAACACCCCGAGATTTTAAGAAAAATATTCTTTTTAATTTCATTAATGTCTTGTGTCTTACGCTACACCAAAAAGAGCTTGCACAACACGCATACCTGACTTGGATTTCATTACATGCAATCACGACCTTCCATGATAGCGTGTGTTGTACGCAATACTGAGTTTTTCTAAACAACGATAAGTTATATAAACAAGCCGTTATGAATAGTAATACCCACTTTTTGAAATTATATAAATTTTATCTTTCAAAATGGAATTAATTTTTGGATTCAGAATATCGAAATTATCCTGGGGTGAATTTTTGGTATTTTTCTGAAAACATTCAATTTTTGATGAATAGTGAAAACACTGGGTTACTATTCAAAAACCGACTTTTTATTTAAATAATTATTTACTTTATTGAAATTTATTTTAGGTCAAAATTGATTCATAATACCTATATAAGTTCAATACAATTCATTGGAGTCATTTTATAATAATTTTAGATATATAAAAATTTTATTGAACTTTTCACCGTCTTTTACCGACCTCCTAGGAGAATTTGAAAATTCAATATAACTAAATTTTACCGCTTCTGTGAGTGGAATTTCGAAAATCCGAGAGAAATGGTTAATATCAAGTACTAAAATGTGGTTTAATGATATTAAAATAATTTTTGGTGAATAGTAACTTTTTACTTTTTTTACCACGGTTAAAAGTAAATAGCATAATTAAGGGTATAAATGATATTATTATTACCCTGAAACATGTTCTAATTCTATTGAATAAGTTTCATTCGACCAAAAACAACCTTAGGAATAAAGGATGACCATTTAGGCCCACTTGGATTAGATTATGATGTTTATTATTAATTTATTTAAAGAAGGGTTAAAATAGTTAAAATCAATGTTTAATAACTAAATCATTTTTAATATAGTGTTATAAATAAGATAAATTCGACTATAAATATTAATTAGAAATCTAAAAGGCTTTCCTACATAATGGTATTTTATTTTTAATTTTTAGACATTAAATAAGTTAATTTATTTATGACATAATGATGATGCAGTAATTATCTTATTAATGAAATATTGACATAATTGATGTTATAAATACCCAAATAAAATTAATCTGAGACTTTTTATGAATTACAATAATTTTCTAGGTTAATATTACATATTATTACTTCTTTAATTAACTTTTTTCGAACTAATCTTTATGTTATAATTTTCACAAAAATCAATTACCAAATAGTGTCAAAATTGACATAAAATAGTTTTTAAAACAAATATTATATTATTAATTGTTATTTTATTCCTAAAAATATAAGGATCGGCCAAACGACTTATATAATGTTATATATGTTAATAATAAACAACTTGGTGTTCGTTTTGCTTGTTATAGTAAGTTTATTTACCTTTTAGTGTAAGAAAACAAGAAGACACGGTAAAAGTTAAATTATCTAACTTAAAGTTAAATCTAAATGATAAAGTTAAAATAGAAGCCTAAACATGTCTCAATTCAATTTTATGAGAGGATATAGACCCATAACATCCTTAGATTTGAATTAAATCAATTTGGAGCTATTAAAAACCGAATATGACTTTATAATAAAATAATATTTTTAGTTTTTCCTAAGGTGCCCCTCTCCTCCCTTATAAAAGGGAACCTCATCCCTCTCCTTCTCACACCACTTTGAGCCTTCAATCTCAGCCAAAACCGGACAAATTCTCTTGTCCACTTCCCTATAAACATCCTAAAGGTCCTGGTCTTCTTCAAAGTCCAATTTTAGTGCCCTAAAAGGAGGTCTCAAAGATGTGCTTCAAAGAAGATGTAATGTCCGTTACCGATTCATTCAACTTTATTTCTTCTTCCACTTATTCTTAATTAGATGTTTCATTATGAAATAATAACATCCGTATCTCCCATATACTGATATGTTATTATATGTATGAAACAACCCTATTTCACCATCTATCCATCCTATGGAAAACGAAATCACCGCGCGTGCATACGTACGGAATACCGTCTCCACGCCGTGGTGTAATCTATTTTCCACAACCACCTTACTTGGATGGGTATAATGGTGTAAAGAATAACTATATATGATTATTTTAAATTGATATTGATTCTGAAATATTATACATAAACTTCAATTCAATTTCACGATCATGGGAATGATATCATCGCTCATGCGTACGTACGGACTACCGTCTTCACGACACGATGAGATTCATTCTCCATGTTAACCATTCATGAATGATTATAAAGTATATATAGTAAGTAATCATGAAATATATGACATAATAATGATACTGGATTTATGTGTATGTATATGTATTTCATCTACTTAATTTCATTCAATTCAATAAGGAAACGAAAACAGCGTTCATGCGTACGTACGACCTACCGTCTCCATGAACAGTGTATTTCATTCCATTTAATCGATCTATCATATATATATGTATATACTGAATATATATTATATATAAATCATTTTTTACATTCTAGAATTAAGAAAATCAGTATATAAGTAATAATATCAAGAACAACAAGTCCAAACACGTACGATAAATAAAACGATTTAACCCAAAACGCTGCTTTAACATGGAACTTACAAAAGAACGGGTAATATAAAGTCAAAAGTGAACCATATATGATATCATAACAATGAATATGATTTTTTAATAAGTCAATGACATTTTTTAAATCATTATACAGAAGGTTAGGAAATGTAAAAATCATATCGAACCTAAGGTAAGGGATAATTTTTCAAATCTCATTTTTATCCGAGATTGCTTATACGTATGTATTAACTGGGGTTATTGTTATCATCCATGTACATGTTTTATAAAAGTTTTTTATGTATGTTTAATGTCCTTTTTACCCATTTTGACTTTTGCTACATGGTATTCAAGGAATATTTCTTTTTTTACGTTACGAGGTACTTTTTGACTTTTTTGGCAAAATTATGAGAAGAATGTTTTTTTAACTTATATGTCATGAAATGATTTTTACAGTTTTATAAATCCTTATTTTCATGAAGATTTCTCCAAAAGATTTCATGACTATTTCAAAAAAAATCCTATTCTTTTAAATTACAAGACATTTTGTGAAAAGAAATTGATTTTGAAGAAGAAAGGGTATTTTCCTCAAAAATTCATTTCAAGTGTTTTATCAAAACCATTTTTCTATCTAAGATGACATCATTTCATATGTGTATATTTCAAGTATAATGTCTCTATGATTTACATTGTTTCACTTTTCTTATTATGAAATGATATCCATTTATTTTATATGGATTATGTGATGATGGGATGATGTTTTTGAAACCCATTTTATTCGTTGGGTTATTATGAATGATGTATGTTTATTTTGTGGTACAATTAAGAAGGATTTGATTATGAGATGGGTGGGACCTATATCTCCCTCTAATTAATTGGGTAAAGATTTATATCTCATGAGATAGACATGGATGGAATGGTAAGTTAATCTGGTTCAGTGTTACAGGACTGAAACGAGGAGTGAACTCGATTCAGAAAGGGACTTTGTCTACTATGATGGTCTTGGCACCAATGTCTTGGCTACTAGGGAAATCATAACATGTTGTAACATCCCAAGTAAGTAATGAATAATAGATATTTTTATCTATGTCTATTAAAGATTAATATAGTGTTATAGAGGCTTAAAATGAAAATAAATACAATCTTATGCATGAAATACATTAATATTCTTAAAAGATTGTTTTAGTGCCTTTTGATGGCAAACCATTTTTGAATCTATATTTTGACAATTTTATAAACTATGTTTGTCAAAATAAACTTATTCTTTATGATTGGGACATCAAAATTTACCTTGTGTGAATTTTTGGGATTTTTCTGACAATATTCATTTTTTTAATGAATAGTGAAAAATACTGCATTTTACATCAAAACTGCTTTTTAACCTAATTTATTTATATGATTAGATTATGTTTTGAATTGGTTTGGAAGTGAAATTAGAATATATTTTTACCATTTTATCCAATGGTGGTCATTGGAATCAATTTCACTTTGAAATTAGACTTAAACTGGTGTCAATCTTTTGATACTTATTGTTTTGTAAAAACACACTTTTTGCTCTGGCAGCGGGAATTAATTATTAAATTAATTAATGTGACTTATATGATTTGAATTTTGTAAAATAGACTTCATTTTTGAATTCGGAATATCAGATATTGCTTAGGGTGAATTTTTGGTAATTTTCTGAAAAACTTCAATTTTTGATGAATAGTGAAACCACTAAGTGGTAATCAAGCAAACTGATTTTTCAGTTAAATGAAAGTTTACCACTAATGTGTGTTGAATTTTAAAAATCCGACATACATGGTTGTCATTAAGAAGTAAAATGTGGTTCAATGAGATTAAAATAATTTTTTGGTGAATAGTAACTTATTAAGTTTTTAATCGCGATTAGTGGTAATTAGTGTAGTTTAAGGTATAAATAATGCTTTAATAATATGAAATGACCTAGAAACATGTCCCAACCTTATTGGTTGTGTCATGTCCGACCAAGACAAGCCATGGGTCAACTAGGGGACCCCATGGAGACATTTTGGTTGGGAAATGACATAAATAACTTTTTATTTAATGTAAAAGTAAAAATGACACAAACATAATATGTTTTACAAAAATAATTTTTACATGGGGTTATAAAGATCGGATATTTGATTATAAATATTAATTGGAAATCTAAGAGTATTTCCTACATCATAGTATTTTTTTTATGATTTTTAGACATTAAATAAATTAAATTATTGATGACATAATCATGATGCAGTGATGACATCATTATTTGACGATTTAAATAAAATGGAAAGATAATGTAAAATCTATGAACTACACATGGACAAAACCAATTGGATGAGTGGATTTAGAACCCTTATCACCTTATCCACTAATTATATCAATTTGGGACCTTTTTAAACCGAAACACATTTTCAAATAAAGTAATATTTCTTTACTTTCCAAAAGTGCCCCTCCTCTCCTCTTATAAAAGGCCCCCACCTCTACCTCATTTCACACACTACTCAAGCCTTTGGCTCGGCCAACCCCTGCCCATTTACTCTCTCCACATCCCTCTACTCATCATAGAGGATTCCCTTTGGATAGAATCCTTTCAAAGGAAGCCTTTAGACTCAAATCAAAAGGAGATACACTTTTAAAGGTAATTCATTCTCTCATGTTCATTTGTTTTATTTTGCTTCTCCAACCCCCTAAACTCTTTTTATTTACTTATTTTGTAACAACACCAGTGTCTTAAATATACAAGGATGTTGTTATAATATTTATTTGAGCTACACTCTCACACAACTACATAAAATGGTTAAAGAACATACGGTTTCCGTGGATGGCGAAATTCTGCCTCCCGAAACGATGATTGTTCAATACTCATTTAACACCTTCAAAGGTGGCCATTATGATGTCTCTATTTTTATATACGATATATAGTATGTTTATGTTTTCTTTAAGCTTCTGTTTTTTTCATTTTGGTCATAACTTTATGGTTTCCATTATGGGTAAACACGATATCTTCATTTTAGGAAGTGCGGACTACCGCCCCCTCAAAGTGATTTGATTCGTTAAATACCATATGTGGGACATATAAAGGATGGAACTATGATATTATATATGATATTATACTGGAATTATAATATACCTTTATATCATTATGATTCCATTCCATAAAATACGAAATAGAAATGAAAGTAGCGTTCATGCGTACGTACGGCTTACCGTCTCCATGAACGGTGCATTTCATTTCTTACCTCTAAATGATTATGTAATATTATAAATGCATGTATGTACTGGATATATATGACATATATGATATCTACATCATGAATACCTTTCTGGATATAATGAACCTTTTACCAAATTAACAACATGTAAGTGTAAGAAGTCTATTTTTGACTTAAGAACCAAATACCGACAAAATGAACATTATTAACTTAACTGATTACATGATGTTCATAACATGGTATAAAAGGAATAATGAACTTGAAAAAGATTCATAAGCAAGTATATATTAACTCAAGTTTATTATTCAAGAGATTAAAGAACGGTCGGGTCAAGTCGGATATGAGGTATGGGACTTCGTCTCAATCTCCTTTCATTGAGGCATATTTTATTTTATACACAACTTTCTTTTATACGGTGTATAAACCCCTTTGACTTTTACGTTTATTCAAAAGGAATCTTTTTTATACGAAGTGTTTACTAAACGACAAAAGGGAATGTTTTTGTCGTACGTATGCGGTGACAACGACTTCTCCACCGTCGTAACCGTTATTTGAGTTTCGGCTTCCTCTACAAGCCATACCTTCTTTTTAAAAGAAAAATAAATACCATGTTTTACTTTTCTTTTATTTTAGTATTGCAAATGGTTTTCATAATGTTTTACATATAAATGTGTTGTATTGATATCTCGTGATTGAAAAGTGGAAATTTTATGTTTCCTTTATGCATGTTTTATGTGATATGATTATGTTATGGTTCTTGGGCATTATTATGAAGACGGGTGGTTCCGTGATAAACTAAGGGCGGGTGAGCCCGTTATAGCTCTCCAATGCATTGGGTAACACAAAGGAGTGATACGTTAAGGTTTCTCCGAAGAGATTTTAGGGAATATACTGTGATGGGTATTCCAAACGTAACCAAGAGGGTTACTCCCTACGTAAGAATGTTATGAATGCCTCAAGTTACCTTTATGTCTTATGATTTCTATGATTTATTCATGGTTTTATGAGGTATGTTAAAGTTCCTATGTTTTATGGGTAAAGTATGATTTCATTCTTATGTATATATGAACTCATGTTTCCTTTCCATGTTTTTTTTATAACCCATACTGAGTGTTTATTCTCATCCCAAGTTTTTGAAATGTTTTTCACAGGTCAAGGGAAAGGTACATGATAAGATGATAGAGTAAAGGATGTGTCAAGAAATAATCCATGTTTTATTTTAAATGTGTTTCCATTGATGGGAATGAAGAATACTATCTTTATGTAACCACTTTGTTTATATGTGGAATGTAATGCATGTTTTATGATCTAATTCGCTAAAACACTAAACCCGAAAAGATCCTCAATGTGTAATCTTGTAATAACTCAAGATTAAGTAAGGTTTAACGCTGGGGCCTTATAGTTGGTATCAAAGTTCGGTTTAGATAACTTTAGGAGTTATAATTCTATTAAATGATTATCCAAAAAAATATTTTTTTAAATGATATAGCATTTAAAGATTACCATGTTGCTTCATCTAAGACATGTTTGTTCAGAATGGTTTTCCGCAGAGGAAACAAGGAAGCAGTGCTAGGAAGGCATACAGAAGGAAATAACCTTCCGAATCAGCATCCAGAAATGGTCGGAATTGGAATTGAACAGTTTGTTGCAGTAATGGTGCAGTTGACTCAAGCGATAAATGGCGGTGGTATCCATGCACGATATCAGCCAGAACAACCGCAGAGGAACATGTCAGTGGTGGAACATTTCATGAGGCAACATCCACCATCATTCAGAGGATCATCTGACCCTGTGCTAGCTGAAGGGTGGATTAAAACACTGGAGAAGATTTTTGATGTCATGGGGTGTTCAGACAATCAAAAGGTTAGTCTTGCTATTTACCGTTTGGAGGGTGAAGCAGATCAGTGGTGGTATATGGTTAAAAATATCAGGGACGCCGATGAGATTGATGCTATTGACTAGGATGAATTCAAAGGTATGTTTCTTGAGAAGTATTTTCCTAAGGCTGTTCGACTTAGGATGGAAAATCAATTCTTGGAATTGAGGCAAGAGGAAGACTCAGTGGCTGCCTATGAAGAAAGGTTCACTTGATTGGCAAGGTATGCTCCAAATTTTATCCGGGACCTTGATAGTAAAATCAATCGTTTCTACTCAGGATTAAAGCCAAAGTATCGAAGGGCATTAGCTTCTCCTGAGTTTAAAAGTTATGAAAAGCTTGTTCGATGTGCTGAGAAGGTGGAAATGGAGTTTGCCGATGACCAAGTTTTCTATAACAACCAGCAGAAGAAGAGACCAAGGTGGAAGGAGAAAGGTAAGAATTCTTCAAAAAAGTCTGATGGTAAGAGAACTAAGTTTCCAGTTTGTGATAAATGTGGCAAAAGGCATGCTGGGGAATGTCTTCTGAATTCTGGGAAGTGCTTCCGATGTGGTAAGATGGGACATAAGGCTCGTGATTGCACTGAAAATGATCAAGGTGAAGGTAAGAACAAATTTTATTTACAGTTAGTGAAATGTTATAAGTGCAATGAGATGGGTCACTATGCAAACGAGTGTCCGACAAGGAGCTTGAGTGATGGGAAGCAGTTAGACTATAAGCAGAAAGGGGTGGTGAAATCCTTTGCAACTACTTCAGTAGATGTCGGGCCATCAAATGAAGTTGTATCAGGTACTTTGTTTGTTTTTTCTGATTATGCCAGTGTGTTGTTTGATTCGGGGTCTACACATTCTTTCATCTCTGAAACCTTTTCTTGTAAAATTGGAATACCATCTCAAGAAATGACTCCTGAACTTTTGGTAAAAACACCTGGGGGAAATGTTGAGGCAAAAAGAATTTATAAGAATCTTCCTATCCTTATCTGTGGAAAGAACCTACTTGAAAACCTTATTGTTCTACCTCTAGTAGAGTTTGATGTTATCCTGGGTATGGATTGGCTCTCTATTTACCATGCTAAGATTGACTTTAGAGCTAAAGAAGTTTCTTTTCAGAAATACTTTCAGTTTGTTTACAGGAATGAACCCTTACTTTTGATAACATATCAAGAGGCCGAGAAACTTGTAAAAGATGGAAATGCATGTTACCTTGCACACATCGTTGAAAATAAAGGAACTGTTCAGATTAATGATGTGCCAGTGGTTAATGAGTATCCTGATGTTTTTCCTGATGAGTTGCCTGGAATAATACCAGATCGGGAAGTTGAGATTATTGTTGACTTAGTTCCTGATGCTAAGCCAATTTCAAAACCCCCTTATCGAATGGCACAAATTGAACTTTTAGAGTTGAAGGAGAAATTGCAAGATTTATTAGAGAAAGGTTTCATTAGACCTAGCACATCACCATGGGGTGCTCCTGTTTTATTTGTTATAAAGAAAGATGGTTCTATGAGACTTTGCATTGATTATAGAGCCTTGAATAATATCACTGTTAAGAACAAATATCCTTTGCCTCATATCGATGATTTGTTTGATCGGCTCCAGGGAGCTCAGTTTTTTTCAAAGATTGACTTGAGATCGGGGTACCATCAGCTGAAGGTAAAGGAGGCAGATATTCCGAAGACCGCGTTCCGTACGAGATATGGCCATTATGAATTTGTAGTAATGCCTTTTGGGCTAACCAATGCACCTGCTGTATTCATGGACTTAATGAATAGAATTTTCCATGAGTTCTTGGATAATTTTGTGGTGGTTTTCATTGATGATATTTTGGTGTTTTCTAAAAGTAAAGAGCAGCATGAAAAACATTTAAGGGTTATCTTTCAAACCTTAAAAGAAAAGAAACTGTATGGGAAATTCAGCAAGTGTGAGTTTTGGTTGCAACAAATTTCTTTCCTTGGTCACATTGTTTCTAAAGATGGAATAACTGTTGATCCTGCAAAAACAAAAGTTGTGGAAGAATGGCCAAGACCCACAAATGTAACCAAGATTCGTAGCTTCCTTGGTTTGGCGGGCTATTACCGAAGGTTTGTTAGAAATTTTTCACGATTATCTAGTCCAATGACTAAGCTAACTCGGAAGGGTGTTAAGTTTATCTGGACAAAATAATGTGATGATTGTTTTCAGGAATTGAAAAGAAGATTGGTGAATGCTCCAGTTTTGGCACTACCTTCCAGGAATGGTGAGTTTGTTATATATAGTGATGCTTCATTGAAAGGACTTGGTTGCGTCCTAATGCATAATGATCAGGTAATTGCTTATGCTTCACGACAGTTGAAAAATCATGAGGTAAATTACCCTACACATGATTTGGAATTACCTGCTGTTGTTTTTGCTTTAAAAATTTGGAGGCATCATTTGTATGGAGTAAAGTGTGAAATATATACCGATCACAAAAGTTTAAAGTATATATTCACTCAGAAAGAGTTAATCATGAGACAAAGGAGATGGCTAGAATTAATCAAGGATTATGATTGTACAATTCATTACCATCCGGGAAAAGAAAATAAAGTGGCTGATGCTTTGTGTCAAAAAAGTAATGCTTCATTAACAATGTTGCGTTTGGAACGTGATCCTTTGGTTAAGGATTTGATGAACTTTGGCATAGAAGTTTTTGGTGCAGGAAGTCCTTCTGTTTTGTTTCAGGTATCAGTGAAATCATCTCTATCAGATAGAATCAAGCAAGCACATAAGCAAGATAGTGAGTTGCAGAAAAAGGTAGAGCTGGTTCAGAAAGGTAAGTTGCCTGAATTCAACATTGATAATGATTGCGTTTTGAGATTTGGTAAGAGATTGTGTGTGCCTTGTGATTCACAGTTGAAGAGAGAGTTGTTATGTGAAGCTCATAGTTCTCCGTTTTCAGTTCACCTGGGCAGTACTAAGATGTATAGAGATCTGCGGGAGTATTACTGGTGGGATGGAATGAAAAGAGATATTGCTGATTTTACTGTGAAGTGTTTGACTTGTCAGCAGGTTAAAGCAGAGCGGCAGTTACCGAAAGGGATGCTTCATCCTTTACCAGTGCCAGAGTGGAAATGGGAGAATATATCCATGGACTTTGTTGTTGGATTACCAAAGACATCTCGAGGTAATAATGCAATCTGGGTTATTGTTGATCGCTTGACCAAATCTGCTCATTTCCTTGCTATACGAGATGCTTTCTCTCTTGATCAACTTTCCCGTTTGTATCTTAAAGATATAGTCAGGTTACATGGAGTTCCTCTCTCCATTGTATCAGATCGTGATCCCAAGTTTACTTCTAACTTTTGGAAAGGCCTTCAGAAGTCGTTGGGTACTGAATTAACTTTTAGTACAGCTTTCCATCCTCAATCAGATGGGCAGTCAGAACGAACAATTCAGAAATTGGAGGATATGGTACGAGCTTGTTCTATGGATTATCAGGGAAGTTGGGACCAACATCTTTCTTTGGTTGAGTTTTCATATAATAACAGTTTTTATTCTAGTATACAGATGGAACCATTTCAGGCATTATATGGGAAGCGGTGTCGAACTCCAGCTTTCTGGGATGAAGTGGGTGAAAGGAAGTTGATGGGACCAGAATTGGTAGAAGAGATGGCAGAAAAAGTTCAGATGATTCAGAAACACATGAGAATAGCTCAGAGCAGGCAGAAGAGTTATGCGGATAACCGGAGGAAGGATCTATCTTTCGAGGTAGGTGATCATGTTTTTCTCAAGGTTTCTCCTTGGAAAAGCGTGATGAGATTTGGTAAGAAAGGAATGTTGAGTCCAAGGTTTGTTGGACCATACGAAATTATGGAGAGAGTTGGATCAGTTGCATACCGAGTGTCTTTACCTCCGAGTTTATCTAAGGTACACAATGTTTTTCACGTTTCGATGTTGAGAAAGTATATGCCAGATCCATCTCATGTTTTGAGCCCAGAGGTAGTTCAGCTGGAAGAGAACCTATCTTATGAGGAACAACCAGTCCAGATTCTTGACCATAGGGAGCAAGTGTTACGAAATAAGGTGATTAAGCAGGTAAAGGTTTTGTGGAAAAACCACATGATTGAAGAGGCAACATGGGAATCTGAAAATGCAATGAGGGATAAGTACCCCCATTTATTCGATAAGTAAATAAATTGCGGGGACACAATTTTCTAAAGGGGGGAAGGATGTAACATCCCAAGTAAGTAATGAATAATAGATATTTTTATCTATGTCTATTAAATATTAAGATAGTGTTATAGAGGCTTAAAATGAAAATAAATACAATCTTATGCATGGAATACATTAATATTCATAAAAGATTGTTTTAATGCCTTTTGATGGCAAACCATTTTTGAATCTATATTTTGAAAATTTTATAAACTATGTTTGTCAAAATAAACTTATTATTTATGATTGGGACCTCGAAATTTACCTTGTGTGAATTTTTGGTATTTTTCTGAAAATATTCATTTTTTTAATGAATAGTGAAAAATACTGCATTTTACATCAAAACTGCTTTTTAACCTAATTTATTTATATGATTAGATTATGTTTTGAATTGGTTTTGAAGTGAAATTAGAATATATTTTAACCATTTTATCCAATGGTGGTCATTGGAATCAATTTCACTTTGAAATTAGACTTAAACTAGTGTCAATCTTTTGATACTTATTGTTTTGTAAAAACACGCTTTTTGCTCTTGCAGCGGGAATTAATTATTAAATTAATTAATGTGACTTATATGATTTGAATTTTGTAAAATAGACTTCATTTTTTAATTCGGAATATCAAATATATCTTAGGGTGAATTTTTGGTAATTTTCTGAAAAACTTCAATTTTTGATGAATAGTGAAACCACTAAGTGGTAATCAAGCAAACTGATTTTTCCGTTAAATGAAAGTTTACCACTAATGTGTATTGAATTTTGAAAATCCGACATACATGGTTGTCATTAAGAAGTAAAATGTGGTTCAATGAGATTAAAATAATTTTTTGGTGAATAGTAACTTATTAAGTTTTTAATCGCGATTAGTGGTAATTAGTGTAGTTTAAGGTATAAATAATGCTTTAATAATATGAAATGACCTAGACACATGTCCCAACCTTATTTTTTGTGTCATGGCCGACCAAGACAAGCCATGGGTCAACTAGGGGACCCCATGGAGACATTTTGGTTGGGAAATGACATAAATAACTTTTTATTTAATGTAAAAGTAAAAATGACACAAACATAATATGTTTTACGAAAACAATTTTTACATGGGGTTATAAAGATCAGATATTTGATTATAAATAGTAATTGGAAATCTAAGAGGATTTCCTAAATCATAGTATTTGTTTATGATTTTTAGACATTAAATAAATTAAATTATTTATGACATAATCATGATGCAGCGATGCCATCATTATTTGACGATTTAAATAAAATGGAAAGATAATGTAAAATCTATGAACTACACATGGAAAAAACCAATTGGATGAGTGGATTTAGAACTCTTATCACCTTATCCACGAATTATATCAATGTGGGACCTTTTGAAACCGAAACACATTTTCAAATAAAATAATATTTCTTTACATTCCAAAAGTGCCCCTCCTCTCCTCTTATAAAAGGCCCCCACCTCTACCTCATTTCACACACTACTCAAGCCTTTGGCTCGCCCAACCCCTGCCCATTTACTCTCTCCACATCCCTCTCCTCATCCTAGAGGATTCCCTTTGGGCATAATCCTTTCAAAGGAAGCCTTTAGACTCAAATCAAAAGGAGATACACTTTTAAAGGTAATTCATTCTCTCATGTTCATTTGTTTTATTTTGCTTCTCCAACCTCCTAAACTCTTTTTATTTACTTATTTTGTAACAACAACAGTATATTAAATATACAAGGATGTTGTTATAATATTTATTTGATCTACGCTCTCACACAACTACATCAAATGGTTAAAGAACATACGGTTTCCGTGGATGGCGAAATTCTGCCTCCCGAAACGATGATTGTTCAATACTCATTTAACACCTTCAAAGGTGGCCATTATGATGTCACTATTTTTATATATGATATATAATATGTTTATGTTTTCCTTAAGCTTCTGTTTTTTTCATTTTGGTCATACCTTTATGGTTTCCATTATGGGTAAACACGATATCTTCATTTTAGGAAGTGCGGACTACCGCCCCCTCAAAGTGATTTGATTCGTTAAATACCATATGTGGGACATATAAAGGACGGAACTATGATATTATATATGATATTATACTTGAATTATAATATACCTTTATATCATTATGATTCCATTCCATAAAATATGAAATAGAAATGAATGTAGCGTTCCTGCGTACGTACGGCTTACCGTCTCCATGAACGGTGCATTTCATTTCTTACCTATAAATGATTATGTAATATTATAAATGCATGTATGTACTGGATATATATGACATATATGATATCTACATCATGAATACCATTCTGTATATAATGAACCTTTGACCAAATTAACAACATGTAAGTGTAAGAAGTCTATTTTTGACTTAAGAACCAAATACCGACAAAATGAACATTATTAACTTAACTGATTACATGATGTTCATAACATGGTATAAAAGGAATAATGAACTTGAAAAAGATTCATAAGCAAGTATAGATTAACTCAAGTTTATTATTCAGGAGATTAAAGAACGGTCGGGTCAAGTCGGATACGAGGTATGGGACTTCGTCTCAATCTCCTTTCATTGAGGCATATTTTATTTTATACACAACTTTCTTTTATACGGTGTATAAACCCCTTTGACTTTTACGTTTATTCAAAAGGAATCTTTTTTATACGAAGCGTTTACTAAATGACAAAAGGAAATGTTTTTGTCGTACGTATGCGGCGACAACGACTTCTCCGCCGTCGTAACCGTTATTTGAGTTTCGGCTTCCTCTACAAGCCATACCTTCTTTTTAAAAGAAAAATAAATACCATGTTTTACTTTTCTTTTATTTTAGTATTGCAAATGGTTTTCATAATATTTTATATATCAATGTGTTGTATTGATATCTCGTGATTGAAAAGTGGAAATTTTATGTTTCCTTTATGCATGTTTTATGTGATATGATTATGTTATGGTTCTTGGGCATTATTATGAAGACAGGTGGTTCCGTGATAAACTAAAGGCGGGTGAGCCCATTATAGCTCTCCAATGCATTGGGTAACACGAAGGAGTGAAACGTTAAGGTTTCTCCAAAGATATTTTAGGGAATATACTGTGATGGGTATTCCAAACATAACCAAGAGGGTTACTCCCTACGTAAGAATGTTATTAATGCCTCAAGTTACCTTTATGTCTTATTATTTCTATGATTTATTCATGATGTTATGAGGTATGTTAAAGTGCCTATGTTTTATGGGTAAAGTATGATTTCATTCTTATGTATATATGAACTCATGTTTCCTTTCCATGTTTTTTTTATAACCCATACTGAGTTTTTATGCTCATCCCAAGTTTTTGAAATGTTTTTCACAGGTCAAGGGAAAGGTACATGATAAGATGATAGAGTCAAGGATGTGTCAAGAAATAATCCATGTTTTATTTTAAATGTGTTTCCATTGATGGGAATGAAGAATACTATCTTTATGTAACCACTTTGTTTATATGTGGAATGTAATTCATGTTTTATGATCTAATTCTCTAAAACTCTAAACCCGAAAAGATCCTCAATGTGTAATCTTGTAATAACTCAAGATTAAGTAAGGTTTAAGGCTGGGGCCTTATACATGTGCTTAATGGTTTCCACAATTACATGTTTTATTCCCATGCTATTTTATCATGATTGATGTTCCCTTATGATATATGCCTTACTTACTTCCAAGATTCACGTCTTTACTCAAGATTTTGATGTTTAGATTTTATGTTCAAGTTTTTGAATTCAAATGTTTATGGATTGTTTCATGTTCTCTATGTTTACCATTTTTGGGAATTTGAGCTCATCCCTTTTATGTTTTCTTTTCCCCAGGATATAAAAAAGGATTTAGGTAAGAAAAAAAAGGGGAATATCTTTATGGGAGATGTTGAAGATCATTCACCATGATTAGATGATTGTATTCCGAGTTTCCAAAGACACTAAACTATTACAGTCCTTGTCTGTCTGTTTTTGTTATGTACTAAGTATTTCTCAAAAGTAATGTATTGTCCATGTACATCAAGCATTGGGTCTCTACTGTTGGTATCAGAGGAAAGGTTCAATCAAACTTTGGAAACTAGGATGCGAGAACATTAGTGAGATCCCTTGAGATATTTATGAGGTATGTCTAGGGATGTCCCTACGGTTAAGTATAAGTATAGGTTATAGTCCTATAATTACGATAACGATATTAGAATTAATCCTAATATGTTATATATTGAAGGTACTCCCCCTTTATTATATTGTTTTCCCTAGCATGATTTTTGCCTCTCACACTATTCATTTTGGGTTTTAGACGATGGTCGGAACCTAAAGGAACCGTGTTGATCAATATAATGGACAATGCAATGATTGTGCTCCTGAACAAACAAATGTTATGGGAGATGGAGTGAAAAATCTTATTTCTATACTTACACAAGCTATGAATCATTTTGGACTTCCAAACGAGTAGAGAAGGGAACAATATTCTATTGAGTCCTTCATGAGGCAACGTCCACCTTCTTTCAGTGGGTCTTCTGATCCACTTGTTTATGAACAATGGACCAGTACCACTGAAAATATATTTTCAGTTCTTCAATGATCTGAACATGATAAATTCATCTTAGCAGTATATCGTTTGGAAGGTGAAGCTAATAAATGGTGGAATCTTATCAAGAATACGAGTCCAAGAGATGAAATTGAGTCCATGTAATGGGACGAGTTCAAGAAATTATTTTTCAATAAGTACTTCCCTCGTATTCTTCGAAAAAAGTTGGAGAAGGAGTTTCTTGAACTAAAGAAAAAGGATGATGAATCTGTTGGTATATACAAAGCAAATTTTACAAGTCTTGTAAGGTATGCATCTGGCTTTATCATCCAACCTAAAAGTAAAGTTGATTGATTCTTTTGTGTATTAAAACCAAATCTTCAAAGGTAATTAGCTATAAGAGACTTCAGTAGCTATGAATAAATTGTGTGTTGTGCTATCAAAGTAGAAATGGAAGTTGGTGTTACATATCCATCTCATGGTTTTGACAAGAAACGAAAGATGGAGTTCAAGGAGAAATCTTAGAATAATGGTGAAAAGAAGATTAATGTTTCCTTATGGTCAAAGTTTGGAAAGAAGCATGGTAGAGATTGTCTTAAAGGGACTAGAAAATTTTTCAAGTGTGGAAAAGAAGGTCATCGAGCAGCTGAGTGTTGAAGTAATGGAAAAAGGGTTGCTAATGATGTGAATAAAGAAAAGACTATAGAGAACACACCACCAACACTTCAATGCTTCAAGTGCAATGGAATGGGGCATTATGCTAATCAATGACCTAATCCAAGGGTTAATGATGATAGACATGAGAAACCATTTAAGGTAAAGGACAAAGGGAAGTCACATGCGATCACTATTGGCGATGTTGAATATGACAACAATGTGGTGGAATGATTAAGTGTTTATGTAATGGGATTCCAAAATAATTTTGTATATAGTATCGTGGAATATTGGAATATTTATTCATTTGTCTATAGTGGTTTTCAATAATTTTATGGTACCAGTAACCATGGAAAGTGATTGAGATATTTTTGTTGGATCGAATATATAGATATGTATGTCTATTAGATGGAACAATACAAGAGGGGGTGAATTGTAGGTTTAAAAACCATTGAGTTTTAGCATCTAAGAGATTAGTTTAAATGATCTTAAACTAATAAAAATACAAACACCCACAATTGTATTGAATATAAAAAAGGTATGATGTATTGTAATACTAATGTAATGTAAAACAATTGTATACAAGATGGACACAATAATCAGTGTAATACAAAGATGAATGATTCTACCTTAAAGCGTATAGAATCAATCAATACAATATGCAATAGAATGATTGTAATTGAAACAATTACAATTGAATATGTAAAGAAGAAAGGAAACAATACAAATTCCTTTATAATACAAGTAACAACGGAAATGTAAAAGAATTACAATTCTCTTAACCCAAAGAGAAGGGTTATCCTTTCGCCTAGGATAAAAGGTTTGTCTCACCAAAAACTTGGTGAGTCCTCGATACGATGATCATCACGTCTGTCTGCCTATCCCTGGTAGCCCTCGATACGATGATCGACACGTCTGTCTGCCTATCCCCGGCAGCCCTCGATACGATGATCGGCACGTCTGTCTGCCTATCCCCGGCAGCCCTCGATACGATGATCGGCACGTCTGTCTGCCTATCCCTGGCAGCCCTCGATTTTGTAGGTAATCGGTACCTCTGTCTTTCAATTGCTTGAAATCCCTCGATACGATGATCGGACGCACAAAGAAGATGACAGAATTCATAGCATCTCTCTCTAGAATCTTGATTGAAACAAAGTATCACAGTTGTTCCACACGGTCTCATTCGTTCTCTTTCTTAGCTTCAAATGACCTCCTATTTATAGGCCTCAGGTTCCAACGGTCATATTGCCTCCAACGGTCATATTGAAACAGAAAGCACGACATCGTTTTGATTAGTTTGAAACTAACTCAATGACATCGGTTTTGTTAGGACATAAGATATAGAAATAAAAAACATGAGTATGATTCATATGCAATAAGTGTTTTTGACTAGGTATTGAAACACACATGTAATAAAAGTTATGAGTAAT
This sequence comes from Viscum album, assembly GCA_963277665.1. Classification (NCBI taxonomy): domain Eukaryota; kingdom Viridiplantae; phylum Streptophyta; class Magnoliopsida; order Santalales; family Viscaceae; genus Viscum; species Viscum album. The sequence goes on from OY728120.1 coordinate 585,325,111, forward strand.
AGAGTCAATACAATTTACATATTCAATATGATCAGCATTGTACGATTGGTATGGTAAGTACAATCAGTATTGTACGATACGATATGGTCAGTACGATCAGCATGATCAGTACGATCAACATGGTCAGTACGATCAGCATGATCAGTACGATCATCATGGTCAGTATGATCAGCATGATCAGTACGATCAACATGGTTAGTAAGATCAGTTCGATCAGTATCATACGATACAATAAACATGATAGAAGACAATTGTAATTTCCAAAATATGATAGAATACATTTGTGATTTCCAAAACATGATATAGAAGTCAAAAGAGGACTTTTGACTCAACAATCTCCCCCTTTTTGAATGCACAACACACAATGTAAATGAAACAAGAAATACTTATCTTCCCCTGAGTTATTGGAAACTCTTCTGAATAAGAAATTGAATACAACTAACTCCCCCTTAGGTATATATTTTACTAGGGATTGTGCTGAAAGTTATTTTTTATTAAAACCAATAGAGAGCCACCTTACATTTCATGGGGGACGAAAATAGTGGAGGCCAAGAAAGTCTTTCCGAACCACATTAACACACTCCAAAGGTAAGGAATTGAGGCTATCAAAGACCACAAGTGGCTCATCGGGTCTGCCCCAGCGAGCCAGCTCGTCTGCCGCAAAGTTAGACTCCCTCAGGCTATGATGGACTATCCTTCCCTGATTAGTCTCCATTTTACAACGGCGACAGATATACCTTACATCCCATGAGATGTCGTGATATCCGTGGAGAGATCTGACTAGGACCAACGAGTCTGATTCCACCTCTATCACGGGGAGCCCCTTCCTCCTGCAGACGGTCAAACCTAAAAGAAGGGCCCTAAACTCCGCACCCATAGAGTTACCTGAGCCATAGTAAGCGCTGAACGCAACCAGAACCGAGCCCCAAGAGTCACGTAGCAAGCCACCGCCCCTCATAACTCTGCCCACACATTCTCCCCCTTTGTGATTTACAAAAAGAAAGGGGTAATCATGAATCTTCTGGAGTTAGAAAATAAATACAAGACAATGGATAAAAGAAACATAAAAGTTATTACAGAATAAAGACAGCTTTCAAAGAAAAACAAATACAAGTCATTTGTTTTGTCATTCTTTCTCCTTTTTGATCAACTCATGAAGAACCGCCTTCATATTTTTTATCTCCTTCTTGTCTTCAGAAATTGATTCACCCTGAGTTCTAAGAAGCTCTTGTTGGTCCGAAAAAATCTGATCATGATTCTTGATAGTCTCCTCCTGGACTCTGAATACTTCTTCAAGGGTATCAATTCTGTTTTGCAAATTCTTGTTATCTTTGGATTACACAGAATTTTGATTCTTTAACAAAACCATTTCATCTTTGTAAGATGAAACCTTTGAGAATTTAGATTTAAAAAAATTCATTCTCTCTTGCAAGTCTTTTACTGAAGGAACATCGGCTCTTTGAGTAGATAAAAGATTCAACCTTTCAACCGTTTCTTTGTCAAGCTTATTGAAAGCAACTGCAAACTCATTTGACAGCCTTCTTATATCTTCAATAGCTATTTCATGATCATTGATTGAGCTCTCTGTTTTGTACGACCACTTGGTCATCTTATTGCAGGCCTTCTTAGGAGCAACTGAACTTTCTGAAAGAACTTTCAAATCAGCTTTAACTGACAGAACTTTCTTCCTCAATTCTTTTACAGAGCCAAACTTCTTCTTTTGATTGTCAGTAATAAAATCGATTTTCCCTTCCACCCTCGGAAAATAAGGAATGGTCTTCTCAACCCTTCCCAAAACATGAACAATGTAATCACTCTTCTTGAGAGAGATTGTATGTTCTGAATTAGTATCTTCATCGTATGATGCTAGTTCATATGATCTGCTTGAGTCAACAACTGGTTGTTTTCCTTTTGCATTTTCTTTCTGCTTTATTTCTTCTTCCACTCTGTCACTAATGACAACAACTTTATTAGTGTGAGAGGATTGAGCAACTTTCTTTTCTTGTGATGACATTCTGTCCGGAGTTCGTGCTTGATCAGCATGAGGAGTTTGTTGAACACCTTAACTCATATTTTGACCCGATTCCTCTCTACTCTTTTTTGAAATTTGAAGAAATTCTAAAAGAAAGTATCCTTCCTCTTCTTCCACTTCTTCTATCTCTTCCATCACTTGTTTTTGATTTCCTTTCTCAGGGAGACTCTGTACGATGGGATCTTGATACACTTCTGTGGTAAGTTGAGCACTATCTTCCTCAACTACTTTCAAGACTTTAGAGATATCAAAGTCTTGAGCCTTTCTTTTCAAAACAGTTTTCTTTTTCTTTTCATCCTTAAGGGTTTCTTCTACCCTTATTATTTCTGCAAAATCCTCAGCTGGGTCAAGTCCGAACATTGGATCACCTTCCTTTCTCTATTTCTTATCCTTTCTCCATTTTGCTATAAACTCCTTACTGTACCTTGGCTTCTTTTTAGGCTTTGAACTGGTTTGCGGATCAGACTTTTGAGTAACACCAGTAGATTGAATGTCTTTGGCTGGCATAAGTGCCAATTGATTCTGAGCCAATTCAGCTTCTACATCTCTGACAAAAAGTTTTGAATTTGGATCAAAACAAACATTCAACCTTTTCATCGTACTCTTACGAATCCATGAGGGCTTCAAATCTATCGGGTTTCCTTTCAAAGGAATGTTACAAAACTCCATACTTTCAAGAATGAACTTTGTAAGGATGGCTGGATACATAATATTTTGGGACTTAATCCCTCCTGTCTTGACATTCTTAATGGTTTCAAAAACATACCCCATGAGATTTACTTTTCTCATATTCACAAGATAGTCAAGCATAAAAATATTAGAAACTTTCAGAGTTTTTCTATCCCCTTTCCTTTGAATAAGAAAACCTTGCATCCATAAAGTGACAAACCGATTGTTCGGTGAAAGATGAGACACTTTTCTCTTTTCTTCATTAATAACAAACGAAGACTTTTCAGCATTTTCTCTATTAAACGTACCTACTTCTTCTGGTAGTTTATGGGATGGACAGAAAGAATGCCCTTCTACAGATACATTCAGAAAATGTGCCACTTGTTTCACAGACATGGATAGCTTTCTATCGTACACAGCAAAATTGATAGTCATGTCTTTGTTGAAAGATACGGTTTTATAAAACTGACAAACTTCATCAAAGAGAACCGGATCTTGAGAAACAGGTCTTTCAACACACAAATTTCCCCATCCTTGAAAGAGAATGATTCTTCTGATTGTGGAATCATACGAATCAAAAAAGTCTCGAGAATCTAACCTTTCTCTGTTAAAGTCTTTCTCTGTAAAAGTATTTGATGACATTTCGGCTGGAGTGTTAGCAGAGGATTGAGACATAAAGGTGATGCCGATGAAAGATCGTACGATGATTTAAAACCGGTGGAGAAGAGCTTCTCCTCAAATCCTGAAAAACCAATGTGGGTTTGGGGAGGGGGGCAATTTATAGGCGAAAAGGGGTGACCGTTGATCTTCTACGGTCAGGATTAGAGGAAAATAGATCAATGTTTAGGATAAAAAAACAAAAAAATAGTAAAAAAAATGGAAAATACCTGTCGGAGAACGTAAGGTAGTTGTTGGTTTTAGGATTAAAGAAAACACAACCATACGAAATAAAATAAAATAGAAGTATCAAACGACATGCCAATGGAAAAAAATTTCGTTACCATGAACTGACAATATGATGGAAAACATTCTCGTTACCATGAACTGACAATACAATGGAAACCAATCTCGTTACCATGAACTGACAATACGATGGAAAACAATCTCGTTACCATGAACTGACAATACGATGGAAAACAATCTTCTTACCATGAACTGAAAATATGATGGAAAACAATCTCGTTACCATGAACTGACAATACGATGGAAAAGAAAATAATTACCATCAACGGTCGATACGATGGAAAAGAAAATCATTACCATCATCGGTCGATACGATGGAAAAGAAACGCATTTCCATCATCGGTCGATACGATGGAAATGAAAATCATTACCATCATCAATCGATATGATGGAAAAGAAAATCATTACCATCATCGGTCGATACGATGGAAAAGAAACTCATTACCATCATCGGTCGATACGATGGAAAATAAAATCATTACCATCATCGGTCGATACGATGGAAAAGAAAAGAAAATGACACGATAAAACTGTCAATGCGATAAACAGAAAAAAAAATACACATATCCAGAGAGTAAATAGTTAAAGAACATAAGATAAAAAGAAACATAAAGACAGAAAGAAATGTGCTCCCCCTTTCAAAGGGAGTTTTTTTTAATGTTAGGAGAATTGTAAAACATGAAGTAGATATGAATGATTATTTTAATGTAATCATTCCTAGATTCTGTTTTATAAACTCAAATCTATCGGAGGGTAATGGTTTTGTAAAAATTTCCGCAAGTTGTTCTTGCGTTCTGATAAATTGTAAAATAATATCTCCTTTTGTTTTGATAACCTTTTCAAAGAGATCTTTGTTTCCAGTCATGTGTCGAGAACAACCACTATCCATGTACCAAATATTATTATTGGTGCACTTCTCATTTTCCTGAAAAAGAAACAATTAGTTTTTTGGAATCCAAATTTGTTTGGATCCAGAAGGGTTAGATAAAAGAATTTTAGGAATCCACATTTGTTTTGCAAAATGAGCTTTATGAAATCCTAAAGATTGAGTTTTGTTAAGAGAACAATCTCTTCTCCTGTGTCCACCACATTGACACTTAGAACAGAAAGTGGTTTTTTGAAGAAAAAAATAGTTATTACTAAAAGCAGGTTTGGAGTAAGTATAACCAAGACCAGAACGATTTCTTAAAGGTCTAATTTGAGAATACATCCTGTCAATGTTTTGTTTTCCATGAGTAAAGTTTGAACAACATTTCTTCAAGGAATAAATTTCTGACTTTAGTTTTAAAATCAAATTCTTATTTTCCAAAACATTTGAATTTGAACTAGAGTTAGGCTCTAAAATATTTTTCTTTGAAATTACAGTTTCAAGATCCTTAAAAAGTTTATCTTTATCAGATTTAACTTTCTCAAGGGTCTTTAAAATACTTTCAAAATCAGAAGTTTTCACATCAAGGTCCTTAGAAAGATCTGATACTTCTTTAGTCAAGATTGAAATTCTAGAATTTGCTTTTTCAAGCCTCTTCTTGAGTTTAGAATTTTCATTTTCATGTAATTTAGCAAATATAGAGACTTATTCAAAAGTAGGTAATGTATCATCTTCTGATGATGAAGATTCATCATTTGAAGATTCATAATATCTATTATTAGTACAATTTTCATTCAAAGAGACATTTGTAATAGCTTCAACATTATGTACCTTAGCCATGAGACAATGATATTTAATTGGTAGACTGGCTAGAAGTCCAATATTCCTTTGTCCTGATGTTTCATATTCTGAAGAATCATCTGAGGAATCACTACCACTTGCACTCCACGTATCATTTTCTTTCAAGACTTTATTTGTCTTATAAAACCTTTTCTTGTTTCTTTAAGAGTGTTTCTCCTTTCTATCTTTCCTTTTCAGTAAAGGACAATCAGGCCTTATTTGTCCTGCTTTCTTGCATTCATAACAAGTTACCTCTAAATCTTTCCTATCCTTCCAATATTTCTTTTTGAATCTATATTGAAAGTCTTTCTTTCCCATGATCTTGTTCATCCTTTGAGCAAGATTGGATAACTCATTATCCAAAATATTACAATCACTTGAATCAGATATAAAAACTTTTTGGATTTCGACCTTGTAAGCCTTTCAGGCGTTTTAGCTTTAGATGCAAAGGCTACACTTCCATTCCCATTCTTCTTCTTGTTGAAATCATCATCTCTCTTCATTCTTGTCTCGTGCTGTAGAAGAGTTCCAAAGAGTTCATCAAGAGTAATCTGGGAAACTTTTCTATTTTCATCAATAGGTGTCCTTTTTTACTCCGATTCATTTGGAATTATATCTATAATCTTGTCAACAAGAGCTTCATCATCAAGACCTTTTTCTCCCATAGATTGTAAACTTTTTACAATCATCATAAACCTTTGTTTCACTTTACATACTGGATCTCCATAAGGAAAAACAAATCCATGATACTCTACACGAAGCATTGCTCTCCTTTTTTTTATAACCTTGGATGTACCAAAATGAGTGACTTCTAATTTCTTCCAAATACAGTTGGATGCTTCACATGAAGATATCTGACTGTATATATTCCTGGTCATTGAGCATAATAAAGTATTACATACCTTGTAATTCAGTTGATATTCTTGCTTCTCTTGGTTGGTGAAAGTACTGACTTCTTTGTCAGGAATTTTGTAACCTCCAGTAAGCATTATAAAGTTGTCTACACCAGTATTTATAATGAACGCCTTCATACAATCTCTCCAATACTCATAATCATTCCCATCAAAGATTGGTGGTCTAGAAGGATTCAGATTGTTTATTGACCTGATACTCATTCCTGTCATCTAATACAACACAAAATTTTCCACTCCACACGTTAGTGTAGTAAGTTTTAAAGATAATAATATGAAAGAAATAAATCTAGTAATACAAATCAATGGAAAACCCCCTTTGATACCAATTGTTGGATCCAATATATAGATATGTATGTCTATTTGATGGAACAATACAAGAGGGGGTGAATTGTAGGTTTAAAAAACTTTGAGTTTTATCATCTAAGAGATTAGTTTAAATGATCTTAAATTAATACAAATTCAAACACCCACAATTGTATTGAATATAAAAAAAGGTATGATGTATTGTAATACTAATGTATTGTAAAACAATTGTATTCAAGATGAACACAATAATCAGAGTAATACAAAGATGAATGATTCTACCTTAAAGCATATAGAATCAATCAATACAATATGTAATAGAATGATTGTAATTGAAACAATTACAATTGAATATGTAATGAAGAAAGGAAACAATACAAATTCCTTTATAATACAAGTAACAACGGAAATGTAAAAGAATTACAATTCTTTTAACCCAAAGAGAAGGGTTATCCTTTCACCTAGGATAAAAGGCTTGTCTCACCAACACCTTGGTGAGTCCTCGATACGATGATCGACACATCTGTCTGCCTATCCCCGGCAGCCCTCGATACGATGATCGACACGTCTATCTGCATATCCTCGGATGCCCTCGATACGATGATCGGCGCGTCTGTCTGCCTATCCCCGGCAGCCCTCGATACGATGATCGGCACGTCTGTCTGCCTATCCCTGGTAGCCCTCAATTTTGTAGGTAATCGGCACCTCTGTCTTTCAATTGCTTGAAATCCCACGATATGATGATCGGACACACAAAGCAGATGAGAGAATTCACAGCATCTCTATCTAGAATCTTGATTGAAGAAAAGTATCACAGTTGTTCCACACGGTCTCATTCGTTCTCTTTCTTAGCTTCAAATGACCTCCTATTTATAGGCCTCAGGTTCCAACGGTCATATTGCCTCCAACAGTCATATTGAAACAGAAAGCACGACATCGTTTTGATTAGTTTGAAACTAACTCAACGACATCGTTTTTGTTAGGACATAAGATATAGAAATTAAAAACATGAGTACGATTCATATGCAATAAGTGTTTTTGACTAAGTATTGAAACACGCATGTAATAAAAGTTATGGGTAACAGAGTCAATACAATTTACATATTCAGTATGATCAGCATTGTACGATTGGTATGGTAAGTACAATTAGTATTGTACGATACGATATGGTCAGTACGATCAGCATGATCAGTACGATCAGCACGGTCAGTACGATCAGCATGATCAGTACGATCAGCATGGTCAGTACGATCAGCATGATCAGTACGATCAGCATGGTTAGTACGATCAGTTCGATCAGTATCGTACGATACGATAAACATGATAGAAGAAAATTGTAATTTCCAAAATATTATAGAATACATTTTTGATTTCCAAAACATGTTATAGAAGTCAAAAGAGGACTTTTGACTCAACAATTTTTGGAAAGAAGGTGATATGCGCATAATGAAGGGATAAATAGAAAATGAAATGTTTAACAGTATTCATGAGCTCATGACTGATATAAGGAAATAGTTATATCATGATTTGAGTATATAGAATTTTGGTTTTTTGGTATGTGGAAAGATTTAACTTTTAATAGCACTCATGTTTTCACTAAGATTCAATGGGTATTCATTTTTCAAGAGAACACATGATTACGGCCTTATAATGTTTGGAATGTGACCAACAAGACATATCTTATGATATATGGGGATCAACGATGGTATTAACATGCTTGTTATATGAAATCTCTGGTAATCGTTTTCACTATAATATGAGAATGGACTGCAATATTATGCATAAGCATAAATATTAGAATGGATAATGTTGGACATAAGTTAGTATTGTATTTTTAGAAAAAAAAAAGGACAACCTGCAGAACGAGCGAAATCCCGTCACGTCAGACAAGGCTGTGGGAATCGAACCCAAAACCGAAGTGCAACAGGCCTTTATTTCCTACCACTTGCCTACAGGAAGTCCCTGGTTAGTAGAAACTAGTTTTATTTTATTATACAGGATGATAGATGAAGTATAAGTCCATTTTGGAACCATATATGATTAATCTCACCATAAATGGAATTATGTATATAACTTTTGCTAACTTCTGTTTCAGACAGCTAGAATGACCTATCATTCTATCACATGATCTGCTAAAACTTCGTGAAAGACAAATTCAACTTCATTTCTTAAATATATTATGTGGAAATTGTTCAAGGAACGAACAACAGTGAGATTATACCAAAATAAAGTAAGAATTTATTCTAATTCAAATTCATAAACTTTAGGGAAGTGATCTAAAAAACCAAAAATGTTGTCCTAGTGCCCTTATATCTGATGAATCAGATGGTACCCTAGATCATTATAAATTTATGGCTTTGTGATGGTTGGGTTTTTCATAGCCATGTTCTCTACCACTATCCATCAGAACACAACAGTTAGATTTCTCTTCCATATCCATATTTTCACCTATGTTCTCCTATGTGGAAACCCAGTGATTAGTTAATTTGGGTAAATGTTACGTTTCATACATTAGTTTTTAAATCAAAGTTTAGGTATTCCTTTTTACGATGTGGTTTTCTATTAAAGAAACTTTCTAGTAGTAAAACTTTTATAACCCCGATGAATTTCGAGGGTGAAATTCATTTTAAGGGGGGTAGAATGTAATACCCCGAGATTTTATGAAAAATATTTTTTTTAATTTCATTAATGTCTTGTGTTGTACGCAACACCAAAAATAGCTTTCACAACACGCATCCTTAACTTGGCTTTCATTACATGCAATCACGACCTTCCACGATAGCATGCGTTGTATGCAATACCGAGTTTCGCTAAACAACGATATGTTATATAAACTAACCGTTATGAATAGTAATACCCACATTTTGAAATTTTATAAATTTTATCTTTCAAAATGGACTTCATTTTTGGATTCAGTATATCGAAATTAGAGTAGGGTGAATTTTTGGTATTTTTCTGAAAACATTCAATTTTTGATGAATAGTGAAAACACTGGGTTACTATTCAAAAACTGACTTTTTATTTAAATAATTATTTATTTTATTTAAATTTATTTTAGGTCAAAATTGATACATAATACCTATATATGTTCAATATAATTCATTGGAGTCATTTTATAATAATTTTAGATATATAAAAATTTTATTGAACTTTTCACCGTCTTTTACCCACCTTCTAGGAGAATTTGCAAATTCACATAAAACATAATTTTACCGCTTCTGTGAGTGGAATTTCGAAAATCTGAGAGACACGGTTAATATCAAGGACTAAAATGTGGTTTAATGAGATTAAAATAATTTTTGGTGAATAGTAACTTTTTACTTTTTTTCCACGGTTAAAAGTAAATAGGGTAATTTAGTGAAAAAAATGATATTATTATTACCCTAACACATGTACTAATTCTATTGGATAAGTGTAATTCGACCAAAAACAACCTTAGGAATAAAATATGACAATTTAGGCCCACTTGGATTAGATTAGGACATTTATTATTAATTTATTTAAAGAAGGGTTAAAATAGTTAAAATCAAAGTTTAATAACTAAATAATTTTTAATGTAGGGTTATACAAAAGATAAATTAGTCAATAAGTATTAATTAGAAATCTAAAAATATGTTCTACATAAAGGTATTTTATTTGTAATTTTTAGACAATAAATAATTTAAATTATTTATGACACAATGATGATGTAGTAATTATCTTATTAATGAAATATTGACATAATTGATGTTATAAATACCCAAATAAATGTAATTTGAGATTTTTTATGAATTAAAATAATTTTATAGGTTAATATTACATATTATTACTTCTTTAATTAACTTTTTTCAAACCAGTCTTTCTGTTATGATTTTCACAAAAATAAATTACCAAATTGTGTCAAAATTGACATAAAATAGTTTTTAAAACAAATATTATATTATTAATTGATATTTTATTCCTAAAAATCTAACTATTGGCCAAATGACTTAGATAAGGTTATATATATCAATAATAAACAACTTGGTGTTCGTTTTTCTTGATTTAGTAAGTTTATTAACCTTATAGTGTAAGAAAACAAGAAGACACGGTAAAAGTTAAATGATCTAACTTAATGATAAATCTAAATGATAAGGTTAAAATAGAAACATAAACGTGTCCAAATTATATTGTATGAGAGGATTTAGACAAATCCCCACATTATCTTCGAAATAAATCAATTTGGAGCTATTAAAAACCGAATATGACTTTATAATAAAATAATATTTTTAGTTTTTCCTAAGGTGCCCCTCTCCTCCCTTATAAAAGGGAACCTCATCCCTCTCCTCCCCACACCACTTTGAGCCTTCAAGCTCAACCAACCCCTGAAAAATTCTCTTATCCACTTCTCTAGAAACATCCTAGATGTCCTGGCCTTCTTCAAAGACCAATTTTAGTTCCCTAAAAGGAGGTCTCAAAGACGCTCTTCAAAGAAGAGGTAATGTCCGTTACCGATTCTTTCAACTTCATTTCATCTTACACTTCTTCTTCTATAGTTGTTTCATTATGAAATAATAATATCAGTATCACTCATATACTGATATGTTATTATAAGTATTAAACAACCCTATTTAACCATCTATCCATCCTACGGAAAACGAAATCACCGTGCGTGCGTACGTACGAAATATCATCTCCACACCGTGGTGTAATCTATTTTCCACCACCACCTTACTTGGATGGGTATAATGGTGTAAATAATAACTAAATATGATTATTTTAAAGTTATATTGATTCTGAAATATTATACATACACTTCAATGTAATTCCACGATCATGGTAATGATATCATCGCTCATGCGTACGTACGGACTACCGTCTCCACAACGCGATGAGATTCATTCTCCATGTTAACCATTCATGAATGATTATAAAGTATATATAGTAATTAATCATGAAATATATGACATAATAATGATACTGGATTTATGTGTATATATATGTATGTCATCTACTTAATTTCATTCAATTCAATAAGGAAACGAAAACAGCGTTCATGCATACGTACGGCCTACCGTCTCCATGAACGGTGTATTTCATTCCATTTAATCGATCTATCATATAGATATGTATATACTGAATATATATTATATATAAATAATGTTTTATATTCTGGAATTAAGTAAATCCGGATATAAGTAATAATATTAAGAACAACAAGTCCAAACACGTACGATAAATAAAATGATTTAACCCAAAACGCTACTTTAACATGGAACTTACAAAAGAACGAGTAATATAAAGTCATAAGTGAACAATATATGACATCATAACAATGAATACGATTCTGTAATAAGTAAATGACATTATTTAAATCGTTACATAGGAGGTTTAGAAATGTACAAAGCATATCGGACCTAAGGTAATGGATAATTTTGCAAATCTCATTTTTATCCGGGATTGCTTATACGTAAGTATTTACTGGGGTTATTGTTATCATCCTTGTACATGTTTTCTAAAAGTGTTTTTATGTATGTTTAATTTCCGTTTTACCCATTTTTACTTTTACTACATGGTATGTAAGGAATCTTTCTTTTGTTTATGTTACGAGGTACTTTTTGACTTTTCCGGCAAAAGTACGGGAAGAATGTTTTTTCTAAATTATACGTCATGAAAGGATTTTTATGGTTTTATAAAGCCTTATTTTCATGAATATTCATCCAAAATATTTCATGCATATTTTAAACAAAATCATATTCTTTTAAAATTGAATGATGTTTTGTGAAAAGAAATTGATTTTGAAGAAGAAAGGATATTTTCCTCAAAAATTTTATTTCATGAGTTTTATCAAAACCATTTTTCCATCTAGGATGACATTATTTCATATGTGTATGTTTCAAGTATAATTTCTCTATGATTTACATGGTTTCACTTTTATTATTATGAAATGATATCCCTTTATTTTATATGGATTATGTGATGATGGGATGATGTTTTTGAAACCCATTTTCTTCATTGGGTTATTATGAATGATGTATGTTTATTTTGTGGCACAAGTAAGAATGATTTCATTATGAGATTGATGGGACCTATATCTCCCTCCAATGCATTGGGTAAAGATTTATATCTCATGAGATAGACATGGCTGGAATGGTAAGTTAATCTGGTTCAGTGTTACAAGACTGAAACTAGGAGTGAACTTGATTTAGAATGGGACTTTGTCTACTAAAATGGTCTTGGCAGCAACACCTTGTCTACAATGGAAATCATAACATGTGCTTAATGGTTTCTAAAATTAAATGTTTTATTCCCATGCTATTTTATTATGATTGATGTTCCCTTATGATATATGCCTTACTTATTTCCAAGATTCATGTCTTTGCTCAAGATTTTGTTGTTTAGATTTTATGTTCAAGTTTTTTCATTCAAATGTTTATGGATTGTTTTATGATCTCTACATTTAACCTTACTGGGCATTTGAGCTCACCCCTATTATGTTTTCTTTTCCTCAGGATATAAAGAAAGGTTTTAGGTAAGAAAAAAATGGGAAGATATTTATAGGAGATGTTCACGATCTTTCACCATGATTAGAATATTATATTCCAAGTTTCCAAAGACACTAAACTATTACAGTACTTGTGTGTCTGTTTTTGTTATGCACTAAGTATTCCACAAAAGTAATGTAATGTCCATGTACGTCAAGATTTGGGTCTCTACAATCATTTATGTTAATTACTTACACATTATAAAATCCATATTCATTATACTGTTATGTATAGGATATACAAGTTAGAAAAAAATGAATGATAAAAAAACATATATCCCAAAGGAATTGGATTCGATATCAGTTTTTTCCCCGATTAAGAAGAAAATTTTGGTTAGAGGTGGGGTGGGGGAATAAAATTTTTAAAATATTAGAAAAATCTTTTAAAACAAACAATAATTAGAGTGAATTATTTTTTCATTAAAAAATGAATAAAACATTCATAGTAAAAATAGTGAAAGTACAGTGTAGTGGTGTCTAAAATAAATCATAATACAAATAAAAGGGATGTACCCATGATTTATATAGTTGTTCAAATAAATAAAATCATATAAATACTATTCATGCTTCTCTCCTCTATGAGAATAATGGTATCCAATGGGGACCTCGCTTTTGAAAGGTGTGATATCCTTTTACAGACCATGCATTTTACCTACTAAAAAAGGATTAATAATAGTTAAAGATGGAAATATTAGAATTTTGATTCATCTCTTTTATCACTTCAGAAAAAGGATGAATGTTTAAGTCAAATTATGACCACACACAAATAGATAACTAGCCACCAAAACAAAGATTCAGAAACATTTTTCTTCTATAATATTATCTCTTGAATAATCTCAAATTGTATTATTTAATCATTATGATATATGTGTATGAGTTGTTTAAAAATTCTAATATATATTTTCACATTAAAATTATTTTTATGTTATAATTCATTAAATCTTGATCATGTAAGTTTTTATGGTTTGAAAATCACTAGAATCCATGAGTTGAAAACAAAAATTAGAACACAAAATAATAATAATGGAAAAACACAAAAATTTAAATCTCCATGAAACAATGAAGAATGGTAGAGGAGAGAAAGATTATAATTTTTATTAATCACTTGTGTCCCTTCAATAAAAGGTTGAATGTTTATGATTCTTTATGGTCACATGCGAATAGAACACTAGCCATAAGAGAAAAGCTTCTGAAATGATTTTCTTCTCTAATATTATCTTTTCAATAATCTTGAATTGTATCTATTAAGCTTGATGATATATATGAATGAGTTGTTTCATACATCTAAAATATGTTTTCACATTAAAATTAATTGATAGTAAATATTCATTAAATAGTGATTGTATAGGTTTCTTTAGATTGAAAATCACTAGAATCCATGAGTTGGAATCAACAATTACATGAATATTATCATTATATGTACGAGCTTAGTTCAAAAACTATAACTATAATTAAAACTTTGGTAATTAATCCAAAAATATTTTATAATCTTTGTTATACATTTTTACTTATTTTTAAAAAGAATAAAATTGTTTAATCAAATTGAATAAACATACAGAAAATCAAAATACGAAAACATACAAAAAAACAATGTATCGAAATGAACTAAAAAATAAAAAATTAAATATCATATTAATTTAAGAAACGTCCGAAATATTTTAATTCACATTACTGATAAGACTATATGTCTCTTGAATCATAATAATTCAAAGATCATATGTCTTTTAAATATATTAAAACATTTTAGATATCATAAGACTATAAAATTTAAATAACTTCATCATCATAAGAATTTGATCGTGTGACTTCAACACAATAATTCTTTTATAAAATGTCTTTCAAACTTTATGTCATTGATTATGTGACTTTGATGACCATGAATAAGAGGATATAAATGATGGTGTACTAATAGATTTATTATCAAATTATTACTGTATATGGTTTGAAGATAAATACATTTACAGAGAAATATATTGTATCATGTAATTTTAGTGTACACAACATAGAAATTAAAAATTCCACATCACAATGTACTTCATGTTAAGTTGACCATATAATGTAATGATATTATTTAGTTTCTATATTTTTCACTTCAAAATCCCATTTCAATCCTGCATGACAAATTTCTTTTCTCACAAATGGTTTGAAATTGATATATATATATAACATATATACAAAGGTGATTTTATATACCTTGTGTAAAGGTGTTATTGATGAACATAGATATATAAAGTCAACCATAAAAAATAATAACATATGCAAATGTTGCTTAAATTTTCATGGTCATGAAAAGGTAACTTCTTGTTTGATAGCTATGTAAAGGTAAATTTATTTTTTATTACTACATAATGTTAACCTTTAAATTCAATTAATCAAATGAAGGTAATAATAATGTAGTTCATGTAAAGGAAAAATAAATTCATTATTCTTGAAGGTAATATAACAATATGTTTCAAGGTTATAAAAACATTTTGTTCACTATGTAAATGTACGTTGAAACACTATATCAAGGTAGATTTGAATATATAATCCGTGTAAAGGTAATACTCCAAATAAATTATATTCATAATGGTAAGATAATATTTTTTCACGAAACATAATGGTATATTTAATTATATGTAAACTTAACTTATAACATTGATATCAATGTATATGTCAAGAAATACTTATATAAATGTAATTCAAAATTTTTAAATAATATGTAATGGTATAAACCAAGTATCACAAGTGTAAAAAGTAAAATGTTTCAAGATACATAATGGAAATTTAAAACTTAATGTAAAAAAAAATCTAAACATTTTATGAATTAAAAATTTTATGAAAAAAAATTTAAATATAAAATAACTTTTATGAAAATTATTTAACAAAACATAAACAAAAGATTAATAATTTGACTAAAATAAAACATTATCATTCTCAATATGTTCAATTACTATCAAAAAATTTATCAATGAGAAGGTATATACCATTTTTTGTGAGCATACTGATTATTTAAAATTTGAAATTGAATTTTTATTGTTCTATCTTTAGATAGATAGTGGATATATGAGACACTTCATATAACATTTTGACCCTACCCATTGGCTTAAGTTGGTTGGAAATGAAACCAAATTTAGGTTACAACCCCAATGCACAAAAGGTTGAAAATAATAATCATGGTATTTAACAAAAAATGGGGTATTATTTTCCCATAAATGAAAAAAATGAATAAATTATAATATGAGACATGATAAAAGAGTATAATAACTCAAAATTTATAAGAAAACAATAACAGTGTTACAAAAATGTAGAAAAATTTAAAAAATTATACAAAATGATAATAATAAGACTCAAGGTAAATAGAAATCAATAAAAAAGAAACATGACACCAAGGTGGAACAACTCCAAACTCAAAAACTTAACTACATCCCAAGATAAAACCTTGTATATCTAATATCAAAACATCACATAACTCCTCTTGTAAAATATGAAACCATCCCCTAACCTGTATCATGATAAATAGTGTCCTTATTTTAACCAAGGTGCAGATGTAGGGGTGGGTATTTTAGAATCCCAAATAATTTGATAACAAAAAATATTAATCACTTATTAATATTAATTAATTATATTTTATATATTTATATTCAGTATAATAATATTATGTATGTGTTTAGTCAAAAGGAAATAAGCTTTATTTATAACCAAATTGGAGTTTCATGCAATAAATGGTTTTTTTAAAAGATTTATATGAAAATTTTAGAGTATTAATTTGAAACAATTAGGATAATTTTGTAATGTATCATTTCATAATTATATTAGGATTATGTTTTATAATTTCCTAAAAATTAAGATTTATCAATGAATAGTGGAAAATATGGATTTTTATTGAAAATTGTCTTTTATTTTGTTGTATTTACAAAGTAACATTCTATTTTTTAGTTTTAAAATTTAAATAGTTAATTTTTATTAGAGGTAAACCAATTAATTTTTTTGAATCAATATTATACTTATTTAAAAAAATTATACTTTAAAATGCATTTTTTCTGCTTAACACATTTTTCATCACATTTTACATGTTTACTTTTATATTTATTTATACCACTTATATGAATCGCATTAGATAAAATGAAATAAATATTTTGAAATATAATAATTAATATTATTTAATAATTTAAACTTAATTTTTGGTGATAATTAATAGTAAAAACAATAAAAATATCTTACTATGGTTAAGGTTAAAACAGGTTTATGATGTTGTTAAACTTAAGAGATAAGTTTTTGAAAAACCTAGAAACTTTTTTAATTATATTTAATATATATTTTTATACCTTATATCATTTAATATTTGTAAATGGTATATTTTTGATCCATTTATCTTGAGTAATACATTAATATATTCTAATATTTTTAAAAACTATATGTGTGTCTTCTCTCCCACTTATAAAAGGATCCCCTCACCTCCCCTATACACACTTAAAGAGATTTTAGTTAAATAAATACCTTCCAAAATATATTCCCTAAATTTCTAACTATGTCTTATAGGCCCTAGTTTGATCATAAAACCAACATAGAAAGGATTTAGGTATAAACCTAAAGAGGTTTTCCCTACAAGATATACTGTTATTAAACGAGCATTTTGGTTTTATTTTGGTTTATAGATCCTTAAAATGTTAATCAAATATTATGAAATAATAACACAAATATATTCCATACATTGATATGCTTTACTTTAATTAAATAACCTATATCGATATCCTTTTTCTATCAAATGGGAAATGAAACCATCGTTCATGTGTTTGATGGACTACCGCCTAGCGAACTAATGTAATTAATTTTCCACCATCACCAATAATGAATGGTAATAATGATGGATTTAATTTTTATATATTATATTCATATAATATCCATCTTTCTAAAAGGATATTATATCTTCTAATTTCAATCAATTCCATCAATTTAAAAATGATAATGGCTTTCATGTTTACGTGTGGATCACCACCTCCACAAAGCGATATGATTCATTTTTCATGACCACATCACATGAAAGACTTTTATTAGTCTATTTAAATAAATAATATTATATTAATTATAAAATCACAATTCATTAAATATAATATAAAACTTACCTACATTCTATCATGTTTGTTGAAAAAATGAAATGTTATTCATGCATATGTACGACCAATCGTCTTCATGATTACAATATAACTCATTTTTCCTAGTCATAATTCATGGTTGGTATTAAAATTATAATTTTTTATAATAATTTTTAAATATGTAATTATTATTATTATTTGAATGGTATAATAATGACCACTTTGACAATAGTCAACTTATCAATGTTATTTTGGACATATGAGGCGAATATCATCAAAACATCTCATGTAAACATAATTGATTAAGTAATTTTATATAACATGATGATAAATAATCTAAAAGGAGTAATAAAATTTCAAATGTTTATTATGAATGTAAACCATTTAATTAATCTTATTAGTTCAAAATATAATGAATGCACATGTAGTTTCAGACTCAAGGTAGGGAACTGTACCTTAAAACCCTCATTTAAAACGTTTGGGAGGATTTATTTTCTAAATATTTTTCTTCCTTGTGTATATTATTAAATTTATTTTATAGATGTATTTATATGTGAATAAGTTAATTATTATGAAAATTTTATTTCTCTTTTGAATTCATTACCAATTTATTTAAAATGAATATTTTTTTATGGAAGGATTTTTATTTAATTAAAAATGGAAAAAAGTAATGTAATATTTTAACATAAAAAACATCAATGAATTTTTCTACTACTATAATTGTTATTAAATGTTTAGATTACATTATAATATTTTATGTTTTCTTCAAATAAAAACCCCCAATCCTTTTTTCGGGTTATTTTCAAAATGTTTTTAAATGGAATGTATATTTTTAATACATGTAAATCTTTTTCTTATTGGTGAAAAGAATATTATTATCAGTATGGTGATGGAAATGAAATATACCATTTTTAAAATTTATGTTATAGTCCTTTGGAATTGTTTATGATGACGGGTGAGCCCGATATATCTCATGATGATGGGTGATCCAGATATAGATCATGTCGATAGGTGAGATCTATATATCTCTCCAATAAATTTGGTAAAGGTAACAAGTTAATATATTGGGTTTCTATTATTAGATTATTGGAATTTATTGGGTATGTTATTCCATAATAAAGTATGATTATAAGAGTGATATGAAAATGATTTCCTATGTAACCAATATGATTTATCCATTCACTATATGGGATTTCATGGAAATATAATAATTTCTCAAGATATGATAATGTCATAATGTTTAAAGGGATGTTTACGCCAATTCATAAGGGTGAAATGTATAACATTGTGAAATTTGTTTCATGGGTTTTCCATTATTCCAAATAAATAGTTATGAGTTATATTTTTCCCTTTAGTATTTATTAATAAACGCTTTCTGAAAATTTTTGGGCTGCAAATTTTATTTCTTGGGAAATAATATTTTTATTCTGAGATCAAAGTATATTTAAAAAAAGGATATTTTTTATAAATATTTATTAAATAAAGGGTTTATTTATTTCTTCTTATATGTACTATACCAATGATTTTATGGACATCCCATGACTAAAAAAATCAAAGTGTTTTAAGGATGAGTATGGACAATGATGAGGTCAAGCTGAATATTGTAAAGATTGGACATGAAAAGAAATTATGTTATATATTAAATGTTTTATATTATGGAAAAAAATACTAAGTGAAATGGCCCACCCCATGATGTAATATTTATTTATATAATTTTGATGAACTATTTCTCTAAAAATCTAAATCGTTATGATCCTAAAAATATAAGAGATTGAATTCTTGGATTAAACTCAAGATTATGTAATTTTTAAGGCTGCGTACTTCTAATTGATATCAATGTAAGGTTTTAGATAATTCTAGAGGTTAATATAATAGAAGTAAATACCCTCAATAGATTAAAATTTATGGTTGTCATGATATAGTGTCACGAACCAGTCCGGGTCGACCCTGAATCGGTCAACTAAGCCTGTTTGAAAAATGTCCTTGTGGTGTTTCCAATCCCTCTAGGTAGTAAACTAGTACCGAGCATCAACATTTATCCATTGGGAATGATTTGGACCAAGAAAAAAGGTACAAAAATTAATAAAAACCGATGATAAAAATAATACTTTCAAAAAAAATAAACTGCACATACCTCCTTTTGACCTTCTAGGTCACTACCCAACTCTGAACCAAGCCTTATCCAATATTGAGTAGCTGAACTAGGAACCTGAATAAGAATATGAACTTGTAATTGGAATGATATAATAGGTGTGGGCACTGAGATTCTCAGTAGGGATTCCAAGAATAACCCACTGAATCCAAAAGTTCTCTTTTCCGAAGCAGTCCATAAACACTAATTTGAATTATAGCTAAAAATTGTGTTTTTAAATTTTTTTATATATAGAATGTTTTTCTAATTTAAACAAAATATACAACAAAAACTACATGACTTCTCCAAAACCATTTTTCATTTTAGAAATAAAACCAAGACAGGAAGACCAATGTTGTGGTAAAAGAAATAAACAAACAGTACAAACTACAAATAGAGTAACAATAAAAAAAGAAATGAAAATAATTATGTAACCATGGGTGATCCTAAACATCCATATAAGACCCATAGACATACTCAGTTCAGAACCACCTACTGGAGTATGGGGATGCTTCTAAGTCAATAACCAACTGACCGCCCAAAACTGACCAAATCCAGTGGTAAATCTCACCCGACCTAACAAAAAAATAAAAACGGTGCCAACCCATCTAATCGAGGATGATTAGAACTGTCACTTGATAATCTAAATGATACCTAGGAACCCATGGTTGTTATATCGCTGTGTAACTTGGATTTCCTATAATGTGTGACTCAACTCATAAGTCGTCACCACACTTGCCTACCCCAAACACCGACACTTCTTATTCATTCACCAATAGTGGGTTACCCTAGATAGGAGTGCCCCAGACACACACACACACACACACACACACAAACACAAACACACACACACACACAAATATATATATATATACATACATTTCAAACATAAAGACTTCCAACTAGGATATCACATCATTTTATTATCAAAACCACTTCATAAAACACATGGAGTTGTCAACTGAGCATTTATATTGACATAATAAAATGCCTTTATGAAAATATTACACAAGATCTTTTAAAAAAACTATAAACACCAATTTTTTATTTACAAAGCCAAATGGGATTCTAGGTTTCATGTTTCAAAGCATTACCATAGAATTATTTATTAATATTATGTATAATTTTATAAGAACATACCAAATGACCCCTTATACCACGCACACAAAAAACATACACCAAAATCCAAACAGGTATATAGTCATGGATTTATTTTAAAACTTATTTAAAGAGCCACTCGAAGATACAAAAAAAATTATAAAACAAGAACCTCTTAGAAAACTGATGTTTTGAGAAAAAATTATGATTCAAAGCCCCATCTTCATTTGAGGGCACATCCATGTGTGCACCTAGTGCACCCATGTATGTGCCAATATCTAATGGCACATAGAAACTCTAAAGAGACATGTGAAATCATTCCCAAAAAAACACTAAGTTCTATAAAACAAACAAAAGTAGGAAAAAAAGTTTTGTAAAAAGTTTTATAAGAAAACACAACTCACGACATCCAACAATACCATTTGAAGATAAAGGAATTTAGTCTGACCATGTTGGAAAGGCAAAAACATGTTCATAAATAGAGGATCATCCTAAAATACATTTTTAATCATATCTCTCAAAAAGAAAACCCAACAATAAGTTAAATACAAACATAATAGAGGTTCAAAACAAAATCTAATATTGAATTAAGAAAAAATAAACATTAAATGGATTAAAATCAAGAGAAACGGCGCGATAACACCTAAACATAATCAAGGAACTATTTAAGAGATGTTTTTAACAATTATAACCATCATATAAACACAACAATTAATTAAATATCATGATTATAAAGATTTAAGTAATATTTATAAATTAAATTTAATCATGAATGAGCATACGGAACTCTCCAAAAAGAGGGAAAGGACGGAAACACCTACCTCAAAGAGCAACCAGGTCATGGTGAGAACTTTGTAACTTTACACAAAATAGGTGGCGACCACCCGTAACCATCCCACACTTGCACACACACACACACAGAGACATATATATACATATATCTATATTCCAATGCATGTATTCCCTGCTCCACGAGGGAATACATATATATTTGTCATATATATATATTATATATATACATACCTAATGTATATGAATTCAAACCATCTATCAATGGCAAAAATTTCACTATAACATCATAAGTTACACAAAATTAAGGTGGGAAAGACCAAAAAATACTAATTAATTAATAGAGACTCCAATACTCCATAAGATACTTAAATAAGTTGTGAAAAACCAAATAGTGGGTATAAACTCTCACTTGAAACAATAGCGGCAAAATGAAATGATTTCATCCGCCTCGACCTTAGAGGCAGATACTGGAACATTGACTAACGGGTCCCAATACATCAATAACATATCCTAGACACCCAAAAACACACATGAATCACAAAACGAAACATTTTGGGTTTGGTGGATTTGAGAAAAAAACTAAAACGAAATGAAATATACAGGTGGAGAAGTTGGATTTCGGCAAGGGAAAATGAAATCATACCGAGCTGTGCAAGGGCACCACACATAGGGTTTTGGGACGCGTCAGAAGGCCACCAAATAGGTCAGGTCATAAGTATGGGTTCACATTGAGAACATGGAACTGCAGAAGGAGGAGGGCACAATAGGGTGGAGGGCGTCGCCAGGTAGGGGATTTGACTGGGGCGGCGGAACATGCTAGGGGTGTCCGGGCAGGATGAGGAGGGTGGAAATGGGTCGCCGACTCACTACAGGTTGAGCGGGAGTAGGGGCATGGCTGACGGGGTTGTGCCGGGCCATACCAAGGGGAAGTAGGGGGCACTAAGAGGAGGATGTGTGGCAGCCAGATCATGGAAGGGAGAGGGGGTTCGAGTACGCACAAGAGACCGAGGGAGGGGGTCTCACACACCGTAAGGGAGAAGAGGGGGGAGGGGGCGATGCCCACCCTAGGCTTCACCTCTTTTCTTTATTTCTAGAATTATTAAAATATAAATAATAATAATTATAATAATATTTTAAATGGCCAAATTTCTATTAATATTAATAATAATATAATCATAATAACAAAATTAAATATAATTATTTAAAAATCCTGGGAAACTTTATGGTTCGCCTATAGCTAGAAATATTTCTTAGTGAAACACATTCAAACTGAACCACTTGACGCTACCCATAACAAGGTTGAGTTGCATGCTCATTGCATAGTTGTATAAACCGTGCAGAAGCTGAGAACCTTAACTCAGACCCACTGGGGAATTCGCATGGGCACCGTGAAAAGTTAAAAAGGCTTACAAAAACATAAAACTCGACCTGAAAACTAACGAAACTCAAAATAAAAATCAAAATAATTCATAATAATTAAAAATAACTAACCAAAATGGTCAAGGAGTGACAATTCTCCCCACAACAAAACATTACGCCACCAGAAAGTCACCAAGACGATAGTTAAAAAAACCTGAGTCCTTGGCCTCATAAAACTGAGAAAAACTGAAAGCCTCAGGGTGACCATTTCCAACACACATTACACAAAAAAAATATAATAAAAACCACTGCTCGATATTTAAGGGAGAACACACAAGGGTTCTCCTCACCAAAAGAACTTAGTAACATGGAAACCTTAAAATCTGAACACACCACCCCAAAGGGGGAATGTGGGAACTCCCAAACAAAACTCATTCAAATCCTCTACAAGGACTGAAAAACACACCTGATATTGACACGAGAATCATTTTACGAGACGACCCAGTCACCCAAGGATAATAAATTAACTCAAAAACAACCCACACTGACCGAATTAAATCCTCACAACAACCAGAGACTAGGGAATTTCATGCCCGAACTCAACAAACATTCTCAACACTAAGGTAACACCACCACCACTAGGATTAAAACCATTACTAGGAAAACTGGCACACCAGGACATTAGGATGGATGAAACCTCTAAAAAATCGAAACACACTAGAGGAAAACCCATAGAGGGGAACCCAATCTAATAAAAGGACAAGAAATATATCCCATTCAATTCACGAAACTAAACATTCCCCGAATGAAAAAAATGAGAGGAAACTCAAAATCAAAATAGGTCTATCTATTTGGGGCCCAACACCCTTTAAGAAATTCAAATGACTTTGAAACCATAATAAGATAAGATAAGGAAACGTGAAATACCATAGAACGAGCTCATCACACAACCACAACAAGGATGATCTTACAACGACGATAAAAATAGAACAAATAAACATTGAAAATTTCATCCCAAGGTTTAAAACATGATTCGAACCAAGGTACTACACACCCTTGGAAACTCATCATTGTGTGAGAACTTCACCCTGAGACTTGTGGTTGGGGCCCTGATGACTGAATCATCTCCTGACTCACTATTAGATATTGGCATCCCCTGATCCCTAACTCCTTCCACTCGATGATTCAGACAAAAAAATAGTGGTACATTATCGAAGGGATGAAACATGATGGCTTAGAATGCATGTACCAGCCATACTGGAAACACACAAGAGAGAGGTCCAAAAAACTGGGTGCTGGTACTAACAATGATGGCTTCTTGGAGGTAGGTTCCTATGGCACTCACTCCTTTCCTGATTGGGAAGTATCGAAAGATCCAACCACCACTAACAAAACCCTAAAAATCAATGATAGTTGGACATCCAATCTTTATAATTAAATAACTGGACCCAAAAATAAACCTGAGATGGTATAAACCTTAACACCATTGGGAGTTCCCCACAACCCAAAGACACACTCTATCTCTCTATACCACACAACTGCCTCTAATGGACTTCCATTATATCGATAAACCAGAAACACTTGAATAGAACCAGGAATTGGCCATTGCTCATTAATAAATTTAAAGACTTTCTGGGTGACATATTTAGAACAACACAAAAAACACAATCCAAACCATCATCAAGATAAAACTCAATGAAAAGAAGCACCCCGAGCTCAAAAAAACTGGATCAAAATATAATCAAACTCAAGAACAACCAAAAACATCCTTTTTTAAAAATCCCATTTCTTATAAATTTTCCAAATGGGTATATTTTCAATAGACTCTTTTTAAGCCAAATTCAATTACCAAAATTTAGTTTCCATTTTTATAACTACCATTCCCCTTTAAATTTTTAAACCTCTCCTATAGTATCCTATAAACCGTCACTTGTGTGTTCATACCATCCTCCTTAAATCATCCACAAAAATGTTCCCCCACACAATTCCCACATATAACCACGTGCATGTGACCCTCCATAAAGAATATGAAGGTCCAAACATCTCTTTTCCATGTTATATTCAAACACATGCAAAATTTTCCAAACTGATACAATTTATACTTAAATCCCACATTACCAATTTCAAAAAGACTTTGGAAGAAAACCAATTTTTTCATTTTGAAACCACAATCATTTCTAACACACACTCACATCAACATAAATCAATACAAAAAACAAGAAACAAAATTCCGTCGGAATGAGGAACTAGTGTCTACACCTAACCCAGCGACATGGTGTTGAGCCAAGAACCAAGTAAGGAATAACACTAAGAGGACTCTAAACTGATCACTTATACTCCACATGGGTCACTACCCCACGTAAGGACACAGCATGACCCTATCCACCTCCATTGTCATACCACATTAAAAAAATCCAGGATAGAAGACTAAAATCGCAGAATACCACTGGAGACATAAGGATCAGTGAGAGAATGAGTTTGTTACGCACTTCCTGCACCTAGATCATGAGTTTATATAGTCCTAATCTTCGTCCACCAGACACCCCAAATTGAAAGGGCCTCCTCTTATAACATTTTTTCACGAACCAGACCGGTTTTACCTTAGATCGATCCCCCAAGACAGTTTGCAACATATACCGAGGGGAATTCCTAATCCCTTTGGGATGAAAACTAGTTCTGGGAATCAAAATTTAACCATTGGGATTGATTTAGACCATGAAAAAAAAGATAAATAGATAACTTTTTTTTTTGTGAAAAGTGATGACATGAACTAGTTTCCTAGTTCATGCCATCAATGGAATTTATTAAATTAAAACAGTTTCAATACAAAACACGAGGAGTAATGAGCTTACTCCAGCGGGGAATTAAGGGGTTACAATGATGCTCAAACTAGAACAAAACCAACAGACAAAATGAGAACCTTCAAAAGGCAGAGGGATCTTCCATCCAGGATCAGCCATCAAAGATCTTCCCATCAAGAACAAAAAAAATGCTCCATCAAGGGAATATATCAGCATCCTCATCAAAGAAAACCACCAATCAAAAAGTTAGATTCTGATAAAAAATAGCAGAAAATGAAGCAGTATGAATAGTATATTCCATCCCTTCAATACTTCTTGAGAGCAGACAGGTCACAAAATCATCAATCCAAGTAGGAAAAGCATCTAATATTCTGAGAAAATTCCAAACCAGCAAACAGTTTGAAATCCAAGCAGTAAGTGCAGACCATCTGAACCAATCCATATTGTAAAAGTCACCAATCTGCAACAGAAACCAGACAAGAGCCCATCCTTGAAGGAAACATCAGCAAGTACAAGATAATCCAGGTAGAGGGTTCACTTTCAAAACCAAAATGCAGCATTATAAAGTTGTCAACCATAATATAAAAGTCACCAATCTACAACAGAATCCAGAAACTAGGAATGTAAATAATTATTTAAAGTAAACAAGAAATGTAAATAATTATTTAAACATGGGAGATACTAAACATGTATTGATGAACCTTGTATATACTCTATTTGGAACCACCTATCGGCGTATAGTGAAGCTCCTAAGTCAATAACCAACTGGCTGCAAAAAACTGACCAAATCTAGTGGAAAATCCTACCTGGACTAACAACAGATTCAGGGGGTACCAACCCATCTAATCGGGGATTATTAGAAACCATCACTCAATAATCTAAATGATGACCTAGAAACCATAGTGGTTATATCACTATGTAAGTAGGAATCCCTGTCATGTGTGACTCAACTCACAAGTCGTCACTACACTTTCCTACCCCAAACATGGATGTTTTTTATGCATTCACCTATAAAGTGTTACCCTATATAGGAGCACCCTATGTACTTACATATATATATATATATATATATATATCTGCATATATGTAAAACATACAAGGTTATAACTGGGAAGTCACATCATTTGATTATCAAAACCACTTCATAAAACACATGTAGTTGTCAACCGGGCCTTTCGTTTTATATAATAAAATACATTTACGAAAATATTGAACAAGATCTATTAATAGAACACTAAAAAACAATTTTTTATTTAAAAAGCCTAATGGGCCTCTTGGTTCCAATTTTCAATGATTTACTATAAATTAATTTAGTAATACTATGTACAATTGCGTAAAAACAAACCAAAATACCCCTTACACTACACACTCAACAAAAAATACACCAAAATCCAAAAGGGAATATACTCATGAATTTTATTTCAGATTAATTTAAATAACCACATGAAGTGCCCATCAAAATTTAGAATACATGAACCGCCTAGAAAAACAAGGTTTTGCAAAAAAATACTAATTCAAATTACAATCTTCATTTTAGGGCACATCCATGTGTGAACCTATTACACCCATGGATGTGCCGACATCTAATGGAGCATAAAAACTCCAAAGAGTTACACGAAATCATTTCACAAAACAATAAGTTCCATAAAAACCACACAAATAGGACAAAAATATTCCATAAAATATTTCTACCAGTAAACACCAATCAAGACATCCAATAATACCATATGAAGATAAAGGCATTTAGTTCCAACCAAGTTGCCAAGGCAAAAACATGTGCATAAATAGAAGATCATTCTAAAATCCATTTAAATCCAATATTTCAACAATAAAACACTACCATAAGTTAACTATAAACACAACAGTGGCGAGAAACCCAGTCTAAGATTTAATTAAAAAAATCAATGCATTAAATGGATTAAAAATTAGTTCAAGGGCATGGAAACACCTAAAGGTAATCGTGGAACAATTTCAAAGCTATTTTTAACAATTCTAACCATCCTAAAAACACTGCAATGAATAAACTACCACACTTAAAAAGGTTTGAATAACATTTATAAATTAAATAAGATCATACAAGTGTCTATGGAATGTTCTGGAACGAGGGAAAGGATGGGACCTCTTACCTAAAAGAGGAACTAGGTCATTCCGAACACTTTGGTACTAGACCAAAAAGGAAGAAACTACTCGTAACTAGCCCGCACTCGCACACACATACCTATATATACACATATATCCATAATTCAATGCACATATTCCCTACACCATGAGGGAATAAATACAAGAATTACATATGTATATATATTTACACACACACACACACACACACATACATACCTTTAGTATATGCGTGTGCGATCACTGTCATTGATAAAAAAATCCCTATAACATCAAAAGTTACACAAAATTAAGGGAAAAAATACCGACACACCTCTTATTAATTCACAAGGGAATCATATACACCATAAGACACTAAATTATTATGTAAAAACCAAAAAATGGGTTTATACTCTTACCTAAAGAAATGACGACATTGTGAAACGATTTCATCAGCCTCGCCCTTAGAAATTGATGCCGGAACATGGACCAAGGGATCCCGATACATCAACCACATATCCTTGACACCAATGAGAACTCATGAATCGGAAACTAAAACATTTGGGGTTTTGTTGATTTGAGAAAATCACAAAAAGTAAATGAAATATTTCAGTAGAGAAGATGGTTGTAGACCATGGAAAATACAAAGAGAAGTGTGGGGGGAAACACGCAAAGGGTTTCAAGCCGCGGTAGAAGGGCTCTAGATAGGCCAGGCTATGTGAATGGGTTCACGCCATGAATAGGGCGTTGTGGAAGTAGGTGGGTGTAGCATGGTGGAGGTGGTCACGAGGTAGGGGCTCCGACCGGAGCTGGGGAGCACGTCGGAGGGTGGCTAGGCGGGACGAGGAGGGTGGCATTTGGTTTCCAGATTGTTGCAGGTTGAGTAGGAGCTGGGGGCTGACCAACTAGGTTGTGCCATGTTGCACCTAGGGGAAGCACGAGGGGGAGGGGGCACTAAGATGAGGATGCATGGAGGCCAAAGCGTGGTTGAAGCAGGCTGACCAGGAGGGGTGGGGGAGGGGGGTCCGAGTGTGCACAAGAGATCAGGGGAGAAGGTCTCATGCGCCGTAAGGGAGAATAATGGGGGAAACGTCCCCCTAGGGTTCCCCTCTTCTTATTTTTTCTTCCAATAATAATAATAATAATAATAATAATACCCATTTTAATTATAATAATAATTATAACTAAAATTTAATGACCACATTTATAATAACAGAAATAATCATATAATCATAATAACATCATTAAATTTAACTATTTAGAAATCTCGGGAAACCACATGGTTCGTCTGCAGCCAGATGCGTAGCTTAGTGAACCTCAATCAATCTGAAACACCTAATATTTCCCACTACAAGGTCAATTTTTGTTCTCATTGCACGGTTTTATTAACCGTGTGCAAGCTGAGCACCTTAAATCGAACCCACTGGGGAATCCGCGTGGGAACCACGAAAAGATAAAAAGGATTCTGAAAACATAAAACTCAACCATCCTACTACTGAAACTCAAAATAAAAATCAAAATATTTTAAAATAATTAACCAACAGGTTCGAGTAATGAAAAATCTCCTGACCAATAAACTTTCTACCCCTATAAAGTCACAAATCCTACAGTTAACAAAGACCCGAATCCATGCCCACATAAAACACAGAAGAACCGAAAGCCTCAGGGTGAGCATTTACAATACACATCTAACCTAACCAATTCAAAAAAACCACTTCCCGAGATTGAGGGGAGAACACGAAAGGGTTGTCCCCACTACAAGAACTCACTAACACGGAAACCTTGAAATTCAAACAGACCACTCCCAGGGGGTTGTGGGAACTCCCAAACTGAACTCATTCAACACCATCACAAGGACTCAAAAACAAACCTGAGACTAAAACATGATGATTTTTATGAGAAAACCTAGCTACCAAAGGATAATAAATTAACTCAACACCTCCCACATTGACCAAATAAAATCCTAACCACAAATGGAGACTAGGGAATTCCAAGCCCTAACTCAACCAACTTTCTAAATGCTAACAGATCAACTCCACCACTATGATTAAAATCGTTACGGGGAAAACTGGCACACTAGGACACTAGGATGGAGAAATCTCCTACAATAGTAAAACACACTTGATGATAAACCATAGAGAGGCACCCAAACTAAGAAAGGGCCTAGAAACCCCACCCATTAATTTCACAAAAATAAAAATTCCTATAACGAACACAACTAAGACTAAAATAAAAATCAAAACTTGTCCATTTAGTTGGGGCCCATCATACTTTATAGAATCTAAACAATTTAGAAACGACACTAAGAGAAGATAAGTATGCTTGAATTACAGTACAATGATCTCATAACACCACCACAACAATGATGATCATATGACAAATATATAAATATAACAAAGAAAATTTTGATATTTCATCCAAAGGTTGAAAACATGATCTGGACCGATGTTACATGCACCCTCAGAAACCCATAACCATATGTGAGATTTACCCCAAGACCTCTGACTGGGGACCTGATGGCCGAAGCATATCCTTCCTCATAGTCAAGAATTTGTATCCTATAGTCCCTAACTCATTTTCTCGATGATTCAAACAACCACAATGGTGGAACATTTTCAAAGGGTTGCCACCTGAAGGCTCAGAATTCCGAAACTGGCCATACTGGTGGCGCACAAAAGAGCAGTTCCACTAAATGGGAGTCGGTACTGATGAAGATAGCTTCTTGGAGGTAGGTTCCTCCATCATTCACTCATTGCCCTATGGGGAACCTCTGTGAGAGATGACCACCACCAACTACATCCTAAACTTAAACTATGATGGGACATCCCATCTTTACTAGTCAAGAAATGGACCCTCAAATAATCATGTGATGGTAATAACCTTACCATCCTCAACAGATCCCCCCAACCCAAAGACACACTCTATCTCCCTGAACAACACAACTGCCTCTAACGAACATCGATTACCTTGATAAATAGGAAACACATGAATAGAACCTTGAAATGGGCATAGATCATTAATATCTTTTGGAGGATTTCTAGGTGGTGTATTCTGAACAACATGAAAAACAAAATCCAATCCGACATCAAGACAAAAAACAATGAAAATAAAAACACTGAACTCAAAAAAACTATCTCATAATCTAAACAAATTCAAGCACAACCAAAAGAATCCTTTAAAAAAATCACATTTAATATAATTTTTCAAAATGGGAAAATGTTCCAACAACTCTTATTTAAACAGAATTTAATTCCCAAAATTTTGTTTCTCTTTTTATATCCACCATTCCCCTTTAATATTTTAAATATTGCCTATGGTATCTTATGAACTGTAACATGTGCATTCATCCAATACCACTTACATCATCCACAGAAAATTTCACCCATGCAATATCCATGCATACCCACATATATACGGCCCTCTATAAAGAATACATTGGTCCAAACATATACATTCCTTGTTATACACAAAAACATACCAAATTTTCCAAACTGATAAACATTCTATTTAAAAACCCACTTTACCAATTTCAAAAACAATTTGGAAGAAACCCTATTTTTTCATTACAAAACCACATTCATTTTTAACACACACTCACAGCAACTGAAATCAAAACCAGACACAACCAATAACAAACCGTCCGAATGAGGAAGTAATGTCTATGATTAACCATACGACATGGTGGAGATCCATGTCCCATGTAAGGAATAAAAATTAGAGGACCTTGACCCTAGCACTTGGACTCCACATGGATAACCACACAATGTAAGGAATGAACATGACCTGATTCACCTCCATTATTATCCCTGAATCCAAAAAAAATCCTAGACAAAAGACTCAAATTGAAGACTGCCACTAGATACTCATGGATCATTGTGAGAAAAGGTTTATGATGTTCTTCCCGCACATAACTCCTAGGCCCCAAAAGTCCTAATATCTATCTACCAGACACCCTAAATAGAAAGGGCCTTCTCTGATATCATTTTATCATGAACCAACCCTGGTCGACCCTGAATCGGTCACCCAAGCAGGTCCATAACATGTCCCAAGGGGTGTTACCAATCCTTCCAGGATGGAAACTTGTTCTGGGCATCAACATTTAAGCATTGGAAATTTTTTTTCCCATAAAAAAGATAAGAAAATAAATAAAAACTAATGATAAAAACAACACTAGTTGCTGAATGAAATTAGAGTGCACATACCTCAATGACATGGCAAATTTATATACATATTTTTAGTCAAATAATTAGTGTTTTTTAATTTTTTCAATGATAAAACAAATTTATTTCATTGTTTAATTATAATATTGGGAAATATTGATTATAGGACGAAAATGAGGAAAATTGTAAAAAGTGTCTTGATTATGGATTTTTCGACAGATTTTATCCACATGGGTATTTTGGTCATTAATTTTAAAATATAATCCAAATTGAGTGAATTTTATTTTTTTAGAATCCTTATTTTATTTCCATAAACTTTTTATTTTGTACCAAGAGATAATTCAGCCATATATTGGCTTTAAATAATCAACGAATTTGAAGATTTTTCCCGGCAGACAACATGGACCCCACCACCATAATGGACCCAAATCTTGTTCTACACAACTTCAAGGAAGTTTCTTCTATTAGAATATAACTAGGACACATTGGGTTGACTATAAAACAAATTTGGGGGAATTTTGAAGTCATTATGGCTGCAATTGAATGTTATTATTTTGGAGGAACCTTCCTCTAGAAAAAGAATATGCCAATGAAAAATTTATACCTAATTCATCCACTATCCAAATGAGCTATAATTTGGACAATACACTGGAAAAAAATTATGAACAACTGTTATGAAGGGGTCCATGCATGAATCGAAAATTTAATGGGCCAATAACGCACAATATTTTAAAAGAAATAATTCGGCCTATAAAAGGAGGCCCTCACCTCCTTCCTAAATCATCAGCTCGACATGTACAACCAAGGAGGTATCCCAATGGGGAATGGGACACTACTGAAAATATCTTCCCCCCTCGTTTCTTCTTTTTATTTTATTTTTATTTTATTTTTTCTTTAGTTTAATTTCAATTATAATTCATATTTTATTTTATTAATCCATGCATTTCTATTTCTCCATCCATCCCACAATTATTTTTTCTCAGTTATCTTATTTTAATAATAGGTATTATTATAAACATTATTAGTAATAATAATAGTAATAATAATATTATTATTAATATTATTATCATTATCATTATTATAATTATCACGTTCTTATTTTAAAGCTATTTAATCTTCACAATCTCCTTTTTCAAAAAATATTTTTTTAATTATAAAAATAAAATTATTAATTAATAATAATATTATTATTATTTTAACAATAATTATAAATTATTTATTAACTTCTCTCTCACATTTCCCTCTCTCTCTCCTCATCTGTCCACCATTGTGATCTCCTATTCTCGAAAATGAGAGGCTAATCCCGA
Source organism: Viscum album (assembly GCA_963277665.1). Taxonomy (NCBI): domain Eukaryota; kingdom Viridiplantae; phylum Streptophyta; class Magnoliopsida; order Santalales; family Viscaceae; genus Viscum; species Viscum album. The sequence goes on from OY728120.1 coordinate 585,359,022, forward strand.
GACTTTGCTAAGGGGGAGGTCAAGGTGTTCTTGAATTTTCTTTAAAGTTTATTTTATGTTTGTGATAGATTTCAGTAACATGAATTGGTGAGGATAATTTCCCCAATGTGTTGATGGCCCCCAATAACATGTAACTTAAACTATTTTTATTCTGGAAAAGAGTAGTTATTCAAACGTAAGATTTCTTGTTTGGATTATCAAACTGAAATCAACATATAAAATAGAATAATGATTGAACCTACGACTAAACCACAAAACCAAGTTATTTTTTTTCAAATCATTATTTTTTAATTCCATGATAGTTCATATTTTTCAATAATCAAAAACACCAAAATAATTTCATCACTTTCATTTAAATAGAAAACAACAAAAAGATATAGTTTAGGTGAATTAGAATAAAGTAAGTGAACCAAATTGAAAGGATCCTCAAGAGAGATGAACCCGATCAGCCTCTATGCTACACTAGGAAAAATTATTATTTCTTTTTTCCACCCCCAGGATAGGATTGCGTTAAAACTAGCACTGTTTCTAGGGATCCAATCATTAGTTCATTTACTTTTTCTATTTTTACATCTTAGTTAGATTTAATTTCATAAAAAAACAAAAAAAAAATACTTCCATGATGAATTCAAAATTAGAATATTATACATGGAAAAATTACTCATAGGTGCGTCAACACCAATAAGAAGAAGATGGAGATTTTAGAAGATCTCGTGTGCAAGAACATAGAGAAAGCATTGAACAACTGACTAGAGAATATGAGAGAGAATTTGACTATGTTCGTGCTTTAACAGAGAAACCCAACCCTGAGATGGAGTAAGAACATAAAGTGGTAAAGGAAGACTTACCTAATGAGGCACAAGTAGTAGATATGAAAAGATTGGATAAATTCTTGATTAAATGCGAGGAACCACCTAATCTCCCCATACAATACAAAGAATAAGAGCCAACACCACTAATGGAAGAAACAACCAAAGTGGTGGAAGTTGAAGTCAATATGGAGAATTTTGACTACATACATCTATCCTAAGAGAGTCTACTCCAGGATGCACTAACCACTGAGGTATTGATTGATTCTGAACCAAGCTAGGGAGTTGATCACTTATCATAATCTATCTCTTATAATTTTATTGAAACATAATTATACATCAGTCCCTATTGTTTTGAATATACAGAATCAGATAATCTTTGCAATGCCTTGGAGGAAGAAGATGATGTTATACGTGCACCTACTGAGGAACATGTGGAGATTTCTGGACACATTGAATATTTTTTTGAAGGAATTTCATGAGGAGATTCAAGTGGATTTTCCCAAGGAGACCACAACAAAATCTACTTACTTTTATGGGGGAAGAATTTTAACTTGATACATCATGTTTTAATTTTATTTCAATAGAATTTCACTCTAAATTTCTAATTTACTATTTGTTTGATGCATCATACCTTGAGGAACCACTAGACAGACAAGAAGATGTTTCACAAGTAGCAACCATGAAGGAGGATGATTCATACTTTATCCTACCCCCACCATGAAATCTATACCTCAATGTGAAGGGGAAGGATATGGTGTACTCTCTCCATGGATCATTACTCACACAGAAGGATGAAGATCAAGCTGGGAAAATCCAGATGTGGGGGTTCAAATCCAAGAAGATTCATCAACCATCTGACCTTGGATAATATCTAGTACTACCCTCTGGAGGTAGTAAAAATTCAGGGTCCACTTGGAGGATCGTACCATGTTTTATCATTACATGCTTTCTAGGAATTTATATTTCAATTTAATTTCATAAGAAGTAGTCAAGCATGAAGCCCACTCCCTCCTATTTTTTGAGCTTAAATGATATAATCGTTATGATTCATTGAGTGATTTTATTTTGTAGGATCATGATTTTAGAAGGAATCCCTAGATAGGGAAGGTGAAGGACCACGTTTCATATAAAAAGGGAGACCAATTTTAGTGTTTTATCTATTAAACTCTCCACAGGTTTTTACAAAACATGTTTTGAGCTTTAAAGATAAAATTTTGTGCCCACACTTGAATTCATGTTCTAATCGACTTATCTTGGAGACATGAGTTTCTTTGGAATCCTGTGATTCCATGTTATAGATTTTGATAATGATATAATTAAATGATTTAAATTAATAATTGAATTTTTAAAATGAAGCATGGATATTGAAATAATTACCCATGATTTGAAGGAATTAATTGATTCATGTAAATGAAATTTGCCTACCAATATTCATGGTTTGAATATCTGATGTTTATGTGAATTGATTTATTATTGCTAATCATGTCTTGAGTGATTGTCCCAATATCATATTTCCCATTCCCGAGAGGATTTATAGACCAAGTACTTCAAATTTATTCTTAAGCATATTTCTTGAGTGATCATGGGACATGTAACCTACGAGAACATGTATTGAAACTTTTCAAAGCAACGACTATGAAAAACACATTTAAAATGATTGAGGTATACATTGAAAATCAACATATACTTAAAATACCACCTTTACATCAATATTTATTTTAACCCATAGAGACCATGAATGGATTTTATAGGGACGAGCCAGGTTTCAATCCATTTTTATCCATTCCTACTGTCCTATGAGTATTCTCATGATATTTTAAAGTTGATGTGTGTGGGTAAAGGGAATCATGGTGGATGGGAATCTATACATTGTAAGGAATAAGTGTGGGAGTTTTATTGTGGGAATTTAAAAAGGTTGTGGAATCATTCATTATTATCAATTGTTTTCCCATATTAAAAAATATATTAAAAAATGACCAAAAGATCCAAAAAAAGTGAAAAAATGGGTTGTGATTTGAGAGAACAAAAAATCACTATTTTCTAGACCGATGATTTAATGATCGTATGTGGTTAGGTGATGGATGTGAGGTTTTATCTAATCATATCATTCGAAAAAAGGAAAAAAGAATAAAATAAAAAAAATATTTAAGAGGGTGCACAAATCATTCATTATGCTTACTTGATTATAACCTTTACTTTGAGTTTCTGGGAAGTGGGTGTTGCAACTTTGAAGGGGAGAATTTCATTACACTTTTACTATTGATATCATGAATTTTACTTAAGAGAATAGCCTCCTCCTTGAGCCTTAATTGTTAAAGCATCAAATCCTTCCAACCTTAAGCCTCAGATTTGTTTGAACCGTTATTGCATGTCCTCATGATTGTATGTGTCATTTGTCTTTACAATGTGGAGAATATAGTTCATTTACAAGACTATGGATAAAGAGCATGTTCTCATGATATGATCATAACTCTACATGAATTGAATCATCAGTGATGGGAGAAAAGGATGAAAAGTGAGGTAAATCATGATGTGGCATGCTTAATAATAATGAATCAAGGATGTTTAATGAATAAAAGGAGAAGTTCCATCAGTTTTCAAAGGGGAAAAGTAAAATATGTGAATTATTTGTTGCTTTGAAAAATGGGAAATTAAATTGACAATTTATGCAGATTTTTTAAATATGGATTTCATATTGAATTATTTTGATTTTAATGCATTGGAATTTAAATATTGGTAACATTGGTGACATCTGATTTCTATGTTGAGATTTTATACTTGAGGACAAGCATGGTTTAAGTGTGGGGGTATTTGAAAGAGAAAATTTATGTGAATATTTTTTATCAAATAATGATGATTTTTAATGTTTTTCAATGATAAAACCCATGTATTTCATTGTTTTATAGAAATATTGGGTAATTTGGATTATATAATAATAATGAGAAAACTTGTGAAAAGTGCATAATTCTGTTTTTTTCGACAGATGTTTACCACAGGGGTATTTTAGTCATTAATTTTAAAATATAATTATAAATTGAGTGAATAATATTTTGTTGGAATTCTTATTATATTTCCTTTAACGTTGTCTTCTGAACCTGGAGCTGATTCGACCATCTAGTGGCCTTAAAAAATCAATGAAGTTAAAGTTATTTCCAGGTGGACAGTGTGGACCCCACCACTGTAACAGAACCAAATATCAGCCTACACACATTCAATGAAGTTGATTCCACCTGGAATATAATAAAGACACATATTTTTTACTCTGAAATAAATTTTAAGGGAGTTCTAAATTCATTAAGGCTTCCATTGAATGTTATTACTTTGGCGGAACTTTCTTGGATGCTTTGTCCAGAAAAAGAATCCTCCAAAGAAAAATTTATAACTAATTCATCAGGTTTCCATACGAGCTGACATTTGGAGGGTGAGTGGAAAAATATATTATGAACAACCTTTTTGAAGGATCCCACTGGTTAATCAACCCTTTACTGGGCCAACAACACGCATACTTTTTTAGGATTGAATCATACCTATAAAAGGAGGTCATCCCCTACTTCTCCAATCATCAGCTCAACACCCACAAACATGGAGGGATCCCACCGGGGCATGTGCCACTTCTTCTCATCTCTTCCCCCCTTATTTCTTCTTTTTATTTTATTTTCATTTTTGTTTTTTAGTTTAATTTCAATTGTAATTGAAATTTTAGTTATATTAATCCACACATTTCTTTTTCTCCATCCATTCCACAATTATTTTTCTCAATTATCTTATTTTAATAATAGGTATTATTATCAATATTATTAGTATCAATAATAATAATAATAATATTATTATTATTATTATCATTATCATTACTATAATTATCACATTTTTATTTTAAAGATATTTTATTTTCTCTATCTCGATTTTCAAAATCTATTTTCATAATTAAAATAATAATAATATTAATTAATAATATTATTATTATTAGTTTAAAAATCATTATAAATTATTTATTCTCCCCTATCTCTCACATTTCTCTCTCTCTCTCCTCATCCATCCTCTATTGTGATCTCCTACTCTCAGAAATGAGTGTCTAACCCTATGACTTGGCTCGAGGGGAGGTCAAGGTGTTCTTGAATTTTATTTAATGTTTATTTTAAGTATGTGTTAGATTTGAGTAACATGAATTGGTGGGAAAATTTTCCCTATGTGGTGACAACCCCCTAATGACCTGTATCTTGAACTATTTATGTTCTGGAAAAGAGTAGTGATTCGAACGTGAGATTTCATGTTTGGATTATCAAATTGAAATCAACATATACAACAGAATAAGGATTGAACCTAAGTCTAAACCCCAAAACCAAGTTCTTTCTTCATCAATTTTTTTTTTCATTTCAGGATAGTTTTTATTTTTAAATAATAAAAATCACAAAAATATTTTCATCACATTCATTTAAATCGAAAAAATAGTTTAGGTGAATTAGAATAAAATAAGTGAACTAAACTGAAAGGATCCTTAAGAGAGGCAGCCCTAGTCAGCCTCTATTCTCCACTAGTAAAAATTATTATTGATTTTTCCATGCCCCTCTATAGGCGTGCATCACTCATTGTGACCTTCTCAGTCACCACCCAACTCAAAACCAAGCCTAATCCAATATTGAGCAGTTGAACCAGGAACAAGAAAAAGAAACTAAACCAGTAATTGGAAAGATATAATAGGTGTGATCATTGGGATGATCAGTAAGGATTCCAAGAATCACCCACTGAATCCAAATGTTCTCTTTTCAGAAGCAGTCCATAAACACCAGTTTAAAATACAACTGAAAAATAGGGTTTTCACATTTTAATATAAGAATATGTATTTCTTATTTAAAAGAAAAATCCAACACAAAATATATACCATCTACATAACCATATTTCTTTATTATAAACAAAACCAAGATATGAAGACCGAGATTGTGCTAAGAGAAAATAAAAAATAGTACAAACTGGAAATAAACTGGAAGACAGAATTGAAAGTAAAAAACCAATGTAAATAATTATGTAACAATGGGTGATCCTAAAAATCCCTAGAAGACCTTTGGATGTACTCAGTTTTGAACCACCTCCTATCGTATGGTGAAGATTCTAAGTTTATAACCAACTGGTTTCCCAAAGATGGCCAAAATCAATGGAAAATCCCATCATGTCTAACAAAAAATCGTAGGGGTACCAACCCATATAATTGGGGTCAATCATCAATTGTTACTATATCATCTATAAGACACCCATGAACCCACGATGGTTATATCACTATGTAAGTAGGAGGCCCTCACATGTGCAACTCAACTCACAAGTCATCATCGCACCTGCCTTCCCTAATCACGGAGGCTTCCTATGCATTCACACATAAAGGGTAACCCTAGATATGAGTTCCCAATATACTTATATATATATATATATATTTATACATTTCAAACATATAAAGTGCCAACGAGGCCATCACATCATTTTATTATCAAAACCACTTCATAAAACATTTGGAGTTGTCAAATGGGCCTTTAGTTTTACACAATCTAATGCCTTTATGAAAATATAGCACAATCTCTTCTAAAACAACTCTAAACACCACTTTTTTTATTTAAAAATCCAAACAGACCACTAGGTTCCATGTTTCAAAGTATATCCATAAAAGGAATTAGTAATACAATGTAAAATTCACAAAACAAAACCAAATGACCCCTTACACCATACACACAACAAAACATACATCGAAATCCAAACAAGAATATACTCAATAATTTTTTTTCAAACTAATTTAAAGATCCTCATGAAGAAACCAAAAACATTTAGAAAACACAAACTACTTATAAAACTAAGGTTTTGAGAAAAAAATACTAATTCAATGAACCATATTCATTTCAGAGCATATCCATGTGTGTACTTAGTGCACCCATGGATGTGCTAACATCTAAGAGTGTATCAAACCTACAAAGAGATATAAAAAATAATTTGCACAAAACACTATGTTCCATAAAAACAACACCTGTAGAGAAATAATGTTCCATAAAATGTTTTTACAAGAAAAAACCACTCAAGGCATCCTACATTACTATTTTATGATAAAGGAATTTAGTTCCAACCAAGTTGGAAAGGCATAATCATGTGCATAAATATAGGAAAATCCTAAAATCTATTTTTAATTAAATATTTCAACAAGAAAAAACTACCATAAGTTAACTATAAACATAATGTATGTTGGAATCATAATCTAATATTTAATTAATAAATCAGAAGCACTAAATGGATTAAAAATGGGATTAAGGGCAGGGAAACACCTAAACATAATCAAGAAACTATTGCAATGTTGTTTTTAATAATTCTAAAAATAATATAAACACTTAAATGAATTGAATATCATGATTATAAAGGTGAAAATAATACTTATAAATTAAAATAAATCATGAAAGTGCCTATGTAAGGAACTGGATAGAGGGAAAGGATGGAAACACCTACCTCAAAGAGGAACCAGGTCATGCCGAACAATTTGGAACTTGAGAAAATAAGTGGCGACCACTCGTAACCAGTCCACACTCACAAGCACATACCTACATTAATACATATATGCATAATCCAATCCACGTATTCCCTATACCATTAGGGAATACATACATGGAGTATTTATTTATATATTATATATATACATCCCTTAAGTATTTGCGTGCACTCCCTATGTCTTTAAACAAAAATTAAATACAACATCAAAAGGTACTCAAAATTAATGTGGTAAAGAAAAAAAAACTTCCAATAAATTAAACATGGATTCACATACTCCATAAGACACTAAATTAAGCAATGAAAAACCAAAAAATGGGTTTATACACTTACCCAAAACCACAAAGACATAGCGAAACGAGTTCATCTACCTCTCCCTTGGTGAAAAGTGATGGAACATGGACCAATGAGTCCCGATACATCAATAACATATCCTAGACACCATGAAAAACACAAAAAACGAAAACCAGAACATTTGGGGTTTTCTTGATTTGATGAAAACACAAAAAATAAAATAAATATATCAGTTGAGAAGATGGTTTTCGACAAGGGAAAATGCAGTCACACCAGAGCAGTGTGGGGGCACCGCAGATAGGGTTTCGAGCTGTGTCTGAAGGCTAATGGACAACTCTGGTCATGAGCAGGTGTTCACATCAAGAACAAGGCACTACAAAAGAAGGATGGAATATTATGATAGAGGGGTTTCTAGGTAGGGGCTTTGATATGAGCTGGGGAGAGCATTGGTGGGTGGCCTAGTGGGATGAGGAGGGTGGTGTTGGGTCGTCAGATCATTATAGGTTGAACGAGTGTATGGGGCGTGTCAGCCGGATTGTACCACATCACACCAAGGGGAAGTAGCAGGGTGTCACTAAAAGTATGAGTCATAGATGGTGGAGCATTATTAGAGAAAGATATCCATGAGAGGGGGTTCAAGTGTGCACAAGAGACCAGGGGAGGGGGTCTCACATAATGTAAGGGCGAAGTAGGGGTGATTCCCCCTAGTGTTCACCTCATAATTATTTTTTCTTTCTAAAATTATAATAGAAATAATAATCGTAATAATACCCATTTTAAAAATAATAATAAGAACACAATTTTTAATGTAAAAATTTATATTAAATTATTTAAAAAATGTAGGAAACCTCACGATTCGCCTATGGCCAAACACACAGCTTAGTGAACCGAACTCATACCGAACCACCCGACTTTGCTAACTATAAGGCCTAGTTACACACTCATTACACATTTTTATAAATTATGTGAAAGCCTAGAAACTGAACTCGGACCCACTAGGGCACCCTCATGGGCACCGTAAAAAGGTAAAAAGGCCTCTCAAAACATAAAACTCGACCAACCTGCTATCAAAACACAAAATAACAATCAAAATAATTTAAAATAATTTAAAATAATTAAACATGAGGGTCAAGGTGTGAAATATGGAATTTGGATATTAAAATGTCTCTTCATTTAAACTATATCTATTTAGAATGGTTTTCCACTAATGAATCTTGGAAGATGAATTAGGAAGGAATCCTGAGGATAATATCCTTCCAAATTAGCAACCCATAATGGTTGTAATTAGAATAGAGTAATTTTTATTTATGATGAATCAGTTGATAGAGAATATAATTGTTGGTGGAATGCATGATATAATAAACTAGATCTAGAATAGAGTAACATGTATATATTGGATCATTTTATGAGAAAAAACTGTTCAACATTCAATGAGTCTTATAACTCTATGATCGCTAAGGTATTGATTAAATATATAGAAAAGATATTTAAAGTTATTGGTTGTTTGGATCATCCAAATTTCATCCTTTCAATTTACAGTTTTCATAGGGAATCCAATTAATGTAGGTCAATGGTTAATAATAGCAATGAATGATAAGTGATTAACACCATGTAATGATATATATTTAACAATCAATTACTCGAAAAAAATTACCTATTGAGATAGAGGTAGAAATATTCATTGGATACATATGAAGAAAACTTCTCCCTATTGGAAAGGTACACACTGAATTGTATCTTGGATAGTAATAGTAAAATTAATCATTTTTACCCAATATTAAATCCTTGATACCTAAGAGAATTAGAGTATTATAAATTTAAAATTTATGGGAATCTTTTTCAATGTGTGAAGAAGGTTGCAGTGGAGTTTGTTTGACGATCAGGTGTTTTAAAACAACATATAGAAAAAGATATATAAGTGGAGGGAAAGTGGGAAGAATACAATCAACAAATATTAAAATAAGAAAATGATTTTTTTAGTTTGTGATAGGTGTGGTAAAAAGCACAATGGGGAATGTATTTTGAAATTTGGTAAGTTCTTCAAATGTGGTAATCTTGAGAATATGACTCATGACTGAAAATAAAAATATATTGGTAGTGGTAAAACTAATTTTGATAAATAGGTAGTAACGTATTTTAAAAGTAATGAGATGGGTCATGGTGTGTATGTATGTATGAAGAAGAGGACGAATGATGTAAAGTAACTATACTATAAACAGAATGGTGTAGTTAAATCCTTTGAAACTACTTAGAAACATATTGAGACATTAAATTAAGTGGTAACATGTATATTACTTTCTAATTCAGATTATTCTAATGTATTGTTTGATTTGGGATCAACAAATTATTTCATTTATGAGAGAGTTTCTGGTAAAATAATAATTTCACCTTAAGAGATGAATTCATGAATTTTTATATAAACAACTAGGGGTAGTATTATTGTGAAATGAATTTAAAAATATCTTCATGTAATCATATATGGATGTTTTTTACATGAAAACTTTGTTTTCTTTTCCATTATATAATTTGATATTATTCTTGGTATGGATTTAATATCATTTAATATAGCGTAGATAGATTATAAGACCAAATAATTTATTTTAAATAATGATTCTCTATTTTTATATAAGAGTAAATTCAAATATTTGATAGCATATAAAAAATATGAGAATTTATTAAGAGATTTAAATGAGTTATATCTTTCCTATATTTTAGTAAATAATGGAAATGTTCATATTAATGTTTTTCCAACAGTAAAATAATATTAGGATAATTTTTCTGATGAGTTACCTATTATTATACCTAATCTGGAAGTTGATTTTAATATTTACATTGTTTTTGAGGAAAAGATAATTTTAAAAACCCACTTATCGAATAACTCAAGTAGATCATCCAGAATTGAAATAGTAGTTAGATGATTTACTTGATAAAGGTTTCATCCATCCAATAACTTCACCATATTGTTCTCTAGTTAAATTTAATTAAAAGAAATATGGTTACATGATGATTTCCACTAATCATAGATTATTTATTAACATCACTATTATCAATAAGTATATATTTCTTCACATTGATGACTAGTTTGATTAGATCCAAGGAGATCATTATTTTTTAGAGGTTGATCTCAGGCTTGGGAACCATCAGTTAATGGTGAAATAAAATAGCATATATAAAAAACATTTCATAAATGGTATGGGAATTAATTGTATTAATTTTTCCATTTTGGTAAATGAATTATCTATCTATATTCATGGATCATATTAATAGTGTTTTCCCTGAATATTTGGATAAATTTGTGTTATTTTTTATTAATGATATTTTTTATTATAATATGTATGTGGATTAAGAAAAACATATGAGGATTATTCTACAAAATATGAAAGAAAATAAGTAATATGAAAAATTTAACAAATATGATTTTTGTTAGAACATATTTCATTCATTGAGAATATCATAAAGAAATATGGAATAAATTTTGATACTACTAAAACTAAAATATTTAATTAATGACCAAGACATAGAAATGTTGTGATGATTATTAGTTTTCATGTATTTTTATTCTATTATCGAGGGTTTGTTGAAATAATCTCATGGTTATATATCCAAATAAATATGTTAACATGAAAAGGAGTTAGGTTCATTTGGATAAAAGAAAGTGATGAATGTTTAAAGGAATTAAAAATAATATCAGTGAATTCTCTAGTTCCAAACCTACCATCTAGAAATGGTGACTTTTTTATCTACATTGATTCTTTATTAATGGGACTGAATTGTTTTTAAATGTTGAATGATCAAGTCATTTATTATTCTTCATTTATATTTAAACCTAATTGACAAAATATCAATTACATAACCATGAACTGGGGCTTGTACTGTTTTATTTGAAAATTTGAAGACATCATTTATATGTAATAAATTTTTAAATATATACTAATTATAAAATTTTAATGTATATATTCATTGAGAAAGAGTTGAACATGAGCTAGATAAGATGGATGGAATTGATAAAGGATTAATACTACACAATTATTTACCATCTATAAAGGTATATTAAGTAACTAATTATTTTATTCAGAAAAATAATTCTATATTAACCAGGCTATTTCATGAATATGAACCTTTACTTAATGATTTTATGAATGTTTTGTTATAAATTGTGCATACTGTAAATCCTTTTTTTTTGTTTTAGTTGTCACTACAATCATATTTTTTAGACATAATTGATCAATATCAAAAGGAATATAATGTTTTATATAAATGGCAGAATCTGTCAATAAGGGTAGGTTCCTAGAGGTTATTTTTGATGAAGAAGGTGTTAATAGACTTGAGAAGAGGTTTTGTGTGCCAATAGATTCCTAGTTACAGAAATAAAAAATGATCAAGGCTCTTATTTCTCTATTTTATATTCATCATAGTAGAAAATTATTATATAGATTCCTTAAAAAAATTATGGTTGTAAGGAATAAATAAATACATCACTAATTTTTCTATGAATGGTTTTACTTATCAATAATATAAAGAAGAAAAATAATTTATAAATGGGATAATTCATAATTTTTTTGTTATGAATTGGAAATGAAAAAAATATATCTATATATTTTGTGGTGGAATTAAAATAAATATGTCTAGTTAATATTGTGATTTTTGTAATTGTTGATCGATTAAATATATCTTCTCATTTTCTTCCCATTAACGATAATATATATATGGAATAATTTTATCAACTTCTTGTTAAAGTGATAATTATATTTCATAGGTTCCCTTTTTATGTTGTCTATAATCATGATCCCATATTTATCTATAATTTTTAGAATATTATTCATAATTCCTTGGGTACTAAATTAAATTTAAGTATATCTTTCCATCCTCAATCTGATGGAAAACCCAAGTGAATGATTCATACTTTGTAGGATATGATTCGAGATCATTCAATGGATTATTAAGGTATTTGGGATCAAAATTTTACTTTGGATGAGTTTTCTTATTAAAAACAATTTCATTCCATTATATAAATTAAACCTTTTAAGGCATTATATAGAAAACGGTTTCCTACCCTAGTTTGTTAGGATGTATTCGGCGAAAGAATTTTTTTGGGACTAAAATTTGTATATAAAATAGGTGAGAAGGTGTAGATGATTCATTATCAAATGGGGATGGATTACTGTAGGTAATAAAAGTTATAAAGATAACTAGAGGAATGATATTTGTTTCTAGGTTGGTGATCATCTTTTTTTTAAAATTTTCTCAATGGTAAAGTGTTATGCATTTCGGTAAAAAGGTAAAGTTGATTTCATGCTTCATAGGAATATACAAAATACTAGAGATAGTTTGAATAGTTTCTTCTGAAATGGCCTTGATTGATATTTTATCTCATATATATGATGTATTTCATGTTACATTATTAATAAAAACATTCTAGATGAGTCTAATTTGTTGATCATTGAAGTAGTTCACCTAGAAGAAAACATTTCTTATCAGGAACAGCCAGAAAATATTCACAACTATAGAGAGAATGTGTTATAGAATTAAGTGACTTACAATGTTATGGTTCTTTTAAAAAACCACATGATTGAAGAAGAAATGTGTGAATTAAAAATTTTTATAAAGAAAAACTATCCCCACTTGTTTAATTAGTGAATACAATTTCATGGATGTAATTTCCAAAATGGGGGAATAATGTAACAACCCAAGTAATGTTAATATAAATATTTTTCATATCTAATTAATATCCATCAATTATATTTTATATAGTTATGTTCATTATAATAATATTATATAATTTTTTATTCAAAAAAATGATTCATTTCTTTCAAAATTGGGTTTTCATGCATTATATGGTTTTATTTATATAACAAACCTGACTCTAGTAACTGGGAGAAGATGTAAAATTTATTAAATTTCTTTATATACCAGTGTTATAATCCTAAAGGACCAATAAGTTTAGTAGTCTTATAGTAACAATCAAATAAATAATACCCATTTTTCATTGGAAAAATAGTTTAAAACAGAATAAAAGTGAATGAATGCTCAACATCCTTGAAACCAATTCAAAAGATTAATCATCATATATTAAGGAATGTAAAAAATATGGGTGAGGTCAAATATGTAGTAAGGGTTACATATAACAGAATCTGTCATGAATAGATAAAAAATAATAAATATGGTAAGTTAAATAACTATGAACACGTTCCATTTAATCAATAAATTGACTTTCATGTTTTGAAAATGTATAATCAATATGGTGAGGAAAATAAATTAAAACATATTATATTTAATTAATAACATGATCTAAAAATACATCCAGGGATAATTTAAATGAAATAATTTTATAGATAATAATAATGGAATTATCAATAAAGGAAATGCTTAATATTAGATGTTATGATCTCAGATATCATGATACCTACACCATCAATACCTTTTTCTAAAAAATATTAAAAATAATGGTAAAACCCATTTAATTTATCCAACTTATTAATCTCATTATACCTATGGATGCATTGAGGTGATATATAATTTTAGGATATAATTTTCACTTTATGTTCAAATCATTCATCATATATCAAAAGATCAATTTAATCCATTAACTATATTCATTATAAAAATATTCATATCATGTAAAACATATAGATTTATAAATATTTCCGTAGTTATCCAAATAACTTTCAATGTAAACACCATATATATAAATTGTACGCATTTTAAGCAGTAATCATTTTCATGATACAAAGAATATAGATATCAAAGAGAAATGTAATGTTCGAGAAAAAATATTATAATAAACTTATAGTCTCAAGATAAATTTCAAAATCACAAAATTAATGAAGAGATGAGAGTTGACCATCAGTTGAAAAAAATATTGGTTTTTTGTAATAAAAATGTGTCAATTAGAGTAATTAAGGAAATTGAAGAAAAATATTAAAACAATATTTCATAATATATTTTTCATTGCAAAAGTATTGAAAATTTGTAGAAGAGGCTATATTTGGTAAAACTGTTATTTCTTCAGGGATATTCATTATCATTGTATACGTTGAAAAAATAATCCTTTTAATTTTTTTTATTGAAAGAATTCCTTTCCAAAAATATTATAAATATTCATTTAAAACACTTTTTAAAAGACAATGAAAAACTGAAATTTACATAATAAATCATTTGATTAAATAGAAGCAGTTTTTTAACACAATTTTGAAAAACATGGACATTAAAGTAAAATATATCTGATTTAATTAGAAAACAAAATAGTTATTCAATTAAAATTTTATTTTATTGATTCTAGTACCAAATAGGGGAAACTTTTGAAGAAAATATATAAAATCCTTAAAAATATAGTGTATAATAAAATTATTGGCGATTATAAAGGATAAATTGTTAGATTACATTAATAAAATAATCGACCCCAAGTGAAAGTGAAATTTTTAAATAGAATTTCACAATATTGGTAACTTTTAAATTATAACCCCTAGAAATAATAAAAATTTAATTTAAATGTAAATCCTCACTAATAAATAGAAAGTCATGTTAAATAAATCACGAGGTAGTATATACACCATATAAAATTGAATAAGTGCATATTAAAAAATATGTCTCAGTAGAATAAGTATTGAGATGAAATCAATTACCTCGCATTTTCCTTTTGTTAAACAAGGTTTAAACACCTATATAATGGTTTTAAAAATTTTATTAACTTATAAATGTACTATATTCATATTTATAATATAATATATTGTCAGATACATGACTTCTTTTAAAGGTATTTTTCAATAAATTTCCATTTTTTCATTGTTTTTGGGGTTTCCCATTCAGTTTGGTGGAAATGATGGGTTTTCAAGTTTTGGGCCAAAGTATGATCCCATTTCAAGATTTAAAAATATATTTTGTTTCTTTTACAAATCCTTCATTTTTCAATATTTTACACATATTCCACACCCCAATTAGAATCCCATGATATATTAAAACCATCATATCAATTAGGACAATATAGGAATCCATAATAATGATGGATTTGGGATTTTTAATAAGGTATTGGGCCAGCTCGAAGTCCCATTTCCTACATTAATTTTTTTTTATTTTTTAATATCTATTTTAATATTTGTGTTTTTTCAGTGATTCCAACTCTCACCTAAGGCCACTAACACAAGATGAGCCCCTATTCTCTCCTACACCTCTTTGGAGCTCATATTCAATAAAAATTAGGGAGAAACTCTTCTGGATATCTTATATCGTCCAAATTAGAAGAGTTAAATTTTTTGTTTTATAAATCCTTCAATTTTGACTCAGTTCCCTCCATTTCAGTTCCCTCGTGACTTAATCATCCTTATTAGAACCTCACTTTTATTTTTGGATGTTTGGAAATTCATCTACTAGATTATTTGGGGCATTTTATTGAAGAACTCTCAAATAAGTGTGTTTCTTCTAATGTTCCTCTCATTTTCTTAGGGTTTATTTTACTTTTCTTGAGATTCTAAAATGACTACAAGTTATAGTTCGTACCTAGGGTTTTTATTTGAGATTTTTTGTCTAATATTGAAGTTTTAGCTGTAGTTTCACTCCCTTGTGGTGCGGTAGTGGTGCAGCTGATGTTTCGCACAACAGGTATAAGATTTTGACACAAAAATTATGTGATTCAATGTATAATCATTTCTCAACGAGTTATCATGCTTGATTAAATTATTTTTAATGTTCTTTACTTGCTGTGAATTGTGTAAAAACTAGTATTGATGGAGTTTGTTAAGCAGTTAATTTTATAGTTTCACTTTTTCTTCTAATAGTGTGTTTTACATGTGTAACTCATGTGGTAATATTAAAGTATATTTATAACATATATAATCTGTTTATTAAATGTTTTTTTGGTATCCAATTCTGCTTGGGTATGGTCTTAGTGTGCTTTTGGGTTTAAAAGATGGGTTTTGAAAGGGTTTTAGGTGCAGAACCTTGTGAGGCTTCTTAAAAGTGTTTTACGGAAACTGTAAATGGGTTTTTGAGTTAGAAAAATTGTGAAAAGGATGCTTATGTATATTTTGGGGGGGGGGGGGTTGTATGATTTTAAAATGGAACACTCTGTAGTGAAAGGGACGTTATGTTATTTTTAAAATCATGGAAGAATTTTATAAAATTTCATAAAGGATTTATCAAATTGGGGAAGTGATATGATCATGATGTGGGATATTTTGGTGATTGTGTTCACTTATGATGGGTTTTTGAATGGTAAGGTGTGATTTTAGTTGTCAAATATTATTATAATTAATTACAAATTGAAAAAATGTTTTATCTGTTTGCAAGGAAGGCACGAAACACATTTGTGGGGTGTTCTCTCTAAGTATGATGTGAAAATTGACGTTTATTTTCAAATGGTGTTTTATGTGACATGTGTGTGGGATGTTTGGTGTATGTGTGACTTGGAAGTGGTATTTTCAGGTGAAAATTGTATTTCATGTCCTGTGTAACTTTTTTGAGAACAATAGGGAAAACACAGGTATCTAGGTGGGTGGATGTGTACTAGTATGCTAGTGATCCTGTGGGGTTTGGCCCAAGTTTCGCGTAGCATGTTTGACGATGATAACACTAACTAAACTATGATTATGATGATGATGTTGGGGGACCACTAGGTTATGTATATGATCCCTACTAGTAGCTTGTGTGCATAAGAATAGATATTTGTTTGGTTAGTTTCACTGAGATTCGGGGTACCTGGGACCCACAACGAGACAGTACCTAGGGATTATTTTTTCATTGCTTATGCTCATTTAATACATTAATCTTTCCATCAACATACAATATGTATGGCTGGAAAATTTATTTTCTTTGGAACTCTTTTTAAAAGTTTTGATTCTCTAAATTAGGCCACTATAAAATGATTTTTATTTAATGTTTCATCTCTATAATATTTTTATTAGCATCTAATATTTATGAAAAATTGCATGTTTTTTGTCTTTAAAGGTTTATAGCATTGAATCCTTTAGTGCTGGCATCATACTGGGCTTTGGTTCACATCCATGTTACACCATTGGGGGTAAGTAGACTTGGTTATTTTTTTCGCAGGTTTGGGAACAAATTTTTGTGTTGATGGTTTGGATTTTTAACCACTCTTCGTCATGCAGTGTTGTAGAGATGGCTTGAGGGAGGTTCCTATTTACATAAGGAGGTTCTTAAGCTATTCATTTTGGATTTTTTTATTTGATATTGTTTTTGATAATTATTTTAAATTATGTAATTCAATTCTTATTTTTTGTAAAATATGGTTTGTTTTGAATAATATATTTTTTTATTGGATTTTGTTTGTTGTTTTTTTGTTTATAATATTGGGTAAATCATTCCTAAATTTAATTTTATGATACTTGGGAACTTGTGCCAGCCCGTGGGGATCAGGAATGCCACTTGGGTCTTATCACCGACCGTGTTGGGGGATGGTTTTGATGGCGACTAGATTCAGTTTTTGAAAAAATCGTATCATAGAAGGTTCATGTTAACTCTTTGGGTCATGTTATTTGGGGAAGAGTTAGAATAATCATGAGCTAGGATTTTCTGGACATGAAATTCTGGTTATGGATAGTGTGCCTAGCCCGCACACCTCATGAAGGGATTCAAGTCACTAGAGGATGTCAGGTTTTATATGAGTCCTTTGATTTTCATGGTTTGATGATGATTTGGGGAAATGAAATGAGAGTTGGGATAATTTTATCAGTGATCTCATAGGGATTGGAAAAACATGTGGAGTCTGGGATATTTCCCTATAACACTCTTTGTGATGGTTAAGTGATTGGAATATGGATGCCAACCATGTGTCCAAGTCACCCACCAAAAGTTGTTTCCTCTCATATTGTCTTGTGTCCTTCCGTTTTGAAATCTTGGAAGTTTGGTTTTAAAGAAAAAATATCATTGTTTTATGAAGATGATTGTTTTTTTTTGAAATGATTTTCTATTAAATATGAAATGGTGTTATTTTTCCAATGGAGGATCTGAATTTTCAGAACTATTTTGAAATGGTAAATGGTGTGTTTACACCTCTATTAAAAGTATAAATTATGTTTGAATGGGTTTTGAGAAGCTATTCAAAATATAATTTTCTGAATTATTGAAAAGTTTTTTGAGTTGAATTAATTGTTTTGGGAAGTTATGTGTGGGGTTTGAAGATAAATTTTGACATGGTAACCAGAGATCATTTGAAATGTTTTATGAAATTTTTGAATCTTGTTTTAAAATGAGAAGAGATGAGTTCCCAATTTAATTGGGATTTATGAGATAGAGTTTGTCCAAAAAATAGAAGTTTTTTGAAAAGGGTTGAAATGTATTGAAATTAATGTACATGATTTGAAAGAGTGTTTTAATTTTAATGATAGGGATTTTTATTTCATGGTTAGTGGTCTTGGTAAAAATGAAGTATTGGTAGATTGATTAGGTTATGAAAAGTGGAAACATTTTTTGTTTTGACCTTTGGTATTTCTATGAGAAAACATATTCAGGGGGTTATATGGGATGAGGGATGGTTAATGGCATGAATATATGAGTTCCAGGATGGATATGGGGAGGGTTCTTGGGGTGTTATCAAAACATGCATGTGTGAGGCCCATGGGGTACCATTGGGGGATACACTAATTGTTGAACCATTTATTTTCAAAGAGATAATTTTAAAGGAAAACAGATGTCTTGATGGATTCTATGTGATGGTGTGTCTTATTTGTTTTTTTAAGGTTTTTGTTTTGGTATTTTTTGAGTCCAAGAACACATATTTTTTGAATGGTGTTTTGGGTTTGTGTTTGGTTGATAAGTTATGTTGAAGGGCTGGTTAGTGGTCTATTCTGAGAATTGTTTCGAGATGCCTTTATTTTTGTTCCCTTCATTTGTTTGTATATGGTTTTCAGTATGCCTTGACCAATGGACCATCTTTGTTGGGTCCTTGGGTTCTCCCATTGGATAAGGTACGCCCCCACTAAGAGTTAATGCACGACTAAAGTGTAGCCCAGATTGTATCACCATTGGATGATCATCCAATTGATCACTATAAATAATTTTTTCCTTGAGCTTTGTGGATTGATTTTACACCATTTCCTTTCATTGTTTTGTGGATCCTCTTCTTGTGGGAGAGTTCTCATGGAAGGTCGAATGACACCATAGATTCTTAAGTTACATGATTCATCAGAGGTGGAGGTAGTCTAGGGTTGTTATTGTGGATGGTGTCTAAGAGGTCATATGATTCTTTTGTAGTAACTTTGAATAAGGTGTTCATGTAAAAATACTATCTTAGGAAATATGGTTATGAGAGTCTGTTATGGCCACTTTCTATAATTGTGTGATGTCTGGGAACATTGCATAAGGTCCCTCTCCATGTATTGTTTTTATCAGTCACAATGGTCATGTTCAACGATGCCTTGTGATGTCATGTGCTTATTTGAAAATAAAGGTGAGTTTGTACAATCTTTTGTGAGTCTTAGTTTTGTTAGATGTGTGTCTCATTTTGGGAACATCTCATAATCCTTTTTTTAAAGAATGGTGTTTCTCTATATTTGTTCCTCTTACCATTTATCATCCAATGAAATAAGGGGCGATGCGTGTGTGTCATCTAAGAAATTGTTTCAGTGAAATGTTGGGCGATGGTAAGGTGAGTCTGGAGTGTGTTATGTCTCATTGAACCCATATGGGATTTCAGTGTTGTTATTTGTGGCACCACAAGAAGAAATTCCATTCATGATTCTAAAAATCCTAACAATGAAGGAGATGATACTTCAATAATTTTATCTCTATCCCTAGGTCCTAGAGTAAAGCTGGCATGTAGTCAGGGAGATCCTTGGGTAATAAAAACCTTTGTTTTAATTCATGTCCTGAGTATAAAATATAGAAATAGTTTAAAACTCTAGTGTCATCATCTTATTCCATTTTTTCTTGTTTGGTGGTAGAGGTGAGGGGAACTCATTTCAATGTTGTATCCTGAGTTCAGACTTTTCCCATTCGAGTTCCTTTGAGTATTTGGAGAAAAGATTGAAATTTGCGCTTGGTAGATTAATGCACACTATTTGCACATGGTTTCTAGTAACTATGCACCAACCTAGGGAACTGTGTGATAAGAGATAATAACTATCACATGGTCTCCACATGAGTGCGTTCCTTGGACTATGTAATTGTGAAATATTTTCCCTTTGGATAGAATGCTCAGCACAGTTAGAACACAGTTTCCCAAACTGTGTGGACTAACCGTGCGACCATTCCAACTCTTTAAATTTTGGGGACTTTTTGTGTCGGACCATGCTAGTCGGTTTAGATGGTCGGTTATTTCGGTGGGGAGACCCACTTCTGGTTTCACATAGGTTCTTTTGTTAAAATCTAATTAGATTCTACCCATTATGCTAGGGAGTTTATTTGGGCATCCCCCTATTAGTGTCCTGATTCCATCTCGGGAAAATTTATGGTGTCTCTTATGGTGGGAGATCATTTGTGTCTTTTCATATTAGTAACTCGATTTTGTCCTTGGTATTGACATGGTGGTAGGTAGTATATTTCATATATATCTAACTAATAACATCTTCTTTGGGTAAATGTCGGGATTGGAGAGCTCCCAATGCTTTAGTTAATGTAAGGTTATTGTAACCTTTGTTTGATATTGTTATTCATTTGGGTAAACTGCTTGAGTATTGTTCTGATGGTGTTTGAGGAGTTTCATTTGGGATGAATTCGGAATGTGATTGATCGTTACCAAAAAGTGGAGTATGTTTTGTATTGTGATACTATTCCATCCTTTATTGGTCAATTGAAGATATATTTTCTTTTTTGGTGGTAGTGAAACTTGGCAAAGGAGTCCATTTTGGCCTTTCAGTTGGGTTTGATTTTTCCCATTGGCCTTTCTGTGGCATTCTGAGGGAGGAAGGTTTTAGGGTGGGAATAATTGTCAAATCTATGACTCATTTTAAAGTTATTTTTCATTTAATTTCTATCTTTTCTTTATTTTGGGGCTTTCCCATTCATTTTGGTGGAAATGGTGGGTTTTCAAAATTTGGGCCAAACCATGGTCCCATTTAGAGATTTAAAAAAAATTGTTTCTTCTATAAATCCTTTATTTGTCATCATTTTATAACCATTCCACCTCCCAATTTTCATACCCTAGTATATTAAAACAACCATATAAATTTGAACCCCATAGGAATCCATAATAATGATGGGTTTGGGTTTTTGATAAGGTGTTGGACGAACCCAAAAGCCCATTCCTACTATAATTTTTTCAATTCTTTAATAACTAATTTAATTTTTATATTTTTGTAGTGATTATAACTCTCACCCGAGCCCTATTACCCAAGGCACTCCCCCATTCTCTCCTACCCAAATTTGAAGCTCATATTCATCAAGAATTAGGGAAAAAATCTCCAGATGTCTCAAATCGTTAGGTTTCGATGAGGTAAATCTTTTTTTATGACTCCTTCAATTTAAACTATTTTCCCTCAATTCTAGTTCTATCATGACCTACTAGGGCCTTATTAAAACCTCACATTCATTTTTGTACGTTTTAAAGTTCTTCTACTAGTGAATTTAGGCCATTTTATTCAAGATCTCTCAATTAAGTTAGTTTCCTCTCATGTTCCACCCATTTCCTTTGGGTTTCTTCAATTTTTCATGAGGTTCTAAAATGTCCAGAAGTTAGGGATCATACCTAGGTTTTGTTTTGAGTTTATTAGTCTAATCTTGACGTTTAGGTGAATTTTCACTCCCTTAAGGTGCAGCGATGGTGTATTTTATGTTTTACACAACCGATTGATGGTTTTTACACAAAACATAGGTGATTCCATATTTAATCATTTATTGATTAGTTAGGATGCTTTACTTTTTTTTGAATGTTCATTACAAGCTGTGAATTGTGAGAAAACCATTTTTGATGGAGTTTATTAAGAGATTAATTTTATAGTTGCACTTTTTATTGAAATTTGGTGTTTTTGATGTGCAAATATTTGTGTAATATTTCAGTTCATTTTATAACATATGAAAGTAGTTTATTAAATGTTGTTTGGGCTGCCAATTATACTTTGGTAGGACTTGGTGTTCTTTGGGGTTTAAAATTGGGTTTTGAATGGGTTTTAGGTGTAGATCCTTATCATGCTTCTTGAAAGTGTTTTATGAAAATTGTAAATGGGTTATTGAATTACACAAAGTTTGAAGAAGATTTTTATGTACTGTTTGGGTGGATGTATGTTTTTAAAATGGTAAAATTTTTTGTGAAAGTACTTTTATGTTATTTATATCATCTTGGAAATGTTTTTTAAAATTTCATAAACAATTTATCGAATTGTGAAAGTGATGTGAAAATGTTGCAGGCTGTTTTGGTGAGTGTGTTCACTTAAGATGGGTTTTTGAAAGGTAAGGTGTGATTTATGATGTCAAAATTTTATAAAATATTTTATAAATTGCTAAAATGTTTTATCAAATTGAAGGAAAGGTGCAGAAAATATTTTTGGGCTATTTTGTGTGGGATGTTTGGTGTATGTTTGACTTGAAAGTGGTATTTTAATGTGGAAATTTTATTTCATGTCTTGTGGAACTTGTCTGAGCACAAGATGGAAAACCAAGGTATCTAGGTGGGTGGACTTGTACTAGTATGCTAGTGATCCTATGGAGTTTGGCCCCAGTTTTACGTAGAAAGCTTGACTATGACAACACTAACTAAACTATGATGTCAATTATGATGTTGGTGGACTACTAGGTTATGGGTATGATCTCTACTAGTTACTTGTGTGCACGAGAATAGATATTTGTTTGGTTACTTTCACCAAGATACGAGGTAATTGGGACCCACAGCGAGCTAGTGCCTAGGGGTTATTTTCCCGTTTCTTATGATCATTAGATACTTTATGCTTTCTGTTGGAATACAATATGTTTGGCTGAAAAATTCAGTAGCATTGACACTCTTTTTAAAAGTGTTTATTCTTTAATGTAGCCCACTAGAAGACATTTTTTATTTAACGTTTAATCTCATTAAAATAATTATTATCATCTCATGTTTATGAAAACATGCAATATTTTCTTCTTTGAATGTTTATCACATAGAATCCTTTAGTGGTGGAATCCTACTGGGCTTTTGTTCACACCATACTTACACATTTGGGTGTAGGTAGACTTGGTTATTTTTGTCGTAGATTTGGGTATAGATTTTTCTGTTGATGGTTTAAGTTTTTATTGCTCCATAGTGATGCAGTGTTGTGGGAATGGAATGAGGGTGGTGCCTCTTTCCATGTGGAGGTTCTTAGGCTGTCCATTTTTCGTTTATTCATTTGTTATAATCTTTGAGAATTGTTTTGAATTATGAAATTCAATTCTGATTTTTTATAAAATATGGTTTGTTTGAAAAAATATTGATGTTTTGTATTGGACTTGTTTATTGATTTATTGTTTATAATATTTGGTAAATCATTCTCAAATTTCATTTTATGATACCTTGGAACTTGTACCAGCCCATGGGGACCGGGAACACCCTTCATGCCTTGTCGAAGACCATGTCGAGTGTCAGTTTTTATGGAGAACAGATTCAGTTTGTGACATATATGATCTTATTATATCATTTTATCAGTAGATCATTAATAATATTTCTTTATTACACTTGTTTCGGGTGTTTGGTGCTTTATTTTAATATACATGGTTTATAGTATAAGCTCTACTTTTTTGTGTATAGGATATAGTTACATATTATAAAAAACAATATTGATTTTATTCATAACATATTAAATCCTTAATTTCATTTTTAGATCCATTTTTTGAATTTTATACATGGAAAATGAATCACATATCTTCATGGAGATGGTAGGTCATACGTATGCACAGGAAACAATATCATTCCCTTTATAGGTTAAAGGGTAAATAAGTGGTTGATATATTTATTTAATAGAATTAACATAATTTCATATGTATATAATATATTTATTCCTTCCATCATTATGTCTATCCATGTGATTCAGTGATTAAAAACAAATTACATTACATTACTATGTGGTAGTTAATTGTACACCTAGGTGATGGATTTGAATTCCATTTGATAAAGAAAGATATTTATATAAATTATGTGATAAAAATAAAAATATATCATCATATTTTATATACTAGTTTTATTATATTGGAAGTTACAAGATATAATATAGGGGTTTGAAATAAGAAATAAAAAGTTAGAGCTTCGTTATGAAGATTACATTCTCTTAGAGAAACATTATTTGAACCTCTCCTTAAGGACACTAGGGTTGGAATTTTGGGAAGTCCAGTAGATCTAGAATGTGGATATGGATGTTGGGGGGACATTTTTTATGGGTTTTAATAAAAATGGTTTGATAGATGTGAATATGTTAAATGAGTAGATGTTATTTTATAATTGAGGAAGAGTTGAATTTTTTTAAATACCCAAAACTATTAAATAATGGGAAGTCAATGTCATGACCCATCCCCCCGGGGACCATGGCATGACTACCCCAAGACCACCTTCCATAGGCCAGGGGCAGACGACTAGCACCGGAAAGGAATATAACTAAAACCGGGAAGGCATTGACTTTTTAACCTGCATACTCACACAATCCTATCACACAACAAGATACAAGAACAAAGTAAAATATATAGTAAATAGAGTGAATATAGTAAGTAAAGGGTCCAAAATACAATCCAAACTAGAAAATACATGTAAAACTGAAATCAGATCCTGTTAACACTCGCCATGGATCCTACCTGAAGGGTAGGTACAAATATCGAACAATCATCTCTACGGTACATATCGTCTAATGGTCCGCCTAAGAGTATCATCCAGTCCTGGCACCCTCAGCCTCGATCAATGCTGTCTATCATCAGCACAAGACACAACAATGTGCAGGTGTAGCCTGTGCAGGGGTGAGTGTAACAATACTCATTAGGGACCTTGAGGCCCTCGAAGGTCTTTCGGAATCAACAAAGGATAAACCACAAAGAAATACCATAATCATATAGAGCGGAAACAACAGCCAACCATACTTAGGAATGTGCCCATACATATACCTAAGTTATCAAGTTTACAAATCTCATTCATGAGAAAACACAAGGCCCAACTCTTTATAAAAAAGCACAACTGTTCCACAAGGGAAATAATACCACGAATGTGACACCACTAAGGTAAGTACAACAAAGGTAACACCACATAGAAGAATACCACAAATGGATCACAACATAGAAGTGTTGGACAAAGGTAATGACTTAGCTCACACCAGGTATAACTTGATTACTAAAGTATAGATTAGTGGCCATATTACTAGATCATCTTACTTAGTCGATAAGATATCCTATTGACCCACAAAAGATAGATGGATAGCCCACACAAAATCTGATGATGACCCACACAATATCTAGAGATGAACCACACAGGATCTGAAGATGAACCACACATGATCCAAAGATGTTAGCCCACACAGGATCCGAAGATAACCCACATAGGATCAGAAGACTCCTCAGGTATAGCCAGCCACAGGGTTCCCGCAGTAAGCACACGTGATTCTGGGAGGGTCTTCTTCTCAAGCCATCATTCGGTACATCAACTACCACGAAGTCCCACGAATAAGTATCACAATGTCCTGTCATGTCATAAGGGACCCAACACGATAGATGACGTGTCAATCCGATGCCTGGTCTGTAAGTCATTAGCTTTCTAGTCCCCGAGGGCCCGGTTGGATTCATATTCGATCTAACATGGACATACTCCAACATTATCCAAAACTCAAGTAGAGTTTTCCGAAATCTCTGTCTCGATCTAAGGATACTAGCACCATAGATGGTTCGTCTAAAGGATGATCGGTTCTCATGAATGTCCAATAACGCATATCGGGGTTCAGATGGGCCTGAGTCTATTTCTGACCCAACCTATCCTGGGCCAAATTGGATGGGCTAGGCCACGACGGTCCCGGTCCGCTGGTCCGGGGTCCATCCTGACCCACAAAGGGGGCGGTCCGGCCCACATGGTGCAGCCCACGGATCTTGTCCTGTAGTTGGGTGAGGTCTGCCGTGGAAGGGGCCCACCCTAGCCACTACCCGGGGGGGGGGGGGGGGGGGGGCACGCCAAAAAAAATTCCGAACAGTCCAGTTAGACCATTTGGCTTTGGCCAACCAGGAGGAACCACATGGCACCGCCTACTGGAATGCGGGACCTTCCGAAATGTGTCCTGCTCGGTGTGATGCGGCTGGTCAGGATTCCAGCCAGCTCAACTTCCAGCGGAAGGATGACACCCTTGTTCCTCCCTCGGATGGCCTGGTGCCGGCTGCCCTAGTGTGCCAGCGTAGCTCGACAGCCACGACCTCCTCCTCTACTGGCGGCGTGGACGCACGTCGCCCTACTTACACTTGGCCGGTCACTGTGATGACCACCACCCTTCTCTGCCATGACTGATGAGCCTCTACCTCATTCAGCGATGCAGTTGTGTCACCCGCCGCCATCAGGGTCTTCCGGTGTGCCAGCCTCCGCTTTTACCCTACCGGTGTCGATCACAAGCGGACTCCCACAGGTCCCTGGGTGAGCTCTGGAAGCATGTTCTTCAATCCGAAGGAGTCATTGTGTGTCCTAGGACGTCGCCTTTTCATCTATCTCGACGTGGTTAGGTTCCGATCTACTCAACGATCTGCCCGTGAAAAACACATCAATCCATGAGGTATCAAAGGGATCGAGCCATGTTTGTTTGGCCCGCACCCTCTGTGTTAGTTCGATAACACCCCGACTCAAGAATATATAATCAACATAAAATTTATGAAGATCAGTCAAGAGAAAACCCAACCTCAAATACTTGGAGAGTGCTCGCGGTTGAAGATGACGGTTTGATGTTCTTCATTCCACAACAAGCATCCATGGTTGCTCAAACATCGATCCTTCGTTCTTTTCTTGATGGATCTGTTCTTCCAAAGGCTCTCCCAATTTCTCTCCTCCTAATTCAAATATTTTCTAATAAATTACCAAGAGGAAGGAGAGAATCCTTCCTAATTAACATAAGTTAATGTTTTCTTTAACATGTCATTAATGAAATTTCATTAAATGTTGGGTTTCATGGTTACACACTTTGTGTAACCGGGAATTTAATACCCAGTATTAAATGCCCAACCACCATTGTGTGGTCCCCACATCCAATGAATTTAAAATTATGGAATAAGTTTAAAAAAATAAAACATTTTTTTATTTTAATCTTCAATAATATCTTGCAAAACCAATTCTTCCCCTTGACCTACTATGGTTAAAGTCAAGGCCCCTTTAAGCGAATCTTGACACTGCAAGTTCAATGGTGCTCTCAGAATTCAATTTCGAGCATCAATTCAAAATTTACAAATTCTTGCTCACACGTTAACTGAACGTAAATAAAGAATGTTCAGAAATTCATTCCTTCCACTCCGTGACTTGGAATCACGTGCCATTAATTTTCCTAGACTCTTAATATTCCCATACAATTAAAAAAATTACATGGAAAAGTCAGGGACTTTAAAGTCAATCTCTCCCCAAATAGCTCTAAAAATGATAAATAATGTACTGGGTATAATTTACAGTATATTGACACCTCCACCACAAAAAACACATGTTTTAAACATGTTATACATTTATCCTCTATGTTTACTTACTTTTACCATTTATTTTTTTCAGTTGGGTAATTAGTAATTTTAACCATGTAAATGTATCTATTAAAAATTAAATAAAAAGATTCTTATTATATACTTTTTAGCCACTTATTATAAAATTTAAATCCAATTTATCGAATAAAAATTCTATGTTTCTTGAAAATTAATTTTAACCCAAACACATGTAATGCTCAAAACCCTATTTTAACCTTAAACATATTAAATAAATTTTATTATCATTAATAATAATTAAAAAAATTATGTTTATCATTTTATATAATACCAATTGTTATTATTAAAAATATGGAAACCATTTTTTTAAAATAAATTCACAGAATTGGTACACATTATGTTAAGAAAAACATAAAAAAATGTGTCGAAGAATGTGTTGAAAAACGAGTTATCAAGAAATGTATTCTTCAAGCATTAGATGATTTCATGTTAAATATATGAATTTTAATCATCATTATATAAATCTAAATTCATATTTATAGATAGATAATATATAAATTTAATTTAAATCATTCCTCTTTATGCTTTATTTTAATTAATTATAATGGAGAGACATAACTATCTTAAAAAAAATTAACTAAAATTTTATTTTTTAGCCAAAAAATAAACTTATAAAATAGTTATTAATATGATTAGAATGTAATTTATTATTAAAAATATATTTAAATTATATTTATGTTACTTTTAAATCTAATTTTATATAAAATTATGCTTTTAAATTACTTAATTTGTTGAAAACAAATGAAAATTTTACAAAAAAGTTGTATTTGTCACTATTCACTATAAAATCACTCTTTTCAAAAAAATCACAAAATTTAAACCTTTTATAATTTTTTTATGATTATATTCATAATTTTATTCATTTTACAAAATATAATTTCTTGAAGTTGTATAAATTAATTATAATTCTGAAATTAAAAATGAAAAATAAAACCATTTATCAAGAAAATGTATTATTAAAGCATAAAATTATTTTATTGACAATTAGTTAATTATTTTTTAAATACATTATATAAAAAATTTATAAATATTTTCATAATTAAATTACAATTTGTCATTCCCACCAACTTAATGTCTTAGTGATATTATTTATATTAAACAATAATATTTTAATAGTATATTCTGGTTCAATTAATACTTAGTGTAGTGTGTCTTACTATCAGACACAATATTCTTATTTTAAAATATCAGGGTGTTACATTCTTAGTAACTTCAATAAATTTTATCTAGACCATTTTAAATTTCACTTCAAAATCATTGGTTTAACATTTGGATTTTTTTTGTGAAAAATCCCCATCATAAATTGGTAAATAAAAATCATTCTAAAAAAGCGAAAGTGAAATATGATGATTATCTTGAATAACACATAAATATTTTTACAAGTAGTATAAAATTGGTGGGAAGTGAGAATATGGTCATGGAGGAGAAATTTAATGCCCTAATACTAATATAGAGTGATAAAGAACATGATAAGGATAACGTTAACCACACAAAACCCATAAATATGTGATGTGTTAAAGAGTCTTTATTCATCGTATAAGAAGGTAATATGTTAAATTTTTTTCTATATCATTTTCGTAGAGCAGAATAATGCATATTCCATCCATACTAAGAACATAAGGAATTGTACATACCTGATATCATTCTATTTTATTTGAACAATTTCATCCTATGGTTGTGCCTTGATCAATTCCCACATCATCTCTAACACATAGAAATGAATATCCAATAGGAACTTTTTATGCTTCAAGAACTAAAATTGTGTTTTTAAGGAATATAAGACCTATAAAAGAGTGACATATCCTTTGAATGTTTCTAAATATTAACCCAAACCAAAATGGTTAACACGAGTAATCCGAAACAATACATTAATATCTAAACTTTAATATTAAAATTGAAATTGAAAATTAATCCATTATATCAGAATCTATTAGTCAAATCATTTATGTAAAAACAATGGCATCCTGACAAGTACATCATGATGGCCAATGGTAGGCACTACAACCTTATCACCCATCGGTTGTAGGTTCAATCCTCACGACATTTCTTAATGTGATGGGTTGTCACTTGATAGGTGGGTTGTCCTTTTTCTAAAATCACATGAATATAATTACTATAAAATTCCCAATTTTTTTAACATCCTAAAAAATAATAGTAGTCATCAAATCACTTTTTAAAAACTATTGTTTTCGATATGAATCATTTTTTTAAAAATAAAATAATATTAGTTTACTATTATTACATTAAAATCAATGAATATATGAACCATAAAGGTTATTAATAAATTTAAAATTATTTACACAGAATATAAATGAACTATATCTTAAATAACCTTTTCATTAAGACACAATTTATGCATAAGAAATACATATGCCTAAAACATCTTTTAAGACTCAATAAATGTCTGTAATGTACTTCTATAACAAAAAACCTTTGAAGGGGGATATGTTCCTTCCAAATTATAATCAACGTAAGAATTATTAACCCATGATGGTGCCTAAAAATATTAATCTACAATCATATGAATCATAAACTTAGTGTCTTTGTGGAATTATGTATTTTCATATCCATAATAGAGGTTTGTAAGTGAAATGTGAATTATCCAAATCGTATATACTATGAGATTCAAAATAGGTGTGTAACAAGGCTCGTTGTCTTCACCTAGGTGATGATCGAGTTAAATAAAAAAATTTCAATTTCCATGTTATTAACCCTATGTGAAACTATTCTTGAGCCGCATCCACTTATAGTATCTACACATGGATATAATTTATTGAAAAAAATAAAATATCTTCCATAAAAAAAATTTATGATGTTATCAAAAAATTTAACATATCATTACATTCAATCATAGGTTTATGTAATCTTCTTCCCAATGTTTCAACCAAACTTCATTTGATACTAAATATAACAACCACAAATCCAATAACCTAGTGCTAGTTTCTAATTTATTACATTGGAATTGATACCAGGGTTCAAATCTTGAAGGACTGATTAGTTTAGTTTTCTTGGAGAACTAGATATATACATGATACCCATATTACATTTGTAAAGATTATAAAATATAACAAAAGAAGATG
This sequence comes from Viscum album, assembly GCA_963277665.1. NCBI lineage: Eukaryota > Viridiplantae > Streptophyta > Magnoliopsida > Santalales > Viscaceae > Viscum > Viscum album. Next base: position 585,390,301 of record OY728120.1, read on the forward strand.
ATAAACATTCTTGAAACTCATTTAAAGGATTATTGCTCATATCAAGGGGAAATATAAAAATAAGGGTGAACTCAAAATCTTCATAAGGGTATTGTATAGTGGAAGCTATTATAAATATATAATGAATAATTAATTTCTAAGAAAACATTACATTTAATCAATAACATGACTTTCATGATTATATAAGGCATAATCAATATGGAATATTTAATAACTAGAAACAAATTACATTTAATCAATCACTTGATCACAAAATACATCCATGTCTAAAATAAGTGTAATAATCTCAAGGATAATAATAACTAAAATCTCTCCAATAGAAATGGTTAATATTAGACATCATGATCTTATATATCATATTATCCATACCGCTAAGACCTTTTATCAAGATAGATTAAAACTATGATTAAAAACTCATTTAATTTTCCCAACTAATTTGTCTCATGGGACCTTTCAATGCATCGAGGTGCTATATAAGTATAATCCCCACCTTTCACAGCATGTACAAATAATTCCTCATATATCGAATGATCTATTTAATTCAGGATCACTATTCCATATTAATAAATATTCTTATTGAGTAAATGATATATATTTATCAATATTTCCTCATTTAAAAAAGTAATATTAAATGTAAACACTATATATAAAAATGGTAATTGTTTTTTCAATAGTCCTATCCATGATACAGAGAATATGGATGTTTAATAGAAATTTAATGTACAATGAAAATTATCACAAGAAATTGGTCTTTTTATGATAAATTTAACAATCACAAAATTAATTAAGAGATGAGAGGTGACCATAAGTTTGTTGAGAATATATATTTTTGTAATAAAATCATGTCATTTGTAAAAATAAAGGGAATGGAATTTAAATCTTAAAGTAGAAATTATTTAAATATTTTTCTTTTTAAAACCATTAAAAACATATAGAAGAAAATATATTTCATAAAATGGTTACAATGATGGGGAATTCTATTATCAACATATATTTTACATAAAATATTAATTTTCTTCTCCGAACTATAACTTAAAAAATAGTATAAATATTAGTTTCAAGGCTATTTTAAAATTAAAATATAACATAAAACTTTCTTAACCAATCATTTGAGTAAATATTAGGAATTTTGTTAAATAGTTTTAAAAAACATGGACATAGAAGGAAAATATATCTGATTTAAATAAACATAAAATCTATTTTTGATTTAAGCATTTATTTAATTGATTCAAGTACTAATGAGAATAAAATTTGGAAAACAACTTATAAAATCATTAAATATTTAGTGGATAAGAAAATTATTGGATCTCATTAAGGATAAAAGATATTATTTCTTCAATAAAAAAATGAAATCCTTAAATAAAGTTATATTATAAAATAGATTCTTACCTCTTTTGTAAATATTAAATTAAAACCCCTTGACAAATAAAATTGAATTGAAAAATAAATCCTTATGAATAAATAATTATTCAAGTAAAATAAATCAAGTTGTTGTATATACATCACATGAATGTGAATTGGTATATATTAATAAATATGGCTGAATCGAAAAGAAATGGAAGCACAATCCACACATATCAATTTCTTTGAATGTTCAATAACCTCTGGAATAATGGTTCTAAACATGTTTTTAATTTATATAATAATAATATTCATATTTTTAATATCATATATTATCTTTTATAACATCCCATCCCCCATTCGTTGGTAATATTTCATTATTAGCATCGTTTTAGGTGTTTGTTGATTCATTTTGTTATTCATGGTTTATAACAGATGTACTAGTTTTTATGTATGGGATATTTTTCCATCATATAAATTTTTTATTAATGTTATAAATAACATATTTAATCATTAAATACACTTTTATAATCATTTTTGAATGTTATACATTGAAAATGAATCACATCGCTTTGTGGAGATGGTAGGTTATACATATGCACAAGCAACGATATCATTACCTTTATGTGTGAAAGGGTAAATAAGTGGATGAGGAATTAATTTTAAATAATTAATAAACATTCATATGAATCATATATATATATATATATATTTATTTATTTATTTATTTACATCGTTATGACTATCCATGTGAGTCGGTGATGGGAAACAAATTACATCGGTTCGTGGGACGACAATCCACCCTACACACAGGTGGTGGAACTGTTTCCCATTTTATGGAGAATGAGATGGATAAATATTTTTCTATGAACATAATATAATATAATTATATTGTATATTTTGGTGTTATTATGTTTTAAATTTTAATAAATAATTGAAGGTTGTAAAAGAAGAAAGAAAAACAATGATATTTGTTAAGACGATTAACTTCTCTTAGATGAATCACAATCATATATCTAATTATAGACCCTAGGGTTAGTGTTTTTGGAATAAAAAAAAATAATGTGGATAATGATTTGAGGGAGATATTTTGGTGGGTTTTTTTTATCAAAATGTATTGATACATGTGAACAATGTGAGGGGAGGGGATACCCATTTATAACCCAAAACTATTCAATAATGGGAAGTCAGTCTCCCACCAAGTGTCTAAAAAAATTATAAATAATAGATTATAGGAATTTTAAGGACAATAAACACCTCTAAAAAAATAAGTATTTTTTAATCATTTAATACCTTTATCCACATTGTTTACTTTTACAATTTTATTTTTCACCATGGAAATTAGTTTTTCTAACCTGCGTGATTTATCCTTTCAGGATAAAATAAAATTAGCATTATTAGATAATTTAGAAATAGTTATTATTATAATTAAATAAAATTTATAAATCATAAATTCTATTTGTATGGGAAATTAATTTTAACACAAGAGCATGTAACACACAAGGCCCCATTTTAACCTTAATCACAGAAAATAAAATTTACTCTCATTACTAATCATTATGACCAAACATTAATTTGATGTTATTATATATTATTTATTATTATGACTAAAAAATGAATCCATTTTAAAAAATTCAATTCATTAAATTATTATAATTTTATTTAAAAATAATACTTAAAAATTTGACAAAAAATTGGTTTTCATAAAATGCATTTTTCAAGCACATAATGATCTTACATTAACTATAAGACCAGTAATCCTGATTATATGAATTAAAATTTATATATATAGATATATAATATATTAATTAAATTTACATCATTTTTCATTGTTTGTTATTTTAATTTTTTAAAATTGAGAGACATTATTCAGTTAAAACATTTTAAAAAAATGGGGTTTTAAGCCTAAAAATAAACTTATACAAAAATCGTGTTTAAAGATGATTAAAATATAAAATATTGTTTTAAATATTACTAAATTATAATTTTTTTACATTTAAATAAAATTTAAAAAATAATTTCACTTTTAAATTACTTAAATTGTAAAAAGAAATGAGATTTTTACAACAAAAGGTATTTATCGGTATTCGATGAAACATCAATATTTTGAGAAAAATCCAAAAAAATTACCCAAAGGTAATTTTCATATGATGATTTAAAAAATTGTATTATTTATTTAAAATATTATTTCTAATTTTTTATAAATAATTGTAATTCAAAAACATAAAATGAAAAATACAACTATATTTGATGAAAATGTATTCTTTAAATATAATATGATTATATTGAGAATTAAGTACTTATTTATAAATAAATTATATAAAAAATTTATAAACATTTCCATAATGTGATTACAATTTTATTTCCCTCAAAATTAATGGCAAGGTTATAAAATTAACATTAAATAGTAATATTTTATTAGTATATCATGGTTCTCTTAAAACTCAATGTTTCATGTCGTATATACCATCAAACACAATGTTCTTCTTTTAAAATCTCACCGTGTTATAATTTAAATGATTTAATTAATAATTACAGAATATTAATTTGAAAAAACAGAATTAATTTTTGAATTAATCTTATGAAATTTAACTGAGTATGAATTTTTAAATTTTTTTTGAAAAGTTTGACTTTTCAATGAATAGTTAAAAATGTCGATTTTTATTGAAAATTATCATTTATTTTCTTGAATTTAAAAATTAACATTGTATTTTTGATTTTTTTTAAAATTTTATTACATAAATTGTATTAAAAATTATATAATAAATGTTATTGGAAACAAAATTAGGATTGAATTTGGTACAAAAAATTTTTTACTTCAAAAGGCATTTTTATAAAAAAATGTTTTTCATAAAGTATTATTAGATTATTTTTAAATTAAATTGTTAAAATATTGTGAATTTAATTTGAAAAAATTAATTAAATATTTTTATTCAAAATAATTAATAGTAGGTAGAAATTAAAACATAATTTTTAGTCATGGTTAAAACATGTTTACTCGAGGAATAAACATAAGTGAAAAGGGTTAAAATGAACTATAAAAAATTATAAACTATATTTTATGTCATTATTTCTATCCAATATCAACTAATATTCTGTAATGATCCATTTAGGATCCATTTAGATTGAATAAGACTTTAATATATTTTAATCGTTATTAAAATTCCAAGTGTGTGCTCTCAGCCACTTATAATATAAAACACACTTACCTCTCCTCTTAAGACATAATGTTGTTCATAAAATACCTACCAAAATACCTTAAATACATCTCTACCCTTGTCTTGTAAGCCATTCTTTGATCAGAAAACTGAACTAGGATGAATTTAGTAATAAACTAAAAGAGGTTTTTTAAATAAGATTCATAATTATTAATCGAACATTTTTATTCTATTTTTTTACACCTCATTCAAATTTTATTAAAAAATGATGAAATGTAATGACCCAAACTTTTGTTAATGATAATTAATCTTGATTTAATTAAACGTATTATTATATAAAATGGTTATATAAAACATATACACTTCCTTGGTTTTATGTTTTTGTATTTTGAAATACCATTAATAATTGTTTCCGTTGAAAATATAGTTATTGAACAGTGATCACATGATTAGTATAAATATATAGATTTAGGAAATACCATTTACTCATACAATGGAGTCCATGGACTCATCCTGTTGAATTTATCCATATGAATCCCCTTTTTTCGGATCTCGGATAGGAGGTAGTGTCACGGGGCTTCGCTCTTGACCAAGCCCAATCTGAACTTCAACATGTTATGCTTGAACCAAACCGCCTATGGGAGAAGTGGAAGTTAATAGAGATTACCATCCAAGCGATGTTATCTGAGCCGCCCTAAGAGTCTATCACCATCACACACCTTACCCTTAGGACTTATGTGGGTGTTATAAGGGGTTATATAACTTGACTCAAGTATTATGATTATGTGAATTACTTTTATATAAAGAATATACATTCATTTTATCATTGTTACTTTGTAAATGGATTTTAATGGATAAATAATATTTTTAGTTAATATTCAATTAAGAAATCTATTTTGATGAATTAATGGATTTTTAAATTAAATAATATTTAAAAAACATTATTACTAAATTATTTTTTATTAAATAGAAATGATCATATAAATTTTTATGAATATAAATGTAATTTTTATTTGGATTTGAAAGTTATTTTTGTCCTAACACATGAATTTTTGATAAATATATATTTTTATTGTAAAAATAAAAAATTCACATATTTAGAAAAATATTTAAATAAAATGGATCTCATTTTTGGATTTAGGATGCCCAAATTATCTTACGATGAATTTTCATAATTTTCTAATATAATAAAATTTTTCGGTAAAAATTAAACACCTTTTAAATATATATTGTGTTTTATGACATTTTAATGACACAATAGTGATGTAATAAAACACTATAAATGGGATATTTGGACAATATATGATTTAGATTTAAAATATTGTGTTTTTATATTTTTTTGATTAATTTTATGGTGCCTTAGTGGACCCTCCAGGACTTATATATATATATATATATTTCTTTTTAAAATGATTTCCTTGAGAGTGTAACTAACCTCTATGTAATCAAGCCAAATATTTTAATAGGTTCAGCCATTGGACTTATATAATAATGTTTTCAACAAAAAAATTTCAAAAAAAGATGTGAAAAAACCATGTAATGGTTTGTGCTTTTGACTAGTTTAATGTGTTGTGTCCAAAACCTAAATAATAAAGAATTTACTCTCATTTCCTATATAAACCTACTCAATATCCCATTACCCTTCACTAAAAACCATTGGAGCTCAACCTACCCCTGCCCTCATATCTCTAAAATCTTCCCAAGGTGCCCCAATCTCCCTATAATCCTCTCTAAAGCCTCTACCAAGCCTTTGGGATCACACTTCCAAAAAAGGGATCCTCACTTTCATTCCTTCCTTATTTATCTCCAAGTTTCCTTATATTGTTATGAAGTTTTATTTTTAATTTAAAAATGTTGGTGTATTATTTTTCACCACCCCTATACTACCCTCATTTTGTTTGAATAATGATTCACCTCTTTATCTATCATTAATTCCTACCATGTACTCCTGTTACCGTGCTAAAATTCCGTAAGGAATTTCTCTCATATCATTTTCATTCATGAAATTATTTTATATTATGAATCTAAATTCCATTACATATATTGGTATATTATGTTCCATTACCCCGTTGTTGTCCATTTCATATATAAATGATGAGAGACCCATTTTTCTCTCATCAACCCATTTTATGAATTCTATTTGACATCGTTATGCTGCTGAAGTTACACCAAATTTTCTCATTCCAAAATCATCGTGTAAGTGAATACCATACCCATTTCAATATCAAGAGTATTCAATTTATGAACATGATCATACTGATTGATTATTTAAATTTATGTATTCCATATCTCTTTTTCATAGAATAAATTATGATGTTTAATGATTCCATATTGAATAATCTGTGTGGAACACTTATTCATGAAATGAAAAAATTAAGAAGGGTGCTCCCTAATAGCATTCCAATACATTGGTTAAAGAATAGTATTAGGATACACCATGGGAAATAAGGATTTTAATCTTGATAATTAATGTACAATGAGGGGTTAATAATGCTAATTCAAGTCTAATGAGGGTTACTCAAGCTCCATGTACATTGAGCCTTGGCTCATGCTAATATCCTGTTAAATGTTGTTTCCACATTTTCGTGTTATGATAATCATACAATATCTTGTATTTATGTTCATGATTCTCTTATGATCCATTGATGTAAGGAACTGGACTTAAACATTAAATAATATTCAATTAGGTTAATAATTCACATTGGGGATCTTTTCAGGTTTAGATATTTAGATACTTAGGCCATAACTTATACAAAAAATCTGGAATATTACATGTAGACACTTCTACTCAGTATCAATTTTTTTCATAAAATAAAACACTTAGAATAAAAGAAACATGTTATGTTCCATGTTTTAAACAACATGAGTTTTCCTTTATCCCATCCATGTCCCTATTCCACCTTATGTACTATGAAAGACATTTCAAAAAAACATTGGATGAGCATAAAAATCTTAGAAAGAGATGCACAATGAATGATAGCTGTTAGTTTTCAAAACAAAATTTAAACCATGCATACTTAATCATAAAGTAATATTTTCACCATAAATAATGTGTAAAAACACTTTACTGAATATAAAATCATTAATTACCCATTTTTAACCATAATAATAGCTTAAATCCCATAGAAAACTACATATTTCATATAAAGGTAACTTGGGACATAAACATACTTAAATGGAATAACAATACGATATACTTCCATGCATATCACTAAATGGAATAGCTATATGACCAACTTCGATACCCAATGCATTAGAGGTTATAACGTAACCACCCATCCTTGGTTTATTAGGGAACCACCTGTCATTTGGTTTATCACATAACCACCCATCATTGGTTTATCACGTAACCACCCATCAAATGTCCATGTACCATTATATAATCACAACACATAAAATATTGCAAATATCAACATTTCACAAAAAATATTTCATTTGAAGTCACAAGAAATCATTTCATGATATTGAAATAATAAATACATTTCAAAAAATATTTAAAATACCAAAACTCCCAAAAAGGGAATAAAGGATTTCTTTTCCTTTTAAAACCATTTAGACTAATACAGGAATCCAAATAACGATTACGGTGGCAGAGAGGTCATTATTTCCACAAATGTTAAAAACATTCATTTTTTTGTTCAATAAAATGATTCATATAAAAAAGGATTCCCTTTAAATGAATGTAAAATTCAAAGGGTTACATTATACAACGTATAAAATAAGGGTTTATATATTATCAAAATAGGCCTCAATGGACGATGATTGAGATGAAGTCCCTTACAAAAATTTGACAGCATAACGACGTCAATTTAAAAATTGGTAAATTAGTTGAAGGGAGATAAAAGGGTCTCTCATAACTTGGAAATAAAATGTATAGAAATAAGGATACATAATAACATATCCCAACATAAGAAAATATAAATTAAAATAAATAACATAAATGAAGTCTTTGACTAAAAGAGGAAGGAGAAAGGTTCCCTTACATCAAGTCCAACTTGTCTCTTATTTTCATTATTCATCCAGAATAATAAAATTAAGTTAATTTATACTTGAGTCAGAACCTTTTTCAAGTTTATTATTCCTTTTATATCACTTATTACCTATTTATAACAATTTGTTAATTATTTGAGTTCATATTAATCATTTTGTCGATGTTCGGAACATGAATTGAAAATAAACATGTTATAATTACAAATTGTCCATATGGTCAAGATTACGTTCTCTCTATAATTATATTACTGATTTAGATATCATATATATCATATATATCTAGTATATATGTATTTATAATACACCAAAGCATTTTTATATAAGAAATGAAATGCACCGTTCATGGAGACGGTAAGATATACGTATGCATGAATGCTACTTTCATTTATTTTTCAAATTTAATGGAATGAAAAAAATGATAAATAATTATATTATAATTATAGTATAATATATATGATATATGTTTTTCATAATTTCATTAATTCCATTCATTATACATACCATGTATATAATTAATGAGTCATATCCCTTTGAGGGGGAGGTTGTCTGCACTTCCTCAATTGAAACTATCGTATTTATACAACATGGAAATCATAAATTTATGTTCTAAATGAGAATTAAAGAATCATAGAGATAAAATAAATATCATAAATATCATATATAATTACAGTTCAATCAGAATGGCCATCATATGGGGTGGTAGGAGAATATTGAACAATCATTGTTTCGTGTGGTAGTAGATCAACATCCACAAAAAAAAAATTTATACCCACTGGACAAAGGTATGTGTAAGTGTAGTTCCAAAACACCTTATAAAAATAACAATGTATATTTAGGATAGTATTTTTTTATATAAAAAACTAAAAATAAGATCATAGAGAGTGGAGAAGGGAAAATAATGGAAAAAACATGAGATAAGACGTTACGTCTAATCGTGTAACTTCTTTTGATTTGAGCCAAAGGGATCCCTGGAATTTCCTTATGCCTAGGGGAATGGTTCCAGGAGGAAGAGAGGGATATTGTGTGCTTATTTGAAAATATGCTTGATGATCCAAGGGGCTTTATTGGTGTGTGTAATAGGTTAGAAGTGGTTCCCTTTTATAAGATCAAGGAGGGGATCTTTAAGAATTTTCACGAACCAAGTCGGGTTACCATCCAAACAGACGCCCAACCTAGCCAATGACAAAGCTCAAAGGGCATTCCTAATCCCCATAGGATATCACATGTTCTCGGTTATCACAATAAAACTTGGGAACGATTCACCCTAATAAAAAATATAGAGAAAAGAAAAAAATAAACCAAACCAAATGTAAAAGTTGCAGGCAAACAAGCCTTTAACCAAAACTAGATTTTGATTCATATGTAAAACCAAAACCAAAACAACACTAAAGAGTATGGTGGCCAATAACCTACCCAAAAACTGTCGCCCGATGAGAGGACACCTTCCTCAAGCTATCAAAACAACACCTTGTCAAGAGGTCTGCTAACAACCTGAACCACCCCACCAAAATGCTGAACCCTTACCTGTATCAGACATAAACAAATCTACTTTCACCCAATGGTGAATGTAGGGTGAGAGAAATTGCCGAGAAGGATTCCACAAATGAAAAATATTCCACATATAACCTTTAAATGATATTTTAGTAACATGTTAACCAAGGAAAAGAAATTACTATTTCAAATATTCTAATGGAAATATTTTCAATAAAAATAACTTTAATGGAAAAGTGGTTTTCAAGAATAAAAAAACTTTTACCCCGTGAATAAATAAAAACATTTTTTTTATTCTTAAAAAAAATCTTTCACTATCATGCAACCCAAAAGCCACACTATATGCTAATGGTGGGTTCGATGTAATCAAGGAGCACCAAAATGGGAGAGACCCTATAGGTACTAGAAAAAGAATGTAAGAGTGGGACCCTAGAACATCGTGTCTCTGTGGTAGAAAAGGAAAAGAAATCATGATAATATACTCTCTCATGAACAAGCATCTAGTGGGGGAAAAATCCATAACCTAGTGGTCTCCAGTACTCATCAAAAGTTTAGTTAGTGTTGTAATCGTCAAACCAGCTAAGTGAAACTGCGCCCGATCCACTCATGTATCACTAGCACACTAGATCCAGTTCACCCACCTAGTACTCGGGCTTCCCATTTGTGCTCAAAATTGCATGTTCATATGCGTGTAAAAATGAAACAAAAAAAACACCAGAGTATTATCTAAATTATGTGTCACACATTCAAAAACACAAGAAGAACCCCTTTGTAAACAATATGCATACCAAATATTTTCCAAAACTCAACCTGTACAACTCACACATTCAAATAAACAACCACACAATTATTTAAATACCATACTAAAATTATTTAATATAAGAAAAACTTATTAAACAAATTATCAAAAACACGATGAAAGACTAATGGTGTCAAAACCCACGGAAAACTTTTTTTATGGCCAAACTCCTACTGCCACCACCACAAAACACTAGCCACAGCTCCTACACATATTAAAAAACTAAGAGCATAATTTTAAAAACCATAAAATAAATTCACCGATGCACTACAAGTAGGGAAAATGGACTTTATATTGTAAACAAAAACCAACTACGCGTAATAATACTATTTAATAAATTTAATAAATAAATTAAACTAGCAAAAAAATTAATTAGATAAACCTTACACATGGAACCACCTACCTCGGTGTAGTAAAAACCTTTTAAGGCGATTAAAATCGCCTACTACATGATGCTTGAACTACAAGAAGACCAAAGAGACTCCTAAACAATGAACCATATAATTGCATCAAAATTAAACCTAACACAAATGAAACTCTATCTATAACATCACCAATATAGAATAAATGTGAAACCGAAGTGCTCTGCACCTACGACGAGGGGTTGAAAAGGATGGATGAAGGATAATAGAGGGTGTCATGGGTTGTGAAACACCATAAAAATGAGGAAAATAATAATGAGAATTTGGAAAAGTAAAGGGAAGTGAGTGGGGGTCTCTGCCGAACCAACTAGAGGTTATGTGAGGCAGCAAAGAGGGGCAGTCGAGGTGAGGTGTGAGGCAGCAGGATCGTTGCTACAAGATTAGTGGGGGGAGGTGCAGCGCGGTTAGCAGTCTACTAGATAGGGGAGGCACGACGTCACCGGTGTGGGATCCGCCCGATGAGGAGCGCATGGAATGATCCGGCGAGAGGAGAAAATGAGTTGTCCTAGGGTTTTTGCTGGAGGAGGCATGAACCAGGTGGGGGGTGGATGAATAGTGCACTGCTTTAGGGAGTGAATGTGAGGGAGAGAAGAAATAAAAAAAGAAATAGAAAATAAATGATAAAAAAAGAGAGAAAGAAATTATTTGAAATTAAAAAGGAAGTTGAATAAGAACACACAAAAACTAAACCAACCTAAAATAAAATAAGATAAAATGATAAAAGAACTGAATAATATAAATTAATAATGGGTTCAATAATAAAAATAATTATACTAATGATGTCAAAAAAAATACGTGTTTAAAAAGTTAATAATAAAAGGGTCCACCTGCACACCAGGCTGGCCTCTCGGCTTTCCCCGTGCCCTGCCCGCGCATCGGCATTGTCAAGACAACATTAATTTATCAGTGAAAAAATCACACAACAAATGTCGTGCTCATCTTGCATTCCAAAAAAATAGTTATTAAAATGTTTAGAAAATATTATGGGATTAAAATTAAAATAAATAGAAACTTACCTTGATGTGAAGTCCGAGAGTGACAATTCTCCCCACAATGGAAACATTATGCCCTCAGAAAGTCAATTCGAAGCCTGATCAGAGAATATAAATTGGTACTCATACTCAACCCATGAATTCATCTCCCTAGTCCTAGGATCATCATTACCATGCTTCCATAGAAGGAGAACTAATGGAATGGACTTCCCACGAAGCAACTTCTCTTGGAAATCCACTATCCACGATGGCCGCTCAAAAACTGATTAGTCGGGCTCTATCTCCAACTCCTCCCAATTGAAAACATATAACATATTAGGATTTTACTTTTTTAGTTGGGAGACATGAAATAAATCATAAATCGATGTCAACTAAGTTGGTAAAGCTAATCTATATGCCACCTTTCCAATCCACTTAGTAATCTCGAATGACCTAACATACCTCAACATTTGCTTCCCCTGTATTCCCAAATGGCGATGACCCAAGTGAGGGGCCACCTTCAAGAACACTCTGACCCCACAGAAAACTCAAGATATCAATGCCTCTGATCTGTATAAGATTGTGGTGACTCATAGCTGTCAATAACTGTTGTCTAATCAACTTGACATTCTCAGATGTCTCCTGAACTCGGCTCGGTCCCAAAAAGTGAGGTCTCACCTACGTCATCCCTACACAAAGGATACTGACAAGGAAAATCATTGAGCACCTCAAAGGGTTCCATTCTAATAGATGATTAGTAACTTTTATTATAATAAAACTCAACCAATACGAAATGGATATCCTATGATTCTATGAAATCTATTACAAATGCGTGAAGCATGTCCTCTAGAATCTGATTCGCCTGCTCCGTCTAGAATTTCGTCTGAGAATTGTATGCCATACTCATCTTAATCTTTGACCACAAATAATTTTAGAGGCCTCCACAAAAATGAGAGGTAAAGCGAGGGTCCTTGTTAGAAACATCTGCTAACGACACACCATGAAGTCTGACCACCTCCTGAACAAAAAAAATTGCCCAAATCATCCACCATCATTGTATCTTTGATTTGGATAAAGTGAGATGACTTGGTGAAATGGTCAAACACTTCCCAAATAGTATTCCTCCCCTTAGGTGTATGAGGAAATCCAAAATAAGAGTCCATGGGGACCTCATCCCACTTCCTGGTAGGAATGGGAAACGATGGAAGTAGGCTAAAAGGTCTCTGATGCTCTGCTTTCACCGACTGAATAGTGTAGCATCTTGATACAAAGTCAGCTATGTCCCATATCAAACCAGGACACCAGAACTGGTGAAGAACATCATAATACATCTTGGTAGTACCGGGATGGATGACCCACTGAGACTATTGGCTATCTTGCATCACCACCTTCTACAGAGACAATGACACCACTACACGGCCCTTGAAGCACAAAATCCTCTCAGGAAATGAAGACCAATCAGAAGGAGTCTCCCCACCATAATGAAACTACATAGATTGCTGACAGAACTCATCACTAGGCTGATCCTTCCAGATGAACTCCAGAAGAGCGGGAGTCAACCGAATGCTTTCTAAGAAAGTACCTCCACTATACTCCATGCTCTCCAAGTGCATCTAGGAAAAGAGCCCCATAAAATTCCACTCATCACAAGTCTTCCTCAAATCTTCCACAAGTACTTTCCTACTCAATGTGTCAGCCTCCACATTACCCTAGCCCGGGGTATAGACAATGTTAATGTCAAATCCCTGCAAATACTCAATATAGCGGCACTGCCTCAGATTGAGATCCTTCTGAGAGAAAATGTAAGCTATGCTCTTGTGGTCAGAATAGACCACACATTTCTCCCCAAATATGTGTAGACACCATTTCTTCAAGGTGCTCATCACTGCTACCAACACCAAGTCATGAGTCAGATAATTTTTCCCATGCGGCTGGAGCTGGAGAGAACCATAATCCACCACATGATTATCATACATGAGTACACACCCAAGCCACATACCTGAAGCATCACAATAGACCACATAACCCTTCCCAGAAATTGGTAATATCTTCATAGGTGTGGTGGTCAACTGTTTCTTCAACTCCTCAAAGGATTCCTAGCACTGAGGGCTCTATTGAAACTTCACCCCTTTTTGTGTGAGTGCGGTCATGGATGAGGCAAGACACATGAAATCCAGAAACAAATGCTTGTAATAACCTACTAGGACAGGAAAAATCCTGATCTCAGGAACATTATTTGGCTGTTCCCAAGAAATAACTTCCCTGATCATCTCAAGATCCACTGAAACCCCTTTTTTCTGAGATGAAAATTCACAAAAACTTCACTTCCTTGATCTAGAATGTGCACTTCAAACGTTTGGCATACATGCGGTGATTCCACAAAGTTACCAAAATGATCCATAGGTGATTCTCATGATCCTCATTAGATCTAGAATAATCCAGGAGGTTATCCAGAAATACCACGAAAAAGGAGTCGAGATATTGGTGGAACACCCTATTAATATGTTCCATGAAAACCTCTCGCGTATTTGTCAAACTGAAATGTTGACCAATTAATCGAAGTGGCCATACCAACTTTGGAAGGTCGTCTTTGGAATGTCTTCTTCTCTTACCCTGAGCTGGTGGTATCCCAAACGCATGTCGATTTTGGAGAACCAATTTTCCCCCATCAGCTAGTCAAACAAATCATCAATCCGGGGAATATGGTATTTATTCTTGATGGTCACCTTATTCAATTTCCGGTAATCAATGCACAACTATAGGGTCCCATCGGCCTTTTCACGAATAAAACTAGGGAAGCCCAAGGATAGTTCCTTGAGTGAATGAAACCTTTGGATTCCAAATCATCCAACTATATATTTAATTCCCCCAATTCGGTGGGGTCCATGCGATATGAGGGAAGAGATATAGGTAGATTTTTCAGCGCCAACTCATTCTAGAATTCCACATCCCGCTCTGGGGGTAAGCCTAAAAAATAATCTGGAAATACATTTAGAAACTCATCCACTACAAGAGGTAGCCCACTATAAGAAGCTCCACTATCGCCGTCCATTTCAAGCGACAATAACCAATAAGCATGATTACCCAACTCATGAATTGGAGGTCCCAAATGACCCAACCAAGGATCTCATTCCCCATGAAATACCTAGGGGTCGCATTAGGTTCCATAAAACTAACCCATCACTGATAGTAGTCAATATGCGCTTGAAAGAACACCATCCAGTCCATGGTGAGGTTCACATCAAACAGGTCCAAATCAAGGACCATGAAACCCCCCTCAATCTCGAATCCAAACATAGAGAGCACTCATGACGAAGGCCAATGTACTTGCTCCCTCAATTGTCCCGGTGGTGTTACTGTCACGACCCATCCTAGTGGGGCCTGAGCTGCCACTCCCCAAGCCCACCTCCAATATGACAGGGGATGGTAACTAGCACCGAGTAGGCATGCTAGTAACATGGGAGGCATTTTCTACAAACTTGTACACACGCACACACATCTCCAAGCCCATCATGGTGAAAAGTAAAAACTGCTAAAAGGAAAAGATGCATGCATACACTAAAACCCAACCAACAGAGTACAACATGGAAGTAAAGTATAGTAAAGTAAAACCCTGATCCGAAAGTATAAGCCCACCAAAATAAAGTCTGCAACAAAGTCCAACCTGTAGGGAAAGGTACTGGGACTACAACCCGTCACTGAAGGAATGCACCTCGGCCTGTATGATCTCACTGAGAACCATCTTGTTCTGGTCTTCCTAGAATCATGTCAAAGGCTCGCTCGTCTGCACAAGACACAACACGTGCAGGAAAATCCTGTGCAGGGGTGAGTATAACAATACCCAGTAGGACACCACAAAAACCACAAAGGGAATACAACAAAAGAAAATACCACGAAGAAAGGTACAGTCATATCTACATAGTATATGTATACGGAACATATAACAAGAATATCCAGACATACTCATACACAGGAGACCATCGTGAAACCACCACTAAGATCCATCTCAAAGATTTCACTAAGAATACCATCGGGTGAACACACTCCTAGGTCTGAAGAGAGAGACACGAAGTACTCGTTCCAGAAGAACACACTCCACACGTACCTTCGGAACAAGATGCTCAGAAGAGGATCACATCCATGTCATGGGGTGATTCCGACAACTCAGTCTAATCTAATCCGCTAAAAAGAGGATCAGCGCCCAAGTAATGTTGGTCACATCGATACCAAGAACTCTACCTAGGGTTCCAGGAATGAATAGAGGATCCAGCTCTAAGTCTCATAGAGGGGATTCCAATAACTATATTCAGGAAGTTCTGCTGAAAGGATCATACTCCTGTATAAAGGAATTGATAACAGAACCTTCGGGGGATTACCAAGGCTACAACCCTAATAAATAGTCCAAGTCATTGAAGGCAAGTGGCTCAAGCCGTGAAGAAAAAGCTACATGGCGTGTAGTATGGTTACACACCATGTTTCTTGACCCCGGGTACTGCCCGGGTAAACGGCCCGTGACTTTCGTACAAGCCATGCAAAATAAAACTACATGGAATGTAGAAAAGTATACGCCATGTACCTTGACCATGAGTGTTGCCCGTGTAACCAGACCATGTCATTCAGCTTGTCGGATAGAAAACAGCTACACGGCGTGTAGAAAATATCACACGCCGTGTTTAAGCACATGGGCTCGCTCCGTGTACGTTGGCCATGTGCCCATAGACGGTCTTTGCCCATGTTCGTGTCGCCTGCCCGTGTACCAGTACACAGGGTATCCCGTGTATCTGGCCAGGTCTAGCCGGGGAGAGGTACACACGGCGTGTCCTTGGCCGTGTACCCTTCCCCTGTCCGTGTACTCCCAGAGTACACTCCAGGTCGTTCGCCGACGAACACACGCTGTGTAGCCCATACTACACTACGTGTAGCCAGGATTTTTCCAGAAATGACGTCTTCTTCCTCGCACTTCAGCCGGTCCTACGGATCTTTGTTTTCTCATCTGTTCATCCCGATAATCCAGGGTTTGGTTCGCCTTATCATATGAACACCGAAATGGGTTTTTTTGGTCTTTAATTCGGATCATAAACCTCGAACGATCCGTCAAAAAAAAAGCCCAAAAACCCTAATATCCCAAACTGTTCCGAATCGCTCGCTGAAACCATCGTCGCACCTCTGTGGAATTGCTTCGGGGTTTGATCTTGAATCTTGGATCGTTTCCCCAACAAACGAATGTGCAAAGATAGACTTCCTCCAAGAACGCGTAGGACGCAATGAAGAACGCGAGGGAGAAAAGACATAAGAATTAAATAAGGGGCGGGGGGGCGAACCTCGATCGTTGTTCATGACGATCCAGGTTCGTCGCCATTAGATCAAAACCACAAGAATCAATAGATTATATATCTCAAGTATTTGATCTCCCGATAAAACCCCAAATCGCACCCGCCAGCAAAACGATCGATCCGTGGGATAATCTATTCATGGATTAGTCCGTGTTCGTCGTAGAAATCAAAAAACGGGGGAAGGAGAAAATCAATAACAACATCCTACCTGGATTTCTGCGGCTTTCGATGGCGAAGATCTGGTCGCCGCATCGTCGTCGCCATGTCGGGAGGTTTTCTCCAGAGCCTCCAGAGCCGCCAAGTGTTTTCAGGGTTATGGGGTTTTTATCCCTGGACCCTGGCATAAGACTCTATCTAAAGAGGAAAAAATATATTTGGTGCAGCAGATTTTAAAAGATCTCACTGTAGAAACAAGATTTAAATAAAATATATTTTTTTAAATATTTTATTACTCTTGCGTCCAAAAAACAGATTTCACCACCGACCTGTGTCGGCCGATGTTAGGCCACTCCTTATGTTAAATCGATGTTATAAATGCAACAACGCCCTCCGATTTATGATCCGAGCACCATTTCGGGAGTTATTCAACTTTTTCAGGAAAACCGCACGTGCCCACAATTTAATTATTAAATTAAATTCAAACATTTGTTCCGAGATCACCGGGCCCCAGAACTGCATGACGTCTCAGAGCCTGGTCTTGAAATAATTTCCATATAATATTAAAATAATACATGAAAAAATACAGGACATTACATCACACCCACCTTAGGGATTTTACGTCCCCGAAAAGCCAAAATAAAGGCTACTCAAAAAGATGTGGGTACTGCATGCGAATCTGAGCCTCCCACTCCCACGTGCTCTCTTGGAGATTCTCATGCTGCCACTAGATGCACACCAAGGGAATAGCTCACCCACGAAGGATATTCTCCTACCGATCCTCGATCTCCACTGTGTGATCGGCAAAGGTTTCTTCATCATCGATGTCTAGCTCGCCCCAGTTGATGATGTGCGATGGATAATGCACGTACCTCCGTAGCAGCGACACATGGAAGCCGTTGTGTACCCGGTCCATCTGAGGAGGTAGAGACAAGCGATACACCACCTCGCTAACTCTACTCAGAATATGAAAAGGGAGAACGAACCTCGGAGATAGCTTTCCACCTCAGCCAAATCTCCGCACTCCTCGTCGAGGTGAGGCCCAAAGGAACACATGGTCTCCCTCCTCGAAATCCAAAGGCCTCCACCTCCGGTCGGAATAAGACTTTTTCTGACTCTATGCAGTCTTCATCTGCTCCTGGATGACTTGCACCTTCTCTTTAGTAGATCTCACCTTTTCTGGGCCCATGAGTGCTGACTCTCCCGGGTTAGTCCAGCAATGTGGCGACCTGAAAGGTCGCCCGTATAGAGCCTTGAATGGTGTCATACCAATAGTGGAATGATAAATATTATTATAAGAAAATTCAAACCAGTGTTAGGTGATCCTCCCAGATACAACCGAAGTCAAGTATGCAAGATCATAGCATATCCTCTAGGACTTGGATCGTCCACTCTGTTTGACCATCAGTCTGGGGATGAAACGTTGTGCTCAAGCGTAACTGAGTCCCAAAAGATTCCTAAAATCCATTCCATAACCAGGATGTGAAACGAGCATCACGATATGAGACAATTGTGGATGGTACTCCATGAAGTCGAGCTATCTCTTGCACGTAGATACGTCCCAAGCTCTTTACTAAACTCTTCTCTCGTATGGCTAGGAAGTGGCCCGACTTGGTGAGTCGATCAACGATCACCCAGATGGAATCGTGTCCCCTAGACGTGCATGGTAAACCCATCATGAAGTCCCTGTATATCCCATCCCACTTCCACTCTGGCACCTTAAGGGGATGAGTCAAACCTGCTGGAACCTGGTGCTCAACCTTTACTTGCTGACAAGTAAGGCACCGAGAAACAAACTCTACCACAATCTTCTTCATCCCTGGCCACCAGAACTGACTTCGGAGGTCTTGGTTCATCTTTTCCATGCCTGGATGCACCGCCAAAGGGGATTTATGTAAATCCCCCATACCCTCCTCCTGCAACGTCTCTGGTACTACCGTGCGCCCTCTGAAAAGGACAACATGCTCCCCTCCTGAAAATCCATCAACAACATCAACTGTGGATATCTGAGCATGTACAGTCTCATAGTTAGCATCCTCGCGTTGTGCTTACCAGACTCTCTATAAGAGTGGAGGGGTAACAACCATCCAATGAAGGTAAGCTCCCTCATCTCTATCCAAGATGGAAAACTGCAAAGAGGCCAACTGCCTTGTCGCCTCATCCAACAACTTCGAGCTGGATTTCCTACTCAGACATCTGCCACCACATTCCCCTTCCCATGAGTATAAATGATCTCAAAGTCGTAATCTTGGAGGAACCCAAGACATCGAATCTATCTCAAATTCAGATCCTTCTGAGAAAAGATATATCTGAGACTCTTGTGATCAGAGTAGATGGTAAACCATTCGCCCATAAGGTAGTGCCGCTACATCTTCAATGTGAAGACTACCGTTGCCAACACAAGATCATGGGTCATGTAGTTATTCTCATGTGGACTCAACTAATGTGATCCATAGGCAATCACTACTTGCCTCTGCATCAGGACACAACCAAGCCCAGTTCCTGATGCACTACAGAACACTAGGTATAACACACCCTCCTCCGATAATCTCAAGATCGGGGCACTCGTCAGACTCTGTCTCAACTGCTGGAAATCCGGCTGGCATCTCTCGGTCCACACGAAAGGATGTCCATTTCGGGTCAAAGTAGTCATGGGTGCTGCAATCCTGGAAAAATCATGGATGAATCTCCGATTGTAGCCTGCCAACCCAAGGAAACTACGCACCTCCGTCAGGCTCCGGGGTGGCTACCATGCTAGCACTGCCTTCACATTTGCTGGGTCCACTGCTACACCATCCGTTGAGATAACGTGCCCCAGAAAGTGTACCTACTGTAACCAGAACTGACACTTCAAGAGTTTCCCATACAACTGGTGCTCTCGGAGTGTGTCCAGAACCATCCTTAGGTGTCTCGCGTGCTCCTTCTCAGACGCAGAGTACACAAGGATATCATCGATGAAGACCACCACAAACCGGTCTAAATAGGGCTAAAAGATCCAGTTCATGAGTCCCATGAACACTATCGGGGCGTTCATCACGCCGAAGGGCATCACCAAGTACTCATAGTGACTGTAGTGACATCTGAAAGTCGTCTTCAGTATATCCTCCTCCCATAATCGCAACTGGTGATAGCCTGATCATAGATCAACCTTAGAGAACCATCGTTCCCCTCTCAACTGGTCGAATAGGTCATCGATCCTCAGTAGTGGATACCGGTTTCTCACGATCACCTGATTTATGTCCTGATAATCCACACACAACCTCAAGCCCCCGTCCGCCTTCTTGGAAAACAGCACTGGGGCCGCCCAGGGTGAAACACTGGGTCTCACAAAGCCCTTATTCTGCAAGTCATCCAGTTGCATCCTCATCTCACGAAGCTCTGCAGGAGCCATCAGATAAGCCGATGCTGATATCAGGGTCATCCCGGGATGCAACTCAATGCAGAAATCTATCTCCCGACGGGGAGGTAGCCCGAGGATATCCTCCGGAAAGACATCCTCGTACACAGCCACCACTGTTGGGAACTGGAAACTCGTAACATCTAACGCTCCAAGGGCTAGGCTAGGCAACTGATGTGAAATCGGTTGTTCCCTCCTATGCACGAGTCCATTCTGCGCTGCCTGGGTCTCTCTTTCACCGAAAAAAGAGGACCTCGTTCCATCACTACGGAAACACCGCACCCTTCGCCTGAAACAATCAATATGGTCATGAACTGTGGATAACCAATCAATGCCAAGAATGACATCATAAGGCCTCGACGCTACCACCAAGAGGTTCCAACCGAAACTCTCGCCTCCAAGGGTCAGGTCACACTGCCTGCAAAGGTGTGTGGTCTCTGAATCTTCTCCAGTCGGTGTTTCTAAGCGTAAGGGTCGAGTCAACGGCTCAACTAGAATCTCAAGGTCTCGAACAAGATAATAAGACATAATGGAATGACTAGAACCTGTGTCTATCAATACGATAGCCAAAGTAGAAAAGCCACAGATAGTACCTCTAATCATTCCGGGAGTACCTGGGTCATAAGCCTCTGCCGCTTGCAGCTGTCCCTGCCTCTGTCCACCAGCTCCCTAAGCCTAGGGTGGACCTCCTAGGGGGTGGTGGTAAAGGGTCGAAACGCCAACCACCTCCAGCTTCTCTCCCTGCTCCTCTTCCTCATCCTCCGCCTTGCGGATCTTCCTGCTCCACATGTTGCCTCTTCCTCGGTGGTCCATCCACTGCTCCTGTGTCAGTAGTACGGCGGGTCGGACAATCTCGAGCAAGATGTCCCCTACCATCACATAAATAAAATTGCCTATCTCGAGGCTAGTTGGATGCGCCCTGTGAACCCTGTGCGGCTAATCCCCTATCCTGGGATCTCCTCTGGAAACATCTCCTGTGCCTGGGTCCCTAACGTCGACTCCCCGCCACCGAGTTCTCTACTAAAGATCATCCACTACTGACAACTGTCAGTTGTCCCTACTCCGCCAGGAAGCTCTCGACCACCAAAGCCCGCTCGAGCACCCCAGCATAAGTAGGAATTCTCATAATGATGATGCTAGCTCGGAAATCCCTGCACAAGCCCTGCTCAAAAGTCCGAGCACTGAAGTACTGATCTCTGACCATATCCATCAAGTATCGTGAGAGGCAGGTAAACCTCGATGAATAGTCATCCACCATCATGGTTCCCTGCTAGAGCTAAAAAAGCTCATCTGTATGTACTGTTCTCAAGGTAACTGGTGAGAAATCCTTTATGAAGAGATTATCAAACACTGACCATGCAAGAGTCGCCTCGTCGTGAGTCTAGATGACCAAACTCCACCATCACCCTGTTGAGCCATATAGAAGACTCGCTGCCAGGATCACCATCTGGTCTACTTGTGTCCTGACCAAACAGAAGACTCTAGTCAATGCCTCAAGCCAGTCCTCTGCTTCTTGAGGGTCAGGCTCTCCTCGAAAACTGAGGGGTCTCTGTCTCTGAAACTCATGGAGTGCGCTCAGCCTGCGCTCCTACTATATTGGTACAACAGGCGCTAAACACTGCTCCACAGGTGGCGGGATAACTGGCACACCACCTAGTGGTAGAACTGGGGGATCTGGTCCCTGTATCGAAGCTTCATCACTGAGGGGTTCATCCTCGTGATCGAGATGCTGGATCCTAGCGGGTGCGTGTCGCAGATGCATCCTGTTTAAGAAACAATATGTATCACAATCAGTGGGTATATCTAGTGAGCTGACTCAAGAAGGACACGGAAACAACAACCCATTCCTATATGATGCATGTACCATTATTTTCCCCCATGAAACTAGTCTTTTATGTTTCAAGTCGAAAAGAAAGTTATCGAAGTCCTAATGTATGGATACATCGGCCGCCGCACCAACACTGGGGGTCCCTGGCCTGAGAGACGAACTCAAAACACTTAACACTGTTGCCCCAAACCAACTCACAAACTCTCGGTCCTAAGGTAGAACAGACCACCTCTGATACCACTCTGTCACGACCTGTCCCAGTGGGACACGAGCCACAACTCCCCAAGCCTGCCTCCAATAGGCTAGGGGATGGTGACTAGCACCGAGTAGGCATGCTACTAACATGGGAGGCATTGCCTATAAACTTGTACACACACACACATATCCAAGCCCGACAAGCTGAAAAGCAAAAACTGCTAAAAAGAAAAGTGCATGCATACACTAATACCCAACCAAAGAGTACGACAGGGAAGTAAAGTACTGTAAAGTAAAACCCTGGGCCAAAAGTACAAGCCCACCAAAAGAAAGTCTGCAACAAAGTCCAACCTGTAGAGAATGGTACTGGGACTGCAACCCATCGCCGAAGGAACAAACCTCAGCCTGTCTGATCTCACTGAGCACCGTCCGGTCCTGGTCCACCTAGAATCCTGTCAAAGGCTCGCTCATCTGCACAAGACACGACACGTGCGGGCAAAGCTAGTGCAGGGGTGAGTATAACAATACCCAGTAGGACACCCCGAAAATCAAAAAGGGAATACAAAAAAGGAAAATACCACGAAGAAAGGAACAGTCAGCTCTACACAGTATATGACTACAAAAAATATAATAAAAATATCCAGATATACTCATACACAGGAGACCATCGTGAAACCACCACTAAGATCCAGCTCAAAGATTTCACTAAGCATACCATCGGGAGAACCCAATCCTAGGTCTGAAGAGAGAGACACGAAGTACTTGTTCCGGGAGAACACACTCCACAAGTACCTTGGGAACAAGATTCTCAGATGAGGATCACAGCCAGGTCATGGGGTGATTCTGACAACTCAGTCTGAGCTAATCCACTAAACAGAGGATCAGCGCCCCAGTAAAGTTGGTCACGTCGATACCAAGAACTCTACCTAGGGTTCCAGAAATGAATAGAGGATCCGGCTCTAAGTCTCATAAAGGGGATTCCAATAACTCTATTCAGGGAGTTCTACTGAAAGGGTCATACTCCTGTATAAAGGAATTGCTACCAGAACCTTCATGGGATTACCAAGGGTACGAAACCAAAGAACTAGTCCATGTCACAGAAGGCAAGTGGTTCAAGCCATGAAGAAAAAGTTACACGGCGTGTAGTATGGTTACACGCCGTGTTCCTTGACCCTGGGTACTACCCGTGTAAACAGCCCGTGACCTTCATACAAGCCATGAAAAACCAAACTACACAGCGTGTAGAAAAGTACACGTCGTGTCCCTTGACCCCGGTTGATTCCCATGTAACAGGACCATGCCATTCAGCTTGTCGGATAGAAAACAACTACACGGCGTGTAGAAAAGATCACACGCCATGTTCGAGTGCCTGGGCTCGCTCAGTGTATGCTGGACATGTGCTTGTACACGGTCTCTGCCTATGTCTATTTCACCTTCCCGTGTACCAGTACACGAGGTATCCCGTGTTTCAGGTCAAGTCGGTCCGGGGAGGGGTATACACGGCGTGTCCTTGGCCGTGTACCCTTCCCATGTCTGTGTACTCCCGAAGTACACGCCAGGTTGTTCGCTGACAAACACACGCCGTGTAGCCCATACTACACGACGTGTAGTCGGGATTTTTCCAGAAACATCGTCTTCTTCCTCAAGCTTCGGCGGATCCTCCGGATCTTCGTTTTCTCGTCTGTTCGTCCCGATAATCTAGGGCTTGGTTCTCCTTATCATACGAACACCACAACAGGTGTTTTTGGTCTTCAATTCGGATCATAAACCTCGAACGATCCGTCCGAAGAAAAACGCCCAAAACTCGATTCTCCAAAACTGCTCCGAATCGCTCACCAAAACCGTCGTCGCACCTCCGTGGCATTTCTTCGTGGTTGGATCTTGAATCTTGGATCATTGCACCAACAAATGAATGCACAATGATCGATTTCCTCCAAGAACGCGTGGGACACAACGAAGAACGCGAGGGAGAAAAGAAACAAGAATTAAACAAGGGGGGACCTCAATCGTTGTTCGTGACGATCCAGGTTCATTGCCGTTAGATAAAAATCACAACAATAAATAGATTATAAATCTCAAGTATTTGATCTCCCGATAAAACCCCAAATTGCACCAGCCCTGAAAATGATCGATCTGCGGGCTAATCTATTTGTGGATTACTCTGCGTTCATCATAGAAATCAAAAATGGGGAAGGAGAAAATCAATAACAACATCATTCCTGGATTTCCACGGCATTCGTTGGCAAAGATCTGGTCGTCGCGTTATCGTCGTCGCGTCGGGAGGTTTTCTATAGAGCCTCCAAAGTCACCAAGGGTTTTCAGGGTTATGGGGTTTGTAACCCTCGACCCTGGTGCAAGCCTCTATTTAAAGAGGATAAAAGATATTTGGTATAGATGATTTTAAAATATCTCGCTGCAGAAACAAGATTTAAATAAAATATTTTTATTAAATATTTTATTACTGTTGCGTCCAAAAACCAGATTTCACCACCGACCTGCGCCAGTCAATGTTAGGCCTCGCCTTAAGTAAAATCGCTGTTATGAATGCAACAGAACCCTCATATTTTTTATCTGAGAAACCGTTCAGGAGTTTTTCCACTTTTTCAGGAAAACCGCACATGCACGCAACTTAATTATTAAATTAAATTCAAACACTTTTTCAAGGCTCACCGGGCCCCGAAACTGCATGTCGTCTCAGAGCCTGGTCTCAAAATAATTCCCATATAATATTAAAATAATACATAGAAAAATCTAGGACATTACAGTTACGATATCCCTGGAAAAAATAACAGTTGGGTAGGTAGTTTCAGCAAGTTCACCAAATGAGCAGATATAAAAAATTCTAAAGCATTGATATCAAATTAAACTAATGCTATAGAAGATTGAATCAAAATGGTAACTCAGATAGTCAAAGGTCCTGCATCAGATCCCCCTAGTACTTAATCCATAGCATGCAGATGCCTGGTCCCTGCTTGGGAAGGATCCCTCCTCGAAGGCCCTTCCTTAATCTAGCTCTTCCCCAAAGATGATTTGGTACAACCACCATGGCCACCAAACTAAGATCCCATCATCCTGGTCAGTTCCTGCTGAACTGGTACTCCTTCGGATTCCATAGATCCAGTCCTACTCTGATAAGGGCGGGTCACCCTGCATAAGCATTGCACATGCCCCATAAATCCGCATTGATAAGAAGGATTGGGAGGGGAGGGACAAGAATACTAGTTGTGTTATTCCTTCCCTCACTAATGGAATACATCTGCCCCTTCACCAAAAGCCTGAGAATAATTCTGCCAGGGAGGATGACTTGAGCTGCCACTACCCCTCTTCCCTTGCTCATCATGCTTCCTCTTCTTTTCGGATGAACTGCCGCTGCCAAACCATGACACTGATCTAGGAAACCCCAACATTCCTCTCTGATCAATCTCAACCATACTCGGATGATCAATAACCTCAACATAATTTCCCATCTTGAACAAAATAAATTGAGGGTATATTTATGGTTGAATCCCCTTTTCAAACATCTAATCTTTCCAATATCAATTTATGACAATCTCAAGCGCATACCACACCAACTCAACAAAGCGGTTTGCATTCTCCATCACAGTCTGATTCCCATGTTAAATATCCATGGACTCTCAGGATCTGGCATAGGCCGGGAACTCAGGACAGTACTGCTCATTAAAGATAGCTTTGAAATCCTTCCAACTCATCTACTCAAGCTTCCCAGCCTAAATCACTAATTCCCACGACTTGCGACTGGAAGCCTCTAGTTGAAATGAGGCACAATTTACCCTGATCTATTTGGTTGTGTCAAGGAATTAAAACATACGCACTATATTTTCAATTCATTCCTATTCCTCTTGAGGTTGTGAGCTACCTCAGAATGAAGGAGATTTATTCTTCAGAAACTCTGCAGCATTATCCTTCATAGAGCCTGACTTATCTCCTCTAGCTAGAATAGGAGCGTGAGCAGGAGTATCCCCTTGTCCTAAAGCCTAAACATATTTGACCTCAACTTCGACCAATATATGATCAAGTGATGAGGGTTAAATCTATCTAACATCTTCCCATGGGTCTGTGTAATTTCTATGGGGAGGCATCCTGCTACAATGAGCAACCATCATAAAAATTACATCATTAATACATCATGTCTCAAAAAAATCTGCAAGGAAAATAATCATCAGTAAACCCAACATGAAAAAGTAACATCATGTCTAAACAACTTATCCCCTATTTTATGTCTGTGCACAGTCTACAGCCTGCACAATCCACCTGGAAGAGAAGTCAAACAAGCATCCTGAAACCCCATGGAGACTTAGGGTCTGTCATGAGGTGTGCTGGCCAAGCACCCTAATCACAACCAGAATTCTGATCCCCGACCATCCTAGCTCCTGTCAAACCAGACTCATCCCAAATAAATTAACTCAAACGACAAAACCTCCAATCTGATATCATTTTTTCACGAACCAAGTCTGGTCTTCATCTTAACTGATGCCCAAACCGGCACGCGGCAAGGCCAGAAGGGCGTTCCCAATCCCCACGGGCTAGCAGTAGTGCCCGGGTATCACAATAAAACATGAGAATGATTTACCTGAATAAATAGTATAAATAAATCAACAAAATAGACGAAACCAAAATTAAAAGTCACTTCTAAACTAGAATTTTACCAAAACCATATTTTTAGTCACATTTAAAACCAAAACCCAAACAACACTAAAAAGTATGGTGACCAAAAACCAACCCCAAAACTGCTGCCCAATGAGAGGACACTACCCTCAAGCCGTCACCACAATGCCACATCAATAGGGCTACTTAAAACCTGAACCACCACTCTCAAATATTGGACCCTTACCTATATTAGACATAAAAAAAATCTACTTATACCCAAAGGTGTAAGTAGGGTGTGAGCAATCGCCCATCAGGATTCCACCAACGAAAAAAGATTCCAAGTATAAAGTTTAAATGATAATGCAGTTGCAAGTTATCCTTGGAAAAGAAATGACTATTTTAACAATTATAATGTGAAAAATTTCTATAAAAATAACATTAACAGAAAATAGGTTTTAAGAATAAAAAAACTTTTAATCATTAATAAATAATTTTTTGTTCTTTAAAAATAAAACACTTTAACTATATTGCCACAAAAAACCCCACCATATCCCGACTGTGGGTGTGATGTAATCTGGGAGCATCAAAATTGGAGAGGCCCTATAGGTACTAGCAAAGGAAAGTAAGAGTTGGACCCTATAACACCGTGTCTTAGTGAAAGAAAAGGAAAAGGAAACACAATAATATACGAACTCAAGCACGATCCACTGGTTGGGAAACACATACATAACCTTTTGGTCTCAAATCCTCATCGAAATTTGAGTTAGTGTTGTAATCGTCAAACCTGCTAAGTGAAACTTGGCCACAGCCACTCCTGTGTCACTAGCACACTAGATATAGTCTGCCCACCTATTACCGAGGCATCCAATTTGTGACCAAAATTCCAAGTTCACATGCATGTTAAAGTCAAATACCCAAAAAACAGATTATTATCTAAATTATGCACAACACATTCACACACAGAAGAAGAACCCATTTGGAAACATTACCCACACCAAAAACTAAACCCAATCTACAACATTGCCAATATAGAAGAAATGTGCAACCGAAGTGCTGCGCAGCTATGGCGAGGGGTTGAAAAGGCTAGCCGGAGGTCAACAAAGGGTGCCGTGGGTTTTGCAACGATGGAAAATTGAGGAGAAGGATACTGAGAATTTGGCTATGTAAAGGGAGGTGTGCCGAGGTATTGAATGAAACTAGAAGATGTTGTCAGAGGCTGCATAGAGGGGTAGTCGTGGCAAGGTGTGAGGCAGGAGGGCAGTGGCGTCGTGGTCCGATGTGGGGTAGTAGGCAGAGGCATTGTGGTTGCTGGATCAGAGGAGGGAGGTGAAACATGGTCGGTGATCTGCTCGATTGGGGAGTCGTGACATCTTCGGTGTGGGATCCGGACGATGAGGAGCGTGGGGAAAGATCTGGCGAGAGGAGGAAATGAGCCGTCCTTGGGTTTTCATTGGAGGCGGCACGAACCGGGTGAGGGGGCAGATGAACAGTGTGCCGCGTGAGGGTGAGATGAAATAAAAGGAAAAAAATAATTATAAAAGAAAGGTTAAAAAAGAGGGAAAATAAAATGAATAGAAATAAAAAAAGGAAGTGTAATAAGAACCTAAAAAAACTAACATAAAATAATATAAAATAAAATTATAAATAATCTAATAAATTAAATTAATAAAGGGTTCAATAATAACAATTATAATACTAATTATGTTAATAAAAAAATTACACATTTAAAACATTAATAATAAAAAGGTTCACTTGCACACAAGGCAGGCTACTTAGCTTCGTCCGTGACCTGCTCACGCGTCGGCATTGCCAAGGAACTATTCATTTATGAACCCAAAAAGTGCAAAACTAATGTAGTTCTCAGCCCACATTCCAACGAAAAAATATTAAAAAGGAGAGATAAAATTATGGGATAAAAATTAAAATAAAAAAATACCTCGGTGTGAAGTCCGGGTGTGACAGGAGGGTTTGAAAGTATTACTTTATTATAAAATTATTTTCGGTTTCCAATGTTCCACAACTCATTAAATTATACAAGAAGATGAATATTGGTAAAAAAATCATCAAATAATAATTGGACAAGTTTTGTATATTTTTTAATCCTTATATTTTATATTTGACCCTTTTTAACTCTTACAATTTTATCAAACATTTAACAATATTAGAATCAGAATAGTTAAAAACATGAAAAATATCTAATTAAAGAATAAATAATAAAATTTTAGACTTATGATAACTATTTGGCCGAATTTTAGATTTTTTTGAATTTTATAATATTTAATAAAATATTTTATATTTTAAAATATGAATTATGTCAATTTGGACAATATTCATATCCCGAGTTTCTTTTAAATACTTAATATCTTGATTGATTCATAAAAATTATTAATAAAAATATAACATGTATCCAGCATCCAAAAAAGTCATGGATGACATCAAAATAACAAATACCATTTATTTGAACATTTATAATATCATTTATTTGAATTATTTATTATTTAAGGAATCACTACATCATCATTGTGTCCTAATTAAATTTATCTATTTAATCTATAAAAATTATAAATTAAATACCATGAACTAGGAAATATTAATAGATTTCTAATAAATTTTTATATTCGAAAATATCACTTATATAACCAAATATAAAAATTTTCTTACTAAAAGTAATGTATTTATGTTACATTTTCCTTAACATTAAATTAATTTTTATAAAATGTCATTTTCACATACAAGTGGCTCCACAGGGTCCCAAAATTGGCCCATGGATGCCCATGGTCGAGAATGTATCATCCAATAATGTTAGGACATGTGTTAGGGTAATTTAGTATTGTTATAATATTATTTTGTGCCATTATTTACCTGATTTACCCTTTATCCATAATAAATAAAATATTTACTGAAGGTACTATTCATATTTTTTTTAAATAAAAGTTACCTATTTATACTATTTAGACCTCATGATTCCAAATATAGAATCCATTTTTCTATATTCAAAACAAAGAAGTTGTAGAAAATAATTTAAAATTAATTCCCATTGTTAAAATCAAAAAACGTGTTTTTAAGAAGTAAAAACTACTTAAGGATTGACATGTGTTTATGTTCAATTTCAAAGTGAAATTAAATTAAATGACCAAAATTTGATTCAATGGTAAAAAATAAAATCTAATTACACAATAAAACCAATGAAAAGGGCAGTATAATCCTATAAATAAATTAGATTAAAAGGCAGTTTTGAATTTAAATGAAGAATTTTTCACTATTCATAAATAAATGAATTTTATCAGAAAAATACCAAAATTTTACCCAAATTAAATTTTGTTGTCCCATTTCTAAAGAAGAAGTTTATATAATAAAATAAAACATATAAAAGTGACAAAATCTAGTTTTAAAATCATTCTCTATCAAAACACCGTAAATCGACATTTTAAAGAATATTAGAGTATTTCATTCATAAAATCAAACCCATTCTTATTTTAAGCCTCACAAATTTATTTGATAAAAGAAAAAACATTTTAATAAAATGTTTAATCACATTTTAGTTAGCTTTGTTCATTTCCACTGTTACAATGGATAAGCATTAACTACTATTGAAAATAAAAATATTATTATATTATTATTTGGAATAACCTAAAGTTCTGTGCAACGTAAGATTTCTTATAAACCCATTTTTTCGTGTTGAGTTCTCTATTAGACATATCATCCCCTTTAAATTAAAATTAATATTTAATTAAAATATATTAATAAATAGGAAAATATAATATTATTTATATACCTGGGATGTTACATCCTTCCAACCTTTTGGGAATTGTGTCCTCACAATTTTAAAATTGGGCTAGAAAATTCATTAAATGTCCCACATTAGAAAAAAGAGTCAATAAAACTATCACTTAAAAAAAGATAGATAATTACAAATGTCACTCGAGAAAACCAATACTAGGATTCCATATATTAAAACATGGATATAGAAGAGAAAATAACCATCATGTTCTGATGAAGATTGATAGAAAACATGATCAGGGGAAAGTTAACCACTAGAAAGCCACAAACTTGTGATAGGTTAAAAGGTCATTGATTCACTTGTAGGAAAAGTAAATAGACAAAAAAATTTGTTTTTGTTTTGTTTGTAAGTTCCCTTTAATAATGTTAGAGAATCTATTAATTATATTGACTACGAACATAAAGAAATATACCTAATTTTCAATTAGAGTTCTATCCTTTAATAAGTTTCTACAAAAAACTCATATTTTCTACAAACGATGAGTACTCAAGATGAGTTGGTCCCACCTGAAGCACTAAAATCAACTTTTAGAGAATCACATAATCCAAAAAATATGAACTATATATATTCACCAGTCATTAGACCTTAACAAAAACCAAAATGGTTAGTACAAGATTAAATAATTTCCAAAAAGGATAATATTTTATAAAAAATTAAATACTAATATTAATCATAAAAATTGAACAATCATTACCAAAAGATTAAGAAAGACTATTTAATAAACAATTGTCCTTAAAATATTTATAAATAATCCCAACTATGTTCGAAACCCAATATTCAGATGGTTTTGATCACATAGTCTTCAATGAAAATCTTAACATTTATCTCCAAATAACATCAGATATTCTTAAAGTCTCATACTGTAGTGTAATTAACCTAATAACATATTCTATATAATTGGATAATCATTTCCATAAATAACTAAAATCACTATATGTCCACATTAAAAACATAGATTCCTCCAAATTAAAATTTCAACCATTAATCCAAAAATGATATACCATATTATTCTATTTTCCTTAATGATATAGTGTTCCCAAAAGAGATAATGTCTTCCAAAATAACCTTTATCACTTAATCACAAAATCATTTTCCTATACTGGGGATATCCATTTGATAAAACATGAGTTCCCAAAATCAACTTATTCATGATCCAAAAAATCATTTAGCCAGAAAAGAATAAGTCATACTAACCAGGGGTATCACATAGTCCAGTGGTAGGTGATAAATCCCAGTCTCACTTTGGTTGTGGTTTTGATTCCCATGGCCTTTCCGGATGCGATGGGTTTCACCCATCCTGTGGGTTTTCATTTTTATAAAACAATATCAATCTTATAAAATTATCAAAAATATGATAATTTATTCAAAAATAACCATAACCTGTTTTATCGTCAAATGTTATCTAATACCTTTCTTTTTGAATCCCAAAATTTAATAACCATTAATTACATAAAAAAAGATCACATGAACCCCTAAGGTTATCCATTATGTCCACAAAAGAAAAGATAATTATTTATTGAATAAAAGTATCACATATCAAACATCAGGGTTACACATAGCAGAAAATGTCTTCCAAAGAAATACCATTATCAAAATATCCTTTATACTTTTAAGGATTTCATCATCCAAAAATCTACCATAACCCTTTAATACCTTATATATCGACTTCTTAATCGTCCAAGGTTCTTCATGATTCATTAAGCACTCTTTTTCAACTTATTACGTAATACTCATTTCCTACAAACAAAATCGTCAATCATATCCTAAGATTCAATAATTTCAGAACATCAACTAAGAAATAATCCATACCATTAATTGGTCATTTTTAGTTTCCTCTTCCTCAATTAGAATTGAATTAGGTATTGGTAAAAAAAAATTGTATGGTCCTGATGATCCCATTTCTGAACCTTCTCCATAGGGAATATGTTTTTATTATGACCATGCAAATCACATTTAAAACATTCAATGGATCCTTCAGAACAAACTTCTTTCCCTTTCAAAGAGTAAACTGGATGCTTCCTTTTTCCATGGAAGTTTATTACTATATGACCTTTATTACCACATATGAAACATCTTCCCATCCCTTTGAATCATTTTCCTAGGTGTTTCCTTCCAATATTTTGACACATACGTTTTTTAGTATACTTACCTTTATGATTATTACCTGGAATTTCATAGGAATTTGTTTCTCACATATACAGTGCCTTACAAAAATCACCATGGTTCAGGTGGTCAATCATGACTCCAGATAGTTGGATGAGAATAACCACAATATATCTCATTGCATCTCCCATTTCATTTGGTTTCTTATTCAGAAAACCATCACTGTTTTCTTCACATCAATTGTTACTTTGGTTCCTGCTAGATCCATCCATTTACTAATACCAAAAAGGTTAGTGTGAGTATATCAATAAAATCATCATATAATTTCTTATGAGGATGGTAAACACTAATATTTACATATTCATGATATCTTAAAAAATTAAATATATCTAAAATAACTATGTATCTTTCTAATATAATAACAATTATGGATATGTCCCTTATGCTTAAATAACATTGTAACCTCAAAATTTATCTAAACCGACCTCTGATACCCACTCTAAGGACCCAACCTTAAACATTAAATAATCTTGAATTAAGTTGAATATTCACATTTATGATCTTTTATAGTTTATATCTTTATAGAATGAGGTTAGAACTTATACAAAACATCATGAATATTAAATTTAGAAACTTCTCCACAGTGTCATTTTTTTCATAAAATAAAAACTCTCAAAAGAAAAAGCAACATGCTTAGTTCTATGTTTTAAACAAAACGACTTTTCCTTGATCGCATCTGTGACCCTATTCCACCTTAAGTACTATGGAAAAAATTTCAAAAAAACATAGGATGAGAATAAAAATCTTAATAAGGGATACAAAAATAAGGACAACTGTTATTTTTCAAAACAACCTGTAAACCATGCATAATTAATCATAATGTAATAATTTTCACCTTAAAAAAGCAGTAAAATACATCAATGAATATAAGCTCATTTCGTACCTTTTTTGAAACAAAATGATTACTATAAATACCATATAAAACAACATATATCATATAATGGTATCTTGGGACATAAACATACTTAAATGGAATAACCATATGGTCGACTTCCACATATATCACTAAATGGAATTTCCATATAGCCGACATCAATACCCAATGCATTAGAGGTTATAACGTAACCACCCATCATTTGTTTATAATGAAACTACACATAATTTGGTTTATCATGTAACCACCAATCATTGGTTTATCACATAACCACCCGTCAAATGTCCAAGTACCATTATATAATGACAACACATAAAATATTGCAAATATCAACATTTCACTAATAACATTTCATTTGAAATCACAAGAAATAATTTTCAAGATATTGAAATAATCAATCCATTTCAAAAACCATTTTCAATTCCAAAACTCCAAAAAAGGAAATAAGGTATTTATTTTCCTTTTAAAAACATTAAGTCTTATAGAGGAATCCAAATAATGATTACGACAACAGAGAGGTCATTTCTGCTACAAATGTTATAAGTATTCCTTTTGTCATTTAATAAAATGCTTCATATAAAAAAGGATTACATTTAAATGAATTTAATAATAAACTAGTTGTATTATACACCATATAAAATAAGAAGGTATATATTATAGAAATATTCTTCAATGAAATGAGATTGAGATGAAGTCCCTTACGAAAAATTGGCAGCTTAACATGGTTACTTTAAAAATAAGAAAAGTAGTTGATAGGAGAGAAAATGTTCTCTCATCACTTTGAAATAAAATGGACAAAAATAAGGATATATAATTACATATCTCAATATATGAAAATATAAATTAAAAGAAATTACATAAAATAAGTATTTGACTAAAAGATGATGGTGAAAGGTTCCCTTACCTCGAGTCCAACTTGTCATGTATATTCCTTTTTCTTTGTGAAAAATAAAATAATGTTAATTTAAACATGATTCAGAACATTTTTCAAGATTATTATTACATTTCTATAACAATTATTTAATTATTTGAGTTCATATCATACATTTTGTCGATGTTCGGAACATGAGTAAAAAATAAACCTGTTATAATTACAAATTGTCTATGTGGTCAAAAGTACATTATCTCTCAAATGATATTCATGATTTATATATAATATATATAATATATATCCAGTATATATGTATTCATAATTGTCCATATAATTTGGATATAAGAAATGAAAAGCACCATTCATGGAGATAGTAAGTCGTATGTACGCATGAACGCTACTTACATTTCTTTTCCAAATTTAAAGGAATGATAAATAAATGATAAATATGTATATTATATTCAAGTATAATATATATTTCATATATGTTAAATATTTTCATTAATTACATCCTTTATATGTCCAATGTATAGCATTAACGAGTCTTATCACTTTGAAGGGACGATAGTCCACACTTCCTCAAATTAAATTTTCATATTTATACAACATGAAAAGCATAAAGGTTTGTTATAAATGAGAATTATGGAATCATAGATATGAAATAAATATCATAAATATCATATATAATTATAGTTCTATCATAATTTCCACCATAAGAGGTGGTAGGAGAATATTGAACAATCATCATTTCATGAGGCAGTGGTTCACTATCCTCAGAAACATTGTGTTCTATACCCATTAGACGGAGGTGTGTGTAAGTGTAGTTCAAATAATTCTCATAAAAACAACCTATGCTATTTTTTATACTTGTTTTGTTAAATTAAAAAATAATAAGAAGAACATTGGAAGTGGAGAAGGAAAAATAATGGAAAGAAACTTGAGAGAAGACGTTACCTCAAATCAGCTAACTTCTTTTGATTTGAGCCAAAGGAATCTATTCAATTTACTTATTCGTAGGTGAAGGATTATAGGAGGAATATAGGGATATTGGGAGCTTATTTGGGTAGTGTTTGGATGATCCAATGGGCTTGATAGGTGTGTGTAATGGGTTATAGGTGGTTACCTTTTATAAGGGGAGGAGGGGATTTTAAGAATGTTCGAAAGTATTATTTTATTATAATATTATTTTGGATTTAAAAAGGTACACAACGCATTAAATAAAAAGATAAGATTACTATTTTTTGAAAAAAAAGTCATCTAATATTAATTGGATAGGTTTTAAATAATTTTTAATCTTTATCTTTTTTATTTAACCATTTTTATTCTTACCATTTTATCAACCATTTAACACTCTTAAAATCAAAATAGTTACCTAAACATAAAAAATTTCCAATTAAAGAGTAAATAATAACAGTTTAGACTTATTATAACTATCTTTACGATTCATAGATATTTTTAATTTTATAATATTTAATAAAATAATTTATATTCTAAAATAATAATTATGTCAATTTTGACACTATTTATATCATTACTTTGTTTAAAATCAACAACAACTTGATTGATTCAAAAAAAAATCATTTATACAAATATAAAAAGTATATATCATCCATAAAATTCTTGGATGACATCAAAATAACCAAATTATATTTATTTTAACATTTATAATATCATTTATTTGAATCATTTTTTTAATTAAGCTATTTCTGCATCATTATTGTGTCATAATTAAAGTTATATATTTAATTTCTGAAAATATTAAATAAAATAACATTATTTATGAAATATTTTTATCTTTATAATTATTATTTATAGACCAAAATATAACCTATATAACTGAATATATATATTTTTTTACTAAAGGATATTTGTTTATGTTACATTTTATTTCTCATTAAATTAATTTTTATAAAATGCAGTTTTCACATACAAGTGGCTCCATGGGGTCCCAAAATCGACCCAACGATTCCCACGGTCCGACTTGTATTAGTAAATTGGGTTGGGAATTGTGTTAGGGTAATTGAATGTTATTAATACATTATTGTTTTAACCTTATTTACAGGATATACCCTTTAACCATGATGAATAAAATGTTTCCAGAAGTTACTATTCATAATTTCTAAAAATACAAGTTACATGTTTACAAAATTTTGATCTCCATATTCCATATCCAGAATCCATTTTTCCAAATTCAAAACAAAAAATTTGAAGAAATTAATTTAAAAATAATTCTCATTCTCAAAACCAAAAAGCGTGTTTTTAAGAACTAAAAACAACCAAAATATTGTCATGTGTTTATGCCCAATTTCAACGTGAAATTACATTAAATGAAAAAAATTGGATTTAATAATAAAAATATAATCTAATTACACTTAAATAAAAATTAAAAGGGTTGTTTGTTCATGTAAATAAATTAGATTAAAAGGCATTTTAGAATTAAAATGCATTAATTTTATCTATTCATCAAAAAATAAACTTTATCATAAAAATACCAAAATTTTCACAAAGTAAATGTTGATGTCCCTATTATAAATAAGAAGTTAATTTTGTGAAATGGAACATATAAAAGTGAAAAAATCTAAATTTAAAAAGGTTTCCCTATTAAAAGGCGGTAAATCAGCGTTTTAAAGAATATTAGAGTATTTAATGCCTAAAATCAGATTCATTATTATTTTAATCCTATAAAATTTATTGTGTAAAAGAAGAAAAATTTAAGAAACAGGTGTAATAATATTGTTGTTTGTTTTTTCATTTTCTCCAATACAGTGTCTATGCGTTAACTACTATTTAATATAATAATATTACTATATTATTTTTCGGTATAACTCAAAGTTGTGTGCATCTTATGTTTTCAAAGAAACCCATTATTTCATGTTGAGTACTCTATCGGACATAACATCCCCTTTAATGTAAAATTAATATTTAATTCACAAATATTAATAAATATGAAAATGTAATATTCTTTATTTAGCTGGGATGTTACAATTGATATGCATATTTCCTAACAGGTATTGTATTCTTCATGTTATGCCTTCTTTACTCTCTTACTTGGATTTATATCTTGCCCTTTTCTTATGTATGTAATCAGGTTATCCCATGAAATGATATGTACAGAGGAACGTTGTGGTCATGTAAAATAACTTTTCAATTAAGATGTAGTATTTTATGTCTTAAGTTGTATTGTAATGTTCCCAATTTCCCAAGACACTAGGCCACTTGATCATCAGAGTTTTCTTAAGTGCATTTTTATGTAATGAATAATGTTATGTGTTTAATAAAGCGCATGGTTGTTATATGAAATAATAAAAAACGTATTTTAAATATAATGATATACTGTTATACTAATGTAATAACCTATATACATCTCTTTTTTCCGTCAAATGGGAAATGAACCTATCATTCGTGTGCTTGGAGGACTTCCACCTTGCAAACTGATGTGATGCATTTTCGATCACCATTTCTAATGGATGGATACTATGATGAATTTACTATATATACATATGGAATTCCGGAAATATTTATCATTATGGACAGATATTATATCATCTAATTTTTTAACATTCCATCCATTGAAAACACTACCAGAAATGGTGGAATGGGAAGTTCTTAGGTTTTATCAGTGCTAATCAAAACGTGATGATAAAATTTGGTCTTTTATGAGTGCTAGGAAAACAAATGATAAATATACCTTTTATTAGCATTAATATTAGTGCCGATAATGTTCCCCCCTTTATCAGAACAGAAAAGCGTTGAAAAAAATATGACTTTATCAGCGCTATTATTAGCGCTGATAAAATTATTTAATGGATTTTTTTAAATTTATATAAAAATAGATTAATTATATTAAAAAATATGGTTTATATGTATACATTAAATAAAAAACTCATGTTTATTTAGTTTATCATGTTTATGTTTTATTTATGTTTTTATGTTTATTAGTTTTAGATATATATTTATTATATAATTTTTATGCTATTTTTTATAATATTATATATAAATTTATTTTAAT
The DNA here is from genome assembly GCA_963277665.1 of Viscum album. Taxonomy (NCBI): domain Eukaryota; kingdom Viridiplantae; phylum Streptophyta; class Magnoliopsida; order Santalales; family Viscaceae; genus Viscum; species Viscum album. The sequence continues at coordinate 585,429,688 of OY728120.1, forward strand.
ATATATATATACACGCAGGAAATTACTTATTAAATATATACATATATTTAAATAAATTTATGTTTCCAAATGAATTTTTCAATTGATGCATACATTTTTCTCATGAATATATGTTCATTGTTTACCCTAATTTTTGCTATATATACTATACCACTATATATACTTGGTTTATTAATTTATTCAATATATATATATAAATCTTTATATTCTTATAAATACTTAAAATCATGATAAATATATTTTAATAAACAATAAATGTATTTATTATATTTAAAAATATAAATATTTAGGTATATATAATTATTTACTTTTTAAATATATTATATATAATTATAATTATATATAACTAATTAATTATAAATATGTATAAATAATTATAAAATTAGAAGATATTTTTTTAGATGATAAATATATATTTATGAATATCTTTTGAATATATTTATTTATAAATATATGTCTTTAATAAAAATATAAATATACATAGACACATACATATATATATATATAGTTATGAAATTAAAATTAAGAATAATATATCAATTTATGTTTATATACATTTAATTATAATTTAAAATATAAAATTACTTATATATTTAATAATAATTTATACACAAACACAAACACACACACACACACACATATATAATTATAATTTCAATTATTAAATTATAATAAATATATTAATTATATATATTTATTAAATTAAAAATTTAATAAATACATAGGTTATAATTTTATAATTATGAATAAATGGTATGTTTTAACAGTGCTAATTAATAAGAACTAATAAATCATCTGTTTATCATTGGTTTTTTAACACTGATAATGACCCAACTTTTATCTATGCTAAAAAAGTGATGATAAAGTCATGTTTTATTAGCGATTTCAATTATAATCATGATAATCCATTATTTTAAGAGTGAATTTTTAGAGATAATATATATGGACCTTTATCAGCATTAAAAAGGTAGTGATAAATGCATTTTTATCAGCACTTTTAGTTTTAGCACTGTTAAAACATACTTTTATTAGTGATTTTTATCTATCACTAATAAAAGTGTCACCGGGTTTTATAAATTAACCCATACTTTCTCCTCCTCCCTCGCACCCTCAAGATCTTATGAAAGCCAATCCATGCCGCTACCGCTGTCGCCAATGCCGCCGCCGTTGTAGCCTCCTCTCATACCTCCTCTCCTCCCTCCTCCTCCTCCTCATCCGCTGACTTCTCCACCGTCGCAAACTGAGAAAATCAGTGCGTCACTCCACCACTATGAACCAATATTGGTTGCTAACTCCTCCAACAACGGCTCTCCTCCTTTGTGCCTCTCTAGTATGAGGTACATTAATCTTGAATTCCCTATACATGCGATGAAATTTTATTTTATAGGATGAATATGCTAGGTAATTGACCCTACCAATTCATGGGCCCATTTTATATTATTTGGGGATGAATATAATCTCATGTAGGGGGTATGAGTTCGTCAACAACCAATGAATCTCGGACGGTCAATTCCATACACAGTTACAATGTATAAGTGGGGGGAGCTCATTGGCCTTGGGAGCATAGGATGTGATGAACCATTGTAATTACCGTGACCATTTTTTATACAACCCTTATTCTTCTCCTAATAGTCCCCTAAAAAAACATGTATCGTTTAACAAAAGTAGATGGGTTTAACTCATTTCCTTGTAGTAGTGTGATTTGGTTTCTAGAATTGATGGAAAGCTGATCTGTTATGTGTATTTAGCTGGTTATTTTTCATGTTAGTTCCCATGCATCCAAAATATGTTCCCTATGTCAATTAATAGTTCCTATATGGAACAAAATCAGATTAAAACACATAAAATCTTCTTGATATTCACATGGGATGAAAAGGGCTCCAAGATTGATCATTTTCCAATAGATCACACTCCTAATGTTGAAAAGTTCTATTATTATTCCTGGATCTTCTCATACCCAAATCATTAATTGTAAAATACTATATCCATTATTAAGGGTCCTCCAATAGCTGATTATAGAGAGTTATAGGGGAGTATAAAAGATTCCTTTAGGTTGGAAAATGGGATTACACCATGGAAGAACATTGTTTATAAAATAAAAAAGATGTGGGTTAAGATCTGGGGTTTATCCCCACAAAATACTAGTTTCAGCATCCTGACAAAAGCTACTCAACCATCTTCATGAGTTTCTATACCCTTAGTGGTTGAATATCCCATTGCTTGGAGGTATTGGGAAACAAAGATGAATTATATGCACATTGATAAGATTTTCATCTTCCTTTGTGGGAATGAATCATTTTCACTGGGTATGGTGGTATATCAAAACCTAAAATAATTTATCACATGTAGTGGGCTGATTTTTTGTAATATTACATTCAGCAGATTGATCCCTTTATTCCTTAACACTATGGTCAATTATTACTTCCAATTTGGGTACCTGAACTTTTGAGACCATTAAAAACATATTTATGATAACAATAGTGGTTCATATGGGACTGAAATGGTAGATATTTTAGTTCCATATGAATCTAGTGATATACCTTATTCTTTAAAATTTGTGTCTCAGAAGTGCCCTTCCAAGATTTATTAATGATGCTATATTATTCCTTGATGATTAGTGTTTTATTTGTATTTTTTTGGGAAATGGGTAGTAGGAATCATGAGGAATCAATGAATCTATTGGTCCCTTAAATGGGGAGTAGGAATCATGATTTGTTCTTGTTTTGGATTCATGATAGTTGTGCGAAATAGTTAATAGTGGGATATTTTAATGATTTAATTTAGAATTGGTGTTGGTATTTAATTTATTAGAAATGTGTTAATATTATATTTTTTGGATATAGGTTAGTATTGGATTTATTTGTAACATGTTGGTGATGGATTTATTGTAAAAAATGCAATAAAACAATGTTTTATAATCCAGGATATTGATAATTGTTTTTTTCAACATTTATTGATTATTGGTGTTGGATTTATTATCAACAGATGATTGTTTATTGGATATTGTACTGGAAGTATATGCATGAAATGATATATGGATGTTCTGAATGTTTTTATAAAATAATTATTTGATATTTTTTGGAATTTATTCTTTAAGATAGGATGATGATGTTCAAAAGAACAATTTTAGAATTTAGATAATGCAGTGGAGTTGGACGGAGTTTATTTGATAAATTTCAAAAGTTGCATAAAATACCACAGAATGTGTATAAGTGGTACATTGTGAGTATAGTTCCTAGAAAATGAAAAATTCATAATAATACATGTATATATAAAATTATGAAGGCCACATTTTAAATGAAATGGAAAATTATGGACACCTTAATAATGATTGATGAAGGTCACATGTACCAATGTGTAATTTTCTTCCAAAAGAGAATATGATGTCATATAGAAGGCCGATGGAGTTTTTCATGGTTTTAGGAAGAAATTATAGATATTATACATATAGAATATATGTAACATCCTAAAATCTTAATTCAATCATATAAATATACATCATTCTATGGGTGGTTTTATAAGGAATAATTCACACCATGTAGAGGTACCCAAGAGATTTAAGATCCAAGGTTTTTTGAAGGTGACTAGTTGATCACACTATAGGAGATAGAATATCAATATTCATGAACCTTTTAATATGAATAAAGAAAATTCCATTTATATGTAAGTTTTTTTCATGTAATGGTAATAATTGCCACACTAAAAGGAGAATTTGTAAGAGTTATTCATGTATTGGTGAGTTTATACATTTCGTGAAGTGGATTAGGAAGACCTTGGTGGTTCTATTGTCTTCCTTCTCAATACCTTTTCAATCGAATCAGTAATTCATAATATATGTTTCCCAAATTATTTCTGAATAATATCATGTTTTCCTAATTTCCCAAGTGTATATGTATAAATAAAACTTCATTATGATTTGTCCCATGATTAACCCATGAACTAAGTGACAAACCATACTAGTTCCCATCACTAAGTTCCCCAAACAACCCAAGCCCCGTACTATAGTTTAAAATAATTGATTCATTCTTGATCTCCTCTAATCAATAATCTCATATGAGTATCTATCATCTTTTAGTGCAACTCATCCACTTATGCGCACACAGAAAACAAACCACCTCTACTACGAGTTATGTTCACTTACACACAACTCCCAATGTGCACCAATAACTTCCATCACTACCAATGCATTAGCATGAAAATATCTCATTTTCAGCTAAATATTGACACCCAAAATCATTTCCAATAACTCTAATATATGCTCACATCATTAATCCTAAAAGAATAACTCATGGACCTTTCCATTAATAATATTGTTATCAATAGTAATCTATTTCCCTACAAACAAATTTAAATATAATTTCAATTCAATGTTATAAAAATTTGTTGTAAAAAGGTTTTTATTTTCACTTATATTTATCACATTATGATCTTTTTAAATGTAGTAATATTTTAGTCCCAATTTATATGTTATTATGATATGTTTTATTTTGGAAAATGAAAATTATAATATTCTATGATTTCTTAAGTTCGTTTTATATGATTTTTTTGAATTATTTATGAAAAACATTATTTTCCATTTCAAGAATTCTTCGCACTACTTGTCCTTTATCTCCCCAATCCCTCTTCTCTTATTAATTTCTTATAGGTATCTCTTTCTCTTAGGAACTTGAATTAATTTTTCATTAGGATTTAAGGCTTTAGGTTTTTTGAGTGATTTACATGGAAGGTGACATGTTGTTTATTGGTTACCATTATTTTTAAAGTTGGTATTTCATTTATCTGCCTTTATTTTATAATTCATGGAATGTGTATAGTTTATAAATTTATTTTCAATTAAAGTATAGTAATGTATCGGTTCTTGGGTGAAAATATTAATTTCTAGCTTAAATTTTAGGCTTGACATAAGGGGGTTTTCATTATAATTTCATGTATTATTTTAAATTAGAATAATTATCCTGAAAATCATATTTGAAAAGGTTTATAGGTCCATTTAAATGTGTTTATTGTAAATTTAGGTCTTATACCTTTTTTGGTTTTTCAAAGGAATTTTTTATGTCCTTGTATATTGTTTTGGAATGAAAAATAGATTTTTTTCAAGTGATTCCAAAATCATTGAAATGATGTGACTTTATAGAAGGGGAGTGAGAATGTATTTACTAATTTTGTTTTCACGTGATGACCTATATTTCACTTTAAAATGTAAATGGTTTATTTCTCATGTGACCCATAATTATTTCACCAATACTTGTTTCACCAGTTATGGGATATTGATTATTTATATGATGGATGTATGGTGTGAAAAGGAGATGTTATATGTGAAGGTGTTGAAGGTGAGGCGTGAGCCAATTTTTTTGGTAATTATCTTGATTTATTTCTCACCTCCATGTCTGTTTTTTATAGTAACTTGGGTGTCTAGGAGGGAGTTCTTGATTTATTCAACCCTAGTTGGTACACACACTTCTATGGTCCCACAAGTTGTGTTTAAGTCGAGGATAGTGGGAAGGCCCCATTATGATGTGTTAAGTATGGATTAATTGGGTGGATCATGTTATTGTGGGATGAAACATATATCATATGTTGGTCTATGTATTTATAGTGCTATTTTGGATCATTACACACTAGTACCAGAGTATATCCCATGACATTTTGTTCCTTTATTGACGGTTCTATATAGAGGATTAATTTATTATATTGATTACATCCCCGTCATGATTATTTTATTAGTGTAACTATTAATATTGGTTTTATTTAATATTATATTTTTCATTGATAACATGGTTCCCTTTTTCATTGTGAATTTATTTTCTATAGTTGATATGGGTTCTTTATGAGATAATGAATGTCTTATTTTCAAGTTGAAAACAAATTTATGTATTATGAGACAGGTAGTAACTATATTTACTACTAATGTATTGGATAAAAGATAATATATCATGATATAAAATTATAATGTGAATAGGTTAGTACGTTTATAGGTTCAAAAAGGGTGAGTGTGATTGCGTTAAGCTATACTCTTAATAATACATGTGAATAAGTTAGCAAGTTTCTATGTTCATAGGTGAGTGTGACAGTGTTAATATATAATCTTAAATTTAAATGTGAATAGGGTTTTAAGTAGCTAGTGGGGGGGGGGGGGTCACCAGAAAATGAGTTCACCCACTAGTGATGGGTTGAATAGTCCATAAGGTTGATGGATGGAACACTGAAAACTATTTATCAGAGCTAAATTTGGGGTTTCATGAGACATATAAGGAGTGTGGCTATCAATGGTATGCATTTTCTAGAAAGAGGTAAGTGACAATGACATCAAGTTATTTTTTAGGGGTTTAATTTTAAAATTATTCAAGTGTTTTGAAATGTTTCTTAAAAAATTATATGTGTTCAACAAACCATTTTTTGGTTTTAAATTGGTTTAATATGGTTTAAAAAAATAATTGGGGTTTTGAGAAAGGATGTTTGGAACAAATTGGTTTATTTTAAAAATGGTTTCTTATTTGAAAGACGTTTTTTTGTAATTTGTTTTTTTAATGGGATTTAATCTATGATTTTATAAATTGTTTTCAAAGGAGATTAAAAGTCTATAAATTTTTTGTCCTTGTTTAGTTTTTATATCAATGTTTTGGGTATTTATTTTGTTAAATATTAATATCACCGAATAAAATAGGATGGATATGAATAAATAAAGGATGATGGACAATCATATGATAAAATAGTATAAAGATGGAGTGAAAGAGTTCTTCAATTTTTCCAAATATCATGCATATGATCCTTCTCAAATCTAATGTCCATGTTTACACTGTCGTTATTCAAGACAAGTTAGTCCAGCAGAGTTGGAAGAACACTTGATATATCACAGAATTGATCAAAGTTATAAAATTTAGAATAATCACAGGGAAAAAGTGAATATAGCTAGGGACTGGGATAAAACAACATTTTATGGATCATTTGATATGATTAAATTCTTGGAAAATGAAGAATATTGTATCAAGGATTTGATTAAAGATATGCATGATGAAGAAGATCATATTATGGAAATGACAGGGATAGTTTAAGATGAGAATCATGATTTCCCAAAAGTGTTTTGAGCATTTAAAGAGTTGTAAAAAGATTCCATTGTATGATGGTTGCACTAAATATATAGCATTGTCATCCATACTGATGCTATATAATTTGAAAGTAGGAAAAAAATGGAGTGACGTCAGTATTAATGAATTACATGCTCTCTTGAATTACATGCTCCGAAAATAAAATGAGTTCTCTAGAAGAACATATGATGCAAAAAAAGTATATGCTCAATGGGTATGATCTCCAAAAGAATACACACTTGTCCAAATGAATGTATATTGTTTCTCAAGGACCCAAAATCACTTCAAGAATGCCCAAATTGTGGTGCATATTAACAAAAGAAAGATGAATACAGTCCTACAAAAGTTGCGTGGTACTTTCCAATCATTACATGGTTTAAGTACCTATGTATAAGTGAGGATACAGTAGGGAAATTGATGTGACACACAGACAGAAAAAATAATTATGGAAAACTACAACATCCAGAGGACTCTCTTTAGTTGAATGAGTATTGATCATGAATATCCTGACTTTTTAAACAAGTCGAGAAACCATCATCTTGCATTATCTACATGCTGGAGTGAATATTTTTGGTTTTCAAAGAAACACTCATAGTTCAGGGATATTTTTGTTGGTAAATTATAACTTTCCACCGTTATTATGCCTGAAACTGAAACACATCTTGTTATCTATGCTTATATTAGGACAAAAAAACCAAGAAAAGATATTGATGTTTAGTTGGCTCCATTGATTGCATATTTGAAATTATTGTGGGATTCAGGTGTTACGATGTATGATTCTTATAGAAATGAAGATTTGACGTTGAGTGTTATGTTTTATAGGATGATAAATGACTTTATAGCTTATGGAAATTTGTTAGGATATAGAATTAATGGAAATATTGGGTGTCCCATTTACGAACAAGTTACACAATCAATTTGGATGAAATAATCATAGAAAACTATGTTTCTTGAATATCTTAGATTTCAACCCTGACGAAATAAGTACCGATGTTGGATGACATCATTTGATAGATGTTCAGAAAACCTTACACAACCATCTCCACTAACAGGTTATCAATGTTTTGAGAAATTTAATGACGTAGAGATGGATTTTGGTAATTATTTTTTGAAAAACCATTGGAAAAACAGTTGGAAAAAGAAATCATTTTTTTAATTATCATACTAGAATTTTGTGAACATCAGGTATTTTCTTGATGTTATGCATGTTGAAATTTTTTTTTGTGATAGTGTCCTGAAAACATTTCTAAATTCACCCCATTAAAAAATAATGGAATTAAGGCTAGGTTGGACATGGTTGACATGGGAATATGAGAAGAGTTTGCACCAGTGAAGGGTGAAAAATGAACATTTCATCCTCCTACGGCATAAAGTGTTTCTATGTAAATGATATATCATTTTTTCATCATCTGGAATGACGTAAATGTTCCAAGAGCACTATAGTTTAAAGATATTATCAGAAATTATTATGGCTATAGGGAAAGGAATCAAATACGATATTGGTTGGAATAGGTGGGGCCAACATGTTAACCCTAACCAGTCCATGTTCAGTAGTTACATTGGAATCGGCAATCAACAATGTGTGGAGATTGATGTATCTTTGGGGAACCATGTTGTGGCTGAGATTAAGACACTGATGTGGTGAGATATAATGGTAAAATTATGATATCATTTTTTTAATTTACTAAAAATTAAATAATGAAACATTGAATTACACTTCATCATCTCTTACAGGGTCCATTTATAGTACATAAAATGAAAAAAGACTATGTCCTAAGGGTTTCTGGATAGATTCACAGGGTTTTCACACAATTTTAATGAAATATATTCTTAATAGCGTTGAAGGGAAAAAACTGAACCAACATCTTATTTATGTAGAGCTGATAACCCAGGCATCATGGGATGTGTTTACTGACCGTCGTATGAAGCAGTATTTTTAGGTACATTTTTCTATGGTAATACATTGTATGATGGTATGTGTATTCATCACTTTGATTGAAAATTTTTTATTTATGAAAGAACAACAATGTGTAGAAAATAATCCATGGGAATCAAAACCGGGGTATCCCAACCATAAAGCAAGGATAACATACACATCAACTAAAAATAATAGGTACATATTTTAAATCTACCAGAATACTTTTATGTGATATAAAACAACACAATAGCTATGTTTTTTTTGTTTATATGAAAATTAAAGTGTCCAAATCCACAACCACTTCCATCCCATACCATGTACTTTGGAAGGAGGCATTTGTAACTAAAGATGGAAAACTAATAGATGAAAACACACAAAAAGTGTGAGAAAGATGTGTAAGTATTAAATAATAATTATTTTTATTTAAATATCTATTATATAACTACAATTACTTATTTTCCTATATTTTCTATCTGACATAGTCACACGAATCAACATCACTCACACCAGATGAAGGTATAGTTATAGTGGCTTTAAAGCAGCCAAAAGAGTATAGTTCGGTCATAAGTGTGGGTTTTGGGGTGACACCCTGAATATATTTTGAGAAAAAAACAATCGTAGGTTTAAACTATGGAATTGCAAAATATTAGAGAAACATTATCTATGTTTCAAGAATAATTTCAATACTAGAGAGAGTTGAATGCAAGTTTTATGGGGGAGGAAAAGACAAGAAACAACTTATGAAAAACCTATGCATGAAGATCCCACCCCACACCACCATTTTTGAGGTGAGAAATTACCTTAAAACAATTCTTCACAGAGGTTGTCAATTTTATAATTGTTATTTATGTGAAATATGAATCAGATAGACACTAAACATTGACACCATTCATATATTGATATTCTATAAGCTGAAAATGGTAGTGATTTATATCTATCAAAACCCACCCATAGCCTTGTAGTGATGGGTACAATGTTCAATATACAAACAAATTTCTCTAGAATAATCCACTTCTGATAGATCATGTCCGAGTGTCAGTTACTATACCCCTAGAGATGAGCACCGAGCTACCTATTCCAATTTATGAGGCAGGTATTCAAACGGTCGAACAAGATCCAGGAACATTCCTTGCATGGCCATCACATATTGTAAAAAACATGTCTACAATGAGGTATTATTTTCTAATTTAATTTCAACTAAACCATAACCATTTAATGAAAAGAGGTATGAACTAATGCAATTATTATAGATGGAAAAAGGGAAGGGGTGAAATTAAAGGCCTATTCAAAACCATATAAAGGATCAACCAACTGATAAAAATGCTCTACCCATAGAACCTTAACCCCCTTCTATATCCACATTTATTATAATTTAAGGCTCATGTACGTGAATATGAAGTTGAAAGATGGTGGTAATCACATAATTTATTTTAAAGAAAATATGTATAAAGGGGAATATACAGAAATTATTGGTGTTGAGAGTGAAACTAAAATCCATGAATATGATTTGTTATATGGCACGGTTGTAAATGTTTACATGAGGTATGTTTTTAGGATTTGATTTTCCAAAAGATGATATACTGTGATAATTATGACTGAATACATTTCATATTTTTTGCATGTGTATATATGATAAATAATTAAGGAGATTTCACTATGAATAAAAATTTTGACTCGTTAGTCCCCACATCACCTCTACAGAACCAGAAGGCATAACTTCCCCAAAACATGGTGAAATAGTGGCAGGACCGCTCAAATAATTTATTAACAAAAGTAGGGTTGACATACTCTTCTTTAATACAAACAATGCATTGGTAAATCTCTAAAATTTATTCATATAAAATATATTTTAAATTCATTAGTTAGTTATTCTTTTTTTTGTTCTTAGGTGGGATTGGATGATTATTTCCATCAATTTGGATACTTCAAAGATTTATTTTCTGGATTCAATGCATGGATATCCAACAAACTGACCACAAATAATGGAGTTTTTGAATTTGTGATAAACTATATTCAAAATTTTATAACTAAACATATAGTTATATAATTTATATTATCTTTTAATTAGTATTCTATTATAATAGGGTGGTGTGTGAATATCTTCAACATCATGGAATGAGGACGGGGGAAAAGGACAAGAAACATGACAAATACTACGAATGGATACAAATTAGGGTATATATAATAAGATTTCACTATCCAAACACTTATAAAAAATTACTTAATTTTCTCAATGTTTTTGTAGTTCCCAAAACAAACAAACAAAAATGACATTGGTTAGTATGTCTTTAAATTTATGAAAGAGATCACATTCCAGGAACAAAATAATAACCCAAAAGAGGTATTTTCGAAGACAATTTCTATTTCATTTAAAATACTTATTAATACCTTTTGTATTTTACTTTTTAGTGATAACATGACTACCGAAAATAGTCATATTCAAAAGATAATATAGATATGCTTAGAAATAAATAGTCAATATACCTGATGGAAAATGGAAAAATATAGAATAAAGATGGTAAACTTATTAAATAATTTCAACATTAATAATATTATATTCCTTATCTTTCCCTTTATTTTAGTGTAATGTTGTGATTATTATGGACAAAATGCTCCACTAAAAATCATGGCCGTTGGTGGTCCTTATTTGCGCACTAAATGAATTGAATGTTTATTGGTTTTTTAAAAGAAATTGGTGGTCCTCATTTACAGTGTATGTGTGTTTTTGATAGTCCAAAAAATATAACATGCATCCCGAAGGGGTTTCCCCATACCTTTATTTTCTTGTGAAATATGGAGACATAACAGGAACATTATCATACTCCACTATTCTCATTTTCAACAATGAGAATGGATTTTTTCCAAAAAAACATCGATTCAATCTACAACATTGCCAGTTCACCTGTTAATCGGCGTGATGAAGAACTAATTGTCAGGTAATTATTCAAAGGTCCAGAATATATTATAGTTGGTTCATCACTAGGCCGGTTAATTCTATGATACAGAAGGAGGATGTTTTTAATTGTTAACTATACAACAATCTGTGGGTTTTCCATAATCCTTCTAAACTGGGTAGATTGGGCATATTGAGCAGATCAGGACTCATTTTTAGGTTTCAGAGGCAATAGTGCATTGATTTCTAGGAGTTAAAAATTTCTTAAAATTTGTTCTGATACATTAGGTCAACGATCCATGAGTCATTTTTGACATGTAGGAATCAACCGCACCTGGATCTGATGCACAATTTCATCTATATGACTCCAAATGTGTCTTTATTTGAAATTGACATTAATTCATGTAAAAAAACACAACTGACATACTGAAAATTGATGAAATGCATTCTGATTGTTTTGATACATTAGGACCATGATCAAATAGTCATTTGTGACGTGTAGGAATCATCCTCACCTCAATCTGAAGCACGGTGTCACCGATATGACTCCAAATATGTCTTGTTATTTAATATTGACATCAATTCATGTAAAAAAACACAACTCACATACTGAAAACTAATCAAATTTATTTGTATTATTTTGATAAATTAAGACAATGATCCATGAGTCAGTTGTGACATGTAGGAGTCAACCCCACCGTAATCTGATGCACCATGTGATAAGAATGAATAAAAGTGTATATTTCGAGTTTAATATTGACATTTTAGTTCAAAAATTGCCACTCACTAAAAACAATAAAAACATGCCATGAATATCTTCTAAATTAAGGACAATGATTCGTGAGTCTTTTGTGACATTTATCGAGAACTCTCAAATCAAAATGACACAAGATGCGATTGGTATGATTCAAATTGCATGTTTTCTGTTTGAAATGACATTTTAGTAAAAAAAACAACTAACATACTGAAAATTGAGAAAATGAATTCCAATTGTTTTGATACTTTAGTAAAAATATATATCAGTTATTTTTAATGTGTAGGAATCAACCAAACATCAATACAATGTATGATGTCAGTGGTATAACTCCAAATGTGTCTTGTTATTTGAAATTGACATTAATTGAAGTAAAAAAACTGCTGGCATACTAAGAAATGATCAAACAAATTTGGATTGTTTTGATAATTTAGGAAAACAATACATGAGTCGTTTTTGATTTGTAGGAATCAACCCCACAAAAATTTGAAGAATCGTGTGACCGGTATGACTAAATGTCCAATCAGTTTAAAATTTACAATTTAGTTCAAAACGTGTCACTCAATAAAAGAAAAATAAACGTGCTCCGATTTTCTTCCATATACAGTATATTAATCCGTAAGTCCTTTTTGATGTGTATGAAGCAGTCTCAAGTCAAACCAGTGTAAGATGTGACCAATATGACTCAAATTTCATGTTTTCCATTTGAAATGACATTTTATTAAAAAAACAAAAATTATATACTGAAAACTAAGGAAATAATTTCTGATTGTTTTCATACTTTAAGAAGAGAATATATCAGTCATTTGTGACATTTAAGAAGCAACAAAACCTCAATCTGACACACGGTGTCACTAGTATGACTCAAAATATGTCTTGTTATTTAAAATTGACATTAATTCAAGTAAAAAACACAAATGGCATACTAAAAACAATGAAAATTAATTCAGACTATTTCGATACATTAGTAAAATGATCCATGAGTCAGTTGTGATGTGTAGGAATCAACCCCATCTCAATCGGAATAACCATGTGACCAGTATGACTAAAAGTGTATGCTATCAGTTTTAAATTTTTATTTTAGTTCAAAACGTGTCACTCACTAAATACAAAGAAAACATGCTCTCATTGTCTTCCAAATTAAGGACTACAATTTTAATGTCATTTTTTGACATGTATGAAGTAGTATCACATCAAAACAACACACGATGCGACTGATATGACTCAAATTTCATGTTTTCAGTTTGAGATGACATTTTAGTAAAAAAAATGACATACTAAAAAATATGGAAATGCATTCTGATTAATATTATACATTAGGAAAACAATATATCAGTCATTTGTGACATGTAGGTTTCAACTAAACCTCAATAAAACAAACGATGTCATCGGTATGACTCCCAATGAGTCTTCTTATTTTAAATTTACAATAATTCAAGTATAAAACTGACATAATAAAAACTAGGAAAATTCATTCATATTGTTTTTATATTTAGGGAAAATGATCCTTGAGTCAGTTGTGATGTGTAGGAATCAACCAAACCTCAATTTGATGAAAGGTGTGACCAGTATGACTAAATGTGTCCACTATATGTTTAAAATTGATATTTTAGTTCAAAATTTGTATCTAACTAATAATTAAGAAAATGTGCTCCATTTGTCTCTCAAATTAAGGGAAATGATTCATCATTAGATTTTGAAATTTACTATGAAATTTCACATCAACCCGATGTATGATGTGTCTGGTATGACTCAAATTGAATGTTTCTGATTAGAAGTAACATTTTAGTAAAAAGTCACAACTGACATACTGAAAATAGATGAAATTAATTCTGATTGTTTTGATAATTTTGGAAAATGATACATCAGTCATTTTTGACGTTTATGAATCAACCAATACTCAATCTGACGCATGGTGTCACTGCTATGACTCCAAATGTGTCCTTCTATCTAAAATTGACATTAATTCAAGTAAAAAAACAAAACTGACATACTGAAAACTAATAAATTTCATTTTTATTGTTCTTATATTTTAGGAAAGTGATCCATGAGTCAGTTGTGATGTTTAGAAATCAAATCCTCCTCAATTCTATGAATAGTGTGACAAGTATGAATAAAATTAACTACTATGAGTTTAAAATTGACATTTTAGTTCAAAACGTGTCACTCACAGAAAACCAAGAAAACATGCTCCAATTGTATTCCAAAATTATGGAAAGTTATTTTTAAGTCCTCTGTGATGTGTATGAAGTAGTATCATATCATACCGACACATGATGCGGCCGATATGACTCAAATTTTATTTTTTTGGTTTGAAATTACATTTTAGTGAAAAAAAATGCTGGCATACAGAAAACCAAGGGAATGAATTCAAATTATTCTTATGCTTTAGTAAAATGATCTAGAAGTCATTTATGTTGTTTAGGAATCAAACTCACCTTAATATGATGCACGGTGTCACTGATATGACTATAAACGTGTCTTGTTTTTTAAAATTGACATCAATTCAAGTAAAAAAACAACAAACATAATGAAAACTGAGAAAACACATTCTGATTGTGTTGATATTTTAGTAAAATGATCCATGAGTTATTTGTGATGTCTAGGAATCAACCCCACCTCAATTGGATTAATAGTGTGACTAATATGACTAAAAGTGTCCGCTATCAGTTTAAAATTGACATTTTAAATCAAAATGTTTCACTCAATAAAATCCAATAAAATGTGATTCATTTGTCTTCCCAAATAATGACAACAATTTTTAAGTCCTTTATGACATTTATGAAGTACTCTCATGTCAAAAAAACACATGATGCGACCGGTATGACTCAAATTGCATGTTTTCGGTTTGAAATGACATTTCAGTAAAAAAACAACTAATATACTGAAAAATAAGGAAATGCATTCATGTTGTTTTGATAGATTTGAAAAAAATCCTTTAGTCATTTCTGGCATGTAGGAATCATCACTACCACAATACAATTCACGATGTCACTGGTATGACTCCAAATGTGTATTTTCTTATTAAAAATTAACATTTTTAATGTATTATTCATATTAATGTTTAATGTATTTATTTATAGTATTACTAATGTAATATTTTTTTCTTATATAGGTGGAAACTTTTTCCGGAGTTGGGATGATTTTTTTGGTGACCATTACCATTAGCGGACATTTTTTGGAGGGGACAAAAGACGTCAAAAGTGAAAACATTAATGTTTTTAACTGTTTGTTTAATATTTTTAAATGTAATTTTATAAAATATTGTTCAAAATGTATATTGAAGTGTTTTTTATATACCATGAGTGAATATTTTTTATTCATTATTTCAATTCAATTTATACAGCATCGTTTTCCAAAATGTTGTGTACGCTACTTGTTTTTTTTTCATTT
Source organism: Viscum album (assembly GCA_963277665.1). Taxonomy (NCBI): domain Eukaryota; kingdom Viridiplantae; phylum Streptophyta; class Magnoliopsida; order Santalales; family Viscaceae; genus Viscum; species Viscum album. The sequence goes on from OY728120.1 coordinate 585,445,731, forward strand.
GTATCGTGTATGTGGTTCTTTTGTATATATTTATACTTTGAGTGGTTATTTTTAAGTAGGTTTTTGCTGGTTTGTGCAGGATTTTTTTGATGGGATGATTATTTTGGTTGGATGTTTCTTTTTTTGGTTGGTTGTTGGGTGTGATGTTATATAAATAGCACACCCAGACATGGAAGCCTTTATCATCACTAGTTGAAGAGCTGATAAATGGGGACATTATTAGCACTTTGAATATCCCCGATAAACGGGGGAAATTATCATATATAAATAGAGAACTGATAGAGGCTAACCCCTTTAACAGAGGCTCGATTAATAGAGCTTATTTAGCACTGATAAAGGCCTTTTTATAACACTGATAAAAGACCGTTTTGTTGTAGTGAAAATGATAACTCTGTTTGTGTGTACGTGTGGATTACCACCTCCATGAAGCGATGTGATCCATTTTTCCAGATCAAATCAGATTGAAAATATTTATAAATTAATTTAATTATATATTATGATAGTTATTATTTAATAATCATATCTTAAATATAAAATAATACTTTCTTTTTTCCATCAAGTTCCTTGAAAAATGAAAATATCGCCCATGTATTCATAAGAACTACCGTCTCCATGATTGTAACATAATTAATTTTTAATAATCTCCATTTATGGATGGTTTTAAAAGTATATATTATGTATAAAAATTATAATTATGTCATTATTAATATTCTTGATAAGATATAATAATGAAATCTTTGATAATAGTCAATATACAAAATTAATTTTGGACATATGAGCCAAATATCATCAACACATCTAATGTGAACTTAATTTATTATATAATTATATCTAAAATTGTAATATATAAAATAAATGGAATAATAAACATTGAAAAGTTTTAAAACTAAGTAAATAACCAAAATAATTTCATTATTAATGATTAAAGAGAACGTACGAGACATGATAGACTTTAGGTATGGTAATCATGACATTAAAAACATTGTTTTTTATGATTTAATTATTTATTTTCAAAATATTCTTATTCCATGTTCATATTATTAAAATTATTTAATGAATATATTTATATCCAAATTAATTAATTTTAAAATACACTTTATCTCTCTTTTTAATTTCTTACAAATTATTTCAAATGGAATCATTTTTAATATAGAGTTTTTAATTTTATTAATAATAAAAAAGGAATGTTCTATTTCAACATATAAGGTGTCATTGGATTTTACCACTTCCATAACTATTATTATATATTTATATTCCCTAAAAATATTTCATGTTTTCATAATTGAAAAAACCTCATTCAACTTTTTCTGGGTTTTTTAAAGTGTTTTAAATAAAATGGATATTTCAATATCATGAAAATGATTTCATATGGATATAAATAATGATATTATGAATATTATAATGAAATAACTTCTTTCATGTGTTATGATTCTATAATGGTTCTTGAGCATTATTTATGATGAAGAGTTTGGTTGATATATCTCATGTTTATGTGTGATCAAGATATAACTCATGAAGATTGGTGAGATTGATATAGCTCTCCAATACATTGGGTAAAGCGATTGATATAACTAGTTTTTTTATCTTAAGAGATTATTGTTATTTACTATGTAATTTATTTCATTTGTAAGATTGATTTTAGGAGTGATATGGAAATTATGTTCTATTTTCTCTAGTTGATTTATCTATTATTTCTATAGGTTTTCAAAGAAATCATATGATTTAACAAGGGAAGGTAGTGAGATTATGTTTACGAGGATGTTTATACTACTTCTTAAGGGTAAAATGCATGACTTTGTGAGAACGTTTTCATAAGTTCTCTATGATTATAATGAAATATTTATGAGTTTTATTTTTTCCTATAATATTTATTATGAAATATTTTATGAAAATATTTGGGTAGTGAATTTTATTTCCTGAGTAAGGAAATTATTATTTTTATCTCAATGATTATTTTGAAAAAGTAAAATTATTATGAGTATTCATGAACTATTTAATTTCTTTATTTCTTATTATATATCCTTTAATGATATTTTTGTCTCATCCCATATTTTAAATTGTTATTCCCAGATTTTTAAGGATTCGTAATGATAACCATGAGTTAAAGATGAAAATCATGAATATATTTCACGAAAAGAATAGTTTTTATATCTTAAAATTTTTATATTCTATAAAAGGTGGACAATGAGTGAAAGTATCCACCTTAGGATGTAATATTTTTTATGTACAAGTGATGAACATAATATTTAAAAATTGATATCGTAAAGATCAGTAAAATGTATTTTAGTAAATAATTGACTTAAAACTCAATATTATGTAATGTTTGATTCCATGTTCTTATAAGTATACAACGTAGTAGGTTAACCCTATGAATTTCCATATATACTACCAAAATAAGAAACATGTTTTCCTAAATTTTAATTAGAATAAAATGTAGGATGAATTGTGTAAACCAAGGAACAACGTACAAACACATATTTAAATTTATTGAATTATATTACACCAAAAAACCCAACCATATCATAAAACCATGGGACCATTTATAACACCAAGCAATGAAAGCACTTCCTAGAGGAAGATCCTGAATGGTATATCTAATGAGTAGTTTTTGACCCTCCAGTCCCATGTCATAACTCGATGGTGAAATCGAGTGTGCTAAAATATTTTCACAATAACCATGTCTAATCAAAATTACATTACCCATAATAATATGCACACACACCCACCAAATTCATTCCATGTTATCACTTTCAAAACCATTTTATTTAAAATGAATTTAATTAAATCATTTAATCAAACACCCTAAGGGCTAAACCCAAAATTCATGTTTTTAATACCATACAATAAAAAATATTTTAAATGGTGACTTTATAAGGATATTCCCACTAAAATAATAATAAAATTATTTATAAAACAATGAGCCTTCACATTATATGAGAAAGTGGATAATGTTGATAATACATTTACCTCTAAATAGTTGGGGCATGAATACTTATGAAATGACCTCGAAGATATGGGATTAATAATCTGTTCCTATAGTTAATAACATTAAATACTAATCAATACTTGATATAAACAATATATCTAAATACTATAGTTTTGATATATGGTTCATCTTTAGTGAAAATTATATAGTTAAGGATAGGGAAAAAGAATGAAGCTCTTAGCTTCTGTTTCTTAGATCCAATGCTATATGATCTATTGTAAGTGATCATCAGAACGAACAAGATCACTGAAATATAATAGGGGATTTCTAGAAATCGAGTGCCTAGATTTGAGGAATAATTATTAGGGTTTATTGGTAAGTTTTTTGTATTTAAATTAATTTTCATATTTAATTATTCCCACCACATGGTTATTCGACACAGTTTCCAAAAATGTGTTCTAGAAACATAAATCATATCTGTGAAAAAAATTTCAAAGTTGCATGATTATGATAGGGTTTAGACAAACTATGTTTCTACTTATAATACCTCTCCATCTATAGCATGTTATCATGGTGAATCTGAATGGGTTCTCCTAACTATGGTCAGACCATGCGCCCTCTAAAACCACTCCAAAACACTTCAAAAACTTCTAGAACATTCATGTTGAATTACCTAACCATTCCATAGCTTAAAAAAACACAATAGGGAAGTACCTGAATTTAAGGGTGTTATACTCTTCCCACCATTCGTATTTCTACCCTTAGGAAGCTGGAAGCCAATATTATTGTTAGATTTCTTGAATCTTCTCCATCATAAAGCTCATTCATTCTCGTGTATCCTCTAAAATCATTCTTTTTTACTATAATACATAATATATATATATATATATATATATATCTCACAATATATTTTCTTTTCAATCTAGAATACAAATCTGGGCATGGATAAACATAGTAGTAGTTTTAAGAGTGACATGGTCCCAATGTATCACATGGCTAGGGTAAGATTGAAACTTATTTAATTGAGACACAAGGAAGAAATTTTGGAAAACACTGAATATCAGGGGAAAGGCCTACCTTTATGAATATTTTTCAATACATTCCAAAATATCTAATGGGATGATGTAATGATAATCCAATTTTACTTTAATTTTTAACATGTAATGACCCATTCTGAAGGATACCTTCAAAAAAACATGGTCACCTAACATAAAATATAATTATTTTTTATTATTATTTTTATATTATTTCGAATGAATTTTGTATATTTACATCTATTTTCTAATAATTTGGATTTTGAAGGTAGTTTCATTAAAAAGACTTGGTTCAATCAATGATGTTTCACAAGTCTCTACCCAACATAGAGGATATCAGCATGGATGACCATACAATGCCTAGAACAAATCCATTTTTTTTTATCATGAATGAGTCATTTATTTATTTGAAAACTAAACTAAAGTAAAATTATCTTCAAATGAACCACTTAAATGCATAACACATTCTCTCAGTATATCTTATATTTTTTGGATCATATTTTTGAAATGGGCATATGTTAATGGATGACATGTTGTGCATGTGTTCTACAACATTCCAAGGTGTTTTTGGAAGTATCTAGAAAACCACGAAGTGAATTGAGGGAATCAGTTGAAGACAATTTATACTGGTGCTCCATAAAATTTCACCACTTTATCAACATGAAACATTTCTAGTACTCCACTTTACTGGACTCTAAAATTGGAATGAAAATGTTCTAACTTAGTGAGTCGGTCCACAATCACAAAAATAACATCATGTTTCTATTATTTATATGGTATAACAGTGATAAATTATATGTAAATTTTTTCTCACTTCAAAATAGGTATAAGAATCAACTATAATATTCCTACTAGTTGTTAGTTCAGTTTTTATGTATTTTTAGGTCCGTCATATCATAATATAGTTATCCAATTTTTATTTCATACTAAGCCACCAAAAAGGGGTCTTCATTAACCTATATATATTTTGAATTCTTGAGTGAAACACCCAATCATAATGGTAAAAATTTAATAATCCATTATTATCATCATTAAATAACTATGAATCGTTTCTAAAATAATAACACAATGTTTTCATCTATTATATAAACCTCAATATTTTTCCCATAATTGAGTTTTTAACTAATATGAAGGAATTATAGGTATTATTGATGTTCCTCTATGATCAAAATTAGTAAATTAATAATGAGGGTAGTAGTAAAGAAAACTATATTATTTTTCCTTTCACTACAATCCAAATTGTTGATAGTAAATTCTGCAATAAGATTCCATTGGTCATGAGCTTCTCTAATAACCTTGTTATATGACTTATAGCTTAAATAAATCCCCATCATATTTCCAATTCTTACTGTGCAAACTATGTCAATATCAAATTTTTTATATTTTACATCCTTTAATGTTTCCTTAGGATAAAATATTTTCTTATGAGATGTATTTCAGAATTTTATGATCTTTAAACGTAGTGAAATTTTTATAAAAGAGTTTGTAGCTCTATGTTTTTAGTGCCTAGACCATTGCATATTACTCTAGGTCATATATTAAGTAATTAGTTTCATGTGTTTTGAAAAAACTAGATCCATAAGTGAAAACATGGTATTTTTTCTTGAAAACACAACCTAATCCCAATCAAGACACATAACAATATACGACATCACATCATCCGGGCTGTGGAAAGATTATGATTAATATGGAAGTGAGATAAACCATAAACTCATTAAATTATTTCTAATATCCTAATTCCATTTTAATGGAAGACCTTTTCTTATTAAATCAGTCATAGGAAAAGTAAACATTGATAAATATTTGAAAAAGTGATGATAATAGCCTATTATTCCCCAAAACCTTCATATCTTGGAATACATCCTTAGCTAGCTTCCAAGAAATCAGCAATTCAATATTTTTTAGATCGTATGACATACCTCATTCAGATATTACATACCTAAAGAAATAATCCATTTGTATCTAGTAGTCAAACTCAATGTAATTAATATAAAATTGTTGTTCATGAAATATACTCAATACAATATCCATGTTCTTCTCATGGTTATTTATAGTTTATGATTATAATAAAATATCAGTGACAAGTAACATGGAAATTGTGTCTTAATTCTTTTAGAATATATAATTAATTAACCCCATGAAAACTATCAGTACTATAAGATCTGTATTTTTTTAAAGATAATAAAAGCATTATTGTTAAATATTTATAAGTATTTTTATCTAATATGCTAGTTTTCTATTAAAATCAATTCAGAAATTTTTTAAAGGATTTGAGTAATAGTAAAAGATCAGAAATTAGATTAGAATATTCTATGGAATAATTTCGGAGTTTGGTATTGAGTTAGTGTGATATTCGTAAGCCTGAAGATACCTAACATATATGGAATAAAAATATTACATATAATTTATTAAAAAAACAACATTTATTCAAATTAATTGAACATATTTAAAATTGTGCATAAGATGAGAAATATGAGACCCCTTTTAGGCTTAGAACACGATGTTTACCGTAGTTAGGGTATGACATTTGTGACTATCAGATGTTTGGTCAGATCACAGGTGGGAAAAAAATTTAATGTTCTTATTTTATTATTTTTTATATTTAAATTAATATCTCCAAAAAGGTGCATAATATGAGAAATATGAGACCACTATTAGGTCTGGGACATCGAGTTTCCCTTTACAGGGTGTAGCTTTTATGCACATTGGTAGTTTGGTCAAATATCATGTGATAATACATTTCTAATATTCAATTATATTATTATTCTAATTTTAAATTATAAATAATTTGATATCTATTAGAAAATTTTTTGTATAAGAAAATCCAAGAACTTATTTAGGTCCAATACATGTGTTTTTCCCTTGGTGGGGAATAAATTTTATATGTTATATGTATTCGGATAATTCAGTCATTTATTTTTGACCATATTTAATTTAGAAACATCATAATAAGTTGAAATCAATGACTCTACACTGATTTTTAGGTTGACTAATGGTTTACATCTGGTATTTATTTTCATGAATTGGAGAACATGTGGTTAGGGTTCCATATAGCCCAAAGATTTTTATTTCACCAGTGGTTGATTTTGTTGAATTTTAGTAACCCCAAAACCTCTTTAGAGTGATCATTCAAGCCTTTAACAATAATATTTTTTGTTGTCCAAACATGGTGAAGATCTCCTCATCCTCATTCTACTAGTGTTCTTCGTGGTGTAGGTTTTATTTTACTTTATTTTTCCCTCCTCCACATTTCAATTTCATAATTTATGGAAAAAAATGTTACTATAAGAATGTGAACCCTCAAATTATCAAATGATAATATTAATTGGATTATCAAAATGTAATTTTAAAATAAATTATCAAAATATGTTTATCAAAATTATAAAAGGACTTTAATTAAAAATTAGTATCAAGGACAATTTTATACAATTTATAAAAATATAATTATCATAATTATTTAATGATAATTTCATCAAATAATCTATGTCAATCCCACTAAATTGTCAAATGATAATTTTCAAAAAAATTATCAAAGATAAGTTATTAAAATTATCAAAATATAATTACAAGGATTTTTTTAGGGGATAATGATGACGAATTATAAAGTGATAATTACAATGAATTATCAAAGTATAATTGCATTAGACTATCAATGATAATATTACACAAAATATTAATGGATAGTTGTAAGTTAATTACCTCAATATAAAGATTATCGAAATTATCATAGGATAATAACATATATTCTCAAAGGATAATTATTATAATTATGAAATGATAATTACATTATTATAAATTAATAACTATTAAAATTGTAAAATAATAATTGTGATATTATCAAATGATATTTATGAGATTATCAAGAAAAAATATTCAAGGATAATTGAAAAAACATGTTTTGTATTAGAAAATAATTAAAATTATTTAAAAGATATAAAATATTATCACATGTAACATTGTGAATCTATAATTTTAAAATTATATTGGAGTGATAAATTTTTTTTCCATGTAATATTCTGAAATTATAATTTGAAAATTATTCAACTGCGATATAAATATTAATGCATGTAATATTTTAAATGATAATTTGAAAATTATCCTAGATAAATGCAAAATAATAATTTTTTATATTAAAAAAAGATATTTTGAAAATATCCTGGACAGATAAATTATTATATATTGTGTTGTTTGATTTATTTATAAATTAAAATAGTTGGTTATGGCATTAAGAACCCTTGGGAAACCTCCAGTCTAAATATTGTTCAATAATACAACCATGGAGAGGTGTTCTTGCCGGGTTTATCCTCAAATTTTTACATCGATGAGTTTTGAGGAAGGAACTTCCTTACCTTATTGGGATCCTCTTTACACATGCTTCCATACTTGATTTATGTTTGGACTTAATTATTACCATTCTTGACTATTGATCGCATGTGGATCTGCGTGTGGCCCATGGTATGGTATGAATTGTTTCCATGTGATTTATGTGATAACATGATTCTATACTGATGTTGATTGAATTTTTTATTAATACGATGATGATATATCTCTCATGTTGTGTTATATGGGTTTTATCATGCTATAAATTGTCTTATTTTAATTTTAATGATTGGTATGTGTATACTTGACTGGTGGTCTTCATGGTATGAATACTCTTTGTGGGGTTTGTGCATAATGGGAGGTGATGAAAATGAATTAGAATGAAAACCTTGTAACCTGGAATCAACTTTATACATTCTGGATTCCCAGTAGACAGTAAAAACATTATGTCTTGTTGATTCCAAGTGATACCTGATGCCTTGTGGATTCTGAGTAGGTTTCCGATTCCTGATGCTTTGTAAATTCTGGTAAGGTTTTTTTGACTCAATTCCTTGTGGATTACAAGTGACACACTAATTTCCTTATGGATTGTTTTGGGATATTTATATATATGAAGTAAATTTCTGACATAGAGTTGATTTAGGTATATCCAAGGGTTTCTAACGACTTGGTTAGGAGTCGACCGCTCTGTTTTGGATGGTGTTATGATGTTGGTTACACATTTATTATTATCATGGTATAAACTTGTATAATTGAGAACATAAGTTCAAAGACACATTGGTGGTGTCCTAATGAGTATTTCTATCACACCATACATGAAAATTTTGATGCCCTTATAGGTATTTTTAGGGATCCAACATAGAGAAAGGGACCTATGATAGATGGATACGTAGTGGAGTGTGGAGCAAGTAGTGGACCGAGATAGTCTCCAGAGGACCTGTTATTCATCTATTTTTTTTATCTAATTCTCATTAAACTTCTTTTTCTTGAAACTTTATGTGTTGATTTATTTATAAGACATATATGTCATATTTAGCATTCTGTATGTTTAGTCGGATTATATATTATTTTGTTTATTGCTGTTTGATGTTCCTATGACATGATGCTGAGGGTATTGTGTCCCCACTAATAGAATCAGACCCTAAATTTTAGTATACATCCTCTTGAATATTAAAGGTTTTCATAAGGTCAAAAAACATTTATCTTGGACCCCATTGTTTAGTTCAAGATGATATAAATTGGTATCAGAGAATCACGACGGACTAAATTGTTTCTCCTCATAGAATTAGGATAAGACAAGATAGATAATAGAAAAGATTGTCGGGACATTGTTTAGTGACTGGACCCTAGAATCCTGGATCCAGTGTTTAATACTATTACATTGGAATGATTATAAGGAATCTAATCTTGATGTACCAAAGAGTTTATTAGTCATGGAAAACCAGATACATACATGAGTTATGTATTATAAATGAATACACAAATTACAACATTGTTTTTCATTTTATGACAATAATTCAAATCCATCTTGTTAATCCTTACATATGTTTCTTAGAACACTTCATGGAATACCGGGGAAAGGAATAAAATAATGGATATCTCAAATTCTAATTGAGGATAATGTAATGAGGAATAAGTAATGAATCAATTAGAATAATCAATATGACAAGGTAATAACTGAATATACATGCCATATAATCAATGAACTGAGAAGGAAGTGTGTAAAAACTATTTCATACTATGTAACAAGAAATACATGCCCTTAAAATAACTAGATAACTAAAAATCAATAAGGTATGCTATGAAACTGAAAATTACATACAATTTAATCAAGAAACTGAGAATGAAATGCATCTATAGATGTTGTCATAATACAAATCTAAAGGATAAAAAATATTGAATCAAAATGAAGGAAATTTTTATTTTTTGGAAGTTATGTATGTGGAATTTGAAAACCTATACCACCAAGATCATTCAAAATATTGTTTAAAAGTAGGTGTAGAAACCTATTGAATTTTTTCAACTAATTTTCCTCATGATAAACCGTTCATTCATTTTGGGGATATATAATGTCTAATCCAAACTATCATTTCTATTCCACATCATTCCTTACATCAAAAAATTGAATTAAATAATATTCCTTATCAAATATCTTTATTTAATAAAGAATAAAAATTTAAAAATATTTCACAAGTTAATCAAATAACTATCAATGTAAATAACATATGTAGAAATGGTAAACAGTTTACGAAATAAATATATCCATGATAAATGATACGAACAATTGAGGAAAATTAAATGTCTAAGGATTATAGGAAACTAAATATTTCAAGTGGAAAAAAAAGAAATCAACGAAGTAAATTTCAATACAATCCTTGAAAAAATCAATCATAAACCATCTAGAGGAATAATAAAGAAGCTATCAATAAAAATAATCCCAAGTGGAGTAAAAATAAAGGTTTTTTATCATTTATGAATGAAAATACTATAAAAATATCTTTTAAAAAAAATTATCAAAGAAAATATCCTTTCATTTAAACACATTTTCTTTGAAATAAATTTTAGAATTTTTTTTAGATTGTGAAAATGAATTTTATAAATTATTTTGAAAAGGTTGAATACATTTTTGAATAATTTTTAGAAAACCTGGTTCTTAAAAGAAAACAGATCTTTGACTAAAGATAGAAATGATGTCAGGTTTACTTAAGAACATTTTATAAAACATTTTGAGTACTAAAATTTTTAAAATGGTACTATAATATGATAAAGGTCCTGAATATCTAGAGGATAATAAAATTAATTGTTTTATTGAAAAATATGGCAATAACTTCCTCTTATAGAATGTCAAGTATATACCATCCTGAATAGAATGAGATTAGGTAGTAAACCCTTGAAAAGACCATAATGTTGAGGTGAATACAAGTTAATAAATAGATTATGTGTTTCAAATGGAAATACACATAAAAAAAGTGTAAATAAAAAAATATATTGTAAAAAAGTCACTACACATGTAATTCTATAATATTATCAATGAGGAAGTAACATAACCCAATGAAAATAAATTGGGTTATAAAATTATTTTCCAATTGGAAATGATTAATTGTAATACCTTTTTTAAAATAATTCAATTTGAAACTAAAAAAATCAGGGTGAATTAATTGATCATGATATTTTACTCAAAAGTGGTTATATCGTCACCACATATAATAATTTAGGTTCATAATAATAAAGTGTGTTTCAGTGAATGGAAATTGAGATGATGACCCTAATAGATTAGTAAATTTTAAATCATAAGCCCCATAAAAGAGATAAATTAAAATGAATCTTCAAGTAATGTGAATATAAAATAAATAATGATATAATATATAAAATATTTTAGTATATACACCACACCAAATATGTAAGTGGTGAAAATGGAGTCTGCGTCATGGAAATAAAAGTGAGACAAGAATCGCATACCTTGTGTTTGCTTTTGGGTGAATGTCCTTTAAGCTCCTATGTAATGGTTTTAAACATGTCAATAAATTATACCAAATCCTTAATAATATTAATAATATAATATATTAACCAATTATAGTATCTTATTACATGTTTGTTAGTAGTATTTCATTATTTTCACTATTTTGGGTGTTAATCGACTAGTTTCTCAAGTATGTTTTGACTTGTTACTTATCATTCCTATAAGGAATTCATCATCTCCAGAGTGTAAAAAATTATTTAAATATAATATATATTCAGTATATATATTAATGATAAATCATTAAATTTTTATATAGGAAATCAAATGCATCGTTCATGGAGATGGTCAGTCGTACACACACAAGAACGATACTTTCATTTCATTACTGTATTTAGAAGAATGAAAAGATAATTATATATATATATGAATATGTATATAAATATATATATCATAATTCCATTATCATAATTTTTAATATATGTTACATAGGTCTGATAAAAACATCTTTTATACATTCAATGTATAGTGTGATCAAATCACGCTGCTTTGAGGTGGTAGTTGTCCACACTTCAAAAAATGATGCTATCGTACTTACAAAAAATGGAAATAATGAAGGTATCTATTATATATAAATTATATATATATTAATAAAATAAAAATATCATATATTTTATATAAAAATATCATGTATATCATAATTCCCAACCATGAGTGGTGGTAATGGAAAAACAAACGACATTGTTTTGCAAGGCGGTAGTTCGCCGTACACATAAACTGTAAGTTCATTACCCATTAGATGGATGTGCATGTAAGTGTAGATGATGATTTAACAATAATAAAATCTAGGTATATTTTGTATAATTTTTTTATATAATCATTTAATAATAAGAGTTTAGGGGGCGGGGAATGAAAATAAAGCGAAAGAGCTTGAGGAAGGATGTTACAACTACTTTGGGTAACTCCGTTTGGTTTACACCAAGGAGCTTCCTTTAATAGCTTCCCACATAGATTTAGGAAACTATTATTAGTAGAGGTATATTTTGGAGATATTTGGGATGATATTGGTCAATAAAATCTGGCTTTGTAGGTGTGAATAAATGGTAGGGGTGAGTTCCTTTTTATAATGGTGGAAGAGTGGCATTATTGTAAATTATTGAAAAGGGAATTCCACCCATGTTTTTACAATGAATAGTGGATCCAATAATGAACCAAATTATTCAAATTATATTATTGGTTCTAAATATTTCCATAAAATTTATTTTTTACAAGTTCATAGGTAATTTTGAATAATAAGTTTAATTTTAGTCCCTTTTAATTTAATTTTTCTCATAATTATTGTAATTGATTTTAATCACTTTCGCAAATATTCTTCGTCAAAAACTAATTTTTCCTTATTAGATATTATAAATTATTCTTATTCCAAATATATAATCCATTTTTAAAATTATAATCAAATAAAATGAAGAAATTAATTTTAATTTAATCCCACAGACGGGACAACCAAGTAGGTTTTTAAAGTAAAATGTTCAAAAGTTTGCTAAGTTGTTATATTCAATTTCAATGTGAAGATGATTCCAATAATCTAAATTGGATTAATTTTTTTTAATTTATAAAATTTTACTTTCCAAATCAATTTAAAATATAATTTAACCTCATAAATAAATTTTTCAAAAAAGTTGCATTAAATTAATATTCAGTAATTTTTACAATTCACGAAAAAATGAAACTTCTCATAAAAATACAAAATATTCACCCAAAGAAAACTTTTATGTTACTATATAAAAAATAAATTTTATTTTTTAATATTATATTTATAGAATTTTCAAAAAAAATAGGAGTTAAAATCGGTTCCCCATTAAAAGGTGGTAATAGTTCATTTAGAAAAATATTTATTTTTATGTGAAATATTGGGTTTGTTATTATCTTATAACTATTGAATCTATTTGATGAATGTCAAAAATATTTTATTAAATAAATAGTGTACATATTGTGTTAATATCACCAGATAATTATAAATAATTTAATTTTTTAGGATAAATCATCATTGTGGGCATGATAATAGTTTTCTATAAAAAAATTCCATTTATATTCGATTTGTTCTTATATTCATTTATAATTAATTTTTGACATATTAATTTATTAACTATTTTTATAGACCATATATTTTCATAATTTAGTGAATAATAATCATAACCTCTAATTTAATGGTGAGTTTAGATCTATTTATATTACAAAATAATATTTTAATAATATAATGTTGCTTGTAAAACTCAGTCTGGCATGTAATGAAATCAATCCAAGAAATTCTTTGTAGCCGGCGATGAATGATAAATTAGTATCACATTAAGTTTAAGATATATCATAGATTGATTTTATTTAAAATAGAAAACATATTTTAAAGTCTTTAGATATTATATTCCCTTATGTTCTTGGTTTTTCTTGTCATACATGCTATCAAATAAAATTAACAATTTTATAATTTTTAGAGTGTTTCACTCTCTCCACCATAATTAAATTGAATCCTCACAATTTAAACTTGATCTTGGTAATATTTTGTTTTATATTTTCTATCTTCCCACATTGTTAGAATGGTTCATAAAACATCCTCTAGAAAAGAGAGAATGTGTAGTTCAAATGTTACATAGAAAGACATATAACTAGGTATCTGTGTAGGAGAAAGTTAGTAGAATGTAGAGATATATACATGGATAAAATTTTAAATATTCAGAGTGATTTATTGAGGTCATAAATCCTAGACAAGTGAATGATCAATTTAATGTTGAGGGACTGAAATACATAAATCCATAACAAAACAAATGACTATCGGTTCCACAAAAATTAAGGTATTGGGACAATATATATTTTTTAATCATTATACTAATTCTCAGTTGCTCTTTTACTGCATAATAGTATATGGAAATATACATATATAAAATATTTTTATAAAAACAGTTTTAATATTTTTGTATTATTTGATCAATTTATAATTCATCCATTAATTCGTGAAATGGATTTCCAAAAATTATCTTTGATTCCTAAAGCAGTTAAATAAACATTTAATAGATCATAAAACCCATAAAAGAGTGAAAAGTCAAACTATATTTCTCTAACTATTATAAAAAGTCTATGAGGTTAATATATTAAGGTCTAATCCTAATGAGTAACACTAATGGGTCAACATTAATATTTATTCACCAAAATTTTTATCTAAAAAATAACATATTAACGAGGACATCACATAGGCTAGTGGGATGTGTGAAACCATTATCATCCTTCATTCTTGGGTTCAAGTCACATATCCTTTCCAAACATTATGTGTTGTCACCCAACATATAGGTTTTCCATTTCTAAAACCATATTAATATAATTTCCCAAATCAATATGATAGACATACTTGAAATGTATTCATTAAATATCATTTTAACAAAGGTTTTAAAACAAGAACAATACATAAATACTTCATCAATTTATTAAAAAATATTTCCTGACATTTTCTAGTGTTTATAATTTAGGAGATTCATTTCATAAAACCAAAAAAAGTGTGAACATCAATTATCATATTGGAAAAACCATATAAACATTTTAAGGTTGTCTAATTCTTAACACATTATTTTCAATGTAAGAAACCTTAGGTTTAACCTTGGTAATTGATTTTAATTATATATTCAAATTCAAAAAAAAGTTTGTAATGAAAATTTTAATTATCCTAAGAGTATTCCCTAGCAGTGTCAAACTAGGTGCGTATTAAGCCTCATTGTCGTGTACCAGGTTATGATCATGTCAAGTCCAATGCAACATTCGAGAGTTGTTACCCCAAGGTACATATTTTACAGAACCAGAACCATTTGTAGTATCCATATAGTGATGTACTTCTAGTAAGAACCACATAATCTATACCTTACCAAAATTCTAAGATATTATTATACACATATCCTCAAAGTCAACCTCTAGGATTTGTTCTCAAATAAATTTTTCCCCTAAATCTAGTTCCTTTTATTTCTATAAAATATACTTTGATATCAATTATAGCGACCCAAAACTAGAAGCCTAGAGCCTGGGTCTACTAACATTACATTGGTATGATTATATGGAATCAATTGCTGAAGGAACAATGAGTTTAATAGTATTGGTAAACTAGATACATCAATGTGTCTTGTATTACAATGGAATACACTAATTAAAACACATTTTTTTTCATTCACAGATAAAAACTCTATTCCATTTAGTGTATCCTTAAATATATTTCTTGGAAAATTCATATAATTATAGGGAAATAAAATATATAAGGTGAGATAATATTCCCATTAAGAGTAAAGTACACTAGGATAATAAATAATCAATTAGAATATTCAATATGGAATGGTAATAATAGAAGTCACATTCTATATAATTAATAAACTGATAATGAAGTTGGTAAACAATTTGGAAAAGTAAATAACTAGAATCAATTTCCATTAAAATAATTAGATAAGGAAAAATCAATATGTAAATGTAAGAAACTAAAAGAACATTACATTTAATCAATTAAATGAAAATGAAATGGGTCCACATACATTTTCATATTCAAAATCTCATGGATAATAAATTTTGAATCAAAATTAAAGCAATTCTTAATTACTACACTTCTTGAATGATGCACCTGAAAAACTATGTCTTTATGGCATGTCAAAAGTTTGTATAAAACTACAGTTAGAAACCTATTTAATTTGTTTAACTAATTTGTCTCATGAGAACCTGTCGATACATAAAGGGGATATATAATTTGTTGGTCTCACCCATCATTTCCATTCCAAAGTATTCCTCGCATCGAATAATCGAAATAAATATTAATGCTTATCAAATATACTTATTGAATAAAGAATAAATATTAATCAGCCTTTCCCTAGTTAATCAAGTATCTACCAAAGTAAATACCATATATTGAAATTTTGTGTGGTTTAGGAAATAAAAATATCCATGATAAATGATTTGGATAATTAAGTTAAATTTAATGTCTAATGATCATAGGAATCTAAATATTTCAAGGGGACTAATAAAGGAATCAAGGAAGTAAAATTTAATACTATCTTTGGAAAAATCATATATAGTTAATCTAGAGAAAGAATAAGGATGGTATGAATAAAACATGTCCCAAGTGGAGTAAATATTATGGGTTTTTTTTCATTGATGAATGAAAAAACTAAAAAATGATCTTTTAATGTATTCTTGAGGAAAATATCCTTTCTTCTGAAAAACATTTGAAAAACATTTTATTTTAAAATAACTTTTAAAAACATAAAATATATTTTTATGGGTAAATTTTTTTTTATAAATAATCTTGAAATTTTTGAATTCATTTTTAAAACCCTTTTTAGAAAATAGGTTTTTTGAATAAAATATATCTCTAGATAAACAGAGAAATGATGTCAGGGATTATTAAAAAAATTAGAAAAAATTTTGAGTTCCAATGTGTGAAAAATGGTAATATTACATGAAAGAGGTCATCAATAACCAGTGTAGAATATAATCAAAGGTTTTACTGAATAGTTATCCAATAATTTCCTCTGATGGGAATTCATGTATAAATAATCTCAAAAGATGAGATTATGGTGTAAACCATTGAAAATTTAATAATATTTATGTGATAATGATTCGTTAAATAGATTATATGTGTCCAGTTTTAATCAGCAACAAAAAAAAAGAAATTAAAAAATAGATAGAAAAAAGTTATCAAACACATAATATAAAAATATTAACAACAATGAGGAAATAATATTACCTCATGAAATGAAATTGGGTTTTGAAATTCTTTTCCACATGGTAATTCTTTACTCAAATCCACATTAATGAAATAATTCAAATGGAAAATCATAATATCATGAATAATTAAAGAATCATGATATTTTATGTTAATTTTTCAATATTTACACTATATATAATAATTTAGGTGCACAACAATAAATTGTGTCTCCAAGAATATAAATTGAGATGGAGTCCCTTACTATTTGTTACTTTTGAATCATAAACCCCATGAAAGAGATAAATTCAAAATAAACATTAAATAAAATGAATATAAAATAACTAATGATATAATATATCAAAATTAGATGTAGATACACCCCAACTAAGATGTATGTAGGGAAAATGGAGTTTGCCTCCTGGAATGAAAAGCGAGACAAGATTACCTTACCCTGCATTTTCTTTTTAGTGAATGTCTTTTAACCTCACTAATACAAAATAGGACTTTAATAGTGCTATAAATGATCTTTATCAGTTCTATAAAAGTGCTTACTATATAGGTGAGGTTAAAATCCCTGATCATTTATTAGTGCTAAAAAATCCTTCATAAAGGGGTCTTTTATCGACATAAGAAAAGTTCTAATAAATGGAAACTTTTTTAGTGCTTTAATTTATTGTCGCTAAAGGCACCATTTATCAATAGTTATAAACGTTATGATAAAGGGTCTTTTATTAGTGCTTACAGAATCACTGATAAAGGACATGTTATCTGTGCTCATAGTAGTGTTGATAAAAGGGGCATTTATGAGTGCTTTTAAAAGCACTGATAAAGGTCTATACTACAGTGTGCTGTAATAGCACACCTTAACACCATAACCACACTCGATAATACAATTTCCCAATACAAAATTTAATTGAAATGTAATTTTCAACACAAACACAAGAGAAAAACTATATTATAGACATTTCATGCATTAGTTTACACAATTACATAAATAAAAATTATTACATACAATCAAAAACATAAATGCTCCATTTTCTTTTTATCCCAACCCGGATCATGATATATCTGAAAAAACTACCACTGATTGATCAAAATAATTCACCTATATATGTAATTTTTTTATATTTGTTATAATATAAGGAAATAAATAAATAGAATGTGTAAATTTTACTAAAATGATTATCCAATTTAAATAAGAAGATGTACTTGGAGTTATAATAGTCAAACCATGCATTGTATTGGGCTGTGGATGATTCCGAAATGTCTCAAATGACTTTTGGATAGTTTGTATAATGTATAAAAACAATTTTATTATGATTGCATGATTTTGAGTACGTCAGTTATCCTTTTTAATAAAATGTTAGCTTAAACTAAAATCACAATAATTGGAGTCATTATGACCACATCGTGTATCAGTTTGATGTGAAATGGATTTATACATATCAAAAATAACTTATGAATCATTTTACTAAATTATCAAGAAAATCCAAGCACACTTGATCATTTTTCAGTGAGTGACAATTTTTGATCTAAAGGGTCGATTTTAAACTGATAATGGACACATTGAGTCATACCAGGCACATTGTGTAACATATTGAGGTAAAAATGATTTATACAAGTCACAAATGACATAAAAATCATTTTATAAAATTATAAAATCAATATGAATGTGTTTTCTCTAATATGTGTAGGACAATTTTCCATTTTACTAAAACTGATGGCAATTTTAAATAAAAAGGGGTACATTGAGTCATATCGGTCACACCATGCATCATATTGTTGTGAGTTTGATTCCAAAATGTCCCAAATAACATATGTATAATTTCAATAAAGTATAAAAACAATATGAATTTGTTTTCTTGGTTTTGAGTACATTACTTATATATTTTTAATAAAATGTCATTTTAAAATTGAAACATAAATTTTGACTCATACCAATCACATTGTGTATCAGATTGAGGTGTGGATGAATCCTACATATCAAAAATGAAATACGAATTGTTTTAATAATGTATTTAAACAATTTTAATGTGTTTTTTCAATTTTGAGTAGTTTAATTGGCCTTTTACAAAAATTTAAGTAACTTTTAAATAAAAATAAGACCTTGGAGTCATACTAGTCACACCATGTGTCAGATTGAGGTGTGGATGATTCATACACATCTCAAAAAACATATGGACCATTGTCCAATTTTATCAAAATAATATGAAATGGTTTTTTCTGTTTTGAGTAAGTCAGTTTGTTTTTTATTAAAATTGATTCCAATTTTAAATACAGAAGAAATTTGATTCTTATAGGTCACACCATTCATAAGATTAAAGTGTAGCTGATTCCTACACATTCCAAATGACATATGGATTTTTTTTTCATAAAGTATTAAAATAATATGAAAGTATTTTCTCGGTTCCAAGTATGTCACATGAATTTTATTACTAAAATGATTTTTTTTAAATAGGAAACACACACTTTGAATTATTCTGATCACATTGTGTATTGGTTTGATGTGAAATAGATTCATACACATCGAAAATTAATTATGAATCTATGTCCTAAATTATCAAGAAAATCTGAGTGAATTTTATTAGTTTTCAATGAGTGACACTTTTTAACTCAAATGTCAATTTTAAACTGATAATGGAAACATTGAGTTAGTTTTATTTTTTATTAAAATTAATGTAAATTTTAAATATAAAGAAGTAATTAGAGTCATATTAGTCAAATAATGGGTCTGATTGAGGTACGATTGATTCCAAAACATCCCATTGTCTTAAAATAATCCTAACAATCAATGTTACCATGATTTTCATTAATGTTCTTTGTCAAACCGCCAAAACATCATGATCATCTTTGAAAAAAACATATAAACTCCAAAAATGATTCCACCTATATAAGTAAACATTTACTATGATTGATACTAAAAAGAAATAAATTAAACATATATATTAAAGAATACATTAATTCTATGGAAAATTATTTCAATATTAAAATATCAACATTAAATCTATGATTGAGAAGTGGAGGGAACATGATGGAATATGATAAATTTCAACAATACAGGTGTGAAAAGTTTTGATGGGGAAGAATTCTATGTATGTTTTGGTAAAGAAAGGCCCGAAATATTGACAGATCACCCCAAATAGAACTAAATAATCCACCATTAGAATAAAACTATAATTATTTGAGTAATACTTAAAAGAAATAAATTAAACATAAATATAAAAAAATACATTAATTCTATGGAAAATTATTTTTTAATGAAAACATAAATATTAGCTTTGCAATTGAGATGAGGTAGCATCATTTTACTTCTTTCAAAGGTAGTAGAGGTAAATTGAAAGAAAGTGATAAATGAACCACTACAATGGTGAAAAGGTTTTGTGTGAGAATAAGTTTGTAGAGGTAACATGAAAGAATGTAATAAATGAACCCCTACAGGGGAGAAACGGTTTTGTGGGAGAAGATGTATGTGGAATTGTTTGTACTGAAAGGCATGAAAGATGGATAGACCATCCCAACTCAAACAAAAGAATCCACCTATATAAGAAAAGAATTATTATGTGAGTAATACAAAAAAAATAAAAATAAAACAGAAATATGAAAAATAAATTAATTCTATTAAAAATTATTTTACTATGAAAACATCAAGATTACCTTTGTGATTGATCATAGACAGTTTCATTTCTCTTCTTCTAAATCCCTTGCTTGTGGTCCCCTCTAACGTATAAGACATTGTCTACATTGGGACCAGTATGAAAAAATTGTGATATCCCAATAAAAGGTTCATCCTTGATTTAATACTAAATTTAAATGAAGAGAAAACAATCTTGGCTTGTTTTCACAATTTTGGTTATGTGATGCACGTTTTAAACTAAAATGATACTTATTTATTTAAAAAATGCACTCATATTCATACCGGTCACACCGTGAATCTAAATGAAGTTAGGCTTAGTCATACACGTCACAAAGTACATATGAATCAATGTATTAATTTAACTAGAAAATAAGACCACATTTTCTAAGCATTCAGGGAGTGACATTTTTTTAACTAAACTGTCAATTTTAAATTGATAACAAACACACTGAGTCATAGTAGTAACACAGTGCATCAAATTAAAAGAAATATGATTCCTACGCATCTCAAATGACTTATGGATCATTTACCTAAGTTTGAATGAAGTACATTAATCTGTCAACTTCTTTTTATAGTCATATAAAACCCGATAAATTTTCGATAAAATAAAAACTATTAAAAAAACATGTTTTATCAACAAAACATTATAGAAAATCCTCAAAAAATTATTTTATTAAAGTTTTACTTGCATCATTGTGGATATATTTGAGGATAAAAATGAAATTAATTTAGTGTTAACTCTTCCTCCACTTCAAATAAATTAAATTAATTTCTGTAACATACACTCTTCAGTTGAAATTACATTATATAAATCCAAGACCCCCGTGCTGTATAGAACTGTAGTTGTGTACTTTAATTATTCCATCTCCACTCTCTATATTTCATTCTCAGCCATCACTCTATCATTTATATCGATATGCAGTGCTTTTATAAGGAAGGAGTTGGTTTGAATCGAGGCTTCAATTTAATAACTAGCGTCAATGGTGAAATTATCACAAATGAGAGGCATTTCCCTTTTTAGGGAACAAAAGGAAGTAGATGGGGGAAATGCCAATTATTTACGTCATTGTGTTCTTTAAAAAGTGAAATTCCTACCATTTGTGAGAATTAAACCATTGAATCTAGTTATTAACTCTATGTCTCTATTTCCACCAAATCCTTCCATATCAAAGCACCACATAACCAGAGAAACGATAGAGTGAAGGGTGAGAAAGAAATGGATATGGTCAAGATAGAAAAATCAAAATATAGAACTGCAGTGCAGTGCATCCCAGGGGTATTGGGTTGCTATAATATAATGTCTACTAATGAGGGTAGTTTACTGAAGTTAAGTCTTCTTATTTAACATGGAATCACAGTTTATAATTAATTACATTCATTTTTATCCTCGAATTAATCAACAAGGATAAAAATAAAACACTAATAAAATAATTGGTTTAGGATTTTTATAATTTTTTTTTATAAAAAATGTTTTTCAATTGGATTTATTTTATTAAAAAAATGATAAGATTTTATAAGATTGGAAAAATATTTCTATGAAGGTGTGTACATCATTCAAACATACCTCGACAGGCAATAAACTCGAACAAGGTTCACACCTTCGACCATTAAAAAATATAAAATGGAGGTCACTCCATATTCGATACAAAGACAAATAAAGTGAATATTCCTAAATATTATATATATATGTATTATATTAGTGACTTTATTTCACTATATATATATATATATGTATATTAGTCTTCATAAATAATTTTGTTAATATAAAATATATTATTTGATGTATATATATATAATACCATTTTTTCAAATGAAAATAAAAAAATACAAATAATAATAATTTTATATTATAAACATTATAAATTTTTATTATTTTAGGAAATTGTGAGTAAAATATAATTACATAATTTTTGGAATGTTTAATTATTTTAGAAAATGTATATATAGTTACCCAAATTTATTTTATTGAAAGTAACATGAGTTTAAAATATTTTATTAGTCATTTAAGAATAAATTATATCAATATTAATTAAATGTATATATAGACATAAAATGTATATATATACATAAAATTATGAATACCTAACAACAATTTCTATTATATAGAATTTGATAACATCCATTCTATTTTTTTGGAACAAATAACGTAGATACCTAAGGATTATAGGGAGGCCATCTAATATGCATTGAGAAATCCTTGAGATTATTGGGAGGTCCATAAAGAAGTTGGCATAATGAAATAATACATATAAATAAGATATATCATAAACAAAGGAAATACACACACCCACCATTACAAAATCTGTCCTATACACATTTAAACACACAAAAACACATATGTATAAATATATACATACATATATACATATATATATATATATCATAGAGTATATAATACAAATAATTTCAAAACAAATTCACAGTTAAACATAGTTTTTAATGAAAATAAAAATAATCCCATTCAAATTTGGAAATCTAAAACCATAATTTATGAATAAATAATTATAAAATCATCCGTACTTTATATATTCTGAAAATATATACAAATTTGTTGGATGATATATATATATATATATATATATATGTGTGTGTGTGTGTGTGTGTGAATTTTTCTAAAATAATCTGAAATTGATAAAAATATATGTAAAACTTAAATAATAATATCACAACATAGTAAAATAAATACAACACCATACTAATTGTAAAAATAGAGATCCCTTGAAAATAAATAAATATGTTCTCACCCTTAGAAATATTTATTATAAAATAGAACAAAAAAATTCTGAGAAAATAAATTTTTAATGAAAACCCTTACAAAAGATTATTAAAACAGAATTTAAATATATAACCTCCCTTAAATGAATTACATAATATTAGTTTCTGTTGCATACAATCAGCATTCATTTCCTGCTTTGCACCATCATTAGAATGAGAATTGGTTTTCTAAATCAATCTTCTTGAAACCTAAAGAGGAAATTGATTCAAAATAGAAAAGAAAATTGGGGTATAGATATAGATAGCGGAGTAAATTGATTAAACGCAAAAATTTTAAAAGGACAAAATAGGATATCTAAATCAGAAGACAAGGAATCATAGGATCAGAAAAAAAGAAAATCGGAATACAGAAATCGAGCACAAATACAGAATAAAAATTTTAACCCACAAAGGAAAATAGGAAACCCTCAAATCACAATCTCAAACCAAAAAATACATAAATAAAATCAGACAATATAAAGGAAAACATAGGCCTACCTCGATAGGTTAAAGAAAATATGAGACCCTCTGATCCAGATATTGATGGATTCTTTGAAAACAACAACTATAACTGATCATGAGAAATTGATTGATGTTTGAGCAAATGAAGGTAGTTGGTTTATTGTTTTAGTTGGTTTGAGTGATTCAATCATTGATTCACCTAGGAGGGGAACCTATAGTGGGTGGATTCTTTAGAAAGCTTCTGATATTACTATGGTTTCGTAATAGGTTGGGGTTTTTATAATTAGATCGGGAATGTTTTATTAGTGCTTTTCTAGTGCAGATAAATTTTGTTCTTTATTATCAATAAAAAAGTGCGGATAAAATCCATATTTATCTGCACTAATGATTTAGCACTGATATATATGAATGTTATCACCACCGTTTTAGCACAAATAAATGCTTTATAGTTATAATTATAAATAATTTTTTTAAATATATATAAATATAAATATTGAAAATATATTCCTTATTTAAATAAATATATTATAATATTATAATAATTTAAATATATAATTAAATATATATTGAATTAATATATATAAATATAAATATAGTAAATATATTCCTTATTTATATAAATTTTTTATAAATTTAATAACGATTTAAATATATATAATTATTTATTAATAAATATTTTAGTAAAAATAATTATCTATTTATAATTATATAATTATTTTTATGTATGTGAATTGTACATAAAAATGAAATAATTACATAGATGTGAAACAAATATAACACACATTTTATCTATGTGAAATTTAAAAATAAAACGACATTCTATTATATATATTTACTCTATATAATTAGTCATTATTTTTAATTCATATTAATTTTTATTTATAAATCATTATCCACTAAATATATGACTATTTAATGTAAATAGAATAAATATTTTTTAATATATAAATCATATTTATATACATTAATATATATTTATATATTCAATATATACTATTTATTAACATTATCAATAATCATCTAATTAATAAAATGTTTAATATTTTTCTCAATTTACATTTATTTAATTTTAATTTGTTTAATTTTAATATTACATATATATATATATATATTTAATACATACTATTTATTGTCATTTATAATATATATATAGTATAAAAAATTTATTTATTTTTAACAATAATTATTTAAATAATAAAATTTTCAATTTTTTTAAAAAACTAATTTTTAATTTTTTTTATTTATTTAACAATTCCATTTAATTTATTCATATCTTTAAAAACACTAAAAAAGAGTTGATAACATATTCCTTTATTAGTGCTAACAATATAGTGGTGATAAAAGGGTACCCTTTATCAATACTAAAAATAAAGTGCTTATAATGGATATCTATTATCAGCGCTAAAAATAAAGTACAGATAAAGTGTAACCTTTATGGGAAATACAAATAAATCACTAATAAATGAACCTTTATCATAAATAAAATAAATATCTGATAAATGGTTAAATTTATCCACACTTTCTTTAGCGATGATTAAGATTCCATTTATCAGTGGTTTTTTCTAGCCCTAGTAAATACCAATGATGTTAAATCAATATTTTGTAGTAGTGAATCCAGTATAAGGGTATTGAACATGTAAATAACTTATAAAATAACCATAATCATATTTATTATATCATATATCAACTTCCAATAATATCTTATTACTCGTTTATTTGTAATCATTCATTATTTTCACTATTTCCGATGTTAATTACCTAGTTTCTCAAGTATGTTGTGAATTTTTACTTGCTATTTCTATAATGGTTTCATGATAAAAATAGTGTAAACCATAATCTAAATATCCAATATATTCATTAATTATTTATTTATAATAAATCCTAAAATTTTGACATTCGAAATGAAATGCACTGTTCATAGATACGGTAGGTCGTACGTATACAAGAATGCTACTTTCATTTCTTTACCATATTTAAAAGAATGAAAAGTAAATGATATATATATATATATATTTATATTATAATTATATTATTATATTTATGTTATATACGTCACATATTTTTAATAAAACCATTATTTATTCATTCCTTGAATAGTGTGAATGAATCACATCTCTTTGAGGAGGCCCTAGTCGACACTTCCCCAAAAAATGTTATCATATTTACCCAAAATGTAAAGAATGAAGCTATGTATTTTATAATAATGATAAAAATATTAAGATAAAATAAATATCCAATATATTATATAAATATAAAATGTTCATCGTAATACCCAACCTAGAAAGATGGTAAAGGAAAAGCGAACGACATAATTTTGCAAGGCAGTAGTTCACTATACACATAAATGATAAGTTCTTTACCAATTAGATGGATGTGTGTGTGAGTGTATATATAAACCATTTAATGAAAAAATCAGTATATTTTGGATTCTGTTTTTATTAAATAATAAATGAATAAAAAGAGTTTAGGGGTGGGCAATGAAAATAATGTTAAAGAGCTTGAGGAAGGACATTACCTCTTCTTTGGGTGAGTCCTTTTGGTTTGCACCAAAGTAATTCCATGGATGGATTCATTAAAAAAATTTGTCTTATAGGACTAGTATATATATATTTAGAGGATCTATTTTAAAAGATATTGGATGATCCAATGTGTCTTGATAGGTGTGAATAACTAGGAGGGTTGAATGCCTTTTCATAGTGGTGGATGAGTAACATTCTTGTAATTTTTTATTAAAAGTGAATTACTCCCTATTTTTTACAATAAAAATTGGATCCAATAATAAATTAAATTAAAGAAAAAAGGATTATTGGGAAAAAATATGTCCATTAAATTTCCTTTTGGAATTGTTTTTATGTCATTTCCCCTTAATTTTATGGTTTAATACCTTGTTAATCTATGTTTTCTCTTAATCACTGTAATTAATTTTAATCACATCCGCAATTTATTTTGAAAAAAAAACAATTTGAACTTATTATAATTTATAATTTATTATTATTCAATATATGGAATCAATTTTTCCAAATTTAAATCATATAAGTTTAAGAAATTAATTTAAATTTAATCCTCGATATGGGATGACAAAAAATGTTTTTAAAGTAGAATATTCAAAAAGTTTCTAGGGTTTTACATCCAATTTCAGAGTGATATTTATTCCAATGACCTACGTTGGATTTATTTTTATATAATTGTTAAAATTAAACATTGTAACTAATTTAAAATATAATTTTCCCTCATAAATAAATTTTTCAAAAAACCAGTTTTGAAATAATATTCAGTATTTTTCACTATTCATAATAAAAATAAACTTCTTAGAAAAATATCAAAAAATCACCATAAGATAATTTTCAAGTTTTTATTTTAAAAATAAATTTTATTTTTAGATAAAAAATTTATAAAACTTATAATAATTTGATTTCTAATATGTTTTCCATTAAAATAATGTAAAATTTATTTTAGGAAAATATTGATTTCAAAGAAAAATATTGGGTTTGACTTTATATAATGAATAATGAATATATTGGATGAATGTAAAAAAGTATTTTATTAAATATTTAACATATATTGTATTAATATAACTCATTAATTTTAATTAATTGAATTTAGTTTGATAAAATAACTTTGTGGACAGAAAAATAGTTATCTATAAAAACATTCCCTTTATATTCAATTGGTTTTTATATTAATTTATAATTAAATTGTAACTACTGTATTTGATTTACATTTTTAGACCATAATGATTCATTAATTAGTTAACAATATTCATAAATGTTAATTTAACTGATATAATAAATCTTATTAGATTAAATAATAATATTTTAATAATATATTGCTGCTCTGTGAAACTCGGTTTTATGTGTAAAACAAGTCATTGAAGAAAGAAATTATTGTGTGTGACACATTCTACCTCAGTATAGCATGCATTAAAAGTTATATCATTGATTTATTTTATTTAAAATAGTATATATATTTTAATGTATTTGGATATTATTTTCCATTATGTTCTTCATGTTGCATGTCTTACACACTATCTAAAAAAATTTACTCTTTTAAAATCTTAGGGTTGTTACACTTGGGTTGGGGACCTATTCTAATTCCTAGCCAACAATGTATAGTGGAACATTGAGTTTCTGAAAAGTAGAAATTTATGTTTGGTTGTTTTTACTGTTCAAATTCACCTTGGATGATGAAAAAAATGTTTATATATGGTTTATGAGATATTAGAATTGTTAATGAATCATGATTTGGAACGTAGGTCCACATGCCATATATATATATACTTGTTCTTGTGATGGATAGAAGTTTATTAATTAAATGTATTTATTTTTTCTATCTTTTCGGGATAGTTTCTATTTTTTTGATATGTCTATGTTGCATCCTATTTTGATATATGTTTATTTTAAATAATTTGTTGAACTAAAATTTTTATTTATGTTTGGGTATATATATAATGATTGTGACTAATGTTCAAGAACGTAAACCGATGTAGTACTTGGAGGGTTATACCATGGGTTAAGGGTATACTCATAGGAGAACCTTATGTGATCCCACAGACTAGATAAGGTGTGTTTATGTTTTTAATGTAATTATTGTTTTAGAGACACCGATTGAGAGACATTTAATAAGACCACCAACTATTGCATCACATGATAATATCTTGCCACTACCTATAATATAGGGGGATATACCCCATCGTGCTCCATTACAAGAACATGTGATTTATATTATATATCTCGTTCAATAAGGACTCCTATTAGTGTCAGTCTAATGTAGAGCCACA
Source organism: Viscum album (assembly GCA_963277665.1). NCBI lineage: Eukaryota > Viridiplantae > Streptophyta > Magnoliopsida > Santalales > Viscaceae > Viscum > Viscum album. The sequence continues at coordinate 585,474,817 of OY728120.1, forward strand.
CCAAGGACGACACCCAATCATTTTCAGGATTTCCACCCCCATCACCCTCCAACATTCCAGGGTTCTGATGTCATGATGATTCATAAGATTAGATAAAAATTATTGAGAGAATCATTGTGATTTTCCATTCTACCATGGAGGGGTTTAGGATCATGGATACCTTACTGTTGGTGGGACCCACCAAGAGATAGTGCACTACCATGAGTCTATCTGGGAGAATATAGGTTTATACATGGGTGACCTTCAAGGGTCTTTTCCTCAAGTGGTATTTTCCTAGAATGATGAAGATGGGCTGTGCCTATGAGTTATGGTAATTAATAAACGTTTCCAAGAATATATCATTGTAATCTTCTAGATTTATATATTTTATTTTATTTTCTCCCTTTTAAGCTATAAATGGGGTACATAATGCTCTAATGTTTGACAATGGTCATTGACTAGAGCATAGATGTTAGGTTAGAAGCATTGAACTGATGATGTATATATAGGTCCTTCAGAAGGATCTGACCTTTGAGAAGGGATTGGAAGAAAATGGGGTATCAGGCCTACATCCAGCCCAATGTAGGCTAGTATCCAGGTTTCCTCCCCCTACTACATTTTTTTCTTATAGAAGTATTAAGAGAAATACCATAGACATGTAGCGGAGCACAATCATGTCGGTGGAGTATAGTGTATCTTCAACAGCCCATTCTGAAAGAGTTTAATAATTTTTCAACTGTGGGAATAGAAGAACATTTTCATAGGTACTATAAAAAACCACATATCACATGTTAGGAGTGCATGAATAAGGGGAATATTCAATAGTTTTTCTCTAGGAATACTTGGTTGAACGCTCAAAGAGTTAATGATCAGACATGGGGATCTGATTGAGGTTATCAGTAGTAGAATCAGGCTAGTCATATACATAAGGGATTAACAAATAGTATTGAAGATTTTTCACATATACGATGTGAATCAAACTCCAGTGGATGGTGGAGTAGGACCATCCAGTATTTGAGGTAAAATCCTAATCACATCTACTTTATCTATAGACATATTTGAAACAAGTGCTTGCCATTATTTTTTATCCAGAGACATATTTTTTGTACATGACATACCCATAAAGTTATCCTATAATTTAGTATCCATTGATAAACCATTGGGTACAAGACTGGACCATCTTCACATATTCCCAGAGTGTCCATTATTGGTCTATGTCTTTAGACATCTTTGGGAATTCATGACTTCGAAGATGACAAATTTCAATGTGATTCTTAGTATGGATTGGTTAACAATCCTTCAAGCACAAATTGATTGTAATCATGGATGGGTGTCTTTTAAATCACTAAAGAGAGAGAATTTCATGATTACTGGAGAGTGGGATATTGGGTTTGGAAGAGTTGGGTTAGACATGAGTTAGATTATGATGATTACAATATAGATAGAAGGATTGGATATTTTAGCAGGATCAGAGGAATCCAGCTCATCTTTTCTTACAATCATGTTTATCTATCATGATTCATTTCTAGATGACTATGCTTGACTCCCTCTTAATAGAGGGGTTGAATTTGAGTTTGAGATCATACTAAGTGTGAAAACCTTTTTGATACCCTCATATAGTTTGTATCCAACTATGATAAACGAGATCAATATAGATCTATATGACTTGGAGAGGAAGGGATTTATAATAACTAGAAATTCAACAGTGGGTGTTCCTTTTTGGTTCTATATGAAGGTGGACAATAGTATTTTTCTATGTGTTGATTATCGGAAGCTGAACTTGTTGATTATGAAGAACCGATATCTATTTCCAAGGATCAATGATATTTTGGATCAGCTATGTGGAGCCCAGTGGTTCTCAATGATTGATCTTCGATCAGGCTATCACCAATTGCTGGTTAGAGAGGTTTAAAATTTTAAGGTAGTTTTTTAGAGATGCTATGAACTATATTAATACTTACTATGGTAGTTCGGGATGATGAGCATAGAAAACATGTTCTTAGACCACATAAGAAATATATTCCATCCATACTTTTTCTCATTCAATGTATTATTCTTCAATGATATATTTATCTACTCACGAACACCCTAACAACAAGCTTGGATCCTAGAGATAGTCCTCCGTGAGATTAGATGACATAGTAATTACACAATATTGTCAAAACGTGACATTTGAATTTGAGAGATGAAATTCACTAGACATGTGGTGTCTAAGATTGGTATATCTATAGACCCATTGGTGGTTTAGGTAGTCATGTTTTGGGAACATCCTATAAAATGTTTTTGAGATTAAGAGCTTTCTAGGTTTAGCAGGAAGTTACTGATGGTTTATCGATGGCTTCTCTTGACTATAAACGCACCTGACAGTGATTACTGATAAGGGGGTGATATTATAGTAGTTAGACTATTGTTAAGATTATATTACATCATCTAAAGAGAAGGTTTACAATAGCTCATGTACTACCAATCCAAGAACCTGGGATTTATTATGTAGTGTACTGTGATGAATCTGTCATGGGTTTAGTCGTAGTACCCATGAAAGGTGAGTAGGTAATATCCTATGGGTCTTGTTAACTACAACCACATGAAATGAACTACCCTACATATGATTTGGAGTTGGAGCATTGTCCAATGCTTTAAAAATTTGGAGACACTGTCACTTCAGTGATATATTTATTATTTACATGGACTATAATATACTTTTCAATATCTTGACAAAAAGTGATCTAATACTAAGACATAGGTTCTAGGTTGAGTATCTACATAAATTTGACATTGATATGGAATATTCCCTTTGGGAGAGTAATGTTGTTGAAGATTCTGTTAGCCGTAATACATAGGAAGAGTTATAACTTGGAAAGATTTATTGAAGGAGTAGTGATTTTTGATGAATTTATTAGATGAATAGAGGTTGGATTCTTCAGAGGGACGAAGTTCTATGACTTTTTATCCCATGGTATTCACATCATCACTTGTGGACTGGGAAAATTATGAACACGATTCTAACTCACAGTGTGCTGTAATGAAGGAAAAACTATCTGGTGACGACTCAATTCCTGGATGGTCGATGGAAAATTATGATGTGATATTGGTACATAGAAGAGTAGTAGTCCCTTCTTACATTAGTTATGAGATGATTAGGGATTAACAAACCTAAATATGGGTATTAATTCTTGTTGTGACCATGATGTATTATTAATTTAGGTTAGATTTCTAGTGTCCAGTGATGAATAGATACACTGTTATTTTTTTCTCTCAATGCCTTACCTGTCATAGGGTTATGGCTGAGCACCAACTTCTTGGTGGGTTGTTAAATCCATTCCCTATACCTATGTATAAGTGGGAGTACGTCTCCATGGAATTTTTGACATGGTTACCCAGGACCCTATGGAGTTATGACATCGTATAGATGATTTCGAATTTATTAATGAAGACTTATCACTTCTTATTGATCATAGAGACTCAATCATTGGAGGATCTAGGAATGATCTATGATCTTGTGATTATACACATTCATAGATTTACCCTATGAGTTGTTTTATATCTAGATTCACATTTTATGTCCCGCTTTTCCCTAGGGCCTCATTTGAGATTGAGAATGGTTTATAATCCTCAGAACAATGGAAAATCCGAGTGTACTATACACCTATTATAAGATATTCTTTAATCCTCTGTTCTAGACATTGGTGGAGAAAGGGACTGTCACCCTCCCTTAATTGAGTTTTCATAAAATAATAGTTTTCATGCTTTAATTTAGATGACACCATATGAGTCTCTTTAAGGTAGGAATTATCACCCACCACTCTGTTGGCATTAGGTGGGTGAGGAAGAAGTTTGTTTCCATAGTATGATTCAGGAGACCTCTATGTGAGTATAATTGATACAAAAGAGGTTGATCTTCACTCAGAGTAGACATAGATCTTCTTCAAACTGAAGGAGGAGAGCATTGGAATTTATTTTTGGAGATTAGGTATTATCGAGAGTGAATCCTCAGTTAGGTCACATACATCTGGGAAAGTAAGGCTAGCTAGAAACTCATTTTGTTGAACCATTTTAAATCAATGAGTGCATAGGGGAAGTGGCATATCGTCTGTACCTCCCTTCTCACTATCGAGGTATGCACAACATGTTCCAGGTTTGAAAGCTTCATAGGTACATACACCCCAATTTTTATGTTATAGATTGAAGAGACGTGGATATGAAGACCAATGAATCTTATGAGGAGGGTATAGTCCATATTATAGATCAAAGCAAGAATATGTTGTGAGAAAAGATGGTACCACTAGTCCAGATTCCTTGGAAACATGGATGGATCCTGATAAATATTTCAGAGTGATAGTGAAATGTTCAAGCTTAGTGTCCTAATTTTTTTTGAGTAAGACCTATAGTGATACTTCAATGGGATGAGACGTTTATATATAGGTAGAATTATTATTTCCAAATTTTTTTAAAGATAAAAAAATCAATCTTTTTGATAATTAATAAAAAAAATTATGTGGAAATAATATTTTTCAATAAAAAACACTTAATAAAATTTTTAATTGTTTTGAGTAAGGGTAAAATCCCAGTTATGAACTTCGAATATTATATGGAATTATTTTAGTGTTAATTTCATAGTTAGTTTGAGTTTTTGAGGACCATAGTGAATCAGATCCAAATTAACAAAAATATTAAATATATTATATTATGTGCTCATTATTTAAAAATAATAATTAATTATATCCCATGTGATGCATCTTATGAAAAATCTGAGACCACCATTAGGTTTTGGATATGATTTTTACCTTAGGAGGGGTATAACATTTATGAGAATTGGATGTTTGGTCGATCACACATTGGGTTATGTTTTTAATATTTTTATTATATTATTTTTCTGAAAGTAATTTAATATCTCAGAAACAGTGTATCATATGGGAAATCCAAGATAACCGTTAGGTCCGGTATAGGGGGTTTACCATGGGTGGGGTATAAATTTTATTCACATCCCATTTTTGGTCATATCCTATGTGATAATACCTATCTAATATATAATTATATTATTATTATGACTTGAAATAATAAATAACTAAATATATCCAAAAGGGTGCATTGTATAAAAAATATAAGACCATCATTAGGTACAAGATGCGGTTTTTACCGTAGGTTTATAGTGGACTTATCCTTTTACACATATCATTATATAATTTTAATCATTATTAAACTTGGCCAAGGATGGTAAAGTCCAGTTCCTTGGAATACTAGGTACATAAAACTAAAAACATAGGATAAAAATCATTTCGTTATTTAATATTCATAAAGAGGTCCTAACTTAAATTGTGATCATACATCTTCATAGGTTAATCTGGGGATAAAATGATCAAAGGGATGATATGGAAATCCCAGTAAGGTAATAAACATTAGAATAATGCTTTCGCACATGGGTTAGATGGCATGATATAATGATATAAAAAAGGCAAAGAATATGAATGAACATATCAAATCATAACATATAAAACATGGAATCATATAAATATGTAATAATAGTAATATGGAATCAACATAGAACATGACTTTAGCATGTGTCAAGAATTTTTTCACATAGAGGAACACGAGTCAAGGCTAACCACCCAGACCATCACACATGGAGCGTGAGTCAAGGTTAACCGCCAAGTCCATTTCACATATCATCTCATGAGACTAAACATTACCCAATGAATTGGAGTAATATCTAGATGCACCCATAATAATAGGTTCATGAATATGTTTTCCTCATGAAGAATAATAGATAATGAATCAATCATAAACATATGGGTTACCCATGGTTAGAATTGGGTATCATAATCTTATTAAAAGCCCTAACATTAGGGAATGTCAAAATTAGGTCCTTGAAAGAAAGGATTTAAACCATAAATGGAAATTAAAAAGGTAAAATAATCATAGATCATGATAATTTATTTTAAAATGATTTTATAACTTGTAAAAAATATTATTTATGAATCTATTGAATTAATACATTTTAGTGCGGTTTGAGGAAAATATTAATGAGATTTTAAAACAGAGTATGAAACAATCTTCTATATAAAAAGAAAAGTGAAACAAGAATGTTTTAAAAAAATAGATATTTTAGAAATTATATGGTGGCACAAAATATATTATATAATGCACTTTAAAATGGTTATGAATATGTGAAATTCTATTAAATTGGGAAAGCTTATTGGGAACAATTGAGTACGAGTCCTTTAAGAAACACATACATCCCAAAAAGTTAAGAAGGAATGGATCTTGATACATGATTTTGGAACATATACACAAAATTTATAATATTTAAAGAAAAATAAGATAGATTTTCATTTGGGTAAAGAATGTGAAAGAATAACTCGAAGTAATAGTGGAGGTTGAGGTAGAATCCCCTAGCTTAAGTATGAAGGTGTCCTTCACCCGATCAGAATGTAATGGGTAATGAAATTAGATTAACTAATTAATAGTTAAATAACCAATTTTTCATTAATTTTATTTATTATCATTTTATTATAATCTTTTATACCATTTTGATGAGTTATAATGTTCATTTTCAACGTTCACGAGTTCTCGTTTTCTTTGTTTTCATGAATGTTTATCATAAATTATAGAATGGATGTTCATGTAAATTAGGAAAGAATATATAAAAGTGTAATCATATTATATTAATGAAAATAAATATGGTAGAAGGGTTATTCCATTAATTTTATTAAATGGGAGGAGGATGAATCATTAAAGAAAATTATAATGATAATCGCTTTGATTAATTTCGCGGGTTTTCAATCACAACGAATTCATTCTGTTTTATAAATTAATATCATGTTCAAAAAATTATTCCAGAAAATTACCAAAGATATCATGCATATATTATAATATTGCTCAACTATAAAAATGGTTTCATGATTTTCCTTGAATATGATAATAGAAATTAAAAATCTTTCATCCTTGAATGTGATAAATTAACACATCTTGGACAGTGTTTTAATTTTTTGTATAATAAGAGGGGGAATGAGAGATGATGATGAATTATTCCATTAGCATAAAAATTTATTTAATATGTACATTAATGGAGTTATCATACCATTTGGATAGGGGGATGGGATTATATAAAAAGAAAAGAAAGATCTTGAATAGGAAGTAAAAGAACCAAAAAGAGGAATTTACATATTGAATTTACCCTCCTTGAGAGACTCCATAGAGAAGATGTTTTGGTATTTTGAAGAGAAAAAGAGATTTTGGACGTGAGGGAGGGTCTTGGGAAGAGACTTGAGAGGTTTGAGGAGAAGAGGTGTTGAAGGGTGGTTTTTATAGTCAAGGAGAGGGGAGTTTTCTCCATATTTAATTCATTAATTTTTTATTTTTCTCAATACAAGAAATAATGCTGATTATTGATGTTAAGAATAGTAATTAGATCATGTGAGTTATAACTAGTGGTTATTACATCATCCATGACTCAATGAATAGTTTATTTAACTTGTAATTTATATATGTTGCAAAGTACCATATTTTACTATTAACAAAAATTCAGCTATTTCAGAAAAATCCCATAAATCCCCATAAACATTTTTTAACATTTATAATCTATTATTGAACTCCATTTTATGAAAATAATATTCTACATATGAGAAAATTGCTTTTTATTTAAAATCACAATTTTCTTGAAAAATTAAATTTAAAAATTAAAACTACTTTTCTATAACTTTGAAAAATTAATTAAGTTCACATAAAATAATAATATAATTATAATAAATCAAACTATTATTTTAGGAATAAATTTTATGAAATAAATTTTATTTTAATTTATTTAATTAATCATAAAATTATAATTAAATATACATTACTTACAAAACACCAAAACTTAATTTATAATTTATGAAAATATTTATTTACTTATACTATGATATATTTATATCATATCATCACTTATAAGTTGGATAAATTTTATTTATACTTTCATTGACATGGTTACTATTCAATTGTCCAGTTTACTATTCATAAGGGTCTTGTTACTATTTCAAAGTTCAAGTTACTATTTTTGGTATATTTTCATTAACATGTAAAAATACATTTTATTTCGTTAATTCTTCATTTATAATGTTTTTGTTGTGATCTATATGTAATATTATGTAATTATTCTACAGGACATAATTATAAGAATGTAATTCCATTGATTAAACATCGGGTCGTCACATTCTTCCCTCTTATGAAAACATTCCCTTGAAATTTAATTTTTCATTCTAAGATGAAAACTAGTGTGGGCCATTCTCCTTCATCATTTCCTCCAATTACCTTGTTGCCTCTTCGTACATATAGTTCCGACAAAGTACATTGACTAGTTGAGTATTTTTATTATGTATAACTTTATCTTTATGATCCATGATCTTCACTAGCTACTCCTCATTTGAAAAATCATTCTACAACTGTTCCATCTCTAAAGATATTACTGTATTGGATTTGGTATGTACATTCTTAAGAGGGATACATGGAATAAATCTTGTACTTTAGAAATGGTAGGTTGATGTGTTAATCGATAGGCCATAGATATGACACGATCAAGGACCTTGAAGAAGCCGATGTACCTAGGACTTATCTTTACATTCTTCCCAAATCTCATGACCATCATCCATGGAGATATTATAAGGAATACTATGCCTCCAAAATTGAATTTAATGTCTAGTTGATGATTTTCTACATAGATATTTTCAAAACATTGGGCAACCTTGAGGTGCTGTTGAATGATTTTCACCTTCTCCACCATTTCATTGACCATTTCAAGTCCTAATAGGATACACTCACCAACTTCATCGAAGCATGCCACTGTTCTGTACCTTTTCTCATAAAGGTTTCATATTGTTCCATTTAGATACTATAGTGGAAACTGTAGTTGTAAGAGAATTTGACCAATGGAAGATCTTTGTCCCATCCTCCATTGATATCCATAGAACATGATCTAAACATGAATACTAGTTTTTGAATCGTTCATTCAGATTGGACATCAGTTTCAAGATGATTGGCCATACTGATGTCAAGCTTAGCACTTAACGCATGTTGGATACTTTTCCATAACATCATGGTGAATCTCAGAACTTGATCAAATATAATTGATAGTGGTACTCCATGAAACCTTGCGAAATATTTTATATATTTCCCTTCATGTTTATCCAACGAGTATTCCCCCTTAATTTCGATAAAGTGAGATGTCCTTGTAAGACTATCCATAATGACCGATATAACATTGATTCCTCATGATGTCCTTGGAAGAAAATTGAAAATGTCCATGGTGATTTTATATCACTTCCATGTTGGTATGGGTAGTGGTTTCATCTACCCCTTAGAATTTTTCCTCTTAGACTTCACTTAGTGACACATCAGTCACATTGATGTATATTTAGTGATCTCCTAATTCATATAGTCTAACAAGTGGTTCTCTCAGAGATCTCAATGCATCTTTGTGTTCCTTGGGTGAATATAGAAGGTTAAGATATTCATATCATTCCGAATTTCAATATTTATCTTTGAATCAAATTGTACACATAATCATGACACAAATCATACAAATCCTTCTTCATCAATCTTGAACTCATTGGATTTCCCATTTCTGATTGCTTCCACACATTTCTGAATTCCCACAACATTACTTTGAGAATCCATTATTTTATACATGGGAGATGGTTCAACAATCATTTGATAATGGATTTATTATGTTCCTCCCTTAATGATTCCCATGTCTATCCTTGGCAATTCAATGAATATTGGATCATTAAAAATTCTCATCATTGATAATGATGTCAAATCCTTTGTACATAGAGCTCCCACCACCACATTTACCTTTCCATGATTGTAGTGTATTGGGAATTAATAATCCTTGATGAGATATAGAGATATTCAATAGTGCATAATAAGTTCCTTCTATGTGGGTATATATTTGAGACTCTTGTGATCAGTATATATGTCACATTTCTCCCTATAGAGAAAATGCTGCCATATTTTCAATGCAATGATAACAGCTACTATCTTTAGATCATGTGTGGGATAGTTTTTCTCATGAATTTCCCACTTTATTGAGGTGTAGGCTATCACATTATCATTTTTAATTAGTAGACAACCTAAGACATTCTTTGAAGAATCACTGTATACCATATAGATTTCTCCAACTATTGGTAGTGTGAGTAACTGGGAGATGACTAGCCTATTTTTGACCTCTTTAATGCTTTCCTCACATTCTTGTGCCAAGAAACAATTCGCCTCCTTCTATGATATCTTGGTCAATCGGTTTGAAAATTGTGTGATGTTCTTCAAAAATCATATGTAGTACCCAAATCGGCAAAGGAAAATGCTGATCTCCATTACAAATTTTGTCCTAGGCAACTATTCAATTACCCATTTCAAGGCAGGGTCCACATATATCCCTTTTCTGGTGAAAACAAGCCCTACAAATGATAATTACTCCATCTAGAACTCACATATACTTTACATTCCATAATTTTTCTCCCTTCACAAAGTCTTCATCACAATATGGAAATGATCCTCTTATTCCTCCATTCTCTTGATGTATATCAGAATATCATCGAGAGATACTACCAATTTTTTTGAAGGTAATATCTGAAGACTCTATTCATTAAATCCATGAATATTTTTAGATAATTACTGAGTCTGAATGGAATAACTATGAACACATAAGGCCCATACCTCATTCAAAAGGAATTCTTGGGAATATTATCCTTCCTCGACTTTAATTGGTGATCTCTTAACTGAAGATCCACTTTAGAGATATAAATGGCCCCACTTAGCTAATCCAAAAATTCATCTATCTATTGAATGGGATAATTTTTATTTATCTTTATTTTATTAAGCTCATGATAATAAATGTAGAGGAGCACTGATCCATCCTTCTTCTTAACAATGAGGACTAGTGCACCCCATGTTGAAGCACTTGGGCATATAAAACACTTCTACAGATTCTCCTATAACAACTTCTTCCACTCATCTTGATCTTAAATGGACATTATATAAGGTGTATTTGATATAGGCAGAGATATAATAATACGCTCAATTGAGAAATAAGCCGATCGATTAGGGGGATGACCAGAAAATTCTTCAGGGAATACATCTGTGTAGTTCTTTACAATGGGCATGTCTTCGAGAGTGATTCTCTCATTTGTCTCAATCAGTTGAGCTAGATATGATTCATCATAAGGAATTAATATCCAATCTTGATACAATGATGCAAAAGGATATTCATCTTCCCCCTTACACTTGTAATGAATTGTTGGATGATTTGGGATGTGGAGAGTGATCTCCCTTTCCTTAAAGTTGATGTTGGATTCATACAAAGATCAAAAATCCATGTTGAAGATATCATCAAAATCCACTAAATAAAGTATGAGTAGAGTTTTATGGAGGATCATTGCAAAAAAATTAACCGGGGATACGATATATACTTTAGATGAATTTTTTCCCATTTTCTATTCTCACAAACACCTCAACCTCCAAATTTTGAGGTGGTGTTTGAATAGTACTACTAAACATTCAAGATATGAAAGAATGAATACAACTATAATCAGATTGTATGTTCAATATTCATGAATTAATAGCTACAGTACCTTTTAGCACATTGTTTTCCGACTCCACCTTAGTAGTAGTGATAGAAAAATACCTTCCTTATTGGATTAGATGTGTTTTTGGTTTCCCCCAACAACCCTTGGTTTAGGGAAATTGTTTACATAATTCAAATGTTCTTTGTAGTTGTAACACGACATTATAGGCTGAGGGTTGATCTAAACCATCCTTTCTCCTTAGAAATTAGTGAGAATCTTGATATCCCTTTGACAATTATTAACAAGATGTCCCATTCATCCACATTTGATAAAATTATTGGTTCACTTTAGATAGTTCACCATATTTTTTATACCTCATTTTTGAAAAATGGTATGTTCTATATTGTTTACATCATGGGATTTATTTTTTGAACCACCATTAATAGACTCTATTTTTTTTTATTTTCACCCACCCAATGAGACCACTGAGAGTCCATGATCTCTATTTCCACATCAAGGGCACAATATTCAATCTCATCAGAATTGTAAAAGTCTCAAATCACCAAATCATTTCATATACTCAACTTTTTTTCTTCTAAATAAGTGATCCACATTTCCTTCGTTGTTCATGAAAAAGACTGAGGCGCATCATGTAAGCCTTGTAATTTTTTCTTCACACGGCTCAATAAAATCATATTACTTCAGCTTGTGTCTAAAGAACTCTCTCTCTCTCATGAGGTAAAGTGTTTTGGGAAAATATTTATTGAAAAAACATTTCTTGAATTCCTCATAATACATAAAATCAACTACCTCCTTGGACTTCGTGTGTTTCATTAGTGTCCACCACTGATCAGATTTCCCATCAATGTGATAGACCTCCATCACAACTTTATCTTTTTATGATCACTATAGGGAATGAAATATATTTTTCACTGAGTTAATACAGTGTTCCATGAGGAGGGGATATGAAGACCCATTAGAAATGGGAGGCCTTTTTCACATAAATGATTAAATGGAAACTTGCACATTACTTTGATAAGGATGGAGTTCTATACAATTCATGTTATCATCCATAACTTGAGCCAGTGGAGAGAATACCTCCATAATGTTTTCAGCAACCATTCCCAACATATTTGGCATATCATTAGGGTAATCTTCACATTATATATAATTTTTATTATTGGATTTTTTTTTTCCATTTACCAACATTAACTAATAAAAATAAATTTCAATTAGGGGGATTTAATACTTAACTAATAGAAATATAAAAAGGAAACAATAAACATTAAAAGATAAACTGGAAAAAGATTAGTATATCCAAAATTTTGATTCCCAATGTTTCAATCTAGGTGATCCTTGATCTATTTCATAACGTATTTTCTTGTTTTCATTTTCCCCATTAATAATGGTTCATAATGATAATATTAATTTACCAAACCATATCCCCAGGGCGTGTCAAACCAAGTTCACGGTAATGCCCCTTGTCGTGTACTAGGTTTCCTGGGTCTTACCTAAAACAACGTTTTAGAGTTGTTACTCCTAGGTAAATCTATTATATAACCACGTCCACTTGTAGTATCAAAAAAAAGATGTATTTTATTGATTTACTAATTATTATATCATAACCTATATTTATGTATGGTTTCTTATACATAGTCTTATCCATAATGTTATCACTACAGTGATCAATTAAAATTCTCCAAAAATAACTAGTCCTTGATAGGATACTAACTATAAAAAACCTAGACATCTAAACATACCATTACAAAAGTTTAATCATAATTAAACTTCAAATGAAAATACAATTATTGTAATGTCTGGGATCTTGGAAGAATAGGAATATAAAACTGAAAACATTGGACAAAGAAAAAATTTCTATATTTAATCTTCATAATGAGATCATAAATTCCACATTGATCGTACATATTCACAGGATAACCTGGGGATAAATTGAGAAAAGGGATGAGATGAAAATTCTAGTAAGGGAATAAATATATGAATAATGATTTAACACATGGGTTAGAAGGTATGATGTAATGATATTAAAAGTCAGGGAACATGATTGAAAATATGAAATCATATCATATAAAAAATGGGATCATATAAACATGGAATCATGTTAATTTGGAAGAAAAATGAAACTATACATTAGCATCATTCAAGGATCATTGAACATAGATGATCACATGTCAGTGATAACCACCAAGACCATTGCACATGGAGAATGAGTCAAGGCTAAATGCTAAGACAATTTCACATAACCTCTCATGAGACTAAACATTACCCAATGCATTGTAGGGATATCTGGGAACACTTATCTTATTATGTTCATGAATATGTATTCCACATTAATAATCATATATATGGAATCAATCATAAACATAAGGTTTACCCATGCTAAGAATTGGGTATCATAATCTTGTCAGAAGGCAAAAAATTAGAGAATATCACAATGAGTTCCATGAAAGAAAGGATTAAAATAATACATGGACATTAAAAAGGTAAAATAGGCTGAGATCAAGATGTTTTATTTTAAAAATAATTGATAACATATCGAAATTAGATTTAAGAATCTTTAGAATTAATACATTTTAGTACGGTATGAGGAAAATATTAAATAGATTCAAAAACAAAATATGAAATACTATTTTATATAAAACCATAAGTAAATCTTGAATGTTTTAATAATAAAAATAGTTATTTAGTATAGATATTATGGCTCAAAATATATTATAGGGTTAACATTAATATGGGTTTGAATACATGAAGTTCCCTTAAATCAGGCTTTCTTATTGGGAACAATTCAGTGGAAGAACTTTCAAAAACACGTACATCCACAAAAAAGTAGGAATGGATCATGATAAATGAGTTTGAAAAATATAAAAATCATTTATAATATTTAAATAGAAATTATAGATAATTTCATTTGGTTAATGAAAGAGAAAGAATAACCTGAAAGAGTAATGGAGGTTCGAGTATAATCCCTTCCCAAAAGCCCAAAAATGTCCTTCACTTGATCTTAATGTCATGGATTATCTAATTAGATTTATTAATTAATAATTACTGATCTTATTTTACATTAATTTTATTTATTAACATTTTATTAATTTCTTTTACGAACTTTTTTGATGAATTATATTGTTCAGTTTCATCATTCGTGAGTGCTCGTTTTCTTAGTTTTCATGATTGGTTCGCTTGAATAAGAGTATGTAAGTTACTGTAAAATGGGAATGGTTTTCCAGAAGTGAATTTAAATTGTATTAATTAAATTACATAATATAAAATGGTTATACCATTCATTTTATTAAATTGGATGATGATTTATCATTTGATAAAATTTAATGATAATCACGTCTATTAATTTGGAGGTTTTTTTTATCACAAGGAACTCATTTGGTTTTATAAATTAACATCATGAATAAAAAATGACTCCATAACAATAAATGAGATTTAGTAAATATATTATAATTTTTTTCAATCATAAAAATGGTTTAATGACTATCCTCGAAAATGATAATAGAAATTGAAAACTCGTTGTCCTTGAATGTGATAAACTAACACATCTCAGACCATGTTTTCATTTTTGTATATAAGGATCGGTAAGAGAAGATAATGAGAAATTACTCCTTTAAAATAAAAAATTTATAGTATATGTAAATTAATGGTGTTATCATAATATTTGGATATGGGTAGGAGATGATAGAAAAAGGAAAAAAATCATGACAAGAAATTAAAGGAATCAAAAAGAGGAATTTACCCCTTGAATTTATCCTCATTGAGAGCCTCTTTAGGGAAGATGTTTTGGTATTTTGATGACACCAGGATATTATGGATGTGGGGGTGGGTCTTGGGTAGAGATTTGAGAAGAATTTTAATGAGGAACAAGTAATGAGAGGTGTGAGGAGAAGAGGTGGTGATGGGTTGTTTTTATAGTGGAGGAGAGGGGAGTTGTCTCAATATATAATTCATTAGTTTTTTATTTTTCTCAAGATAATAAATAATGATGATTCTTGAGACTAAAAATATTAATTAGATCATGGGAGTTCAAACAAATGGTGTTTACATTATCCACGACTCGAGAAATTTTGTATTTGACATATAATATATATATATATAATGACATTATAGTATTTCTCTATTAACCAAAAAATCAATTATTTTGGAAAAATTAAAAAACATTACCCTAACCAGGTATAAATGTGTCGAATAGAAAAACGAATGGAGTTTTTTTATAATTGTTTTTTAAATAGGAAAATTTTAATTTTTCATTAAAAATAATATTTTCTTGAAAAATACAAATTTTAGATTTATAAATAATTTTACATAATTTTGAAAAATTAATTAAGGTCTCATAAAATTATATTACTATCATAATAAATCATAAAAATAATTTTATGAATACATTTTATGAAAATAAAATAAAATTTAATTTGTTGAATTAATCAAAAAATTGTAATAAAATATACGTGACATACCAAAAAACCAACATGTAACTAATAATTTTTTAAAATATTTATTTATATGTACTATTATATAGTTATATCATATTATCACTTATATGATGGATACATTTTACTTATACATTTATTGATGAGGTTACTATTCAATTTTCTAGATTAATATTCATAAGGGTATTGTTAAAATTCTAATGTTCATGTTACTATTCTTGTGGTATATGTTCCTTAACTTCTATAAATACCTTTTATTTAATTAATTATTCATTGATAAAGTTTATATTTTTATCTAGATGTAATATTATGTGATTATACTATAAGACATACTTATAATAAATGAATTCCATTGATAAAACATTAGGTCATTAGAAGGTGGGACATAACTTTTATATGTGTCAAGTGTTTGGATATGTTTCTTATTAATTTTAATTATTTAAATTTTATATTAAATAATTATTACTATTAATTATGTAATAATGTAACATATAGTTCATCATCACTCCTAACACTCAAAAATCCTTTTGTAACATCAAAGTATTTTCAAACATCATATTTATAACCATTTTGACCACAATTAATTTATAAATGTAACAATTAGTTGAAATCAATGGGTACAGATTGATTTTTAGGTTGATAAATGGATAAAATTGGGTATTTATATTCATGGATTTATGAACATGCAATTTTGGGTTCCATATATCTTAAATATTTGTACATCATAAGTGGTTGATTCTGTCGAATTCATCCAACAATGAAACATCCTTGGCATGATTGTTCAAGCCTTTGAAGGTCTTTTTTTGGGCAGTCCAGGAAAGGTGAAGACCTACTCCTCCTTCTCATGGTCTGCATCATACTATAGGTTTTATTTTTTTTCGTTTTGTTTTCTCCTTTATTTTCACATTCATGATTTGAGAAAAAAAAATGTTACAGTAAAATTGATATCTCATAAATTATTAGAGGAAAATTTTAATTGGATTATCAAAAGATAATTTTAAAATAAATTATCAATATATGTTTATCAAAATTATAAAATGAAATTATTTAAAAATTATTATCATTGATAATTTTATACAATTTACCAAAACAAAATTATCATAACTATCGAACAATAATTTTATTGAATTATCAATTATAATCCTACCAGTTTGTTAAATGAAAATTTTAAATAAAACTATCAAAGGATGAGTTATTAAAATTATCAAAATATAATTATAAGGAATTATCAAGGATTGATGATTAAGAATTATCAAGTGATAATTAAAATGAATTATCAAAGAATAATTGCATGAGATTATCTATGATAAAATTAACGAAATTATTAAAGGTAGTTACAATGTAATTTTAATGTGACAAAATGATCAAAATTATCATTCTATAATTATGTGTATTATCAAAGGATAATTATTATAATTATCAAATGATAATAATGAGATTATAAGATGATAACTATTAAAATTATCAACTGATAATTTTGAGATTCTTTAATGAAAATATTTAAATTATAAAATGATAATTTTGAGATTATTATGAAAATTATTGAAGTATAATTATAAACACATGTGTTAAATTTAAAAGATAATTAAAATAATCTTAAGTAGATAAAATTTTATCACATGTAATATTTGAAACTGATAATTTGAAAATTATCTTGGAGGGACTAAATTTTAACAAATATAATAGTTTTAAATGAAAATTTAAATGTTATTCAAGAGATATTAACACATTATCACCTCTAATATTTTAAATGATATTTTGAAAGTTATTCTGGAGAGGTAAAATATTATCGGATGAAATATTTTTTTAAATGATCATTTAAAAATTATACAGGAGATGAAAAGTGTCATATCATGTGATTTTTTATTTACATTTGAATTTCAAAAAGTTCTTTTTGGATTTACGAACCCTCAATGAACCTTTAGGGTTGATGTTTTTTTGATAAAAATGTCACAGAGAGTTGTTCTTGACTAGTTTATCCTCACCTTTTTCATCAAAACATTTTGAAGAAGGATGTTACATACCATTTTGGGATCATGTTTACACTTGTTTTCGTACTTTATTTATGTGATGAATTTATTGATATCATTCTTAACTGGGGATCACATGTGGGTGTGCGTGTAGTACATGGTATGGTATGATTTGTTTCCCTGATATTGATGTGATAGCTTGATTCTATGATGATTTTGATTCACATGTTGATTCATATGATAATGCTATATTTCTCATGATGTGTGATATGTTTCTTATCATGCTATAATCTATCATTTATTCCATTGGTGAATTGGTATGTGTATACATGAATGGTGGCCATCGTGGTATGAATACTCCTTAGGGGGTTGAATGCATGATTAGTGGTGATGATGATAATGCAACATGACAACCTTGTAACATGGAAAATAATTATTGGTTTCTAGATTCTATGTAGATGAACTACATTTGGAGCCTTTTGGAATCCTAGTGTTAAATGATTCCTTGCGGATTCTTGGATGGTTATAGATACAAGACATGTTTTGGATTCCTAGTATAACCTGTTACCTTATTGATTCTAAGTTGTTTTTTTTACCTGATTCCTTATGGATTATGAGTGACTCACCAACAAACTTATGACTGGTTTTGGGATAATTTTCAACAAATATTACATTTCTAACATAGAGTCAAAGCTGGTATAGATGGGGTTTTTGGAATCTTGGTTAGAACATGAAAACTCAATTTTGGATTATGTGTTACTATACTGGTTAAACATTTATTATTAGTATGAGATACCATTTTATACTTAACACATCAGGTTGAGGATGCATTGGTGGTTCCCTACTAATTGTTGTAATCACACCCTACTCATGAATACTGATGTGCTTGTAGATTTTATGAGGGATTCAGTGAAGGGAAAGGTCCTTGTGATGGATGACTGAGTAGTGAAGTGTAGAGAAAGTAGTGGATTGAGAAAGACTCCATAGGACCCACTATTTATCTATTTATTTATATACTATTTATTACATTAGTTTTCCTTCCACTTTGGAAGATGATTTATTTTTATGACATGTATTAGTTATTTAGATTTCTACATGTTTAATCCAATTATCAATTATATTTTATTATTTCCAATTATTTATCCTATGACATAATATTGAGGGTATAGTTTCCCCATTGACAGACTCAGATCCTCACTACTAGTTGGAATCCTATTACATATGGCGAGGCATGCATGTGGTCATGTAGCACATATTTTGGTCTTAGTGGTTTTGGTTGGGACGTTATAGGTACATTTTTAATTCCAAAGGGAATGGATACCAATTCGTAGTGACTGTAACAAAACCATGATGTTTTATTTATAATATCTTCTTTCATAACTCAGAGTTGGATATAGATGGAACATAGATGAATTTTCAAAAAACATGTTTCTACCTTCAATTCAACCAGGAGGTCATAGATATTTGGAATAGGGTACCAATAAATTATTTCAAAATAATTCAATTGATGATAGTCAAAACATAAATTAAGCGAGCCATATTCCTTCTTTTTGGAGAGGACCAAAGTGGTATAAGAAGATGTTCTCGATATAATGATTCACTTACTTTCCAGTTTTTCAAATTTGGTCATTAGTTTTTTTATAATTCACATACATAAACTATACATGATAGATGAAAAATCTGACTTACCATAGGATGTACATCAATATAAATGATGATTTCTCATTTAGGTGGTAACCTAGAGAAATCGTGTGGAAAGAAATTAGGGTAATATTCTACTATATCCTAAATAATCATAGTCCCATTTTCTTTGATAGTACATAAAATCATTACTACTATCTATGAATATATGGTTTCATCTACTAACACAAATGGTCTACTCCCATAGTATTCATTTCCTAATCCACCTTGAATAAGTGAAAAGCATCATTTGGGGATCTGTATATTACATTTTTTGAATATAAATCAATATACACTTTAAATTACATCATCCAGTCCACTCAAAATATAAAATCAATGTTATCCACTCCCAATATTGTATACATCCAACAAAATATTTCTTTAACTATGCAAATGGATAGGATATACATTTTAATCCAATGGATTCTGGCCACCTATAAGGCGTTTAGATGTTTAAGACACGAGGACTCATTTCCAAATGAAAAACCTGTTAATTTACGAAATACAGAGATAGAAAATATTTGTATTTTGTAATATTAAAATATAATTTTATTAGTGTGTAGTTGAGAAGAATGGTTCCTCACACCATTGAGTGACTCGATTATCAATCTATGATTTTATTCTCATATTTATTCAATTTCCCCTCACCTCCCTCTGGGTATTATTTATATGTTTTTTTGTGTTGTTTTTTAGTTGACCACGGTTTCCCTGAAATTAGATTTAGTTTCTGGACTCTTATCATGATAACTCTTTCGATGAGACCGAACTAGTTAAGTATGAGATAACTGAGAATGATTTGAGCCATTAGATCATGTTTTCATTGTGGGTATTTTATAATAATTAATAAGATATCCATTGTACTGATAATTATGAAAATATAAATAATTATCAATAAAATACATGTCTTATGTTTGAATGACCTACATTAAAAACAACACAATTCAATTTTATGATGTGGTGGGAATGATACTTGGCTGGTGTTCATATTTTCTTGTGTTATGATTTCATAGGAGTAGGAATCCCTCCTATTTTTTCTAGAAATTGAGATTACAGCCATGTCTATAAAGATGAAGGTGTTAAATCAACTATAATTCCTATATATATCACTTTAGGACACCATTTCCCTATTAACCATGTCTATGTAATCATCGATAACAAAACATGACCAACTTAGAAAAAATATCTAACCACAACGTTTCCTGGAATATATATTCCTGAAGATGTGTGCATGGTATTAAATCTATAGAAAAGTGAACTATGATTATAAAAATAACTTCATATTTAGTAATGTTTATGTTTCCTTACTTGAGGAAAAATAAATATATTGATTTGGTTACTTTGATTGTATGTGAATAAAATTATTTTTTTAACAATCACTAAATCCATCCCAAGTATTTACTTGGCCAAGTATATCTAGAACGACTAATTACCACCATTTTTTTATGATATCCCCATCATGTATAAAGATATATTCACCTTTACTTTAGTTGAAATTCCATGGAAATAAAGAATTTTATTGATTCGATTAAGATACGTCTCTACTTGTCCAAGCCCCAGATCCCCCTTAAAACTTGATGGATTATGTTTATTAAACAATAAGGTATGATCAATATGTCTTGGTTTCTTAGTTGGATTCCCTTTTCCTCTATCTTGAAATTATTGAAACCATATAAGTTTCAAGTTTACGTATGGTTCATGTGAAACCACATTTTCTACTACACTCTCTTTTTATGGATTCTATGTCTTCTAACTAGTTTCATTTTTCTAAATCCATAGTAAAAATCTCCTCCAAGTTACCAAATTTTTTGTAATTCATATTTATAGAGTAAATTATATCACAAAATGAAAATTCATAAAAACATAATTTGAAAATAAATTATTTGAAATAACATATAAATGATGCAATCATATTGAAAATTATCTTTATTAATGCATGCTACCAGACACTCATTTGTTAAACCCACAATGATTAATTGATGAATTTCCTAGTAGTGTTTATAAAAAATTCAATACACAAATGACCCTTGTAACTTTAAGTTCATCATAAAGAGGTTATCTTCATCAATTTATTCTATATATTCCAAGTATCGACAGATTGTATATTCTTATTTTCATAGAAAAAGATTTAATAAAAAAATTGATACCATTAGTAACATCCTGAACCAACCCATTTTATTAGGATGGCACAAAATGAAAATAACCTTAGGTGAAATACCCAAGGCACCAAAGGATGAGAATAAATATCATAAGCTTTATAAAAACATAGCAGATGATTTTACCGTAAATGAAAAACCCGGAAACAGATCAATATGATGAATGATTAAAAAATAGAATAAATCCAATAGTAAATCAAAAATATAATCATATTAGAGATAGAATAACAAAAAAATCGACAATCTGAATATAATAATAATAAATATAAATATAACTCAAGAAGAAAAGACAAACAACACAAAGGTGGAGGCACTTCAAATGACAATACATAATAGACACCCAATCCCGAACTCCATATATATAAGGGAAACAAATATCATTGATCTACTGGTAAAATATAAAACCATCCCCATAATAGTATCATGATAAAAAATGTATGTATATAAATCAATGTGAATTTACAGTGGGTCAGTATACAACCCATTAGGTAAACCTTTATATTTTCCCCAATTTCCAAAAAATAAGAAACATTGTAGGACACATTTAAGAATAAATAAGAGATATGAATAATAATGGAAACTAGTGATATATATATACACACAAAAGGTATTAAATTAACATTCACAAAAATACACCCATGTAATGAACCCACACACTAATGAATAACACTAACCAATATAATCACTTCCTGAAGGAAACTCTTGAAATATACAGCTTATGAGAGGTTTCCATCCCTTAAGTCCTAAGTCACCATTCTATTGAATAATACAATCTAACAAAACATTGAAACCATGCCCATGTCTATCCTACATGTTCCTATATATTTTAATATAAAAACACACCAATAAAATTCTGGTGATGTCCGAACATTTAAAAAAATTATTTTGAAGACCAATATAATTAAATCATTTAGTCAAACACTTTTTGGGAATACCAAAAAATTATAGTTTTGAATAAAAACTAAGAAAAGAGATAACCAATAGATTCTTAAAATAATTTTATGAATAAAATATAATAATTTTATTTAGAAAATAATGATCCATAGTGTTCTAGGTTAATGTGGAAATGGAAGAGAAGGCACCTACACCCGAATGATTAACACACATATAATTCTCCCATGAACAAAAAATTTGGGTTTCATGATACATTACATAAATGGATTCTAAATAATATTAATCATGAAATGATCTAAATAATATATCCCAGAAATACATGCTCGATCTGTGGTTCCTCTTTATAGAAAATGTGGATAAGGATATAGAAAATGAATGAGGCACTTGCCTTTAATTTCTTATATTCAACACTCCAAGATTCATTGGAATCAATCAATGGAATGAAAAAGATCACAAAAACATACTAAGGAGTATCATAATTCAATATCATAGGTTAGAGGAGGAATAATGAGGGGTTTTGTGTAATTTTTAGGTCTTGAAATGAATTTTTATATTTAATTATTTCTATTAGGGTGTTAGACTGGACGTTTTGGAAAACCAAGTGATTACCATGAAAATTGACTATGTCTAAAAAAATTGAAGTATTATTGTCAACACATAGTTTTTCCAAACAATGAATTAACCACGCGCCAACCCAAATGACCTTCCCATCTCTTGCAAGGTTACCTAGGGAATCCATATAGTATCCTTAACTGTACTAAAACCATGAACCCTCCAAAACCTCTCCAAAACACATAATTAACATCCACAAACCACCTAAGGACTAACCCTATTGGGGTTAGAGTCCTAGGACAAACTGTTTTTAATTTTAATACCCAATGACTTGAATATTAATATATTACATTATTACATATATTTCACTATTCTTCATGAATTTAATATAATAATATCCTTTAGTATCTTTGAAATTGATAATGTAATAGTATTTCTCACTCTCTAATGAGAAAACATTAATTCCATAAATATATTCTTAAATATAGTTCAATATTTGGAAAAAATACGATAATGGGACACATAGAATGTGACAATCAGGTGTGATTACTCATAAGAGGATGAGGCTTGTTCTCATGAAGTTCACACTTAGTAATTTCCAATATAATATATTATATGAATAAACTCACCAATAATAGTAAATGATATTTTGGTGTGAGAAGATATGCATATCTGTGTGCATGTGTAATGGTTCTTAGACTTTAATATTATCATTTATATATGTCATGAATCACCCACCAATATTTAATAACAAAATAATTATTCCATATAATGGTGGATATAATGTTTGTTGGGTGTGGCATAAATGATTTGTTATTAATATATAATTTTAGGAAGGACTTTTCCTATCCATATTTATGGAATTAAATATCTCAACCATTTGATTATAAAATAACCATTACATTAAATTCCATGGACATGGTGTAACAACTTTTTTAATTTATATATTTAATGAAAGACACATCAAGCATATTAGTTAGTGAAAGGGATGAAAAACATATGGGATGAGATGTTGTGAGAAATGGATTATATTACATAGCGAGTCTCCATATTTGGTTGTAGTCAATGAGCTATTAAGTTCTTTATCTTTGGTGACTTGAATCATTGGTTGAATGTAATCGTATAATTTAGGCAAGCATTCCAATTTCCAATGAGAAATAATTCTAAAGGGTCACCCATTATGTTTTTCTATTAATCTAAATTAAATTATATTTTAATTTATTTAATGGAAAAAAAATTATTCTCAGGATCAAGGAATAATTTTATTTTTATCTCATCAATCGAAAAATATTTATTATTGAATAAATTAATTAATCTAAATATTTATTCAGGTTTTCAAGAAATGATAGAGGAGTTCAAAGGGACCAATCCCTTGTAAGAATAAAAATATTCATTTAAAATATAATTAAATAAATATTTTTAAATCTCAAGTAAATGAGTTCACCATTACAAAATAATAATAATAATAAAAATAATATTTTAAATTGGATTTAATAATTTTTATTATATTATTTATGGGAGGACATGAAATTAAATAACATATTAACCTAAACCGTAGCTCTCTAAATCGATGTTTATGTCTTCTAAGTAGGGAAAATCAAAAAACAGATAATAGGTTCTTATAGTGGATTTATCTCTCTAATGAAATTTATCTCTCCCTCTTATTAATGATAATACCCTTATATATTCCATCAAGATAGAAGGATGAGAGAACAAAATGAATGATGAATGATAATTAATTATTAATGAGAGCACCCAGAAATAAATTAGTGCTTCTAAGGGATCAATGGAGCATATGTGGATCCCAATAAATTGGAATCTACACCTAAATCCTTACATCCCAACAAAGGTAATTCATAAAAGGGTTTTTATATGATCAAAACCTATATTGAATAAAGGATTATAATACAATGTAATTAATTTCTTGAGAAATAAATACGATAATTAGAAATTTAATGTGAAATATACTTTCAGGGTTTTTGGTTTTCCTTAGCCAATATCCAATTTGAAAATTTTCATTGGTCATGGAATTCATTTCATGGACAATATTATGAATGATCTATCAAATCTACAATATAATATTTTTTAACACCACCACATGGTACTTCCACAGTACCTGAAATCATAAAGTGGTATTATAGTAATCATGTTTCAAATTTTTAATTACTTATTTTATTGTTGATCTATAAAAAAATTTGGTTAGATATATCACTTCATGATTATTCATTATAAATTTATATTTTAATTAACATGCATCAAAATATTAATCATCATCATTCAACGCTTCATTTTTTTTGTATGTGTCACACCCGGTTGTTTTCTCTTTGTTTTGATCCGGTCCATTGGAAATCCCGATAATTTTAATGGATATTTAATGAGATTAATCAGGAGTTTTTAGGTTTAATATATGTCTAACCACCCTAATTTTGGATCCCCATTACCTTTTTAAGAGTTTTTGAAGAAATTGTGGTTACTTCAAGATTTCGGCCAACCGTGAGCCCATTTCCAGTTTTAAAAACCGAATTTGTTTCTTTTATAACTCTTTTGTTTTTTATCTTTTTTCACCCATTCCACTTCAAAACTGTCCTATAATGACATATTAAAACCTAAATAGCATTTTCTACCCCAAATAAATTCATAAGCATGGTGAATTGGGGTTACATATTCAGGTATTGGGCCAGCCCATGGGCCGATTTCCTGTTTTAATATTTGTTTCTTTTATATCTAATTCAATATTTGATATTTTTAGGTGATTATAACTTCCCCTCGAAGCCAATAACCCTATCCCCACCCCCATTGTCTATGTACACTCTTTGGAGCTCATTAGGGTCTCAGATTAGGGATAAAGTTCTCAGGTTACATCAAATCGTCCAGAATTGATAAGGTAAATCGTTTTACACATAACTCATTCAATTCGTGCCTTTTTTCAAAAAAAAAATCTTTTTCCCTGGTTCGTACATACATTAGGAGACTCGAAAAGAAGTTTCATTACATTCCATTTTCTATAGGGGTGCATATCTAATGTAATACGAAGAGTTTTCAAGTGGTGAAGGTGAGATTCCATCTCCTTTATCCTCTCTCTTCTTTCTCCTTTCAAATTTTCATGGGTTTATAATCTCCCCTAGTAATTTTCGACCTAGGATTCTGTTATACGATGTTTTTGTACGGGGTTTATGTTCATTTTGGTCTGGTATTTATAGTTTTAGGGTTCATAAACCTACGGAGGGTGATTTCGGGTGTGCGTTTCAATTACACCAAGGATTTGAGGTAGGATATCCCTTTCACATGCCTTTATCATTCAAGTTTCACAATTTTAATATTTTACTATACTAATATAAATATTTATTATTGTTTTTATGTCTTTGGATAATTTTATTGGTGTGAGAATTGGTTGTTTAATCATTGTTTTGTGAAAGGTAGTGTTGTTTTGTCATGAAAGTGCTCAACAAGTGTTTGATTAAATGTTCCATTATATTTTCCAACTGTTTTGTGAGGTTTATAATATGGTTTATGGTATTTCTAACATGTTACATCATCTTGAATTTAATATGGCATTAAATTGGTGTTTTATTCCTTTTCATGTACTTAAAATAAATTTTTTTGTTTAAAAAGGGCATGTCATGTGTTCGGTAAATTGCCTGGTTGGCTTTTATGTGTGATGTGTGATTTAAAAGTTATTTGTTTGGATTTATAAATGAATTGAAAAAATTATTAATGTTATTTTTGGGTCCTTATATGGATTTCCAAATATTATTTGGATTAACAAACAAATGGGTTTTGGTTTACAATATATTTTGGCACGAGTTGCCCAAAAATGGACCATTTCACTTCTTTATGAAAATAGTTATGTTTTGAATATATAACCTGAGTATTATATGAGATTTATGAATGTCGTTTTCTACTGTAAATGGTGTGTATACACATCCTTAATAATATTAAAATGCATACTTTTTTCAAATGTTAGTTTTGAGAAAGCTTTAAAGGCCCGTTTGGCATTGTTTTTTAAAAAAATGGATTCCATGTGTATATTATGTTCTATCTTTTGGGGAAATTTTATGGTCCATGAAATCAATTTATTAATTGGTTTTGGGACTTCCAAATCTGGGTTTATATGTTATTGACGGATTTGTGGCCTTAAAAAGCATTTTTGAATGGATTTTATGTGCAAGGCCTCGTTATACTCCTTGAGATTGTTTTACGAAACTTTTTAGTGGTTTGTTGATTTGTGAAAGAAATGTGAAGAAATTTTGTGGGATGTTTGTGTTTTTATGGTTTGGGAATGTAATTTGGATGTGAAATGAGTATTTTATAATATTTGTAACTTGATTTAGCACTAAAGGGAATCCTAGGTATCTAGGTGGGAGGATGTGTACTAGTATGCTAGTGATTCCATGGGGTTTGGCCCCTCTTACACGTAGCAAGTTTGACGATGACAACACTAACTAAACTATGATGATGATGATGTTTGGGGACCAATAGGTTATGGTTATGATCCCTAGTAGTGGCTCGTGTTCACAAGAATGGATATTTATTATGGTTACTTTCACCGAGATACGAGGTACCTGGGGATCACAACTGACTAGTGCCTAGGGGTGTTCCTGTGACTTGTTCTCATTGGATATTTTGTACTCACCATCGGCATGCGGTGTGTTTGGTTGGTAAATTCAGTATTGTGTGTGATTTATTTAAATGTTACAATTCTTTACAGTAGCCCTATTGAATGTTATTTTCATTTTGAAGTTTCACCGCTTTGAAAGATGTTAATTGCATTATTGTTTATAAAACATGCATGTTTTTTACTGGTAATTTTTTTAGCAAGGGACCTGATTTGGAAGAAACAACTTTACATTTGAATTTAAAACTTGAAATTGATGTTTCTTTTATTTTAAAGGACGTGCATTGGGAATAGAATATTGGGATAACCTACCGAGTTTTAATACTCATGCCTATAGTCTTCTTCTATTTTTAGCCCTTGTATAGGTTTCAGTTTGAGTTCGATCACCTTGGGTGATTTGTGATCATTTTGTAGAAGAGTGACCAGCGGGGTCACATGGAGCTCGTTGGTTAACGGGTTTGGTCATTTGAGTTGATGTATTAGTTTTAATTTCAGTTTATTGTACAAATAAATTTCAGTTCAATTCCTATATAAATGTATTTTTGGCTGTCCATTTTTTTCCGCTATTTGTTTTATTTTTCATATATGGGAGAAATTGTTCCCTTGTATACTCTATTGATGCCCTTGGTGCTTGTCTCCATCCCGGGAGGATCGGGGACACCTCTCAAGACTTGTCGCGGGCTTGCCTAGGTGACCGGTTCAGGGTCGACTCGGACTGTTTCGTGACAAAATGTTATTGGAGGAGGTTGGATCTTAGAAGACCTTTCTTTTTAGAGCGCCCTTGTAATTTTGGGGATGTCAAGGTAGATGGAGTATGATTTTTTGGACATGAGGGGTATGTTAAAGAAGATCTTCACAAACTCTTTCTCGTTCTAATCCTTGGGTTTCCATGGGAAGTCCGGTTTTATTAGTGTCCTTTGTTCTTATTGATTGTTTGGTGATGGGATATGATAAGGGGTGTATGAAAAATGTCCTTCATGAGCTCGTAGGTCATGGAAGGCCATGTGGAGATGGGTAATGGTCCTAATAATTCTATCTGTGTTGGTGTTGTGTTTGACATATAGCCTCCAGCCACATGGTGACTCGGTTTTTGAGTATTATTAATTGGGTTTATAAAGATGTGTTTGATGTTGTGATGTGGCCATGTATAGTTCTCTGTTGTAAATATTTCCTACTGATCAACCAAAGGATTCATTTAAAATGTTAAATACACCTATTTTGATGATTCCTTAACCTGTATGTTAGAATATAGTGCTCTGTGCTTCTAGGTCATGATAATTCTTTTGGACAGAGCAGTTGTGTTCGGTGATGTTGATATTTTTCTCCATATTACTTATCCATTCTTCCCATCGTTCGGAGTGAGAGAGAATTTTGACATATATCTATGAGTTATTATTTGGATGAAGGTATTTGTTTGGTGATAAATTGAGGTTTTTGAGAGGTGTGATCCTTATCACTTGACTGCGGTGCAGCAGATGCTTCAAGAATCAGGGCTCTAACCATATGCCTTGGAGTGAAGCTTTTCACACAATCCGGAAATTGAAAGAGGTGGGGAGTGATCGATTAGGATCCTGCCTCTTCTATTTTGGTATGTTATTTTCTATGTTAATGTTTTGGTTCCTCATTTCTGTGAATTTCACTTTGTCTCAACAAGCATGGAGGAATTACCCCACACACAGTGTCTATAGTTATGCCTTAATGGAAGTGGGGTTTCAATCAATGTCCCTGTGTGGACTGCCTGTGAAAATTAGGTGTAGTCTTGGTGTTACCTATTCGTAGGTGGAAAAATTTGGGTAGATTATTTGTTTCTTTTGTGGTTTTAGTGGCCAAATTATTGTGTACCCTTCCCTCCCATCCCCGAGTGGTGGGGGTCCAGATCTGCACTGAAAGTGTTGGATAAGTTCTTGTCCCCTCCGTTCAGGAGTGGTTGGTTTAAATGTTCATGTTGTAACCCAATTAACTTGGTATTGTATGTTTTTATATGAGTTTTTATTTGATCTTCTGTGAGTGAGGCCCCATTCTTTCTCATGTTGAATTCTTGTACGTTCGTTGCTAGTTGGTTTCTAATGGTGGGGAGACCCACCATGGGTCTCATGGATTTTCATGCTAAGAAATTTTATAGTGTTAGTTGTTTCGTAATGGTGGGGATTCCATAATGGACTCCCTTGGAATATTTTGTTTTTGTGAGTGCTCTTTGTTTTGGGTTATGGTTGGGTTCATTTGGAGAAGGCCCAACAATCGGGTTCTTGGCTTGGTTGTGGAGGTGGTGGCTTCATCTTTCCGTTGATTCTCTAGACGTGGTTGTGAGTTGTGTTTTGGTTGGGAAATATTATTAAGTTGAATTATTGGTGATTGATATTTCCATATCGTTAGTGGCTGTATTATTTCATTAATGAATCCTTAGTTGTTGATTTTTCAGCTGGAAAGTGTTATGGATTTCCGGGGGCCGAAAGCTTTAATGGTGGGGAGAATTGTCACACCCGGTTTTTTTGTCTTTGTTTTGATCCGGTCCATTGGAAATACTGATCATTTTATACGGTGTATAAAACCCTTTGACTTTTATGTTTATTCAAAAAGAATATTTTTTATACGAAGCGTTTACTAAATGACAAAAGGGAATGTTTTTGTCGTACGTATGCGGCGACAATGACTTCTCCGCCGTCGTGACCGTTATTTGAGTTTCGGATTCCTCTACATGCAATAACTTCTTTTTAAAAGAAAAAATAAATACCATGTTTTAATTTTCTTTTATTTTGGTATTAAAAATGGTTTTCATAATGTTTTTATATCAATTTGTTGTATTGATATCTTGTTATTGAATGGTGGAAATGTTATGTTTCCTTTATGCATGTTTTATGTGATACAATTATGTTGAGGTTCTTGGGCATTATTATGAAGACGGGTGGTTCCGTGATAGACTAAGGGTGGGTGAGCCCGATATAGCTCTCCAATTCATTGGGTAACATGAAGGAGTGAAACGTTAAAGTTTATCCGAAGAGATTTAGAGAATATACTGTGATGGGTATTCCAAACGTAACCAAGAGGGTTACTTCCTACGTAAGAATGTTATGAATGACTCAAGTTACCTTTATGTCTTATGATTTCAATGATTTAATCATGATTTGATGAGGTATGTTAAAGTGCTTATGTTTTATGGGTAAAGTATGATCTCATCCTTATGTATATATGTACCCATGTTTCCTTTCCATGTTTTTATATCCCTTACTGAGCTTTTTATGCTCATCCCATGTTTTTTTGAAATGTTTTTCACAGGTCAAGGGAAAGGTACATGATATGATGATAGTGTCAAGGAAGTGTCAAGAAAGAATCCATGTTTATTTTAAATATGTTTCCATTGATGGGAATGAAGAATACTATCTTTATGTAACCACTTTGTTTATATGTGGAATGTAATGCATGTTTTATGATCTAATTCTCTAAAACTGTAAACCCGAAAAGATCCTCAATGTGTAATCTTGTAATAACTCAAGATTAAGTAAGGTTTAAGGCTGGGGCCTTATAATGTTACCTTGAGAGAGTGGAAACAAAGGCTTTGGAAGATATTCTTGAGAGGATGGGG
Organism: Viscum album; assembly: GCA_963277665.1. NCBI lineage: Eukaryota > Viridiplantae > Streptophyta > Magnoliopsida > Santalales > Viscaceae > Viscum > Viscum album. The sequence continues at coordinate 585,506,222 of OY728120.1, forward strand.
GTACCATTAAAGGACTATAGAGAGGGTGGGTAAGAGTAAATAAGTGTTTATGTATTTCTAGTGAATATAAAGGGGAGGTTGGGTGGGTTTGTATATGAAAAGAGTGGGGAAATTTTTTATTAATCAGCCATCATAGGTTTTAGACTCTATATAATAAAATTACTAAAAAATACATTCACATTTCTTTTACAAGGTTTCTAAAAAATAGGATATGATTTAATTGTTTTATAAGTCAATGGTCCTAACTTATTAAAATATTACCCTTGGTAATGTTGAAGTGAGTCATGATCTTAAAGAATTGATTCTAAAACCTTAAAATATATTATATGTTTCAGAGGATTCATAATGTCATTATAAAATTAATAAAATAAACTAAATTTTACATTATATCAATGGTAAAAAATATATTTGGTCATATATACCAATTATAGTATTTATTACTTCATTTTCAGGTCATTATGATGTCATAATAGACATTCTATATTTATATTGAATTAAATTTTTTCCTGAAAATTTTACTATCATAGAAAATAATGAAAAATTCTCAATGGGATAATTTAAACATTATGATTCCAAAAATAATAATTTTTCTATATAAATAGTTTTCTCAATATTTTAATTTTCACTTTTAATATAATAACTGACATTTACTGAGAAATGCTAGGTTTTTTGACAATAACAATTTTTAAACCCTTATAAAAATAATGTTTGACTTTGTAAATAATTTATATTATAATTTATATTACATAAATATTATTTATTAATAGTATTTTATAATTTTTTTCCAAAATCCATTATTTATAAAAAAATAAAATCCTATATTGAATTTAAATATTACTCAAAAATACAATTTGTGTTTTATTGTACCAAAATCAAAATCATTTATTGAGTAAAAATATTAAGTAAATATAAATATTTTTTTATATTCAAAATCCAATTTATATAGTCATATTATTATGTTCTTGATACATATCCCTTTAATACGCTTTAAAAGTACCTAAGGGTGAGGTTCACGATGGTGAGATTTTCATGGGGTGGTTCTCCGTACATGGTTTGGGCCATGATCTCAAAGATCATGAAATTATCCTATAAATGGTTTCAATCAAGATTATGTTGTTATATATCATATTGGTATTGGTTAATGGAAAATACCATTGATTCTATCCCCATCATAAATTTTGATAAATGGGATTCTTAGGTAATGATCCCAGTGATTGAGGACATCACATCCTATGTCTATTTAAATTGGGTTTATTAAAACCCTATATTTATATTAATCATATGATCACTATTAAACAACTATATTACCAATTGTGGGGATTCCTAATGATATTTTAAATATGATAGTATATAATAAAACAATAGAAGTGTATGTGTTTTTTATAACCATATTACATAACATGGAATTTAATTAAGTCACAAGTGTAATTTTATTTATAAATGTTCAGGTCATTACAATATAAAACCCTTTAGAAATTTCACCCTTAAATTTTTTTCCCATAATAAAATAGATGAGGAAAATTGTATTTCATTATTTCTTCTACTTACCACATAGCTTCATAAAACTTATGGTTTCTCCATGACACTTTGACTAGGTTCATTATATTATTCCATAGAACTCTTTCCCTACAATCTAAGATATTCACCGGCTATTCCTCAAATAAGATATGAATGTACAATGGTACCACATATTGATTGATTACATGTGAGGGTTGTAGAATGTTCTTAGTCAATATAGATACATTTTATACAACATTTACTTGTGATAGGTTTTGGTGGGAGTTCTAGTCGATAGGACTAATATCTAATGTGATCTAGGATCTCAAAGTGTTTGATGTATCTTAGACTAATCATTCCATTCTTCCCAAATATAATTATTTTCTTCCACGGAGATATTTATAGGAATATAATGTATCCAACCTCAAAATCTCGATATAATAATTTTTTTTCAGCATAACTCTTTTAGGAACTCTATGTAGCCACGATTTTCTTCTGACTAGTCTTGACCTTTCCACCATTTCCTTGACCATTTCAGGACCTACCAGTTTGCATTCCCCAACTTCATCCCAACATACATGTGCTCATCCCCTCTTCACATAAAGGGCTTCATAGGGACACATTTTAATACTTGAGTATAAATTTTTATTGTATGAGAAATCAACCCAAGGAATATGTTGACCCCATTATCCTTTTATGTCAATTGATCAAGATATCAATATTTCCCCAAGTGTCAGGATAGTTTACTAATATTTTCCATCAGTTCTAGGGTGATAATCCATGATTAATTTCAACAGAGTATTTAGATCATGTTGGAGACTCTTTGAAAACCTAGAGGTAAATATTGGGTCTTGATTAGAAACAATAGATAGTGGGGTTCCAGGAAACCATACCACTTCAATAATGTATATCCCTGAAAGATGATCAAGTGAGAAGGGATCTAAAATTGAAATGAATTGAGCAGTATTTGTAAGATGATCCACCACAACCCATATTTAATCATTTCATATTGATGTTTTTGGAAGACAAGTGACAATGTTCGTAGTGATGTTATCCAATTTCCATGTATATATGGGTAATGTTTATATCAACCCATTGGATTTTTTCCTTTATTCCCACACTTGAGGTCATGAAAGACATCTGCATGCATAATCCATGATCTCTTTCTTCATATTTTCCAAAGAATATTGATCTATGCGATCTCGATACATCTTCTTTATTCCAAGATTGATAGATATGGTAGAGATAGTTGCATCATACCAAAACTCCTTTAATTTAGGTTTTGATGGTACATGTTGTCTTGACCCAAATCATTCCACCCCATCATCATTAACTTTGAACTCTAAGGTTTTCCATTTTCTTATAGTTTCCAGTTTCATTTAAATTCCAACATCATATCTTTGAGAATCCATTATATTCTCTAAGAGGAATGGGATAGAAAAAATTTGTGAAATGATTTATGATTTTCCTTCCATTATGATTCTCATGTACATCATTTTTCAATATAATAATATTATATCCTTATCAATTCTCATAAATGATAAAATTTATGGATCCTTTTTACTTAGATAATTTATTAATTTATTTTCATTCCATTTATAATAGTTGATTGAGTATTAATAGTACATGATTACCTCTAACCATCACCACTGATGCTTATAAAGGTCTTTTATGTGAATATATACTTGAGGCTCTTGTGATCCGTATATATTTTAAACTTATCCCAAAAGAGATAATTCCACCATATTTTCAATGTGAATATCACTATAGCCAACCCTATATAATGTGTTGGGTAGTTCTATTCATGGAATTTCAATTTCATTAATGCATATTCTATCACCTTTTAAATTAAAATTAACACAAAACCCAAGACCTTCTTTAAAGCATAACTAAATACCAGAAAATTTTCTCCACTAGTGGGTAGTGTGTGTACATGTGTAGTGATAATCATGCTTTTCAACTCATTAAAGATGTCTTCACATTAATCATTAAAAAACTCCATTTTGAGTTATCCAGGTTATAGGATTTTAAAATTGTGATAAATTTATCACAAATAGACGATAGTAACCTATGAATCTGATGAAAATTTTGATATCTATCATTGATATCAATTGCGGACATCATTCAATTTATTTTATCTTTGAATGGTCCAAAACTATCACATTCCCTATGAGAATATGCCAAAAAATGATACTTCCTTTAACCCAATCCCAAATTTTCTACAATTCTCTTTAATATTCTCATTTATTAAGGTCTTTAGCATAGTACCCAAATAATCCTTATGCTCGTCCATACTATTGGTGTATATTTGAATTTCATCTATAAATAGCCCAAAACATTTTATGTATTATATAAGGACTCTATTCATGAAGACCAATAAAATTTCTAGATAATTTTTGTGTCATAATGTCATTACTATTAACTCATAGCGCCTATACATTCTACGAAAAGAAGTCTTGGGGATATCCTCCTTTCATATCACAATTGCATAATACCCTAAAAAAAGTTCAACCTTATAGATGTATTGTACTCCATATAGTTGATTGAAAAAGTAATCAGTCTGTGGAAGATGATACTTGTTCTTTATCTTGATCTTTTTTAGTTCATGATAGTCAATATTATTGTGCATTGACCCATCATTCTTCTTTATATAGAGGACTAGTGAACAACATGATAAAGCACATATGCAAATAGAGCATTTATATTGATTCTATTATATTTGTTTCTTTAACCCTTCAAGTTCCATAATATCCATTCTATATATAGTTTTGGATAATGGAAAATCCCTAGGTAAAACATAAATAAAATTCACCCTCTCATCTAGGAGAAGACCAGACAATTCTTTAGGAAATACTTCAGTATATTCCCATACAATGAGAATTTCTTCAAATACGATCCTTCATATAGGCTTAATCATTTGAGATTTATATGATTTATCATAGGGAAATAATATACATCCTTTAGATGTTTGTGCTAAAGAAGATTAATCCATATCAATTCATTTTTACAAAATCAGTGGATTATTCAAAATATAGAGAGTGTTTTCATTCTCAGAACAATTTTTGTTTGATATATATATGGAATGAAAATACATTCCTATAATTGACTAAATTTACACTAATGGGAGTATCAAAATGTTATACAATAAGTTAAATACACAAATTTTAATAGGGGATTAGTTATATACCTGGGATGAAATAATTTCCCCTTTTTATGCTTTCAGAGAAAGTTGTATTTCATTTTATTTCTGTGGTATTTTAATAGTTCTACTAAACATGCATGATTTGAAAGAATTATTTGAATGAGAAAAAAGTATGATTTTTATTACACATTGAATAAATGGAGTACCTATCATCATTTCTTGGCCATGATCCACCTCTGTGGTTGTGGTGGAATAAGACCTTACTTGTTTCCATGGAGGTTGTTGGTTGTCACTAAAAACCCTTATCTTATGGAATTCATATTAAAAGTTTTCACATAACTTATAAATAAAAAAATAAAAATGTGATTAGGGTTGATAGGTGAATTAATTTACTCCTTTTCATTAATGTTTTTCTCATGTCAATAATCACAAGCTAGGTGTCCTTCCTTCCTGCACCAAAATAATTTCCTCATTCCTATTTGGAAATTTTCGGGGTTCTTCTTTCTACACTATAGGTATGTTGGATATTTAAATTTATTAGCTGTAATAGATTTATATATTAGACTTCGAGAATTAATCTCTAATTTATGCATATTATCCCCATAATACCCTTGTGATTCACCAATCTTCATTTCTACATTGAGGGAACGTCGAACAATTTCCTCATAGTGATCTTTGTTTCGGATTTCCATGTACTTAAAAAGACTAGTTTTAAGTCTACTAAAGAAGCATCCAACAATGAATTTATGGTTACAAAAAATGAAAGAGGCATATCGTGCATGTCTTTTGATATTTACACCATACTCTTTGATAGATTCATCATATTTTTTCTTCACAAAAAGGTGATCCATCTCCATTTTAAGTCATTGAGTGAGAAGAAAATATTTATCAAATGATATTTTCGGAAATTCCTTCCACGCCATCAAATTGATCTCATCCTCAAAATTCATATTATTATTCAATGTAAAAAATTAATTATATTCTATCTACTCATGATTAATATCCAGTTTAACCTTCTCTTTCTAGGAACATTGGAGGATAGATAAGATCTTCTCAATGGATTTGATCTGTTGTTCCCTGGTTAAGGGATCAGACGATCTGTTGAACGTTAGAGGCCTTTGTCAAATAATGGACTCCATTACAACTTCTTATTTGTTTGGGGATTTGGTCCCTCTTCCTGATCTAGGATTCTATTCACAACATGATTCAAATGAGATAGTATCATCATAAAGTTTTCTATTCCTATCCCCATTGGGTTGGGTATCTCGTTTAGGTAGTCATCACATAGCCCTTCACATTTTTTTTACCCAATTCCACATATTTCTAGCCCTTGGATATAATAAAAATAAAATTAGGGATGATAATTTATAAACTATTAAACACATAAATAAGAATACAATGTCATTAACGGGATAAATTATTAATTCAATTTATTTATTAGCTTATGAATTTCTATCCTTCAATATATTTTTCACACGATCTATTTCCTAAAATATATTCTTATGGGAATTATTATTCCCTTAATAATGGATCCAAATGGGCTTGTGAATTTACGAAATAATATCCTCTAGGAGTGCCAAACTAGGTGTGCAACACAAAACTTTTTCTTGCACCAGTTCCTTGTCAAGTCAATATCAAAACAATGTATTTTGGTTTTACCACCAAGTACATATGTGTCTGATCCAAATCCACATGTAGTTTCTTGATTTGGATGTATTTTTTCAATGAGAAAATTACAATATATATGAAAAATAATTTAAGGAAGTTTTATTATACATATATTTATCCCTATGGATTTCTCTAGAGTTTTCTAATCATTATTCCAAAAATAACTAAACATTTTCTTTGATACAGAATCCTTCAATTTATTACACAATAATTCACTATTTATTATATAAAATAACACATCATTAAACCTTGAAGATAAATAATTCAATTGTAAATACACTATTGTTATTGAGAACTACCTTAACATGCTCATATTATTCCATCATACCTAAAACCAAGTGGGATAATCTAGGGTCGTACATAAGAAATGGGTGAGTTATAATGTCTAGTATGAGAATAATCATGGAATAACATGGAGAAAGTATTACAAGTTAGACAATAATAATATCAATGTTTCATAAAAGGAGTGATAATAATAAGCATGCCCAATGAGGAATGAAATACCATGATAACATAAGGGAAACATGTGGAATATGGGGAAAATGGGAATGTTGCAACATGGGAATGTTTCAAAAACTTAAGAAATGAATCATAAAAATATATCAAGGATAAATTCCAAGACATAAGGACATTAAAATACCAATGAGTGATTAGGTTCACTCCCAAATCCCTTGTATGAAATCTCATAATCATAAAATTTCCCAATGCATTGAAGCACTATATAATTCTAGGTTCACCCATCACTTTCATTTTATTGTTATAATTAAGTATGTCACATTGATTATAAAAAATGGAATCATTCATAGTCTTATTTTAATCCTAAAAAAATGAGTTTCTAACACATACATTTATTTCCCAAATCATGTAAGTACATGTGTATAAATTTTGTCACCCTTGATAGGAAATGGGTATGGGTAATCACTACAGATTTGGTTGGAAAAGAAAATCATGGGGAAATATCCCCAACATAACAACATTACATAAAGATTCAGTTTATTTTAATGTGATAAAAAGTGTATCTAATCATTTGTAATTAAAATGGATTGTAATAAGGAAATTTAAATACATATCCCAAAATTAGTAATCTGAAATAGAATTCATAAGATAACAAAGAAAGTTTAATAAAAAGGTGAATGAAGGGATCCCTTACCTTGAGAGAGTGGTTCAAGGCATTCTAGGAGCATATTAAGAGCTTGGGGAACCTTGTGAGGACTCTAGAGTGGTTAGGGAAGAGTAAGTTCATTTTTAAGTTTTTTTTGTGAAGAGAAATGGGATCTTGGGTGTGTTTATGTAGAAAATGATTGGGTAATTGTTTATTATTTCTCAAACTTAGGTTTTGGAATGTATATAATAAAATAACAAAAACCCTAGACCATCCCAAGTTTTTTTAAATTTTTTCTACCTAAGAAGAGTTTTTAATTTTTTATATGGAAATGGGTCTAAATTATTAAAATATTACACTTGGTTATGTGGAAGTGAGTCATACTTTTAAATAAATGATTTTAAAACCTTAAAATATATTATTGGTTTTGAAGGATTCATAAATGATTAATGAAATTAATCATATAAACTTAAAATTACATTATATTAAATTTAAAACATATATTTGATCATGGATAACCATTATTGTAGTTATTACATCATTTTTTCATCATTGTGATGTCATATAACACACCAAATATTTATACCATATTTAATTTTTACATAAAAATTTGAATATATTAGAAAATTACAAAAATCTATAAATTCTATAATTGTTATGTTATGATTACAAAAATTATATTAATTTTATCTAAATAATTTTCCTAAAATTTTAATTTCACTTTTAAAATTAGTACTGAAATTTATTGAAAAATTATGGGTTTTTTTGGCAATATTAATTTTTGAACCCTTATAAAAATTATATTTGAATTCCTAAAAAATTATATGATCATTTATATTTGATAAATATTATTTAATAATAGTATTTTATAAAAATAGTTTTTATTTAAAAAATCAATTTATTCTTCAAAATAAATTCCTAAATTGAATTTGAATATTACTCAAAAATAAAATTTGTGTTTCATTATATGAAAATAAAAATCATTTATATGGATACAATGAGAGTAAATATAACAATTATTCTATTGAAAATAAAATATAATTAATCAAATTATTATGGTCTTGATATATATCCATTCCATACATTAGAAAACACCCTGAGGGAAAGGTGTACGATAGTGAGATTTTCATCAGGTGGTTCGACGTACATGGTTTGGGTCATGATCTTGAAGATCACAGACTTCTCATATAAATAGTTTCACTTTTACTTAAGTTATTGGAAATCATCTATAGATTAGTCAAGGGAAAACAACTGTGATTCTATCTCCCTTAGAAGATCTAATAAATTGTATTTGTAGGTTATGATCATACTAGTAGAGGCAATGACTTCCTTTGTCTCTGTCAATTAGGTTTGTTAAAACACTATATACATATTAATCATAAAATATCCATTCTACCACTATATTTTCAACAGTTATGATGAATAATATTATATTAATTACGAAGGGATATAATAAAACGTAATAAGTGCATGTGTTATCTATAACAATATTGCATAATCTGAAATTTAATTAAGTTTCATGGAGAATTTTATTTATAAATGTTTGGGTCGTTACAAGTTTGGATGACATGGATAATGGTTCATGTGATAGATTCTTGTGGAGATTCTGAACAAACTATTATGGGATTCCTTGGTGATTTATTTGATAGGGGTAGGGTGTTCCATGTTTTGAGATTGTGTTTACTATTTGAGTCTCTTCCATTGGATCCACTATTGGATGGTTCTAATTCTTTAGTCCTTAATATTTTCCCATCTCATGTAGGTTTATTTCTTTGAAGATGATCTCTTTAGTATCTTTTAGGTTTTCTAGTTTCACAAGAAGGTTGATTATTAGCTATTTTTCTTCAGGTTTTGTAAACCTCATCTTGTTTAGCAGTTTTATTTCTTTTAATTTACTAAACAATTGAATCGTTAGAAATTTATAGGGGAAATGTGTCATGGTGGGAATAATTTTCAGACACTAACCCCAAATTATTAATTAAATTTAATTATTTAAGTACAATTAGTGTCATTTTTATGTTTCGGTCCATGCAGAGTTATAAAATTGTATTTCATGGGTTTTTAAACATAAGCGCATGGTTAACATATATCTCTTAGAAACCATGTTAAGACCATACAAATGTTTCTATAGTTTTTAGTTGAACTAATTGTAAGGTGAGTTCATAGTTTCCCTAATGTGTGTCCTAACCATGTGGGGTGTCAAAGGACTTGAATATAAGAACTCAATTAGAAAATGGTTTGGCCAACTAAGTCACCAAACTATGAATTGTTTCCATGATTTAAAAATTTATTATTGTTATTATTATTACTCTTGTTGTTGTTGTTATTGTTATTGTTGATTTATTAATTTCATTATAATTATTTTTATTGTTGTTTTATTGTTATTATTTATTATTAATATTATTATTATTATCTCTCCTCTCTCCCTCCCTCTCTTACACTTCACACCAAACCCTCCCTCTCACTTGACCCATGCCCGGTAGGGGCTTTCCCTTACATTCCACCACCTTTTACCCTCTCCCATTTACATCCAATTTTTTATATGATTTCATGTATGGTCTCTCTACCTATACTTATTTTCTTCTATTCTTCCAATTTTCTTGGTTTTATTTCTCTCCCATGTGGTGGAAGTTCTATCGATTAAACCTAAAATGTTTTTTGGATTTTTCTCTTGTTTCTAATATATTTATAGGGTTCTTGAGTCCCATAAGGTCCAATTACATACATGACCATTGAAGGAAGTGGGTTGTCCATTTATTGATTGAATGTTTCTTTAGATTTTATTATTTTCCTATATTTTAATTAGGGTTTTTGAGTTTTTTTGGTTTCCTAATATTTTTATACTATACTATAGACCTCATTGGGGTATCTTTGAACTGTTTTTGTTGAAGACGACTTGCATGTGTATACATAGGTAAGAACACAAACACACGCAAATCCTCTTTGTATATATTCTCTCTTAGTGAGGAGAATATATACATTAGGGAAAAGGATATATATATATATATATATATATCTGTGTGTTAATGTGTATATGTGTGTAATTGTGCGGTGGACTCATCAAATTAATCATGTTTTGATGTAGGTTCCATATGATGAGCCTTTAATTTTAATTTTTTTAATACATTGAGTAGTTTAAAAGTGCGTGTTTAATATTTAATAGTATGTATAAGATATGAAAAATGTTTTTGATTCTTGGTATCAGACTTCCTCATTCTTTTCCAATTTCTTAATTTTTTTTAAATGTATATTCTACATTTAAACATGTTTTCATGCTTGTTTAAAAATTTTAAAGGTGTTAAATTTGTATAAGTGGATTAAATTGTATTGTGTAAGAAAATATTGGTTTAAAGAATGTTTGTGTATGATAATTTTTTGAAAATTTCTAACACATCTAGAAATGGTGGGAAAATGTTTTTTTAACATGTGTTGAATTGAGAAAAAAGTGGTTAGGTGTACTGTGAAATAAATTAGAGCACATGGGAACCCTAGTAACCTAGTATGGTTGTTAGGGACTAGGACACTGGTTGAGTCGACATTGATCTCACCCGGGAACCCTAATAAGATAATTCTACAATACTAACTAAATAGAGTGAAGATTGTTGATGGACCACTAGAAATTTGGCATCAACCTCTAAATTGGATTGTGCATGAGAACAGATAATCATATGTTTATGGTCTTGATACATATTAATTCAAAAAATTATCAAACACCCTAAGTGAAAGGTTCATAATGTAGATATTTTCATGGGGTGGTTTTACATACATGGTTTGGTCTATGATCGCGATGTTTCATGAACTTATTCCATAAAACATTTCACTCATAAATAAGTTATTGTAACCCATATTGGGATTAGTCAAAGGAAAATTATTATGATCCTATCTCTCCCAGAAGCTCTAATAAATGGTCTTTGTGGGGTATGATCTTCCTGGTTGAGGTCATGACTTCTTTTGTCTATATAAATTAGGTTTGTTAAAACCCTATATGTATATTAATCATATAATCACAATTCTACAACAATATTTTCACTGGTTATTTTGAATACTAGTATTTTAAATCCTATGGTATATAATAAAACCTAATAAGTGCATGTTTTTTCTATAACTATATTAAATATTTGGAATTTAATTAAATTGCAAGGGGAATTTTATTTATAAAAGTTTGGTTGATTACAATTTCATATGATATAGATAATTGTTTATGTGATATATTCTTGTGGAGATCCTGAGAAAACAATGATGTGGTTCCATGGTGATTTATATATTAGGGGTAGGGTGTTCCATGTTTTGAGATTGTGTTTGAAGGTTTGAGTCTCTTCCATTGGGTCCTTTGTTTGATGGTTCACGTTCATTTGTCTTTCTTATTTTCCTATCTCATATAGGCTCATTTCTTTTCAGATGATATCTTTAGTATATTTATGCTTTTTTAGAGTGTGAATGTTAACTATTTTTCTTTAGATTTTGTAAACCTTATCTTGTGTAGAAGTTTTCACTCATCTATTATCCTGACCAATTGAATCATTAGAAATTTATGGGGGAAATGTGTCATGGTGGGAATAAATTTCACCCCAGACACCATGTTATTAATTATATATAATTATTTAAGTATATTTATCCTCATTATTATGTTTCAGTCCATGAAGAGTGTTAAAATTTTATTCCTTATATTTTTTTTGCAGAAGATCATGGTTAACATTTGGCTATTACAAACCATGTGAAGACCATAAAAATGTGTCTGTAGTTTCTAGTAGAGAATATTATATGGTGAGTGCATAGTTTCCCCAACTGTGTGGCTTACCCATGTGGGGAGTCCAAGGCCTCCAATAGAGGCACACAACACCCAGTTTGGACAACCATGTGGCCAAACCGTGCATTGTTTCCAAGAATTAAATAATTTTTTTAGTAATAATAATATTATTTCATTGTTTTTATTATTGTTTTTATTTTTTTATTGTTGTTTTATTATGGTTATTATTATTATTATCATTTTTATCACTCATCTCTCCCCCCCTCTCTTACACATCATACCCCACCCATCCCTCTCACATAACCCATTCCTGGTAGGGGATTTCCCTTACATTCCACCACCACCTCCCCTTTCACATTTACATATAATATTCTTGATGATTTATTGTGTAGTATCTATAGGTAGTATTCATTTCACTTCTTCTTTCTTATTTTTAACCTTTTCTTGTTTTTAATTCTCTCTCATGTGGTTTACATTCTATGGATAAAACCTAACATGATTTTTGGATTTTTCACTTTCTTTTTACTGATTTCTAGTGTTCTTGAGTCCTAGTAGGGACAATTCCTTCCATTAGAATTTATGGAAGTGGGATGGCCATTATTTTTTAACGGTTTCTTATATTTTTATTCGTTTCCTTAATTTTTATTAGGGTTTTTGTAATTTTTGGTTTCCTAAAACACTTCTACTATACCTTGGAATTTATTATGGCATCTTTGGACTATTTTTGTTGATGATGACTTACATTTTTATACATTGTTAAAAACACCCGAACAAACACACACAGACACACACACCCCTTATTTATAATCTTTCTTGGCAAGGAGAATATGTACATTTGGTCAAAGGATATATATATATATATATATATATATATATATATTAGTGCGCGTGTGAATGTGTATATGTGTGTAATTATAAGGTGTAATCATAAAAAAAATCTTGTTTTGAGGTATGTTCTACATGTTCGAGCCATTATTTTTAATTGTATAATTTATTGACTGTTTTAAATGTGGGTTTTTAATATTCAATAAAATATATAAGATTTAAAAATTGGTTGTGATTATTGGTATTGGAATTCCCTATTATTTTAATATTTACTAAATAAATTACATGTATATTCTTCATTTAAACATGTTTTCATGTTTGCTTCAAAATTTTCAATATGTTAAATTCCCAAAACTGGTTTAAATAGGGTTGATTGTGAAAATAGAGATTTTTAAGATTTTTTTGGTAAGATAATTTATTAAAATTTACTAACCCATATAGGAATGTATAGAAAATGTTTTTCTAACATGTGTTAACTTGAGAGAAAAGGGGTCAGGTGGATCGTGAAATAAATTAGAGCACTTTGGAACCCTTGTAACCTAGTAAGGTTACTAGGGACTAGTACACTTGTTGAGTCAACATGGAACTGACTCGGGCACCTGGACAGGGTTATGCTATAATAAAAACTAAAAAAATGAATATTATTTGGGGACCACTAGAACTTTGGTTTCATCCACTACATTGGATCATTCATGAGAACATATTATGTGGTTCAATAAAAAATTTATGAGGATCCAATATCCAAGTTGACCTAGATTTTTGGAATTTCCCCTGGTTCCTTCTCTATTTTACTCTTGTTTTATAATGTCCTATTCCAAAATATAATTTCTTAGTTATTATTACAATTATAAATTTATAAAAATATCATTTTACTTTCCACAATTTTATGGAACATGTTGATTGTATTGAATACTAGGACTCTTATTTTATTAGCTTTCTCCATCCTGTAAATGATTTATTGGACATATCTCATTCATTTGAAAGATGTTTTGAACTGAATTAATATGTTGTTTTCATAAAATGGAATATTTCCACCTGATTTTCAAAAAAGAGTATAAAACACTCTCTCTATCTATATATATATTATTTTCAAACTAGAATGATTATGTTTTATTTTTAAAAGTATGGCATGTTGAGTAGTTTCATCAGGCACAACTACTATGTTTTAATACTCTCACCCAGTTATCTAATATATTTTTATATCTTATGTTGTTACTTCCAACAAGGTCTTAGTTTTCATGGAGTGATGTTGGTTCAATGGGTGATAGTGACCTGTGAGGTCCTATAAGGTATTTCTAGTGCTCAATTTTATCTATTTAGTTTTCAATTTCCTATCCACTTATTGTATTTTTTTACTATTCTATTTTATTTATATATTTTTTATTGGATAAATTAAACCCATTTGATTTGTGAATGATTCCCAACACTAGTTTTGCAGTTTGGTAGGATTGGGAATGCCTCTTGGGCCTTATTACAGGCTGGATCTGGTGACCAGTTAGGGATCGAGCAAGGATGGTTTGTGAAAATATTGACAATAATGTATCTTTATAAGTTTTTATTATCACCAATTTTCATAATAAATAAGTATAAAAATCATATTACCTCATAGTGCTAGACTCACCCTTCCTGGGACAAATTATATACAAGATGAACTTAAGCAAAAGACTGTATTCCCCATAAAAACTATAGTTGTAGGCCTTCACATGATAACATTTCTAGTTAACTCCATCAATGCATCCTGTTACATTAAAAACTAAATATTTATTAGAATATATCCCTTAATGCCATAATATATTCCATTATGTGGTACATAAAGGAATCTGAACCTATGTTTCAATTAAAATATCAATTTTTTTGATCAATTGTAGTCTAAATAACATGTTTATTTTCATAAAAATCATACTCCGCAAACTAATAAAAATTGTGAACCGAGATATGATATATTGGTTAGTCATTCCTCAAAAACCATTCAATCCTTTATTTGTTTTGGATCACTTTTTTCATTATAAACATTCTTGAGACTAACCATTCATTATGTATTTCATTTTAAGCTACAAAAACTCAGGATGAGAGTAGGGGGTTCATCAATTCGACAAAAATGGACTGACTATATTTACTTCATGTTTTCTTTGATAGACACATTTTTTGGATATAAAACAACACCATGTTTGATTCTACTAATATTTTCACAAATTTAATGGAAAGAGGGAGAACACAAGGATAATTTCTGGTCATGAGAGAAAGGAGAAGCTAATGATCAAAGGAGGCATGTGAATGAGGGTTCTAAAATTTTCATTTTAAGATAATTTATAATTTAGGGATTTAAAATTTACAATTTTAATAAAAAATAAATAAATAAACATAATAAAAATTTAATCACTAAAAATAAACTAGAGAGGTAACATTAAATAAGAAACACTTGAACAGATGAACACTAATAGTGGATTACCAATGGTAGATTTCCAATGTTGGATAAGTGATAGTAGATCTCTAATGGTGGATCACTAATGGTAGATCAGCAATGGTGGATTAAAAATGGTAGAGCAACAATGGTGGATCACCAATAGTATATCAATAACTTTTTATGAAAAATGGTAGATCACTTATAATGGACCACTAATAGTAGATCATCAATAGTGGATCAGCAACGGTAGATCACCAATGGAGAATCACTAATATTGGATCACCAATGTTATATCACCAATGGTGGATCACCAACAAAAGATTTTTTTCTAAAAAGTATGAAGACAATGAACTAATAAATTTTTTTCATTTATAGTTAATGTGTGATATCACTTTATCTATCAGAATTAAAATGATTTCAAAATATTTCAACAATTTTATATGCAGTTCTAATGATTTTAAGGGTTATATAACCTTTTTGGAAATGATATCTAAATAATTGATGTCTGGTATCAATACTTTTTTCCTAGAATGGGGTATGGGATTATTGGATATATTAATTACACTTTTATTATCACAATTTATAGAGACATATCAAAATGGATATCCATAGTCTAGTAAACTATGTTTCATCCATTTAATTTTTACATAACAACTTCCAAAATCAATATACTCAACCTCAATATTAGACTCTGCAATGGAATTTTTATTTTTTTACAACACCATAAAGTTAGATACTAGACCAAAATATGATATTTTCCAAAGGTTATTTTTCTATCTAACATACAACCACCAAAATCAACATCTGAATAATATACTAGATCAAATGATTATCCTCCAGGATAGAACATTCAAAAGGTGGTTGTGTAATTGAAATCCTTAGAAATTATTTTAACATAATGAAAATGAGATTCTTTAGTATTTTCTAAAAAATAATCTCACATATATATACTAAACACAATATCCATTCTGGTGGTAGTCAAATATAGAAATATTTTAATCATACATCTGCAACTGGTTTGAGAGACAGATTTTATAGATTTAGTAAGATATAGTTTATAGGTTTTACTCATGGGAGTATCACTACTCTTTATTCTATCCCTACCAAAACGATTTAAATGGTATTTGGTGTATTTACTATTATTTAAAGTAACTCCATATTTATTTTTGAAAATATTGAAAACCAAGGATTAATTTTATGTCACCCATTAAACTCATTTCAAATTCAATTTGCATTATTTTTGAAAAAATAGTATATAAAAATTTTATAGAATATCAAAAAATTATATCAACAAGAATAATTTATACTAATAAAACATATTTTAAATTTTTTTATAAATTAATCAGGATCTTATATTCATTTTGTAAAACAATTAGAATTAAAAAAATTAGCCAATTCTATCATTATTTATGTTAGGATCTTATTTTAAACCATATAAATATTTTGTTAATTTAAAATCCTGAATTGGAAAATGAGTATTTTGGTATCTATGGGATTTTTCAAAAAAAATCATCAACTATATAGCCATTTAGGAATTCACTCCTAAATAAATCTGATATAGTTTGAAAATTAAATGTGTCGTAGAGGCAAGTATTATTCTAATGGATTCACGTCTAGATACTGGTCAAAATTCTTACTTATAGTCAATGACTTCTTTGTTAATATATCATTTGGAAACCAATCTATCATTTTTTATATCTATTATGCCTGATTCATCAACCTAATTTCTAAAAATACATTTAGTGGAAAATGTCAAAATTATATTAGGTTTATCCAGTAGTTCCAAGACATTATTTAACTCAAATTTATTAATTTATTATTTCACTTACATTCTCCATATATAATCATTAATTTCTTAATTTGTGTTCTCATGTTTTAGATATTACAAGAAAACTTGATGTTTAACCTAATTTATAAGAGACGATTTAGTTTGTGTTCCTCTTTCTAGGTCTCGAACTAAAATATCTAATAGATGATATCTATGAATCCTAATAGTTTTAGGAAAAGAAGTTTTTGATATTTTATTATCCTCTATATGTTTAGGTTTAGGTTTTCCATTAGAACTATAATATTTTTATGTGTATTGACAGAACTTTTAGAATGTTTTGAATTTATATTTTGATTAGAAAAATCTTCTTCAATGTTTTATAAAGGGTTCTTAGACATATGTGGATTTTTTACATCAAACATTACATGTAGAAATATTATATAATATTATTAAATTTATTTAATACCCAGTATGAATTAATAGTTGTATAATATCAAAAGAAAATTTCTTCATCAACCTATGATGAAATTTTTCTAGAATTATCCTTTCTATTGAGTATAAGTTCTATGAAACCAAAACATCCAATGTAATTAACCTTATGTTTTCTTAAATTCCATAATTCATATGGGGTTTTCATTAAAATTGGAATTAAAATAACTCTATTGATTCTATATATGTATGTATTATATAATTATTCCCAAAATTAAATATTTAAATCATACTCATTGATCATGGTCAGTGAAATTTCATAAAGTGTTCTATTTATCATTTCTACTAAAAAATTATTCTATAGGGATTTAAGAGAAGAAATGTTATTTTTACAACCATGCAATGATAAAAATGATTAAAAAATGATTTTCAAACTCATAGGAAAGATCAATTCATATGGTCTTAATTTTAATTTCCTTAATATTTCATACAGATTTAGTATACATAGAAAAATAGGAAGAATCTTCACTTTTGTGATCATGAAATAATACCCAACTGTTTCCTAAAAATTCATCTTCTATAATAAAACATTAGTTCTTCCAATTTAAACTAAAAAAACATGAGGGCCTAAACAAATCCTTTTGAACAATCTCTAGGTGTTGATAAGTTGAAACTTATTTCATTAATGAAAAATAGATTTTCTGTTGTTTCACTTTTTGACAGGGGTTAAAGACTATCTCATTTGGAAATTCTAGTTTAAGTAGATCCTTAACTAACCCTTTCCAAGTTATATTTCTTAGTAAAGGAGTGTTTTAGTGTCCTAGTCTCATATTATAGATCAAATACACTTTGTGAAAGGATTTAAATACGAAATGCATTTAGAATGCATGGAGAATAATTAACACCATATACATTATCCTTCATCAAATTTGCGAGAAATAAATTTTTTTCAGAATTAATAACATTAGATAAATTATTTTCAAACATAACATGGAATCCATCTCTATAGACCTATGAGATTCGGAGAATATTTTACTTTAATCTATATGCAAATAATACTTTTTAAATTAAAATAGTTCAATTGTTACCAGTTTTACAAGGACCAATAATATTTCATTTTAATTTTTCACTCAAGATGAAATGTACACTATCAATATTGATTAGTTCGTTGAAGCTTTAATATTACCTAATCATGTTTCTAAAGTATCCATTATATAGATTCCATAACTGTTTTTGAAATTTTCTAGCTTGTTCCCTAAAAAAATAAACAATAAATTAATTTGGTACCCATATATTTATAGGAATATAGATATTTGTAATAAAATCTGTTGGAATCTATAATTTTTAATATGTTTCTTGTTGGTAGATATGATACTTCTATAAATAGGAACATTTTTAGGCCTATTATAATAAGAAGTATTCACAGCAACGGTATGACTAGAACTTGAAATATGTTTAGTCTTGTTGAACATTCTCTATATAGGTTGGTATCCAATTAATGTGGTATACTTAAGTGCATTATGATTTCCAATAATCTAGGTTAATTAATTTCTTTAATTTATGAATTTATCTAGATTATTTTTTAATTATATATTTGATAGTTTTAGGTTATTATTTTATTTTAGAAGATGACCAGTATCACCTATTTTTATACTTAGATATTTTTTAAATTAAGAAAATAGTTATTGCTGTTTTTAAAGTTTTTTATTTGTATTTATGTTTATTGAATTTTTCCTAAAAACATAAAAATATTCAATATTTTATTTTTTGGACATGTTTTCTTCACTATATTAATTTTCAAAAAGATTGTAGTTATGCATGGGAGATATATGTAGAATATTATATACCATAGTTGTATTTTAATAAAACACATATTTGATCTATCATGCTTATCCTCTCAGCATGATTCTGAATCACCTGAACTATCTTTTGATGTACTACAAGTTTCATTTTAACCTTCTTATATCTATTATCTCTATCCACATACTTTTCTTAGACATTAACTTAGGATGGTGTGCATTTATAATTATTTTTATATTAAATTTATATTATTTTATTTTATTTATAGAATAATGATTTTCCCTTATTTCCTCAGGTTTCATCTATTGACATACTTTCTATTATTGTTTTACTTCTTGTAGAATTTATTATTTTCTTAATATTTCTTGAATTTTCCGGATAAGTGTAAATTTCTTTATCATTTTCAGAAAATGATTATCCATCACATTAGTTTTCCTCTTTATTCTTCCATTTACCTTTTTAGAAGTATTTAAAAATATTGAGTTCTTATTTGGTTAATATTATTATTATCTATTCAATTTATGTTCTAATTTATACATAACGATCTTTCCTATTATGTCTTTAACTTACCAATTAATTATATCACTTGAATATCAAATTTAAATTGATGTTCATCTCCATCTGTCTAGTATAAGTCATAGCAGAAACATAACACAATCATTGTAAATAATTGGATTCATGAGTGAATGCATCATGTTCCCAATATCATTGAACCTGAGATACATAATATAAACTGCTTCACCAGGTTTAATCCTAATGGTACCATATTTTATTGTACAATCATTCAAACACATTTAATTGAAATTACCTTTTCCTTCATAAGAAAAAAACAGGATATCGCAATTCCCAAATGTAGTGGTAGAAGATTATATTATATTAAACTATTCATATCCTAAGTAAAAATATAAAGAATTCATATTTTTACAGTTATTGTTATAATTCACTTCATTAGGATCCATCCATTCATCTTTAGATGTTATGGGTAATTCATATTTATCCACAATGATAGAGTAAATTTCAAATATCATATATTCAATATGAATTTTCATTTTAATATTACACTGAGAATAATTAGTACCATTAAATCATGGAGTCCTATTAGTAATATTTACCTGTTGTCGTTTATTATCTGTAATGGAAAAAATTTAAACTAAAAAGTAATTTAAGAAATTTAATTTCCAACTAGGTCATAGTAAAATGATATTTTGAAAGTCTTCTGATACCAAATTTTAGTTGGAGTAGAAAACTCAAGAGGGGGGGGGGATTGAGTTTCCAATAATTTTTTTAAAGAATTTAAACCATGAAACCCCCAATTTTTTAAAAACATACATTCAATAAAAACAATATAAATAAATAATTTTTTTTAAATAGATTATCAATGAAGAAAAAATTTAAAGTTAAAATAATATTTTACATCACTTTAACTTTTAGAACTAAATTACTTGACCAAACAATATATATATACAACCAATTAAGATTAATTATCAAAGTAATGTTTTGGTAAAAATTTTAAATAAAATAATGTTTTGAACATTGATATATATAAAACAAAATAGATAAAAAAATATTAATATTTAAACTAGGGGTTTGGTATTAAGTTGAGACTTAATCCTATCTACGTAATAATTATCCACTGCCAAAAATTTTATTAGAAAATGAAATTTTTATACAATATGGATCAGGTTATACAATCAACTAAACACAAGGTTGACAAGAAATAAATCCTATATATTGTTATACATGGGATACAAACTAGAAACAGTCACACCTGATCTTTTCTAATGTTGTCATGGGCATAGAAATGATGAAATTTTAGGGAGAGTGTCTTATACTATCCATTTAAGTACAATAGACAATGTTTTATATATAAATAGAGTTTAAAAATAAAAATAAAATATAAAGGATAAAAATAAATATAATGTGAATTTATATGGGAAAAAAGTGATGTTGCTCATTCCAAATTGCATCATATGTTCATAGGTGCTCAAATCATTATTTTGTGTAGCTCTAATTGGTTCAAAAAAATGTAAAACAAAATAGAGTATCATGAAGATATTGAAAATCAATTTATATTAAGCATGTAGATATCCATATCACTACAACACAATGTTTTATTATATATTATTCTTGATTCAATGTATGATGGTTAGTGTTCTATATGAATGTATCACTCTATCATGAATGAAGGAGTTATTCTGAATTTATATCTCTCTATCACCAATTATCCATTAGTTGATAATGATAATATTACCTGAATCGTCATTCTATGAAAAAAGTAGGAAATACTAACTTTTTATTTAATAAATTATTAGGATGGTTTATGAATTAAAAATTTTAAATCCATGTGTGCTTGATTGAATATAATTCATTAAATAATCCAATGGAGAGATTAAATTTTGAAAAGAAAATTTGAAGAGAAATGGTAGCACTCTAGTAGTAGAATCTATAGTGGTTGTGGTAGAATAGTCTGGCGAATACTTATCCTAGATATAAAATCACTGAATGATAGCTCAGACTGGAGGTAGACCACCCCAAAGGTAGATCATTCCAGTGGCATGACTTTCCAGCATAATATATATTCTAGTGGTAGATCTATCAAGTGATTTATCTATTCTAATGATATATTTTTCTAGTAGTAAATGTTATGGTGGTATATGTGTCCCGTCGTCAATATTTTCTGGTGGTTGATGTGTCTAGCGGTTGATTTTTTATAATGGTAGATCCGTCGAACTAACAGTAGATCATAACCTAGCCATATATGATCACAATTTTACTAGATAATGATTTACGATAAAAAACATTAATATTGTTAGAGACATAACAAACATGATTTTTTATCATTAAAATAAATAGGTAATAAAAAATAATATTTATATGGATTTCATATCATTGCTCACTATATTATTTTTAGGAATTGTGTGTCCAAGGTTATTTATATAATTCCCCATAACCATTCCTTTGGTTCCCCTCAGTTTCATGTAAGTTATAAATACAAATAATTAATGGAGTATCCCATTGTTCTTGTCGGTGGTTCAAGATAAAACCATTATAATGTAAATCTAGGTGATACATATGTGGAAATTTCGAGTACTAAAACTCTTGCCAATATAAAAAAGGATCTATTATCATAGGCCATATATTGATTTATTGTACGCTTAATAAATCAGCAGTTTGATAAGTTGATGACGCACAAGAACCTCAACCCACTTGGTGAGGGATTGACAAGTTCATCAAAGAGTCATGAGATAAAAACCAAGAGGATGGATAATTTCTGAGTTCCTATATCATTACTATAGAAGTAAGGCAGGAGGTACATTTTGGTAGTGTGGAAATAAGAACTATTCACCTGTTTGGGCATTCAGGCCACTATTTTTGTCATTGGGACCTTCAAGGAATTTACCCCACCCAATTACTTTAGGACTGTAAGGAATTCGAGCCAAAATAATGCATTCAGCCACCTCAAGTATTTAATTCCACCTCAAGGCCTTCAGGCCACAAGATTAATGCAGTTTCCCTAGAGAAAATCTATATAAAAGGAGTAGCCCTATAGGAGGATTTAGAGCAGCCACACTCACCAGAATATAACCAACAGATTTGGAAGAATGAGAGGGTATGTAAATGCCATTGGGACAAGCATTTTCTTGCATGGGAAGATTAGTTGTATGACCATGCGATGGTGGAGAGCTATAATCATGATGCAGATTCTAGGGAGGGTCAGTTCCTTGTAGTTATAGTATGGTTGAATTCCCTAAGACATTTGGGTCATATAATGTCTCATAAGCCTACATGACATGTAATCTGTAATACCCCAAGAATTTACAAATAGATTTATTATAGAATACATAGATAACTAGGACTCTAAAAACACCACTTTGTCATAACCATGCCATGTAATCATAATTTTGTCACTTCAATGTTGGGAATTTCAGAAATCTGACTTACTTGGTTGCGATCAGTATGTTAGTTGGAATCTGATAAGAAAAAATTAATTTTTGGTGAATTCTAACATACCCTTATGAATAAAAACATACCCATATGAATATTAACTTACCCTTATGAATAGTAATATGACTTTTATGAATGGTTTCAATACCCAAGAATGTATAAATAAATTTTGGCCCCATAAAAATGAGGATGAATAAGATTAGTGTTTATATTTTTCGATTACATAATGATTTTAGTTAAATATTTAATTAATCATATTTATAATTTTTTTGAAAAATGGACTTCATTTCTTGATTCTACACATCGAAAAATGGTTAAGGTAAATTTTTGGCATTTTTCTGAAATACAAGAATTTTTTCTAAAAAGTAAAATACATTAATTTAACATATAAATAAATTATAATTTAAATTAACAATTCCCAGCACCATGAGTGATGTAAGCACCCAACTCTTGAACTCATATTCTCTTATTATAGTTTTAAGTCATGTAATAGTCACTATTTCTTGCCTTGAGAAGAAATAATAAATTAATGATTATAATATTAAGAAAACTCCTATCCCCTTTACTATATAAACCACCCCTCACCCCCTCTTCCTCCCACACCACTCAAGCTTCATGTCATCCTAAATTCATCTCAAATATCTCCTTAATATCCTCCCCCACGTCCAATACCTTATGGACTCACCAAAACCCCAAAATCAATGGTCATAATGAGCTTATTAAAGAGGTGTACTCTAGAGGTGAACCTCCCTTCCATTTTTATTTCAATTCCTTTTACAAGTTTTATTACTTTGCTATCTTATCACCTCACCTAATCCAAATTACTCGGTAAATATAGTACCTTAAATTTAATGTAATTTCATGATTCTAATGGAATATATCATCAAAAATATATCTTTTTCTCTCCCTTTTATAATACAAATGCATACACCGTCCAAGATGTGTTAATTTAACACACTCAAGGAAGACAGGTTTTCAATTTTCATTACTATCTTCAAGTCTGGTCATGAAAACTTTTCAATGGTTGAAACATATCATAATATATGTATTTTATCTTTTTAGTTTTATATAACCCATACACACTCATAATGTGGAATAATAATACAAAACAATTTAATTGTTCAGAAAACCGGCAAGCCAAATCCAAGCATTTATCATCAACTCGTCGAATGGGTCATCTTCATGGTATATAAAAAAATCATTATAAGATAATTTATATCTCTTTAATTTCAAAATTTATATATATTAACAATTATTTATATTTAACTACATTTCAAATTTACTTCACTTCATGAAATCAAATAAATAGATCATGAAGACCAAGGAAGAAAATGCTTCCAAAACAACAAAATTGAATATCTTAAACCCATAAAAAAAGAAATTAATGAACCTAATAAGGTTATATAATTTCAATTAAATTTTTATTAGGATCATGAAATATTAAATAATGACTCTAAATTTATTTTTCAGGTCATTAAGAACAATCAATAACACCTTCGCGCATAAGGTAACAGATTTCTTAACTAAATTTTCATTCTTTGAGTTAAAAATCTATCTCAGTGGATACATTGTTCAAAAGATATGTGTGAATGAAAAATTATTTTTTTATAATATATATCCTATTATATTTTTTGGATTTTAATTTGTCAAAAATAAATATTTCATTGACTTATCATCACTCTAATGACACAATCTATGTAAGGGATTTCCAAACTCAATTT
Source organism: Viscum album (assembly GCA_963277665.1). Lineage (NCBI taxonomy): Eukaryota > Viridiplantae > Streptophyta > Magnoliopsida > Santalales > Viscaceae > Viscum > Viscum album. The sequence continues at coordinate 585,531,270 of OY728120.1, forward strand.
CCATTCATTGAGTTAAACATCAATATCATTGGTTTTGTATTTTAGTAGAATATGTGTGAGTGACCTATGATTGTTTAACTCTATATATCCACTTTTATTTTGTAGGATTTTGTTTTTTAGAGATAATTTTTTCATTGATTTGTCCACAATCTAATGATACGTTCTTGGTAAGGGATTCTCTCTCTCGCTTTTGTTCAAGAATCTCCCCTATGTTGTGCCCTTTTATTTTTAATACCTAATGATGGGGTATGTTTTTGAAACTCACCCACACTTACTTTATGATATATAAATAATGGGATAACCATTTTCCTCTCAATAATCCCTCACAAGAACTCTCGTTACCATGCCGAAATTTTGTAATGGGTATTCTCATCTCACTTTCAATTATGTGGGATTTCTATTGATCACCTATTATTTATTATATGTTGTATAGGTGTACTACAATTTGATATATATTATCAATTTTATCCTTATATTCATGGAATTCTATGATTCATTTGGTTGTTATTAACTTTTGGTCATACGAATCAATTGATTACAACCTGGTAACGAGCTTTGTCTCAATTTTCACTTCGTTGTGACATGCATATTATTATGCACATACTCTTTCTTATGTGGTGTACCTAATTACCATTTGAGATCAAATTTAAATTGAAATTATATTCTATTTAAATTTCCTTATTCTCATATCAGGGATATGATAATTATCTAAGTTGTATACCACTTCACATACGATATTTAGTTTGAATGTTGTTTTGACTGTGGAAATATGGATGAGTCTGTATCCTATATTCTATACAGATAATGAAGAGGAATATTGATCTTATGTTGAATCTATGTATAAATAATGCTATTGACATACAACTATGGGTGGGGCCTACTACAAACCCTTGATGCATCAGTAGGTATAATGAGACAAATCAGTTGGCAACAAACCCTTCGAGTTTGTTTCCAAAAATCATATAGGTTTCTACCCATAGAACTAAACCATTTTTTACATTATTATGGTGTCATGTGATAGATACATGAAATCCAATTAATTTACATTATCTTTAATCATTATCAGTCATTACTATCCATGCAGTTTTAACTATGACAAAATCAATGGATGCATATTCATTCAAAGTTTATTAATGGCGTGAGTTTTTCATTTATTTACCATGGAATATTGATTATGTAATATTGTTTAAAATTCCATTATTATTGATTCATGATTTTTCCAATTTTAACCCTTAATGAGTATTTGTGATCACCCCTTCCATTTTGTTACCTTCAAAAAGTTATTAAGAGGAGAATATTTATTGAGTTTTGTGGATGTAGTTCTTTGTTTTTGTTATGTATTGTATTTTTTATCCTTTTCTAATGTAATTTGTGTTACATATATGTATCAAGTTTCTTCAGGACTACTGAACTTATCGTTCCTTTGGGATTTAATTCCTTCTAATCATGCCAATATATCAAGTAATGCATTAGCTCCGGTATTGAGGGGTTGAGGAGTTACTGTTGGTATCAGAGGAAGTTTAGTGGGAACCTTGGAATCTAGATTAGAAAATATATATTTAGGGAATAATTCCATAATGTAGTATTTTAGGACAAACATACAATAACATCCTGGTATTTTGGTAAGGAATAAATTATGTTAATCTTTCTAGAAATTACATCCATGTGTGGATACGAGTATGTAGAGGTGGGTCTGGCACATATGTACTTAGGAGTGAATGATTCAACAAGGAGTTTCGGGCTTGACTCAGGGTATCCAGGTACATGACAACAGATATTGATGCAATTTTCATTACGACACTCCCAAGGAATATGCTTATGATAATTCATATTTTCATTAGAAGACATTATGAAAGATTGAATTGTAAATTTTTCCTCAGAGAAACCATGTTTATGAGATTAGCTATGCATAGAATTTCAATATATGTTATGTTCTTTTCTGTTTAAGATTGATAAACTAATCTATTGTATTCCATTATTTAGAAATGGTGACTAATGGAACTTGGGGAATGAATACTCGTAGAAAACTTTCGGGATTATGAGTTTTTATCAAACATATGTTTAGTTTCTATGTTTATAATTTAAGAAAAATCCTTCTTTTAAAAGTTTTCAGATTAATTAAAGTCACCTACAATTGGAAGGATGAGGATCTTAAATGACATTTCTATCCCTTCCTGATGACTTTCTTGTAATAATTATTGCAAAGTCATGTTCCGAAAATTCGGAAACATTTTTTAACATACAACTCACTTCTAAGAAATAGTTTGAGTTATCAAACACGTCCACTATACCTCGATACCATCATGGATCATGGGTTGTATTTAATCAAAACTTATTTTCTCAATATTCTTATATTTTCAAGAAACATGAATATTATCAAAGAATTTTCAAATATTTTACCTTATCACAAGATATTGAATCATGTTATGATTTTGAAAAAGGTGATGAAGAAGGAGACCCTTGTGAATCTTATTTATATTTTCTTTTTAAATATAATCTTTTAGCACATACTTATGGAATTTTAAATGGACCATTGACAAAAAGTTTCAACTCAAATTCTATCCAACTATTTTATAAAAATCTAGTTTTATTAGATGTTTTGAAATTATATTTCATACATAGTTATTTTCTGAAACTATTTTTCTGTGGACACCCATATGACCCAAGTTGTAAAAGGTGTATCTAGATGAAGTATGCAAACGATTTTGAAGGTAATATAAATAATTGTAGCAATGAATGGACCTTATATTTACGAGAGTAAGATGATGAAGAAACCAGATGGAATACATGATCAAGGTACCCTCACTTTTTTAATATGTAAATAAATTTGGGAGGATGCAATTTCCTGAAGGTGGGAATAATGCAACACTCAGAAATTTTCAAATAGATTTATTATAGAAATCATAGATAACTAAAACACTAAAAACACCACTTTGTTATATCCTATCCATGTAATTTTTTTTTTCACTTCTATAATTTGAATTTCGAAAACCTGACTTACGTGGTTGTGATAAGTAAGTTATTTGGAGTCTAATAAGAAAAAATTAATTTTTGGGGAATAGTAACCTACCCTTATGAATAGTAACATACCCTTATGAATAGTAACGTACCCTTAGGAATAGTAAAACGGATTTTATGAATGGTATCCATTCCCCTGAATGTATAAATAAATTTTGGCACTATAAAAATGAAGATGAATATGTTAGTGTTTATATTTTTCAAATAAATAATTAATTTAATTAAATATTTAATTAATCATATTTATAAAATTATTTTTGAAAAATGGACGTCATTTTTGAAATCCTCATGTTGAAAAATGTTGAGGGTGATTTTTTTGTATTTGTTTGAAATACTTAATCTTTTGGTGAATAGTTAAATGCATTAATTTACCGTATAAATATATTATAATTTAAATTAACTATTCCTAGAATCATGAGTCATGTAAGCACCAAAATCTCAAACTCAAATGCTCTTATTACTATTAAATGTCAAGGAATACTCAGTATTTATTTTCCTGAGAAGAAATAATAAATTAATGATTGTAATATTAAGAAAAGTCTTCTCCCCTCCCCTATATTACCCACCCTCACCCCCTATTCCTCCTACACAACTCAAGCTTCACACCATGCCTAAAGTCTGCTCAAATAGCTCCTTAACCTCCTCCCCCACGTCCAATACCTTCTTGTCTCTCCAAAAGTCCAATATCAAAGGTCTTAAGGAGTTTCTCAAAGAGGAGTACTCAAGAGGTGAACCTCTCTTCCTTTTTATTTCAATTCATTTTACAAGTTCCATTATTTTTCTCTCTTATAATCTCACGTCATCCAAATGTCATGGTAATTCTATTACCATACATTTAAAAGATTTTGATTATGATACTTTAATATTTCATCATAAATCTCTATTTTTTTCTTTCTTTTATTATATAAATGAAAACACCGTTCGAGATGTGTTAATTTATCACACACAAGGAAGACGAGTTTTCAATTTTCATTAATATCTTCAATAGTAGTCATGAAACCTTTCAATGGTCGAACCAGATCACAATATATTTATTTTATCTTATTTACAGTTTTTAAACCCTTACACACTCATAATGTGGAATAATAATACAAAACAAGTTCATTGTGCACCAAACTTCCAAGCCAAATCCAAGTGTTTATCATTAACTAATCAAATGAGTCATCCTCATGGTATTTAACCAGAATCATTATAAGATAATTTATATCATTTCAATTTAACTAATAATATATATTTAAAATTATTTATGTTTAACCAAATTTCAAAAAAACTTCACATCATGAATTCAAATAAACATATCCTGAAAACCAAGGAAGAAAATGCTTCCAAAACAGCAAAATTGAATCTCCTAAACACATAAAAAAGGAACTTAATGAAACTAATAAGGTTATAAAATATCAATTAAATATTTATGTGGTTATTGAAATATTAATTAATTAATATAAATTTTATTATTTAGGTCATCAAGGAAAATCAAGAACACCTTCGAGCATAAGGTATAGGATTACTTAACTCAATTTTCATTCTTTGAGTTAAACATCTATTTCATTGGTTACATTGTTCCAGGAATATGTGTGAATGACCTATTATTTTTCTATACTGTATATCCAATTATATTTTTTTTATTTTTATTTTTCATACATAAATATTTCATTGATTTATCATCACTCTAATGACAAAATATTTTCAAGGGATATCTTAACTCAATTTCAATTCGTTGAGTTAAACTTCAATGTCATCGTTTTTGTTTTTCCCCAGAATATGTAAGTGTGACATATTATCGTTTTATTCTATATATCCACTTTTATTTTGTGGTTTTATGTTTGTCACACATAATTATGTCATTGACGTTTCCTCAATATAAAGATACGTTCTTGGTAAGGGATTCTCTCTCTCACGTTGGTTCAAGAATCTCCCCCATGTTGTGCCCTTTTATTTTTAATACCTAATGATGGGTAATTTTTTCTCCCTCCCACATACATCCCTTATGATATATAAATAATGGTATACCCATTTACCTACCATTAAGCCATCTCAAGAATACTAGTTACCATGCCAAAATGTTGTAATGGGTTTTCTCATTTCAATTTCCATTCCATGGCATTTCGATTGCTGGCCTCTTATTTCTTATATGTGGTATAGGTGTAATGAGATTTGATATATATTTTCATGATTCAACTTATATTCATGGTATTATTTGATTCATTTGGTTGTTATTAACTATTGTTCATATGACTCAATTGATTACAACGTGGTAACAATAATTGTCTCAATTTTTAGTTCATTCGAAATTGCATAGTATTGTGTACCTACTATTTCATATGTGGTGTACCTAATGACTATTTGAGATCAAAATTCAATTAAAATTATATTCCATTTAAATTCTCATATTCTCATATCATGGATATGATTATTGTCTAAGCCGTATACCATTTTACGTATGGTATTTATTATGAATGTTGTTTTGACTGTGGAAATATTGGTGAATTCGTATGCTATATTCTATATGGATAATGTAAAGGCATATTTCTCTTCTATTGAATCAATTATCAAAGAATGATTTTTACATGTAGTAGTGTGTGGGGCCCACTACACCCCTCAATGCATTTGTAGGTCTCACAAAACAAATCAGTTGGTGATAAACCCTTCGAGTTTGTTTCCAAAAATCAAACGGGTATCTACCCATAGAACTAAACCATTTTTATGGTATTATGGTATCATGTTCCAGATACATGACATCAAATTAATAATCATTCTCTTTATTTATTATCAGTTATAACTATCCATGAGGTTTTCATTATTACAAAATCTATAGATGAAATTTATTTCTCAGTTTATTAATGGGTTGTGTTTTTCATTTATTCACCATTCCATATTGATTATGTCAAATTGTTTACAATTCAGTTTTTATTGATTCATTATTCATCCATTTTTAACCCTTACTACGAATTTTATCTCATTGTTTTCATTTGTTTACCTTAAACATGTTATGAATAGGATACTATTTGATGAGTTTTTTTGATGCAATTTTTAGTTTGTGTTATATATTGTATTTTGTAACATTATTCAATAAAATTTCAATTAAATATATATATATATAATTTCATCAAGACTACTAAACTGATCCTTTATTTGGTATTTCATTCTTCTTAACCATGATTATAAAACAATTAATGTACCCACACCAGTCATGAGGGGTCGAGGTGTTACATAATATCTAAATCCAATGGGCATTTTAAGTGTACCCCCTCATCCCTTAAAAGGGGGGATATCAAAAATCAATAAAAAAGAAGGCCTTCAGGGCATTCAGGAAAAGATGATGACCAGGTTGTTTATTTATTTATTTATTTACTTTTGTTAATGAATTATTAATTTTAGTGATGAAATTCCATGATCACATAAATAAATAAATTAATTTGAAAAGATATAATTTAAATAAATGGATTATGAATAAATTTTCTATCACACATGGATATTAAATAAAGTAAAATCAAGTAATTATTTAAAAATACATATAAAATATAAAACAATAAAAAAATTATACAAAATATGTTATAACCACTCAAATATAAATTAACTTATTCTTGGAAATACATTACATTATTATTAATTAATTCCTTAGAACTAAGCATTGGCCAACCCTTGTTGGGACACATACTTTTAATGAGGATTTATTATGAAGGTTATGGTCTGAATTAACCATCCTATAATAATACAAGTACTTCTTCATAGGGTTGATGTAACTTGGAGGATAGTTTTTTGGAAATACTAGATAGTATTTTAGGATTAGGGAGTCCATTCAATGAATCAAGGAGTTTCAAGAATGAGTTGGGAAAATACCTAACAACCGAAATACATTCATGTAGCTTGACCAACTATCATTGGGGTTTTTAGATGGGGCATATGGATCATTTCCAAGAGAATTTCCTAGAAACTAGAAATTCAATGTTTAATAGTGAGGGCTATTAGTATATAATAAAATAGTAATAGATTTAATGAAATCAAATAATTTACTATTTGTCAAATAATTTTTAATCAATTAATGTAATAACAATATTCTCTTTTATAATATTAGATGAAATGGATGTTTTTGATCCACACTTTCTATATGATCTATACTAGAGAATTACCATCTCTTCACTGGCTGTAACATGCATGAGTGGTTTAGAAGTCATTGGGTTGTGCTGTACAATGAATCAAAATCTTACATGCGAGAATCCTCAAATCCTAATCTACTTTCTATAGAGGTTATTGGTGATGAGTTTCTTATATATTAAAAAAATATGAGTAATGTGGTCTATGATCAATGTTTGAATCTTTCATCTATGTATTGTGAATTAATGAAGTCTTATGAAAACCTGGATACTTATTGAATTCATGAGTATATCCATGATCTATACTAGGAGCGGGAATGATAAGAATGGATTGAGAAATCAAAAGAACTATTTTAGAGTAGGCTTGAATAGGGTGATCTAGTTGTGCCTCACATAGTTAGTATAATTGGCTTTATTGAGGGCCAAGAGATTCTAGGATCTACACTCCCTAACGAACTGTGCCCCAATACCATTATTTTATCAATCACTCAGATATTATCTAGTATATATATTGATTTTAATTTGAAAAACAATGCGAAGTATCTCACATATTTTCGTACTCTTATTTTCTAATTAGATAAGGAGAATTATAATGAAAATCCTTCCATCATTTTGTTAACAAATGGAAAGACCATGTCATTCACTCTAAGACCAATGATTCTACAAAATTCCCTTCCAGGAAGATAAAGATCAAAGAGAATACTAGAATGAATGATAATGTTTATTTTTCATGTGGTAAGAAGGGCCACTGGAAGAAAAAATGTATCCGTCCAAATAATTAAGGGGGAACTTTAGGTGCATTTGTTACGAAGTAAAATTTACCTAAATTCAGAAATTTGTTATTAGATTCCAACTGTGCTTCCCACATATGTATTAAATTATAAAACCACATATATTCATAAAACTCTATTGGGGGGAGGTAGATTTATGATAATCTAAAGGAGTAAAAATTTATACAATGGATATTGGGGAATACAGGCACACATTTCCAACACATATGATCTTGGTTATGAATTATTGTTATTTTTCTCCATTGGATACTAAAAAAATTGTCTATGTATCCAGAAAAGATTCATATGGGTTTATTTTCATGTTTGGAAATAAATTTTTGAAATTCTATAAAGATGAAATTTTTATGTTAAATCACCTTTAAATAAGGGTCATTATGTGTTATATAGCACCAAACAAGTAAATTAAATTGGTAATGAAACTACATCAAATGAATCATACCTCACCAAAATTTAGCATCAATGGATATGTCATGTAAATTATTTTTTAAATAAATTACACAAATATGGATACTAGGATTCTTTTGAACTAAAACCACTAGGTGTATTTCGCATATGTTTTGAAGGAAAAATCACCAAATCCCCATTTAGTTGAAATTATAAAAGTGAAAAATATCTTCTCACATCATTTCATACTAATGTATGTATAGAATTTTCTATTGAATCAAGCGAAGGATACTCATACTTCATATATTTTTGTGATTATTTTAGTAGATATGGATATGTCATGTTGATGAGGTATAAGTCAGATTCTGTAGAGAGATTCCAGGAATACCATAATTTTTTTGAGAACTATCTTGGTAAAAATATTAATAAACTCTTATCAGACCATGGTGGGTAATATATTCATCAATAATCCATTGATTATTTATATGATACTTGGATTATTTCTCAACTCACTCCACGTAATCTTCCATAGTGGAATGTTATATGTGAAATTAGGGACCACGCCTTATTGTACATTATCAAATCATTAAGAAGTCATGCCAAACTTACATCATCCTTTTGGGGATATAAATTAAAAATAGTGGCACAAATACTAAACCAAATTCAAACTAATGTGAGAAATGGTATTCCATACAAATTTTTTAATGGAAAGAATCTCTTGTAGTCATGCATACAAGTGTGGGGTTGTGAAGCATTTGTAATGGTCCCTTTATGTAACACACTTATTCTTTAAGGAACAATAATTACTTGTATAGGTTACCCTTAAGAAACAATAGGTTATTACATATAAAACCGCTCATAAAAAATGTTAATAGTGAAAATACATGACATATTCCATTAGGGGGAGAAAATATATAAAATATTTAGTGGGAGTTAAATGGATAGTGAATAATTCAAGGGTCAACCTATACAAGAGCGGTTGTAGGAACATATTCCTCAAATATACATGGAAGAAGAAGCTCTTCCAAAGATATAAGTATTTCATATGATGTAAATTGAGGTTATAGAACCCAAATGTTATGTTTTTCTAGTCACTAAGGATGGTAAATCATCATTATTATATAAAAATGATCCTATATCATCTAAAGGAAGCAATAAGTGGCACCAAAATTTCCAAGTGGAATGAATCCATAAATTCTAAAATGGATTCCATGTATTAAAACCAAGTATGGATTTTGTTAGAAACTCGTGTGGATATAAAAACCATTGGTTATGATTATATATTCAACAAGAAACTATACATATATGGACTAGTCAATATATATTAGGAATAATTGGTTGTAAAAGAGTTTAAACTGTATCAAGAAATTGAGTATGATCAAAACAAATAACAAATTATAATGTTGAAATCAATAAGAATTCTACTTTTCATTATCGAATTCCAGGAATATGAGATTTGGGAAATCAATGACCAAAAAACATTACTTAGTAAAAACCCTCAAGAATATGACTATATGACACAACATGAAGGTTTTTTGACTCAAACGAAATCAGAAAAGATATAAACATTCCAAATTAAATTTACGGATTAAAGAAATCATATAGGAAAAAATAAATTATAATTTGATGAATCCGTAATATAATTTTCATTCATGAATAATGAATATTGTCCTTATTTCTATAAACAATTTAGTGGGAGTTATTCCATTTTCTTGACAGTGTATATTGGTGATATATTACTTATTGGAAATGAAATAACTATCATTCAGTATGTTAAAGAATGGTTGATTAAATACTTATCCATTGATGATATAGGATAGGATACAAATATTATGGGGATAATGGTACATCATAATACATCTAAGTGGGTCGTCATCATAAGTCAATGTAATTATATTGAAAAGATACAAAAGAGGTTCATAATTAAATAATAAAAGTGAGGATTATTCCTAGTTTTACATTATATTCATCTTTCTAGGTAAATGTATCCATTGACACTTGAGGAAATAAAAAATTTTAATGATTCAATACACATCAGAAATTTGGTCAGTAATTTATTCTTTGATATGTAATAATATAGGCTTATATTATACATTACATGTGGTAGGAAGATATCAAGAAAACCTGAGTGACTACTATTGGATGGATGTAAATACAATATTTTAAGTACCTAATGTGTACTAAGGATATGTTCCCATTATATGGAGGATATGAGTAACTACTCATAATAGGATATGAATATTCTAGTTTAAATATTGATAAAGATGGTATGAAATCACAAATGGGATATATATATAGTTAGAACGGAGGTGTTGTGAGATGGAAGAGATCAAAACAGGCTATGGATAAATGTTCTACCACAGAGTCAAAGTATATAGTGGATTCTAAACCAGTTGAAGAAGCAGTATGGATAAGTAAGTTTTTTCAAGGGAATGACATGGTATGTAAAAGTAAATATTCAATCACAATCTATTATGATAATACTATAGTGTTGTACCTTTCTAAGGATAATATGTCACATCAGCAGATGAAAAATATCCTTTAGATGTATCATCTATTATGGGATTTTTCATAGATTGTATATTTTGTACTGAGTATTATTTCTAAGAATGAAAACATGCTGGACCCATTTAATAAGTCTTCAACTCATTAAAAACATTATTATCATGTGAGGTATGGTAGACTGATATTCATAGGTAAGTTGATCCAGTATAAGTGTGAGTTTTTGGAGTTGGTGTCCTAGGATCAACTATTTAAACATTAATTACATGAATATTTGATTATTTTAATATTAATGAAATATATTAAAACATATTGCTTATTTTTCCATATGAATTTAATATAATAATTCCATATAGTATTTTTTTCACATTGATAAGGTCATATCAGTTCATTGTAGTGATGATAGCCTTGAAATACAATGACTATACTCTTAAATATATATCTACGACCGGATAATGATAAATAACAAGACATGTAGAATATGACTATAAGGTATGATGAGTACTAATATGTGGATCATAATTATTCTCATGATTTTTTCTATTGGTAATATTCTAGATAATAGATTTCAAAATCATGCCTATTAGTAGTAATTCCACATGCTTTTGAGTCATTAGAAATTCCTATCTATAAGAATATCTAATGGTACATAGTCTTTAAGATTATCATTGATGCATGTAATGACCTTCACACATAGAATTATTTATAATAATCATTATTATAATTATTAGTATGATGTAGGGTATGTTAGGTGAATCACAAATGACATGTTATTAACGGATAAGTGCATGAGGGATTTTCCTCATCCATCTTAATTGATGTTGATAAACCATTATTTTGATTAGAATATAACCTTCTTATTAAATTAAATATTCATGGTTTCATGATGTGTTTATTTTAGATAGTCAATGAAACACGTATCGAGTATATAGGTTGGTGATAAATATGTGAAAATTGTTTGATGAGATATTGGAAAAAAGGGATTATATTACACAGAGACCGTTTGTATGTGTTGTTCATCATTATGAAGTTAAGTTATTAATATTAAGAAACCTAACCCCTCTGTAAGAAATAATATTCTAAATAAAAAAATTTCACCTAATTCAAATGATATAGAATCCAAGAGGGTGACATAATAAGTGTTTTAGTTGATCCCTATTATATTATATTTGAATTTAATTAATGGAAGAAATATTACTCTCAACACCAAAGAGTAATTTTATTCATATTTTATAAATAAAAAGTATATATTGATGAATAAAATATTTAAAATAAATATTTATTCAAGTGAAGAATAAACATCATAGGAGTTAGAATAGACCAAGACATTTTCTAGTGAAAAATATTAATTTACATACAGATTATATTAATATTTTTTATTATGAAAGTTATAGTGAATTCCAAAAAATAATAAAATGTTATTATTATACTAAAATTTGGTTTAATTATGGTTATTATATTCTTTAATGGATTATATAAAATTTTATTATATTTTAACCTAAATCCTAGCTCTATAAATAGATGGGTTTTTCTATTGTGTAGGGGTAATAAAAAAAATAGATAATTTTTGTACATAACATATTTCTCTCATGAATTTATTTTCTTTCCCCCTATCAATAAAGAAAAACCCAAGAGTGATTAATTCAAGATTTAATGAGGAGATGTCAACTTGATTGATAAAATAAAATTGATTCTCTATGCTATCCCCCATAAATAAATTGGTGTTTCTCAGAGATCAAAGGATCATGTGTGGATCACCGCTAGTGGAATTCCACACAAGGATACTAAATGGAAAATGAGGGTAATATGTGCAAATAGTATTCTAATGATCAAAATATAAAGTGAATAAATGATTATAATTATATTTAAATCATTTCTTAAAATCAAGATAAATTAATTATAAATTTAACATGAATATCCCCTCTGGGATCTCAGTATTCTTTAGTCAATATCAGATTGTAATAATTTCTTTATTCATGGAATTTTCATCACTAAAAATATTCTGAATAATCCATCATCCAGATAATATAATACTTTTATTAATTCCCACATACAATTATTCCATTTCTCTAGGAACTAATGAAAAATAACCATACATTGATTAAAATATAGTATAATATTGGAAAATACTACAAACTGGGTGTGTTACACTGGTTTTCTTCTATTCCAAAGTGGAAAATAAAATGGCCAAGTATTAATTATTTGTCTAGAATTTAATGGTGGGGATCCTCACATAGTGTTATTTTAGTTTTTAGGGGTTTTCATGTCAGTGTATTAAAATAGGATGTGAATTTAAATTGTAGTGGAATGTTTTTTCAATGTAGAATATTAAAGAGACTTCATGAGGACAAAAATAATTATGATGGGGGGAGAGTTTTACAACCAGTCATTTTGAGGAATTTTTTTATTTTAATTATAAATATTTTGAATTTATTACTATATATTTTAAGTTTATTTCTGGGGTTTTAGATAGAGGAAGATTTTGGGAGGGGAGGAAGTAGGTGAAACATATTGGATTTATTTCAACAAGTTATACCAAGTATTTAGTGAGGGGTATTCGTGACATGTTGGAGGATATATTGGAAGGCTGTTTTTGTGATAGTTACTAGGTTTATGAAGGCTATGTAATGGGTACCCAGTAGGCTATTGAGAGTTTTTTATGAGGAAATTCTCATCTTTTAATAGTCATGGGATTTGATATTTTAATTTGAATTTTCTTATTTGTAGGGGGTTAACTTGAGATTAATCCATCAAAATCTCTACAAACATTTCTCATGATTATATAGGTGATTTTACCAATATTTTTTCATATATAAACAATTAATTTTTTAGGTTATAATATTGTAGTTCATTAGATCATAAGACCCATCACATTGATGAAAGGAATATTTGTTTCATTCTCTATTGTGTTATAATTATATTTTTACATTTGTTTTTTGGATCAATTATCAGAAAATGGTAAATGTAGAGTAATTAATATTCCAACCTTTATGAATATTTATGACATAAATTAATGACATACAACTCATCCTTATTTAGAATTCTAAATCACTACACTACTGAATTTTAGTTAGTGAAATCCTTGAATTTAATTATGTGATTTTTCATTGATAATAAATTTATTAATAATTTTAAATAATGAAAACATGAATAATTTTTGTTTAATAAAGAGAATTCATGTGAATGTTTCTATTTTTATGTAATAATGTAGAAATGAATCAGGTATTGTTTGGAATAAAATGAGTTATGTAATTAAATTGATATTTTAAGTAAAATAGAATATTAATTAATGGTTATTTTATTGATTTTATTTTATGACGATATGACTATTATGACATGGATAAGAATCCCATGTGATTAAAAGGACTAAATTGATGAAATTATGAATACTGATGGTAAATTTATAAATTAATGAATTAATTCATTAAAATTATGTAGTTTTTGTTTAAATTATTAATATAATGGTATTTTTTTATGTGGTAAATGATCATTAATGAATTATAATGATTTGTTTAAATCATTTCGTGGAATTATAACATGTAAAATGTATTTTATATGATGAAATTTAATAGTTTGGGTTGAATAACCTTATGAATCCTATTGTAATTTAATTATAATCAATAAGTTAAGAGTGTTTCTAGTGTCTATATCATGCGAGAGGTTAAAGAGATAAAGTTGAATTTTAATGGGGTTTAAATAGAGGGTTATTGAAATGATCAATAAGGATAATTATGTTATATTAGGTGATAAAAATTGTCTATTTTTATCTATTAAGTACCTCTATGTTATTTTAAAAGATCTATGAGATCCATCACTGTAACAACCCTAGTTTTTTGGTATTTAATTGTTTTATTATTTATTTTTAATCTATAAAATGGTTGGGATTTGTTTCTAAATGATTCAAAGAGCTTCAAATGGTTTTGGGTCATTTTTGAAGGATTCATGGATGGATAATGGTCTTGGTAAACCATGTGAAATACCTCCTGATCAATTCATAGTAAAATGACGGTCTTTGGGTTGGGGCTTGTTTGGAATAAAATTTGGGTTAAACAAGTGGAAAAAACATGTTTTCGTAGATATTTTTAGTTAGTGTATTTCCCTGGGTTGGTGAATTTTTTACTAAATCATGATGCCAAAACATGTAGCCTTAGGTTTCAATCTATAATACCCAGATGATCGGTGCGTGGTTTCCCAAGCCATACAAGAAAACCATGATATATTTCAAAGATCCATAGATATTATATTTTTAACCAAAATCTTCTCTAAAAACACTCATTTATTCACTTATGTGTTGGGATTTCGAACCCAGAGGTTTCTTAGGATGATTTTTTATCCTTTTCATTCTAGAACTATATCTCTTCAAATAATAGAGCATCTTTCTTAGTAATTTATGGTAATACGTTTTATATACTTTCCCTCTTATATATTATTGTTTTACTTTAGGATAAACTATACAATGGGGATTTATTAAATAGATATCATTTATAGGATGTGTTTTGATGTGGATTTTGTGGTAACTCATTATATGATGATTGGGAGAGACTATATCTATGAGGTTTTTGGGAAGTTTCATGATAATATGATTTTTGAGGAATTTTTATTCTATCTCACCCGACCTGTGTCAAGAAAATGAAGTCTTATGATCATAATAATGAAATTATTATGTTTATTGGTGAACATAGTTGATAGATTTTTCAACTGATCACTCTAGTTGTTAACTATGTTTTAGAAACAAGGGTGTGGTTGAAACCCACAATGTTTATGGTAAAATTTACAAGTGGTGTTTGGATTTAAAAGTAATTAATTTTGGTTTGTATTAACATGATAGGGATTAAGGTTGGTGTGTGTTTATGAAGAATATTATGGGGTTTTGTTGGTGTGTATTTTTATACCAGTTCTATTTATGTGATCTCATGGATTTTACCAAAAAATAACAACTTGGGTTAATGGGATGAGATTGTTCGCATGATTTTGAGAAATATATTTATATTTATTTAAAAATGGGTCTATTTGGGGAATTATGTTTCTCCCATATGGTAGGAGTTGGTTGATTTCATTGGTGTATGAGTTAATAGGATGTGTGTGTGTATTGGGGGAGTTATTTCACCATCTATATTTATCATGGTTAGTATATTTTATGCTTCTCTACTATTTTATATGAAATGTGAGAAATTTTTTTTTCTTGTGGAATATGTGGGAGGTATTAAGGGAATTTACAACTATTTTTATATACTCACTTAATATATATGAATATTTGTGCATATGAAGATATTATTCAATTTTATACAGGTAATGGGAAAACGAATTTATTCTCTGGTAGGGTACGTTGATGTTAGGGTTGTTAATGATAGATATTGGAGCTTAAAGGTTTCTATGGTGTAGAGATTAGTGTTGTGCCACATTTTCACCTTAATTTATCTTTGAGTATTTTTTCATTATAGACATATTTAGATGTATTATTCATTTCAATGTAACTAATTATTATTTTGTTTTTTTTTTATTTTAGTTTTTTATACTTTATTTCATGAATTATATTTATATTTTTTTATTTTTTATTTTTTATTTTAGGTTTTTTGTATACAAGAGAAAATTATTACAAAATGAAATTGTGAATCCCTAGGAATTTTTTCCAACCTTTGGTGTTCATGAAAGATTCCTTAGGTCAGTGGAATATTGGTCCAAACTAAGGTGATTGTCATGATCAAACCCACTAGATACTACATTGCTAGTGGTAAGCCGAGTGTGACACCCCAGTCCAACCTAAAAAAATCAATGGGTTTGAGACAAGTGTTGGGAAGGCATATCACACACATGGGGTCCTTATCCAAAGGTATAATCACACATGCACACACCTCCAATATAAAAACATCAAAATGAATGAAAAAATATAAATAATATCTTATGTATCCATACATATATAACTCACAATTGGAGTATGAAAAAAGTACTACAAATCATAAATGAAAAAATATGAGACCACTAAAACTGTAAAATAAGTCCCACCTTCTAGGATTATGGAATTAAATTCAGATAGAGAACTTGTAATGAACCACGATGTGTCAAGATAAACTATGGTATGTCTACTTCTGCTCTACCTATGACACCATCAAATGGTCTATTATTTTCACGATACATTAATTGTGTAGGTAAAATCCACACAAGGGGAGTATAATAATACATTGTAAGACACCCTAAAATATCTAAATAAATCATAAAGAGAGTTATTGGATAATCATCACAAATTAATGTTAATAAACATATTATAAATATGAGGAATAACCTAGATAAAATTAGTATAGATTTTATGTATCAAGGTGAGGTAAAAACTACACTACAAGACTAGGATTCTGCTAAATATTTCAAATTAATTCTCTTTAGATAGAACTCATTCCACAAGCCTCATAACATTGATGGTTATCATCTGAGAGATTATGATCATCGAGACTCACTATGAATAAGTACACACTAGAACATATAAGAGATTTATATAAATATATGAGAACTCTCCCAAGGCCGATGGGATATACCATATCGTATCAGGAATAAACTACTAAGTAGGGGATCAATAATTGGGTATGTTGGTTTTGCTGTTTCCTAAAACACCACATATGGAGTAAGATATGATATAGGATCCTCACTACAACACGAATAGGGATTATAGAAAAACAATCCAAGATTGATCCTATAGAGGGATCATATACTATTCTTAGGATATAATACCTCACTTTACCCTCATGGGTATGGACTAAGGGAATTTACTTAGGGAAACTGGTCCATAGTGAAGAGAAAAAGTGTCTCCAACAACATTGGAGAGATTACATGGAATTTATTAATAGTATATGACTTGTATTTCCCACCATGGGTCTACACATGTGTTGTATCCCAAGCAAAAGTACTTCAGGCCATGCATGTGTACCTTAGTGGTATGTATGTACTAGAAAATGTCGGAGTAACTCACCATGTCTGAGTACCAGGGTGTGACCATATACCATGGAAATGATTATTTACCTAGCCATGATTGTGATAGTGTACCTGGAGGGTTCATACCTTGTTTCCTAGAAAGAGTCACATGGTGTATGGTAGGACCCTAATGCTGGGTAATACTTTATTTTCACTGAGATACTAACTACCACTACCATGGTACTACATGATGTGTGTTATTCGAAATACATGCTATGTAGTTGTTTTTTTTAAATAAATCCACAATACTATTGTTTTTCCCTCATTTCACCACCACAATCAACCCAACGTCCAATATCACTCAAAAATCATTGGTCTGGGTTGATTGAAACATCAAATTACTAGTGGATGGATTCCAATTGTCTAATCCACTAGGAAATGAACACCCATTTTACCATTCCATCATCACATGTCAAACTGAAAAATAGGGGAAAAACTAATCTATCCTGATCCACCTATGATCATCCATTGTTTTCATCAAACCTCAATCTCTTCAGTGATCCTGAACTGAAACCTATAGTTGAAATTCATTGAATCAAAGAAAAATAACACAACAATAATCTACTAGGTATTGTCCAAACTCATAAATAATGAAAATACTGGAGTTCAAAATGGGACGAACGGGGGAAGAAAATAAATAAAAATTAAAATTGGGAATGAACCTCAACCACTATTTTGGTTAGATTTGAATTGTTATTATTAAAATTTTGAATGAAGAAAAAAATACCAAAAGAAATATAAATTCCTAATATCTTGGAAGATAAATTCATAAACAAGAATCACGCATCTATGTGATAATCAATTTTTTTAGGTGAATTTATTTTCATTTATCCTTGTAAAAAAATTGAAGAAATCCAAATAAAATAATGATCTACCATGGGTTTTGATTGATTTCTAATTAATAATGGTTGTACATCACTAACATCGGTGAGATCTACAAGAAACATTGGAACACTTATTGGTAAATAATGATACATCATTATTCATGAAAGAAAAATACACTAATGGGTTATATCTCATTCCATAGAATTTTAAGTCAAACCCTATGGATTTTACATAAGTTGTATTTTATAAGAGAGGAATAGTTTTCTATATTTAAACTAATAAATAAATTTATTAATAATTTTATTCTATTATTTTTTCTTTTGAAAACACTTTAACATACTTTTTGATGCCAAAAAAATTATATGAGTACTATTTTATAACCCGTATTCTTAATTTAATCGTATTATCTAATTTAAAATATGATATATCTTTTGTGATTTGTTCCATTATTTTAGAAAAAAAAAGTTATAGGGAATAATATATTTTATATTTTTATTATATAAGTATAGGGCCTTCCTGGGCCCATGAATACCATGATTACATAGCTCCTATATTCAAAAATATACATCAAAATATTCCAAATCATTATAAGGGACGATTAGAGTTGTTACATTCATCCATGCTAGGGATTTTCATTCGAAAATAAAAACCTACTCAAACTAGTGATAATGTGTATCTTTAATTTGGTTCTCCGTCTCCTTGGTTCTCTCTTTAATATTCTCATGATTCCATTTGAAACACACCAAGGTAATCATTCACCCATGATTGATATTTTCTTTCTAATCTTCAATCTCTATTTGTTACTCTGTAAATGTATTTACATCATCTATGTCTAACTCCCCAATGTTGATAACATGTAATGTGTCGTGACTATACCTCCTCAGCTACGACATGTGGAAGATGTCATGTATCTAGTTTAACAAATTTGGAAGGGGTAGGTGGAATGCCACCTCACTAACCCTACATATTATTTGAAAAAGAATGATAAACATCGAAGATAACTTTCCTCCCTCGCCAAATCTCTAGAACCCACATAGAGGTTATATATTTAGGAATACATGGTCTCCCTAGTCGAACTCCATCAGCCTCCATAATTGGTAGACATAAGAATTATGATGGCTCTATTTAGTACTCATACACTCCTAGAAGTTTTGTTACTTTTCTGTTGCTTCACCCACTGTCTTTAGGACCGTGAGTGCAGACTCCCATAGATTTATCCAGCATAGTTTTTAGCTAAATGGTATGTCATAAAAATCCTCAAATATTTCCATACTGATAGTGGAATGTTAACTGTTGTTATATAAAAACATTACCAAGGGTAGGTGATCCTCCAAATTATGCTAAAGATGATCACACGAGCCTAAAACCAGTCCTCCAAAACCTAAATGGGCTTCTAAGTCAGGTCATCTATTTGGGTGTGAAACACCACACTCAAATAGAACTAATTACCATAGGCCTACAGAAATCCATTAAATAATTGTGATATGATGTGAGTATGATGTTTTTTAATTATTTTTGAAGGTACCCCCTAATGTCAGAATATATCTCGTACTTAAATAAATCCCCTGATTTCAACTGAATTCTACTCTCGAGTAGCTGGGAAGTGGCCCAAATTGTTCAGTTAGTCTATGATCTCCCAGATGAAATCATATACTCTAAATGATTTTGGTATCCAATCATGATGTTCATATAGCTTCCATCCCACATCCACAATAGAAACTTAATTGGTTGACCCAAATCCAATAGAACATAGTTCCCTATATTCACATTTTCATAAGGGAGGCATCAAAAGACAAAATCAGCTACACACTTCTTCAACCATGGACACTAGAATTGAAACTGAAGGTCATAGTATATATTTTCCACAGATGGAGCTACCTTGAAGGAGGATTTATGAATGTACCTAAAAACCTCCTCCCACTACATCATTGGAACAATCTTATTCCCTTTGAAAAGGATGATGTGCCAGCTACCTTTAGAAAATCTATTTGGGGCACTACCAATGGATATGGGAATACATAAGGTCTCACTATATGCAACTCAATGAAAATACACCCTAACAAGATATTGATGTATAGGGGTAACAAACGTCGATTGAATGAAATCCAAACCATCCTCATACACCGTAGGAAAATATAACTTGGATAACTAGTCAAATTTCCATCTTAACTACTAAAAAAAGATCTCACATCGAGATCATGTTCCACCACTTTTCCATTCCCAAGAGTATAAAATATCTAAAAGTTATATTCTTGGAGGAAATCACTCCCTCATATCTATCTCAGGTAGATATCCATTCAAGATATGAAATTCAAGAGACTCTTACGGTCATAATAGATTATAAACCACTCTTCCATAAGATAGTGTTACCACATATTCCGGGAGAATACTACCACTACCTACATCAGATCATGGGTCCCATATGTTTTATTATGCGGTATCAACCAATGGGACCCATAACCAATCACATACAACATCTCTATCAGTACACAACTATGTAAAATTCAAGAGGCATCATATAACACTACATTGTCAACATAGTCCTCTGACAGTATAAAGATGGGGGTGAATACCAACCATTGGAAAAACTATTAGAAATAATTATAGAACCCATCCATCCACATGAAAGGATGACCATTTATGGTCTATGTATTCATCGGTTAACAAATATAAGATAAATTATGTATGAATCTCCAATAGTATCTTAGAAACCCAAGGATTTTCTATACCTCAGTCACTCTCTTGGGGGGCTCCCATGATTTCATTGCATCAAACTTCATTGGGTCCATCGATACTCCTTATATGATAAAATTTCATAGAAAATGGACCTCTCAAATAAATAAATAATACATCAAGATATTCCTATAAATTTTTTTCTCTTAGAGTTCATATAGGACCATCCATACATGTTTCACATTCATCTCCACTGTTACCAAGTACATCGATATTTTATCAATGAGGGAAACCATGAACCAATCTAAGAAGATATAAAATACAAGGTTAATGAGTCCCATGAATAATTTTTGGGAGTTATTGATGTTTAATGTAGTCATGAGTTATTTTTAATGTCTAACGTGACATCAATATTTTGCCTTCGGTGTGTCCCCATTCTTAACTCGGAGCTAGTGAAAGCCTGATCTGTGATCAATCATTAGGAACCATATTTCCACCTTAAAATAGTCCAAGAGGTCATTGATCCTTTGTAGTAGATAATTATTCTTCAGGGTAACCTATTTTAGGTGATGATAATTCACACACAACCTCAAGATCCCACCAACCTTTCTGGGGAACAAAACCATTACTACTCATGGTGACACACTGGGTGAAACAAATCCCTTCATCTGCAACTCCTCCAATTAATAATTCAGCACCAAAAGTACTATATGATCCATATTATATGATGTAATTAATATCAGGTTAGTACCTAGATGAATGTATACAAAGAATTCTATATCTCAGTGGGGTTGGAAGCCCAACACATCTTACGGGAATACACCCTCATACTCTAACACTAGTAGAGGGAGATGAAATCTCACAGCATTTACTGCTCCAAGGGTAATACTAAAAAAACTATGTAGTGATAATATATATCCCATTATTATGATCCCATATCACTCTGTTAAGGTTTCCTTCCCACCGATGAAGGAAAACCTCATCCCATATATGAGAACACATGAAATCATCCACCTAAAATTGTCAATCTGCGCATGAACTATATTTAGCCAGTCCATACCATGTATGAAATCATACAAAATCATCGTTCCTATAATGATATCCTAATTCAATATATCTCCACTAATATTCAGGTCACACTCTCATAGGATGTGTGTAATCACTAAATCATCTCTAGCTGGAGTCTCCAAATAGAAGGCTTGATCCAAAGGCTCAACTATAGTCTCTAGGTCTCATTGTGGGAAGTATAAATAAAAGATTGAGTCATTCCTATTTTTATCTATACTATATCTAAAGTTTGAAAGTATATTACCTTACATATAACAATAATTGGATCCTCTATTTCATATGCCTCAAATAGAAACATTTTTCCTCATCCCTAAACACAAACTCCCTGAGCTAGGAGGGGACTAACTTAGGGTGGTAGAAACCACATGTCAAACCCTATTCCAGCACCAGATACTCTCCATGACCCTCTACCATGACTGAAATCATACAAAAATTCTTTATCAATATTATTTCTCTTCATAGAAGGTCCATAAACTATATCTTTATTTGTTTTAGGGAGGGATGGACAATCCCACATGAGATGTCCCTGGCCATCGCATGAGTAGCACCGCCTCTCCCTCGATTCACTAGAACAGTACTGAGAAACATAAAAATTATAAAATAAATCATGATACCATATATTAAAGCATATTTTACACTTATATACCCATGAATTCAATCATATACCTTCTTCTGATGTCTTAGCTACTGTGTTACCACTACTAACACCAACTGTCTTTGTCTGGATAGCTAGAAATCTCTCTACAACCAAAGCTTGGTCTAACACTCTAGAATTGGTTGGAATGAAAATAGGTATCACACTAGTCTATATATCACTATATATACCATTCTTAAAACTACATTTTTTTAAGGACTCATCTCAAACCATACACATGGAGTATCACGAGAGGTTAGTAAACCTCAAAAAAATCAAAAAACTTATATGCTTCCCCGTAAAAGTTGAAGTAGCTTCATGATGCGCACCACCCAAAACAAAGCAAGATATAACTCCTCTATGAAAATATTTTCAAATTATATCCATGGGATATTTTTATAATCATATGAAAAAATTATTAGTCTCCACAATCACTCTATAAAGTCATGAAGATGGGTTTCGTCCAATACCACCATTTGATCTATAGGAGTAATAATGAGGTGGAAAACTCACAAAACTTACTCAAACCTTACCTTAAATTATTGGGGGGTTTATTTCACAAAAAATTTAGGGGTAACAACCTTTGAATCCCGTGAACTTCACTCATAAAATTCTCCTCATCTATTGGTGTTGTCTATATGACCCACTTCATAATGAGTGAAGGTATGAGAAGAAAAACTTCATGAGATACCACCTCCATAACATGTCCCCGTATCGAAGCCTCCTAATTTGGTTGATTGTGGTAATTATACTAAAATGGAAAAATATGGAGGTATCATAAAATATAAAATTTGTACCAAGGTCAAGAGTGTACCTAGGGAGATGACTCAAGAAGGACATGGAAGCCACAACACATTTTTATGTGATGCATATACTAATGGTTTTCCCTATAACTAGTTCTTACAAGTACCACCTCAAAAATCATGTTATTAGAGTCCTAGTTAACAGATGCATCATCCCCTAAACCAAAACTAGATTCCTTGTGTTGATAGATGAACTAAAAACACTATAAAAATATTTCACTAATTCTCAAACCAACCACAAAGCTTGAAAATATGTAAACACATGTCCTTAATGAAACAACATTGATACTAATCTATCCTGACCCTACCAACTATGGCCCTATTTCTTCGTGATAAGTGATGTGTGACTCCATAGGCTTTTCTCTTATAGGCCATAGGCTAGCATAATGTTCCAGGTAGGCATATCACACACATGGGAGGCCTTAGCCGATGGTTCCTACACACACGCACACCTCCAATCCTCCTTCACCATATTAAAGAATAAAATAAAACCGATAACCAATGCATGAATACACCTATTACTCACAATAAAAGTATGAAAAACATACTATAAATAAAAAAGGTATAAATATAATCCCCAAAAAATACTAATAGATGTCTATGTTACTAGAAAGAGTGGACTATAATCAAATTAAACACCTTATGTGAACAACAATCTTCCAAGATTAATTATTCTCTTCAAAATCCTTGTCTACCTAGGACCCCATTGAATGTCATATATTTTATATAATATATGACATGTGTGGGAATATCCCATGATATGGTGAGTATAACAACACCCAAAATGACTCCCTAAAATCACAAAACCTAAATTATTAATGGAGTAGTCCTCTCTCTATCACAAAGTCATGTCAATTAAAATATGATACATATCATGAATAACCTATATATAATTTATGTAGACACTATTTATCAAGGTATGGTCAAAGGTGAACTTCCAGACTAGGAATCTACTCAAGATTTCAAAGTGACACTCATCTTGGAGAACTCACTCCATGATCCTAAAAATGCTGAGGATTCTTATCCAAGAGGTTGTGATCAACATACATCACCATTGATTAAAATGTACCAGAACATAGAATATATTGATATAATTATAAGGGAAATCTCCCTAGTGAGGTGGGGTATACTAGACCTCATCTGGAATAACACGCTATGTAGGTGATCAAAACCCATGTATATTGTTTATGTCAATTTCTAAAACCCATCATAGGGAATAAGAAACAATTAAGGATCTCACTACGGGCCACATGAAGTGATTTTGGAGACTCTATAAAAGGTTAATATATAAAAGAAGAGAAAATTCTACACACCAGACATGATTTACCACTCTAACCTCGTGGGGAAATACTAAGGGATATAACCCAAAGTAAACTAGTCAATACTAAAGAGAAAAATGGCATCAAACCACTCTACATAAATGACATGGCTTGTATTTCCTACCCCAAGTCTACTAGTATGATCTACACCATGACCATGTACTTAAATCCATACCTATTTACTTTGGTGATTCCTATATACCGGGTCCTAGATAGGTACCTAGCTATGTCTAAATGTCAATCCACACCCATGTAACTTGCAGTGTCTGTGATCGTGTTCCCAGAGGGTACACACTGAGTTTCCTCTCATGGATCACATGGCATGTGGTAGGTCCCAAATGGGTTATGATAATTTAATTTCACCAAAAATCTATACACCATAGCCAGATTATTACAAAAGGTGTGTTCTTCATACTATATTCCATGTAGTCAGGAATTTTGCAGAAATCTAGTTTGATCCCACATTTTCAAATCATCCCACAGTAATTGATCCTACAAAAAATATCACCTATAAAGAAAAAATATTTGATCCCCAAACCATATCATCACTATTGGATAGATTCATTCCATCCATTTTGATCTAGAACAGACACATGTTTCAGTAAACCGTTACCGCAAGCCAAACCAAAAAACATGGAAGACATAAATCTGATTATGGTCTACCTGTGATCATCCAACTTCGTCATCGCACCTTGATTCCTCCATTTATCATGATAATGAACCTTCGGTGATGATATATTGTGATAAGAAATGATCATGCAACAATTTTCCACTAAGTATTGGTTGAATCTCCAACAATTAAAATATGCGATGAATGTGAAAAGGATGAAGAAAGAAAAGCATAAAAAACAAAAAGTGGAATGAACATAAACCACTGTTCAAGTTAGCCTTGATTCTCTTCTAATATAATTAATAATTAAGAACTAAATATCACAATAATTATCAATTATTAATATATAGGGAGATAAAAACATCAAAAAAATCAATCATCAATCCAAAAAACAATTTCGTTAAGTAAATTTATTTTTATTCGACACAGTATAGTATTTGGGATAAATACAAATAAAATAGTTTCATACCTCATGATTGGATTGAGATTTTTTGTGGAATAGTGGTATGTCACAATTTTTGGAAAGACCTATAAACAACGCTAGCACAATTATTTATAATGTGTGATTTTACATCATTCATATAAGAATTATCCTCTAATAACTCATCTCTCAATAAATTTGGTTATGTGGATAACCCTTGGAATTTTCCATATATAGGATTTTATAGGATGTAATT
This sequence comes from Viscum album, assembly GCA_963277665.1. Lineage (NCBI taxonomy): Eukaryota > Viridiplantae > Streptophyta > Magnoliopsida > Santalales > Viscaceae > Viscum > Viscum album. The sequence continues at coordinate 585,557,628 of OY728120.1, forward strand.
GGGTTACTGAATTTAAAATAAAAAAAATTAAATCAATAAATTTTTTCTATTATGTTTTACTGCAAAAGTACTTTACCAAATCACTCGGTACTTAAAAACATTATATCACTCCTATGGAACATCCAAATTCAAAATTTATCTATAATCATAAATTTATGATATGAGACTCTATTCTAGTGTTATTACATTATTTTATAAAAAATTTGTATGCATGATATCATATATTTAATAATTTTATTATATCAGTACCAGGACTTTTTAGGTGCTATAATCCTATGTTTACTCAAACCATAGCCTAAAAAATATAAAAACAATCCAAATATTGACAATGAAAAAACAGAGTTGTTACAATAATGGTTTGGGGTCATGATGCATCAAATGGTATTAGATTCTTATGCCACATTCATCAATAACATGATTTTATTATAAAAAGGAAAGAAAATTTCTTGTTAGAAAGGAATATATATATTTTGCAATATTATGGAAGAATAACTACGTTCATAAACATAAATTGGAATAAGAGATCATTACAAAATAGGAATGGAATGAAAAATTTCATGACCCTTCCAACCTCAAACATTCTGAGGATAGACAACCCAATGATTTAGATGATGTAACACCCCTAATTTTTGGTATATAATTTTTTATTATGTATTTTTAAGGTAATAAGATGTTGTGGTTTGGTTGAAAAATTTATAGAGGGTTTTTCAAAGTTTTTGGGGGATTATTAGATGGTAAATGGTTGGAAACCAATTATGGAAAATTTTATATAATTTATAGGAAACCATTCGTAGAAAAATGGGGGATTTTGAGAAGGTTGTTGGTTGTCATATGGTTTAGATAATATACATGGAAAAATATATAGACATAAATATTTTAGGTGATTTATTTAGAACATTTGGTGCATTGTGTCAAACCATGTAACCAAACCACGTATCCCCAGGTTTCACACAGTAACACAATCATGTTGTCTCATGATTTCTCAAATATTACATCCAAAATGTTCATGAATTTAATGAGTGTAAAAATTTTATTTTTAACTCATATATTTCACTAAAACAAGTTTTTTTATTTTCTTATGGATATGAATCTAAAACCAAGAGGCTTCCTTAGACGATTTATGTGTTCCTATTCCCAAAAAATATTATTCTCATGGAGTTTTGAAATATTTATCCTAGTTATCCAAGTTAATAATTTTATCTCTATTTTAAGTAATATATGTTACCATTTTCCTTTGGGAGAAATCCAAGTCGAAGGATTTCATTAATTGATCTTTTTTATGTGAATTTTGATGGGGGTTTATTGTAACTCTTCATTGAATGATTTTGAGTGTAAGGATCTAATGTTTTTTGTGATGTTTTATATGGGGAAGTTTATTTGAGGTTGGTGGCCTCTATCAGACCCTACTATTATCAAGAACAAAAATACATATGGTTTTTAAAAATATAATTTGGCGCTTATTTGTAAAAATTATTGATATATTCATTCTGAGGTTCTATATCCTATTGTTAACTTGTTTTTTGAATAAAGGATGTGGGTGAAAACCAAAACATGTTTGGTAAAATACATAAATAGTATTTTTTATTAAAAATAAATAGATTTTTTGTATCTAAAATTATTTTCAAATTGGGTAGGTGTTTGTTCATGATTCATACAGATGATTCCTTATTGGTTTGGACTGGGATACCCATTCCTTTTAAATGGGAATCGGGATTTTCCTACTATGTGATGACTTGGGCCAATAGGATGAGTTTGTGATCCTGATATTGGGTCATTCAATTAGTTATTAATAAATAGGGGATTCATTTGGTTAGGTAAATGGATCCCAAAGGGGAGGAGTTAGATCATTTCATGGGTGTGTGAGTTTATGGGATGGGTGTGTTAATGGTGGGGTAATTTCATTCATTAGTTATGTTTATCTTGGTTTTGTTTTTTATGATTATATCTAATTTTTTATGAAATTTAAGCTATAATGATTTAGTTCTAGTAGAATGTGTGGGAATAATGTGGGAAATATCCAACTTGGATTATATACTCAACCTCTTTATATGCATCTTAGTGCGTATGGAGAATTTTTTCGATGGGATGTGTATAATGGTAAGACAAATTACATTGATGATGTATTTGTTGGTGATGGAGATCAGAACATTGAGTTAATAGTGTGGTGGAGTTCATTGAAGTTCCATGTCTGGCACCCTATTTCTCTTTGAGTTTTCTGATACTGTAGAACTATTTAAATATATTGTTGGTTGTTGTGTCTCTTATTATTGTTATGTAATGTTATTAGAGTTTTTTTCTAATTTATTTCATGCATTATATTTATATTTTTCTATTATATTTTTTCCATTGTAGGTTATTTTGTAACAATGGTAAATTATCCCCCAATGATATTGTGAATCCCTAGGAATTTATTACCAACCTTTGGTATATAGTGGATACACATAAGGTCAATGGACAACTAGTCCTATCCTAATTTTTTTGGATGAGAAACTATAGTGAATGTTATATTGGTTCTCTTATATTATTATGAACATAAATAAAAAGGGTATTGACTGAAATTAATAGAAAATAAGTGGTAGTAACATGTTTTAAAATTGATTAGTAATTGACTATGTGATGAAATCTCGGGGATGAGACCAAGAGTGATGTGTCTAGTTTTGGGATATAAGGTATGATATATTATTTGAAATTAAATATGTTTTTGGAACTGAGTTAAATAAAAAACTAGGAAATGTTTTGAGATGAGAATTTTATAACTAATTAAAGTAAATTACTTAATCCTAAATGAAATTAATGTGTTATTATAAATTATTTTTGTTTAAAAATGACAATTTTTAGAATAATAACTTAAAATGGGGATTTATTTTGGGAATTTTATGATTTGATTTAAATTATTTTATATACTGGATTAATGATATTGTATTATATCATGGTTTTGAAAAATTTCTTGATGATAAGAATGTTTGGGTTTATGTGAATGTGTTTTTGATTATTTAATTATTATTATTAAATGATTATATCATATATTTATGTTTTTAATTATTATTATTTGAGAATGATATATTGGGAAAATTTTTATTAGGAAAATTAGTGTTGTTTTTAACATGGGTTTCTATTTTCAATTTTGTGTAAATTTTCATCAGTAATAATTGGTGATAATAATATGATTCTGATATATGAAGTAATTATTTTTATGAGTTTTGAAATAAATAATAAGGGATTCTATAATGATGTTAATTCAATAAATTATTGAAAATAATACGAAAATGAGTATATTTAAACCAATAATAATGTTTTACTTTTTATAGAGTTAATGTTATATTAATGGATAATGAAAATATTGTGTTATCATAATGCGATGATCAATTTTTTGATGTTACAATATGTAATATTCCTGAAATAATTTGGTGAATTTATAAAAATATGATGGGTTCAAATTATTTTGGAAAATTATTTTGTATAAGTTTTTTTATTGGGGAAAAATTTATGTTAGGATATAAGATAACCATGAGTTTGGTAGTAATTCGGGATTAACATTGTTTATTATATATTAGGTAAATCTATGATTTTAGATACGCTTTGAGTTATAAAATTGTGATATTATTCCATCTGTTTGGCAGTGTTATGATTTGAGTAATCATCAGAAATCATTAAATTAGGTATTCTATAAGACAATTTATTTTTTGTTGATATAACTTCATTTGACTTGTATTTTTTTCAATGATTGTAAATATGTTTAATAAGAATCTTGTATTTTTTTTCATGAGAACCAAAGCATGTTCTGAAGAGATTCCACAAATATTTCATGATTATTAATTATCAGGGATGGTCATGTTTGGACATTTGTTAATATATGAAGTCCCATGGAGAATATATATACATATATAATGGTGATTTAACATATAAAGTATTGTTGAAGAATAAAATAAAAGGCTAGTATTTTGGGTTTTAATATTTTAAAGAAGAAAATATTTATGGAGTTCATAAAAATAACTGCAACACTTTTCCAACTAAACAACAAGATTCCCAGGCCTCCACAAGGGAATCCCAGTTGATCCCATTAAGGTGGAGTCAATCTAGATTGGAAATGTATTGATAAAAGAGTTTGAGTAGGAAAAAACACACATTCATGTAAAAGCATAGGTTAGAATACATGACATAGGTGGAGCTTAGCCTATGATGTAGAAGGTAACATGAGAGGCTATAGATGAGAAAAATCACCTGAAATGCTTTATTACTACGGTAAGCACGTGGCTTGTATTATTTTTAAGAGATACCATGAAGGAAAATTTAATTTGGGATGATGTTTCACATGGCCCTATTTATTTAAATAAATGTAACACACAATATATTAATGATTTGGTTCCAAATTATAATCTTATATGAATGTTGTCTTCAACCTAAAGCATTCAAACCAAAAACATATTTAATTTGGTGGCCATAAATTATTGAATGCGTGGTTGATCTAGTGACCATTATTACATGAAAAACGTAGTCTATCAAGTGACTATATTATTCAAAGTCAATGAAATGACTTCACACCTTGTGTTCTATCAATTTACAACATGAAACATGGTTGATTTAATGGTTTGATTTACTTATTTATAATGAAGAAATGTGAATTGTTCTTAAACAATTTTCTATTATGATATTTTTATCATGTTGCATGTAAATAAACATGATGTAGATGATTTTAAATTGATATACATGATGGAAAATTTTGTATATTTCTACACTTATTTATAAAAGTCTTATATAAAAAACTAGATTCATGTAAAGTAAATATGTATTTTAAGTGATAATTTATTGGTAAGATGATGCCCTATAGTAATGTTTTATGAAATATAATATGTTATATATAATAGTATTATTGATTCATGGGGTCCACATAAGTTTATAATTAGAATTGAATTAACTATGTGAAGGTTCCTCGGCTCATAGAATAAACACACAATGGTAACACATAGACCTTCAAAAATACAAAAGGGTAAATAAAAAATATTTAATTTAGAAGGATAAGAGATCATGTTATTTTTGAAATTTTAATTAGTCGATTCCAAGTGTGAAATTATTAAATGAAAACAATAACAATAATTGGATTTATAATAATTTAGGATTTATATTAAAAATTGAAGAAGTTAATTATTTAAGGTATATATGATGGCATAAATTAATCATATAGGTTCAAAACTATATGCATGAATATATGTTTATATTTTGTTATAAATGCATGTAGATTATCATAGAGATAAGTAAGAGAAGAGGAGAATTATGGAAGAAGGCCACAATTATAATGATATTTTTTTGTGCATACACAATGATTTAATTGTGATAGAGATTTCATGTGATATAGATAGAAGGCATATAGTTTAAAAAAGGAAATAAATTTGTGATAATTTTAATTTTTTAATTAGTGTGGTTCATTCATAACTACATGTAGTTTCAATATGTTATGGAAGATGTATAACATGAAATTTTAGATCCAATAATTCTAGATATTTGAGTTTAATTTTTTTAAATAGATTTGTAAATATCACAATGGTTAATAATTATAATTTGAAGTAATTAACATTTTAGCACATATTATCATATATATATATATATATATTATTTAATTTATTTGATGAAATTATGTTTCTATTGAGTATAATTGTTCTAAAACAATAATTTATATATGTCATGTAAAAGAGACATAGAATAACCAAATAAAATTTTAATATAAAGATAAAAAGTGTATTAAAGTAGAATTGAATATGAAGATCCAATGTAGCCTATTTTTCAATTAATTATAAGTATAAGAAGATAAAATATTTAGAATAAGTGTATGATTTGGTTGTGAAGTTCATAAAAAAATTGGTTTTCATTTTTAGAATTCTTAAAGGAAAAAGGTGAAAAATAGATTTGATACAATAGTGTTGTGAAATAATATATAAGAAAACGTTTTTATGTGTTGTACATATAATAAATATGGAATAATTACATTTTATGTTTTCAAGAGAAGAAGAAAATAGGATAATCACATCAAAAGCATGGATATATTCTAAATTTGTGTCAAAATATCTTTTCTTACCCCTATATGTCATTATAATGGTATGGGATGTACCTGAGTTTAAGATGAACAAAAAAAGTTATAAAATATTCAAATTATACACTATATATATAGTAGTGTAAAAATAAAATTGTTTTACTACTGGGTTTTGTGACCGCACGTTTAACTAAATCATAACAAGAATTATTATTCTCATATATAGAGGAGACCCTTGGATATAAATTTCAACTCGTATGTAAGAGTTTGGTTGTGTTGTTAGGAAAGGTGTAGGTGAGAAGATATAACTATGAGACCCATTATCTTTGAATAGTGACATAGGTAAAAAATATATAAACATATAAAAAGGATTAAAAATAAAAAATAATAATTCACTCCCCTCTCTATGTGGTCCATATTCCCAACCGGTCTGAATAATTGGTGTTGGATCTAGGTTAACCGTGGATTGGTTTCCCAATATTTAATGTTTATCTCTTTTTATGATTTGAATATTCAGTATTGTTTTATGATTACGTAAATTTTCGAAGAAATATCATTTACCTTTGATCAAAATATTGTTTTCTCCAAGAATATGTAGAATAAGAAAAATAAAGAGAAGAATAAATTGAAAAAGATCTCACTTTCCATGCCTACAAGACTGGGTAATAAAGAAGAAATACTTGGAATTGGTGAAGAGGAATAAGTGGTTCATTATACAATCATTTTTTAGACAGTCCTTCCTTATCAAAAGTATCAAAGAATTTAATTGAACATGTGGTATCTAAAAATTATTTCACAATTCATTCTAAATAAGTTATAAGAATTTTTGGGATTTATTTTACATTTTATGATTCAAAAGATATATCAATTGAAACATTAAAACATATTCTATATATTTTCCTATTAAATATTTTTATTCCTCTTTTATATTTTTTAAATTTAGTAAAATGAGATCACTCATAATAATGTTTATGAAGATAACATGGATAAATAATTAAGAGAAATAACTCCAAATTTAATATTTATATATATTTGAATAAGTTAATTTCATAAAAGAAATAAATGATGATCTTGAAAAGAAATGATCTATATTTAATGAATAAATGATCAATAAAACCCTTGAGAAGGATGAGGTCGATGAGGAATTTAAAAACAAGATTAATGAATTAGATTTAAATATAAAATATATCATTAATATAAATAATACACCACTAGATATAAAATACATAAGAATCAAGGATAATGATACATTGTAAAAGGAGGAGTAAATAATGCATAGTGGAGAAGTTGGAAGGAAGAGACAAGGCTATGGAGTTATAGATTAATCCATTAAATACAATATGAATTATCTCAATATGAGTTTTCTAGAATTGTAATTAAAACTATTAAACCTTGGAATTACATATATCTACACTTAATCATTAAAGGAGATATGAGATATTTCCCCACAACACTCTATAGTGGATTCAGCTATCAAAATATCTCTATAAAGTGGTGAAATATCCTTACATCATCAACTGAACATTCTCAATCAAGCTCAGAAAAGGATTCACCATCAATAACTACTACTAATGATTTTTCTAAATATTTTTTCATATAAAATGACAATTTATTTATTTTTTTGTAGAATTATGAATAAAGAAGAATGAATACGATCCTAACACCATGTAATGGGTGGATAAAAGATTAGGTATGACTATTGGGTGATTAATTTGAGATTTAATAGTTGTAGAAAAGTCCCAAAAATTGAATAAATTTTTTTATAAAATTTATGGATAACATGCTATAGAGAAAAAAAGGTCAATGTTTGTAAGAAAATATAGGTGTTGTGAGTGGTTTGGAAACTATGAAATGGATTTTCGGTAAAATACATTGTATTATACAGTAAAAATAAATTCTATTTTAAGGGGAAGTAAGTCTATGAAAATAAAACCTCTTTAATGATGAAAAACATTTGTGGTTCAAGTAGATTGAAAGCACTTTACTATTTTTAGAATGGTTAAGAAGGTGGTAGTCATAATAGTTTTTTATGAAAATCTCAACATGTGTCAAATTATGATAAGTATAGAATAACCCTAATAGAAGAATGAATAATTATATATAGACAATTATTTAAAGGGATATGAATATATATTTACTCCTATGAAAATAAAAAATAATGAGGATGGTTTATCCTTGGATAATAATCCCCAAGAAGTTCCGGATGGTTGATTCATGTAAAAGAATTAATGAGATAAAAGGAAATAAAAAGTTAACTTGTAGAAACTATAACAAGGTTTCCAATGTACCCAATGATATATTAGTCATTTGGCCAAAACATATGGAAGGGGAATGGAATATGGAGAAAGTATAAAAAATATCATGTGCCAAAATGAATGAATTGGTCCCACATCAGTACCCTGAATTTCATGAGACATTTTCAGAAAAATAAAACTCTAATGTTAAAGAACTACAAGGTAGGTACATTATGGATTTACATAATACCAAATATTTTTAACAATCCCTCTTGATCTGGATAAAGTAACGAAAAAATAATAAGTGTAATATGAAATTCATTTGTCTAAAGAGATAAAGAAGATTGAAAAAACCTATAGAATGAATAAAAATAGGATGTGAAGAGTTCCAAACAATCCTATGAAAATCCACATATGAAAACCATATGTGTACGCATAAATAATAGAGAAAATTGGTTGAAAAAAAAACAATATTACACACATTGAGGAAAAGAAATATCATAATTATTCCATTAACCATTAGGTGTTGTATTAATTCTTAAAAAAATTATAAATGAAGGTGAAACATGTTCTTAAGAGAAGAACATGAGAATATGTAATGGTAATAAAATCTAGATATTTATATGTAGAGAAGAAATCATCATGGAATAATTTTTCTATTAGGTTTCAAAAGGAAATATGATGGATAATCATGTTTTATAAAGTTTATGTGTATACTGCCAACACGGGGAAAAAAATTGAAGAATTCAATATCTTGGTTTGATCTTATATTTGTAATTACAAAGTAATGTATTGAACAATATCATCATTGATGGTTATGTGAAATTTTTATGTCTAGATAGCCAAATAAATTTTATTTAATTGTAATTATTATCCCAAAAATCATATTCTCATTCATATTTTGTAAATATCAACCTTTATGAAAATAATAAGGAGTACCTCCTTGAGGGGGAGGCAGGTGATGAATGATGAATAAGCTTCCCAAATTATTATTTCATATAAAATTTATTATTTGGGAATGTTATTAAAGGAAGGTTATTTAAAATTTATATTTTATTAACTCTTTCATACACAATAACAAGAATAAAATACAAATATTTAGGGGTTAATACAAATTTACGTCAATGAAATATATATTTGAATTTTGTAAGAATTCCTAGATCTTTTAAAATCATACTATTTATACTTTAATTATTTACTTCTTTAATTTAGTTTAAATTTTATGGTGTATCGTTACTATAAAGATCAAATATAATTGTTTTCAATTGGGATAATGGAACTCGTTTACCTAGAGTTTAATATTTTGTGGATTTATTTTATGTTTGACGTTATACCAAAATTTAAACTACTTTTTATTCAGTTTAAATAAAGGGGTGTGAAGGTGAGATGATAGGTTGATAAGTAAGGGGGAGAGAAGGAATAAATGGATGAAACCATATTGATATATAATTTAGAAGGTGTTTCAAAATAATAAAATTGTGTATTTTGTTGATACCACTTTATGTGAGTTTTCATTTTTTCAAAGAATTTCAATATGTTATATAATTATCTTAAAAAAAATTTCAAGGGAGCATAAACATGGTGGGAAGAGATTCCAAGAATTTCTTATGATTAATAATTATCGTGAATGAATATTTTTTGAATTTATTTAAGACTGGGATCCATATAGATAATCTATACATCTTTTTGATAGTGATGTTGAAGATGATATTTTAATGAATAATAAAAGACATGTATTGATTTTTTTTGGAATTAATATTATACAATTATAATACATAAGTAGTAAAAAAATTTATAGGTCCTATCCAAATCAACATCCTAGTAACTAATCCTCAATATGGTAAGCTCAACAGAGATAAAATAGAGGGATATGAGCTAGAGAATAGGTAAAGAGAAGGAAGATCATGTGTGGTATCAGGAATACATGAATGAATTGTAATGGGTTGGAACATATGAGACATAGTTGGTTATTATCCTCTCTCATACAAGGCATTAAAAGGGGTATTGTGTGAGAATTGGCACCCTAATAGTCTTATTGTTGGGCTTAGGATATGAAATGTATTATTAATTAGATATACCATAAATAAGACATCTATGTGGGATAGAGTTTCACAAAACAACTATTCATTTCAGTATATGGAATACATGGGATTCAATGTATGCAATTCTGAATGATAATCTTATTCATAGGTCATATTAAACCATAGAAGTTTGAATAAAACACATAGATAATTTATTGACCATGAGTGCATGAGTTGTGAAGTTGATTCAATGACCATGCATATATGAAACATAGGATCTATAAAGTGACTATATACATTACATTGATCAGGTGACCACTTTCCTTATGGTAGATGAAGTGATTGCATGACACATTGTTGATTTAGTGGTTTAAGTTTATTATTATTTTCATAATGGAACACTATTTATTCCTAAAAAGTTATATATAGAAATATATAATAAAATAAAAAATAACATTTAGTGTTATTACTTTTTTATAGATGAGCTAAAGCACTGTGGAAAGGTCATAAAAAATAATACATGCCCTATATATATTTAATTCTTGATTTAAGTAGTCTATGTATGGTTTTTATTAGTACTAAATTAACAATATAAACATCACGTTGAATCTTTCATTGAAAAAAAGGGAGATTCAGAGAATTTTAGAAATCCATAAGGGTTAATGAAAAAGAAAAATATATAAGGGTAGGAGTGCATGATATTTATCACTTGTTAATCATTTGGTACTAGGTGTGACATTATTTAACGAAAAAATTCATTATGATTAGATTTATCATGAATATTAAAAATGGTAAAACGAAATTCTTATGGAGACATTTCATATAGAAATTTAACTATCTACATTCACAAATTCTTGCATTCATATATGTTCAGGCTATGTTATAAATGAATGAAAATTATCATGGAGAGAAATATGATAAACTAAGAATGAAAGAAGAATGCCACTATTGTAATTGAATTGTCTCGTTCATAAGTGATGATTAAATTGTGATGAGGATTTCATATGATAAACATTGAAGAGATACAATTTTGAATATGAAATAAATATTTAATAGATCAATGTATTTGAATTAACATTGTTTATTCACAACTACATACAGTTTTTTTAGTTATATAGGAGGATCAATATGAAATTCAAATCAGATATATATTTAGATTATAATTTATGTGTTTAGAGAGTTTTTTAAATATATAAATGGAGAAAAATGATAAGATCATGTAACCAACTCCACTTATTGTATTCCCATATGTATATATATTATTATTGATGGTTGAATATATTAAGTTAGTGTTCAAAATAGTTATTATGAATGAAGTATTTATCTAGATCATGTACAAAAGGTAGAGAAGACCCAAAATAGTTTCTAATATGAAGAACCACTGTGTGTTGAAATTGAAAAGAAGAGGAAGATCTAGTGAAACCTATTGTGAACTAAAGGAGAATAGGATAAATAGGGAATAAAAAGAATAAGTGGTCGTGATGTTCATAGAAAAATAAATTGTTTTATATTTTTGTATTTTTATAAGAATAAGTGGAAAGAAGAAGAGATCCAACAAAACATTTTTTTGAATTAATATAGAAGAAGAAGAAATTGTGGGAAGCCCAATGAATAAAAAAGAAATAAGTAATATTCTTGTGTTAATGGGATGAATAATAGAGGAACATGACATCAACCAAAGGGTGTATTTGAAATTGTTTTCATAATATCTTGTTGTTAACCATGAAAGTCATGGTAAAGGTATTGAATATACTTTAATGTGTGATTCACCAAACAAGATACATTATATTCACCCTTTACACTGTTTGGAATTAATAGTTTAATGATCATAGGGGTTTACTACTAGTTTCTGTGACCATGATTTTTATCAGATCACACCAAGGATTAGTCTTATCACACTGAGTGGTGAACCTCGTAAATTTTTATGGCTATTTTATTTGCGTGTTTGGATATACTGTAGGAATGAACAAAGTTGAGAAGAGATAAGTATAATACAAATTCAATTTAGATAGTTGAGGAGGTAAAAAATAATGGGGGTAAAAGTATAAAAAAATCAAGTCACCAACACCGATTCACCCACTCTCTTAGTGTGGTTCATATCCAAAACATGGCCCTTATGTTTCACAATAACATAATTATCTTTTTTATAGGTTTGTTTCTTAAATTAAATTTTAGTATCCATTTAAACAATACAAATGTAGCTATGTTGGAAGCCATATGAAATTTGGGATCTTTTTTGTATCATACTGAGATTTATTTCTACCCCACAATATGTTTACATCTTATAGTTATGGAGTTATACATATTTTTATATAGTCATGTGAGAGGACCCATATTTTTTAGATTTAGTTTTTTGGATCGCGTTAATTGTGCTGTTGGAGTAATGAGGTGTTGACATAGAGTTGTTATCACATTTATTTTTATTTTTTTAGTTTTATTTTCAATAATTTATATATTGGAATAGTTTTACCAGATTATTAGAATTCATGACATATTATGAATTTCTAAAAATTATTATTATATTTATTTTTTATTTTATTGTATTATTTTTTACTTATTTCATTTTACTCTGATTATGTATACTTTTAATAGATGATCCATTAAATGTTAATTCACACACTATGTGTTTCTCATAGACCATCTCCACTAGTTTATAACCTCTCATATTCAGATAACACACATGTGATCATATGGTATTTCACCATAGCAAGTTAGTCATATCAGGGCTAGATGCAGCACTACCAAAAAATCACTACAATTCCCTAGGTTTTTCATATCCTATAGAGAAAATGATGAATGTTCCTTATATTTTTATTTCAAATAAATATTCAATTTATTTTATTTATATGATTTTCCTATTTTAGTGGTTTCATCCCTTTGAATATAAATTAATTGGTTGATATTATAGGAAAATATATATGTATATTGGGTGGGGAACTAAACATGGTGTGTAATAAAAATCCATATATTATTGCTATAAAAAATCAATGTTGATGTTTTTTGTTTTTTACTAATCTATGAATTCAACAAATAAAAACGCCCAAGTGATCCTAAGAAAATATTAATTGGTCATTTTAATTTAGGGTATGGGTTTTTCTACAACCCCTTAAAATATTGGAAACTAGTGAGTAGTTTTAATAACAAATAATATTTGTATCAAATTTGACCTTTATACATTAATAATACACCTTTAATGTTATGTGTTATTTTGAGGCAATTGTTTAACTATATTCTAATTTTTGTTTTACAAGATTTCTAGTTGTTTGATATTTAGATATATATATATTTATTTATATTCATTTATTACTGAAATCCAATAAAAATATGGTGAAATTTGATTCATGTAACTATAAGAATGAGAATATATTTAGGTCACCAAGGGATGATAAATTAATAATAATTTAGGGCATTCATGTGGATAAACCTCAACTATGATTTATATCCCGTGATAAATAGGTAAATTAATTTTTTAGCACAATGTTACTAGATTCTGGAACTTTTACACGTGTTCCAAAAGTTATTATTATTACTTTTATTATTTTATAATTTCTGATCAGCCAATTATTAAATCATTGGACCAATTTATCACTATGAATTAATTTGAACGACTCTTTAGGAATTGTATTATTTCTTATTTTGTGACATAGTATTCCTTAGATCTGTATTATGTTGTGACCTCCCCCACATTTGGTGGTTTTATCATGGTTTTGTGCTTCCCCTTACTCTGCCCACCCAACTATCCACTCCCTATGAAGACACATACACTTTATTATTCATCATATAAGTATACAATAGTTATCTTTCGAAGGGATTCATAGTGATTTATCGCACCATGCATCCATATTTAGATGTTTGGGAAACACAATCATTGTTCAAACAATCATCACTAATTATATTTGATTTATAATAAATTTTTTTTGTTGAATTTTCTTTATCGAATTTTGGAGACTCACTACAGGATTTCAATGGTATCATTTTTTGTTCATTGTTATTATTATTACTGTTTTATTAATTTACATGGTAAATTTTAAAAGAATTTATCATTAAATCATGGATTTATGATAACTATCTGTTTTAACTAAATTAATAATGTTAATGTCCTTGTTATTTTCTAATATGCCTAATTTATTCATTAAATTCTTTATTTCAACTCACTATTCTCCATTTTCAATAGTATTTTACTATTTTTATTGATTTTTATTTATTGGTTTATTGTGATAAATAATTTAGAATTATTATATACTTGCCAAAAAAATTATTAGAAATACATAACTCTGTATTTGTATATGATAATATTAGTAAGTTCCATTCTGGTTAGTTTTTGATGCACAAGTTGAAAGAAATATTTTTTTTTGGTTTATTAAATATTTTAGGGAATTTAAAAAAAAAATTAGTGAGATAAAAAACTCTATATTTTAATTTTTTAGATTTTACATGAAAAAAAGTGAACTATTTTTTAGGTTTTATTTTTTACATGTGTATAAGTTTATATATATTATTGTATTTATGTATATATTTGTATTTATAGGTATTTAAGGATATAAATGTATAAACATTCAATGGATGGGAACATCATGATTATTTCTTCTAAAAATCATGAAATATGACTATGTTGTTATATATTATATGTCATATTTTATTAACATAGAACTTTGATTTATCATGTTTCCTAAAGTGTATATCAAAAGTTACCTGTGATTAATAACAGCTTGATTAGATCAATATTTTAATCCATTTAGTGTCTTGTGTTTTATGGTTGTTTTGTAATCTTACTACATGTTCTAATGTGTATATACATATAAAAAACAATTACAATCCTTTTATTAGAGAGTTTATGGAAATAATTCCCCATTATTATGTATAAATATATAATAATTAATCTATTTATTATATCATTATACATTTTAATATATTTTTACCATAATTTTTTATTGGACAGATCACGTTTCTGAGAATTATTGTAGAAAGAAAACAAAAAATGAACTTAATAAAGTTGTGATATAGTATTTTAATTAAAATGATCCATCTATGAGATTTCATTATTAGTGCTTCCAATGATGTTGAAAATAATGAAAACTAAAAATACCTCCTTCCTGGGGTCCCCATGGTTAATATTCTTTGTATATTTTTCAAGATTTTCAACCATGTGTAATTTTATGTAGTTATATTCCATGGATTTAATAAAGTGTTCATTACAACTAATTCAAGGGGAAATAAATTAATGTGTCATTTGAAACATCCATAGGAATATATTAATGGTTCATTTAAAGTAGTTTTAGTCATATTTCCACTCAATTAAGAAAATATTTATACCATAAAAAAATAATTTATGGTTTTATAATAATAATGATATTGGGGGAGATGTTAAATTTTTAATAGAACAAAACGTTGTCACCAAATATATTTTCCTAGGTTTTCGATGAACTCATATAAAGAATAAAAATTCCCAATATAATTATTTCTTTTAGAAAAGTTTGATATGGTTTTTGTTTGTTTTCCCTTGATGAGGTACATTAGACCACCATTTTCATTAGTGGAAAAAATATCTTCTGAAGTCAAATACACATATTTATTAAGGGATAATAAAATTTTGTTGTTTAAAGGAATGGATTTTTAGTAAAATATAATGATCCATATAGCTGGAACCAAATTTTCATGCCACATAATTAATAGTTAAATGAGGATTGAACTCAAAACTATATTTTTGTGCTTGAAAATTATATAACACTATGGTTAAGTGAGGAATTAAAATCATTTATATGGATTTTTTACAATATTAATATTTTTATACCTGTAATAATGCATCTTGGGAGTTTAACTCATGGTCGAATATTAAGGATCCTTTGTTTATCACCCACTATTCATTGTCAGTTATGTTTTTTTATATATGTTTTGTACAAAATTGGTAAAACATAAATGTTATTGTGTATTTTTGGGATTTCAATTTTTATTAAATTGAAACAAGAGATATATAAAACAAATATGAATTTTGTCAGAGTTTTATATGGTAATTTATTGATTTCTAATTAGTTCATTCATCATCATATCATAATTTAAATCACCTAATTTAGTAATTTGAATTGAAATCAGTCACGAACCTAACTTTTTATGATTCAAATATATGTGAATAAAAGTTAACTCATGGATCCTTAAGCACATAATTCCCTCTTATTTTCTATTTGATACGTGAGAAAGAACAACTATCAACAGAGAGAGTGAAATCAATCAACCAACTAGAAGTAATATGATACTATCTAACTTCTAAATTCACTCACCACAAAGGTGTGGAGAGTTAGTTAAATTTTTAGAGGTTTTACAGTGAGAAATCGTGAAAGTGATAATATATTTTGTGAGAAAAGTGAATATCTCTTCATTAAAATCCTATCTCTACTACCACACTATATTTTGTAATATAAATTTGTTATTAAATTCATAAATTGAAGAATACCATTATGATTCCCCTATGGAAAACCAATAATGGGAAAAAATTACTATTCTGAAGTCTGTGATGACAAGAACATCATAGAGTGAAAAACATGAAAAAATAAAAGTTAAGAGAGGAAAATATCATATACAAATAAGAAGAACACAAAAAATTACTAACATTAAATAACTAGAAATACATGAAGAAATAAATTAGTCCTCAAGAAATCACACAAATTGTAAATGAATAATTCTAAATATCCTATTCCCCTTAAATAAAAAAACCTTAATCCATAAAATAAGTTAGAAGAGTATTTATACCCAAAATAATTTCTAGCTTCAAATCTCATTATTTATCGATTCCACTTGATTTTACTCATTTTGGAATGAATATATTTTGAAACAATCAAACACATCCGATGGTTGAGCTGTATATTTATTTAGAAATGATTTTTTTATTCACATTATTTTGTAATGATTAATAAAATGGCTTTGTTACCTGCTATAATCCATATATGGATTCCATTTGGGTTAAATTTTAAAATGGTAAAGAATCTTCTTAAAAAATCATCGAGAGGATTTTGGTGTGTTTGAATCTCGAGTCAATCATGTTTTATGTGAACTAATATCTAGATTTGAATCATATGTATCCATTATCTGGTCTGAGATAATTTTACTCTAGAAACATTTAATCTCACATTATATTCATATTCTTTCATTTAATCGAACTAATCTAGTTGGCCAAATTCGTTATTCTTATATGAGATCAAGCACGACCTAGCATTTCATCTAATAATAAAATGTTTTTAACTATTATATTATTAGAATCCATAATTTAAATATTTCATATATACTCATTTATCCTCTATAGTATAGGAAAATATCTTCTGTATCCTTTGTGATACCCTATAAAATCCTGACATTTCATCTCTGCAACAAGAGTTAAATATTTAGTAGCTCCTACTATAAATGTATAATTCTTATATATAATTACCATTTTACTCTATTATATTAAATATAATCCATGTTATCATATGTATGGTCTACCCAATTGTTTTTAAATCATCATAAACACATTTGAATTCTTGGATTTCAGTATTTAAGCAGAACAAAATTATTTAAGTAATAAATATAAAAAATTTGGTTATTTTATTATTAAGATAATTATTTATTCTATAAAATAAATATGTTATTATTTAAAATTTTAATTTAACAAATTTATATTAATTATATTAGATCATTTATTACAAATATATAAAAAATATTTCTTGATAAATTCACCTACACATGAATTTTGACATATTCTCAAGAAAATGTATTAAAAATTATAGTCACTTTTAATCCACTTTTGTAACACCAGAGATTTTTAAGAGAATTTTTTTTATATAAATCATCAATGGAATCTTTCACTACACACAACACTATCTTGGCTTGCTTTACACGCAATCGCGACCTTCCTTGATAGCTTGCGTTGTACGCAATACCGAGTTTTACTAAACAATGATATGCTATTAAAATATTATTAAAACTAGCCTTTATAAATAATAATACCCACTTTTGAAATTTTATGAATGGAATTCATTTATGGATTCAGAATATCGAAATTATCCTAGGGTGAAATTTTGGTATTTTTCTGAAAACTTTCAATTTTTGATGAATAGTTAAAACACTGGGTTACTATTTAAAACCCGACATTTTATTTAAATAATTATTTATTTTATTTAAATTTATTTTAGGTAAAAATTGATACATAATAACTATATAAGTTGAATTTATTTCATTGGAGTCATTTTATAATAATTTTAGATATATAAAACTTTTATTGAAATTTTCACCGTCTTTTACCCACCTCTTAGGAGAGTTTGAAAATTTACATAAAACATAATTTTACCACTTCTGTGAGTGGAATTTAAAAATTCCGAGAGACACGGTTAATATCAAGGACTAAAATGTGGTTCAATGAGATGAAAATAATTTTTGGTGAATAATAACTTTTTACTTTTATTTACCACGATTAAAAGTAAATAGGGTAATTAAGGGTAAAAATGATATTATTATTATCCTAACACATGTCCTAAATCTATTGGATAACTTTAAGTCAAAAAAACAACCTTTGGAATAAAATATTACCATATAGGTCCACTAGGATTAGATTAGGACATTTATTATTATTTTATTTAAAGAAAAGTTAAAATAGTTAAAATCAATGTTTAATAACTAAAATATTTTTAATATAGGGTTATACATAAGATAATTTATATTATAAATATTTATTAGAAATTTAAAAAGATTTCCTACATAATGGTATTTTATATATAATTTTTATACTTTAAATAATGTAATTTATTTATGACATAATGATGATGCAGTAATTACCTTATTAATGAAATATTAACATAATAGATGTTATAAATACCCAAATAAATGAAATTATAGACTTTTTATGAATAAAAAAATTTATATGTTAATATAACATATTAGTATTGATTTAATTAAATTTTTTAGAACTAATAATGTTGTTATGAGTTTCAAAAAAATAAATTACCAAATAGTTTCAAAATTGACATAAAAGAGTTTTTAAAACAAATATTATATTATTAATTGTTATTTTTTTCCTAAAAATCTAATGTTCTTCAAAATGACATATATAAGGTTATATATATTAATAATAACCAACTTGGGGTTCGTTTGGCTTGATATAGTAAGTTTACTAACCTTATAGTGTAACAAAATAAGAAGACATAGTAAAAGTTAAATTATCTAACCTAAAGTTAAATCTAAATGATAAGGTTAAAATAGAAACCTAAACTTGTCTAAATTCTATTGGATTAGAGGATTTCGACCCATACCCACCTTATATTCTAAATAAATCAATTTTGAGCTATTAATAACCCAATATTACTTTATAAGAAAATAATATTTTCAGTTTTTCCAAAGGTGCCCCTCTCCTCCCTTATAAAAGGGAGCCTCCTCCCTCTCCTCCTCACACCACTTTGAGCCTTCATGATCAGAAAAACCCTACACATTTCACTTCTCAACTTCCCTAGGAACATATTAGAGGTCCTGGTCTTCCTCAACGTCCATCTTTAGTGCCCTAAGTGGAGGTTAAAAAGAGGCGCTTAAAAGAAGAGGTAATGTCCGTTACCGATTCTTTCAACATTATTTCTTCTTCTACTTATTCTTATTTAGTCATTTCATTATGAAGTAATAACATCAGTATCACTCATATACTGATATGTTATAATAAGTATTAAACAACCCTATTTCACTATCTATCTATCCTACGGAAAACAAAATCACCGTGCATGCGTACGTACGGAATACCGTCTCCACGCCGTGGTGTAATCTATTTTCCACCACCACCTTACTTGGATGGGTATAATGGTGTAAATAATAACTATATATGATTATTTTAAAGTGATATTGATTCTGAAATAGTATACATACACTTAAATACAATTCCACGATCATGGGAACAATATCATCGCTCGTGCGTATGTACGGCCTACCGTCTCCACAATGTGATCTGACTCGTTCTACATGATATTCAACGCATAATGATTATATAAATGAATTGAGTGAATAAATATGATATATATTACACTAATTATACTCTGGAAATTAGGTATCTATAACCTATAAATAATAATAAGCATTTATTCGACAGAACACACATAAGAACAAAAGGCAATAAACACCCGAATAACATGTTACAATGAAATATTACTAATAAGAAGCTAAGAATATGACCATATTTGATATCATAATAATGAGTATGATTCTGGAATAAGTCAATAACATTATTTAAATCATTATACAGGAGGTTCAGACATGTACGAAGTAAATCGGACCTAAGGTAAGGGAAAATCTCGCAATCTCAATTTTTATCTGAGATAGTTTATATTTCGGTAATTACTACGGAATATTTATCATCCACATCCATTTTTCTCCAATATGTAATATTATTTATATCCTCCTACAATTTTTTGAATCCAATTTTACCCTTCGGTGAGTTATTAGTAAATTATATGAAAGGAATCTTTTGTCGTTTTTCGTACGAGGTACTTTTTGACTTTTTAGGCCAAAGTACGAGAAGAATGTTTTCTTTAACTTATAAGACATGAATAGATTTTTAGAAAATTATTTCCATGATGATTAATTGACATGTTATCAAGTTAATTTTTTAATCAACTTCTTTTATTGTATGACATGTTAAGAAAGGAAAAATATTTTTGAAGTAGAAAGGATATTTTCCTCAAGAATGGAGTTCAAGTGTGTTATCAAAATTATTTTAAATCTAAGATAATATAGGGTTCTGGTTCTATCCCTATTTTTAAATTTATTTGATTATGATATGATGGAATTAATTTTATGATGTCCTTTTATCTTATATGGATTATGTTTTGATGGAATGGTGTTTATGAATCCCATTTTTATTACATTGGTTTTACTATGATGTAAGATTTATGATTTTGTGGCACACATAAGAATTTTTTCATTATGAGATGGGTGGGACCTATATCTCCCTCCAATGCATTGGGTAAATATTTATATCTCATGAGATGACATGGCTGGAATGGAAGGTTAATCTAGTTCAGTGATACATGACTGAAACTAGGAGTGAACTCTGTTCAGAAATGGAATTTTTCCACTAAGATAGTCTTGGAAATGTGTCTTGATTAATAAGAAATAATTCTCTATGATTATGTTTGTATGCCACAAAGATTCATGTTTTACGTTATGATTATTTGGATTACATTTCACTATTATGATTGATCCCATGTCATGATATTATGATCTATTTTGCAGGATAATATTTTCAAAATGTTATGTTCTTAAGAATATGATATGATTGATATTTCATTTTTCTACCCATAATGAGAAGTTGAGCTCACCCTTTGTGTGTTTTATTTTCCCCAGGTCTGGAAAAATGGTATAATGTAGAATATGAAAAAAGGGACTGTAGATATGATGAATTAAATGTGAGACAATGTAGATGATTTATGAACCAGTTGTTTATGTTTCCCAGTTTCTAATGACATTATACCTATACGTTCCTTTCATTGTTTTGTTATATGTTGTAATAAGTGTGCTTCAATTCTGAATTAATAACAATGTATGTAAAGTATGGGTTGTTATAGTTGGTATCAGAGGAAAGGTATAGTCAACCTTTGGAAACTAGGTTGTGAAAGCCTTAGTAAGAACCCTAACGATAAGTCTAAGTATAGAACACAATCTTAGTATTTTAGAAATGTCCATGAACAACCTATGATAAGAACTTAAGTGTGAAATTTTATTCTTTATTAGGTGGTTTTCCTATTGTAATTAGTGTTTCTTACACTAATCTTCTTGGTTTTAGTCAATGGCTGGAACCCAAAGGAACCGTGTTAACGCAGAATAAGACGGGCAATGCAATGATTGTCCCCCTGAGCAAACAGACGTTATGGGAGCTGGAATGAAAAATATTGTAGCCATGCTCACAGAACATTCTCAAGATATGAATCATATAGTACTTCCAAATGAGCAAATGAAGGAGAAACATTCTGTTGAAACCTTCATGAGGCAGCGTCCACCTTCATTCAGAGGGTCTACTAATCCATTAGTGGCTGAACAGTGGATCAGTACCACTGAAATGATATTTTCAGTTCTTCAATGTTTTGAACATGATAAAGTCATCTTAGTAGTATATCGTTTGGATGGTAAAGCTGATCAATGGTGGAATCTTATCAAGAATACGAGGCCAAGAGATGAAATTGAGTCCATGGAATGGGATGAGTTCAAGAACTTATTTTTCAATAAATACTTCCCTCGTATTCTTTGAACAAAGATGGAGAAGGAGTTTCTTGAACTAAAGAAAAAGGATGATGAATCTGTTGGTACCTACGAAGAGAATTTTACAAGACATGCAAGGTATTCTTCTGGTATTATTATCCAACCTTAGAGTAAGATCGATCAATTATTTAGTTGCGTAAAACCAAGCCTTCGAAGGGCGTTAGCCATAAGGGACTTCAATAGCTACGAGGAAATCGTTCGACGTTCTCTCAATGTTGATATGGAGATTGGAGTAACCCATCAGTCATATGGGTTTGATAGGAAGAGGAAAATGGAATTCAAAGGAAAATATAAAGACCACACTGAAAAAAAGATGATTTTTCCCATATGCTCAAAGTGTGGAAAGAAACATGGAAGGAGTTGTCTTAAAGGGAAAAGTAAATGTTTCAAATGTGGAAAGGAAGGTCATCAGGCATTTGAATGCTGCAATGATGGGAAGAAGATATCTAGTGACGCGAACAAAGAAATGGCTACACAGAGTGCACCTCCTACACTTCAATGTTACCAGTGCAAGGAAATGGGGCATTATTATATTCAATTCCCTAATCCAAGGGTTGTTGATGATGATCGACACCAACAAACTCTTAAGGCTAAAGACAAAGGAAAGTCACATACAATTTCTATCATCGATGTGGAGTATGATAACGAAGTGGTGAAAGGTACACTAACCATCCACTCTAAAGTAGAAAATGTTTTATTTGATTCTGGATCCACCCACTCTTATATTTCTGAAGAATTTTCTATGGGTATTTCCATATTACTTCAACAGTTAGATATTGAGTTAGCTGTGACAAACCCTAATGGCACAATAGTCACATCAAAAGTTTACAATTCTTCTCTGATTGAAGTTTGTGGGAAGGTGCTTCCTGCAAATCTGGCGATCCTTCCTATAGTGTAATTTGATGTGATTCTTGGCATGGATTTTCTTTCATTATATGGAGCTCATATCAATTGGCAAAGAAGGGAAGTCACATTCCATATTCCAGATCAATCTATGATCGTTTATCGATGCGAGGATGAACATAACCTTCTAGTGGAAATTTCATCCATCTTATGGGTCTTGATTCCACTAAATGAAGGTTATTTATCTCAAATGGTTGGTGAGAAACTCACAATTAAGAATATTCCCATTGTACGAGAGTTTGATGATGTCTTTCTGGAGGAATTTCCTGGTCTTCCACCAAATCATGAAGTTGAGTTTTCAATAGAACTCGTACTATGTGCTTTGCCTATTTCAAAGACACCTTATAGAATGGCCCCAATTAAGTTGCAGGAATTGAAGAAGAAAATCCAATAGAATCTTGATAAAGGATTCATACGCCCTAGTGCGTCACCTTGGGGAGCACCAGTTCTATTTGTTAAGAAGATAGATGGATCAATGAGACTCTGTATTGATTATCGAGAACTTAAAAAGATCACCATCAAGAACAAATATCCTCTCCCATGCATTCATGACTTATTTGACAAACTACGCAGAGCTCAATACTTTTCCAAGATTGATCTTCATTCAGGGTATCATCAATTAAAGGTCAAAAGGGAGGATATACCAAACACGACTTTCCATACAAGGTATGGACACTATGAATTTATAGTGATGCCATTTGGTCTTACTAATTACCATGCTATCTTCATGGATATGATGAATAGAGTCTTTAGATACAATCTTGTTCATTTTGTGGTAGTCTTTATAGACGATATTCTTGTCTATCCAAATAGAAAGGAAGAACAAGAAGATCACTTGAAAATTATATTGAAGACCCTGAGAAAGGAGAAGATTTTTGCCAAATTTACCAAGTGTGAATTTTGGCTTCAATAAGTTTCATTTTTGGGTCAAATAATCTCAAAGGAGGGGATATCTGTGGATCCAGCAAAGACAGAGGTTATCGAAAGATGGACGAGACCAACAACAGTAACTGAGATCCGAAGTTTTCTTGGTTTGGCTGGATATTATCAACGTTTTGTGAAATATTTTTCACGATTATCTAATCCACTCACCAGGTTGACTCCAAAAGTAGCTAAGTTCATGTGGACAGAGGAATGTGAAGATAATTTCAAGAAGTTGAAACGAATGTTATCCAGTGCACCTGTACTCACAGTTCCTTGTAGTGGAGAAAGGTTTGTGATCTACAGTGATGCATCCAAGAAGGTATTGGGGTGTGTTCTCATGCAAAATGATATGGTGATAGCTTATGCCTCACGACAGTTGAAAATCCATGAACAAAATTACCCAACTCATTATTTGGAGTTAGCTGTGGCAATCTTTGCATAAAAGATTTTGAGGCATTATCATTATAGAGAAAGGTGTTATATTTATATTGATCATAAAAGTTTAAATTATATTTTCACATAGAAGGAGTTGAATATGAGCCAAAGAAGACGGTTGGATCTGATTAAGGATTACGACTGCTCAACTCATTACCACCATGGGAATGCAAACAAGGTGGAAGATGAATTAAGTCGACAAGACCATGCTAGCTTATCAATGATGAGGATCACAAAAGATCCAATATTTATGGATTTACAAAGGATGGATCTTGGAATTATAATAGAAGGAAAAAATCGTATCTTTCTCAAATGAATGTTCAACCATCTATACATGTGAAGATTAAATAAGCACAGAAAGAAGATGTAGAGTTACAAAAGAAGGTGAGAAATGTTCCTGAATTCAACCTTGATTATGATGGGATAATAAAGTTCAGGAATCAGTTTTGTGTTTCTCCCATCCCAGTATTAAGGAAGGAGCAGCTGGATGAGGCTCATAGTTCTTCATTCTCTATTCATCCTGGGAGCACGAAGATGTATAGGGTCCTGAAAGAGTACTTCTGGTGGGATGGCATGAAAAGAGATGTTGCTGAATATGTCTCTCGATGCTTGGTTTGTTAGCAAGTTAAATCTGAGAGACATAAGTCTAAGGGGTTGTTAAAACCATTACCCATACCCGAATGGAAATGAGAAAACATCACTATGGACTTTGTCACTGGACATCCTAAAACATCCAAAGACAATAATTCTATTTGGGTCATAGTTGATTGCCTTATAAAGTCATCACACTTCATTGCTATTAGAGAAGATTTCTCTCTGGATCAGCTTGCCAGAATATATGTAAAGGAAGTGGTAATATTTCATGGAGTACCACATTCCCTTATATCTGATTGGGATCTGAGGTTTACCTCAAAGTTTGGGAGAAGTCTTCAGCATACTCTAGATACAGTGTTGAGTTCATGTACTGCTTATCATCCTTAAACAGACGGTCAGTCTGAGAGGACAATTCAAACTCTAGAAGATATGTTGAGAGCATGCTCTATGGATTTCAGTGGAGGTTGGGATCAACACCTACCTTAGGTGGAATTTTCTTATAATAATAGCTTTCACTCCAGTATTCAGATAGCTCCTTATGAATCTCTCTATGAAAAAAAAGCCAAACTCCAACTTGTTGGGATGAAGTTGGCGAAAGAAAGCTATTAGGACATGATCTTGTCGATGAGATGGAAGAAAAGGTCCGGTCTATTCAACAACACTATTGAGAAGCTTAGAGTCGACAAAAAAGTTATGCCGATAACCGAAGAAAATACCTAGAGTTTGAAGTGGGTGATAAAGTGTTCTTACGAATATCTCCTTGGAAGAGAGTAATGAGATTTGGAATGAAGGGAAAGCTAATCCCTAGGTATATTGGTCCTTTCGAAATACTGGATCTTGTTGGGAAGGTAGCTTACCGATTGGAACTTCCACCGAATCTCTCTCAAGTTCATGATGTGTTCCATGTATATCTCCTGAGAAAGTACATACCTGATCCTCCACATGTACTCAGCTCAGAAGTTGTTCCACTGGAGCAAGAACTTTCTTATAAAGAACAACCGATAGAGATTCTGGATCTTAGAGAAAAAGTCCTACGGAATAAGACCACTCGCTTAGTGAAATTTTAATGAAGGAACCACCAATTAGAAGAAGGTACATGGGAGCTTGAAGATATGATGAGGGAAAAGTATCCTCATATATTTGTTATAAAGTGACGAATTTCAAGGGCGAAATTCATTTTAAGGGGTGTAGAATGTAACACCCGAGATTTTTATGAGAATTTTTTTGTTTTTTTATAAATCATCAATGGAATATTTCCCTATACACAACACTATCTTGGATTTCTTTACACGCAATCACAACCTTCCTCAATAGCTTGCATTGTACGCAATACCGAGTTTCAATAACCAACGATATGCAATTAAAATATCATTAAAACTAGCCGTTATGAATAGTAATACCCACTTTTTGATATTTTATGAATGGAATTAATTTTTGGATTCGGAATATCGAAATTAGCCTATGGTGAAATTTTGGTATTTTTCTGAAAACATTCAATTTTTGATGAATAGTGAAAACACTAGGTTACTATTTAAAAACCGACTTTTTATTTAAATAATTATTGATTTTATTTAAATTTATTCTAGGTCAAAATTGATACATAATATCTATATAAGACGAATGTAATTCATTGGATTCATTTTATAATAATTTTAGATATATAAAAACTTTATTGAACTTTTTATCGTCTTTAACCCACCTCCTAGGAGTATTTGAAAATTTACATAAAAATTAATTTTATCGCTTATATGAGTGGAATTTTAAAAATCTGAGAGACATATTAAGTACTAAAATTTGGTTCAATGAGATTAAAATAATTTTTGGTGAATAGTAACTGTTTACTTTTATTTACCATGGTTAAAACTAAATAGGGAAATTAATGGAAAAAATGATATTATTATTACCCTAAAACATGTCCTAATTCTATTGGATAAGTTTAATTCGACCAAAAACAACCATAAAAATAATATATGACCATTTAGGTCCACCATTATTAGATTAGGACATTTATTATTATTTTATTTAAAGAAGAGTTAAAATAGTTAAAATCAATGTTTAATAACTAAAAAATTTTAATATAGGATTATACATATGATAATTTCGACTATAAATATTCATTAGAAATATAAAAATACTTCCTACATAATGGTATTTTATTTATAATTTTTATATATTAAATAATATAATTTATTTATGACACAATGATGATGCGGTAATTACCTTATTAATGAAATATTAAAATAAATGATGTTATAAATACCCAAATAACTGTAATTTTAGACTTTTTATGAATTCAACTAATTTTATAGGTTAATCTGACAAATTAGTATTGATTTAATTAACATTGTTCGATCTAATCATGCTGTTATGATTTTCACAAAAAATCAATTACCAAATAGTGTCAAAATTGACATAAAATAGGTTAAAAAAATATTATATTATTAATTGTTATTTTATTCCTAAAAATATAAGGATTGGCCAAAATACTTAGATAAGGTTATATATTAATTATAAAAAACATGGGGTTCTTTTGGCTTGTTATAATAAGTTTATTAACCTTATAGTGTAAGAAAACAAGAAGACATGGTAAAAGTTAAATTATGTAACTTAAAGTTAAATCTAAATGATAAGGTTAAAATAGAAACCTAAACTTGTCTAAATTCTATTTGATGAGAAGATTTAGACCCAACCCCACCTTAGCTTCTAAATAAATCAAATTGGAGCTATTAAAAACCAAACATGACTTTATCATAAAATAATATTTTTAGTTTTCCAAAGGTGACCCTCTCCTCCCTTATAAAAGGTCACCTTCTCCCTATCCTCCTCACACCACTTTGAGCCTTCAAGCTCGGCCAACCCCTGCCCATTGAACTTCTTAACTTCCCTAGAAACATCCTATAGGTCCTGGTCTTATTCAAAGACCATCTTCAGGGCCCTAAGAGGAGGTTAAGAAGAGGCGCTTAAAAGAAGAGGCAATGTCCGTTACCGATTCTTTCAACTTTATTTCTTCTTCTACTTCTTCTTCTTTAGTTGTTTCATTATGAAGTAATAACATAATTATAATTATATGTTATTATAAGTATGAAACAACCCTATTTCACCATCTATACATCTTACAGAAAATGAAATCACCACGAATGTGTACATACGGAATACCGTCTCCACGCCGTGGTGTAGTCTATTTTCCACCACCACCTGACTTGGATGGTTATAATGGTGTAAATAATAACTATATATGATTATTGTAAAGTGATATTTATTCTGTAATAGTATACATACACTTAAATACAATTCCAGGATCATGGGAGTGATATCATCGCTCGTGCGTACGTACGACCTACCGTCTCCACGATGTGATGCGACTCGTTCTACATGATCTTAATCGCATAATGATTATATAAATGAATTGAATGAATAAAAATGATATATATTACACTAATAAAATTCTGGAAATGAGGAATCTATAACCTAAAAAGAAGAATAAGAATTTATTCGACAGAACACGCATAAGAACAAAAAGTAATAAACACCCAAATAACATGTAACAATGAAATATTACTAATAAGAAGCTAAGAATATGACCATATATGATATCATAACAATGAGTAAGATTCTGGAATAAGTAAATAACATTATTTAAATCATTATACAGGAGGTTCGGACACATACGAATCAAATCAGACCTAAGGTAAGGGAAAATCTCGCAATCTCAATTTTTATCTGAGATTGGTTAAACTTCTGTAATTACTGGGGAATATTTATCATCCACATCCATGTTTCATCAATATGTAATATTATTTCTATCCTCCTAAAATTTTTTAAATCCAATTTTACCCTTTCGTGAGTTTTTAGTAAAAGATATGAAAGGAATCTTTTGTCATTTTTCGTATGAGGTACTTTTTGACTTTTCCGGCCAAAGTACGAGAAGATTGTTTTCTTTAACTTATACAGAATGAATGAATTTTTTGAAAATTATTTTAATGGAGATTCTTTTACAATTTTTCTAGATTATTTTTATTAAACTTCTTTTATTTTATGAAATTTTAAGAAAGGAAAAATGTTTTTGAAGTAGAAAGGATATTTTCCTCAATAATGGAGTTCAAGTGTTTTATCAAAATTATTTTCCATCTAAGATAATATAGGGTTCTTGTTATATACATATTTTTACATTTATTTGATTATGTTATGATGGAATTAATTTTATGATGTCCTTTTATCTTATATGAATTATGTTTTGATGGAATGGTGTTTAATAATCCCATTTTTTTTTACACGGGTTATGCTATGATGTATGATTTATGATTTTGTGGCACACAAAAGAATGGTTTCATTATGAGATGGGTGGGACCTAAAGATCCTTCCAATGCTTTGGGTAAAGATTTATATCTCATGAGATGACATGGCTGGAATGGCAGGTTAATCTGGTTCAGTGATACATGACTGAAACGAGGAGTGAACTCAGTTCAGAAATGGACTTTGTCCACTATGATAGTCTTGGAAATGAGTCTTGACTAATAATAAATGATTCCACATGGTTATATGTGTATGCCACAAAGTTTAATGTTTTATGTTATGATTATTTGGATTACATTTCACTATTATGATTGATCCCATGTCATGATATTATGATATCTTTTGTAGGATAATATTTTCAAAATGTTATGTTCTTAATAATAGGAAATGATTGATATTTCTTTTGTCTACCCTTACTGAGCATTTGAGCTCACCCTTTTGTATGTTTTATTTTCCCTAGGCCTGGAAGATGGGTATTAAGTAGAATATTCCAAAAGGGACTCTAGATATGATGAAATAAATGGGAGACAATGTAGATGATTTATGAACCAGTTGTTTATGTTTCCTAGTTTCTAAAGAAACTATACCTATAGGGTCCTTTCATGGTTTTCTTATATTTTGTAATAAGTGTTCTACAATTCTGAAGTCATAAAAATGTATTTAAAGTATGGGTCATTATAATTTTATCCAATGAATATGCCTTAAAAATGAAGGATAATTGTTACGGATTTATGTAAATATTGATATTAACTTGAAATAACCTTTTCAATATCATATTTTTCTTATTCTTCCATAACTTCCCAATTTTATACTTCTTTGGTACTTCTTAGTGTATAGTTTTATAATTCATTTTCCGGTTCTTAATTTTAGTTATGTATCCACCTTCTCTTCTATTATTCTCAATAATATTGAAATTATTCATTTTTTTTTTCAATAAATGAATTGGGAATAGAACTTATCTATTTTGTATGTGTACTCTACAATTAGTAATTCTAAATTATATATATCTCCTATTGTTATTTGACTGCTGATGAATGGAATTAGGTTCTGGGAAACTGTCTCCCAAATCATTCTAACATATTATCAATGGATTTTATTCTTTAGAATCATAAAAACACACGCAAACAATGATTTTAGAAATATCAAGGAATATCAATTTGTATCCCACTTTCTCATTTAAATCTAGTACAAATGACTTTTGTTTTTTCCATTTAATATGTATCCCCAAAGTGTAAGATATTTTTGGATTAAAGCTCATCCATATACAATTTCTTTGATTCACATAATTTTTATTTAATTATTGTCCACCTAAATCATTATTCCTATTAATAATTTTTCTCTAATTTATAAATAATGGATTCCATGTATAATTATAACAATTATATATACTATAAAAGATTGCGAAATGATTCATTAAAATATAAAAAAGATCCAAAATCATTTATTTTAATAGAAAAATGAAACGAGAAAAACACACCTATAAGAGATTAAATTCCCCCACTTATTTTAATCTATCATTTATTAAATCCCAAAAATAAAATCATAGGAAATGAAAAAATAAGTCATGGATAAATACAATAAGTTTATTTTATATAGTGCCTTATTTTAAGCTTAAAATTTCAATCACATCATCCAATAAAATAAAAATTAGAATGAATAAATTTATTTAAATTAAAAATTTAAAACATTAAATTGAAAAATGGGAAGACTTATTTGTTAAAAACCCAAGTGGGTAGTATGTTTTTACCATAAAAAATATGAAATTTTTATTTTTATCTCTAATAAATAGGTTTTTTTATATTTTTTTAGTAAAAACCACAATATTTTAAAGACACCTGTTTTTGTGTAGTTAATTTCAAAGGGATTTTAAATTTTTCCCTTACCTGAGGGGTTATTTTATAAACTAGGATACATATATTAATTATTAGTGTATAAATATATCAATAAGATATTTTGGATGGTAAATGAGGCCCAAAGGGGTGTTCAGGTTCTTAGTTAAGAAATAGATTTAGGTAATGTGGCATTGTAGTTGAAATTTCTGCTACAAATAGCCACCACAACATGTGCATTATGGTTGAATTATGGTGGACCATGATTTAAAAATACCACATCATTGTTAGAGAAGGATGCACCATATATAGAGGTATTAAGGGTGGGACATAATTTTTAGGGATCATCTACATCGTATAAGGTTCCTATCGTGGTTGGAGAAGACTACAATGTATCTTTGGGGCTATGGTGTGGAAGGTGATGAGGAGGTAGGACCTCATGCTTCCATTAATGTGGGATTCACCATGGATCCCTACTCCACGTTATATTCGGGGTCGATGCATCATGTCCCCCATAGATATTCCATAATAATGAACTCACACAGATTTTTAATGGGGGAAGAGTGGTAATTTACTAGTATTCCCCATTGGGTTTTATAGGTGATATATACTCAAGGAGCCATTATTGGATTAAAATCTTTTTCACTTCCTCTACTTTGATCATCCATATATTGGGGTGTTTTGGATGCATTTAAATTCAAATTTTCAGTATTTTATTTCCAATCCTCTCTTAAGATTTTTGTTTCTATTATATTCCTATAATTTTGGGAAAAGTGAGATAGAGTTTCAACATTGAATCCACCAAATCATGGTGGAATTCACAAATGATTATGGGGATTTTACATAGTTTGGATAGAGGATTCCTCAAGGAAATGTCTACAAGTTTTCACTAGTATCTTCAATGGAGGTACGTTACACACTCGGTTTTCTAAATTGTTTATCCTAAATTTAAAAAAATTAGAGAATTACTCGTTTATGATTATTATGGGTTTTTACTTGGATGATGAAAAAAGTTTACCAAAAAACAAAATTTTTTGATATCCACCATTACTATGAAATATGGTTGACTAGTGAGTTTTAAAAAATTATTCCTAATTGATTTTAATTTAAATAATCATTAAATTATTATAATGAAATTCGATAATTAATTTTAAATTGTTTAAAATTATTTATTCAAGGTATGTATCAAGACTATTGGTTAAAAAATGGATCAAAAACATGGATGATCTTGGGTGAGATTCGTTATGTTTTTTTATAAGGTATTAACTTCATTTTTGGTAGTGGTCCCTTGATTATACCCATATGGTATATTTATTCTATTTATTTACACGTGATATGTCATATTTCTACTATGGTAGATAATTTTTTTTAAAAAAAGTTAATTTTTATTGAAAATTAATTTACTTTATTAGGATGAAGTGCCATAGGAAATGAAAAACAGTTTTTCTCAATCATTATTCCTTGACCAAAGATGTTAATGGAGTTCATTAAATATGTCTTCTTTGAGTTTTATAGATAAGAAGGTGTGAAAACCTAAATAAATTATTCAAACATAGTGCCCTTTTATATAGGGGCCTTGGTGAACTTTGGGAATGGGAATATGATTGATTGGAGTGTTTTAACCTATTAGGTCTTTAGGGAACCTTGAGATACCATTATAGTCTATGACTATTTATGATGAGAATGATGCGAGTGATCCTCCTCTATGGATTATGGGTACTCAGTTGGGAATTATCTAGGTTGATTATGTGTAGGTTACAAGATAGGACTGGAATTACGCTAATATTTTATCTTATACTTTTCTTTAAAATGATTATTATGCTCTATACCATGTAGCACACACAACACAGAGCATAAACATACTACCAAATAATATTATTTATTTAATAATATTATTACTATGCATTGGGTTAGTGGGTACGAAAAAAAACAAATTATGAAAATTTATGTATAAATATTTTATAATATATATATACATTGATTAATTTATATAAAATCATACTCACATTTTAAAAAATACACTTTATGGATAAAAAAATATATTTTCTTCAAATATGGGTTTTATTACATTTTTGTTAAGATAATATCTTTAATTAATACCACATTATAAATTATATATGATAAAATTAATTTCATTTTTGAATTCATCATGTAAAAACTATCTTAAGTTAAATTTTCGAGACTTTTCAAGAAGAATAGATTTGTGGCTGAATAGTTAAAAGAAGTACTTTTACAAAAATCCGTCAATTTTAAGAAATTATAATGATATAATAATTAAATTTATGTTTAAATATTATTTTTTTCTTAAAAAAATATTGAATAATTAATATAATTCATATAAAAAATATAAATTTTAACTAATTTATATATGATAAACAATTCAAAAATCTATCTAACGTTTTTGTTCATATTAAAACCATTTTAATTAATCTATTTTAATCAAGTATTTATAAGGTTAAAATCAGTTTTGATTTTTATAAAGAAAAATAAGTTCCCTTTTATTTTTAATAATTTAATTAATTCTATTTGAATCAACATTATACATTATATTTCTGTAAAAGAAATTTTATATTTAAAATACTTATTTCTCGAAAACCATTTTTTAATTTTTTCTTATAGGATTGTTTTTAAATTAATTTAAAAATTTTGAAAAATTAAATTTTATATAATGAAATAGATATTTGGAATCAAAATTTCCAAATTTTATAATGATTCCACTTTAAATTCTCACCATTATTAATAGTGACATTTATAAAAAATATATTTAACATAGTAAGATTAAAAACTGGTTATAAGAGTTAAACCATAAATTATAAGGCTTAAAATGTACTAAACCTTGTATAAATAATATTTTATAGACATATGTAGACCTTATATTTTCTACTATTTGAATATGCGTTATTTCAATGAATTTGGGATCGAGTAGTAAATTAATATTTATTAATATCATTTTAAAATTCCAAGTGTGTAATTTCCCTCACTTATAAAAGGCACCACCGATACTATTTTCTTCACACTTAAAGAGCCTATTATATTATCTCAAACTAAACCAAATCCATTACTGAGATCCTAGATCTCTTATTAGAGGTAATTTTTTAGAATTGAATCCTAATATGGATTTATGTATAAAACTATTGAGGTTTTCTGAAGAAGATGAATAATTTTTAACTAAGTGCTTTGATTTTTATTTTCTATTCTAAATCCTTAAAACCTATCCTATAGATTTTTATATAAAAAAATCAGTATATAAAATATATTTAAATTTTACTATTATTATTTTATATCCATTTTAATCTATGTATCTAAGTAATTGTAAATGAAATCATCTTTTGTGTATACGAGTAAACTACTGCCTCACAAACATGACACATTTCCCATTTCATCACCCAAATTACAATTATTAATAATTATAGATAAAAAAGAAATAATATGATATACAAGAAATTTATATTTATTTGTAAATAAATATTAAAATTAATTCTTTACCATAAAAAATATGGACATCGCTCGTGCATAAGTATTGTCCACCGTCTCCACATAGTGGTGTAATTCGTTTTTCATCACAACTTCACTTAGATGGTTATAAATATGAAAATAATGACTATATATGAAATATATGACATAATTTTTATTATTTAATTATAATATATCATTTTTTACCCTTCCACCAGTTAAAAAAATGATAATGTCGCTCGTGCATATGTGTATATTACCACTACTATGAACCACAAAGATTCGTTTTACTTATATACTTTTAAAGAAAGATTTTAAATATGAATATAATGAATAAATATTATATTTATTTCATTATTATACTTATTTATATGATGTACCCATTATAAATATTCATTGAATTAATCTACTAAGATGAAACATGCATGAAAAATAAAATAAATAACGCTGAGAAACAATAATTTTAATATATAATTATTAATAAAAGTGTATTGAATTTTCTTAAAATTATGTTATACAAAATTATTTGTATATATATATATTTATTTTATATATTAATAATAAATTAAAATTTATAATACAAGAGGTTAAAATAACTTATGGTGTAATTCAAACTCTTGGTAATGAATTTTTGTTACAGTCCCATTTTTTTGGATTATTTATGTTCAGATTTCATTTAGGAAAATTATTTGATAATAATCTATTAAACCTCATATATTTTATATTCATATGGTTTTTAGGTTTAAATTTGTTTATTCCATTTCATCTCTTACTAGATCAAGAATCAACCAGTAAGTTATATGTACGAGACTTTCATTTATAAAATATTTTTTTGATGGTTTCCTTCTATATCATTTTCTTCCAAGACCATATTTCTTTTAAAAGTCTTCCAGATTTTTCTTAATAATCTAAAAATATGTATTTTCCAAAATAAACCCATGTTTTCATTTCTATAAAAAATTTTAAATGTAATAGTCTTGTATTTTTCGGAATTAGGTACTTTTTAACAATGGTGCGGATTAAATATTTGTTTTAACATAAACCACAAGAAATTATTTTACCATCATCAAGACTACTACTCAATTCTAATATTCATTTTAAAATTTAAATGTTTATTTTCAAATAAAATATATTTTTTAATATTTTTTAAATTTTTATCTAAAATAAAATCAAATCAAAATGGTTTTATTTTCTCAATGGAATGAAAATTATTTTGAAAAGTAATTTTTAACTCCTTTCTTACATGAAGTTAAAGAAATTATTTTTATTATATTCATTTGATTTAAATTTCCAAATTCATTATTTTAACATGAAACATTATTTTATAATAAATTTTGGGTATTTATTTACCTTTAATGGATTATCCCTTATTTTGAGCTCATTCAAATTATTATGACACTGTTCTTGATCAGTCCCTACTATTCATTGAATATTGGTTTTCTTCTTCTTTCCCATATTTTAAATATCATATATAAATTCAATTTTTTTTCACTTTGATGATGTTTAAACTGCATTCCATTTTTATATACGGGGTCAATTGAAAGAATATTTTTATTCAAGTAATTTTTTTAACGGGGTATTTTTTTTATATTCTTAATACACTATAGATAATTAATGAATTATAAAGAATTTTTAGAGTAGATTTTCTTGATCATAAAAAATATTAATAATAATATGATATGAAAGTGATGGGTGGGTATTGATTTTATATTGACCATGAATGAATCAATATTTCTCCTATTGCTAAATAATAGGCATTCCATATTAAATATGTATCTAGTTTACACAACCCCATTTATTGAGTACGATGTATTGGTTGAGAGGTAATGATGGTAAGATTTATAGCAACTTGGTTGATAGGCCTTGTTCATGAATATCTAGAATTATGAATTTCCATCATTAATAATTTAGCTTCTATTATCTAGGGAATTTCATTGTAGATATTATCCATGGATGTACATTGATATAAAATTATTTATTGAATGTAATGTGTTTTGATTATCAACTACACTATATTGATTTTTATATATCAAAAAATTATAATTTCCTCTATTGAAACACATTTCTAATAAAATGAGGTCACCCTTTATTTTTTCCTTTCCCTGGGTTATTTAGAAGTATATTTGGAACAATATTAAAGATATGATAATTTTTATTATGCTATGTTTTTATATTTATAATATAATATAGTAATCATGTACGAATCTCATTTCCTAAGACAACTAAATTGATTTATCACAAATAATGTGTTCCATTTTATTTTGATGGAATTTTATAATATAAACATTGGATTTGGTTTACTAGAGTTAGTATATAATACAGATGGCCTGGGATGACATGGGTATTATGGTGAGATTTGAGACTTCCCTATAATGAGGTTCCAGTATGGCTTTGACTAAGGGGCCAATGATTTGTTGAGTTGTTTATGTTTAGGCTGATGGATGGGATTCCTTCCGAGTGATAGTCTTGTACCGAGAGTTAATATTGTGGTTGTGGAACCCATGAAAAGTGTTAGGGTAATTATGTGACATAGGGGACACAAGAGGGTTCCCTAATGATTAGTTAACCCTAGATAGGGTTGTGTAAGAAAAACATGTTTTTATAATATCATATGTTACCTTAGAAACCAAATCAATGATGTGATCATGATATAACAGTAGTGATGATGTTAGTCTGGGTTCTTGAGAGGATGAAATCTATTATTGGAGATAATTTTAGGCATTTCACCAACCCCTAGTATTACAATTTTTATGAATATATTTCATGGGAGGTATAAACTGTCATTGATACGTTAAGTGGAATTCTAAGGTTGTTACCTATGATTCAACCATTTGGATTAAATGGAATGCCTATGGATATTAACCCAGGATCCAACCATTGAACTTGTTATATTTTTATATGTCCTTAATGAGAAATTATTCTCCCAATGACCATTTCATGCCTAAAACATTCTCCCAATTTCTGAGTATTGATCATTTACTATGGGATTCCTAGGATGTGATCCTAGTATCCAACTATCGATCCTCGTTATGTATGAATTCATTGAGAAATCCACTTGTATTAAACCTTTAGTCTTATATATAATTCCTATGAAATATGTATTTTTTCTATCAGGTCTAAATGAGTTCCTACGAATATTCCCTTAGAATAATTTATATGTATCTTACTTGGGTAATCACCATGATTATATGTTGTGGATATGGATATTTTTTTCTAATAATATTGGTATTCCTTTGGATACTTCCATGGATTTTGTACTTGATCCTACTACTACATGGATGTTGGGACTGTTTTTGGTATGTCTGATAATATAACAAGCTCGAAGAAACTCAATCATTTTCTAAAGCAAGTATATTTGATCATGTGTTCGACATTAGATACTAAGGATAACTAATCAATTTTTATTTATGATTCCATGGTTTATTTATTGATTTGTGATAGGCATATCAAAAATCACACAATATACATTCACCGGTTACGTATGAGAACTAATTTGTTCTTTCTTACTTCTTTTTACTAACACCCCTATAGGGAATCCATGGTACATGGGTACTAGAGTATATTTCATTGATCATAGGTTTATATTTGGTATAGTACAAGTTTTGTATGATTGATAAGGATAAATAAAATTGAGTTTAGATCCTAAGTTAATGGTATAGATCGAGGATGGTAGTAGATACTTGTGTACGTTTATTTACTTTTTTTATTTTTATATATGATCAGCTATGTGGGTTATCATCTGTTATCTAGTACTATGACTATTGATTTATATGAGTACATATAGAATTTTTTTTATTATTGATGATTTGTGTTTTTCTATTGTGTACAATAAGGCTATTTTAGTTTTTAATAATTTTTATGTTATTTTCATTTTATTTTTCACACTGATATGGGGGAATATCTCCCCATAATTACACTATAGATACTCGCTTCTAGTCGGAAAAATTTGGAACATGGGGTGGTATTACCAAGATCATGTGGAGACAATCAGTCTTGGCATCCATCAATTAGCCCATATAGGCATGAAATTAGAAAGTGGAATTATAGCTCTTGTTTTTTTTCTTACTATTTAGTGAAATAATAGACATGTGATAAGAACTGTGTTGGAGCTTGTGATAGACATCATATTGGTGCATCACAGACATATTTTTTGATGAAAATTTTATGTAACTAGGGATATGGTATTCCTATACTTAGTTTTTACTTTTATGATTTCATGATTTCTCCTAGTGTGATGCAGTTGGGAATTTGATGTTATGATTTATGGGTTTTTAGCTATTGGCCCATTAGAAATAAGATGTACACATGAATCATATTTTTGGAATGTAGTACTCAAATTGTATATATGTGATTTCTCATGGTTTATATAAACAACGATGAGGGATTGACTCTTTAAAGTTTCAAAAATAAATTATACAATGTTTTACCATATAAATTCCCAGTGGAGTTTTACTGAGTAGAACCATAATACAGTCCTTGTAAAGAATAGTCACATAGATATTTTGGTGAGATGTTCCTTAATGACGATGAATGCAGGATCCCACTTATAAGGTACGAATATACAGTGACCCTTGGTGTCTCAACATTGGATCTTCATTCCTCAGTACATGTTTTGGAATAGAAATGGGTTTAGTTACTTAAAGTGATAATAATAACCAACATTGTGTTTTCCTATATAGCATCATAGTGGAATTATAATAAACCAAACATCAGGACTATGGATTACTCATCACATATGATTATTGGATGATTTAATTATATATTTTTGGAAGATATGGTGTTACTCAAGGGGGTAGAGTATTATACATATTCCCATTGAGTATCAGTTCTCAGGTAGGCTGATGATTTGGCATGTGACGCCAATATATATATGTGAGACCCTAGAGTGGGTGATTTAGCATCTTAATTACTACATTATATTAGAGATGATAGTAAAGATAAATTTTCCTTGAGTTGTTATCTATGAAAGACGTGGTTTATGGTCTAGGTGGTAGAACCTAGTGCCATTGTGGTATAGAATGGTAACCTGATTAAGGGGTTAACAATGATTGGTGAATGAATTAATGATTAGAAGAATGGGTAGTTGCTTCTGGTTATGAGATAAGTGCATGAATGATAATACTAGGTATATGATATATGCATGTATTTTCTCTAAGATTTAACATTGAGAAGCATATACGATGCTTCTTTATTAATGCTTAGTTTCAAAGGGAAATATTAGTAAGTTTCATGACTCTATTGGTTTGGATTCGATTCAATTTATGTGGGGAGATAATGGATATATGGTTTTGTTTTTGGAATAGAACATGAGTTATTAATTGTTTCTATGGTTATCATAGACATGATTGAGCTATTAGGATTGTGAATGAATAGATTCAAGTGAGCTCCTAACTATATGGCATTGACATGCAATGGTGCATACGATTAGCTTTGGTGACATAATGATCATGGGAGCGTGATTTGAGTTCTTTGATTAGGTGGTAAAATAGAATTCACCCATCAGGTTCAGACAAGAAGGAGTTAATACACCCTTGTTACATGTGGTAACAACTGAGTTATGAATCCTTGATCATCCATATGTGGGAATAGGGAATTGGTTAAAATAAGTTTTTTCTTTTAGTTCTATGAGTTTTTATTGTAATATTTCATTATAGTGTTATGAGGATAATTATATTCCTTTAAGGTATTTTTATGCAATTTTATCCTATATTGGGTTCTATTTATCGGTATTTAGAAAAAATATGCGGTGGGAAATGGGTTAACTCCTTCACTCAGGGTTGATTTCTTGGAATTCTTTTCGATACATGAGTTATACTATTTTTGGGAACTCTTTGTGAGGGTTTCATAACAAATAAATAGTTCTAATATAAAATTACTTATTCCTAGTTCTGATTATAAAATTTTTATGGGTTTTTGGTTGAATACATTAAATCCAATACTTTATTCATGTAAAACCATGTTTTTAATAAAACATTTTTTTTTTCATTTCATTTTATTTTAAAATTTTTGTTTGAAATAAATGATTTAATTTCAAGTATTATACTCTTGAATTGGTATAATACTTTTATAAATGTTCAACTTTGGAGACAAATTTCAATATCTAAATGGGTTATATATGCATGGATATTAGGCGTGGACCTAACTTGATTAAATATATGTAATTTATAGTAACTTAAAATGATGTAACCTCACTGTTATTTTACAGTAAAATTGTGTATTTTCTAGATACCACCTCATGTTCATGTGAAGTTTCACTACTATTTTCCATAGAACTATATGTTTAGTAGGGCTTTAGAGGGAATTATGGCTTACATTGGGCATCACTACCATTACATCCCAATATTAAACCTGGTTACAATATTATTCTACTTTAACTGTAGGAATATAATTCTTAAATTGTTTTATCTTATAGAAAATTCAATGGGTGTAAATAGTTTTGAGAAGAAATTTATCAAAGGTGTGTTTTTGGATAAATTTAATTAATATTAGATAGAGTCCAACAACTTCATTGAAAATTACTAATTTCCTTTGATGAATTGGAGATTTAATTCAATAACATTTCCTTTATTCCGTCTCTTGTTTCATTTAATTGTATAAAACTGTAACACTAAATTTGAAGGTTAGTATATTTTACACTAATGTAAATAAAATAATATGTATTTAGAAAAATATTTACATGTTAATAATTGAATTAATCATTTTTTATTTTAATTATAAATATTTTCTATATTTTTTTGTTGATTTTACTGTTAATATTTTTTAATACATAATTTATTTATTTATTATAAATTTTAATGCTTTTAATTAATTAATAATATATTAATATGGTATTAATATAATTAATCAAATTATAGATAATGTTTATTATGAATTAATGTAAATAATATAATTTATATTTTGATAAATATGTACTAATTAATAGTTATATTATTCATAATATATTATGGTGTATAATTGATTAATTACTTATATAATAAATAAGATAATATTTATTATTAATATTTATAATACTTATATAATTAAAAATAATAAAATTATTAAAATTTAATAATTAATGTTGGATGACTATTTATTACAGTAATACTTAGTGTTATAATCTAAATAATATATAATAAATAATCACTTTTAAATTAATTATTAATCATTGAAAATATTTTTTGAATCCAAATGAATAATATAATTAATATTTAATAATATGTTTAAGAATATTATTTATTAGATATAATATGGCTAATAATACTATCAAGTATTAATATAAATATAAAATAGTAATTATTAATTTTACCAGTGTCGATATTAATATTAATGTCTCTTATTTGTTCAAAATTATTTCTATGAATTTACAATTATATAAATTAATAAATTTCTGCAACATTTCATAAATTATCAGTATGTTTTTAAATAATGTACAAATAATGATTTCAAAAACATACAATATCCATCATATATCCAATCCATGTTTGTGTTTTCGATGCTCCTTTATGCCATAACAATATGTATATATAATGTGTCTATACTATGTATTTCTATATATTTTCTCTTGTATACGTAGCTCCTGTGTGTCATTATTGACACCCACCTCCACATAATCTTATGTGGTATGCATTGTATATACAGCCTCGACACCTGTACTATATCTTACCTCTATGGATAGTGGTTGATGATTATAACTATCATCTGCATATGTACTAGTTGAATGTTGTATTATAGATGTCTACGGATCAGAGGCTAATAAAGAATCCAACAAAGACCAGTCAACATCTATCTATGGAAAAAAATCTAACATACTAATAGGTGTTATTTGTTAATGTGCCTTAGGATGTGGGTGTGGATCATTTCATGTAGGAGTTATAGGATCATTTGGATGATCACGATGAACAGCTTCCTCTTGTTCCACAACTGCATCCATAAAGGGGTCACCACCCCCTGACACATCTATTTCGGGATCAACAACCTCAACATTTTTAAGAGGATCAAATAAAATCCCATATGAAATATCATCAATGGGAGGAATCAACACTCTCAAGTTTCTTTGAAAATATTTTTGGTCAAATGATCCCACCTGTACAGGATTAGAGATCTAAAAAAGATGGGATATACAAGCATCCAATGAAAAAAACTTATGTCACCCAGTAATGTTAATAATAAAATGTTCAATAGTAGAGTGAATAATTATTACCAATTCATGATCACCTCATCCATGTTGGGTATGAAATATGACGGGGGATATGATGTAATAGGGTGAATATTATTATTTATTAAATAAATGAATTCATATTATGCCCACCCCTCATATTCAGGAATCATGTCATCTGTCACATAGGACAATATATACTACCTGATATCTCATATAGTCAAGGTATTCATTCCCTGAAATATTTAGGGAATGATGTGATGGTAACTGATTGGGGGATGTTGGAATGAGGTCATGGAATCTGAACTACCAAAAAACCCTATCTATTTGATTCCACTCAATAATATTAAAATGAATCAAACTAATGATGTAGGAGCTGATAAGAACCATCATTTTAAAATATGGTGGGGGACTTTGGATTATATCCTCAGTATATGCCATCAATGAAATATAAAAAATTGAATAAAAAATTAATAAATGAAAACTTGTACAAAAATAAAATAAATATTTAACTATTTAAATAATAAACACATATGTCTTGTAGCTGAAGACTGTCTAGAAAAAATATATAATCTTGGAAATTATGATTGGATGTATCTGAATGTGGTCATTCCTGACTCCACATGTAGATAACATTATCATAAATATATTTCAGAATAAAATTTATACATTTAATTTTAAATTTAGAAGGAAGTAATTACATACCATCGTCTATGGGGAAAATCAACCACAATATCAGTAGGTAATAGTGCTTGTGCATGTTGATCTAAGTGAGGGATGTCCTCCCATATCCTCATCTATGTAAGAATAATGCATCTCGTGATCTACATCATATCAAGGTACCATGTGCCCCTTAGTGTCCTATATGTGTATGTGATATGTGCAGACCCACCTACCTATATCAACCTTCCATGTCCACATCCTCTAATAAAGGTAAATACATAAAGTACACAAATTTAGTGGAATGATCGATTGATATTATGCCACTGATCATCCTTAAAATGAATGAATGTGAAAATTTAAGTATGGGGATGTCATCTACATCACCGACCAAATGAGAGAAGAGTTGTACTATCCATGGAATGTGTAATATACTACCAAAAACCCACCTTCCATCATCATGGACCTCAACGCCCCATAATCTATAAAATATCTCAATCCAATCTTCTCCCACTCAGCGTATCACAGTCTCACCCTTGAGGTCCCACATATTGACAAATATTGGAGTGTAATTGTCATCTCCTCCTATGTAAAATGGAATTTATGTGTCTCTGACCTCTTTCTCTCTATGACCCCAACTATGAGATGATGATCGATAAATGTGATGTCACACATTTATACGCTATAAAACCCAATATGAAGAAACTGAGGGATGATAGTGGGAGGTAGTTCGACATGATGGAAATGATGAGATATCTATAAACTCATAGTAGGAACTGGACATCCCTCTTCAACCATCCATGAATCATTTATAAACTAGAAAGTGAGAAAAATAGGACCTTCTGTCTTTACATTTGACATCATTGTTACTTTTTATAGATAATTAAATAATCTATTTAAATTTTTTATCTAAAATAATAAAATGAAAAAAATGATATAGACAATTTTTTTTGTGTAATTTAAAATTATTCTGAAAAAGAGGTACAAATATAAATGTGACTAATTTTATGGTATAGTTAATCAATTTATCATTTTATTGATCTCCAATGAAGTTTAATTTACTTATCAATTTTTAATGTAAATCTTCTATAATGAAAACACCACATTGAACATGTGAATTAATGATATATTTAATAGAC
Organism: Viscum album; assembly: GCA_963277665.1. Taxonomy (NCBI): domain Eukaryota; kingdom Viridiplantae; phylum Streptophyta; class Magnoliopsida; order Santalales; family Viscaceae; genus Viscum; species Viscum album. The sequence continues at coordinate 585,602,527 of OY728120.1, forward strand.
CATGTTAATTGAAGGACAAATTTAAAGGTAACTATTTTAGAGGAACAACGAATTTGTATTCATTTTCATTGTCTGTTTATTTTTTTAATAGTAAATTTATCACAAAATTCATTCTGATTCAATCCAAAAATGAAACCAATATGTCTTTAAATATGTTATAAATCGTTCAATTCATAAATAAAAGGATTCATAAATAAAAAATTTACATAAAAATAGTGTATATATTCAAGATAAAACACATAGACTCGATCATGGATGATGGGAAGTGGAGCTCTATCTTTCCACATAGGGACATTTCTTATGAGTATGCCCATCTACATGACAAATGATGCATCGTAGTCCACCTATCTTTTTCATGGATTTTCTATATAATTTTGTATTTGAGTATACATTGGTCATCCTCAATAGTGAAATGTGGTAATTATAATACAATAATTAAAAAATGATATAATTGAAAAAATCATAAATAAAAATACCAAAATAAAAAACATAGAAATATCATGGATGAAATTTGGTTGGTCAGTATGAATGGTGATAGAATGGAAGTCCCCCGAAGGCATCCAATGTCCAATATATTAGTTCCCTGGAGTTACTATATGATACACTCGGTAAACATTGGTCACCCATTACATGTTTATTGATCAAAAAACAGCAATAACATTGGCACATGGATATCTGAATTCCTAGAAGTTATCACAATCACAATACCTATTATCCAACAAGACCTCTGGAACTCGGCCACTATTTCATGTAATCCAATCCTTGAACATTATTACCTGAATGAGGTTATGTACCTGATCAAAGGTTATAACATCAAACCATGATGCGTCATGTAGTATCTGATTAATGACACTTTGGAAATGCTGAGTAAAATGAATTCCATTTTCCATTCTCGGATATGCATATTGGGACCTTTCAATAAAGTACTTCACATATATATAAATTTTATATTGCACTAACCCTATGATTAGCAGTTTTCTTAAACCCTTGAGGAACCCATTTAGGCATTTCACTATTTTAGTGGTTATATGGACATATCTACTGCCACCATCAGATGATAATGGCCATTTATCCTTTCAAATCTGTGAATTTAGTCATAAAAATATTCATTAGCCCGGATAATTTCTTCAAGATGTAGATCAACCCTTCTTTTTTGGGCTCATATGCTGAAGCCTCAACAGAATCATGAATTTGAAAGTATATTAAATAATATTTCAAAAAAACAAGTTTATAAAAACATACCCAACATGATGATTTCCTTATTTATTGCATCATCTCTAAAATTATTATACACATTACTTGTAATATTTCTAAAAAAATGTTGATGATAATCATTCAGTTCTCCTAATGAAAATCCCTAACTACTAATGGCCTCAATAATCACTCGATGAAGATCAGATATCAGACACAATCCCAGGTTTTGTGTCACATGAATGCATACACATTCCAAAAAAAATTCCAAGATTAAAAAATATCCAGTTCGAAAATAACAAATTCACGTTTTATAGGATCACGATTACCATCTAATGTGGTTGAAATAAGTCTAACACCAATATGAATTCTATAAATAAATGTTCCATTGACTTGAATGAATTGTTTGAAATAGGGGAAAGTAACGATATATAGCCGAAATGAACAAAAATTACTATTGAACTTAACATTGGATTGATCATCTATGTGATTGAGAGAGGTATACTCAATAGTTTCCAAATGATAAATAATATGATTTTTGAGAGAAAAAAATTCCATATGCTGTGGAAAAATTTCATATGATTTTTAGAGGCCCAAAGATTGACATACATGGACATTACATTACTTTTGCGGAATACATAGTACAAAACAAAAATAGACACACAAGGACCATAATAGTTTAGTGTCTTTGGAAACTCGGAAGATAATCTTCTGATCGTGGTGAAAGATCTTCACCATCTCCCATAAAGATCTTCCCCTTTTCTTCTTACCTAAAACCTTTCTTTATATCCTGGGGAAAAGAAAACATAAAAGGGGTGAGCTGAAATGCCTAGTAAGGGTAAACATAGAGAACATAAAACAATCCATAAACATTTGAATGCAAAAACATGATCATAAAATCTAAACAAAAAAATTGTGACCAAAGACATGAATCTTGGAAGTACGTAAGGCATATATCATACGGGAACATCAATCATGATAAAATATCATGGGAAGAATACATGTAATTGTCGAAACCATTAAGCACATGTCATGACTTCCATAGTAGCCAAGGCATTGCTACCAAGACCATCTTAGTGGATAAAGTCCCTTTCTGAATCGAGTTCAATCCTTGATTCAGTCCTATAACACTGAACCAGATTAACTTACCATTTTTCCGCCATGTCTATCTCATGAGATATAAATCCTTACTCAATGCATTGGAGGGAGACATAAGTCCCACACATCTCATAATGAAATCATTCTTTCTTGGGCCACAAAATAAACATACATCATTCATAATAACCCAACGAATAAAATGGGTTTCATAAACATCATACCATCATCACATAATCCATATTAAAGAAATGGATATCATTTCATAATAAGAAAAGGTAAACCATTTAAATCATAGAGACATCATACTTGAAACATACACATATGAAATAATTTCATTTTAGATGGAAAATGGTTCTGATAAAACACTTGTAATGATTTCTTGAGGAAAATATCCATTCTTCTTAAAAATCATTTTCTTTTCACAAAATGTCATGCTATTTTCAAAGAAAAGGTTTTTTTGAAAATAGTCATGAAATTTTTTGGAGGAAGCTTCATGAAAATAAGGCTTTATAAAACCGTAAAAAATCCGTTCGTGCCGTATAAGTTAAAAAACATTCTTCTCATAATTTTTCCGGAAAAGTAAAAAAGTACCTCGTAAAAGAAAGAGTCCATACATACCATATAGTAAAAGTAAAAAATGGGTAAAAAGGAAATTAAAAATACATGAAACCCTTTTTAGGAAACATTGACAAGGATGAGAACAATAACCCCAGTAAATACTTTCGAATAAACAATCTCCAGATTGGAAAAGTTATCCCTTACCTTAGGTCCGATATGCTTCGTATGTTTCCGAACCTCCTGTATAATGATTTAAATAATGTCATTGACTTATTATAGAATCATATTCATTGTTATGATATCATATATGGTTGACTTATGACTTTATATTACCCATTCTTTTGTAAGTTCCATGTTAAAGCAGCGTTTTGGGTTAAATCGGTTTATTTATTATACGTGTTTGGACTTGTTGTTCTTGATATTATTACTTATATCCTAATTTACTTAATTAAAAAATGTAAAACATGATTTATATATAATATATATTCATTATATTCATATATATATGATAGATCGATTAAATGTAATGAAATACACCATTCATGGAGACGGTAGGTCGTTCGTACGCATGAACACTATTTTCATTTCCTTATTGAATTGAATGAAATTAAGTAGATGACATACATATATATACCCATAAATCCAGTATCATTATTATGTAATATATTTCATGATTACTTGTTATATATACTTTATAATCATTCATGAATGGTTAACATGCAGAATGAATCTCATCGCGTCGTGGAGACGGTAGTCCGTACGTATGCACGAGAGATGATATCATTCCCAAGATCGTGGAATTGCATTGAAGTGTATGTATAATATTTCAGAATCAATATCACTTTTCAATAATCATATATTTTTATTTATTTACACCATTATACCCATCCAAGTAAGGTGGTGGTCGAAAATAGATTACACCACGGCGTGGAGATGGTATTCCGTACGTACGCACGCACGGTGATTTCGTGGTAGGTAGGATGGATAGATGGTGAAATAGGGTTGTTTCATACTTATAATAACATATCAGTATATTATTTATACTGATGTTATTACTTCATAATGAAACAACAAAATAAGAAGAAGTAGAAGAAGAAATAAAGTTGATAGAATTGGTAACAGATATTACATCTTCTTTCGATAGGCCTTTTTGAAACCTCCTCTTAGGGAACTAAGATTGGTATTTCAAGAAGACCGGAACCTCTAGGATTTTTCTAGTGAAGTGGAGAAGATAAATTGTCAGGCGTTGGCCGAGCTTGAAGGCTCAAAGTGGTGTGAGTAAGAGAGGTAGGCAGTGCCCTTTTATAATGGAGGAGAGGGGCACCTTTAGAATAACTAAAAATATTTTTTTTTTAAAAAGTCATATTCAGTTTTTAATAGCTCCAAATTGAGTTATTTCGGAGCAAAGGTGGGGATGGGTCGAAATAATCTCATCCAATAGAATTTAGACATGTTTAGGATTCTATTTTATCCTTATCATTTAGATTTAACTTTAAGTTAAATAATTTTTCTTTTACCGTGTCTTCTTGTTTTGTTACACTATAAGGTTAATAAACTTACTATAACAAACCAATATAACCCAAAGTTGTTTATTATTAATATATATATACTTATATAAGTCGTTGGGCCGAACCTTATATTTTTAGGAATAAAATAACAATTAATAATATAATATTTGTTTTAAAAACTATTTTATGTCAATTATGACACTATTTGGTAATTGATTTTTATGAAAATCATCACAGAATGATTAGTTCGAAAACATTTAACTAAATCAATACTAACATGTCATATTAACCTATAAAATTAGTGGAATTCATAAAAATTCTCAAATTACATTTATTTGGGTATTTATAACATCAATTATGTCAATATTTCATTAATAATATAATTACTGGATCATCATTGGGTCATATATAAATTAAATTATTTAATGTCTAAAAATTATAAATAAAACACCATTATGTAGGAAATCTTTTTAGAGTTCTAATTAATATTTATAGTCGATGTTATCTTATTTATAACCCTATATTAAAAATGATTTAGTTATTAAACATTGATTTTAACTATTTTAACCCTTCTTTAAATAAATTAATAATAAATGTCCTAATCTAATCCAAGTGGGTCTAAACGGTCATATTTTATTCCTAAAGTTGTTTTTGGTCGAATTTCACTTATCCAATAGAATTAAGACCGGTGTTAGGGTAATAATAATATCAATTTTACCCTTAATTACCAAATTTACTTTTAACCGTGGTAAAAAACAGTAAATAGTTATTATTCACCAAAAATTATCTTCTTTTCATTGAACCACATTTTAGTAATTGATATTTACCGTGTCTCTCGGATTTTTGAAATTCCACTCACAGAAGCGGTAAAATTATGTTTAATGTGAATTTGCAAATTCTCCTAGGAGGTGGGTAAAAGACGGTGAAAAGTTCAATACAATTTTTATACATCTAAAATTATTTTAAAATGTCTCCAATGACTTAAATTGAACTTATATAGGTATTATGTATCAATTTTGACCTAAAATAAATTTATATAAAATAAATAATTATATAAAATGTCGGTTTTTGAATAGTAACCCAGTGTTTTCACTATTCATCAAAAATTGAATGTTTTCAGAAAAATACCAAAAATTCACCCTAGGATAATTTCGATATTATGAATCCGAAAATGAAGTCCATTTTGAAAGATAAAATTTATAAAATTTCAAAAAGTGGATATTACTATTCATAATTTCTAGTTTATATAACATATCGATGTTTAGCGAAACTCTGTATTGCGTACAACACACGCTATCGTGGAAGGTCGCGATTGCGTGTAATGAAAGCCAAGTTAGGGATGCGGGTTGTGAAAGATCCTTTTGGTGTAGCATACAACACAATACATTAATGAAATTAAAAAGAATATTTTTCATAATATCTCGGGATGTTTCATTCTACCCCCTTAAAATGAATTTCTCCCTAGAAATTCGTCGGGGTTATAAATGGTTTACTACTTGAAAGTTTCTTTAATAGAAACCCACATTGTAAAAAGGAATACCAAAACATGTCTTTAAAAACTGAAGTATGAAACGTAACGGTTACCCAAATTAACTCATAAATGGATTTCCACATAGGAGAACATAGGTGAAAATATGGATATGGAAGAGAAATCTATCCGTCATGTTCTGATGGAGAGTGGTAAAGAACATGGCTATGAAAAATCCAACAATCAAAAAGCCATAAATTTGTGATGATCTAGGGTACCATCTGATTCCTCGGATATTAGGGCACTAGGAAAACATTTTTGGTTTTCAAGATCATTTCCCTAAAGTTGAAGAATATAAATTTGAATAAATACTTACTTTATTTTGGTATAATCTCACCGTTGTTCGTGCCATGAACAATTTACACTTCATCTCTTTAAGAAATGAAGTTGAATTTGTCTTTTCAGAAGTTTTAGCAGATCATGTGATAGAATGATAGGTCATTTAATCTATCTCAAACATAAGTTAGCAAAATTTATATACATAATTCCATCTATGGTGAGATTAATCATATATGGTTCCAAAATGGACTTATACTTCATCTATCATCCTGTATAATAAAATAAAACTAGTTTCTATTAACCAGGGACTTCCTGTAGGCCAGTGGTAGGAAATAAAGGTTTGTCGCACTTCGGTTGTGGGTTCGATTCCCACAGCCTTGTTCGACGTGACAGGTTGTCTCTCATTCTGCAGGTTGTCCTTTTTTTTCTAAAAAATACAATACTAACTTATGTCCAACATAATCCATTCCAATATTTAGGCTTATCCATAATATTGCAGTTCATTCTCATATTATAGTGAAAATGAATACTAGAGATTTAATATAACAAGCATGTTAATACCATCACTGATCCCCATATATCATAAGATATGTCTTGTTGGTCACATTCCAAATATTCGAAGGCCTTAATCATGTATTCTCTTGAAAAATGAATACCTATTGAATCTTAGTAAAAACATGAGTGCTGTCAAAAGTTAACTCTTTCCATATACCAAAACCCCAAAATTTTATATACTCAAACAATCTTATAACTATTTCTTTATATTAGTCATGAGCTCATGAATACTGTCAAACATTTCATTTTCTCCTTATCCCTTCATTATGCGCATATAATCTTATTTCCAAAAATATCTCAATCACTTTCCATGGTTACAGGTACCATAAAATTATTGAAAACCACAATAGAGCAATACATAAATATTCCAATATTCCACGATACTATATACAACATTATTTTGGAACCCCATTACATAAAAACTTAATCATTCCACCACATCGTTGTCATATTCAACATTGCCAATAGTGATCGCATGTGACTTCCCTTTGTCCTTTTCCTTAAGTGGTTGCTCATGTCGATCAACATTAACCCTTGGATTAGGGCATTGATTAACATAATTCCCCATCTCATTGCACTTGACGCATTGAAGTGTTGGTGGTGCGTTCTCGGCAGTCTTTTCTTTATTCACATCATTAGCAACCCTTTTTCCATTACTTTGACACTTAGCTGCTCGATGACCTTATTTTCCACACGTAAAACATTTTCTAGTCCCTTTAAGACAATCTCCACCGTGCTTCTTTCCACACTTTGAGCATAAGGAGACATTCATCTTCTTTTCACCATTATTCTGAGATTTCTCCTTGAACTCCATCTTTCGTTTCTTGTCAAAACCATGAGATGGATATGTAACACCAAATTCCATTTCTACCTTGATAGCACAACGCACAATTTATTCATAGCTACTAAAGTCTCTTATAGCTAATTCCCTTCGAATATTTGATTTTAAGACACTAAAGAATCGATCAACTTTACTTTCAGGATGGATGATAAAGCCAGATGCATACCTTGAAAGCCTTGTAAAATTCTCTTCGTATATACCAATCGATTCATAATACTTTTGATTTAGTTCAAGAAACTCCTTCTCCATCTTTGTTCAAAGAATACGAGGGATGTAGTTATTGAAAAATAAGTTCTTGAACTCATCCCATTCCATGGAGTCAATTTCATCTCATGGCCTCATATTCTTGATAAGATTCCACCATTGATCAGCTTTACCTTCCAAACGATATACTGGTAAGATGAATTTATCATGTTCGGAACATTGATGAACTGAAAATATCTTTTCAGTGGTACTAATCCATTGTTCAGCAACAAGTGGATCAGAAGACCCACTGAAAGAAGGTGGATATTGCCTCATGAAGGAATCAATGTAATATTGTTCCCTTTTCTGCTCATTTGGAAGTCCAGAATGATTCATAGCTTGTGTAAGTATTGAAATAAGATTTTGCACTCCATCTTCCACAACATTAGTTTGTACAGGAGGACAATCATTTCATTGTCCATTACATTGATCAACACGGTTCCTTTGGGTTCCAACCATCGTCTAAAACCAAAAAAGAATAGTGTGAAAGGAAAAAATCATGCTAGGGAAAACAACATAATAAAGGGGGAGTACCTTCAATATCTAACATCTTAGGTTTAATTCTAAGATCGTTACCGTAATTCTAGGACTATAACTTATACTTATACTTAACCTTAAGGACATCCCTAGTCATACCTAAGAAATATCTCTATGGATCTCACTAAAGTTATCGCATCCTAGTTTCCAAAGGTTGACTAAACCTTTCCTTTGATACCTACTGTAGAGACCCAAAGCATGATGTACATGGACATTACATTACTTTTTCTGAATAATTAGTACACAAAAAAAACAGACACACAAGGACCGTAATAGTTTAGTGTCTTTGGAAACTCGGAATATAATCGCCTAATCGTGGTGAATGATCTTCAACATCTCCCATAAATATCTTCCCCTTTTTTCTTACCTAAAACCTTTATTTATATCCTAGGGAAAATAAAACAAAAAAGGGGTGAGCTCAAATTCCCAATAAGGGTAAACATAGAGAACATAAATCAATCCATAAACATTTTAATGAAAAAACTTGAACATAAAATATAAACATCAAAATCTTGAGTAAAGACATGAATCTTGGAAGTACGTAAGGAATATATCATAAGGGAACATCAATCATGATAAAATAGAATGGGAATAATACACGTAATTGTGGAAACCATTAAGAACATGTTATGATTTCCATAGTAGCCAAGGCATTGCTGCCAAGACCATATTAGTGGACAAAGTGCATTTCTGAATCAAGTTCACTTCTCATTTCAGTCCTGTAACACTGAACCAGATAAACTTACCATTCCAGCCATGTCTATCTCATAAGATATAAATCATTACCCAATGATTTGGAGGTATATATAGGTCCCACCCATCTCATAATGAAATCATTCTTACTTGTGCCACAAAATAAACATACATCATTCATAATAACCCAATGAATAAAATGGGTGTCATAAACATCACCCCATCATCACATAATCCATATAAAAGAAATGGATATCATTTAATAATAAGAAAATTAAAACCATGTAAATCATATAGACATTATACTTGAAACATACACATTTGAAATAATGTTATTTTAGATGGAAAATGGTTTTGATAAAACACTTGAAATGAATTCTTCAGGAAAATAACCTTTAATCTTCAAAAATCATTTTCTTTTCACAATATGTCATGATATTTTTAAAGAAAAGTATTTTTTGAAAATATTCATGAAATATTTTGGAGGAATATTCATGAAAATAAGGCTTTATAAAACCGTAAAAAATACGTTCGTTCCATATAAGTTAAAAAAACATTATTCTTGTACTTTTGCCGGAAAAGTCAAAAAGTACCTCGTAAAAGAAAGATTATAAACATACAATGTAGTGAAAGTCAAAAATGGGTAAAAAGGACATTAAAAATACATGAAACCCTTTTTAGGAAACATTGACATGGATGAGAACAATAACCCCAGTAAATACTTTCGAATAAAAAAATTCGAGATTTGAAAATTTATCCCTTACCTTAGGTCCGATATGCTTTGTATGTTTCTGAACCTCCAGTATAATGATATAAATATTGTCATTGACTTATTACAGAATCATATTCATTGTTATGATATCATATATGATTCACTTATGACTTTATATTACCCGTTCTTTTGGATGTTCCATGTTAAAGCAGCATTTTGGGTTAAATCGTTTTATTTATCGTATGTGTTTGGACTTGTTGTTATTGATGTTATTACTTATATCTTGATTTAAATAATTAAAAAATGTAAAAAATGGTTTATATATAACATATATTCAGTATGTACATATATATATATATGATATATCAATTAAATGGAATGAAATACACCGTTTATGGAGATGGAAGGCCGTACGTACACATGAACGCTGTTTTCGTTTCCTTATTGAATTGAATGAAATTAAGTAGATGAAATACATATATACACACATAAATACAGTATCATTATTATGTCATATATTTCATGATTAATTATTATATATACTTTATAATCATTCATGAATGGTTAACATGCAGAATGAATATCATCGCGTCGTGGAGATAGTAGTCCGTACGTATGCACGAGCGATGATAACATTCCCATCATCGTGGAATTTCATTGAAGATTATGTATAATATTTCATAATCAATATAAATTCTCAATAATCATATATAGTTATTTATTTACACCATTATACCCATCCAAGTAAGGTGGTGGTCGAAAACAGATTACACCACGGCATGGAGACGGTATTCCGTACATACGCACGCGTGGTGATTTCGATGTCCGTAGGATGGATAGATAGTGAAATAGGGTTGTTTTATACTTATAATAACATATCCGTATATGAGTGATACTGCTTTTATTCCTTCATAATGAAACAACTAAAGAACAAGAAGTAGAAGAAGAAATAATGTTGAAAGAATCGGTAACAGATATTACCTCTTCTTTCGACATGCCTTTTTGAAACCTTCTCTTAGAGCACTAATATTGGTCTTTGAAGAAGACCAGAACCTCTAGGATGTTAAAAGGGAAGTGGAGAAGATAAATTCTCAGGGGTTGGCCGAGATTGAAGGCTCAAAGTGGTGTGAGGAAGAGAGGGAGGAGGTGCCCTTTTATAAGGGAGGAGAGGGGGACAATTAGAATGACTAAATATGTTATTTTATTATGAAGTCATATTCGTATTTTTATAGCTCCAAATTCAGTTATTTCGACGCTAAGGTGGGGATGGGTCTAAATCCTCTCATCCAAAAGAATTTCAACAAGTTTAGGCTTCTATTTTAACCTGATCATTTTTATTTAACTTTAAGTTAAATAATTTTACTTTTACCGTGTCTTCTGGTTTTTCTTACACTATAAGGTTAATAAACTTACTATAACAAGCAAAACTAACACCAAGATGTTTATTATTAATATATATAACCTTATCTAAGTCATTTTTTCAAAAAATAGATTTTTAGGAATAAAATAACAATTAATAATATATTATTTGTTTTAAAAACTATTTTATGTCAATTTTGACACTATTTGGTAATTAATTTTTGTGAAAATAATAACAGAATGATTAGTTCTAAAAAAGTTTACTAAATCAATACTAAAATGTCATATTAACCTATAAAATTAGATTAATTCATAAAAAGTCTCAAATTACATTTATTTGGGTATTTATAACATCAATTATGTGAATATTTCATTAATAAGAGAAATACTGCATCATCATTGTGTCATATATAAATTAAATTATTTAATTTCTAAAAATTAAAAATAAAACAATATTATTTAGGAAATCGTTTTATATTTCTATGTAATATTTATAGTTGAATTTATCTTATGTATTACCCTATATTAAAAATGATTTAGTTATTAAACATTGATTTTAACTATTTTAACCCTTCTTAAAATAAATTAATAACAAATGTCCTAATCTAATCAAAGTGAGCCTAAATGGTCAGATTTTATTCCTAAGGTTGTTTTTGGTCAAATTACACTTATCCAATAGAATTTTGCCATGTGTTAGAGTAATAATAATATCAATTTTACCCTTAATTACCCTATTTACTTTTAACCGTGGTAAAAAAAGTAAAATGTTACTATTCACCAAAAATTATTTTCATCTCATTGAACCACATTTTAGTCCATGAAATTAACCATGTCCCTCGGATTTTCGAAATTCCACTCACAGAATCGGTTAAATTAAATTTTATGTGAATTTGTAAATTCTTCTTGGAGGTGGGTAAAAGAGGGTGAAAAGTTCAATAAAATTTTTATATATCTAAAATTATTATAAAATGACTCCGATGACTTAAATTATACTTATATAGGAATTATGTATCAATTTTGTCCTAAAATAATTTTAAATAAAATAAATAATTATATAAAAAGTCAGTTTTTGAATAGTAACCCAGTGTTTTCACTAATCATCAAAAATTGAAAGTTTTCAAAAATATACCAAAAAATCACCCTAGTCTAATTTCGATAATCTGAATCCAAAAATGAAGTTCATTTTGAAAGATAAAATTTATAAAATTTAAAAAAGTGGGTATTACTATTCATAACGGCTAGTTTATATAACAAATCGTTGTTTAGCGAAACTCGGTATTGTGTACAACACACTCTATCGTGGAAGGTTGCGCTTGCATGTAATGCAAGCCAAGTCAGGGATGCGTCTTGTGCAAGCTCCTTTTGGTGTTGCGTACAACACAAGACATTAATGAAATTAAAAAGAATATTTTTCATAAAATCTCAGGATGTTACATGATTCATCCCAATCACCATACACTTTTAAAATTTCCTTTTGTTTGGTATTCCAAGATTTTACATAGGTTATATTATATTTAAATAATTGTTTTATTGGTTCATGAACAAGGGACCCATAAATGTCCTAGATAATTTGTATCATATCTATAATAATAGTTTATATAAACTTTGTATCAAGTGATGTTTGATCCTACAACAATCATGGATGTACAGAAGTGTGTGGATATTCTAATTTAGTTATATTCCAACTGAGAAAAAATTTATTATATATTTATCTCAATCATAATTTATGTTTTGTCCCATATTATTGACCTAAAATAATATATTTTTTCCTTCATCAACTCATGAAACCAAAATGAGAAATGATTCTCAATGTAGTTTTTTATCACATTTTTCATGTAAACTTTACCTTCAAAATCCTACCTAACATAGATGGTGTTAGAAGTTAATGATGATCTATTACCTATAATGCTAGATAATTCAGTAGCTGGTGTAATGACATATCAATAAAAATGATGTGAACAAGACATTCAGTCAACAATGTTTCTCATTTGTATATGATGATTACCACTAACTAGTGGATTCCTATATATAAGAGGGACCTAAAAAGGTAAATCCCCACATCACTCTCACCCATATAATCTCTGGATTCTTCACTAGATACTTCCTCATTAGATAAACTATCATTTATTATATAAATAATACACACAAGGATATACCCTATATTTCCCTCCAAATTCTGATCATCTTCTTCCAATTTGTTTTATCGCATGAGTCATATAAGAAGTAAATTAGTGAGAGTGTTTTTAAGTACATACTTCTAAAGAGATTAAAAAACACGGTTATATAGTAGTAGGTTTCGCCACATAAATATTACAAATCACCACATATAATTCCATTTGGCCATTACAACATTACTTCTTGAATAAAAGTGATGCATCCATCCAATCCTCATTATAAGCCAAAGGATAATTTGTGTTCAATAAATGATCATGATATTGAGGATGTTGATATGTTTTGGAAGTAATTGAATGATCATCCTTTAGTTTTAACATATAATTAATCTTTTTGAAAACATTACCCAACGTCACACAATCATGATGATTTTCCACTCCTGCTTTTTTTCAAATATAAATAAAACCATTCTAATTGTAAACTAACTCACTATTGAAATATATATTCACAAACATGATTACCTGGAAAAACATAATTAATAAAATATTATATACTACAAGAAAATTTTGACATTTTTATACTGGTTATGAATAAATAATTGAACTAATCAAGATAATTTTCTAGGGATTATTTTATCATTATTCGATAAATGAATGAGAACCTATGGGGTATCCATGCACATCTATTAGCAAAGATTTTATATAGCATCAGCATATTCTATAAAATGGTGTAAAAATATAGCTTCAAATAGTAACACATCTTGTTGAACACCCTATCATTACAATGATACTCACATGCATGTGAGGGGATATATGGGTTTCATTTACGTAAAATTATTTAATAGAACACACAATTACTTACATACATAGAGGGAGGGGTGACATGCATTACATCAATAATGAAAAATAAATGAAATTATTACAATTTATATTACTAATGAATAGTACATTTTAATAAAATCATGAATTGGTTGCTCATCACAAAAGCATCCAATTATTACAAATTAATCTATCAGATACAAAAAAATACAACATTCATTTTGAATCATACATTATACGGCCATCTCAATACCATTAAACATTCTATATTTCTATCATGTTTTATTGATATATTTATTATGTTATAAATCATATCACTTTACAAACTATATTAAATATAATATATATATATAGACATTCCGGATAACATGTCACTGTGACATGTGAAAAAATAAAACTAAAATCTTGATCGATATAAATAACCAAACTTTTGAATTATATAGATGTTGATATTTTTACCAAATCAAATTTAATAAATAATTATATATTTTTATAACACATCATCAAATGTCTCTGAAATTTTAGTTACTTCTGAATAAATAACTATGTATTGATTTTGATACTTATACTATGGACTAGTTTATAATTTTTCGATAAACTAAATAAAACCTAAGGGTGAAAACCTAGATTATCTATTACTGCATATTTTGAGAAACCACCAGTCACCTTTCAAACGACAATTCTTCTTGTTGATCACCTCTTGTTGAAATCCTCTTGCCAAACACTTCTTGTAGAATTTCTTTTTATTACAAAGTTACTCACATAAAAGTGAGTGAGTTTCAGGGTATAAAATATATAAAAATTTTTAAGTGGGAAACGTAGGTCCTTACATACTTATAGTGGGATGACTTGAGGTCATCAGTGAGGAAAATAAAATTCAGTTTTTACAAATTTTATAACCACATACAAAAAAAGGCATGCATAATCAGTTATGGATTGGTTTGTATTCTCAATATCAGTCATCACATAATACTCTTAACATGTTTTTCTGTATATTTATTATGTTAAATATATTATATAACTCTACATATAACTAGATATAATATATAATAAATATCTAAATATTATTTCCAAAATTTTAAATATTCAATGTGTGTATGTATATATATATATTTAATAACATATTTTACTAAATTTAATAAATAAAATTCATATAATTATCACTTACATAGAAACCATTAAAATATTTTTCACTTATGTTTTTTTAATTTTCAAAAATTAGATATGTATATATAATATTTTTTTCATTCTTATAAATTACCAAATATAAGTAATTCAATATTATACATTATTAGTTGGAAGAATAATTATTTATAGTTAATACAATTTAAATTTATTTTTTAAAAATATTATTTAAAGTAAATAAAATTAATATAATTTACACGTACATAATAACCACTAAATCATTGCAAACTAATGTCATTTTCAATTTTATAAAATTCGATATGTATATATAATTTTTTTCCCACACGTTTACATTCCGAAATTTATATAGTTATATTTCATACTTTATTAATTTGAATAAAAATTCATTATAAATAATCTAATTTAAAATTATTATTTATAACAAATAAAATTAATATAATTTAATATTATATAATAACCATTAAAATACACTAAATTTATTTAATTATCAAATTCAAAAAACTACATATTCATATACAATTTGTTTTCATTCTTATAATTTGAAGACTTTAAGTAATTATAATTTGTACATTACTACTTGAAATAATAATTATTTATACTTAATATAATTTACACTTATATAATAAGCATTATAATACTATTACATTATAATATTTTCAATTTTATAAAATTTCAGATGTATATAATTTTTTTTTGAAACTTCTACATTTATAAATGTAGGTAATTATATTTAATACTTTATTACATGGAATAATTATTATTTATTCTTTATATAATATAAATTTATATAATAACAATTAAAATAGTATAAAATTATGTTACATTCAATTTTATAAAACTACATTTGTATATATATTGTTTTTTTCATATTTCTACCTTCAAAAATTTATGTAATTATATTTTTCTACTTTAAAATATGATATAATACTTATTATAATTAACATAATTTAAAATTATTCTTTATAGTAAACATTGTTTATACCATTAAAAAATGAAAATATATATATATTTTAATAAATTTATATATGATATTTAATATAATAATATATTTTCAATAATATATTTTTTAAAAAATATTTGGGGATTTATATAAATTTATAAAATATTATGATTTAAAATTTTATTTATTTAAATTTGACATATTTTTTATACATATAAATCTATTCAAATGTTACTCTATACCATTTTAATTACAAATATATACATTTTTAACACAATATTATTTCCCTAAATATAAATTACATTTTATACATAACATTTATATCATATAAAAAGAATATATAAATTTCTAAATCATTCAATATTGATTATATCATACAAAAAAAATTACTCTTACAGAAATTACATCATACGAGAGATATTTATTTATATATCTATACATTCATACATCCATACATATTAAATAAATAAATCATAAAAACAAAATAAATTAAAAATTAGATAATTTATATTTTAAATAAAAATTTGAACTTATTAAAATCTATAAATATATGTTGATAAATAATTCACGAATGTATTTGCATAAAAATCTAGTGGAGATTAATGAAATTTTGAGGGAGAAAACCCCATTTTTATATAAAATGGGTTGTTAATTGTGTGAACCCCATTAGTTCCTCCACTATAAATCAAGTGAAAGATGTGTGAATGGGGTTCATTCTTCCTCCATAAAACCTAGGATGTTTGAATGAGGTTTAAGCTTCCTTAGAGGCATCATGATAATCATTAACCCCATTCACGCTTCTCTAATGCCATTTCCACAAATATCTAAAACCCCATCCCTTTTTTAAACAATTATTTAATACCTTTTAAAAAAATAACTCATGATAGGGCCACTGATTCCAGCATCATAAACCATTACTTGACAATGGATTTTTAGAACACAATAGTTGAAGTAAAACATAGTGTATAATGATGGAAGATACATTGTATATTAAAAAACATTAAACATTTATTTCCATATTCTTCAATATCAATGGCTTCACTTAGGATTAATACATAGTGTTGCTCATTATCGATATGCTTTATTTTTGGGTTTCTATTGTGATAGTGTGGAATTAGATGTTGATGATAACACATGCATTATGTTGGTGGTAATAAATACTAGAAGCCATTGTCGATTATTTTGGAAATAACAGGGCTGATAGTAATTAATGGTGATAAACGATGATTGGAAGCACCAATTTTTTTTATACTAACGGTAGAACATTTTTCTCATGGTAGGAGTGTTACATAATTCGAGAGCTGGTGGTTTTAGAAAATTTTATTCCTATAGCAGAAGGGGAGACCCATAATAGGAATAATCAGAACACTAATGGTATCAGCATAAAAAATTAAAAAAAATTAAATATTAAGAAATTTTATAAGAAATATAATTTCAAAAATAGGTAAATCAAGGAATTTCTTCAAAATTTTTAATTCTATAAATGATGTATAAAATTAATACAAGTAATTTTCATTAAAAATTTTATTTAGAGGACTAAAAAAATTATTCCCATAAAACACTTTATTCCACCAAAAAATGTTATACATAATAATGAAATTTAATGAAAAAATTTATGCAATCTTAATTCAAAAAAATACATAAAATAAATTGAAATGATATTTTCTATGAAAACACCAAATTATAATTTATTTACTATTTTGAAAATGTAGAAAAGATAAATTTTTCATATAATTTTCAAAATTCATATTAAAAATAATATTTTATGTAAATATTAGTTTTTACAACAATTTACCCATAATTAATTAATAGAGAAAAAAACCCATTTTATTATCAAATACTCCTTGGATTCATGAAAATTGATGTGCAAAAGTGCATAAAAAATCCAATAAATAACCCCACAAATGTAATTAATGTTTGAGATGTAATGATTCCTCAACTTCAAGACATTCATTGTTCTATAAAAAAAACATAGAACAAAAATAATAGATATCCAATAACATTGTATATAATTATCCTACATCCCTTAGAGGATGTCATACCTGGAATGGGATGAAAAAATTTAAAATAAATGCATGAGATATTAAAGAGATAATCTACCATAGCATCGAAAGGTATAATGGTAGAAAACCAATTCAAACAAGGAAGACACCACATGTTATAGATGTATAAATCAACTCAAATCACAATAGATGGATCAATAAAATTTGAAAACTAATCACAATTTAATGGGAAAAAACAACCTAAAATAAATCTCCTTTCAACCTACTGTTTCGGAGAATTTAATGGATTTAAGAGACTTTGAGGATGAAATATGTTTTATAGTAATTCTTTAAGATGCACATTCATAGTTTGAATGGGTCTCATGTCATGAATGTTTTCAGTTTAAGGAACACTAAAACATATGTAACTCAAATCCAATAATCTTACTATTAATTCAAATTTTTGGAAACATTTTCAATGCATCAATATATGGTGACAACCTCAATGAATATAACCCTTCGTCCATTCATATAATGAACTGATGTCTCACATCATTAATCACACCCCACAATCAATATCCACTTAGGGTTATAATCACCATTTTGGCCAAAAAATTATGACTCTTGTATTGAACATTACATGACATTTTGATTTTCTATTCAAACTATTCTTCATCTCACAAACTTTTCCAAACTCTACTCCTAGATTCCCCCAATCACCTCAGAATTCAAAAAAAACACATAGTAACATTAAAAAGGTGTTGGAATCTTATATAAAGATCAAAAGAAAGACTGAATATTAAATATATAAATGAAATAATATTTTTTTGAGAACCTAGAAAATGAAGATAGAGTATGAATCCATGAAAAATGATTGAGTAAAAAACCCTTAACATGGAATCCTACTTGTTAAAACATGCTCTAAACTATTGTACAAACAATTTGTGATTTATATTAATCTATATAAGAATAGTATGTATATTTATTTTATATTATACCATTCAATTATAATTTATTGTTACCCATTTATTAATAAATTGGTATTAAAAATATTATTTGGATGTTAATTTCCATGTTTTTTGATGTTGGTTTTGGTATAGTGGTTATAGTAATTAATATATTCTTATGTTTTCATCACCTCTAGAATTAGATTCGAAGTTAAAAATGTTAGTTAAATATATTTCAATAGTCTAATGGACATTTTATTTAATTTATGGTGATGTTTTGTCAATAATAATTAGAATCTAAATTTTTAGGAATTTTCATTCATTAAAAATAATTGATTTTAATATTGAATATAATTATATATATTGAAATTTAATAATTATGAAAATACCCAAAATCAATCATTATTATATAAAATTAACAAAATGAAATTATTCATATTAATTTATGATTTATCTGTTATAACATTGATTATATAGCTAGTAAAACTGAATCAAACATAAACATATTATAATGATAGAATGAATAAGAAAATATTAATTTATATTAATAATATCAATTTTAAACAATCATAATGATTTGAAAAATGTTATTAATGTGACAAAATTTGATTTAATAAGAGGTTTATGAAATATATATATATATATATATATGATTAAAGAGAGGATAATACATACATTAAATACTTGAATCTTCTATTAGAGAGACACTTTGAAATGAAGGATTTGGGACTACTAGTGACCAAAGGTTACCAAACTAGGGAGTTTAGTTTTTAGGGGATAAACTGGGATGGTATTAAATAATAAAATAGATGAAATTTGTGGGATGATGTTGGTAGTGTAGAGGTTCATTTATAGATAATATGGTGTGTTATTTTCTTAAATAAACATTCCTTAATGAAAAAAGAATATAATTTCTCATAGAAATTTAATTGAAAGTGGAAATATAATTGACATAGGATAAATGTTGGATAATAATTAACTCAAAAAAACATTAGAGACATATTTTGGTTATATATTATGAAAATTTCACATAATTTAACCCTTTAACCTTATTTTAAAATTATTGTGGTTACTCAATTTTAACTCAAGTAAATATTTTCGATGATTAAAAATGAAATTAATCATATTTAATAATTTATAAAATATGATTCCAAATATGAAATATATTTATTGGATTAAATTTCAAATTTTTATAAAATTGATCTTTGATTTAATTAGACAAAACACAAAAAAATTAAAAGAGATTTATTTTTAAGCCTATCATTAGGTTTGTTATTATCCCTTGAGATTTAACCTGTATTAGATGTTTGTTAATTTCTTTATTTCACTTACAATCTATAAATTTTCTTTAAGAACATTCATAACTATTGAATATTTTATTTTATTAGTATAAAAAAATATTACACACATAGAATCAATTCTCTAATAAATAACTCCTTTGGACATTGAATTATTTTATTCCGAATTATTTGATGTTATTAATTTACTTAATTTATATAAATTTAATTATATTAATAATATTTTATCAAAATTTTCCATTATTTATTTAAATTTATTATTGGAATGTAAATTTAACAAATATAGCAGTTGTAAAAAAATACATGATATAATGAATATATATATAGATCATTAATTACAAACATGTTTATATATCATCATAAATTCTACCTAGATCCCCCAAAAGACCTCTCTATATAACCATAGGGTAAGTTAAGAAATGGTGGTAGTCATAGGTCATTATTAAAGAAACATGTATCTCACTATAATTTCTATAAATGAGAATATCTCACACACAAGATTTCACCTAAGGCACACTTATTTAGGCTTGGACTAGGATTGGTCTAGGTAGAACTCTAGTGATTATATATCCAATACAAGACGTAAAAAAGTAGCATTATAAGTAATGATATTATTACATTATGTCATTACTTTTACTTTATATATATATATATATTTTTTATGTGGGTTCTTCTATTTAAACCCAAAAATTCTATGACTATGTTATAGGGGTCATATTTTATTCAATTACTACATGCAATTTATCACATTAATTAATATAATATCTAGTAACGGTGAAAAATTCTATGTAATCCTAAATTACATATATATAATGGTCATATTTAATTCCTATATATATAACCTTAAATACATTATGAAAATAATTTATCACGTACTCTTATTTATTTTCTAAATACATTCACAAAATTTCAAACATTTCGCATTATTTCTATATTTATTATCAGTGTTACGATCTTTAATGAATATTTGGAAGAGGATTATTTTAATCGTATTGTATTCTAATTTATATTAAGATTTATTTATTTTTTATTATTATTATTATATTTCATTTATCTATCATATAATGCATTTTTTATAATAAATTTGAACCTTAATAAAGTAAATGATATTTAATTTTAGTACGGTGTTCTATGTAAAATAAGATATCATTATTTCGAAAGAAAAACTAGAACTATAAATTTGGGGTGTTATAATGTGATGAAGATTTTGTATCTAAACTGGATTTTAAGTAATTAATATTTTTGTTTGAGGGAGAATGTATCACATGATTGTCACATGATTATCAATATGCTATATCTCCCTCAAGACTTCATTTATCTTCTTATATAGAAAATATTTAAAGAAAAAGCATTCATAAATTAATTTTCCCAAAATATGAGGGTATGGAAAAAATTGGGATTATATAGCTTAAATTCTTCTTCATGTTTCTTTATTCCCATAATCTTATGAAAATTATGCACAAATTAATTTATGAAGTGTGCCACCACTTTCATATTAATAAAGGAATAGAACATGTTTCATTTATCATAGAGAGATAAATAAACCAAATTATTTTTTACACATTACATGATTTATAATTGTTCTCACATGGATGAGGTAAAAATTTGGATGCAATAAAATGAATTATCCACAAATATATATACTTATAAATCCAATCCTTATAGATAAATAAATTTTCAATTCTATAATTTATTAATCAATGGTAGCGGTATAATTTTTCATAGTTTCTCAAATTTGCTGCATCAGGTCTATTATTCCTTTAGAGCTTAATCAAATTATTCTCCACGAAAATGGAGAAATATATAGAACATTTCTCCACGTTGATAGAAGATTAGTTAATTTTAATTCCTCTAAAAACATAATATAATTTTTTCCATTATTGGAACATATTCATTTAATGACATAGGCACATGATTGAATTGAAAATTTGGAAATCAGTTTCATAAACATGTTTAATTTTGGGGATGAATTTGAGGCACTTACTGATAGTTAAATTGATGGTTCCACCCCTATACTAGATAACTAAAAATATTTTGGATACTTTGTGATGGTCATTGAGGTAAAATTATGTATAATATTATCTTGATGATGGGGTAAATAATAGGAAAATACATCTATCACATTATTATGGGGTGCTTGACTATGAATTGAAACACTATGGCTGGATGTTGATATTTTGGGGATGGGAAAATATCCATGCTGACCCACTAGGGTGGTTCTCCATTGAAGGGACTAATGTTCTATGTGTCAAATCAGTTAATGAAGGGATTTAGCATAGAAATAATCATGAATGAAATTTATTTAATCAAATAAAACTATATTATTTTCTCTTTATTATCATTTTCCCAATACTATGGAGTTATTTTTTATTCAGTATACATTTCTTTCACAACATCCATGGGTTAAAAATAGTGGACATAAAAACATGCATTACACTCTAAATGGAGTGATGGGTGGTTTATGGTGTCACTATAAGTTGGTAACCTGATGACTAGATCTTTATTTGACCTCAAGGACATGATACTTATTCATATACTACAATATGAGTGTTGTTTAATATATATGGTTTATCACTAACTAACACATTATCAACATGAAATCAATAGGAATTGATAGGGTTCAAAACCCTATCTTTAGATGAATTCAGTTCATCTATATGGCCCTTTATGGATGATATAATGTAGATATACATAAAGGTTTTTATTTTATAATTTTATTCTATTTTAATGCACTTTTCCATAAAATGGATAATAGTGATATAGGAAAATTGGTTCTATTAAGTATAAGGGGATTTTATTTTGTGGTGAAGTTCCCATAGTCTCATTTTGAGGTGTAATAACCATAATTACATTTAGTGGGATGCTGACCATGGTCCTATTTGGTGGGAGGATCCCATGGTATATTTTGGTAAGACGCTTCCAATATTATAATTTTGGGGGGTAGTTCCCATGGTATTATTTTATTGGATGGTTTCTAAGGTCATTTTTGGTGGGATGTTGCCCATTATCTTGTTTGGTGGGAATATTTTGTTTTTATTGTTTTATAGGATGGTGAACTCCATTAATGTTTGGATTTGTTTTAAAATCATTAGGGACCCCTCCATCTCTTCATCTCACTATGGATGATTTAATTAGATATTTGGAGGATAAGAATGAGAAGGTAATTTAGTATTAGTTATAGAGAGAATTGGGTTCATGATTGTTTAACATAGCAGTTCCTTAATGATATATTTCACACAATTCACTATATTGCGGATTGAATAATAATTATAAACATTCATATTTACATATGATGACTTTTCCATTCATTCAACTTCTTTAAGTAGAATGGTTGATACAAATGACTTGTGTTCTTTGGAGATGTTCAATGGGACTTGATAATTATTTACAATCTTTTGGAATATATCTTTGAAGATAAACTATTCCATAATCATGTGACCTAGGATATAATGGTAAGGGAAATTATTTTGGTGATCATTTTTCTATACTTCATTTGGATTCTTGATTTCTAGTAACGTGATCATGTTTTCTGGAAGAGATGAACTTCAATGAAAATGGTTCATTATGGAAGGAACAAATGTTGTTCTTTGTATTTTAAAAGGCATGTATCCTCAACCTTATAGGCTTTTGGGTGATATAATATATTTATAGATTCCTTGAGTTCCTTATCTATAGTTGTTGTGTGTAATGATTCTTTTCCTTGATTCATTGAATGGAATCTTCTAGGAATTGTTCTATTTTCTCAAATTCTCATGACCCACTATGATACCATAAGAGGACTACCATGGTTGACAACTCATCCTATAGGTTATCCATACAAATCTATAGTAAATTTTCCTAGTGAACTATATATCTAAGGTGTATTCTATACACTACCATCTAATAATTAAATATTTTAATCCAATATTCTTTAAATTCATGTAATTTAAGAGAAAACAATACATAAACCTTTTCACCATAGAGATGAGCTGATTGAGATATTTATGATAGTGATCTTCCTGGACTTCCCTATACCCAACCACAACGTTATTATATTTTTAAAAATATGGGACATTCTAAGGTCATCACCAAAAATATGAGTATGTGTAACTATTGTAGTTATGGGGTTCCCAAAATTGGTTCGTACATGAATAAACAATGGATGATATATTTATTTAAATCCCTCATTCTATAAAATATTTAGAATTTGGGATTCTAGAAGTTATCTGAATGAGAAATGAAATCCATTTACTCTAGATATATCTTTCTCTATAGTTGTATCTATTACATGGGCCTTCAATAACATCCATCTGAGTTGTGAGAGAATCTAGTAATTCCTAGGATTTTACCACATAAGCTAAAACTGGAGTTTAAATATCTAGTCAGGCATGATATTGCCGACATATTTAAATTTATGATTGGTGGCACAATTGAGATTGTAATAAATGAATTTAGTAGAATAGAAATGATTATTCCCCAATGAAGGGAAATATTGATTATTACTTGAAACAACAATCAAATATGTTCTATTAATTAATACAAATTTAAAGGGTAGGATTGATTTTATCATCATGGTTTTAGTAATATTCTATAATTTAAGAGGATAATTTGAAGTATTATGGTTTTAAACGTAAAATTAAATCCATAGAGAATGTATCCCGAGAGAATGAATTGATCTACTCTGGATTCTCTGTTCAAACCATGAATTGTGAAATTTGATCTTCACTTGATATGGTCACACAATATTTGGGTTATTGGTGGGATGTGAATATGGACCTACGTTTCATTTATTGGTAGAACTATCCCACTGAGCGGTCGATGGTGGAATAATGGAAGGGAATCCAAACTCATTGGATTTCCTTTGATGTCAGTTACACACTCTATCATTGTATACCCATGTGTTAGTAAAATTAAATTCAAATTCCTATTTTTTTTATTCGTTGACAATATCTCCCTTTTTATATTTATTTGTGTAAATAGTGATGAAATTTACTTATGTAAAACCTAGGATGGGGAAAAATATTTCCCTGGATGAGGTATATCAATAATAAGTATGTATTTCTTCCCAATTAAAAATAATATAGATGAAAATGTGGGTAAAAATACATACAACCCTATAGGACAACCCCCCCCCAACCCCGATTTATTGTAGTTTTATCAAATATTATCTTAGCTTCCATGGATGATATTATCTAGGGTTCTAGATGTATTAGATATAACTGGTATATATATTCTATGGTAGAAAACTCTATCCCTCATTAGGAAGGGGACGGTTTATGATTTTCTGGAGACTATATTTGATGAGTTTTGATGATTTTGGATAATGGTGGTCTAGAATAATCCATTGAACACTATAAATATTCACTGATGGGACATGATGATGTTAGTAGTTATAGAGAAATACGACCATTTTTGGTGTTATTGGTGGTCCACCCTTCGAAGGGTCACATTGTAGGTTCCCGAGTTGTGATAATCGGGTGAAACATAGAATCCTCCATATATTACTATGGTATTGGGATTGTGTGTCACTAAATATAATGTTCTTGATTGGAATGAGTTCCCATGGGTGGATTTGTAACATTATAGCCATAAGTTACTTCCTCCCCAAATCTCTTTTAGATAGGGAAGGTAATAATGTATCTTCTATATTTGGTATTCATGAAGAGGGGTTACATTTACATAGGGGATTTAAACCCCCTATATATTTCTATTCAATGTATTTTCCTTCATATCTTGAAACCCTTTGAATCAGATTGTGTAATTAAAAATATTGGAATCAACCCATCAAAGAGGTACACTGACACCATTTTTTTCACTGTCTTGTAGTGTAAGCACTGGGTGGGTAAATGTGGACTTCTGTGTCTTAGAGATGAGGCAATTATAGGAACAAAAAAGGTATAATATCGAGGTATCATTGGGAGGTGGTTCATCCAAAACCCCACTAATATGTGATTTCCTCCATACAGGCTATAAAGTTTGTTTAATAATGAAATGTTTATAATGTGTTTCATTTAGATTCTAAAGGAGAATAAAAATCCCATCAGTGCAATATCACCAACAATAATGAAAGTTCAATCAGCTTCATTCTTAAGTAAATGATTTTATGTAGAGTTTATCATTTTTTCTAATAGTTTCCTTTATCATTTACCCACATAGGTTTTTTTAGTCTCATATGGATCTACAAATTTCAAAATATGGGTGGTCTTGATGTGTATTTATTTGGAAAAACATTCCACATCTTTAGGGGGAATTATTATGCTTTTTAATTCAGAATTTATTTTTTCAAAGGATATTTTTTAATTTTTCTAATGTTGATACTAAAAGTTTTATTAATTGGTCTTCATTATAATGATGTGTTTTTAGTATGTTAATGATCAAATATTCCGCGTGATAATATTTCATTTAGTTTAAAAATAATTTTTTAATGTTTTTTGAGCTAACATTATTCATATATATAAATATTTAGGTTAACAGATTCATTTCTTTCAGTATTCCATGTTTTTATTTTAATATATTTTTTTATTTTACATTTTAATTTATTATCTTAAATTTTTTGTTGGAATTAATGATTTCTATATATATTGAATTCTATGTGTTTTACAAACACATGAATGTTATTCAACTAGTTAAACTACCAACATAAGTGTATAATCCAGAGATTGGTCTCATGTAAGGGAAAAAGTTTCCAATGGAAAGGGGAAGGTTAAGTTACCATGAGGAGAATTGCATCCAGTCATCCTAGAATGGACCTGAAACATTGAAGGAAGGATATAACTTAATCTATACACAACCTAATATGGATAAAATATTAGGAGGATAAATGTAATCTATGTTCATATTGATAACATAATTTTATCCAACCATGAGATAATAACAAGAACTCAATATTTTAATTTAGATGAACTGAAGTCGAAGAAGGAATACTGAGAATGGATGGAAGATCATTGTCAGTCTAAGATGAGGAACTGAAACCAATATTTTCCCAAATAACTACTAAATTTGAAGAGAATACATATATTTTGAGGCCAGAATAAATAATGGATGATCAATATTGGTTTATCTAGCATCTAAAGAATCTACATCATGGGATCCCAATTTGGTTGATGTCTACATAAATTGAGTCAACCAAGTTCCACTAAAGAAGTTGAATCTTCCGAAACCATTTAAGGAAGGTTTATAAATCTGAATCTAATCAAATAAGGTAGATAAATTGAGATTAAAATTTTAAATTTGAATAAAGATGGTCATGTTTGACCCTCTCCCTTAACAAATTAATTTAATTGATGTTTCCTAATATTCCATGCTCACTAAAATTGAATACATGGATGTTGGTTGGAAATTTACCGTTCAATGATGTGAGATGATAAATAATCGAGAAGAATAATAAAGAAGAAAAAGTTGTGTTGAGGATGATTAATAAAGGTTATATAGATGTATATAAATTATAGTAGACCAAGACTCAATACTTGAACCTGGTAAAAGACAGACATGAGTTTGTGACATGGACAGAGAATAAACAATGATTATGAATCTAATGCTGTTTTATTCATGGAAATAGATTAATATTTTGATCTATGTCTAGTTTTTTCTATTCTAGTTGATGGGGAAGAAGATGGATAGGCCTTGATCTCTTGATTGATCCGATAACATGTTTATTGAAGGATTCCCTCACCCTATTTAATGAATTTCCAATGAGGGATCCCATGTAAAGTCATATTCAAGCATATAGACGTGAGTGTAGTGACAAGACATATGAAGGGGAGATCAACCTATATAAATGATATTTCCTTAATAAATTCTATAAAAGTTGATCTTGAGTTAGACAGATGACATGCTTCCATGTGTGTTTCTAATTGGGAACCTATATTCGATGTTTTATAGAAAATAATTTATAAGATGAGGCCAATATTGGGTAATTGTACATGTAGATGACTGTGAGGATATAGAAGGGTCGTCTTTCCTTGCTTAAATTATCATATAAAGGTCATCAATAATCTAAGTACATGTATCCCTAATGGTTATATCTTTATGTACATGGAATATGGTAAGTAGTTTTATGATTCTTTCATGTGTTTGTGAGATATGTGAAGTTCATCAGGAGATTCAATCAACCATTTCAAGGAAGTGCATTTTGGGTTCACATCTGTGTAAGGGTAAATCCTCATTCTTTAATTCTACATAAAGGTCACTATGTGCTTCCAAATCATTGGAAGGGTGAGATTTGTGCAAAGGATTGTGAAATAGTATATCAAGGAATAGAATTTGAAATTTGTATGGATTCATAAAATTTATATAATGTTGTAACAAAATAAAAGAGTGAAGCTTGGGTCATTAATTGGATAATCATTTCTGGAGTATGTTGATAGAGTATGGAAGTGAACAGAGTTTCATAGTGGTGAATCCTAGAAACATTCTCAAGGACCGTATTAATTTTGAATTTCTTCTCAAGGAACATGGGGGATAGGATCTATAGTGACATTCACACCACATGGAGGCTATAAAGATGATTTTAGAGCTATGAATGTGAGATCTAGGTAGTCCATTGGTGAGTGAAATTAATTTTAACATGAGGATTAAGACACGATTGGAAACCAATAATAAATCATTTACCATTAATAAACATTTCAAGAAGTGATCATATGAGGTCAAGGAAACATGGAAGCATTACTAGAGCTTGGGAAGTGGAAGATCTTTGATAAATATGATATCTCACTCCCTATTTCATTAAAATTATCCCAATATTTGTAAGTAAATTAATAATTTTTCTTGAATTTAATATTATTATCTTATAGAACCTCTTTCGGGGAATGAGATTATTCCAGATATCCTTTTACATAATTCATGACATATTTTTTTGGATGTTACTATCAACATAAAATTCTTTAGATTTTGGATTTACAAACAAAAAAATGAGAATCATTGGTAATGGATTGTGATCTATTTTTTAAAATCACTAAATCATATTTTGATCAATTTGATAAAGTATTAACTATTGAGAGTAACAAACTAAGATCAAATGAAATGTTTATATTATTGAGGAAGTTGTGTTCATAATTTTTGTTAATGAATAAGTTATACAGTTGAAGGAATTTAAGATTAAATCATATGTAGGTTGATCTACTAACATTGTTGTTAAAATAATTTTCCTCTAGGAAAAGAGTTTTTAATGAATAAATTGAAATATTTATAAAACCATCCAATCAAATTCCCATAATATCATCAACATATTTTTTCCATATTTCTCTTAATCTATTGTTTTCTGTTGAGTTATCTCACATAATACCATAATATTTCATCATAATTTATTTTCTACAACATGTTGTTTTTATTTTATTATTTTATTTTATTGATTGTTTTCTTTAGTATTTTTTCATACAAACACATTTTTCAGCCCTTCCCCATGGATCGATCCTACTCTCAAAAATAATAATTATTAGAAGCAATGTAAATAATTAATATAGTGAGATTTAATTAAAATAAACTACTATAATTATGTGTTCTTGTCATGGATGTCATGTGTGGTTGAAAAAAACATCTCAACAATTTGAAAGAAAAATCTTATATTTTTTTTAACAAAAATCTTAAACAAAAAATTCTGGAAAATGTTGTATGCATGAAAACTAAGTAAAAAACTATAAAATTAGAGGCCATCAATCCAAAAATTCATACAAAGAAATGTAATTTATAATAAAATAAAATAAAAAATATTTAAAATAAAAGAAGTATATGAATAATAATAAAAATGAAAACATAAATCCACTTCTACCTAGGAATGAGTTGGTATAGGAACATAGGCATTGAGAGGTTCAAGTGCCTATAGTATTAAGAAAAACATCATACATTTGGAAATTCCATTGATCTCAAAACAATGGGGTAAAATTGTCCCATTTTTCCAAGCTTCTAGTATACAATGAAATTACTAATAAATAATCTCCTAAATTAATTAGGTATATCTATAGTGTGGTGTAACAATTTCAACAGAAGTGGTCGAGGGAGGAATAATTTAAATTGAAAGCATTAATTTTTTTTAATGGAATGAAAAATCCTAGTTCTCAAAATTGATTATTATGTATTTGAAATAGGGGGTAAGTTGTTTAATAATTATGTAATTAAATTTTATGAAAGAAGAATGAAAATTGAAATATAACACAAAATCTCAAGGTTTTTCAAGGTGATGGTGATCCATTTTCCTGAAGCTTGGTATACATTCATTAGTTAAATAGGTTGTTTCTCAATCATTAGTATACTACTCAATTTCTAATGGAAAATTTCTACAATAGTCTCATCCTATACCATAAAAAATTAGAGTATTAGTATTTTAGAGAATATTTTAGAGGAACAAAAAATGAGGACCTAAAATATATTTTTAACATTTTTTATAAAAACATAGAAAAGAAGTGATCAATACGAAGAACCATTATTAGAATGTAAACCTTCCCAATTTAGAATGTTTTGGTACAAGAGGATGGTTACTACAATGAAACTAATTAAAACATGCGTTGAGAAAAATTCCACCACTATGGAATGTTTTGGAATTCACAATCTTGTTGTCCGAACATTGAAATTTAATCCCAACTTACAGAAGATGTTCACAATGGTGGGTATGGATCTTGGATGAAAAATCTGATTAATCCATTATTTAATGCCAATAAACATGGGTATATAATCCATACAAATATATAATCTAATGACCATGGTGTTCTTAGACCTTATTCTCCCTAAGGAGTCAACAATGACCTGGGTAACAGTCTAAAAACCAATAAAGTGATAGGATTTTTAATTCATATGGTAATTTATAGTGAAAAATGTAATCGATAATGTATTAAAAAATATTTATTCTCAATATGAAGTTTCTAAATGAAAATATTATAAACAAAAAGAGAAACATGATTTAGAAAGCTGAATCGGATGTTAGGAAGCATAATATTGATTTTCAAATGGGATTTACTTCCCCTTGAATTTAAATTTCATTAAAAAATAGAAAAATTTATCGTTTAAAATTTTAAATATATGTTTTTTGATAATACTATGACTCCAAAAAATATGGGGTTTTATATTCCTGTACACTTATATAAATTGAATCCTCAAAATTTTAATTATTCATTTACATGGGAAATATATAAATTTATCTAAATTGTTGAGATGACTCAGGTTATAATTTCTAGATATATATTAAACATAAAAACATAAAAAATATAACTATTTTTTTAGAATACTCATAACACTAATATTGAGTATTTTTCTCCAACTATTAGGGTGAAGAGTATAATGTTATTCAGTATTAAGACCCACATTATATAAATTGTTTCTAGAGGTTTTTTATTTTCATTCTATCATC
Source organism: Viscum album (assembly GCA_963277665.1). NCBI lineage: Eukaryota > Viridiplantae > Streptophyta > Magnoliopsida > Santalales > Viscaceae > Viscum > Viscum album. The sequence goes on from OY728120.1 coordinate 585,634,189, forward strand.
GATAGACTAAAATTCATCGATGAGATAACCTTATTTCCAATATTATTTTCCCACAAAGTGGAGATTACCATTCCTTTATTAAATTCATTTAGTGGAATGATAATATGATTTTCACTATTTGAATTCCCATAAGCTTCATCATGGGATAAAATAATCATACCTCTAGATTATTTTTTTTATAATAAAATCATTAGGGTGGGGATTTAATGATATAATAAAATGTCCTATATTTACTAGAGTTATTAGAAAACATTTCCCATGAGAAATATAAAACTCTAGATTGAAGGGTACATATAGCTTAAATATTATGATCGAAATTTGGAGTAGTGCTTTCATAGTTATTCCATTATAGTATTGGGCATGCATGTTAGTGACACTCATTATATGGGTTAGTCTATGGATCATAGTATTGAATGGTGTAAGGCCTAAGGTCCCCACACATAATGAAATGATTTATTGGTTGAACATTAGGATAAAGTCTATTTCATTCAATCATGTTAAACTAACTCTAAATTTTTACATGATAGTTATAATCTCGATAAAAACCTCTTCCATAATTAAAAAATCTTCCACTCCCTATGAGGTATTTCACTTGGTTCTTGTTACCATATTTTAAATATATAGAAAATATTACAATATCTCCATCATCATTTTCATTAGTTGATATCACATGAAACTCCATAATTATCTTGTAACCTTGTTTGGGACATCAACCATGTTCACATTGCTAATAATATTTATTTACATCTGGTTCCAAATAATAATATTTTTTCTCATTCCAGCATTGATTCTGATAGGTTGTTCATTGAGGTAATCCCCACATTTTTCCTCACATCCATTGTTCCTTCTAATTTATTCCATTACTAAAATCAAAATGGTTGACGTGTGTGATGAAATATTAAAAATATATGGGATTTTTCATAATCATTAGAGTAATTAAAACTTAAAACATCTTATTCCTTTAAAGAATCTTTCCTTTTTTGGTTTGTATTTTAAATTTGGTGAATCCAGTCATTTGGAATATGATATTTTATAAACATGCGAAGTTTATTTTTTGGTTTTTTGATTTGTTTTTAGAAATTGTGTATTTCCCACATAACCATAAATTGGTTTTGGAAAAAAACTATTTAGAGGAATTAGAAAATAAATAATTCACAGTAGTTCTTAAAGAATACACGACTAACTAAAGAATATCCCATAGGATTTTATAGCTACCTGTGTAATCTTAGGTCCTCTCATCATGAATCGGAGTAAACATAAACAAATAATACATTATTACTATGATTTAATTAACACATCCCACAAATAGTCACAAATCCTCAGGACCTAAAGGTTTATTTTATTATATAAATTTTGTATTATAATTTTTTTTATGATTCTATTGAATATTTATCTATAACCATTCTCCTATAAACTGTATTCTAGACAAATTATAATATATAATGATATTAATATCCAAATGAATGAAAATATAATAGAGGGTCATGGTTGAATGCTTAATAGGTAAAACTTATCAACTAGTCATAACCATTACCTCATAATCATGAGGGAAAAAATGAGTGAAGGAGAAATATTAGAAATAAAATATCATTGTATCTTAATTGAAAATCATAAAAATTGATTTATAACTGAGGATCACAACATAGAAATACAATTACAAAGGAAGGAAATCACGAAATGTCTTAGAAACATGTAACAAAAAACAAAAAGTACATGAAATCATAACATGATGAAGTTGAATATCATTAGAACATTTAATATCATAATCATTAAGTATTGCATTAAAATAATAAATAACCATGAAAAAAAGGAGTATCATAAGTGATGTTAGGAATATTATAATAGATCAAACATTACCATATGATTCCCATAACATAAGATACTGAGAATCCAATCATGATTCCCATAGCGGAATATGAATCACTACCTAATTCCTATAATAGGGTAGGAATCACTACATGATTCTTATAGTGGAGTGAGAATTCCATACTTGATTATAATTATTATTTCATGAGATATGAAACCTTAAAAAATATATTAAAGGGAGATATAGGGCCGCAAATTTCATCGTCCTTACCTATGAGTTCCATTTAAAATCAAATCATTCATTATATTGTAAATAGACCATGTAAAGAAAATGGGTTTCATAAATTTTCTATACAGAATCACATAAAAAGACCTGATCATTTGAAACCAAAAATAGTTTCACAAAAAAGGAATATTAAAGACACACATATATGGTGGTTTATGAACCATTACATAATTAGGTTAATGTAATTTATAATAAAATAAAAATCACAAAAATTATTTTTCTTAAAAATTATTTCCTAATGTCACCTAAGGATACAAGGTTTTCATTTAACTTAATTCATTTTCTTAAGTATATATTATTTAAATAATTACATAAAAAAAGTTCAAATAATTATCCATGATATAAAATAAAATTTATTTCAAATTATTAAGTATAAGGGAATAATATAATTTCATGGTAAGGAAAATACATTCAAATCTTTTAAACATTCATCATTAAAAACCCACATTGGTAAAAGGTTAATGTAATAATTGTTTTAAAATAAATAATTGGGAGAATAAGTATGACTATATATAAAAATTATTATGTTATCACTAGTGAATCTATATCATTATAAGGAAATAAAAACATTGATTTGGTGAAAAAATCCATTTAAATAGATTGGAATAATTATTAATAAAAATATATTTTTTTTGGAAAAATTGATATATAATGTAAGAATACATTTGTGTGAAATAAGAATTACTTATAATAAAATTTTTAAATATAACATAATCTGATACTATAGTTAAATTATTCAATATTGAATGATTATAATCAACGTGATGTGATTATGACCCTAGGAAAATATTTGATTCAAGATAACCCCTTAACGAGAGGAGCATAAAAATTATCCAAAATAAATTGTTTTAAATTGGACATAAATTACCAGGGAAAAAATGTAGAGACCCGAAGCTTGACGTACATGGAAATTACATTACTTTTGCAGAATACTTAACACATAAAAAAACAGACACACAAGGACCGTAATAGTTTAGTGTATTTGGAAACTTGGAATGTAATCTTCTAATCATGGTGAAATATCTTCAACATCTCTCATAAATATCATCCCCTTTTGTTTTTTTACCTAAAACCATTCTTTATACCCTGGGGAAAAGAAAACATGTAAAGGGTGAGCTCAAATGCTCAGTAAGGGTATGCATGGATAAAATAAAACAAATCATATACATTTGAACTTAAAAACATGAACATAATGTTTAAACATCAAAAACTTAAGCAATGAAATAAAACATGGAAGTACATAAGGCGTAGATCATAAAGAAACATTAAGAATGATAATATAGCATGGGAATAAAACATGTAATTGTGGCAACCATTAAGAACATGATGTGATTTCCATATTAGAAAAGGGATTGCTTCCATGACCATCTTAGTGGACAAAGTTCCTTTCTGAATCGAGTTCACTCCTCATTCCAGTCCTGTATTACTGAACCGGTTTAACTTGCCATTCCATCCATGTATATCTCATGAGATATAAATCTTTACCCAATGCATTGGAGGGAGATATAGGTCCCACCCATCTCATAATGAAATCATTCTTACTTCTGCCACAAAATAAACATACATCATTCATAAAAACCCAATAAATAAAATGGGTTTCATAAACATCATCCCATCATCACATAATCCATATAAAATAAATAGATATCATTTCATAATAAGAGAAGTGAAGCCATGTAAATCATAGATACATTATACTTGAAACATACACATATGAAATAACGTCATCTTAGATGAAAAATGGTTTTGATAAAACACTTGAAATGAATTCTTGAGAAAAATATCCTTTTTTATTCAAAATCATTTTCTTTTCACAAAATGTCATGAAATTTTAAAAGAAAATGATTTTTTTGAAAATAGTCATGAATTATTTTGGATAAGATTCATGAAAACAAGGCTTTATAAAACCGTAAAAATCATTTCATGCCATATACGTTAAAAAACATTCTTCTCGTACTTTTGTCGAAAAAATAAAAAATTACCTTGTAGGGTAAATAAAAGAAAAATTCCTTCCCTACCATTGGGTAAAAGTCAAAATGGGTAAAAAGGACTTTAAACATACATGAAACCATTTTTAGGAAACATGGACATGGATGATAACAATAACCCTAGTAAATACTTACGAATAAGCAATCTCAGATAAAAATGAGATTAGAAAAATTTTCCCTTACCTTAGGATTGATATGTTTCGTACGTATCCAAACCACCTGTATAATGATTAAAATAATGTCATTGACTTATTATAGAATCAAATTCATTGTTATGATATCATATATGGTTCACTTATGACTTTATATTACCCGTTCTTTTGTAAATTCCATGTTAAAGAGCGTTTTGGGTAAAATCGTTTCATTTGTCATCCGTGTTTTGAATTGTAATTATTCATATGATTACTTAGATCAGGATTACATAATTCCAGAATATAAAACATGATTTATATATAATATATATTCAGAATATACATATATATAATAGATCAATAAATGGTAAGAAATACACCGTTCATGGAGACGGTAGGCCGTACGTACGGATGAACGTTGTTTTCATTTCCTCATTGAATTGAATGGAATTAATTGGATGACATAAATATATATATACAAAAATGAAGTATAATTATTATGTCATATATTTCATTATTACTTATTTTATATACTTTATAATCATTTATTAATGGTTAATCATTGAGAATGAATCTCATCGCGTCGTGGAGACGGTAGTCCGTACGTACGCACGAGCGATGATATCGTTCCAATAATTATTGAATTGAATTGGAGTGGATGATAAAATATATCAGAATCAATATCACTTTACAATAATCATATATAGTCATTATTTACACCATTATACCCATCCAAGTAAGGTGGTGGTGGAAACTAGATTACACCACGGCGTGGAGACGGTATTACGTACGTACGCACGCACGGTGATTTCTTTTTCCCTAGGATGGATAGATGGTGAAATAAAGTTGTTTCATACATATAATAACATATCAGTATATGCTTTGTACTTATTTTATTACTTCATAATAAAAAAACTAAAGAATAATAAGTGAATGAATAAATAAAGTTGAAAAAATCGGTAACAGACATTACCTCTTCTTTGAAGCGCCTCTTTGAGATCTCCACTTAGGGCACTAAAATTGGTCTTTGAAGAAGACCAGGACCTCTAGGATGTTTCTAGGGAAGTATAGTAGATAATTTTTCAGGGTTTGGCCGATCACGAAGGCTCAAAGTGGTGTGACGATGAGAGGGAGGAGGTGCCCTTTTACTAGGGTAGAGAGGGGCACCTTTGGAATTCTAAAAAATATTAATTTATAATAAATATAACCCCACTTAAAAACCTCCAAAAATGACTCACATCCGAATATTAGATGATATAGGGTTGTAATCTCATCAACCAATCAAATTTAGACATGTTAGGAATTTATTTTAAACATTATCAACTTGATTTATCCTTATTTAATTAATTTAATTTTATTTGTGGTAATAACATTATAAATTTAAAATTATAACAAATAATTACTTACTTGATGTGAATATTACATAATTCGATAGTTTATAACATTTTATACCATATAAATTTAAATATATAATTTGTAAATATTTGTGTGATTTTTAAACAATTTTATAATATATTATTTTTATAAAATAACAATAGTGTCAATTTTGACACAATTCATTTATTTGAATTTAAATAAAATATATACAGAATATATGTTCGAAATAAAAGATTTAATAGATTAATAAAAGGTCTTATGTATCTAGAAAATTAGTGGAGAACATTAAATAGTTCATATGATATTTATTTTATTATTCTTAAAACCATTTATTTGGTTTATCTCTTAATAAAATAATTACTACATCATTTTTTGTATAATTATTTAATATACTTATTTGTTGCATAAAAATTAAAAATAAACTCTTATGATGAATATATATCTATTAAAATTCACAATAATAATTTTAATCTAATTTATCATCTTAAAATCACAATATTTAAATTGTTATATTTATTAAAATTATGAAGGTGACAACTTTGGCATCATTTAAAATTAAATAATATAACTGTCATAATAATCTTAATAAGGATCCAAATGGTCAAAAATTAGGCCAATGGATGATTAGGGTTTATATATACACTAATAATAACTTTTTTTCAGATTTTTGGGCCTTTTGATATGTATTAATATTTCAATAAAAACTATATTATTGATTTTTCACTAAATAAATAATTTCTGCATCCCTATTGTGTCAAAATTAATGATAATTATTTAATACAAAAAAATTATAAATAAATTTATATGATGTATATAATTGCATTATCATTCTTTATACTATTCATGTTATAGGTTTCATGAAGTTTATCACTAAATTAAAATTAATATACTTATAAGATTTAAGAGAGTGACATGTTGTCACTTTCTTGGGTTTTAATAATAATTAAGTACATTTCATGGGACAAAGTACATTAAATGATTCTAATCTGACACTTAGGTGCTATGGATCGACTTTTTTTCATCCAATAGGATTTTGGAAGGTTTTAGGGTAATTTTATAATCTTATATTTACCCTTAATTACCCGATTTATCTTTAACTAGGGTAAATAAAATTTACCATAGTTACTATTCATAAAGCCCAAAAATAAAAAGTAGCTTATTAACCTAATTTGGACCCACTGATTCCAAATATGGAATCCATTTTTCCATATTCAATACACAAAAGTTTCAGAAATTAAATTAAATTATTCCCGTTGTCAAAAGAAAATGGGTTTTTGTTTAAAACATTGCCAAAGATTGAATTGATTTAACTTACAAATTCAAGGTAAAATCAATTACAATGAAATACATTATATTAAATGGTAAAAATATAATATATTTATAATTTAAAACCATTAAATATTATAATTTGACCAAATAAATTATTACGATGAAAAAGTTGTTTTTAATTAAAATATAGCGTGTTTTTACTGTTTATTAAAATATGAAAGTTATCAGAAAAATATCAAAACTTTATCCAATGTAAATTTTTATATCCTGATTCAAGAGAAGAATTATATTTTGTCAAATTGAACTTATAAACATGTCAACAACTAGATTTAAAGTGGGTGCACCATCAAAAGGCGGCAAAACTGCATTTTTTTTAAAATACATATTTTACCCAAAAAATTTATTTTGTTCTTATACCATGTTCTAGAAAATGTGTAAGATGAATAATAATGTTATAAAATTCAAAATTTATTTAATACTATTCATAACTGCTAGTTCATAATAATATTATAATAATATATCGTTGTTTAGTAAAACCCGGTATTGCATACAACACACGCTATCGAGGGAGGTCGCGATTGCGTGTAATGCAAGCCAAGTCAGGGTTTTGTGTTGTGCAAGAATCATTTATTATTTCGTATAACATAATCCAACCATATTTCATTTATACATTGAATATATATATATACACTCAATGTTGCGTAGAATGACTATTATAAAACGAACTTGAAATTGTGTGTAACACAATCTAGAAATAGTGTTGTGTATATTTCAAGGTAATAAAATATAGGGTATAGCACAAGATAATATTGTTGTAGCATAAAACACATGACATCAAATAAATTAAAAATAATACTTATCATAAAATATCGGGTTGTTACATTCTACCCCCCTTAAAATGAATTTCGCCCTCGAAATTCATCGGGGATATAAATGGTTTACTACTCGAAAGTTACTTTAATAGAAACCCACATCGTAAAAAGGAATACAAAAACTTGGCTTTAAAAACTAAATTATGAAATGTAACAGTTACCCAAATTAACTCATCACTGGGTTTCTACGTAGTAGAACATAGGTGAAAATATGGATATGGAAGAAAAATCTAACCATCATGTTCTGATGGAGAGTGGTAGAGGAAATGGCTATGAAAAAGCCAACAATCACAAATCCATAAATTTGTGATGATCTAAGGTACCATCTGATTTATCAGATATAAGGGCACTAGGACAACATTTTTGGTTTTCAAGATCATTTCCCTAAAGTTGATGAATTAAAAGAAATACTTACATGATTTTGGTACAATCTGACTATTGTTTGTTAGTTGAACAATTTCCACTTCATCCCTTAAAGAAATGAAGTTTAATTTGTCATTCGTGATGTGTTAGTAGATCATGTGATAGAATGATGGGTCATTCCATCTATTTCAAACAAAAGGACAGCAAAATTTATAAGTCCATCTTATGGTTAGATTAATCGTATATGGTTCCAAAAATGAACTTATACTTCATATATCATACCGCCTAATAACATAAAACTAGTTTCTACTAACCAGGGACTTCCTGTACGCCAGTGGTAGGCGATAAAGGCCAATCGCATTTTGGGTGTGGGTTTAATTCCCACAGCCTTGTCCGACGCGATGGGCTGTCGCCCGTCCTGCAGGTTTTCCTTTTTTCTAAAACTACATTATAAGTAATATCAAAAAAATCTAGCCTTAAACAATACTAACTTAAGTCCAACAAAATTCATTCCAATCTTTAGGCTTATCCAAAATACATATTTCAAATCTCATAGTATATATAAAATGATTACTTGAAATGTCATCAACCAAGCATGTGAATACCGTCATTTATCCCCCATATATCTTGTTGGTCACATTCCAATCTTGTGAATATCTTAATCATGTATTCTCTTGAAAAATGAATACCCATTGAACCTTTGTGAAAACATGAATGCTGTCAAAAGTTAACTCTTTCCACATTCAAAAATCCTAAAAATTATATATACTCAAACCATGATATGACCTTCTCCTTATATCTGTCATGATATCATGAATACTATCAAACATTTATTTTTCAGTTTATCCATTCATTATGCGCATATCATCTACTTTCCAAAAATATCTGAAAAACCTTTCACGGTAACTGGTACCATTCATCATATACTTTCAAAACATAAGGAAAGACAAAAGTGTAACAATCCTTAGATGTCTTTTTCTTCCATAGTAACATGAGATTACTTATACAACATTACACTTGATAAACATGTAATCATTCCACTACCTTCTTAAACCATTGACCATGCTTCAACAATTCTTTCATCTGACATATCATTTGTAGTCTCTTCATCATCATCAACATAAATAATACCCATACGAACATACTGATTCTCTTCATGAAGCTTTTCCTCAGGGCATTGGTTTGCATAATGCCCGTACGTTCCACATTTAAAACATTTAACTATTGTTGATGTCATAGCAATACCATTATCCTTGTCCATGGTGTTAACTGAACCTTTTCCTTTGCACTTACTAGCTTTGTGTTCTTCTTTTCCACACCCAAAGCATCTTCCAGTTCCTTTGAAAAATTCTCCTTGATGCCTCTTCCCACATGATTTACATAGGGGAAATTGAACTTTCTTTCCTCTATGATCATCATGAATGTCCATCTTTCCTTTATTAGCTGAGTTAGGAAACTTACCAAATCTGAGTTTATTGATCATATTATGAGATTTATGATTCTGCATAATAATGATGTTTGGAATTCCAAATCCCATTTCATTTGCTTTCTCAAGAATAATTTCATTCCATTGTCTGTCATATCCTCCATTATCGTGAATCTTCTTGTTTCCAGCCATTTTCTAAAACCCAAAAAGAATAGTGTGAGAGGAAAAAATGATGCTAGGGAAAACAACAGAGTAAAGGGGGAGTACCCTTAATATCTAACATCTTAGGTTAAATTCTATGATCGTTACCATAATTATAGGACTATATAATATACGTATACTTATCCTTAGGTACATCCCTAGACATACCATAGAAATATCTCTAGGGATCTTACGAAGGTTTTCACATCCTAGTTACCAAAGGTTAACTAAACCTTTCCTCTGATACCAACTGTAGAGACCCGATGCTTTACGTACATGGAAATTACATTACTTTTGTGGAATACTTAATACATAAAAAAATAGACACACAAGGACCATAATAGTTCAGTGTCTTTGGAAACTTGGAACATAATCTTCTAATCGTGGTGAAAGATCTTCAACGTATCCCATAAAGATCTCCCCCTTTTGTTTTCTCACCTAAAACCTTTCTTTATATCCTAGGGAAAAGAACACTTATAAAGGGTGAGCTAAAATGCTCAGTAAGGGTATGCATGGATAAAATAAAACAAATCATATACATTTGAATTTAAAAACATGAAAATAATGTTTAAACATCAAAAAATTGATCAATGACATAAAACATGGAATTACGTTAGGCATAGATCATAATGAAACATTAATAATGATAAAATATCATGGGAATACAACATTTAACTATGGAAACCATTAATCACATGATGTGATTTCCATATTAGCCAAGGCATTGCTGCCAAGACCATCTTAGTGGACAAAGTCCCTTTCTGAATCGAGTTCACTCCTCGTTCCAGTCCTGTATTACTGAACTGGTTTAACTTGTCGTCCCAGCCATGTATATCTCATGATATATAAATCTTTACCCAATGCATTGGAGGGAGATATAGGTCCCACCAATCTCATAATGAAATCATTCTTACTTGTGCCACAAAATAAACATACATCATTCCTAAAAACCCAATAAATAAAATGGTTTTCATAAACATCATCCCATCATCAAATAATCCATATAAAAGAAATGGATATCATTTCATAATAAGAGAAGTGAAACCATGTATATCATAGAGACATTATACTTGAAACAAACAAATATGAAATAATGTCATCTTAGATGAAAAATGGTTTTGATAAAACACTTGAAATGAATTCTTGAGAAAAATATCCTTTTTTCTTCAAAATCATTTTCTTTTCACAAAATATCATGCAATTTTAAAAGAAAAGGATTTTGTTGAAAATAGTCATGAAATATTTTGGATGAATCTTCAGGAAAACAAGGATTTATAAAACCGTAAAAATCCTTTCATTCCATATACGTTAAAAAAACATTCTTCTCGTACTTTTGTCGAAAAAGTCAAAAAGTACCCTGTAGGGTAAATAAAAGAAAGATTCCTTCCCTACCATTTGGTAAAAGTAAAAATGGGTAAAAATGACTTTAAACATACATGAAACTATTTTTAGGAAACATGGACATGGATGATAACAATAACCCTTGTAAATACTTACGAATAAGAAACCTCAGATAAAAATGAGATTTGCAAAATTATCCCATACCTTAGGTCGGATATGCTTCGTATGTATCCAAACCTCCTGTATAATGATTTAAATAATGTCATTGACTTATTACAGATTCAAATTCATTTTTATGATATCATATATGGTTCACTTATGACATTATATAACCTGTTCTTTTGTAAATTCCATGTTAAAGAGTGTTTTGGGTAAAATCGTTTAATTTGTCGTCCGTGTTTTGACATGTAAATATTCATATGATTACTTAGATCATGATTAATTAATTACAGAATATAAAACATGATTTAAATATAATATATATTCATAATATACATATATATAATAGATTGATAAATGGAAAGAAATACACTGTTCATGGAGACGGTAGGCCGTACGTACGCATGAACGTTGTTTTCGTTTACTCATTGAATTGAATGGAATTAATTGGATGATATACACATATATATACATAACTAAATTATCATTATTATTTCATATATTTCATTATTACTTATTATATATACTTTATAATCATTTATGAATGGTTAATCATTGAGAATGAATCTCATCCCGTCGTGGAGACGGTAGTCCATACGTACGCACGAGCGATGATATCGTTCCCATAATTATTGAATTGAATTGAAGTGGGTGATACAATATATAAGAATCAATATCACTTTACAATAATCATATATAGTCATTATTTACACCATTATACCCATCCATGTAAGGTGGTGGTGGAAAATAGATTACACCACGGCGTGGAGACGATATTCCGTATGTACGCACGTGCGGTGATTTCGTTTTCCGTAGGATGGATAGATGGTGAAATATGGTTGTTTAATACATATAATAACATATCAGTATATTAGTGATAATTAGGTTATTACTTCATAATGAAACAACTAATGAAGAAGATGTGAATGAATAAATAATGTTGAAAGAATCGGTAACAGACATTACCTCTTCTTTGAAGTGCCTCTTTGAGACCTCCTCTTAGGGCACTAAAATTTGTCTTTGAAGAAGACCCAGACCTCTATAATGTTTCTAGGGAACTAGAGAAGAGAATTTGGTAGGGTTTGGGCGAGATTGAAGGCTCAAAGTGGTGTGAGGAAGAGAGGGAGGAGGTGCCCTTTTATAAGGGAGGAGAGTGGCACCTTTGGAATTCTTAAAAATATTAATTTATAATAAATCTAACTCCACCTAAAAACCTAAAAAAATGACTCATATACTACGCTAGATGATATAGGGTTGTAATATCATAAACCAATCAAATTTAGACATGTTAGGAATTTATTTTTAAAGTTATAAACTTGATTTATCCTTATTTAATCAATTTAATTTTATTTGTGGTAATAACATTCTAAATTATAAATTATAACAAATAATTACTTATTTTTTTTAATTGTCCATAATTGGATACATTATAACATTTAATACCATATAAATTTAAAATTATAATTTTTAATTATTTTTGTTATTTTTAAACAAATTTATAATATATTATTTTTATAAAATAACAATAGTGTCAATTTTGACACTATTCATTTATTTGAATTTAAATAAAATATATACAGAAGATATGTTAAAACTAAAAGCTTTAATATATTAATAGAAGGTCTTATGTATCTATAAAATTAGTGGAGCACATTAAATAGTTCATAAAATATTTATTTTATTATTTTTAAAACCATTTATTTGGTTTATCTCTTATTAAAATAATTACTACATCATTTTTTGATTAATTATTAAATATACTTATTTGTTGCTTAAAAATTAAAAATAAACTCCTATGCTGAAGATATATCTATTAACATTAATAATAATACTTTTAATCGAATTTATCATCTTAAAATCACAATATTTAAATTGTTATATTTATTAAATTATGAAGGTGAAAACTTTGGCATCATTTAAAATAAAATAATATAACTGTCATAATCATCTTAATAAGGATCCAAATGGTCAACAATTCGTCCAATGGATGGATAGGGTTTATATATACACTAATAATATGTTTTTTTCAGATTTTCGGTCCTTCTGATATGTATTAATATTTCAATAAAAACTATATTATTGATTTTTCACTAAACAAATAATTTTATGCATCCCTATTGTGTCAAAATTAATGATAATTATTTAATACCTAAAAATTATAAATAAATTTATATGATGTAGATAATTTCATTATCTTTCTGTAGACTATTCATGTTTGATGATTCATGAAGTTTATCACTAAATTAAAATTAATATACTTATAAGATTTAAGAGAGTGACATGTTGTCACTTTCTTTGGTTTTAAAAATAATTAAGTTATATTCATGGACAAAAGTCCATTAAATGATTCTAATCTGACCCTTAGGTGATATGGGTCTACTTTTAGTCATCAAATTGGAATTTTTCAGGTGTTAGGTTAATTTTATAATATTATATTTACCCTTAATTACACGATTTACCTTTAACTAGGGTAAATAAAATTTACCGTCATTACTATTCATAAAGCCCAAAAATAAAAAGTAGCTTATTAACATAATTTTTAGCTACTGATTCCAAATATGGAATCCATTTTTCCAAATTCAATACACAAATGTTTTAGAAATTAAATTAAAATTAATCCTGTTGTCGAAAGAAAACGGGGTTTTGTTTAAAACATTATAAAAGATTGAGTTGATTTAACCTATGAATTCAAGGTAAAATCAATGCCCATGACATACATTATATTAAATGGTAAAAATATAATCTATTTATACTTCAAAACTATTAGATATTATAATTTAACTATATAAATTATTACGATGAAAAAATCTGTTTTTAATTAAAATATAGCGTGTTTTTACTATTCATTGAAATATGAAAGTTATCAGAAAAATATAAAAACTTTATCCAATGTAAATTTTTATATCCTGATTCAAGATAAGAATTTTATATTGTCAAATTTATCTTATAAACATTTCAACAACAAGATTTAATGTGGGTACGCCATCCAAAGGCAGCAAAAATATATTTTTTGAAAAATACATATTTTACCCAAAAAATTTATTTTGTTCTTATACCATGTTCTAGAAAATGTGTTAGATGAATAATAATGTCATAAAATTCAAAATTTAGTTAATATTGTTCATAATGGCTAGTTCATTATAATATTAAAATAATATATCATTTTCTAGTAAAACCTGGTATTGCGTACAACACATGCTATCGAGGAAGGTCGCGATTGCGTGTAATGCAAGCCAAGTCAGGGTTGCGTGTTGTGCAAGAATCCTTTATTATTTAGTATAACATAATCCAACCATATTTCATTTATACATTGAATATATATATATACACTCAATTTTGCGTAGAATGACTTTTATAAAACGAACATGAAATTGTGTGTAACACAATCTAAGAATAGTGTTGTGTATACTTCAAGCTAATACAATGTGGTGTATAGCACAAGATAATATTGTTGTAGCATAAAACAAATCACATAAAATAAATTAAAAATAATACTTATCATAAAATATCGGTTTGTTACAAAAAAATTATTTAATGATATAAAATCTTAAATAGGCATTATATACACCACATAAATAATATTAGGCATATAATAAAAAATTATGTCACAAAGAAAGTAATTTTTAGGAAAAAGCCCTGATAGCTATTGTAATTTTTGAGTAAAAAGCCCATTGGAGAAAGAAAACAATATTGATCATTGAATAGAATGAAATATAGAAGAATCATGATAAAAATATTAAAAGGTCATTAAATAAACCATTAATAATAAATCATAGTGTATAATAATGAAAATGTTTCAGGGGGTGAACATTGAGACAAAAAATCCTTACCTTTATTCTCACTAAATCGAATGCAGTATTTCCTACTATAAAAAAATAACTATATTATCATAATATAATTTATCCTTGTTCATATAAATTACCCATTCATATAATTTATTTATTATCATATATTTTGAATACATTATTTAATTATACATTTTTTTACCACCAGGTGTTAGAATGATTGGTTGTTTATTTCATACAAACTCCTTTAAGATGGAATAAATAATCATTAAGGGGTTTAAATTTCATCATCACCAGATAATTCAAAATATAATAATAGTTATTTTTTAATAATTACTAATGTTTCTTCTTTAATGTGTGAATTACATGAATTAATCTTGTGAAAATTTAAATTTTAATGAACAGTTATTTGATATATCTATCTATCAGAAGGTGATATATTAATAAATATTTTAAATACATACTAAATGGTTATAAAATTGATAAAAATAATAATAAAATAATTATTAAAATATATTATCACTATATTACACCCCATAATTATTTCTTACGTAAAAATTATAACAATTTTTATATAAGAAATTAGATTGACACAAGTGGTAACGTATTACAATAAATTTTGAAGAAATTATATTTATTTATAAAATAATAATGTGATATATATTAAAGCTTAAATCTTTTATAAAAAATAGTTTTCATAATTAATTCTATTATATGAACTATAAGTGATGTTTGGTTATAAAAAATGAATTGTTTTACTCGTGGAGGTGGTGGTCTGCACATACACATGAACAATCATTTTGTTTTTTTAATTAATGGGATGGATGAATATATAACAATAATACCCTTAATATAATCACATAATATTATATCAATTATGATAATATTATTATAATATTATTTTAGAATAAATTTTAATGGATATATTTATGAATAAAATCTACGTAGTTATTAACACTTATGTTAATGATTTGAATTTTCCAGGGAAATATACTAGGAATTGACGTCCATGTTATTAATAATAGTTACAAGAATATTTTTATCATGGGAGAGGGTTTTTGGGGGGGATTATTGTGATAGTGTTTGAGGATGAAATCCCATGGATATGTGAGTCTTGAAGGGGTTGATGTATTACCCTTTCATATGTGATGGAGGAATTTTTGGAAGTAACCATTATATTTTAAATAGTGTGATGATACTATAAAAAATTAAATGACTCCAAAAATGAAATAAAGGATGTGATGCATGTTTTTATTTATATTCACCTAATTCACTCATTTTTGAGTGGCCTAAAAGCATAAAAAACTCATAATGTTATTAATTACATTAATGCAATGTAATACAGACAAAAAAAGGTAACTAAAAGTAACAAAAGAAAATCCTTGAAAGCAACCTCAAAGAATAAACAAATCATAAAAACCTCCACAATTTAGTTATTTCCATCCTCAACCTCAACTATATTATGTGTAATTTAAAAATATTCTATATAAATTTATGATGAGTATAACATGTTTACATTGTAGGATCATCCGTATAACCTCTCATGTAAATGATAAAGAAATCATAGTAAAGCCCAGTGAACAACATGGGAAACTAACATGTCACCTAAGCTAATTTCTAACTACTCCAAATCACCATGGATAACATTAAAAAATTATCACATACAAGAGATCATATAATATACAACATATATGAAAAATGGTTCCCTATAAACACATCCCCACTAGTTTGTTTCTCTGCCCCAACACCACACTTCCTGATCCATCTCTCTTCAAAACTAAACTAGTCCATAGACACATAGGGTATTGTATCATATCATGAAATATGTGCCTCAAAAAAACTCATCATAACATCTATATCTATAAATAGTATCCTAGTAGTTTTTTGGGATCATCAACATATTTTATTTCATGTATTACAACTCCAGTCATCAGAATTCATTCATGTAAAACATATAAAAATATTTAAGATTCTATATTTGAAGATAATTTTTTTTAAATAACTTCAATCTATCACATCACATTATCCACATATATGGGAAAGGTAACCACCACACTTACCAAAAAAAATTCTATTATGAGAAGAGTGTGGGGAAAGAGTACATAGTTGTCCATATTTTTTTCATTAACCTATTTGTTGAGGAAAACACCCACTCATAGTATATGATGTATCAGTCTCCCTACCGACTGGGGTGGTGTAGCTTATGAAATAACAATATATATAAGATGAAAATATATGTCAAAAATATGGAATGGGAAACAACCTAGCCATAGAATCAATTATAGTTATTGCCTCTCGAACAATAGATTTCCAATTTTATGGAACACACATTCTATTATTATACAATCATTCAAGTAATTTCATTTAATTAATCCATTCCATTAATCATTTATTATTACATAAATTACCATCCAAAACCATTCCCTCCAAACATAATGCACATTGTCCCATGGTTCCTCAATAGATATCTGTTGGAATTTAATTTGAGAACCATCCCTATGGGTAAAATACATTTTTATTTATTACCATTCAATAATTTTACGTACTCTAGGACATTCTTTTGGCTGCCAAAAAAGAGATGCGTAATCTTAGGACAACCACCAACCCCATGTAATAGAGAAATGTGTTTTGAAAAAATAAATTTGACCATGAATCCCATAAAAAATAGTAATTAATAACAATAATCAGTCCAAGAAATAAGAACAATAACACGAAGGACTATATTTGAACCATTCCATCAGTTCATGTTTCATCCCCGACAACAGCATGCATATCACTATGCATCCTTCCATCTCAGGTGATTACTATTAGAACACACCCCAACATCAATGCCAATATTTTTTCAACCATTAGCCCTATATGATCTCATAACATCAAATAAAAAGTATTAAATATATATATAACACAAAACATAGAACATAATAACAAACAGAGTAAACATGGCATATTGGCCCGATAAAAATGCATCAATCCTTCACAAACAAACATGCTCGCTTTGCCCAAAACATTTATGTTTATTGAAATATATTTCATTTAAATCTATAATTAACTAATAAAGTTTTCATAGTTTATAACCATAGATAATAAAAATTCATCAAAATTCACCAAATAATACTTATTTAATCTTTATTCAAGAATAAATTCTAGTTTAATCTATCCTTATCAGAAAAAAATAATTTAAACATTCCTAAATTTTATTCAGCAATCAATAATTTCTTGATTTAACAAGTTTAACAATCCTGTTTATTATTTATCTACCAATAATTAATAGAGTTATATTCTTTATAAATTTTCTATAATTTGATCATTTGAATTGATAATATAAACATCGAATATAGAATCTAGGTAAACTATAGGAAAACCATTAACATGAAATAAACACATGAGATCACTACAAAAAAACCATAATTATTTTATTTACTCTAGTAAAAAATTGATTAATGTTAATTCCACCAGTACCTAGGTAGATAAAGAAGGGTAAAATTATAATTACACTTAGAACAATAGAATCCATGAATCATGAACCTGGAAATAAATGACCAGAATATAATACACAAGGAAATAGGGAAAAGAGAGGATGATGTCACCACCATGATATACTTAATATATTTTTTTTAAAAAGAAAAATTGTTTTGGAATATATGGGTTAAAAATAATGGGAAAAAATATCAACCCTAAAATTTATATATTTTTTGTAGAAAATAGATTATCAAATAGCCTTTTAACATGCCTATAAAACACAATCATAGTGGTTCCCAGTGTAAACAAATGGTTCTCTAGGGTCCAAGAACAAAATATAGTTCATCCAAACTCAATGAAAAAAATAAAATATTTGGATGAAGTTTATATATTTATATTATACATAATTATATAAAAACATAATGTTTTCACGTAGGAAATCACAATTTAAACATTAATATAGATTCCATTAAATTTATCTGGAAGATAAATATTAAAATCCTCATAAATTTTGGGAATAATTTACATAAATATAATGTTTGAAAAAAAATTTAATTTCCCATATTTTGGGGTTTAATATAATTTTTATGTTAAAAAATATAGTTAATACATTCTATGAGATACTGGAAATTTTAAAAAAATTGGAATCTAATTCTATTTGACAATCTGTTACCATGAGAACATTCAACTAAATTTAGATAATATTCTACCATTCGACTAATATACTATCACTATATAATCTACAATTGTTATCCAATCTACTACAATTTTAAAATCTACTACCATTAGACCAATGTTTTATCATTATCCAATTTTTTATCATTAGACTAATCTACTATCATTAGAAAATATTCTATAGTTAAAAAAATATGTTTTTATTAGACCAATCTACTAATATTCTCCAATCTAAGACTATTAAAATAATATTTTATTATATTAAAATCGTTTAATATTAAACCAATAGGTTTTTTTGGGAATTTTATACATTTATTCAAATATAAAACACATATCGAATATTATTTCATTAGACCAATCTACTATCATTGTCTAATACGCTACCATTTGTACAATTTGATATAGTAAACCAATATACTACCACTTAACCAGTATGCTACCATTATTCAATCTTCTTTTTTTTGACTAATATACTAACATTTCTAATCTACTTTTATTATACCAATCAACCACCATTATCCAATATTCTTCTCTTAGACCAATCTTCTAATATTATTCAATAATGTACAATTATACTAAGACCAAAAAAGGAATTTTTTTGAAAAGAATATCCTAATTCCATTTTTCTACCTATAGTCCTAGGGAGGTAACAATGGAATTTTTTAGAGTTTGGGAATTACTTAATATACCACTTATACAATTATCATAGTCAATAATTACAATAGATATTATAAGGAAAGAGAATGAACGTATGAAAAATCACCAATGTGATATCTCTTACGGATACTAATACATTAAGAACCTATCCACCCATGGATGGAAAAAATATAGAACCAGATAACATCATCAGTTGGGGAAATAGTCCATATTTCTACTACCAAACCACGACTATATCACTTTGAGAAACAAGGATAAAAACTACCTTTCCATCTAACCAGTGGTTATAACTATGAAATAGTAGAAAATACCTAGAAAGGAATATTTTAAGACTGGGCTATCCCATAATATATAAAAAGGTCACCATCAATAAAAACTATTTTACAAGAGAAGATATACGTATTATATTTCTTGAGGTACTAATTGTATATCTCTGAATCACATTCCCATGTTCTCCCCTCCACACTGCAATGCTTCCAAGGGACATGAACTAATGGAATATGACACCCGCATATGATAATATCTTCGTAGTCTCAGATCTTCATAGTCCACTCCATGAAGTTCGCAACATCAAAAACATCAACCTCTCCCCATTTAGGGATTTGGGAATCACCATGAAGATAACAGAAAAGATATGACAAATAAAGCAAACCATGTATCTTTATCATCTGTATAGAAACCTATAATTTATAAAAAAGGGATCTAAAACAGCGCAACACCTCAAAATCATAAAAAAAGAACAAAAACATAAACCCATTTACAATCCATTGATTCCCATAGTGTGGAGTTACCTTCCAAAACACATGATATCCAACATCTAACTCAAGAGTAATCCCCTAATTGTTGGAAAGGGAATTTTGAAGATCATGCACTACCTTCATCCTTTCTAAAATCACCTAAACCATCACTTATATGCTCTTCACTAGTTACAACTTGATAATTGATTACTCTTTGAACCCTATCCATCCCAATGGATAATAGAAGGGTTAGTTGTTTAAATATTCAAATGGTCTCATACAAGAGGTGGAGTAAAAACTATTATTTTAATAAAATGTGCCCAAATTTAGGTGCCTCATACATGAACCCAACAAATATTGGACAAAATATTGATTCATGTCTTCAAGAGTTTGGATGGTTTTCCCAATTTAACCATCCATTTGTGGATGAAAAAAGTTATAAGGCATAATTGATAGCCAAAATAATGTTGAATCCCTCTCCACACATTAGATTTAAAACCAGGATCATGATCATACATAACCATATTTAGGAATTCATGGAGTGTCACAACCTCCTCAAGATACATCCTGAAAAAAAAACCAAAACTAAGATCAATGGATTGATCTCAAAGAAGTGGTTCAACATGGTTAAATTTTCAACTATCTCCCCAATATAATTATAGACACTGGTAGATTGAGGTAATATAATGAATAATAACATAAAAATGGCCTCTTACTTCTACTATAGAATATCAAATTTCTATGTAAAACCATAGGGAACATAGTGTTCAGACATTACCTTTTGGTAGACTAAACATTGAGACAATAACATTGAAACTAATTGCTTCAACCCAAGCCACTAAAAACTGACTGATTATCAAATAACACATATTTTTCAAACTAGATGTACTTATATGGGAGATATATGGATGTCATAGATAAAAAACTCACACATCACTAAAGGAATGAAAAATATCCCCTGGAACAACTCTCTAAGATGATAATATTTTGATCAAACATTGGGGGACATCACCATATACAACTTGATCTCACTAGAACTCATCCATAGACCAAAACATATTTAACTAAATATGACTACACTATCATTTGGGAAAGGAATTATCTATTTCAAAGCTATTCCATGGAAAAAGTTATCCCTAAAATATATTTCAACTCTCCTTGGAATCTCTAGAATAAGGCACAACAACATTATATGAATTCCTACATCGCGAATAAGCTCTAAATATACACCTATCTAGTGTATATTAAATATTAAATCCATAATCCTATAAAAATTCTATCCAGCATCAATATTTCAATGTTTTTTTACATATTATAGAATACATACTTCAATCTATTGTGATAAGAAAAACCAAAAAACATTCACCAATGAGTCAATGCCAAAATAATTCCAGGAAAACACCATTGACACTAACTTGAGATCATGAGTTTCATATTGGAATTCATGGGGATATAAAAACTAATTAATATAATAAAAAATTGATATAGACTATGTTAAGACACTTCCAATGAAAATACACTGAGTTTTACATAATATCATATACTAAACTCTATCTTATGGAAAATAAAGAACATGAGAACTAACTAGGTTATCCTTCAAATAACACTAATTAGTCTAAATATATAAATGATAATTTTTTAAAGGCTGTTAGAAAAGTCTCAATATGATAGAATATTAGTATGAACATCATACTATATTAAATAATACCAATGAAACATTTCATTATTGTAATAGTCTTCAGGGACATCCAAAAAAACCACCTCAATCATTTAAGGATTCATAGCTACACAATGTTGGTAAATGAAATTCTCTAATAAGAAAGCCTCATTATCCCATAACTCAAAATTTTAAAACATATTGAAAATGTGATTATGACAAAGAACATCTAAATCTACTACAAAATAATCTACATAATCCCCTTCAGATTCAGAGTGCACTAGGATGTCAAAACAGAAAACCACCATGAACTGGTCTAGGAACTATTGGAACACTAGTCTTATCAACCACATGAACATGGATTGATCATTCAATACATTGAAAAAAATCACAATTAACTCATAATTTACATAATGGAATCATAAATTTTTATTTGAATATCCTTATATTTTACCCACAAATGATGATATCCTTGTCATAGATATATCTTCAAGAACCAACTAACACCATCCAATTGATTAAATATTCATCAATCTAAAGATATGGTTCATGTTTCTACAATTTCACCGAAATAAAGTGATGATAATGGGTATATAGAGGTAAATTACACATAAAATTCTTTACAAATAGAACCATTTCAACCCATGTTCAAATGATTAGCTGAATAAAACCCCACTAAAACAATCAATGAATTGTACTTATCGCTCTTGTAACTTAGAAGAGACATCCTATATAGAGATTTTGAGACCAATGAAGTGATAAACTATAAATCTATCCCAAACATGATCTACAATTTAGAGGGTAACAACACAACCTCCTTAAGACAGCCAATATGGTGATCTTTATTAACCCCATGAAACACTGTTGATTGAACCTCCAAAAAACACATAATCAACTCATCCATCATGTAAGACGATGAAGGAACAGTCCTATTACTTATCTAAGGTTGTTTCTCACCAAATAACATGACATTCTCTCCATCGACATAATGGAACATGATTTTCATTATAGAGATTTCTAAAGTAACATACATTGAATAAACTATCCCATGTTAAGGATTTGGTTGTATAGATGAATCCACAAATATAAGAACTCTCCCCAAGAGTGGTGCTACCCCAAAACTAGATCACAGTCTCCACATACTTCATATAAACAATCTCAACATTAAACTAGAATAGTCAATCAAAGGTAAGTTGAATCATCTCCAAATCAAGTCCCAAAATGAAAACTAGGTTATGTGATATAAAAGAGTGTGTATCTCCTAAGTCATAATATAATAAACCCATGAAAAAACAATAAAATAGTTCCTAGAATGATGTGATGTTTTTATAGTGTTGGAAACACAATGAATTATAGTCAAACAATAACTTCTACACTACCTCTATATCATTGATGATGAATATCTTCAAATTTGTGCTCTACCCTATAAGGATGATGAGAATCATAATGATTTCCTCTACCATCCCCATGTACCCTATATTGATTATGTGTTGGAGAACCCTATTTTGTATACAACACATAAAATTGACATAATGTAAAAACCTAAAATGGAGTACCCACTACACATGAATTTCTCATAAAGTTATATATCTCTCTCAACTGATTACCTCATCCCATATACCAAAAACTATAGATCCATTTACAGGGGGTTATGATCCCCTAACTCTAGTTAACTTAGATTAATTAGGCTAGGAGCTACAATTGGACATCTAAAAACTCATATGTTAATAAAATGGGAACATCACACCTCGACCCCTCTACATGGTGAATCATAAAGGATCCCCTCTCATTAATATCCATTCTTTGACGTCATTGTCTTAAAAACCTATTCTCTTTACAATACCATTATATATATTTCTAGTAAAAGTGTTGTGACATGGAATTGAATTGATGGATGAGATTACTCCCTGAATTGCCCCTTTGTGGACCCCTAATTTGGAAATGAGTCTAAAATATATCATATAAGTGTCCTGAAATATATTTGAAACCCCCACACACTAGGGATACCCTTATGATTTGTTACAATCTCCTAGATATTGGACACCATTGTGGTGTAATACAATTATGTAGTTTGAAACTATTATCAGAAGATCTCCCACGAAAATGGATACTTCTTGTGGTCCTAAATGTATTTAAACCACCAATTCATAGCCTCTCTACATAAAATCATAACCAGCAACAAAACTCAATACTCCTTCCGATCACAAATAGGAACGAATGATATTTCAACCTATGCTAACCAGTACTCCATCTAAAAGATTGAAATAGATCCCTTATAATTATACAAACTCTATTTCTTATAGTTTCCTCATCCAAGTGACATCATCATCAAACTATACTATATGATAAAATGATGGTATACCCAAGTCAATATAGTCAATGTGAACCAAACAAATACCTTGACCAGTATCCATTCAAAAAAAGAAAAAATGGTTTGATACTCATAATCCTGAAATATGGAATATTTAATATTAGTTAATTAAAAAATTAATGTTAACCAAATCCCAATGTCTATTCATTTCAAGAATATGTGTAAGGACGAATGACACTTGATCATGTTCTAGGTTTCTACCCTACTACTAAAATTAGAACACTTATTAGTCTCAGTAAACATAAAAATACTTAAATAATAACACATGGGAACCAAAATACATGTTTCTTAATTGGATTTCATTTATATATTGAATATAAAACTCAAATGACATTGTTTCCATAACTTCCCATGAATTCTTTTCTATTGACTACATCAAACCTCTATAAAATCCCTAAACCTAACATTTGAAACCACTCTATCATAAAACCCTCCCCGTGAAGGTACCCCTATTGATATATTAATATGATATTGATGATAACGACACATGAATCAAGGATCTAAAAGGCTAGTGGTAGGTGAAAATTACCAAAGTTGTATCCTTCACAAAATGGGATACATTTAACTTTAAGAGAACAAGATGATCATGCAATAATATTTAACAATTATATGACTCAAGCTCAAGATAAAATAAAATATCCCAAGTACATGAGTTCTTTGGCATTCATATTTAAAAAAATTCAGTGGCGACTACATGTGAAAAATTTAAATTTCCAACAATGATGCCATATCCCAAACCACTCTTGAAAAACTCCAATATATAGTAATGTTTATCCAAATCACCAACCAGATTCTACAGACCTAAATTTGTTTTATATTAATGTATGGTGAACATGACCTTTTTTACTTTGTAGGATCATCCCTTTAGGCCCTCATGAAAAATATAATGAGAGGATACTATTTACCCATGTAAAAGAAGTGAAACTATCTCACCGCCTAAGTTGTTCTGCTAAGTCATCATCCTTACCATGGATATATCTCAACAATTATAGAATATAGGTAATCATATAACATCAATAAAATGACAAAAAAGTACCCTACTATCACTTCCCCATTAGATTTCCACTCCTCCCAAATGTCACAAGTCATGAGCTATCTCTCTCCAAAAGTAATCCATCATAAAGACCCCTTGGATTCTATATCATATCAAACACCCCAGGAATCATAACATATATTCATGAAATGAACATATACATATAGAAACCGAGTAGTGTTATGAATCCACTATATCAAGTTTTTTTCTCTTATACCTCAACCCATCATATCCCATACACATCATAACATTAATAACCCTTAGTACACCATATTAGGAGACACATGTGTCTGAAATAAATAAAATCCATAAAAAATCTCTAAAAACATATGCAGTAAAGTTAACCACCACGAATAACATCACACATACTACAAGGATAAGAGGGCTGGGAAATAAAGGTTTTTCATCCATCTGTTCGTCACCAATTTGTGTGTTGTAAAAAACACCCTCCTAGAGTCCACGGGGTGCTAATCTCTTTACCTTTTTGAGTGGATAGTGTATGAAATAAAAAAACATATTATATATATAATATTTTATACCAACCACATTGTAGGAATATAACTAATCATATATTCAACTACAACTCTCATATCATAGATACATTTATACCACCCTTAAAGACTAGATATCCACTAACCAGACTAGCATTCAAGGAGTTTATCTTAATTAATTAACTCTACTAAAAGTTTATTATTTAATAAATTACCAACCATGAACACACCTCCCAGGAACAATATAACTAATATGATGGTTCTTCAATTGTATAAATTATAAATTCCTTTCAAGCAACAATGTCATAGGTTAAGAAATTTATTATTCATTGTCATTCCATAATTCGAGATACTCTATGAATCATCCTAAAATCTAATTAAAGAGATGTATAATCCATGAAACAATAGTTTCCCCATACAGTGGGTTAATATATGTACAAAAATAAGAAAACTATTTATCCAACAATAAAATAAGAATCATTAGAAATAATAATCCCGTAATTGATAAAAATAATGGGTAATCATACCTTTAAACCATTCCATTAGTACTGATTCTATAGTCGACTCCACCATGCATATCACCATCTCAAGAACCAACTACCACCACAAACCTAGAAATATCCACCCATATCATATCAACCATCATCCAACAAGTATCACATCACATTGTATAGGTAGTGTTACATTTTTATATAAAAAAAATTGAGTAAATATAGAATCTAATTTCTAAAAACGAGACATACATCCTTCAAAAACTAGTGGTCTTTCTCAGTCCAAAACATTTATCATTATAAAAAGTCTACTTCATTACCATATTGAATTAAATAGTCCATTTATCATACGTTATAACCATTGGAAACCTAAGGAATCGGTTATCAAGAACTATTAATTATTTAAAAATACCTAAAAAATTACTTTATGTTTCATCAAATGTTAAGGAAGAATAATTTCACATAAACATGACTCGTTATTATTTAACTAACAAGAATTGCTAGGTTTAAATAGTTTAACTTTACTCATTTTTATTTATACAAATATAATAAAAAAAATTAAATTCATTATTAATTTCCAAGTATTAAAACATGTTAAACCATAACAAAGACATAGATAACACACTAACTATAAAAATAAGGGGTAGTCCATAAACATAATGAAATCACATGCAATAGGTATAACCAAATCCAAAATCAATTGTTTAACTCAGTTAAATGTTCATTAATTTCAATTCAACCAATTCTCAAGGAGAAAAATTATGTAATATATATTATAGTAATCTAAATAGAAGAAATAGAAAGTCCTATATCTCAAAATATTTCATCTATACACTCTAAATTGAAAATATGGGAAAGAGAGGACAATTTCACTATCTGGATATCCTAAACAAAAGGGATTTAAAAACCATTAAAATATTATAGAGAAGAAGGTAAATTAAAGAGAAAAGGTTCCTACCACAAACTTGACCCAATACTATATAAAATAGAGTTCATAAAAAGAAGTAAACACACCAATAGAACAAGATCCATGTTTTTTCTGGGGACACCCAAATATTTCAAAGTACGTTATCTCATTAAAGTAATTCAATAGCTTGCGCTATACACAACACTCAGTTTGAGCGCAACACAACCTACCAGACTAACCATTCAAAAAGTGGTTATGAATAGTATTAAATGAATTTTTAATCTTATATACTTAATATAATTTTAATTTCCATATTATGTGTTTCTTAGACATAATATAAGAACACATTTATTTTTTTCAGATAAAAGAATAATTTTCAAAAAATGGATTTTTACCACCTTTTAATGGAGAACCATTTTTAAAAACAAAATCTGACACTTTTATACATTAAATTTAATGAAAATAAATTCTTCTTTAGAATAGGTACATAATAATATATATTGGATAATTTTTGGTACATTTCTTATAATATTCATATTTTGACGAATAATGAAAAATACTGCATTTTAATTGAAAAAACGTTTTTAGTCGAAATTATTTATAGTTTTAAATTATTCATATTAATGGGATTGAAGTATAATTAGATTATTTTTTATGGTTTAATACAATGTAGGCTATTATCACTAATTTCACATTTAAATTTTACATAAACACATGTCAATCTTTTGATAGTTTTTAATTTTTAAAACCTCACTTTTTGGTTTTGACAATGGGAATTAATTATAAAATAATTTATACAACTTCTATGTTTTGAATTTGGTAAAATATAAATCACTTTTTAATTCATAATATCAAAATTAGTTTGGGGTAAATTTTTAGTATTTTTCTGAAAAGATTTAATTTTTGATGATTAGTGAAAAACACTACGTTATTATTTAAAACCAACATTTTATTTAAATAATTATTTATTTTAGTTAAATTTATTTTAAGTAAAAATAGCTATATAATACCTATATAAGTTCAATTTAATTCATTGGAGTCATTTTATAATAAAATTATATGTATAAAATGTTATTGAATTTTTTAATGTTTTTTACCCACCTTCTAGTAGAATTTGAAAATTTGCATAAAACAAAATTTTATCACTTCTGTGAGTTGAATTTCCAGAATCTGAGAGACATGGTTGACATCAGTAAGAAAAATTCAGTTCAATAAGATGAAAATAATTTATGGTGAATAGTAACTTTTGACTTTTTTTACCGTGGTTAAAAGTAAATATGGTAATTAAGGGTAAAATTGATATTATAGTTATCCTAAAACAAGTCCTAATTCTATCGGATAAGTGTAATTCGATTAAAAAAAATATAGGAATAAAATATGATCCTCTTCTGTCCACTTGGATTAGATTAGGACAATTATTATTATGTTATTTAAAGAAGAATTAAACGTGTTAAATTCAATGTTTAACAACTAAACCATTTTTTTATATAGGGTTACACACAATATAAATTCCACTATAAATATTTATTATAAAGATAAAAATATTTTATACATAATGGTATTTTATTTATAATTTTTTGACTTTAAATAATTTAATTTATTTAGGGCATAATGATGATGCAATAATTACCTAATTAATGAAATATTAAAATAATAGAAATTATTAATATCCAAATAAACGTAAATTGAGAATTATGAAAAATTAGACTAATTTTCTAGGTTAATATGAAATGATAGGGTTTATTAGACATTTTTTTTTCAAAGTGATAATGTTTTTTGGTTTTTCACAAAAAAAAACAAATAGTGTCAAAATTGACAAAAATTAGTTTTTAAAACAAATACTATATTATTGGTTGATATAATATTCCTAAAAATAAAATTTTATGCCAAAGGTATTGAATAATATTACATATTTCATTAATGAACCACTTTAGGTTCTATTTAATGTTTAGAATAAGTTTATTAACCATATAGCGTAAGAATACAAGAAGACACGATAAATGATAAACTATTTAACTAAGAGTTAGATGTAACAGATAATGGTAAAATGGTAACCTAAACATGTCTACAACCTATTGGTTGGGAGAAATTATACCAATAAAAACCTAAGTCTCAATATAAATTCATTTAGAGCCATTGTAAACAAAAAATTATTGTATAATAAATTAATCTTTTAATCTTTCCCTAAAGTGATCCTCATCCCTCTTATAAATGGGCACTTCCCCTTCTATCAAAATATCACCTCCAAATCCAATTGTCTCGGCCAACACCTACCAAAATATCCTCCCAACATCCCCAAAAAATACTAGTGTCCTTACACTGAACATAAAGCCAACCTAGGGAGACCTTTTGATCAATTCAAAAGGAAACACATGAAGAATAGGTAATAATTTCACCATACTCTTTCATGTTCTTTTATTTTTCCACTTCTTTTTTCATTGTTGTTTCCATACCAAAATAATATATCTCGTACCTCTTACATACTGTGATTTTATTATAAATATGGTACAACAATATTCTTTATTCTATCCATCCTATAAATGACAAAGTCACCATACGTGCGTGCGTACGACTTACCGTCTCCAAATCATGATGTGGTTTGTTATTCAAACACATAATTATTTGGATGGGTATTATAATAAGTATAACTGATGTAAATAATAAATATAACATGCTAATGATTCCATAAATATGATATACAATCCAATTACATATTATTTCACTATCAATATAATGATATTGTCGCTCATGCGTACGTACAGATTACCATCTCCACGACGTGATGAGATTCATTCCCACATTCAGCATTCAATGATGATTATAAATATATATTATTAATAAGTATTTAATATATTACCTAATAATTCTACTAATGGTATATATATATATGTACGTACATAGATATATCTTATTCACTCAATTTCATTCAATACGATATGAAAACCGAAACAGCATTTATGCGTACGTACGGCCTACCATCTCCATAAATGGTGCTTTCCATTTCATATATATTTCTATTGTAAATATTTATATTCTAAATATATATGATATATAAATCAAGGTTTATATTCTGGAAGTATGTAAATCATGATCTAAATGACACGATCAAGAATAACAAGTTAAAACACATACAATAAAGAAACCAATTATTACCCAAAATGTTAATTTAACATGGTAATAATTATTAAATGGGTATTATAAAGTCATAAATGAATCTTGTGTGAAATAATAAATATGAATATGGTTTTATTATAATTTAATAACATACTATGGACATTATAAAGGTGAAAAAATGTACCATCGACCAAAGAAAAGTGCAAGGTGAGGCTTAATTTCACAATATCTTTATTATTTGAGGTTGTTTTTACTTGAGTATCAACTTGGCCATATTTTTTATCCATGTACATGTTGTATAAAATTGATTTCAATGGTATTATTTTTAATGGACTCTTTGACTAAAAAAAGATTCTAAATGTTTTAAAGATTTATTCATCTAACCAATTCTAATTAATGTCTATATTTTCACAATGGTTTTAAGGATTTATTTATATGGATATAAATGTTTTAAAATGTTAATTGATTTCAAAGGACTAAAATTGGTATGTGACACTTTGATTAAAATCTATCTTTTAAATGAATTCTTTTATAAATTATGTGACTCTTAAATGATTTAATGAAAAAGTGATATCTCTCTCAAAGAGTTTTACAAATCATTTTCATCTATTTCAACAACCTTTGATAGATTTTAAACTTTTTTGAAGTTGATTTATTATGATAAAAATATTCCATATTGTATTGAATGTTTTGTGATATCATTGACTATGGATGTATTATTTTTATACCATTCATAGTTTATGGTTAATGTATTGACATTTCATATGCTAGTTCTAATATGAATGTTCATGTAATATTTCAACCTTTTCATATGAGGAATGTATTGAACATAGTAAGTGATGGGTGGATACCGCTATAGCTCCTCAGTGCATCGATAGGTCTCATGAGACAATTTGATTTGGAATTGGTCGAGGCCTATCCCAATTTGATATATGGTTTTGGCCGAGGCCATAATCATTTATAGATGTCTTGGTAGAGGAACAGAAAAAATGTTTCAGAATCGCTGGCATTATACATTCCCTCATTATGAAAATAATATTGATGATTTATGTGGTGATTCGACTAGTAGAATACCCATGACTATGTTTTATTATGAAATTATTTAATCATCTCATATTTCTACCATAAAATTTTCATGTTTATTATTTGAAAAGACATCTGTTTTTAATTATTCACCAAGCATATTGTTTATGTATTCTTTTGCTAAATTGGTTACCCTTAATGAGCATCTGATCTCACCCCATTCTTATGTTTTATTTTCCAAAGATTTCTATGAAGTGTAATATGATTGATATGTAGGGTTAAACTGATATGAAATAATGGCTTTGGAAAAGAACTATCTATGCTATATTTTATGTCTGAAATTATAATGTAATGTTGATGTATGTAATCTATTTCCATGAATACTAAACTGATCGGACATTCGGGACATGATTTCTTTATATCATTCCAATATATTAAAATAATGCACTGACTCTGGGTTACTGGGGTCGAGGCATTACAGTTTGTATTAGAGGAAGTTTAACAATAACCTTGGAAATAGATTTAGATAAACTCTGATTAGAGAACATTACCTGAAGATAAACATTTAGGATTAGTATAAAAGAACTTCCATGAATTTTAGTAACATAGAGATTTTGTGTATTTTTCAAGAAATACATCTCTTTCTGGATACAAACCGGAAGAGGCGGCTTTGGCACATATGTACCAAGGAGTGAAAACTCTAGCAATGAGTTTCGGGCTTGACCCAGGGTATCCTGGTACATGGAAACAATCCTTTCTTGAGGATATGCTTAGGATAATTTTCATTTTCATAAAATCCATTATTAAGGATTTAGGAGTAAATAATTCCTCAAAAAACAATTTATGATTATAGATTATATTCATAATTTGTTCTATTTATGTTAGGTATTTTACATGTTTGGAATTATGCATTGCATTTCATAAACTAACCTAGTGTATTCCATTGTATAGAAATGGCGCATAATAGAAGGGGTGAGAATTACAACAATACGCATGATCGAAAGATTAAGAAAGATCATATCTTTCATGGTACTAAGCGAACATTTAAAAGGGAAATAGTATCCCATGTATTCTCATCATATGAAGAAATAGTATCATGTGTTAATAAGATAAGTAATGAATTCTCTGAGCCATAAGGCTTTGAAGGGAAGCAAGGGAAGAAAAGGATGGTAGAGATAAATATTGATAATGGGAAGTGGGGAAAGAAGGATTTTCTTATATGTGATAAATGTGGAGAGAATAATCTTGGTAAATGATTGAAAGTAATGAGAGTTTGTTATATGTGTGGAGAAAAAGGACACAAAGTATGTGATTGTGAGAGTAAGAAAAAGGTGTCAATGGTACAATACTTCATCTGAATGGAGTTGCAAAACTACACGAAGCACTTCCAAAATCATCAGAGTATACCCCAAATGTTTCTATTAGATAATAATGAAGTTATGATACAACTGAAGATGAATAGTAATTATTAGATTTCGTATGTTGTTATTGAAGTATTGTGTCATTTGAGTATTCAATTAATGATGTAAATGTTATAGAGTATAAAAGGATTTTACTGTAGTACTATTTCATTATGGACTTGAGATTATGTGGAACCATGAAAAGTGACTTAATAGTGGGTTATTTTTTTTGGAAAATATATGGTTGAGAGAAAAATATACCATAATATAGTCCTAATACTGAGGTAGTGATTTTGGAATAAGATATGATTGATTTGGATAAATTATATTGGATATTTCTGACTACCTTAAAACTGATTAATTATTTGTATATTCCATCGTTGTTGGTGTTTACATCATTTTTGGATAGAAGGAGTATATCCTGTATTTTATAAGGAATAAGGGAGCATGAATGTAATAAATAAGGTTTTATTGAAATTCAGGGTATTTCCGTTTTTTAAAATAATACATGATGAAGGTATTCACATGTTATGACATGAAAAAGAGGATCTTCATTGTGTTTACCTTCCTTATAAATTTTGGACTATGAGTTTGGATAGAAGGGTTTTGGATAAGTCTAAAGGGTGGAATAAACTATGTTTGACATTGGAAACTATTTTTATGGTTAATGAATTTCTTAAGATTATATTTGGATTGTTATAAAAAGGACTAACTGGAAGTCGAGCGACAACCTGTCGCGTTCGGAAAGGCCGTGAGACTTGAACCCACAACCGAAGGGCAACAAAGGTGGTTCACCTACTAATGGAATATGTGATGTATGGGTTTGTATAATTTAATTTTTTAGTTTTCTAAAAAATGAATAATAAATTCATTATTTTTGGATTCCTATATGATTAAGATAAAAAGAATATTTTTTAATTCTATTATCTTTTGGAGTGAAAGATGAGTTTGTGGTATGAATTAGTTGAAGGATGAAACTCTACATGTCAAGTATATCTTTTCCCTCTTATTCTATGAAGAAATTAATTATTAAACTTTAGGAAAGGGATCTTAAACCCAAAAATGTGTTATCATAATACCTTATGTTTTTTTGGAACCGATGATGTTTTAAATCATCATAGACTGATGGTTTTGAGGCCCTCAATTTTACACTTATTTTTGATTGATGACCTCAATACCTCCCTAAAAATATTTACGTTTTCCCTCCAATTATGTGTCTCTAATATCCACCAATTTTCTCCTAATCGAGATCATAATTTGGTGGTGACATATCCATTTCCCATTCCCTCCTATTAAGACTAAATTTTATTTACCCAATTTTCGATATGGGTTTTCCTCAAAGGTATTTTTCTATTTTTAAATTTTTATTTTCAAATAAAAATTTAAAATTGTGAGGATGCAATTTATTGAAGGGGGGGAAAATGTAACACACCCAGATTTCATCGTACGTTATCTCATTAAAGTAATTAAATAGCTTGCGCTACACGAAACACCGAGTTCGAGAGCACCACAACATACCAAAATAACTGTTCAAAAAGTTGTTATGAATAATATTAACAACATTTTGAATCTTATATACTCTGTATAATTATTACATCCATATTATGTGTTTCTAAGACATAATATAAGAACAAATATATTTTTTTCAGATAAAAGAAGTGTTTTTTAAAAAATACAATTTTACCACTCATTAACTGTGAACCCTTGTTAAAAAGAGTATTTGACACTTTTATATATTAAATTTAATGATATTAAATTATTATTTAGAATTAGGACATAAAAATTTAGATTTGATACATTTTTGGTTCTTTTCTGATTACTTTCATATTTTGACGAATAGTTAAAAATACTGAATTTTAATTGAAAAAAACTTATTTAATCGAAATAATTTATAGTGTTAAATTATGAATTTTAATAGTTTTGAATTATAATTAGATGATATTTTTATCATTTAATACAATGTAGTTCATTATAACTAATTTCACATTTAAATTTGACGTAGACACATGCCAATCTTTTGATAGTTCTTCCTTTTTAAAAACATGCCTTTTGGTTTTGACAACAGAAATTAATTTTAAATTAATTAAAGTAACATATATGTTTTTAATTTTATAAAATTGAATTCATTTTGGAATTCATAATATCCAAATTATATTAGGGTAAATTTTTGAATTTTTCTGAAAACTTTCAATTTTAGATGTATAGTGAAAAACACTGCGTTATTATTTGAAACTGAATTTTTATTTAAATAATTATTTATTTTGTTTAAATTTATTCTAAGTCAAAATATATATAAAATACCTATATATGTTCAATTTAATTCATTGGATTCATTTTATAATAAAATTAGATGTATAAAATTTTATTGAACTTTTTAACGTTTTTTACCCATCTTCAAAGAGCATTTAGAAATATGAATAAAACATAATATTACCACCACTATGGGTTGAATTTCAAAAATCCTAGATACACAATTGACATAAATAAGTAAACTTTGGTTTAGTAACATGAAAATAATATTAGGTAAATCATAACTTTTGATATTTTTTTACTGTGGTTAAAAGTAAATAGGGTAATTAAGGGTAAAAATGATATTATAATTACCCTAAAACATGTCCGAATTATATTGGATAAGTTTAATTCGACAAAAAACATTAGGAATACAATATTATCCTCTTTGGTCCACTTGTATTAGATTTGGAAATTTATTATTATTTTTATTTAAAGAAGAGTTAAAAGTGTTAAATTCAATGTTTAATAATAAAAAAAATTTATATCTGGTTATACACAATATAAATTAGCGTAATAATATTATTTTGAAAAATAAAAATATTTCCTACATAATGGTATTTTATTTATAATTTTTAGTCATTAAATAATTTAATTTATTTATGACACAACGATGATGGTGTAATTACCTAAATAATGAAATATTGAAATAACTGATATTATAAATATCCAAATAAATGTAAATTGAGACTTTTGATGAATTAAAATAATTTTATAGGTTAATATTTCATGTTAGGGTTTATTAGATATTTTTTTCTAATTATAAGGATTTTTATGACTTTCACAAAAAAAATAGAAAATTGTGTCAAAATTGACATAAATTAGTTTTCGAAACAAATACTATATTATTGGTTGATATAATATTTCTAAAAATATAAGGTTCAGAAAAGGGATTAAATAATATTTTATATGTCATTAATTAACCACATGAGGTTATATTGGAAGTTTAGAGTATGTTTATTAACCATATAGTGTAAGAATACAAGGAGACACAGTAAAAGTTAAACTATTTAACTAAGAGTTAAATATAACTGATAAGGTTAAAATAGTAACCTAAACATGTCTATAACCTATTGAATGGGAATATTTAGACCCATAACCACCTAAGTCTTGAATGAATTTCATTTGGTGCCATTATAAACCAATAAATATTGTAATGTAAAATAATCATTTAACCTTTTCCAAAAGTGACCCCCACCCCTTTTATAAAAGGGCACTTCCCCTTCTCCCAAAATAACACCTCCAAAGCCATTTGGTTCAGCCAAACCAAGCCCAAATATCCACCCAAAATCCCTCAAATCAACCTACAATCCTTAATTAGATGATAAATCCATCCTTTGGAGCCCTTTTTATCAACTCAAAAGGAAACACCCGAAAAAGAGGTAATAATTTTACCACGCTCTTTCATGGTTTTTTCTACTTCCACTTCCTCTTTCTTTTTTGTTTCCATAACAAAATAATAAATCCAGTACCTCCTACATTATTTTATGTTATTATAAATATGGTACAACCATATTCATTATTCTATCCATCCAATAAATGACAATGTCACCATACGTGCGTACGTACGGCTTACCATCTCCACACCGTGGTGTAGTTTGTTATTCAAACACTTAATTATTTGGATGAGTAGAATACTGAGTATATCTGATTTAAATAATAAATATAACATATTAATGATCATATATATATGATATACCATCCCATTACATACGTGATTAGATTTATTCCCATGTTCACCATTCAATGATGATTATAAAAATATATATTATTAATAAGTATATAATATATGATATAATAATTCTAGTGGAGGTATGTATATATATTTATGTACTTACATATATCTTATTCAGTTACTTTCATTAAATACTAAAAAAACAGAAACATCGTTTTTGCGTACGTACGACCAACAATCTCCATAAACGGTTCCTTCCAATTCATATATCTATCTATTATAAATATTTATATTCTAAATATATATGATATATAAATCAATGTTTATTTTCTGGAATTATTTAAATAAAGATCTAAATTATTTGATCAAGAATAAAATGTTAAAACACGTATAATAAAAAACTCCATTATTACCCAAAATGTTAATTTAACCTAGAAATCATTGATAAATGGGTAGTATAATGTCATAAATGAATCATTTATGGTATAATAAATATTAATATGGTTCTCTTATAATTTAATAACACACTATGGTCATTATAAAGGAGGATAAATGTACCCTTGACCAAAAGAAAGTGAAAGGTGAGGGATAATTTCTCAATCTCTTTATTATCCGAGGTTGTTTTTACATGAGTATCTGTTGGGACATATTTATTATCCATTTCCATGTTTCGTAAAAGTGTTTTCATAGGGATTATTTTTAATGGACTCTTTTACTAAAACATAATTTTAAATGTTTTAATGATTTATTTTTCTAAATATTTCTCATTAATGTCCGTTTTTTCAAAATGGTTTTAAGGAATTATATATATAGATATGAATGTTTTAAAATGTTAATTCCTCTCAAAAGATTAGAAGAGTAATGGGACCCTTTGATTCAAAAACTATCTTTTAAATGACTTCCTTTATAAAATATGCGACTTTTAAATGATTTCATGAAAAATGGATATCTCTCTCAACGAGTTTTACAAATCATTTTCATCCAAGTCAACATCCTTTGACTCATTTTAAACCTGTTTGATGTTGATTTATTATGATAAAAATCATCCCTATTGTATTGATGTTTTTGTGATATGTTTGAAAATGGATGTGATATTTTTATACCATTCATAGTTTATGGTTAAAGTATTTAAATTTAGTATGCTTGTTCTAATATGAATGTTTATGATATATTTCTACCTTTTCATATGTTGAATGAATTGGAAATTGTAAGTGAAAGCTGGAGCCCGCTATAGCTCCTTGGTGCATCGGTAGGTTTCATGATATAATTAGACATGGAATTGGCTTAGGCCTTTCCCAATTTCATATATGCTTCTGGCCGAGGCCTTAATCATTTTTAGATGTCTTGGCCGAGGCCTTGACAAAATGATTCAGAATGTTTGGAATTATATATTCCCCCATTATGAAAATAATATTGACTGTTCATGTGGTTATTCGACTAGTAGAATGCCCATGAATATGTTTTATTATTGTATTATTTTCTCAGCTCATATTTCTACCATAAAGTGTTCATGTTTATTATTTTTAAAGGCATATTTTTTCAAAAATTCACTATGACTATTGTTTATATTATCTTTCGCTAAATTGTTTACCCTTAATGAGCATCTGAGCTCATACATTTCTTATGTTTTATTTTCCTAGGATTTCAAAGAGGTGTATTATGATTGATATGAAGGTTTAAGCTATTGGGGAATAATAGTGTTCTCTAAAAACAATATATCCTGTATTTTATGTTTGAAGATGTAATGTGAAGTTGATGTACGTAATATATTTCCAAGACTGCTAAACTGATCGGTCTTTCGGGACATGATTCTCTTGTATCAAGCCAATTTATTAAAATAGTGCACCGACTCTGGGTAGTTGGGGTTCGGGGGTTACAATAGAGATGAATCTTCACGAGTGAAGAAAAAAAGCTGGTTCATCCAAACTTGAATGAAGTAGGAAAATATTAAAATGAATGAATTCTATTTATATTAGAGATAATGATATGAGATCATCAGGATTTCCAAAAGCTAAAAAATTAATGCAGATCTCCTTTAATTCTTGTGAAAGATCTATTTTAAAAGCATCAATATTTTTTTACATGAAGAAATATATATTATGTTAGAAAATTACAATAATATCTATTATTTGTGTCTTTAAAAACAATTTTTACATTTAAAATCCAAATTAATGATATTCTAGGAAATATTTGAAATTTTGAAAAATAAACTAGAATATTCTTTTGTAATATATTTTTCTACCATTTGAAAAATTCACTACCATTAACCTCATCTTATAACATTGAGAATTCTACTATAATTTGACTAATATACAACTGTTAGCCAATCTGAAATTATTATACCAATCTACTACCTTTACAATAATATGCTACCATTATCCAATCATCTACTATTATACAAATATGCTATTGTAAGACAAATTTACGACTGTTATAACAACTATTTATAATGAGAAAATCATCAATGGTAGACCAATCTACTTGCATTATCCATAATTACAACATTATAAAAATATTATATCGTTGCCTAATTGAAGTCCATTAGAACAATTTTCTACTATTAACCAATGTGTGATTGTTAGAAAAATCTTATTCTGTTATCCAATCTAATACCACTAGAAAATATGATAATGTTATTATAATATAAAATGATTATACAAATTTAGTATCATTTTAAAATCTTCTATCATTATACCAATCCATTAAAATTATCCAATATTCCATCATTCGACCGATCTTATACCATTATCAAATTTTCTAGCATTAGATCATGAAAAACAAAGGGATTTTGTGTAATAGAATACCCCAAAAACTTCCTTGGAACATCCAAGCCTAGAAAAAACACAAAATAATGGTTTTAATAACTATTGACTTATATATGATTCATTAAAAGAAATCCCCAAACTACTTTCACTATCATGAAACATAATTAGAAGAAATGACTAAAAATTGATTTTATTAATGCAACATTTTAATATAGTTTTAAAAATGTTGGCCATAGGATTTATAAGTTTCAACAATATTTCAAAATTCATAACTATATTCATTAAAAATATATATAATAATTGAAAGTTGTTTTGATATTCCAGGAAGGATATATATAAATATAATAAACAATTTTTGTAAGAATCATATTTTTTGTAAAAAATTATCCTTCTTAGAAAAATCCTATTTTTTGTAGTTGGAATATTTTCATATCCTAAATCCAATTTTTTTTAGTGTTACCTAAATTAGATTCTAGTTTTTTTTAACAGAAATACAATATATACAAAAATACTTTTACTGAAGACTATTTTTTTAAAACATTATGTGTTCGTAATATATTTTGTATAAATTTATAATTTAAGAGATGTCAACATATTTGTTTAAATATAACATGTGTCTAATTAATTATATTAGTCTAAAATAAACAATAGTTTAAAATAGTCTTTGAATGAAAATGTATATTACTTTTATACTAAATATGATTTAACAAATTCTGTTAAAATTATATATTTATGTTATAAAATTTTTTTTTAGTATTCTATTGATATTAATGTTTTCATTTTAATTATATCATGTAATATTTGTATAATAAAATTAATATTTATTCATAAAACTCATACACACACAGATATATATATATAAATATATTTGATAATTAAATATTTTTTTTATTTCATTGGTAGTTTTATTATGTTAAATTTACAACTTAACAATACATGACTTCTGTATACCTATTTTATATATGAACAAAGATCATATACGAAACAACCTTATTTTAGATTACCCTCTTTTCATTGAAAATATTATTAACAGAAATACTTCATTAACATATATGTTAACATACTATGTAATTCATTCATCCCACACTCACTTCCTAAGGAATAGTTCTCAAATTATAGATCTTTCATAATGATTTCTCATTTCATAGTTGTCTACCTCATTATATTTTTTTTGAACATTGGTGATCCCTATAGTTTAATTTGATATAAGGTATTTAATATTCATGAGTTTGTTATTCATTTCTATATGTTATCCCCTGATGATTTATGCACTTTTAAAGGATGCATTCTATCCTTGGTGAGTAATAATCCAAGAAATGCAATACATAATTTAAAAGATAGTCATTAAAACATTACATTTATCAATGACTAATGTGTTCTTAGTTTCAAATCATATCATATATATATTATTTATTTTTAAATTTCAATTCTTTCATGATAATATAAATAATTATATAGTTTTGGAATATAAAGGAATAGTTCATAAAAATAATATGCTTTCAGAAAACCAATCTTTTTACATTATCCTCTCATAAATAAATTACAAACTCTCAATTTTTGATATTTAATAAAAATATAAATTGGTAAATCCATAAAAATTACAGATATGACTCATGATATAATTTCTATAGGGATTCCAACCATAAAAACAAGATAAATTCCTCTCTTTACATAGTATAATCATATCTTTAATATTGAGTGTTTTTATCCAATATTGTTTCCCTTGATTCAACTAAAATTTAGTATCAAAATAGATTGTTTATAATATTTTTGATTGTATATATTATCATCCTTTAAATGATAGACTATAATGAATTGATGCGATTTGTTTATTTATAATATTTTTTTAACTCTATGTAGTGAGAAAAAATCCATTATTATATTCATATATTGTGAGGACAATACGATTTTCACTACGTAATTTCTTATAATCCTCAAAATGGGGTATTATAATCATTCCACTAGAAGGTTTATTAGAAAATCAAAGCATCAAAGTGATTATTTAATGATCTTATTTCAGTTTTAATAATCAAATTCTGACAAGAAATTTAAAACTACGGTTTGGATGGAATGAACATCTTAAATTTCATGATGTACTTTCGGTGTAGTTCCTGTACAATCATTTCATTTTCCTCTTGGTCTTGGAGATTGGTGATCCTCATTTACTCAGTTATTAATTTGATTAGTTAATTGACTTAGATAATTCTGAATTTCCCCACAAATAAGACATTACATAATTAGTGGAACAATATGATGCACTTTTCTTATTCAATTGTGAAAATCGAACACATCATTTTCATATGGTAGTTTGATTATTTATGACCCTATCATCTAGAAGTAAAGAATCTTTCATCCCCATATAAGGAATTACATTTTGGCATCTTCCATCTTTTTTGACATATATTAAATTGTTTGTTAGTTCATAAATCATATTAATCCATGGACCATTTATGAGTCCCCATCCTTATCTTCTTTAGTTTGTTTCGGATTTCAACTATATTCACATTGTTAATTATATTTCATGATATCTTGTTAGGTATGAAAAGAAGTTTTCTCACCCTGACTACCATTTTTATGGGTTTTTCATTGATGTAATCTCTATATTTCACCCCACACCCATGTCTCGTTGTAATTCAAAAAAAATCTGAAAATAAAAGGGATGGACCATGTAATGAAACATTAATAATACAAGGGAATTATCATAACATATAAAAGGTATTCAACATAAAAAAATTATATTTCTTGAAATTATAAAATTTCTTTATTGTTCCATTAGATCAACCTATATCAATATTAAATTGACCGAGATTACATTATGTTGTGTTATCTTATACACCACAGCCTAATCCGCCAATGTAATTAAGAAATAAATTTGTTATAATGTTTTATAAAGAGTATATCGTCAACAAAATAACATCCACCTATAGTTTTTAGCTTGTTGTGTGGTCTTAGGTCCACTCATCATGCATTAGAGTTATGATTAAGTCATTTCGCAACCATCACTTTTTAGGATAATCACCCTTATATGCATATGTTCCATAGAAGAATACACATACCAGTATCCAAATAGGTATTAATTTTTAGGAAAACCAATATCTCAAGACTCTTACTAACATTTCAGGAGATCATTCTATATTTATACTCATCACTTGGGGTTTACTATGGTTTTCTATCCATAATACCAATGGTATATAAACCAATCTCCAAGTATAAATAAACCCTGATTTGACAAAAAATGTAGATAACTAATAAAAAAGTGAATAAATTATGCATTGATACCATGGTTTAATTAATACATCTCAAACATTGTCACAATTACCAAATACCTAAAGGTTTATTATCTTATAGACCAGCTATATAAAAATTTTATTTTACAAATCTGTTGAAAATTTATCCAATTACATGCCCCTTAGACCTTCTACTAGACTTCTCATATGATATAATCATCTTCGTAACCGTTGTAATGGATTTATAAGAAAGGGGTGAGCTCAAAATTTGAACATGGAAAACATATCAAATGGTCACAAACATTATATCCAAAATATGTGGGAAAATATATTATTATAAATATTAGATAAAAAGTTCATAGAATTATAAATAAGAATTAGGAATCATGAATAAGAATTGACAATATTGACATAGAACTATAATATCATAGAATGGTTGTAAAAATTTGTCTTAGTAAGACATAATATAAGTAAAGAAAAACATGAAATCATAACATAATAAAGAGAAATATCTTCTATATATAAAATATTATAAAGAATTGGAAAAGCTAGGAAATAATAATTACATAGGAAAAATAATTAAGAAAAAATAAAGAGGAATATTAGAATGGATCTGGAATTATTAAATAATTCCCACAACATGGTAATGTAGGAATCCTTACCTAATTATCATAGTGGTGTAGGAATCACTAATGGGTTACCATACTAGAGTAAGCATAACTACCAGATTCTCATAATGGAGAAAGAATTCATTACATAATCCCTAAAATATTATCATCTGATATTGAACAGTAAAAAATTTACTTTAGGGGAATATATGAACCTACACATGTTTTCCATAAATATTAGTTCCATTTAATATCTTACCATCCATAATATCAATAATTCCCCTTGGAATGAAAATTGGTTTCATAACATTTCCAAATGGTATCACATAATAATACTGATCAAATTAATACCAAAAAAATGATCACCTAAAAGGAGTATTGAAGAAAACATATATAGGTCTATTTACAAACAATTACTTCATTGGACAAGAATCCCTTAAAATTGAATCATGAATCACCAAAAGAATATTTTCTAATAAAAATTTTTCTAAATATCAACTTAAAATAATATGTTTTTTAGGTTATATTCCAAAATATATTTTTTAAGATGAAAAGATACCTTTTTAAAACATTAATTAAAAAATTCCAACAAATAATCCTTTATAAGAAAAAAACCATATTTCAAAATGTTAATTAGATGGGAACAAGATGATATCATTGTACAGAAAACCCTTTTATGTAAAAATGCCTTTACTGAAAACATTTTTCATTAGAAGGTTAATAAAAACATTTTTTAAAAATAATTAAATGGAAGTATAAGTAAAATTATGGAAAAAAACAAACATTATTTAAACTAGGTAATGGATAATATCTAATTTTAGTGTAAACATTGATATGTATAAAATCCCATAAATATATGATAATTTTTCTTAATAAAAGAATTTTTTATGAAATAACAGAACCATCAAGGAATATATCATCAATATGAAACTTTAATTCCATAGTAAATAATATTTAAATAAAAAATAATATCATCATGTTTTAGAATTCTTATATATTGAATGATCATTATATATGTTCAGTGATTATGACTCAAAGAAAAGAATTCATACAAGAAAACAACTTACGACTTGAGGAGTATAAATACAATTGAAACAGTAATATCTAAATAAATATTAAATTGTAATT
The DNA here is from genome assembly GCA_963277665.1 of Viscum album. Taxonomy (NCBI): domain Eukaryota; kingdom Viridiplantae; phylum Streptophyta; class Magnoliopsida; order Santalales; family Viscaceae; genus Viscum; species Viscum album. Next base: position 585,678,900 of record OY728120.1, read on the forward strand.
TAAATAATCTATTTAAGGATATAATAAATAAAATATAAATTATATATTCTAAATTTGTTAAATTATATTCATAATAAAAAACATGTCTCAGATAGTGTAACTTTTAGATGAAAACATTTACACTTTTTTAATTTTTTTTAGAAAATACCATTAATGAAAGATGAAGGAATTTAGAAATCATTAACATTAAATATAACATAATAATGATAGAAAATATTAAAAGTTTTTTAAATAAACCATTCTAAATAAAATATGGTGTACATTACGAAATATGTCTCAAGGGGTGAAAATTGAGACAAGAAAACATGACATTTATTTCTACATAGTTGAATTCACTCTAACCACATAAAAAATAACTATGTGAATATAATATTTAATAAAATTATAAATAAAATTTAACATTATTATAATTCATTTATTCTAATTTATTATAAATTTATTTTGATGTTATCTCTTATTTTTATTATCAATAATCAAAATATTCAATTGTTTATTTCCAAAAAAGTTTCATTAAGATGACCGGGATTCTCAATAAGTAGATTAAATATAATTAGTATCTCTTCATATTTGTTATTATAAATTTTTATTAGGGATTAATGTTTCCAAATCATAATTAGGTAAAATACATTGATACGAATTGTGATAATGGAAATCATGATGTACTAGTTTTTTATGTGTTTAATGATAAAAAATAGATATATTAATATATATTCTAAATATTGACAATACATTTCCAAAAAAATTATATATAATTAATATTATAATTTTGAAATTATATTAACATTATATTCCATCCCATAATAATTTATGAAATAATTATTAAAAAATACTTTACATAGGCTAATAAATTGACCTAAATGGTAATGTGATATAATGATTTAATTAGTGGTGGGTTTTATTTAGATAATAAAAATGAAAAATATAAATAATTTTAAACAATTAATACAGATAATATATCATAATTAAATCAATTAATGTAACTATAAATGATGAGAGTTGATGAAAATTAAATTTAATTGCTCGTAGAGGTGGTAGTCGGCACGTATGCACGAATAAAGAGTTCATTTTCCATAATGTATGGGATATTTAAATAAATAATGCTAATACCAATAATATAATTTCATTCTAGTATATAAATTATAGTAATAAAATTATATTATACTTTCTATTGTAAATTTTAATGATGATTATTAAAAATAAATTCAAAGTAGATTATAAAATTCATGTCGGGGACCTGAATTTTCCTCATAATTCTCATTGGAAGTGAAGAATTTATGTTAAATAATAGCGAAAATAAGATTTTGAGGACGTTATATAGTTAAATGATGAATAATTTAATATATTATAAATAATAAATATGATGAATTTGTGAGTATTTAATTAGTATATTTTTTACCCATTTACATGTGAAGAGAAGACTAGTTTTGGAAATTACCATTAAAATTTAACAAATATAATGTTACTATTCAAAGGTAACAGACACCAAAATGGAAAAAAGTAGTGGGGTTGTGTTTTTGGGTCAATATTCTCCCCATACACTCATTTTTTATGGAAAAAGAGTGCTTTAATTTTTTTCATTTAACTTTTACGCAAAACATCCACATAAAAGGATAATGAAATTTTAAATTTAGTAATTAAAATTAATAAAAAAATATTGTTCCTTTAATATAATTAAAAAATTTTGATTAAAAAATTTTAAATTGTTTTACTAATTTTTTTTTGATTATAGATTTAAATTTTAAAATAAACATACCAAACATGTGAAAACGTTTTTCTAGGAAAAGTGTGTCATTATGTTTAAAAAATATATAAGATAATACTATGATTGATATTTATTTGTGTCAAATAATTGGTCAATTATAAAAAAATGTATTTTTCTTTTAGATAAATCCAAAATCGATTTTCACCATCAAAACACTAATTTAGAAGAAAAGACTTAAACAATCATTTTTATTCAGTTTTACCATTTTTGACTATGGATATTTATGTTAAAATAATATTTTACATTTTATAATTTTTCCCCATAAATAATTACTTTTTCCATAATGAATATTTAATCTTATAGGATACCACTGAATAAATATAAAAACATAAAAATAATCATTTTTTAAAAATCTATATTTTTCGACTAAAAACTATTTTTTTGTAAAAATATTTAAAACGAACGGTAAGATTTTTTTGTATCCTAACTCAAAAAATTAGTCACATTTATCTAATTTTTATTCTAAAATTTATAATTTTATTTTTAAAATGTAGATACAAAATATAAAAGAAAATTGTTATTATTGAAAAATAATGTTCTTAAACATTAAGAATTCTTATTATTTATTCATATCAATTTCTAATTACTTTTAAAAATATAAGTTTCTATATAACTATATTTTATTTGTTTTCAAATTAATCTATTAGTATGTGATATAATATTCTTAACAAAATGTATCTTTGAAAATTTTAATAATACCTTTTTACTAAATATGCTTTAACAAATACCATTAAAACTAATTATTATTATTCTAAAACTTATTTTAACTTCCAAAATGAAATTAGAATATTTATTGTAAATTTTTCATATAATATAATAATATTTATATTTATATTTATATGTAATTCATATATATATATAACTGCATTATATTTTAATTTCACTTTATTTGTTATGAGTTATTTTATAAATAATTTATTACTTAATGATACGTGACATCAGAATACCTATTGGATATTTTTAGAACCACAATATTTGAAATGTAAATATTTTCAATAAATATAGTTTTAAAGGACCAATTTTGTAGTTATATACATAGACTTACTAAATAATTCATTCCTAACAATCTTTCTTTCCAAGGAATAGTTCTTATATTAAATATTTTTCATAATGTTTTCTCCCTTCACGGTGATCCTCATTTTAGGTTTTTTAGATATTTGTGGTCCTCAGGGTAAAATATGATCCAAAGGATTCACTTATCATGATGATTTTATTCTTTTCTATCTATTATCCACTGTTGATTTATTCTTTTCTAATTGATGCATTTTATGGAAGGTGAATAATAAACCATGTTGTGAAATAATTATTTTGATGTTCATTTATTATAACATTCATCTTATGAATGAATAAAGAGCTATTAGTTTAAATTCAAATATTTTATGACTTATTTCCTATAAAATTTCAATTACTTTAAATAAATTAAAAATAAAATATTGTATATAATTATTAAAACATTGTTTATAAAATGTATATCATTCCTAAAAACCTATGAAATTATAGAAGTGGGGGAATTCATCTAATATATTTATATTGTTGTGGTTTACTTATGAGAATGGGATCACCAAGTAGATATGAGATGACCTGGTCACTGATAATGTTATTCCCAATACCCATTCGAATTATTAAGACCTTCTGGATATTATTTCTGATATAAGTAAAAATATCATAAGATTCCATCACTTAACAATCAAATTGAATGGAATTACATGATTTCTATATTTAAACAAAACCAAAAGAAACTACCACATGGTGGGGACTATTCATTTATTAACTGAGTTTTAGTTAAGTGATAACATCCATGAATGAATGTATATTATCTCCCACATAAGATTCATATAAGAAGAAACTAAATAAAAAATCCAATTTTTTTTATAAAAATAAAAAATTAAATAAGAAAAAATATCAAAGGCCACAAGTTAAATGAGTAGGCCAACAATCATATTTTTACTATTTATTGGTAATTTATGCTATGATATTTTCCAAACATGGATGGGTTTTACTAATAGAATAAACTTCTTCATGAGTTCATAAAACAACCTTGGAAGATGATATTGGTTAAAAATAGGTATTTATTTTATATCATAGAATTGGGATCACATATTATATAATGAACCCACTTTTAATGGTTTTTATCACCAAAGTAGTTGTTTTAAATTTGGATGGATATTCAAGCAAGAATTTATTCAAGAAGTTTTTCATGGAAAATAGAATATCTGATTGACACGTTAACCAAAATGATTGGAATGGATGAGGGAATAGTATGAGACTTTTTTTCCAATTAGTAGTCTATAAATTCATATTTTAATCTTGGAATTGAACTGTCTTAATATGTGACATAATGGTGTAGTAGTAGTTCCTCAATACATACTAAACAATTGAAACTATGTCGAATAGGTTTCCCCATTGAATCATTAAAATTAATATTTTTTAAGGATGTTATTAATGGAAAATGAGTTCTATAAATGTTTATTGAATGAAATTTTAATAATATAATCATTTTAGATAACCATGTTTTTATACCCAATCAAACTAGGTTTATGTTCTTTCCATTCTAATTCAAATAAATTTTGAAAATATTTATTTTATAAATGACGAAAATATATATGAAGTTATGAAATATTTTTAATACTCTTTCTAGGATCTCTAGATCATTTATAGATATTAAATACAAGAATTCACACTAGTGATATCAAAATTAACAAGGAAATTAAGACCATATTGAGAAATAAACATCCGTTACTATCATATAAACTGGACAGAGATTTTAGAATCAATTAATTTAGTGTTATAGATCATGAATCTGTTATAAAAAGGTTTATTATCCCGGATTCGGAAGCCACACAATGGGTGCCCCGAACCTGGTTGGTCACATGACCTCAAGTGTATTTCCCCAAATGCTAGAGGCTGCCGACTAGCAGCAAGGGCCCATGTCTGATAGTTGGGAAACTATGACCTCATTTGTCAAAGTGTAGCGTAGCGGAAAAGACAAATATGATACAGCAGCAGAAGTAGTAAACAATATACAACTGAAATGGACAACTGAAATAAAAGACAACCAGCAGTCATATATACCAATATGCAACATGTCAGTAATTCTATGAATGTAGCCAAAACAGGATACACTGCAATACAATACAATACAACTCAAATTGCAAGGAATAACCGAATAAAACAAAGCAGAGTAAATGGAATGCAACAACATCGCAAGCCTGTGCTCGGTCCCATGCTCTCCTACTCCTTAGCTACAAACTTGTACTTATATAGGGACCCTTGCCCCTTTTGATATCTGTAGCAATATAGTCTATTTGGGCCGAAGGCATGACCCAAAATGGGTGTGAGAAATAAATCCTAGTAGGCACCCACCAAAGCCTCATGCCGAACTGTTTGTGAAAATGTGCAACAATAGTGTGAAAAGGTAAATACAGTAAACTAGTAAGTACTCAAAAGTAACTATCACTACCTGTTTCATTACCATTATAATGATTACTTATAACCTCCAAGCGTGTTCTTCGGCATAGAAGGTACGACATAGAATATTACCATAGTGAATATTCTAAAAAGCCATGTCCTTATACATACTATCCTTACCCTCAGGTAACTGAATCAAATACCCGCAGGTGATTGCCCTTATCCATACTGATCATTTCCCTTAGGTATATGTGATATTGCCCTCAGGCATAGAGACTACTACCCACAGTCATAAACAAAGGACACCCTTAGGCTAAACAAACACTTCCCACAAGCTAAGTAAAACACAGCCCACTGGATAATAGAACACTGCCCACAGGCTAATAGAATATTCCCCTCAGGCTAAAGGAATGTTCCCCTCAGGATAAAGGAACTGATCCGAGGCCAAAGAATAAAAAAATTTATATAAACATTCTCTCATGAAAATGTAATGCACAATGCAATTATGGAATACCCTTGGGTATCCTGGAGAAATGGATAAATAAAATAACGCACCCCTGGGGTGGTCCTAGATCCAAGCAGTGATCCCAAACAGTAGTTTAAAATTATCATTAGATTTTCTATGAAATTCTAGATAACTTTTTAGAAAAGGGATAAGCCATATGACACCCCAACCATGGGCCCGTAGCACAACATTACACAATTTCAATACAACAATTGAATGGAACATCAGACCACCTACCTCGATCATCTCTGATCGGTAAACGTGGACAATGCCTCTCGAATCGTCCAATAACTATGCAGATATGGGATAATCGTTCACTCATTCAAACTAAAATAACATTCCATCGGGAAATAATTGGTAGGAAACACACAAGGAGAGGTGAGGGCTTACCTGTACGGTCACAATGTGATCTATGGAGGCAGAATCGGATTCCTGGGGTGCGATCAGGTGATTCTCAAAGGTTCGACCATCCTCCCAAGCTCCAAATGGCGGTTATTCCTTCTCATTCGACTGAGTAGTCTACTGCCTATTTTAATTTAAAAAACATACTACACGGCATGTACTATCATGTACATGAAGTGTAATTTTCATTTTTAACTGTTCCTATAGCAGCTTCCTTCCACCGTGGCACTGTTCATCCATTAACATGAGTACAGAGCATGTAATCCTAATTACATGGCATGTACCGTCGCTCCACTGGTGGCTGCCTTCACCGCCTTACTGTTCACATGCCGATTGATTAAACAGTGTGTAAATAAAAAGTACACGGTTTGCAGTCAATTTTTATGCCCATCATTGCTGAGAGGCCTATACACCCTATGTACTCATCCCATACGGCCAATGTACACACCTTTTGGAAATGTAAACGACGTGTACCCAAAAAATTTGGGATTTTTCCCATTTTCGTTATTTTCTCAAATACACTTAAGGAAAAGGGGAAAAAATAAGAAAACCGTACGTCAAAAATAAGAACCGGGTTCTTACAAACATCCCCCCTTAAAGAAATTTGTCCCTGAATTTCCCTTCCATGGGTGGTCAATAAATAGTTGTGAATAACTTTGGCCACTGAGCACGTACGTTGTTCTCATGCTCCCAGGTTTCATCCTGCACTCAGCCATGCCACCACAACACTAGAATGAGAGGAACTAACTAGCCTCAGAGAAACCTCATGATCTTATCAATAATATGAATTAGATGTTCCTCAAAGGTTGCATCAAACTAAAGCTCAACCTCCTCGGGCTGGAAAACATGAGACGAGTCTAAGTGATAATGGTGCAGCTTAGATACATAGAAGACGCCATGAATGTCCCTGTAGCTCTGTGGTAACTTCAACCGATAGGAATCATGCCTGACACTCTCCAGAATCTCAAATGGCCCCACATACCTTGGTGAATGTTTACCCTATCTCCTTATCCGTCTGTGTCCCAAACTCAGTGAAATACGTAAGAAAACCTGATCCCTGACCACGAACTCCAATGGTCATCTACGACAATCAACATAAGATATATGACTAGAATGTGTTGTATCCATCCACTTTTGAATCAACTGGACCTACTTTGAAGTCTCATGCACTAGATGTGGCCCCAGTAAAGCTGCGTCACCTACCTCCAACCAGCACAAGGGTGATCAGCATGACCCACCATATAGAGCCTCGTAAGGTGTCATCTCAATAGTTTCCTGAAAACTTTTATTATAAGAAAACATGACCAGGGGTATATTCTTATCCCAAGAGACTCCAATGTCTAGGACACATGCGCGCAGCATGTCCTCTAGCACCTATATCGTACACTCTGACTGGACATCAGTCTGAGGGTGGTAAGATATGCTCAGAAGCACCTGTGTACCCAGTGCCCTCTAAAAAACTCTTCAAGAAACGAGACGTAAAGCATGTTTCCCTATGGGAAACGATAGAATGAGGGACCCCATGAAGATGTAATACCTCTAAGATATAAAAATTTATGAGCTCGACATCGTCTAAGGTATACTTGATCGAGAAAAAGTGAGCTACCTTAGTAAGTTTTTCTACAACAACCAACATGACATCACCGCCTCGAGGTGACCTCGGAAACCTGGTCACGAAGTCCATCGCGACATCATCCCATTTCCACTCTGGAATGGGTAGCTGTTGAAATGGTCTCGTTGGCCTCTGATGATCTGCCTTCACCTTCTGACAGGTGGAACATCTCGTAACAATACCATCTACCTCTATTTTCATACCCAGCCACCAATACTGACATCACAACTCACATTACATTTTGGTAACTTTTGGATGCACTGCCCAAGATGAAGTATGAAACTCCCACATCAGCTCCTCGCGTATATCCCCTAGAACTCACACTTGTCCATGGAATCACAGGGCCTCATCATCACCTATCATCCATCCAGGAGGAGGGTCCACACTAGCCATCGACTCCGATAGAACTTGACCTTCTGAATCTGATAGTTGTCTCATCATCACTCTATTCAAGGGGGTAGAAATAATAGCTAAGGAAGAATGATTGGTTTTCCCCTAACTATCGTTCACCTCCAAATGCATATTAGAGAACAAAGCCATAAGCTACCACTCACCACTGGCCTCCTACACTGCCAGTGTCTGAGTCTTCCTACACAGTGCATCAACTACTGCATTAACTTTACCAGGTGTATAGGAAAGCTAAAAGTCGATGTTCTGAAGGTATTCAACCCACATATTCTCTCCCAGGTTCAAGTCACACTGGGTAAATATGTATTTGAGACTTTTTCCGTTGGTTAAAACCATAAAATTCTCCCCCAAGAGATAATGTCTCCCACATTACATCAAATGAACAACTCAATCCAACTCGAGGTCAGGCGTCAGGTAATACCTCTCATTGGCATCAACTGCCAAGACATGTACGCAACAAATAGACCACCCTACATCAACACTTCACCTAGCCTAATACCTAATGAATCAGATTAGACTGTATAGCTCTTCCCTTTCTTTGGTAGTATCAGAATTTGTGCTGATGTCAACCTTCCCTTCAGCTCCTAAAAGGCTGTCTCGCAATATTTTGACCAAACAAACATCACACCATTCCTAGTCAAACCCATCAATGGTGGTGCTAAGCAAAAGAAGTCTTGTATAAAGTGCATGTAGTGACCAGCCATCCCCATGAAACTTCGTATTTCAAACACGTTCTAAGGCTGCCCCTAGGAAACTACTTCTCTCACATTCTCTGGGTCTACTGCAACTCCTACCTCTGAGATAGTATGACCCAGGAAGTGAATCTGGTTCATCTAGAAGTGGCACTTTGAGATCTTTTCATATATCTAATGCTCTCTCAGTGTACTTAGTACGATCTCAAGATGTGTGTAATGGTTGTGTCGAGTATCAGAGTACACCAAGATATTGTCCGTGAAGACTACCACAAAAGAACCAATATAAGGATGGAACACATGATTTATCAGAGCCATGAAAACTCTTGGTCCGTTCGTGAGTCCGAACGGCATAACCAAGTACTCATATAGACCACATCTACTTCGAAAAGATGTAAGCTGTATTTCCAATGGGCTAATGAATAACTGATGGTATTTGTATCTCATGTAAATCTTTGAGAACACTCATGCTCCTAGAAGTTGATCAAAAAGATCATCAATCCTTGGAAATGGATATCGTTCCATGACCGTCAACTGGTTGAACTTCCAATAATCCACATAGAGTTTGAGGTTACCATCTTCCTTCTTCACAAAACGGAAAGGCGAACCCCATGGAGAAGTACTGGGTCGGATAAAACACATTGCTTGCAAATCCTTCAACTGCCTCTAGAGCTCCTGTAACTCTGGTGTAGCCATCTTATATGGAGGAATGGACACTGGTTCTACTCTTAAAACTAGCTCAATAGAGAAATCAACCTCTCGCTCTGGAGGTTGATCTAATAGGTCATTCAGAATGAAATCCCTGAAACGATAAATTACTGGAGGAAAATCCTTCCGACAAGTTTTGAGATCATCCAGATATAATCTCACAATCTGGGTTCTCACTACTCCTCGCCCATGATGCTCAGGTCCAACTCTACTTTCCTAGAAACCCCATTCGCCCTTGTATAGAAACTCTCCACCCTCTAGTGTTGTGAAACTCACCCTACGACGATAGGAATCCACAAAGGCTCGAAAGGGCACCAAAAAGTCCATTCTAGGAATGACATCATAAGATGTCAACTCTATGTTGTAGAGGTCCCATAGTAAGTGAAACCCACTAACCTCAAGGGGCTACTCCTTGCACTGATGCACATTATCCATCCTCACTCACAACGGAGTCTCTTTCATCATGACATTAAAAGAAGAAGTAACACCAAGCCCAAGGCTCTCCAAAATGGGCACAGATATAAATCTATGTGTAGAACCCGTATTGAGAAGTATTGAAGATAAAACAGAAGCTACAAGAATAGTAACTCTGATAGTATATGGTTCAGGATCCTACTCCTGTTGGGTTTGTTGCACTGCACATGTCTGTCCAGTGTCGTGGCCCTGCGATGTAACATAGCTACCCTGAGTTGTCCCGCCCTGCTGCCTCTAAAATCCCAGTATCTGGATACCATGGCCATGAACACCATCTCAGCCTGCATGCCCCAACATATTTCAATTCCCTGACTGGTAAGAAACTCTTGGTCTTGCTCCCGTACAAGGAGTCTGCATTGTTCCCCTCTTACTAGCCTCTAGTGGAAACGCCCTACAAAAACACTGGAGACGGCCCATCTTTACACAAGATCTGCACTCAACTAGGTCACATAGACACTAAGGTCTATTGTTCCCCTTTTTACCACATTGGTACCAATGACCTAACCAACTGAAGTATTATTCTAGATAATACTACCATGGTGGGAGAAATCCATCTGCCTCTTAATTTTTCCAGAAGTAATAGTACCCAAAACTGGTGTCGAACCACCCTAGCCCACACCACTAGCTTCCCGCAGGTTCTACTCTATAATCAGTGCCTGGTTAAAAATAGCATGCATGGTAGGAAACCTGAAAAATGTTCACCAGTGATTGGATGTCCCTCCGACGACCATCCTCAAATTGTCTAGCCCTCAACACCTCATTACCCACTAGAACAGGTGCAAAACACTGAATCTCAGTGAAGAGAGAAGAATAATACATCATTGACATAGTTCCCTACTGAAGATTCCTGAACTCTCAAGCTCGATCTGGCCGTAACATCTTCGGGAAGAAGAAGTCATAGAAGGCTGCCTGAAAATCTTCCCACACCTTGTCTCGGTGATGCTCAGACTAGGTGGTAACATCCTACCACCTCTTGGCGGAATCACACAGCTTGTCTGTAGTGAGCTTGAACCTCCTCCCAAGAGGCGTCTCTAGATGCTCGAATATCGTCTGCATCGAATTCAACCATGACTATACAGCATGTTGTCTGCCATCCCCTGAAAACGTAGGCGGATGCTGCTGCTAGAAGATACGCGTCAGCTCTGCCATATATGTGGCGGCCTATGGTGCTCCTTGGAAGGTCTACATGAACAGCATGAAGCCTTCACAGAACTGCACATCTACTCTTGTGTCTGGTATAATGGATGTCGCCGCATCTGGCACGGCTAGAGGATCCACTAGTAGCCCATGACCCACCATCTTCAGAGTAAAATCGTCGCCGCTCTCCTGGAGAACAACCGGTGGTCGTCTCGGCATCACGAGTCTACAAGGCCAAATATGTGCCTCAGGTTAAGGTCATCAAGGACTGAAAACAAGGAGTGTAAGAAGGGAATATGAGAAGAAAATAATTCAAGTTTTACAAAACATAACTACGCAGCGTGTATAAATACTACATGGAGTGTTCTCATAGGCCATCCACATGGGCATGTACTCTAGCTAAAACTGGTCGTGTAACACCCCAAACACACACCATGTTGTTTTAACACACAACATATACTTGAATCATTCTTCCCGTCCAGGAGTCCTTCTACACATATTAATCCACACAGATCTCCTAAAATAAGACTACCCAACGTGTTCAGAGGTCAACACGGTGTGTACTCTACAAGATTTCATCATCCCATGTTGTTCGTGATGTTGTTGGGTACCTGAGTTAGACTACCCAACATGTTCAAGGTTCAAACGGTGTGTATGTCTTATAGTTTCCTCTATCCTTGTTGTTAGTTACACGGGCGAACACCAGGTCTACACTACACAGTGTGTACAACCAGTACATTGTGTGTTCCTCCATGCCATTCTGTACATCGTGTCCCCGCCCACACGACCTATGACATGGGAAGAGACTACACGTTGTGTACTGAGGGTACACAGAGTGTACTTAAAAAGTTTTCATTTCATCCCGAACAGAAGAACACATGACATGTGACCATAGAACTACATTGCGTGTATGTTGGGTTTTCCAGACAGTAAGCCTCATAAACTACTCTGGAACCCTAAAAAACAAGGAATAATCACCTAAGTTCCAAATTCTGATCCATGAGGGCTCATACTCCCCACGAATTAAATATTGGAATCCTGTACATATTATAAAAAGGAAAAAACATTAATGATCCACAAAATTTCGGTCATTGATGCCCCATAATCCTCAAGAACCAAAGTTTGCTGTTCATTCTATCAAAACTTCACACAAAAATACGATAACAAAAAGTAGGTATTTATCAAAATAGCTATCACACAACATGATCTTCTAGCACATAAACTATCACAACAACTTTCAATTTCTAATGCACCCAAATGACATGGAAGTAATGCATGACATGTGATTTCTAGCATGTTCTTAAATGATTAATGAGGTGGCACACCCTCATCCCATCGTGTTTCAAATAAATAAAACCCATTTATAACATATAAAATTCACAATCACAAGTGTGTCACCCAACAGTGAACATAAAATCAATTGTAAAATTGAAAAACCAGTAATAATTGAAAAAAGGAAGTAGATTGGATTTTCCCTGTACACAAGTTAGCTACTCCTGAGCACAACATATTACCAACTACCATGTCCGTCCTATCCCTGACTAAAGATCCAAATAGTAAGTAAAAGAAAAGAACTCATCTGATACCAAATGTGGCAACTGGGCCTGCTGATAGCATAAACACCCCGCCTAAACATGGACGTCGGGTCCTGGCCCACCAGGTGCCACTAGTTTCCCCACAGACATGTTGTCCCCATCCAAGGGTCCGCCCACATGTCTGAATGGGTCATCTGACTAATGAAAGTCCCCACAGGCCAAAACATGTCCTTTTTAGTGTGATTTGTCCTCAGACACTCACACCCTGGGAAACATCCCAGAAGGTCAACCATTGTGATCACTACTCCAGGCCAAACACGCTTAATTTTGGAGTTCCAGTTAGGTAGCCTCCTGAAAATAAAGGTGAAACTTGTTGACATGAGTCATATCATTTAGTCATTTTACCTTTTATCTTTCTGGGGTTTTACAATCCACCCCCTTTAGAGCAAATGGTCCTCGTTGTGGGCCCAACATCTCAAACTAGGCAGTGCACCACACTTAAGGCTGGGTTCATCCTCTAATACCACTTTGTAACAACCCGAATCTAGAAGCCACAAAATAGGTGCCCTATACCCAGTTGGTCACATGGCCTCAAGAAAATTTCCCCAAATTCCAGAGGTTGGAAACTAGTAGCAAGGTCCTAGGTCTGATAGTGGGGGAACTATGGCTTCATTTTTCAAAGTGTAGTGCAGTAGAAAAGATAAATAACATATAAAAAAGGAAGTAGTAAAAAATATAAAACTAAAATGGAAAACTGAATTAAAATATAACCAGCATTCATATATAAAAAGTTATAGCCTATCACTAATTCTATGAAAGTATCTAGAACAGGATACACTGCAATACAATACAATAAAAATAAAAGTACAAGGTACAGGAGAATAAAACAAAGTAGAGTAAACAGAATGCAGCAGCTTCACAAACCTATGCTCGGTCTCATGCTCTCCTAATCCTCTAATACAAACATGTACCTATATAGGGACCCTTTCCCCTATTGACAACTTCCAAAATATAGTCTGTTCGGGCAGAAGACATGACTGAAATAAGGTGTCAGAAATAAATCCCAGTAGGCACCCACCAAATGCTCGTGCCCAACTATCAATGAAAATGTGCAATAGTAGTGTGAAAATGTAAATTCAGTAAACTTGTAAGTACTGAAAAGTAACTATCACTATAATTTTCATTTCCATTTTAATTATTACTTATCACCTCCAAGATTGTGCTTCAGCTGGGAAGGTACAACATAGAAAACAATCATAGTGAATATTCTAAATAGTTGTGTCGTCAGACATATTCTATCCTTACCCTTCGGTGGAAGAATCAAATACCCACAGTTGATTGCCCATAGGCATAAGGATCTTTTCCCTCAGGCATATGTGATATTTCCATCAGGCATAGAGACTACTGCCCATAGGCAAAAATAATGTTTACCCTCAGGCTAACCAAACACTGCCCACATGATATATAAAACACTACCCACATGTTATGTAAAACACTGCACACATGCTAATAGAACACTGCGAACAAGATCATAGAATGTTTCCCTCAGGCTAGTGTAATTTTTCCCTTAGGAAAAAGGAATCAGGTCAAGAAAAAATCATAAACAAAAATTTATATAAACTTTCTCTCAAGAAAATGAAATACACAATACAGTCATGGAATACCCTCGGGTATCCTGGCCAAATGGCTAAACAGAGGAACACACCCCCATGGTGTTCTTGGATCCAAGTAGTGATCCCAAAAAATAGTTTAAACTTATCATTAGATTATCTAGGCAATTCTAGATATCTTTTCAACAAGGGCCTTAGCCATAAAACACCCCAACCATGGGCACGTAGCAGAATTGTACAAAATTTCAACACAATAGTTGAAAGAAACATCAAACCACCTACTTCGATCATCTCTAATCGGTATACATGAAGGACGCCTCCCGAATCGTCTAGGACTGATGTTGGTCTGGGCTAAACGTTCACTAATTCAAGCACAAATAACTTTCCCCCAAGAAATAATTAGTAAGAAACATACAAGTAGAGGGGAGGTCTTACCCGTACGATCCCAACGTGATCAATGGAGGTTGAATCGGATTCCCAATGCATGATCAGGTGATCCTCCAAGTATGGGTCTTCCTCCCATGAACCAAATGATGGTTCTCCTCCTCTCTCGAATGAGGAGGCTAATCCCTATTTTAAGAAAAAAACAAACAAACTATATGGCATGTACTCTCAAGCACACGATGTGTGCTTTCATTTTTTTACTGTTCATCTGGCGGCTTCTTTCCACCACAGCACTTTTCATCCATCAACATGAGTACACGACGTGTATTTATGATTACACTATGTATACCATTGCTCTGCTGGTGGCTGCCTCCACCAAATTTCTGTTCACCTACCGACGGATTACACGACATGTAAATACAATGTACACACAGTGTAGTCAGTTTTATGACCTTCATTGCTGACAGACCTATATGCCCTGTGTACTCATCCCACAAGACCAAACTACACAAAGTGTGGAAAAGTACATGGAATGTACCCAAATTTTTTTGTATTTTTCCTTATTTTCCTTTTTTTTCTCAAAAACACATAAGGAAAGGAGAAAAGAAGAAGAAACCCATACCTCAAAAATAAGAACTCAGTTCTTACAAAAAGGATAATTTACATGTACATGAATGGAATCCCTACCACTTTTAACCCAAAAAATCTTTTAGTATGGATCATTTTTAGTTTTTAATATATTTCCTATAGTAAATAAAATATTTTCTCAACAATATGGATTATACCATGATCTTCTCATAATGAAGAAATATTGATTTTTTACTGTGATAGTTCCATCATTAACATCATGGAATATGGGAATATCATCATTATACAAGATATATGTAGGATACATTATATTTATAGAAGGTCTGATTGGGGATATAATCCCCCGGATAACAAACATTCTAGGGTTATTTTTTATGATTTTCCACTATAATTCAAAAAAATGATTGGATAGATAGAGTCCCCCTATATAACCCTCCAATTCAATTTTTTTTTTAAAATTTTCATACTATTTAAAATAACATAAATATTCTATCCTTTCATAATTACCATAATTAGGGAAAACATTAAGTAGAAAACTCACATCTTTTATGAATATAAAAAATGAGGTTCCCACTAAGAGTATTGATGTCATTGTATATATCAATATTAAAAGTAATGATACCATATTTATCCTTTTTATGAATAATATTCATTAACTTATAAGTAGTTTAATGATATCCCTAAACATTAATCCCTCATATAAATCAAATTTTATTGGTGGAAATAATAGAATTGTTAAAAATTCCTAGTTGAATAAACATTAATTTTTAGATCCATTTATATATGATATTATTAACCAAAATAAAATTTTAATCAAAAATATCAAAGTCAAATAAAAACTTAGGAATAATGAAAATAAATTAAGAATTTTATGATAGATGAAATCTAATTTAGAAAATTATTCAATAGACTACATATAGTAAGAGTTAACCAGAACAAAGAGGACATAAATAATTTATTAGTGAATCCATCAAGTCTAGGTACACTATATTAATTTTGTGAGACTATTTTATTCTATAACTTATCTCTAGGGGTTATTATAGTGAGAAAATAATTTTTCATATATGTGACGTTACTAGGGATCATGTCTTCTAGAACTATCTCCCCTCTATTTATATTAGTATAATGAATGGGAGTGGAAAATTTTCTAAAGGTGACCTTATAAATTCATAATTCATCATTGAATGTTACACTATTAACCACCATTGAATAAATCTACATCATATCCCTTATTTCCTTTTCTATGATGTCAAATTATTTGGAATTACCATCTCCCTCATTTAGATTTCTCATATGAAATTGTTCATTAAGGATTATACTATAAGTCATAGAAATATAACAAAATTTAGTATGTATAAAATCCTGTTAATTAGCTGTAATATAAAACATAATAGATCTAGATTTATCTGCCTAGAGTTCCTTTTTTGTTTTCCTAATTTCCTTCTATAGACTAGAGATTTTTTTTGTTTACCAACACCTTAACAAATATTTAACAACCTTATGTATTGAACAAACTCTTTGATATATACTAACTCACAATATTGGTTGATTATTTATGGGTAATAATGTATCTATAACCTTTAAAACTGAGTTAAGTTTAATAGAATATTAATGAAAATTTATTCCTTCTTCCTAACATGTAAATGATTATCCATAATATAGAGTGGGATGAATGTTAAATAGGAACTTCCAAGAAATAATAAGAGATTATAAATTCATTTCTATTTTGTGGGACATAATATCTATCAATATTGAAATATTTTCTTCCATTAATAGATCACAATGTATAGGTGTATTCAGCCCCCTATAGATCAATTTTAGAGAAAATATTCTCATGAATGATCATTTTAATATTATGGGATACATCACTTATAACATTTGAAACCCTTTTCTCAATGGGGATAAAGAGAGTAGTTAAATAACCCTAAGAAATTTGGTTAAAAAAAATTCAGGGATCAATGGTTAAAATATTCTATAAGAATATTTTCCTTCTCGGGAAAAAGTGGTTATCATTGATTTGTGGGGCCATAAGTTGATATCTATCCATGTATAAAATTTTAGGGTATTTTTTGATGTTTTTTCTTGTATAAATGTATATTTCATTCCATTCACTAATGAGACTAGTATTTTTAAACTACATTAATCCTGATATTGTAATTAGTTAAATGGTACCTTATAGAAGTCCAATTGATAAATTTAAACTTTTAAAATTGAACCATTGTGTAAGGAAAGAACCATAAACATTAAATAATAATGAGTTTAAAGATATGGATTCATTTTATTGAAATTAATGATCTTTTTAGGTTTTATGTTTTAGAGAATTATTTTGTTACAATTATATAAAAAACACATATTTTTCAAGGAAAAACGTTCAAATTGGTATACATTCTCTGATAATATTAAACTTTTCAAATGAAACAAATTTTATTTTCCTGAAAAACCATTAAGACATTAATCTTTACTTATCGTCTTCTGTTTACCCATCCTTAACCGCTATAAAAAATATTTTAAAATATGGAATGGGAACAAAATGATCATTAAGGTATATATAAATAAAAAATGAATACATTACTCCATTTTCAATCTATGTGATCCTAAAAGTGATTCCTTTAATCATTGAGCTTAATGTAATCAAGTTTAATGAACAACGTTTTTAATAAAACACATTATATAATAAATAAGTGAAATATAAAAAATAGAAGGATTTCTGAGAAAACATGAGAACCCATGAAATTTTTTTCCAAAGAATATTCCTTTTTATCCAAAAGGATTATAATCATTTATTAATGAAAAATACTATCTTAGCTTTTGAAATTTAACAATTTCCATAAAAAAACATATGCAAGTATTGAAAACTCATGTATGTACCTTGGGACATCATCTACATAGAAACCTCAAAAGAACCCTAACACTTGAAAAAAATATGTTTAACTTCTAACATAATTATCTAGATAATGTAATCATTACCCAATGGATTAGAGCTTTATAATAGGTCTCATCTATCTTATCAATAGTTATAATTGGGATCAATCCATCATATCATGATCTACAATGAGTGGCATCCCATTGTATAAAATATATCATCTATACCCATTATTATTAAATTTTTATAAGTATAAAATAATGAATAAAAAAATTTAGTTCCGAACTATTTGATCATAAAACCCATCAAAAACTCTTTCGAAAACATATGAAAAATGTTTTGTTGATATTGAAACATCTCATTGTTTTCAAAAACATTCAAAACTAAATTACCTATATGTAATGGAAAAGTGGTTTTTATTTTTAAAATCATGAATATATTTAAATAAATCTATAAAAAATAATGGAAATTATTATGATAAATTATTATTTTCATAGTATACATTAATATAGAACATTCTTTTTATAAATTTTAAAGAAATTCCAAACATTCAATATATAAGTACATATAAAGAATCATTTTTATAACTAGTTAATGAATGTAAAAGAAGAAATTATAATGTTCTATATAATTAATTTATTTCTATATAAAACCCAATATAAAATAATTTTAAGAATAAATACAAGGAGGAAAAATATTTTGAAATTAAATATTGAAAACATTTAAAAATAGGTTTTTTGTTAATGTGTACCGTCTGAAAAAACCTAAAAGGACCCATTTTAAATGAAATATAAAGTAAGTTAGTTTTTGTAAAAATTGATCTTTGTTATCCAATTTATAATAAATAATAATTTTCATGGACCATTTATTATTACATGGAAATAAATGTGAAATATTTTGAAAACAAATGTTTAAAACATTTTAATATATATTTTTAGTTAATTTGTATTGTACATAAAACCTTAATAATTTTTATTTTGAAAATTTATTAATGAAATTAAAATAATCAAAAATTTATATTTATCATCTATTTGGGCATAAATTATTTTATTCTTGAAATATTTAGAAGAACAAGGTAATAGAAGAAATGATTTAGAAAATAAATCTTCAAAACATTTAAAATGATGTTTTTATTCAAATGAGTCCCTTGCATTGAGTTTGAATCAGAAAGTACATTATTTGTCTTCAAAAATTATATAATTATGTTAATTATTTACGTACTTCATAAATTTTTAAGGATTTATTATTATTTTAATCATGTTATAATCAATTAAATAATTAATTGAGTTCATGTTGGATGCTTTGATGATATTATGATCACATTTCAAAAATTTGTTTGGTAGGTTGAATACTATAAAAGATTTATTCATTAGATAAAATCTAGAATATTAATCATGAAATAATTATCAAAATTTACATAATTTGTAAATTTAAATCAACTATGATAGATGTTTATGTAAAAATAAATATATTACAATCATGAAGATATTATGTTATACATATTTATGAGTAACATTTCCATTTTTAGTGATCTTCATAGAAAGAAGGTATGTATTAAATTATCTCTAATTAATTATTATCATATCATAAATAAAATATTATTTCCTTAAATATACATATATATATCATCCATGTAATGTGGTGATAATAAATTAATTAGATCACATCTTAGTGGTGGTATTCCATACATATTCACGAACGATGTAATCATTTTAGGGTGAGTGGAAAAATAACGAAGTAAAAGATATATTATATTTTTTTAATGATACATATTTCATGAATATAATATATATATATATATATATATAATAAATTGTGGATTATTACCAACTGTTTGAGGATGTGATGGAAAAAGAATCACATCAGTTTAAAATGCGGTATTCGGCATGTACACACAGACAATGGTTTTTTCATCATTATATGGAATATGAGATGTATATATGTTATTAAATTATGTTATAAAATATCATTATATGGTATATTCTTGTTTAATTATTTGATCCTATTTTAATAATATTTTAAAATGTTAAAAAAACAAAAAAAACTCTTGGTTAAGAACTATACCACTTCTTCGGAAAACCTCTAAATGTTTACACCAAAAGCATTTGGGGGTTAATTTTATAAAAAATACCTCTAGTAAATTTGGAGGTACTTTACAAAATACATTTGGGTAGGTATTTTCTGAACCAAAATTATAATTATGTTTTAATAAACGAGGTTAAGTGGTTCTATTTTATAAGAGAGGGTGAACTCTTTGAATTTCCTAATGATTGAAATATATAAAAATTAGTTTTCATATTCAAATGGATAAAAATTTATAATATTTTATGATTATATGAGACTGATTCTATTTAATATTATCAAATAAAATTTTTTCATGTGTAGATGATTTTATATACCTTATAATTTTGTTTAAACCTCTTTTATCCCTTTTTGGACATAACCACAAAAATAAGTGTTTTTACTCTATAGGGGTCAAGAAACATCCAATAAATGGGAAAATGTATCCAAAATGGACCATGGATGAAATAACTGACCATTTAGAATTATCTTTAATGATATAATTTTCAGTGATTTTAAACCAATTAATAAAAAATTATTTATAATAAGGTTTCATTTATATCGATTTTCACACTGTTGATTTAATTTGACATTAAAAACAGCAATACAAGGATGGAATTCAAATTTATACCTTTAAATAATACATAAAATGTTTTACTTATCAAAATAATTCAGATAACTCAACAATATATTCAATTTATTTTAATTTTATCATTGTTACCAACATTTATTTTATATTTTTAATTAAATATTTAATATGTTGCAGTTACGTAATAATTTATGGAAATTGAATAATCGGTAAAAATTTTAATTAAATTATCATCCTGAAAATAAATTCACTATTCTCAAAATATCCATTTATAATCCTTAAAAAATTTCTAATGTAACTTTGTGTGAACACATCAGATATTATAAATAGTAAAAGAGCAATGTTTTCTCCATTTCATTACAAAAATTAATATAATGTTCATAATAAGGTAAATAAAAAATGGTTAAATATTAGAATCTTCGATTATCATGGATGATATTTCCTCATTCAATAAAAATAAGTCAAGTGTTGGGGTTACTTTTTATTTATTTTAAAATTTTTTTTACCCTTAATCAACCAATTTAAGTTTACTATGGTAACATATATTTATATTTTACAATTCACTCTGACCAAATATTACGATTGGAACAATAAATAATATAAACTATTCTTATTTAAAATATGGAATCAATAAATCAAAATTTATTCCACATATTTTGAAGAAATTATTTTTATTATTATCTCACAAAGTATGATGAGAAGCCGTTTTTTTTTGGAAAATAAAATTTTCATGCGACAAATGATCTTTTATCAACTGCATGAGTATATGTCTCCATTTTAGGGTTTTAAATATATAAAAATAGATATATAATCACTAAATTTACAATAAATAATTCCATATTTTGGGTTATTTTAATAAAATATAATAGATAAAAAATTTCCTTTTAAAAAATTTATAAAAAATTAAAATTTTAAGAATATAAAAACTTATAAAAAATCCAAAACATTGATGATTCAAATAAATGTAATTATATTAATATAAAAATATATTCATATATCTCCTTAATAAAATATTTCAAATACATTGTTACTTTTAAACAACTTTATTTTACTATGATAATTGACTATATTTAAAATATCTATAATTTTCACTATTCATAAAAAAACAACCATTTCAATAACAAATCCCAAAATTTCATCAATATCTATATTTATAGTAATTACTTCAAATATTAATTTCATTTTATAAATTAAAATTTATACTAAATCAATAAATATATTATAACATTTTCTTATAAAATGTAATAAAAATAATTTTAAGGAGAACACATTTTTTAGTATTAAATGTCATCAATAAAAATTGAGTTCTTATTCCCCATGAATTTATAAAAAAAAATATATTGATTAGGATATTTATATAAATTTAATAAACCATTTAATCATATTTATACATAACAATTTATTAACTAGGTTATGATGGTATAATTAATATTTCATCACTAGTTTAGGCACGTTGATGCATGGAGTAAACACTATTAAACATGGTTTTTTTAATCTCATGATGTTACATTGTACACCCACCCACAATAAGTTAAATCCTTTCAATATGAATTTTTCCTAGTAATTTTTTGTTGGAAATACTAAAATATTATTGTCGAAATTCCACATCAAAAAAGAGATAAAAATTTTGCATTGAATAGTGGGAAATGTAAATATGATGGTCATACCATAACTTGGTTTCCAAATAAGAGAACATTATTATGAGGTGAAAATATTGAAATAGAGAAAAATTTAATGTCCAAAAAATCATTGAGAATGACAGATATCATTGATCAAGATAAAGTGATTTACCGAGAGAAAGATAATAAACACAAAACCATAAACCCTTGAGGTGTGAAATATCCATAGATTTATTAAAAATGAAGGCAATCAGATCAAACTTCTCATTAAAAATAATTTTGTATGATTTGAGTAATTAATTTATCATCCTGATAGAGAACACAGAAAAATTTTAACTTGAAATGTATAATTTTATTATTTTATTAGTTTCTACCACAATCTATTCTTTTCCACCAAATTGTGTGTATTAAATATAATTGTTTTCATTCTAGAATCACTAAAATAAACATCTAATGGATCACATAATTCCAAAAATAGATAACAAAATATTCATCTTTTCTAAATATATTAACCAAAAATGAAATGGTTATCAAATGTTATGATAGTTCCTTAAATGAATATATTCTCATATGAAGAAACCAAAATTAATCACTGAATCCACGAATATATTACCAAACCTTCATCATAGATCATTTGATAAAAAAATACCTATAAAATTCAAAAACTTATTCCCACCCATGTTCAAAGCACCAAAATTATTATGGATTTGACAGCATATTCTTCCAAGACAAATATAACATTTATCTTAAAATAACATCGACCACTCTAAATGTATCATATAATAAATTTATATTCCATGATAATATAATCTAAATAACATGCTAATAATTTCCATAAATAACATGAATCACCATAAAGCCACAATAAATTCATATACCAATAAAAAATTTTATTCAACAATAATTCCTATAAAATCCCATAATGTTCTATTTACATTAATAACAAATGTTACCGAAATATTTAACTTCTACTAAAATAACATTAATCCCATAATCACCGAAACACTTTTCCATACCATATATATATATATATGATAAAATGTACATTCCAAAAATTTATTAATGTATAATTATGTCAATATCATTGACCCAATAAACCCAAATGGTTCTCAAGACCTTTAAATATATGAAATTATAACTTTTCTGAAAATAATACTTTGCGTTGAACCTATGGGTTACATATTAATCAAGGATCATTAAAAACATAATAAATATCTGACATGAGTCTTTACATTTTCATAAAACCACTTCTCAATGGTATTGATTCTATCATATGACTCCAAATTATAAAAATAAAATATACTATAGAATAATCCTTAATTGTGTTATGATTATCAGAATATTTTATATTTTATATAATATCATTGATTAACACATCCTTAATTCAATGTCCTTATTAATCCTTTATCCATGATTTGTGGTATTAATTCCTTAATTATTTATTCCTCCAAACCAAAGATATGAAATATATCAATATGATTCGTAAATATAAACTCAATTTTAATTCATCCATAAAAAATTACAAAAATATTTAATAACTAAAATCAATATATTAGTGTCTCCTTCCAGGATATTGAAATTTCATTCATCTTCCAAAATGATGTCTTATTCACATGAAAAGAAATAGTAAATCCATTTGTGATATTTCCTTTGATAAATATGGTAGATGAGTTGAAATCTATAAATAAAATAAATTTGATACCATGATCCATAGAAATATAAGAGAATAAAAAAGGGTTTATATAAATTAAATAGTTTCTTTCCAGGGATTTTCATGTTCCAAAACATTTAAAAATCATTTTAACAATCATTTCCAGAATAGGGATTATTAAATCATCTTGAAGGGATAAAAAGGTTATGTGAGATCCTTTTCTTTTAATCTTGATAAATCATCTTTAATATATATAAAATAACTTCATGA
Organism: Viscum album; assembly: GCA_963277665.1. NCBI lineage: Eukaryota > Viridiplantae > Streptophyta > Magnoliopsida > Santalales > Viscaceae > Viscum > Viscum album. The sequence goes on from OY728120.1 coordinate 585,703,178, forward strand.
AAAAATAAATGTATTATTGCATGTTAAAATGAAAATTCTCCTTGAGAAGACAATTACCAATGAAATTATCTAATACTTTTACCTTCATATCATTTTTATACAATTTTATTGTCCTTATAAATCTAATATCCCATAATAATAGTATTTATCGTTAACATACTAACTCCTAGGGTAATATGATTCAATAAAATTACGATTTAAAACCAACATAGTAACTCATGATGTTTTATAAATATTATAATTATAATCTTCTAGAAATATCCAATCCCTTGAAGTTATATAAAAAATTTCCCTAAAACCAACAATAAAGACCCAACCAGAAGAATTTCAAAATATTGAGTTTTATGAAAATAATGAATTTTCAAAGATTTTATGATCATTTTTAGTTTTGTAGTTTTAGAGAATTAGGTCCTATGTCTTAAAAAAAACCCATTTTTTAAAAAGTGATCACATAGGATGAGTATCCATTTATACCATAATATACGTCTTTTAAAATGAAACACATTTTATTATAATGTAAAATATTTTTGACATCGGAATTGACTTATTATTTTTCCTTACACATTCTAAATAGTCAAAAAACATTTTACAATATGGAATGAGCACAATAATCTTAGTAAGGGACATTAAAATATATTAAAAGGAAAAATTTTATTCATTTTAAAACCATGAGATCATAAAAAGAGTTTTTTCCATCAAACATCAAGATCAATGAAATAATCTTTACTGCCCAATGTTTTTCAAAAATCACATTATAATAAAACATTATGTCATAATCATAACCATGGGGATACCTTTGAGATAATGATAATTCGTGAAAAATATTTTAAAAAAAACACAACTATTATAGAAATAGTGGCATAATACTTAATTTTTTAAAAATATATTTATATTTCCTTTTTATATAAAAATATTTCCATGAAAACTCATATTAAAGTTAAAAAAAGTCTTGTTTTTACCTTGGGATATCATCCTTAAATAAACTATACTAGAACTATTTCACTATAAAAAACCATACGTTTGACATCCTATATAATTATATAGAGAAAATAATCATTTAATAATGCATTAGAGAGATATAATCGGGCTCAGTGATTATATCATTAGAAATAATAGGGCTCAAACCCTCATATCATGAGCTATAATGGATCTACAATCATAATTTAAGATATATTAGGATCAACCATTATCAGAAATAAAGTCTTATGTCCATATTTCAAATAAAAATTGTAATCATTCCCGTTATCATAATAAAACCTTTGAAAAACTCTTTTGAACCCTTACGAATATTTTCCAAATATTAAAAATACACTTCTCTTTCAAAAAAAATTCACAATTAAAAAATACCAAAAAAAGGGAAAGAGTTCTTTTATTTAAAGAAAAAATGTATTCATTTAATGGAGTCAAAAAAAATAACTATTAGGGAAAATATGCAATTTATTTTTTATAAATTTTAAAAAAGAACATTCCTTTTGTCTTCTATAATTAATGAAACAATATTCTATACAAAGTATGTAAAAAATATTACTTTACAAAACCTTTCAAGAATGAAAAAAGATAAATAATAATGTTATTTATAATGCAGTTGTGTATATAAAGAACTTCCATAAAATAATTTTATGAATATTGATATAGAAGATATTGATTTGGAAAATTAATCTTTAGAATATTTAAAACGAGGGTTTTAGATAAAATATCTCTTATGGAAAATGATAAAAATATTCCCTTTTATGAAATTATAAATACTTTCAATTATATAAAAAAATTTCCATTGGAAACCATTCAGGTGTAAATAAAATTGTTATTTGAAACATTTAGTAAATATTTTTCATGAAAAAGAATTATTTATAATATAAATATTTACAACATTTAAAATGTGGTTTTACATAACATGACACTTATATAAAGCCATAAAATAATCTTTTTAAACCATTATAAAAATTTTAAAATATGGTCAAAATATATTTATCATCAATTAATTCATAATTAATATTTTTCTTGAAACTTTTAGAATAACATGATCATAAAAGAAAAATAATTTGAAAATAAATATTTAATACATTTAAAAGGATTTTTTAGTTTAATATTCCCTTACCCTGAGACTTAATTATAATGTACATTCTTTTTCATCTTTTAGTAATAAAATTTTGTTAATTATTTACATAAATAAAAAACTTTTTATAGTTATATTGTTCTTTTTATCATGTTATAATAAATTACTTAATCCATTAAGTTCATGTCAGACGTTTTGATGATAATCCGATCATATGTACAAAATGATTTCAGTAGGTTAACTATGGTCAAAGCTGTCATTTTTCCATAATCTATAGAATAATTATCATGAAATAATTATCATTTTTCAGAAAATTATATTATTAATACCATCCATGGGAGATGGGTATCAAAAATAATCTACATTATAATCATGAAGACAGTAAGTTGTATGTATACATGAGTAAAGTTTTAATTTATTAGTGACCACTATAGAATGACGGTACAAATTTTTTACCTTTTTTAATTACAACAAAATAATAAATACAATAATTTTTTTAAAATATACTTATATATATATATAATCCATTTTACGTTGTGATGGAAAAAAATCATATCGCTTCTTGGAGATGATAGTCTAAATGTATAGATGAATTATTTTTTCTTATACTAGTGAGTGGAATGATAAGAAAGAAAATGATATATTATATTTTCATAATGGTAAATATATCTTTAATATCATATATATACATTAAATCTATCATTATAACCATCTATGTGATGAAGTTATGTAATAGGAATTACAACGGTTTGTGATGTTATAGTCCATACGTATGCATAAACGATGTTTCATTCATCCATTTAATGGAAGAGAAGACATATATAGGTTATTAAATTAACATAATAAAATAAAAGAATATGGAAAATATTTATGTTATTATTTATTAATGTTTTAAGAATGTTTTATGAGTTTATAAATGTGAAAATATAAATTTCTTTGGTTATGAATTATAACACTTATTCAAAAACCATTAATGGATCACACCAATGGTTTCCTTGGATTTTTTTATTATTAGTCCACAAACTCTAGAGAATGGGTAGGGATGTAGGTAAGGTATTTTTTCTACTATTGGATATTCCAATAGAATTTTTTATGTGTTAATAAAATAGTAGAAGAAGTTCCCAATATAAAGAGAGAGGAGGTGCCCTATTTGAATTTCTTATAGTAATAAGATAATATAAATTAATATTAAAATTGAAATGAATAAAAATTAATAATATCATACGAAGAGATGATATTGACATAAAATAATCTCATCCTAAAAATTTGGGAATTTTTAGGTGATTATTTCACACTTATCATTTTCTTTTAACCCCTTTTAACCCCTTTTGAAAACTATCACTATAATAAGGTTTTCACCCTTTTGGGGCACCACTCCTCTGAATCGAATTTGGAAAATGGGGATGTATAAATCCATAATGGGATGAGAAAGAGAAATAGTATAGTGGTTCTAGAGATTGTGGACCCTAAGGGAAATGGTAAAATCAAATTAAATCAAACTTCTTATACAGAAGAATTCAATCAATCTCTCCCCTAAACAAGGAGGTTTGGATCCAATTCAACCCAAAGAAGACTAAAATGGTAAACAAAAATACCTCTAATAGAAAACATGAATTAGTATAGTGGTAAAGAAAAAAGTAAATAAGGGTCTATCTAGACACTATGTTTTTCAAATGGGCATGAGACAATCCACCTACTGACTCTAGGGAACATCCACCAGAGATTGAACTGTGAACCGGTTTGTAGTGTTGGGTTGTGGCTAGAAAATTCTATTTTATGGATGGAATTATAAGGATACAATCCAAGAAGGGGATGGTTTGTAGTGTGGGAACATGGATGAGTTATAATATGATATGGATTCAAATATTGTTACATGGTCCACTTAATGTTAGGAAGTGGATCCAGAAGATGTTTTTCATCAGTCCTCTCATAGGAAGGGAAAGAAGACCCTTATAGACTCCAAGGGTTTCATCGTGCATGTGATGAGGGTGAGGCCACATAAAGACTACCCTAATTTACCTAGACCTCAAATTACAAAATCTACATGTAATGTAACAATCATGAAAAATAAACCTCTCATTACTCTTGAAACATCTCCAAAAAGTGGAATGGAAAATGACTTACTACAAGGCTAGGAAGATTCTAATCATAATATAAAGCCACTTTTTAGGGAAAAGAAGGGTATAGGGATAGTGAAAGCTCATCTCCACATCAAGAAAATGTGTTCTGAGGGGAAATGTAACCCTTTCACTCCATCATTTCCTCTGAAACATGGCTCATAGGCTCAATAGACTAAGAAAAAAAAATCAATAATCAATCCCCCTATAACTAGCTTCTTTAGAGGCCATGGTGGAGAAGGAAAAATAGGCATTAGTGACCCTTGATGTTATGGAACCGAGTCCCTACTCATTTCAGTCACACTTTTCTATAAAAATGAAGAATCATATTATTACTAATGATATGTCTTGGAAATATAATTAGGCTCCCATGGGTCAAATACAATTTTTTTCTTAAGTGGTGCTAGGATTTATGAATGTGTAGGTATTTATGAAATTTTTCTTCTTTTTTCTAGTTTTTTTTCATTTCAATAGATTGTTTTGGTTGTTTCATATTACATAATGGTTATCTTGTATGGTTCCCAATACCCCTCAAAGTGGGTTATTAAAAATTAAACAAATATATTTGGCGTTAATTTTAAATAATTTAATGTAACATTATATTTTATAAACTATAATTAATGTCAATTTCTGTAGTACTCATTTAATTTAACTTTTAAAACACAAATACAATGATATAATTATAATATATCTACCCATAACACTTATCTAACAAGATAAATGTCTCCAAAAAATTCATTGAAAACAACAATTCATTAAATTTATATTACATTTAATATTTTTAAAATAATTTAATTTATTTACCTATAATTTAAATAATTATTTTGTCGGGGTAGGGTATGTATTTAAATTAAATATATAGTTACATAATTTTATTTTAAAAAGTCGTGAAAAAAATTTCATTATTATAAATATAACTATTCTATTATTCAAAATTTCTATTTTCCCTTTGTGAAAACATACGATATTTTTGGAAGTCAGAGATTCACATTTCATCATTTACAAAAATTATTATAAAGGTCACAATCAGGGAAATATTGAAACAATGGTTCATATATTACAAACATTGATGGTTTTGGATGAAATTAAATCATATAATAAAATTAATTCAAGTGTTCTGGTTACATTTTAGACCTTATAATTTTTTTAACCCTTAATTAACCCATTTTACATTTAACATGGTAAACAATATTTATTATTTTTAATTTTTATAATGATGAAAAATTAATTTGAATTTATTGAATAATATTAATTATGCTGATTCCAAATATTGAATAAATTCTACCAAATAATTCTCCACAAATTTAATAAATCTATTTTATAATTATGTCACAAACTGCAACGAAAAATGGTTTCTCAAAGAAAATGAGTTTTTAAGAAATCCATTTATTATATTAACACTACGTATATTAATCATAGTAATATTAATTTAAATTAATAAAAATAGATATACAATATATAAATTTTAATTAAATATTTATTTTTAGGGTTTTTTTAATAAAATTGATAAACTTTTTTCACTTCTAAATAGTGTTAAAAAAATCTTTTTATACCAAATTATACATATACCAAAATCATGAATATTGTTGTATAAAATGAAATTTATTTATATTATTATAAATAAAATAGTTTATATATAACATTAATAAAAAATTTAAAATATAAAGGGAATTTAAATTACATAATAATATGAAAAGAATTATTAGTATTTAAAAAATCGATAATTTTCACTATTCACTAAAAAGGCAATCATTTCAAAAAAATTCCAAAAAATCACGCAAAACTAATATTTATATAAGATTTTAAAAATTAATTTAAATATACCAAATATTCTTTCAAAAATTTCATAAAATTAATTGTAATATTTTTTTCACAAAAAATCATAATTGTTTTTGAGAAAAATATTTTTTCAAGATAACATATTTTTTCCAGAAAAAATATGTCTTCAATAAAAATTGATAAATTATTTCCGGATAATTTATCAATAAATTTATATTGAGTAGGAAATATAAATATATATTTCATAAATCAATTAATATTATTCACATCCTCTAATTTAATGGCAAGGTTATAATGGTAATTACAGTATTTCCTGGTTCATTTAGGATAGATGATGCCTATTGTATACGCGATAGAGCGTAGTTTTCATTTTAAAAAATTTTGGTGAAACAAGATGTCTTTTAAAGTCCATTGATAGTGGTATGTACCAATTAATAATGTTTTTTAGGTTTAATTAAAGTATCAGTGTTGAGTATCACTTTATAATTATAGAAAAAATAATTATTTTGAAGAGGGTATGCCTTGAGTTTTGTCCCAAATGGGATAACCCAACATAGAATTATGATTAATACTAATGTTTAATTAATATTAAATCTTCACTAGTTTTACATTTTTTTCTTCTTCAGTATCAACCTCATCAAACTTTCTAGAGCCCTTTTTGTAGTCCACATTTAGTAAGCTAAATGAATTTTCTGTGCACAGCCTAGTCGGTTCCACAATACAGGACTACCTCTGAGAACCATTACCTAAAATAAAATTTTAAAGGTGGGTTTCAAAGTGTATGAGAGGGTATGAAATTAATATGTCCAAAAATAATAGCAATAGTAATAATAATAATTTATTTTGATAATATTGATGTGTGACTTAGAAATCGAACTCATAATTCCCAAAAATTTATTGAAACAAAATAGAGTACTATAATTACATATGGTGAAATGATCTTGTACCAACAAAATATTAACTGATAGTGATAAAAAATAAAATAGAACAAACCCAAAAAGAGATGTCATTGAAACATGAATCTGGAAACACACATAAACACCTGCAAGTTTTTCCATGATCATCATATCCTCATCAGGCCTATCCATTCTTATTTAGTCCATATAGTTTCTCCGAAATATTGAAGTATCCCCCAAAAAAAATAGTGAAAAATTATCCAAAATCTTTAAAATGTAATCCATGAATCACTTCAATCTAATCATCAAAATATGTAGTAATATAAACATTAAAAAGTAAATGATTTCAATAAAATGTCTTGTTGTTGTTCCAGATCAACCATCACCTTAAGGACCATCTTTAAAACGAATCAAGATCTACTATCAACATTCATATTTCCATAACCTCAAAGAATATGAATCACAACACGTTTCTGTATAAGAAAACAAAACTTAAAAATTACAACAATTAATCCAAAAAACATCCATAATAAGAAAAATAAAAACATACTGAACAATGATATCCATAAGGGGTTAGCAACACCAAGTTAAAGGAATTACATGTCAAAATGTGAAGCATAGTAGCATTCCAAATAAATATAAATACTCATCGTGAAGATACAGATAAAAATAATCATATATTGAAAAATAAATTATATGAGAAGATGTAAGAGACATGATTCCAGAAATCCACATAAACTTTTATCATATAATTCATGGTGAGGTCCAAGTAAAAGTAAGTACAAAATCACACTACCTCACTAGTAACAGTGAAAAAAATCCTAAAAATCATCAAAATAACCTGAAATCTAAAAATCATCTTCAATTAGAAAACACAATGAAACTATACAAGAAAAAGGAAAAAGGGGAAATAGTAGGAACAAATTCAATCTGATCTAATATATTTCTAACAAAACCAAAACATAAGTCAATATATTCTTGAAAAAACTAAAAAAAACCAAACTAAAAAAAAGCACATCAATGTGATAATTTCCAAATGTTCCTCTAAGCCATATAAAACATCGACACAATGTTAGGGAAAAAAACTCTCATGTTGATAAGGCACAACTTGTGGAAAAATTAAAAAAAATCAAAGAACCTAATGAAGATCCTACAAAGTGGATTCCCATCAAGGGAAAACCATTAAACAAAATAACACTAGATACACTATAGTTATTTCCTGTTTATAATCATCTCTAAAAGGTCACTGGTTATTTAAATCTGGGAATTTATGGGCCTCAAGTAAAGAATAATACCATAAAGGAAAAAAAATAAATAGGGAAAAAAGTAGATAAAAGATAAGAAATTGGAGTAACAAAACAGAATCTTTTCCATGGAATGTATTTGAAATGAAAATTTGATGTTTTATTAAATTCATCCACTATATTAATTAACATTGTCTTTTTGATTTGCAGTTAGGTATCCATGGAAATTTCGACATTCCAATTTATTTCAAAAACAATATAATCTTAAATGTAAATCCAATATTCTATCTCATTAGTCATGTCGTGATTATGCAGATAAGAATCCCTCACATGAGGGTTATCTACATCAATATTTCTAAAGTCTCACAAATTATTTTCTACATGTTATGCCAAAATATGTAAAAAATCCACCAACTATAGTGGTATAATATATTTTTCCTTCATATAGTACTCAAATTATCCCTTAACAAATGTTATATCAAGGCCAGAATAGTCTCTATGTATTAGGTCTTTTATGGGATTTGGAGTAATCAGACCATCTGAATCAATTATTGGGGTTTTACCCTTCATATCATATGAGTAAAAGAATGGTTCTTAAATTTTACATGATTACATATGACAATACAATAAGGATTCACAAGATTCAGAGTGGACATATTTGTCCTCATAATTAAAGGATTGAAGATCATCTATGATTGCCTTAGTTTTTTTTTGTTTATTCCAATTCTCTTTATCCTTATTAAACTACTAAGTATTAAGAGAACAAATCTACTAAATTTTTGAGATCTTTAGTGGGGGGATAAGGATTAGAGTATTAAATTGGGTTCTGATTAATATCCTTAATAACAATATCCCATGAATGTAATGAGGGACCAATATCCATCCCCATGTAGTATCCTTTTTTAAACAGAAATTGAATTGGTTTGTGTGAGGGGAGGTGCATCAAATCTCCTTCTTCCATATTTCATTTAAGGATCTACAATTTTATAAATACTAGTATAATAATCATGAATATTTTCAAATAAAACCACTTATAAGAAACTACTGTCTCAATTTTTTGTCAAAATGATAGTTTGTATAGATTTTAAAATTTTGATTTCTGCACATATTCTAGAAACATAAGGTTTAGAAAGGTTTTTTCTCATTCTATATTCACCAATAGTGTAAGATAAGAATCATTATGCTGAATAAAAATATTTAATGATATAATATATAATTCCCTCTATAAATATAGTAATTCCTCAATTTTTATAGTTTTCATTTTTGTAATATATTCATCTTTTACTAAGTATACCTTAACATTTACAATAATATCATTCTAATTAGTTAAATAATCAAACTCATTGTTAGTTTCACCAACCAAACATTAAGTAATTTCTATGCTTATAATTTTTAATCCAAATACTCATGTAAAGTAAAATAACTTTATTGACCAAAAATAATGAAAAATAAGAAACCCATAGGCTACAATATATTATGATCATCATCTCCTCATACAATATTTTCCTTTATAAGTGGCAGAATAACCAGTTATAAAATAGGATCTAGTTGTAATATTATAATAAACTCTATTGGAGTTTGGTTGTTTGGATTTTAATCTCAACCTTTATTTATAGTTTAAAACTCCAAATATAAATTAAATTCTGAATTAAAGACCAACTTATTAGATACATCACTCCACTTTTAGTGATTCTTGATCTATTTTGATTTATGAAGCAATATCTATATATATATGAATTGAATATCTCTTTATATTATGATGTAATTTATAAAACCCAAGAATCAATAATAGATTGTATAAATATTATATTCATGAAAATATATGATAATTCACATTCTAAAATTTCATGGGAAGAAAATTATAATTTAATAAGATGGCTAACGATTTGGAATATACTATGTTAAAATAATCATATAATGAATTTTTGAAATTTTACCCTTGAAATAAGATTTTATGACCAATTGAAAATGTGGTATTTAAATTACAATAAGTTTATTTATAGTAATTTTTTATAATATATATTTATATATACATTACCATGTATATATTTTACTTTAAAATAAATAAAGGCTATAATATTTAGAGGTAATGAAAATATTTTTTGTAGAAAATTGTTTTTAACTGAATAATGTTTTCAGTTTTTATTAATTAAACAATTACCTAATAATGAATTATATAAATTTATTTATTTATTATTTATTTAAATTTAGGATTTAATATTTATATAATTGTGATTACTATCCATATAGTTAATTTAAGATCATCTTAATCTTGAAAAATATATTCTCATGAAATTCTATTTTTGTCACATTTTATAGGTTCACTATTATGTTTATTTTTGACACATAATGGAATGAAATTTGAAAAAAAGGGTTACCTATTTTTAATAACAATTTCCATATTTTTTAATGATCTCACTTTCATTTTAGGATATTATATATAGTAAAAATGGTATAAACTAGTTACAACAAATAAGGTAAAAATGGTTTTAGTAGGTGTTAATTCAATGTGTTGAGAGTCAAAAAAACTTAAATTTTTATTTATATCTAATTGGTTGTATGTATTTATAACATTATGATATTATTATTGAAATTTAATTATTTCTCACTTATTAGTATTAAATTATTTTAAAAAATAATTGGTCATTCCTCTCCCTCGTAAATATAATGAGACCGCCTCTATTATCCTATCCAGATCTAAAGAGAATATTAACTCATTGAATAAATACATATATTCCTAAAATATTTACTGGAGGTATTAATTTAGTAATAAATCAAAACTTATTGGTGTTAATGTTTAAAATAATGTAGGTTTTTTGATGAAGAGGAATAGCTTTTAACGAAATGCAATATTTTTATTTCTTATTTTACCTATTTAAAAACTATTCCATACATTGTGATATAATAAAATAAGTATCTTCCAAATAAAAAATATTATTCTATTTTTATTACCATTAATAAATATATATTTTCATTTTAATGAGAAATTCATCATGAATGTGTTAAATTGCCTACTGCCACACAAACTATTAAAATTCATTTTTGATTTATTAATCACATGGAAGATGTATGTAAGATCATTTATATAAAAACATTATATTAATGATTTAATTTTCCTAATATAATCTTAAAATAATTCTTACCTCTTTTCCCTCATATTCATTGGAAAATAACAACCTCAATTGAGCTTATATGTGGACTACGACCTCCACAAAGTGATGTTATTTTTTTCATTATGATATTACATAGAAGATTATAAAAATTTATATAATAAATAAATATAATTTTCATATCATGTATATCATTCAATATTTCATGAAACTATAACTCATGAATAAGACCAAGAACATCTATGATGAAACATGCCTAAGAAAACTAAGTAGTTGACACCCCAAATAATGATAATAATGAATGATTATTAAAAAATGGGTGATAAGATGTTATAAGTGGAAAATATACCATATTATAAAATTTAATATGATTTTGAGATATACATATAATAAATATAAATTTATTATATATCAGTTAAAATAATTTTTAACTAAGTGGAATCTTGTAGTAAGGTATTTCATCACAATTTCCACTCTATTGAGAAAAAATTAGTAGTTTGAAGCTATTTTATTTTATGTGGTGTATATACATCCAAATTCATGTATATGAAATGATTATATATTTATTAATGGTAATTGAAGATTAATTTTATGTTTACTATATCAAGTGGTTTCATTTTAAAAGTTCTCAAAGAGGTATGTATTTATATTAAAAGATCATTTTTTGGGGATTTGTTATATTTTCATTGATAGAATACTGTAATCAATACATAATAAAAACAATATAATTTCTTATTATATATATATATAATGTTCCCATGTTTTTTAAATTGTTATTCTATTTTTAACTTGAATTAAGAACCTACATGTATAAAATAAAAGTGGATATTATTTTTATTTTTGATCAGTTATATTTGTATTCCATATCCACATGTTTAAAAAATATATTTTTAAAAAGTATATTTTATTTAGTAAAATGACATATTAAGGTCAATTAATGTTATTATTTCCCAATTACATGGTTTTATAGGAAATAATCTATTAATTTTTATTTTTTTTACTTTCATTACAAAAATTAAAATGGAATGTTTATTTTTTGATGAATACGGTGTTAATAGATTTTCCTAATTCAATAAGCATTTTATGTAATTTCAATTATTCTAAAAGTTTACCATGGTTTTATAAATAAATATATTTGATGAAAATTAGTTGTAATTGTTTTATTTTATTTTATTTTATTCTAAAATATACAAAAGTTTATTACAAAACCTATATTGTTGATGAATCCATGGTTACAATTTATCTCTTTTTTATTTTATGGTAATTATCATTATTATGAGGCATTCACTTTATTATGATAATTTTATTTGGAAATTAGATTTCTCTTCAATGTACATATTCTATATATCATAGATATGATTATTTCCTAAACCATATAAAATGTATATATATATATATTACTATGAATTTTATTTGATTGATTAGGGAAACCTTCTTATTCAATATTATTTACACAATAAAATTATTTTCTGATAGGGGATATTGTTTATGAATTAAGTTAATCAATAAATATATGAAGAAAAAATTAGACATGAAATGACCGGTGGGGATCATAATATATTGACCCTTGATGCATCGATAGGACTAATTAGATAATCTAGTTAGATAGCCATATTAAATAATTTTTTGTTTTATACCTACCCGATGACTTAAACGATCTTGGAATACGTATTTTTTGGTAAGTTATAATTATGTGTGAGATTATAAAATTAATCATTATGAATTTCCTTCATTGAAAATTCATTAATTATTCTCCAGGAGATTGTTTCATTGATATTATCCATGGATTAATTTTGTTATTGAGTTATTTATTGAATACACATTTTTTTAGTTAATTTCTATTCCATATTGATTATGAGTCATTTTTTAATGATACATTTTACTGTATGAAAACCATAATAAGAATTTTATTACAACCTTATTTTTTTCCTTTTCCCTTGGAAATCAATACAAGATCAATTAATGAATTCAAATATTTTATAATATTTACTTTTACTATGTTTTATATTTATTTATAATGTAAAATTCCAATCATGTATGTATCTGGTCCTTTAAGACTGTGAAATTGATTTATCATAGCAGATGTGATCCCCTATATTTTATGAAAATGTAATAAGTATCCATCATATCGAGGTTACTATAGTTTTTTTTATTATAATTATTATCAAATCAAGTTTAGTTGAACCATTGAAAACTATATTTAGGAAAACTTATATAATTGAACATTTATTTATAAAGAACATTGAGGATATATCTATTCATAATATCATAGTATATATTTTTGGTAAGTCAGATATAATTTTTTTTATAGAATTATATAACTATATATATAATTTTATTTTATGTGATTTAGGAATATACATACATAGGGGTGATAACCTCAAAATGTGATGGTTGAGTATATCTCATCCATCATTCTGTTTCATGGTGAATGAGACCTTATTGCATGCCTAGTTTGACAGTCCTGGTGATATTATTTGGTAAATTAAAATTTTCATTACAAAAATTTATGAAATATTTTAATTTATAATTTTGATTTTATTATATCCCCAAATAAACCGAGTTTATGATTTTGAGATTTTCTATACATAAAATTTCAATTCATGTTATGCATAACACAAATTATACACAATTATTTTATATTGATATTTATATGTGATAATCTATTTTATTCCATTGTATAGAATTTTTTATGGAATAATGAATGTTAGTATTACTTGTGGCCTATGTATAAATTTCATTTTTCAGAAATCTGGTACAAATTATGTTAGAGATTAGGAAACCATAGTCATATTTGGCCATTTTCCCAATGCCATTATTAATAACCTTGAACGTATGGAGGAACATGATGTTTAATAACATGATACACATATATTAGACTATTTTATGTTATAGAAACATACTTATTTTAGTGTAACTACAAATCCAATGGTAGTTAATAAATATATTAATTCCCTTTAAAATACATTTTTGGCCTAATTATAAAATGAAATGGAAAATTTTATATATTTATTGTATTTTCATAATGGAAACGTCGATCAATGGTGGGTGTATATTTATAATAATATAACAAAATAATAAATATATCATATATAATGTTGATATTTCAAAGTAACATTCTTCAAAAAATATTTCCTTCTTGGTAAATGAATAGAAATAAAGATTATGTTCCCCATCTTAAAGAAAAAGTATGAAGATAGTGTTGTAGCATATAAGGATAATTTTAAAAGACATGATAAACATGTCTTGGATTTCATACATAATATAGAAATAATGATTTAATAATATATTTGTTTCTATATAATTAATATTCTATGGAAATAAATATAATAAGTGATTGAAAGAGAATAATGAAAAAGGGAACACATCCAATAAGAATAGGTGAATTATGAATCTTGTCATTTGAAAATTGAGGAAAGAAAAATTATATAAAATGATTATAGTGGGATGGGGGTTTGTTACAAGTGTGGAGATATTGTTTTTTTAGGAAATTAATGTAGTAGGAAGAAATAATAAATTATTATAAAGTGATTCAACTGTAAAAAATTGGGGGATTTTTCAAATAAATGTTTCCAATGTCAAGGAAATCTACCACAAAGAGGCCACGGAGAGAAAGATATTATTATGCGATGAATACAGTTAAGGATAAAATTATTAATAATGTGGTGGTGTGTAATTTAATCACAGCAAAAAATTTAGGATTATTTATTTGAATTTGGATCGTTAAACAATTTTATTTCGTCACTATTTTCCATGAAAATAAAATATATCACTAGCACCTTATGAAGGGAGTTTCCAATTTAGACACCAAGTGGATATCTTTCCATTATAGGGATGTGTGGGTAAGATCCCATTATGACACATATATTTAATATATTTATATACATGATTATTATACATATGGATGATTTTCATATATTCAATAGAATGGTCTAGCAATCAAAATTTGATCAAAAAATTCCTTACAATAGAAGTAAATTATAATTTATAATAATGATATGGAATTTATTATCATTAGAGAGGAGAGATCACCATCTAGATCATGTCTTGATCAACCACATATAGGTTTTATAAAAGATATTCCAGGAAATGAATATGAAAATAAAATCTATTGATGGGAACGGTAATCTTTAAATTTAAGTTATATCTGTGGTAAATGAATAAATTGATGATTTTCCATGTGAATTATATAGATATCCAATATGTAATGAAGTTGAGTTTTCTATTTATTTATCCTCAAACAAATACATAAATAAAAGACTATATATATAATTTCTATAGTCAGATTAGAATAATTAAAGAAAAAACTACATTAATTTGTTGGTACGAGATTTATATACCCTAGTGTTTTTTTGTTGAGGAGGTAATGTTATTTTTATTAATAAGAATGATATATTTAAGAGGTTATATATTTGTTATATATAAATAATTTTTTTTATTATTAATAAAAATAACATTACCTCATCAACTTCATTATCTATGTAATTTGTTGGTACGAGATTTATATACCCTAGTGTTTTATGTTGAGGGTGTAATGTTATTTTTACTAATAAGAATGATATATTTAAGAGGATATACATTTATTATATATAAATAATTTATATTATTATAAATAAAATGTATTATCATACACATATTGATGACTTATTCAATCAACATCTAGGAGTTGATCTTTTTTCAATGATTTTCCTTCATTCTGTGTATATTAAATTTCATGTAAAGAATAAATATATTCTTAATAGAACATTTTGTATAAGGTATGTAAATTATGATTTTACAAAAATTCCATCTGGATTAACTAATTCATAATATATTTTGTTCATCTAATATATTTAGTATTAAAGGAATGTCTTGATTTTTATTCATTTATTGATAATATATTTGTGCATGAAAAAATATATGTGGACTATTATAATAACATACCTTTAATTATTAATACTTTTATAGGAAAAGTGTTATATAGGAAATTTAGAAATTTTTGAATTCTATATTTTTAATGTTTCTTTCCCTATTCATAATCTCTCTAAGGAAGGAATATTAGTTGATTATTCGAAGACAAATTTAGTAAATGAATAGCCTACCCCAATGAACATAATTGTGGTACATATTTTCCAGGGTTTGGATGGATTATACCATTGATTTTTCTAAAACAAAATAAATATTTTATAACCCTTCAACTAATATTATATGTAAAGAGGTAATGTTTATATGAAAAAGGGAATGTGGAGAATAATTGGAATAATTTAATAGGCAATTGGTTAATTATCCTATATTTATTCTACCATTGGGAAATGATATATTTGTGACATATAATGATTCATCGAAGAACATACATGGTTATGTCACTATGTAGAACTAAAAAGTTATTTCATACTCATCATGGTAGTTAAAAGATCTTTAATAGAGCTATCCAACCCGTGATACTTATTTGGAATCCAAAATATTTGCATTTAATATTTGGATACATTATCATTATGTATAAATATATGACATATAAACATATTACATGAGCCTAAAATACATTTTTTCAAAGAATGAAATCAATATGAGGAAATGGTAAAGGCTTGAGATATAAAAGGATTATGATTTCTTAATAGAGTACCACCAAGTGATGGAAAATAAGGTATAAGATTCATTGAGTGTGAAATATATTCGTGTTCAAACCAAAATGAAAATTTATATGGATCATATGTTAATGTATATAGTAAAGAGGAATATAGACATTTTTATTTAAGGAAGAACATCACAACTTTTTTAAATGATTTACAAACCATCATTATTAGAAATTAAAAAATGTTATCATCCTTATGATAATAAATTTCAAAAGAAAAATAAATATTTGAATGATGTGAAATTGGAGAATATATTTTATCAAGAATATGTTTATAAATTGTGAAAGATGTTATGTGTTACATATATATGAGAGATTAAAAATACATTATTTAATGATGATGATATGTATAATTTTAATATCCACAAAGTAGCACTATGTTGTATATGGATCTAAAGGATCATTTATGATGGGATAATATAAAGCCAAAAAACATTGAGTATGTAACAAGTTACTAAGTCTATCAATAGGTGAAGGATGAGAGAAAAAAATACCAGAGGATCTATCCAATATCTAAATATTTTTATGTGGAAATGGTTTGACATTACAAGGGAAATTTTCATTATATTTACAATGACTCTAATAAATATATATTCCATATGAGTTATTACTTATTACCTTATTAATTTATCACATTTCTTCAATATAATTGAATATTTAACTTTTGAATTCCTTGCATGACTATATATTAATGATTTGTTCTAATTCATAGTAATACTCATTCAATTGTGCTTAATAATGATCTATTATTTACATTGATATTATGGAAAATTCATTATAAAGATATGGATACTGAGTTTTTTTGGGTACTGCATATCATTGTGAAACTGATTGGTAGTCTAAATTGACAATTTAATCATTAGAAGACGCGTTGAGGTCACACTAACATGATATTAAATGTATGTGACTTTAGTGATTACCAGTGGCGAATTTTTCCCATAACAATATTTCTCATTAAAGAATTCAAATATAACTGTATAAATAAATAAATATAAATAGATTTTATAATCTAACTTGTTTGGGATAAAGATAGTGAAAAGAGGACTATCAACCAAAAACTTATTTACAAGACAATAATAGTGGAAAATAATATTCATAACCATATTAAAGAAATTAAAATAATAAAGAAGTTTCATTCCAATATCTAATGGAAATATTACTAATTTCATAATGGATATCATGTATTCTTGAAATTATCTCCATGGAATGATGTTTTAAGGTTCAGTAAGGATGAAAAACTAGCCCTGAGTATATCAAACCATTGTAAATTTTGGAAAGAATTAGAGACATGACTTACCATTTGGAAACTACACCATGCCTCTATAAAGTACATTATACATTATATATATCATTGTTATGGATATATAATCCATACCCAACTTAGGTGATCACCTATGAACAAATAGAATGAGAGCCTCATTTATATTTTTGCAAGAGCCGATCCAGATTCATAACACTATAGAATAAGTTTTGTGGAATTATATCACATTCCTAGTAATGTAAATTTTTAGAAATCATAAAATAGAAAACAAAATGATGGAAAATGATAATTTTTGAATAAGAACCATCCTCAAATATATAGAAAGTAATACCAATGAAAATTTAGTGGCTGAAATGTTTTGAGCTAATAATGTGACACCAATTATTTAATTATAGTATGATATAATTTTCCTTTTACGAAACTATAATAAAGATGGCATTTTAATATTTCTAAATAAATTTTTTTAAATGATATTTATCAATTTTGTACATACTATGTTAAAATTATAATTGAATGAATTTTCAAAATTTTTCCATAGAAATAATATTTTATGTGTAATTGACAATGTGGTATTCAAATAAATCTTCATTTTATTTATAACAATATCTAATATTCTTTATAATTAAAAATGTATTGATTATAAATTTGATAAAAATAATGAAATTACCACATAGATATAAGAAGAGATATTTATAGAAAAATACATTTAAATGCATATTGTCTATCCATTTTAATTTTTTAAAATAATGTCTAAAAATTAGTAATTTAAATGAAATGTATAAATTCAATATAAAAAATTAAGAGTAATGATTTATATAATTATGATTACAAGTTATAGAGTTAATGTAACATCATATAATGCTTGAGAAATGAATTTTCATGAAATGTAGTTTGTAGTAACATTTTAAGGCTTTATTTGTAAATTAATTTATTCCTCCTATAATAATGGGATTTAGTAAAAAAGATTCTATATTTAAAATAATAATTTCCAAATTTGGTAATGAGTTCACCTTATTTTTTTCTCATTGTGAATAGTAAAAATAATAAAAATTGGTTACCACCATTATGGTTAAAATGAGACTATTTAGGGGTTAATTCAAAGTGATAAGGGTTATAATGACTTTTAAAAAATTTAAATACTATTATAATAATTTATTTATATTGTTATCACCATAATATAGAAATTGAAATGTTTTTGGAATAATTTTCCATGATAATTACTTAATAATATTTAAATGTTTTTCAAAATTCAATGTTTGTACTCTCCTTCACCTATAAATAGAAAACCCATAACATATCCTCTATACACATTAAGAACTTATTATATTTGAAAAAAATTACCAAATACGTTCCTAACATCCCAACAAATTTCTTATATGTCTTATTTTGGGGAGAATACTTTCCTTATATAGTGTAAGGTGTAACATAAAGGTTGTTTTCTGAATAAAAGTTATACCTTTTGACCGAATGTTAGTATTTTATATATTCTTATACCTTATTAAAAAAACCCACCCATTGTGATATACTATAATAAATATCTCCCATATACTAATAGTTTATTATGTTGATGGATTAACCTTAATTAATCTCCTTCTTTATCTAAGGGGAAACGAAAATATCATTCGAGTGTATGGTGGACTACAGTAACATGAACCTTAATTAATATCCTTCTTTATGTTTATGATATATTATTTATTCTGAAATGATATAGTAATACATTCCACTTTTCCCACAAATCAATTCGGAAATTATAAAATCGCTCTTGTGTACATATGGACTACAATATCAATAAAGTTATGTGATTGTTTTGGTAGCACCCTACATATATGTTTACAAATTTATATATAATTAATAAATGAAATTTTAGTAAAAATAAAACCATTCTAGAGATTATGAAAGTATAACCTATACACATTAACTAGAACACCATCAATGAAACATGTAAGAAAAAACTAAGCAGTTGACATATGAAAATAATGGTAATAATGAAAAATAGTTAACAAATAGTTGATAGGATTGTATATTTGAATCATATATGATATTATAAATATTTATATGGTTCAATTATGTAGTTATAATAAAACTAAATTTATCATACATTAGGTTAGAAGTTTGTGAAACTATGAAAAATCATGACGTAGGAGATTTCATCTCAATTTTCACTCCTTTCTGAAATAAATGGAATTATGCAAATATATTATTTTAAAAATATCTTATACTACCCAATTTATTTATATTAAATTAATATATATGTTTCATGGTAATTATGATTTATATTAGATCTTACTATTTCTAGTGGTTTCAATTTAAGTGTTACAAAATAAATAAGAATTTTTTTAAAATCTCAATTACTTTTGGACTTCTTACAGTTTTTTTGAATGAATCATAAAATATTTCCTTTGTAAAATCATTCTAAAATTTTATCCTTTAGGTATTTTATTAATTTTCATGTACTATTATATCTTTTCCTCTTTTTTTTCACATGAATAAAAAAATGGATCTTTAAATTAAAAGTTGATGACATATATATTTTTGATCTAATATACTTTTCATCGATGTATATATATTTTCAAAATTCTCTTATAGAAGACCATTTTTATTTAATAAAAGAATTTATACATGAATTTGAATTTTATCATTCAATTTTTCATGGTTTAATATAAATCATTATAATGATTTATGAAGGGTCATTTTCTAATTTTCAAATATAAAATAAAAAGAAATATTTTTAACTAATATGGTGTTAATAGGTTTTCCCAAATATATAAATGTTCCATTATATATAGATTCTTCTATTTTCTGTAGTATTTACAAAGAAAACACTTTTATGAATACATATTTTAATTTTTCACTTATATTTTCACCTATTTTCCAATAAACATGATTTTATTAGAAAACCAATATTTTTTAGGAATATATGCTCATATTTTTTCTATTATTTATTTTATGGTCATTAACTTTAACATTAAAAATTCACATTCTTATGATTAAATTTCATTGTAAATTACATTACTCTTTGATATCAATATTACTTATAGCATACATATGTTTACTGGATAAACATCATAACATTTCTATGTACATTGTTTTAATATTAAAATTAGTTCATTGATTAAGGAAATCTAGATATTTTTTATTCTTTTCTGAGTAAAGATATTTTTTAATAGTTCACATTAATTATGAATTAAATTGTTCCTTCAAAATATGAGGAATGAAATGGCTATACAGTGATGTGTGCAGATTGGAATAAAATACCCCATGTGATGAATTGATATGTATTATGGGAGAAAACAATTTGAAACCCATATTAAATGGGTTTTTAGTTTATACCAACCCATTAAATTAATCAATCATAATAGAAGGCCTTAAAATTAAGATATTACGTTATATGAGATCATGACGTAAAAAAATATTCATTTAATTAATTGACAATTAAGTTATTGTTATCTATGAAATTATTTCTTTTATATTTTCAATCAATGTGTTTTTTGATAATTTTATCAATTAAATGGAAAGTGTTTTCTATTTTTTACTTTTACATATTGAATATTTCATATTTACTCATGATATATTCTATTTTCTAAACCCTCTACTAAGACTTTTAATTCGCCCTTATTTTGTTTTACATTCCACAGGTAATGAAGGTAAAATCTAAGAATGAGTTTCATGGTTGAAAATTATTTACTTTTAAAAGGTTTTATAGTTTATTTACGACATAAAATAAGATTTATGTATATATTTGTTTCTTGAAGACTACTAAACTGATTGATCCTTAGCGATGTGACAATTTGTATCTTATTTCAACATAATAATGGAGACCCCAAATATGGAATACAATATTTATGGTTATTATATTATATAAAAACAGTTGAAATTGAATGTTTTTCATAATTAATCTCTAGACTCACATATAGGTTTAATATTGAATTTATCTATTGATTTAAATGGAAAACATGATCCATAACCCATTTATGAATTCAAGAATAGAAATTAATACCTCTACTAAAAACTATCTCATGAATATCGTCCTCAATTATCTCAACATCATTCTCAATAGTCAATAATTAGTCACTATGATTATCGCATTCATGGAAAATACCCTCTCTATTTTTATTTGTTCCTTTTCTACTTTAGAAATCATTTACACCATGAACCCTAAATTATTAGTGTAAACAAAAAATGTTCTTTTCATCATTAGACATCATGTTCCTAATATTTATATAAAGATAATAGTAAAGAGGAACTTTATCAAATTTATTCTTGAGACTAACATACTTATCTGGGGATTAAATAATTAAATTTTTATTAATATAGAACATAGATAAACATAAACTAACAATATTTCATAATGAATGAAACTGACTATTTCTATTGCTCATCCATTTTATTTGTTTACCAGTAGAAGGTGAAATTTTATATAAGAATTTAAGGTTCCATGAAATATAATTTAGTCTATATATTCTAACCCAATGATGTACAAATATTTCCTAAAACCAATCAAATTGAAGTTAAGGTTTCATTCCAGGATTATAAATTTACAAGGGTTAATTTTTCCTTGTCTAATGCCCTCAGATTTCTCCATTACTCTTTATTGGGGGAAAAATGTAAAAAAATCCATATTTATGTGAAATATAAATCTAATTTTAATACATTAAATATAATATAAGTGATCGATAAAATATATTACATTCCGCAATATTCCACCTTCTAGAAAATATATTCTTATAATAATAGAATGTTTTAACAAATCTATTCTCTTTTATATTGAATACTTATTCACCAAAACATATTCTATAATCCATTTATTAATTATAATCTTAGAAAAAACCCTTTAAATTAGTAAAATATATATTTTTTATCACACCTTCATAATTTTCTCTGCATTTTAATTACAATTATCTATTGGTTTCCACTAAAATTAAAAATATTTTCTACCTTTAATATTAAGATAATTTTCTATAGACCATGTGAGAATAAAACCATGATAAAATTCCTTATTTTTCAAAGATTATATAGAATGTCCCCTTATTTATGTTTTCCTAGATCAGCAATATTATATCCACTAAGATTTTTTATGGTAAAAATAATCATTGAAATGAGTGATGTTCAAGTTCCCTTATGTTATTCATGTTATGAAAAATGTTAACTTTGAGTGTTAAATTTGGAATTATAAAGCGAGGAAAAAACATCCCAAATGAAATTGGAAATATGAAAAAAGATGAAAATTATCCACTCACACATAATTTCTTCCTAATCATCTTTACATAACTTATATTTTAGAAATAGAATCAACCACCATAATTTATTCTTGTAAAAGATGAGAGGCCCACTATTGGTATAAAGTCAAGATGGAAAATATCCAATATGGGTGATTAGACTTTTAAAAATTAAAATTAATAAATTTAAATATTTATTCGTATAAAAGAAAATTAAAATTGGTGTAGTAGAAATAAAAAAACAAGATATATTTAAAGTTATTCAGATCTAAATTCTCTTAGTCCACTGTTCACTCATCTTAAAAAATGAGTGTGATGACAAACAATATAGCCAATTATAATGCTATAATCAGAATTAATTTTTCCCACATTGAATCACAGACCAATTAAAAATAATATTTTCCCTTTATAGTCTTAAACCCAAATAGACTAACCTTTTTTTACCAAGAGGCACTGCCTGAAGAGTCGGCCTTTTCCCTTTGAATCACAACCCAGTCTAGAATTTTGTTTAGGAATAACAAAACAATTATTTTACTTTCAAATGGAATTATAACCCTTTATAATCATGCATAGATAAAAAAATATGAAGAATAATTTCCAAAAAATGAGATGAATTATTCAAGGTTTAAGTGTTGATGGATTAATTGACTCTCTAATTGAAAAGGATCAAATGATTTTAGTTTTTTTAAGAGGGGTATTTTATAGCCAAATAATGAAAAAATTGTAAAGATAAATAAAATTATTCAAATATTTTTGACATGCCCTAGTTCTATTCACACTTTTCATATAAATTTAACATTTTCAAAATTTTATTAAAATTTGATATCCATTCTAGTTTTTCTTTCCTAAATATGCAAGGAATTTATTTTTCAAATGCATATGGAAAATATACCCACATGGGTCACTTTGATAATCTATAATAATAAAATAATTCTATTTAGTGATAGCATATTATAATAATTAATACATTACCCTAAAATAATTATAATACACAATAATATCCTTTAGAAAACCCCCATAAGGTATGGAAATCAAACTATAGATATTCTAAGAACATTTAAATTTCATCTAGAAATTTCCCAAGAAACTAGCTTGAAACATCAGCCCACATGATAAAAATTTAATATAATGTAAAATTATCCAAAAAAAAATTCATTATTATTATAATAAATAATATGTAATTAAAGAATAATTAAATCATGATAAATATTTTAAACAAACATACAATAATATGAAATATAAATTTTTAAATATTAAATATTAAATTTTCATCCAAAATATGAAAAATGAATTTAGTCACCATAGATATTTCATTGGATAAGTTCAATATTCATCAAAATTTCATCATGAATTCACTTCATTTTTGATCATGTGGTGTGTCAATTTTCCATTTTGTGGTCCTTTAAATATTTTTATGCGATCAATTCATTTTTCTTCATGTGAGCAGTTCTTTTTTTTCCAATGGAAAATTTTTTTCCATATGTTATGTTTATTTTTATCATGTGGTTAATTCATTTTTTTCAAGAAGTTAGTTCGTTATTTTATGGTTTTTTGTTAATTCTTTTTGTGGTTAAATCAATATTTTCCATGTTGTTAGTTCATTTGTTTCATTTAGTTAGTGCATTTTTTTTATATTTCCATTATCTGACATTGTCAAATTTTCACTCACTATCCCTTCTAAACAACTAATTTTTCACTCATGTTCACTCCAATAGATTACTAAATTTTTACTCATTATCACCTCTAAACTATTTAAAAATTAAATAAAAATAATTTCCTAACGTGTATGAGGAATTATAATTGTTACAACTATAAAAATATTAATAAATTTGATCAAATATTCAACTCTTTAATCTCGACCATTTTATAATTTTAAATTAAAATTCAATTCAAAAAACATATAACAATTTTTTAAATGGATCAAAAAATTATGGTTTAAATTTGTTTTCCCTTAGATATATAGTAATCATTAAGAAAACTAACCATTCTAATTAAAAACTGAAAATGGAAAACTCCCATTGAATGATTACTATGAAAAAAAGTAAACATAAAATATTTATAAAAAATATAACTAGGATTACCCTATATTTTAATTTATTATGTGAAGAAATAAAAAGAAACATTTATATAAAATAATCCTTAAGGGTATATGATAACTTCATAATATTTCCAATAATTTAATAACTTTAAAATAAACTAATTAGTATCCAACAGTTTACGTACATGTCACTAAGCCAACATAATAAAAAAAATTAATATTTAAACTTTATAGATGAAATATATTTAATATTTTAGCTCACAATCTGATTAAAAATCACTCCAATATAATGTATGATTTTATTTCCCTCATTATATGTTCAAATTTGATTTTATAAAAAATTGTTAAATCTATGTGTTTAGAAAACATATCATGTAACTATTTTTATAAATAATTAAATAAAAAATTTATATTTCATTACTTTACTTTATCCTTTATTAGATTATATGTAATATTAACATTTTTATTCTTATAATTTCATAATGTATTATTTTAAATTGAATTATAATAATTATTTTCATATAAAATTAAAACCTTATCAAAATCAAAACCAAAATCTAAAAGTGTTTTTTAATCCATGATGATTGAGAATAATAGGATACATCAAATATATATTTACATTCAATTTTTAAGTGGGAAATAAAATGTACTTTTATCGAACCTATGAAATTAAATATTCCCCATGAAAAAAACATACTCGAAGCTATTTTTCTATCTATATTGTATCCACTAAATTCAGAATCGAAATAGATTTTAAAAAATATTTGTTCTAGTTGGATAAAATAACTTATAAATAAATGAATTTTTAACATATATAAAAATTATTTTATTATTTTTAATATAACATTATTTAGTATTATGTTGAATTCTAGCACCATAGAAACAAAAAACATGAAATTGTTCTGAGAAGCCATTAGGTGCGATAAACTTTGAATCAAGCCTCTATAGGTTTTAACAGCAAAATAATTTATTGAATTATCTAAATATAATTTACATGTAGTAATCCTGAGAGTATTTTGACTTTTATATGAGTGTAATCCAAATTTTTTTACAATATATTTAGCATAATTCAATTGATTATCAAAAAATCATTTATTTGGAAAATTTTTAATCTAAGGAATAATTTCAGTTAACCCACAATATTCATATCAAATTTAGATGTCACTAGTTTTGAAAATTCATTATTAATATTTTAAAATAACGAAATAAAAACAATATCATCATAAAAAATTTTGACAATCAAGATATCATCACAAACATTCTTAATATAAAAATTTAAATTCAATATTACCATGTCAATTTTTTTGAAATGAAAACTATCGAACATTTCATTGTACGCTTGAGGAGCTTGTTTCAAACCATATGAAATTTTAGATAGTTTAATAAAATTATCTTGGTGATTTTCAGTTTCAAAACAAGGTTTTTTCTGACATACAGTACAAAAATATAAATACGTTGAAAAGTAGTTTTTTTACATATGTTTTAAAACATTTAAATATATTAAAAGCAACATAAGACAATAATACCCTAAGTTGATTCTAACCTACAACAGGTTTTATTGATTCATCAAAATCAATATCTTTTTCTTGATAATATTCCTTATAATCTTATCAATCTTTATTTTTAACCATATATATAGATTCAATATGTTTATTTCTAAACATCCTCTTTTTTCCAATAGTATGAGAATTACTTAATTGAATAATTGAAGTCAACATACTACTCGTGGTAAAATTATTTAAGTCATCTACTATATAAATGATCAAATTGGAATCATATAAATACAAATCAATAATATTATGTGTTAATTAGAAATAAAATAATGATATTAAATAATATTCCAAACTTATTTTATAGTTTAAACACAGGATTCAACATTTCTAATAACATTTTATATAGGATGGATGTTATGTTTCTAATAATATTTTTCATTATTAGATTAATATTGATAAAAATATTCCCCCTCAATATGTGCATCATTATCTTGAGGTTTTTCGTCTTCGATGTAAAGATATCTAAATGATTCATCATTTTGATCAGAATAATCATCCAATTTATTCAAAGACTTTTGATTAAACATAACATGTAGAGATTCTTTTACAACCATGGTACTTTTATTGAATTATATATATGGCATAGTATTATTTTTATTTCATATGAAAATACCTTCCTCTTATTCTATAACACATTTATCCCAATCAACCTTCATATAGAGAATAAAAAATTTACATATAATTACTCAAAAATAGCCAATTTTAGGGAATATTCCTTTATGATAATAATAAAGTATATTTTTTTTAAAATTATCATTAAAATAATTATATTAATAATATACAAATATGTAATAATAGATTATACCCACAAATATATAGATATATTAAACTCATTTATCATGGCCTAAGAAATTTCAAGAAGTTTTTTTTTTCTTTTCAAATTTACCATTTTGTTGTGGTGTCCAATGTGTTGAAAAATTATGAAAATAACCATTTTCAAAAAAAATATAGATAAATTATATTTTTTATAAATCCCCACCATGATAAATTATTATTTATTTAATTAAGTAACATTTCTCATTTTTATCCAATTAATACAAATTAACAAACTTAGATAATGTTTTATATTCAAGTGTCAAAAAATAAACCCATGTAAATCTCAAAAAATCATTACTAAAAATGATAAAATATATATTACCACACAAACTACATGGTTTGGTTTGAATCAATAAATACTAATTAATAGTATCAAGTTTCCTTATAGTTGGACCTTCTTTAAATTTATATAAACGGTATCAGTGTTGTTTACCACTCAGGTAAGAGTCACTGAAAATGGTATCCTTCAAAAAAAAATTGGGTTATTGTACTATAGTTTTGTTCATGGATACGTAGTTCATCAATATGATTATTGAATCTACCAACCTCCTATTCTAAAAAAAGTTATCATATTATAAAAAAATTAAATATTTTTCTTTTTTATGTTTCAATTATACAAAATTATTTTAATAAATGTTTCATTTTTTTATAAAACAAAAAATTTTCCATAAATAGAATGCCTATAAAATTTTTACACATAGAAATTATTACATCATTATATAGTTTTGAAATAAATATAAAATTATTTCTCTAATATTCAATATATAAGACATTATAAATAATGATAGAATTTGAAATTGAAACCACATTGAAACCTTTTTGCATTCCTAATGATTTCCCACCAAATGTATTATTACACCCATAAAAATTATTGAATTATAAAAAAATTTATATATAAAAAATAATATGTCTTGATAATAAAATATCCATATTCCAAAAAACCCATTGGATTCCCCAAAGACACATTTCAAAAAAAATATATTAAAAAATGTTATGGTATCCATGATAATTTGGGTCTAAAAATATTAGAATTTAAATTTTTCATAATCCAAAATTACTTCAAACATTTGTTAATAAGTAATATAGAAGATAATTATTTTGAGATGAAATCCTTAGTATGTCCAAGAGAGTATTAAAATCTAGATGAACACTCATATGCATTATCAATATTCATATGACTTCTAAAACATGTAATAATAGAAGTACATATATTGGTGATTTTGTGAAATAATGTATTATAAATTTTATGAAAATTCTTATTATATTCAAGACTATATATCCTTTTGAAAAATTTATTGAAAATATTGATTTTAGCAAAGTTTTATCAACATTGAAAAAATAGACTAATTTGAATTTAAACATTATTTATGATAAATTCATTCTCCTTAAGAACATTATCAAAATTCCATATTTCAGCTTCAGACACCTTTGTAATGAAATTAACTTCTATTTTATGTTTTTCATTTCCATTATTTTTATAATTTAGTTTTTCTTAAGTAATTTCCATATCAGAACAAACATATTTTTTCTTCTTGGAATGATTTTTTTCGAATATTTCATTCTCTTTAGGAGAATAATTTTGTTTAATATTTTTATTATCGCATAAGCTAATGATATTTCTAGATTCATGTTCAATATTATCAACCACTATAAGATATTATTCAATAGTGGTGTTTGAGGTTCATATTCAAGAGATGAATAATAATTACATTGACATACCTGATTTGATGAAGCCATTCAACACAACTTTTCCACATTCCATTTCGAACAATATTATTTCAAAGTACTGGAATGCTTAGTAAAACTCCTCCTAGAATCTATTACCTTTTTTTCATTCTTATATTTCTTCCACTTATTTTCTCCTTATTTAGTCTTGGGAAATCAGGCTTGATGTGCCACCATTTGAAACACTAAAAAATTTACAACTGTATCATAGTTATAATTAATATTTCCTTTCTTTTAATCCATGAAATCATTTATAGGATTATTTTCCCTTGATCTCCTTAGGTAGAATTTATTCATTTAATATCCCTCTATTGTGACATAGGCAGTATCATTGATGTCAATAATCTGTATCCTGGAATTAGAAGCTAATGTTGATAAATTATATTTAAAATAGATTCATTTTTTATTTTATTCATCTTTATTATAAATATTTTTAGTTCTAACTTATATTGTTATAATTATCTAACAAGATCAATTTTATATTCCATAAAATTCTTATATTCATCTTAGTTACCTTTTTAGAATTCCACTTCTTATAACTTTCTCTATGAAATCTTTTAAAATGAATAGGATCCTCCATATTTTGTTATAAAGAACCTATAAGATTTAAAATACTGGTAAAAATAATAAAAGATTTATTAAAAGATTTATCATAACCCATTTAAATTTATTTATATTCATTTGTTACCTACCCAACTTTGTTTTAGATAGTTTATCCTAACAACAATGTGAATCTTCTATAATTTTATAGATGTACTGAGAAGTTTTATATGAATGTACAAGAATATAAATTTATCTATTTTTTTACAAAATATAAATAATAATAATCTTTTAGTTCAAAATATAATTTTTGACAACCTAGAAAACTTGTTATTTAGGTTCACCTTCTGAATGTTAGTACAGTTTTTCCCTCATAGTCAAATTATTAATACTAGGATTCATTAAGAATGATTCCATCTGAGAATTTCTATATCCATAATTAATACATTACAAATGATGTGGTTATTGAGGTATACATCCATTATTTTACCCTGTTATTTGCATCTTAATAAAACCATTCCCCCTTGATAGTTATGTCAGGAAATGTTTAGAATGAAAAAATATATTTATATCTAGGATTACTCCTCTAATACATTTAAAAAAAATTAAGATGGGAAAATATCCAAGAGGGTGAATTTTTCGTATTTAAAATACGTTAATGATTATAATTATATAGGATTATATTAGTGAATTTAATTTAGTGAAATAGAAGTAAAAGAAAAATAACTTATAATATTACTATAGTGGTTTAGATTTAAATTATTCTAGTCCACAGTTCACCACTCACATCAATTGAGAGTGATGGCATAGACTATAAACACTTATAATTGAATATTAAAAAATTACTTTCCTCCACCTAGAGTCACAACCCAATGAAATATTAATTTTTTTCATGGATACATAAACCAAATTAGGACTACCTTTTTCTACATATATCCACAAACCATAAAATCTTCCTTTTTCCCCTAGAGGCACAACACAATGGTAGCCTTTTTTTGGAGTCACAACCCAATTAAATAACTTTTAATTTATAATATTTCCCATTAAAATTATGGAAACAAGAATAATAACATAATTTAGTTCAATGGAACCAAATTAATTCTTCGAGGTCTGAGTGTCATGGAAGTAGTGAAATCTATAACAATAAAGGATAAAATGATTTCCTTTTGTATGGGATCAGTAGTTTATTAAAAAAGAATAAATCACATGGAAAATTTAAAAAATCCCCAAATTCATTATATCATGAACATATTCTACCACTCTATGTATATAGATTTCTATTTCTCCTAACTTATTTAAATTGTAAAATCCATTGTAGTTTTTTATTCTCAATGATCCCTGGAATTTATTCATTTAATTCCAATGAAATATATCCCCATGTTCATCTCAATGATAATCTATAAAAATAAATTCAGTATGTATCATGATAACATCTTATAATATTTAATAGAATACCAAAAAATAATTATAATAAAAATTAACATCACTTAGAAACTCAAATAATGTATATGTGATAAATTATTCAAATACTGACCATATTTTATTTGGATCCGTAATTTTCCATAAAATCATGCATGAAATTTAAACCCAAGTGATATTCATTTAATCCTAAATAAAATTATTCAAAATAAAATTATTTTTTAGGAAAATAATTAATAAGTACTTTAAGAATAATTAAATAAATATAAACATGTGAAAAAAACATGTAGTAACTCAAAAACTATAAGTATAAATAATCAATATCAGGTTTTAGCATGGTTGTAAAGTGGATATAGATATTTCAAAATGTATGTTCATCACTTTTCCATATTTCAACTTATGGACTCTTCATTTTTGTTTACATAGTCAGTTCATTTTTTTCATGTCGTGAGTTCATTTTTTTAATGTGGTTAGATAATTTTTTTACGTTGTCTTTTAATTTTATTCATATAGTCAATTCATTTTTTTTCATGTTCTTAATTCATTTTTTTCATTAAGTTTGTTCGTTTTTTCATGCAGTTAGTTCATTTTTTAGGTGGTCTATGTATTTTTTCATGTAGTAAGTTCATTTATTTTCATGTAGTATTCCAATTTTTTATCATGTGTTTAGTTCATTTTTTATACAGTTAGTTCTAGACTTCTTGAAAATTTCTATGAAGTTTTCATCTAAAGTACCAAATTATCACTCGTTTTCACTTCTAGTCTTTTTCAAATTTTCACTCATAGTCAACTCAAAACAATTTAAAAACATAATGGATATAAATCTTATAATGTTTGAAAGATTATAGTTATCTAATTTATATAAAATTATAATAAATAGGATTATGGTTTAAATTTAACACCCACACCTTATTTACTAAAAAAATAATAGATATTTGATCCATTCAGGAATGATTTCACTAGGTGTGTTCCTTGATATTTTTAGAATATCATTAACTATTAGGGAAAAATCAAATTCAATATAACAAGAGATGTAAAAATATATCTTGGAATTCTAGTAAGAAATTATAACTTCCATGTATTTGAATTCCAAATAAAGAAAGTTTATATATATCATGAAATAAAAATACCATTAAATGAAATCATTTTTTGTTCTAATAACCCAAAATATCTTTACAATAGCAGATATAAAGGTTCAACACCATAATATTTCACTTTAATAAAAAAAATGTGTGGTGGAATCCAAAGGATATATTTATTATATACAAGTCTATTTTCAATGGAATAAATTCTAATAATCTAAATAAATAAAACATTACCATAGTAATAATTTATAAAACCAAACTATATCTTCATAATGATTTCAATTTGAATTTGATTAGAAGAGAGGAGAGGTTTATTTTGAATGATTTTAGCATCAAATTGAAGTGAATTTCTATTCAACCAAAAATAATTGAAAAAAATATATAAATAAATAAGAAGGAAATTAAAATTTTTTCCATTCAATTTCATCCCACAACAAGCCAACATGATAGGTGTAAAATTTTGTGAATTGTAATTATTGATCCCAAGTAGATTCCTAATGAACTTTCAAAACCAAAGAGAAAAATTACTTGAAGAAAATGGGGTTTTAATATTCATAATTAAAATGAAATAAACTAAACATGGAAGAAATAAGGATATCTTTAGCCTTAATAAGGTCAAAGGTGGGAAATATTCTTCTATGTATCTTCTAAATCTGAAGGAATATAATCAGTGGAATAAAAGATTATAAAAATTTATCTAAACATAATGATCTTCCTTAATCATTTCCACCACTGTATTAATTGTGATTATTAGAATTAAGCTACCCCACATGGATTATGGTACAAAAAGGAATTCCATCACTAAAAATAATGAATTCTAAACTCATTATGAATATAATAAGGCAAAAGTGGCCCAATAATTTATAGTTTATACTTTACACGAGTAATAAATTTTTTGAACAATCTAGCTATGGTAACTTATTTTATATAAGTAAATATATCAAACATGTGGTATGATATCAATTTATCTTCATCATCCAATAACAAAAATATCATGTTTTTTTGTTTCAAATTAGTAAATTTATCCATAATAGCAGTCCATACTATGTATTTAAGATAAATGTTATCTCCATTGATTATCCTCTTAAAAAATTTGGACCTAATAAAATAAGGTGACCATTTCACATTATAAATAATATTACAAACGTAGTTAAAAATCAATTCATGACTTAAAAATGTATGCCTTTTGATCCCCATTAACCCCATTTTTATAGGTTTGGTACAAATCATCACTGAAACAATAATTCACCTTTTATCATGGATTCTGCATAATCTTATGAAATTAACTTTCTGATTATATTATTTATTAAAGTTATTTCTTGTTCATTTATAGGTAGAGAAATAATTACAAAAATTTTAAGCACTCACTTAGTTTCCCATGCACACTTTTATAGTTTATGATAAGGCTCTGCCCAACCATCTGGATAATTAATTCCTAAATAAAAAATCAATTTCATCAAGGATATAGGAATTCATAAAACCCATAAACTAGTGAATCAAATTGTAGGTAAATGGAAGGGATCACTACATATCATTAAATATTTTTAGGATACTATTTTTCTTAGTATAAATGAACCATTTTCAAAAATTATTATATGATATATTCCAAATGAAATCAAATACATACATATCTTTTTAATGTTGGATGATATTACTAATTATCATCAATGATATTATATTATTATAATAAAAATAAAATTAGTGGTATTAGTAGTAGTAATTACATTTAAGTAGGATGGTTGTAAAGAAAATTTCAATGAGATGCCCACTCATTAGTCAACTAAATCAAACTACACTCTCCCTCCAAGAGTTTGTTAAACTCACATATAGACCTTTATTATATTTTTAAATGGTCGAAAAGACGCATAATATAATGCATGTAGGAATAATTTTTAAGATCATCTTATATAAAATATTCAGGGAATGAATTTAATGCATATGCATGAATTTCTTACAACCAGGAGAAAACCCTTCCCTTCCATATTTTGGAAGAAAAATAACACTATTTTTCATTTGTGTGTTCTTACACATATATTCTAGACATCCCCATATATTTCATTCCATATTGATCAATGTAATCCGACCCATAAAACTTCTTTTATCCCTACATGGTGTGACCCCTTGTGACATGATCATGTGGTCATTTTTTAAACACATATCCCTTAAATCCACCGCTGAACCTCAATCAGCTACCCACCTAGAGCCTAATTGTTAATGTTAATAATATTTAATTTTTTCAACTATGGAAATATTAAAAATTGAGGCAATCAATGGTTTTGATCCCTTGAAGAATGTAATGAAATGTAGAAGAACAACTATCCGAGTAGGGGCTTGTTTATAAAAAATATTACTATTATTACTTTTATTATTATTAAAATAATAATATATGAAATTAATTATTACTCAATTTTTCCTTGGTAATAAATTTAAATTATAATATTTGATTAATTATCCCCCAATGAAATTATAAACATTAAATTGAGCCAAATAATTAAATACAAATATGTGAAAAGTAATTTTAAATAATATCCCATGCATTAAGGAACTCATATATCCCTTTCTATGGTAGTTTATCTGAAAAGAATTATTTTCAATGGGTCTCAAAATTTGAATATTTAGTTGTTAGTTTTATTCATTTTTCTATATATTCCACAATGTTGATTTGTTAAATACATCTAAGGTTTCATAAATGTTTTTTGAAGAATTTTAATTATTTGGACACTAATATTATCATTTTCTCATGAATTTATTAAAGTAGTACTCCTATTTTTGACATAGATATGTTATAGTCGAGTATTGTATTTCATAACATGATAATGAAAAATATTTATATGGGTTTTTGAAATAAAATAAGAGAAAACTATATAAATTATTTTCATTAAATTAATAATAAATTTATGTTTTAATATATCTAATTTTTTTAAAAAATGAATTCCAGTAAGACACTATGAATTATTTTTAATGGGAATGGTCTCATTATGAAAACATGGATTATTGAAAAGGGATATGAATTAATTTTTTTGATAATTATAATTATTTTGGTGAAATAGATTAATTTATATGCAATAATGGTGTGAAATAATAATTTATTACAGATCTCTTTAGGATATTCTCTTGGATTAAAATTTAATTATTAATTCGTTATAATATAAAATTTTTTTATAATGGAATTTAGTTCATGAAAATAATATAAAAAATGGGTTGATAAAATATTTGTTTTATCTAATAATTGGTAATAGAAATAAATTATAATTCTCATCAATTTTATGGTTTTATTAAATAGTGTATGAATGGAATTAGTTAATTTGTTATGTAACGTTAATTATTTAAAAAACATTGTTCTTGAAATTGGTTTGTTTATATGGAAACCCTATAGATTTATATTAATGATATATATATATATATTTAAATATGTCCTTTATTAAAATAATAAAATGAAATAAAAGAGGATAATTTATAGAATGATGGTAAAGGATACTAATGATATGTGAAATAAAAGAAAACAAATAGTGATATTTATATTTAAAAATTTATACCCATGTATAGATGAAGTATATACCAGATGATTATATACATATTTCATAGGCGTTTTGGATTTAATTTAATATGGTTAGAAATTTTTATACATGCATTAATAATCAAGATGGAAAAATCCCTAGGATAGAAATATAAATAAAATATGTGAATGATATGGAATGTATTTTTTGTTACTTAAAAAATTCAAGAGAATTTTCATACTGATATAAATATTTAAATGATTTTTCATGAATAATACTCCTATATGTAACATTCAATTGTAATTAGATATCAATATGCTAAGATTATGTAAATTAGCATATCAGGAATCGATGAAATTACGGGTTAATATGTGGAAATTTTCATGTGATTGGTATAGAGATCATCGATTGTGAGATTTCTTTTTTCCTATATTTTGATTTCTAACAAAGTCTAGTGACTTTTGGATTTTGATTTATATAGTTCACTCAAAAAAGTACTCTAATACTCGTCCATTGAATTGTTTTTTAGTCAGTTGGTGATGTCTACGTATTCAATGTTCTCATCCACTGATATTGGAAGAGGATCGTGCTGGAAAATGCATATATGTATTCATATTACTTATTAGTTATGAGTTAAAATCTATTGATGATATGTATGATTTATAATTATTTTTTTACCTAATTTTTACACTATTTCTTGCATATTCATTTTAGATCAGATTACCCATTGAGTAGTCATTCCTTTTCCCTCATAGATCTATCATGAGACAAAAAAATACAAGGATATGGATTAACTATGAGAATTTTTACTAATATTTCTCTTACATGATATGAAAACTCATTTAGGATTAATTATGAATTGATAAAACATATAAAATGTTATTACATGATATTATTTTTTTTATATTTTATTTCTTTCTATTAATTCCACATATGGTATTGATGAGTTCAAACATCTATAGATACAGGTGTAAGGTGATTCTATATATGGAAATAGTTGTACTAATTGATATACTCATTTATGATGAAGGTTTTAACATAAATATGGTTACATGGTGACTCTTTAGAGAGAAAAAACAAATCAAGTCCCATTATATTATGATATTTTTGAAATATGAATACTATATATATATATAGGAATACAATATTATTTAGAGAGTTTGATGGGGGTATGTTTTTATTAGAATGATATTAAAATGATCATAAACATGTTTATTATTGATGATGGTGTAGTATAGTTTATTTTTTGAAACATTATTGATTAATGGTACATAGAGAGACTAGTTATTTATTGGGGTAAACAAATTCATTTAGATTATCAAATATAGTTTAGTTTATCATGCATAATTACACACTCATGCCCTTTTCTATCTTTTTTTTATTTAGATTATTATATTATGATGGTTGATAGTCCTAGAGGCTAGAGGTGGATGGTTGATAAATAAATAATGATATAAAATTTGTATTTTGATGAATATATTCATGTCTTTCATATATAATCTTAAATATAAATTAAATGTTTTACATTTTCATGGTGATTCATTTGATTATTTTATATATAATTACATAAATACTTGAAATATATTCATATATTTAATTTTATGGATGATTACTAAAATACATCATGGTTGATGATATTCCTGGAATGAATGTCACCGGTTATTTTTTGAGGTAATTTATACCATAATTTATGTGATCACTTCAATGTTTGTCTCCAAACCCTAATAGATGTGGTTTTGGGGTGTTATGTTACCTAAATTTAATTACATGAAATTTTGGTATCAGATCTATTTGTAAAAACATATAGGTATGAACATGTGAGGTTTGGATTGGGATGTTTTTAAATAAATTTTATTAAGGAATTCATGTTTATTCATTCCTAATTTTTAATTTTTAATAGTTTGAAAATGAATAATATATTTTGAGGAAAATTAAAATAATTAAGTCTTGTGTATGAAATTTTAGAATATAATATTGCCTATGGTGTATTTTGATATAATGAATGTTTTTGGATTTCACTATGAATAAATCCTATTGGTGACAATTATAAATGTTTATTATTTTATATAAATATATAATGAACATGTAGGTTGGAAAAGTTATATGCATTTTGTGATGATAATTAATAAAATTTAGATAGATAATAATTTTTCTAAAGCATTTTCTCCTAATAACACATATATTTTTATGAAAATATTTTTATAAATAATTTTCTATGGGTTAATGTAAATGAATGTTTTTAATAGATTATGTAATCAAGTAATTTATTCTCAATTTCAAATGAGGGCCAACACCTTAGATGTTTTTTTATACTTATTTGGTTTTAGAGGATTCAATATCACTTGTTCAAGTAGTGAAAGGCATCAGAATCCATAAACTAACACCATCCATATGCATTGAAACCAAAAACCATACCTTATATAAAATAATGAATGTATTTTACATTAATGATGGAAGATCCTAATTTATTCTTCCAAATTATAGAGGAAGATCACATAGGAGTATGTAAATGAAAAATTTATCCGATGTTATCCATTGGTTGATGAACCACGCCACTTTTGTCTTGCATCCTCCTATCAGTTGCCCTGTGCTAGTACCCAATTTACAAAGGAACAATGATAAGGGACAGTTGGCTATGGATATTCTAAATAATATCTACCTAACATTCTCTTGCCTTTGGCCTATTTATATAGGCCTTAAGTGTTCGTTCTAAGATTTTTGTATTAACTAATATGTTATATAATATTTGAGTAATTCTACAAATGGAATGTTTATAGGTTAAATGCTCCATTTATTCCCCCAAACCATTTATCACAAAAAATATTAATGTTTAATGATAGCTTACATAGATGAATACACTTACATAAATGTTTACTCATTGGTTTCCTTGATTTCTAATCATGAAGTTTGATTAATATATCACAATGCTTACGATATAGAAATATTGTAGTATAAATTATGGTAATGGAAGAGGTATGATATCTCTATTTCACACTATATGATACCAAGTCATTAAATATGTTTTGGTTTTATATTTTACATGAAATATAATAATCATATACCACACACTATAATATATTACAATATATATAATATATACATTTATCTTTGGGGAATATCATCATCAATCTCCTAATTTAAATAAGGTCCCATCGACAATATAAAATTTCTCTTGTTATTATATCATGTACTATAACATTTGAAAACATATAAAGAATACATTTATGTAATTAAAATGTACATTTGTAAAGCTATCCCAAATTTCACCATGTATAACATTAGATTCAATAACCTATGAATATTCATCCAATATATTTTTTATTAAACTCTAAAACACATTTCCATTAACACTATATATATTTTATAATGTAATAAATATTAATTCAAGTACAATGTTCCACTATGTAAGCCTATTTAGTGATGAAAATATTTATTAATTCCATAATATGTAAATTAATCCAATAAGCATCCTCTATAGAAAAATAAGAGTTTCTCAAGATATAAAATGATATTATGAGATCTCTATCAAATACTTCTATCATTATACATCTTAAAACATACTATATCATATATAAATTTTCAAAATAGTATAATAAATTTTACTAAGATATTTATTGACAACGAGGCATAGAGTATTTCAATCCTGTATATAATCTCACATACTCTCAATTATATATTTATTGACCAACTACATGGATGAAAACATCACATGTAATTCCTATAAATACATTATAAAATCTTATGTGTAACATACCAATCCAAGTAAACCCATTATTTTACCCGAGTTGGCCTGCTATATGCTCTGAATCACATTCTTGATCACTACAAGTAGAAAAACAAATCATTAGAGTATAATATATAAAATATGGGAATGATTTCACCCTCAAAAGACACATGATATGATTTTGAAAAATAGTGTTTCAGAATAGATATATGAAAATACACTATATGTCAAACTACCACAATATATACAAAACATCCAATAATAGATAACAACGTATAAACTAATAAACTGAAATACCATCAACAGAGAACCCTAATAATCCTATGGGTTTACCTCCTTATAACCATATGTATCCACTAGTCAATCCCAAAATAATGAAACATACACATGGATATCCATACATTACATGAACCTATTCCTTTTGTATGTCTCCTAAACAACCATTTCTATAAGTTCCCAACCAAAAAAGTATAGTGTGAAAATTATTCATAGCACGTTACCATGTTGAATCTGTAAAATTTATATTCACATGAATCTGTTTTTTATTGTATGAAATTTATTTCTAAAAAAATTCAAAATATAAATATTTTTTTAGATTTAAAATCTTCAATTGGTTTCATTTTCAAAAACATTACATTTTTAAAGAAACAAATCAATATGATTTAAAATTAATAATTGAGGCATAATTAAATGAATAAAATAGGTTTCAAGAATCAATATCCATGGGAAAATAGGAATTTCAAATAAAAAAGTACATAATGTATCCAAAATGAACCAATGTGAAATCCCTGAAACATGGGTGTAAAAAAATAATATATAGAAGAAACAATAGCTAGCTTATGTGAATTCAATCACCATGAACATCAGTTCCTTGGTAAAGTCGAACCACTAGCCTTATGTAATCACGATCACCTTACATAGTGTTATCTGTCACCCCTAGGGATCATATATGTCTTGTTTTCCTATATAACCCAATATATATAATATTGTATTATATCATCATTATGTTCAGGAAACGTAATCCTTGTTTCATATTTAATTTCCATGGAATATACATTTCATTTTCATGCCCAAATTTCATAAAAATTATTTTTATTGGGATTCCATGCCACTTTTATGATTGAAACCCATTTTAAATTTTAAATTTTCTTGTTTCCATTTTATCAATCACATCATGTGAAGAAAAATATATTTTAAACAAAAATATTTTTAAAAAACATTTCCTTAATCATTAAATATCATGTTAACATATCTTCTATTTCAAATAAATAATTTCATTAATCAAACACAATGGAAATTATATGAACACAAAGCATACAAAGGGATGTACAATAGGATAATGATGCATAACATTTATTAAATAAAGACATTCCTACCAACAATATTGGTGATGTGAGTGGAAGATATCTAGTCCTCACAATCCAAGATTCATGATAGGAAAGCATAAGAATAAGGGAATCTATATAAGGAATTATTGGATAAGGAAATAATTCCAAATACCACTTCCTAATAAATGTTATATACTGAATATGATCTAATGGTGATATAAGTGTATGTTTAATAGAAAGAAACGAAGTTAAAATGTACATTTAAACACCCAATAAAGGTTTCATGTTGATTGAGTAACTATACCTAATGAATCATGTGCTGATTAGACATTTCATAAACATAAAATCATCACCACAACTCCACGGTAAATACACCACCGATATGGTGGATTTACCCGGGAGAGAGAGAATGGGAATGGTTATGGAATGGTTCTCCAAACTAGGCCACTTTTTACTTGTTAGGGACTCTACAATAGAGTGGTGGGGAACCGTTTGCATGGAATATATGAAGGATCCTAACACAATCAACCAATGTCCATGCCCAGACACTGGGAATTTTGGCCTTGACCATTTACATAGGTGGCCCAAACACACACCACATCCATAGTCTTGCCTTTGTTCCACCAGAATATTCCAAAAACCATTAATAATAATCCCTGATCCTCCAAAACATTTGAAATTAAAGACAACCAACTTAATTCTTATAAGAAACATACAAATGACCTAAAGTTTTTCACAATTCCTCCTCTATATGGGAGATAATTTTATTTTTGAATCATCAAGGTACTAAACTCCCATGTAACACATTCATCCCTGCCACACTGACATCTCACTTAAACTACTAGGCTCAGTATGACATGAGACACCTTGTCGTTTTATTCCACTGTCTATGTAATACATACAAACATGGATGTTTCAAGTTCAATTTCAACATCATCCCACTCAATCATATGTGATATATCTATTAGATATATTATCATTTTTGGATACATGGAACACATTGTGTAAATAATTTAAATAATTAGGTAATTATAATCAATAATCCACCATCCCATGAAATTCCACATTCTCAAATACACTTACATAACAAGGTGATCACTTACCCTACCTCCCCAAATGTATATGTCCCAAAGAAGGAGAAAATCAAAGGAAACCCTAATCGACTTCATCAAATTCCAATGAATGTTGACATCAACCCACATATTATTTATAGAAACATTGAGTAATCACTAACATTTTCCAAAATTATTATATGATATTCATCATCTTCTAAATGATTCTTGGTCTAACAATGGACTACTCTCCTCTCCCTTGATCTACAAGGCCTCCCATACAATTCCTCAAAAGGAATCATTATGATCAATTCTTGATAACTATTATTATTTGAAATATTTTTTTATGTGTACATAACTCTCTCAAGATCCACCAATTCCATGAATGTTTTCCTGAACCATGTCTTAGAGAATATGGGAGGATCATTCAGACTGCCCATCTATATGGGGGTGATATATCATGCTCAACATCAACTATGAAAACATACCTATCTTCAATAAATTCCAAAATACAGATATAATGTGAGGGTCCTATTTCAAAATGATCCTAAATGGCACAAAATGGACTCTGTAATCACATGCACATACTAGTCCCAAAGATTCTCTACCTTATTCAACTCCTTGATAGTTAGAAAGTATGCTAATTTATTTACCCAATCAATAATCACTCATTTATCTTCCTTATAAATAAGAGATTGAGGTATCCCCATGATGAATTCTATGACATTCTCATCCCATTTCAATAATGGAATGTGTAGAGGTTGCAGGATACTAACAACCCTCTAATGTTCTTCCATAATTATCTTATATATAAGGCATCAAAAAACAAATTCCACAATCAATCATGTCCCCACTGGCCAATACTAGTGACATAACATGTCAAATTTGTTTTTTCTATTGTACACATGAGTTCAAAATTATACTTATTAAAGAATTCATCTTGATTTAGAAGAAAAATACTCCATCGAGAGACAAAGACCACTCACCTGCGTTATCCCAACAGTAATAAATTATTATAAAGAACTAACACCCAATATACTATACCTATCTACATCGAACCTGGTAATCCTTAGATAATCCAACTCATGAAAAATCTCAAAACACTTGTTAATCATCTATCCCTTCTTCTATTTGAATCCAATGAGATAGACTTATCAATGACCACTCTACCATATATTTCCGCACAATATGAGTTAGTAATGTTTTTTTCAAAGTGTATGTGATCATGTGTAATTTATTATGGGTGTATAAAATATCAAAATCAAAGGTTGTAAGGTACTCTATCTATTATCACTATCTCAAGTGAATATTATTTTGAGTGAAGATATACTTCAAACTATTATGGTCAGAATACATTGTTATCATATCCTCGAGAGGTAGTGGTCATAAGTCTTAAGAGTAGGAATCACTACTCACAACTAAAGAGAATTAATGGGTTAGTTCCTTTCACGAGGGAGTAATGGATGATATACGTAATATACCACATGTCACCCCAACATAAGATTATAACCTAAACCTAATCATGAGGAATTTCTGTGGACATCAAATCCCTATCTGGAACAATCCAGGATCAAGATTGGTGCTAAATTCAGTCTCAATTTCAACTTCTCAAAATTTATCTA
The DNA here is from genome assembly GCA_963277665.1 of Viscum album. Lineage (NCBI taxonomy): Eukaryota > Viridiplantae > Streptophyta > Magnoliopsida > Santalales > Viscaceae > Viscum > Viscum album. Next base: position 585,746,864 of record OY728120.1, read on the forward strand.
GAATATATCATTGAAAAAACCATAAAACTCATGTTAACTATGTCTTAGGAGATGCAAGCATGGAGAAGTCCTGAAAAAATTTCCCATAATAACCAAAACATCCCATGAAAATTTAGATCTCAAACACATATATAATATACTCCAAATTAATCACTATGTTAAAATTTTTGGGATCTATTATGAAACCCTTCTAATAAATAAAATTACCCATAAATAGTATAGGTGATTCCCGTAGTGAAATTTTAGGATAAATAAATCATTTATTCTCACGATCCTCAAACTGAATATTTTATTATCTTAATTTAAGGGGTTCAATTTTATATGAAGGTAATTAAATGAGCCTAATTCCCAAATAAAATTCAATATTAGACTTGACTTACCTAGGATGTGGAAAACCACATAAATAATTTGGAAAATATTCATGATACTCACTTATAATTATATGAATATGTCTATTAAGACATCGATAGAAAACATCAAGAAACATCTCTGACTGCTGGAATGGGATCATATTATATCTAGGGAAACGGAAACTACACTTCTCATTCTAGAATCCCACTCACCTTGAAATACATAGGTCACTCTAAATGAAGAAAGAAACTAAACCCTACGATGAAAGTAATCGATATGGATTTTAGAGCTAATTTTGCATTCCATTCCAACAATGATATCAAAGAATTGAAGATTAAGAACTTGAAAATCCCACCTTGTTTCATGGTTAGTAATCATTACCTAACACTTGGAACATCTAAAAAAATGTTCCAAATACATTTCCAATAGAGATGAAAGAATCATTACAAAAGGAATATGCTTTGATTGAAAGTCCAACATATCGATAAAAATAGAGAACATAATGGAATCAGTTACACTAGTTTATAATAAATCTATAACCATATCTGATTCAATAAAAACCTTACCATTCTTAGTATCTAGTCCAACATTTCTCTCCTCTACTTCCTACTATACTGCATATAGATTATATCTTCACTTGGACCTTTCATTGCATCTCGAACCTTTAGTGAGATGTTGAGATCACCTACCTTTTTATATAGAATTTCTAAATTGAGATCCTTTAGTGAATGTGAATGAAACTCAACATCCCTAAGATTCAATATTATATTAATTTTGAATATGAATAGATTTACAACATGAATGTTAAACCTTTGGATCTTACTTATAGTAAATATTGAGGTGTCCCTTTTTTACTCACTCATAATAGGTCACATCCCACTTCCCTTGAATCATTTGCAAACTCCGGCCACTACTTTAGCACTGGTCACTATATGTCCCTCAATCATCTTACCATTAAATTAGTTATTAGAAATAAGATAAACTCATAAGTGAACTAAATCTGTGAAATGATTAGCATACTCAATAACTGAACACTACCCTTTCTATGCGGTAAAACATTCCACAGTCTTCACCACTCATAATGTTTCGTAATAAAACGATTGATTGAAACCCTTCATTAATGTGGTCCTGGTGATATATTCATGCAACATGGATTAAAAAATGGACTCCCACCACCTCCTTCTAGATCCCTCAAGTATAAATGTTGTGAATCTAGTATATTCGTCTTCTGATGTGTTTAGGAAGTGGAAAATGTATCTAAATCATCTTGATACATTCTTTTTTATTCATAGGGTCCATAGACACCATGAAATAAAAGAGGATTTTACTTCACAAATTCCAAATCATCGTATAGAATTTATTTAGACTCAACATTTTCTATATGACCCAATGTTTGGATCATTTGGATTATAGATTCCACAAATACAGAGTTACCCATAGGATTCTCCTATACAGATTCCTTTTAAGTATCCTATCAAGAATTTTGTTATGGAATTCTTGAAAGATAAAAATTATATAAAAAGTAAAATAAAATCATCAAAACAATTGAATATTTTATCATAAACAATGATTTAGAGTAATAATTCCAAAATGTTAAACTTATATGAGAGGATTCTATATAATCAAAAAAATCACAAGTAAATCCAAGGGTTATCACGAAAATCGATTTTTCATAGAATAATCCCATACTACATCTCATGTTATGATAGTCATAACTCATATGTATCAATAATCCCCAGAAACAAGAGGGAGATATAAAGTAATGACCACATGATTCAATTATAATATGATTCTTTTATACAATTTTTTAACACACCTAACTAGGGAAACACATAATGTCACCAATGTTGTCCCACCACAAGGCTCGAAGTGCCTTCTTGGTCACCACAGGTAGTTGATAAGAACCAGAGTACTATATAATGAAAAATGTAAATGATTTCACTCTTAATAGACATATTAAAATACACAAAAAAATATATTATCATAGTATATATTTTAGTAAACAAAATTTTTCATTACAATAAAGCCATAATTGTGACATACAATAATTTTATAACAATGTATGAATAATAAAACTGAAAGAAAATCAACATTGAACTTTTAGAAAACAATGGGTCTATATCATCATGACCATATAAAACCCCCATACCAATGCACTAGAAGGAAACATAAACTAGGAGTCCTATATTCTACGTTACGCTCTTCCCTTTACCTAGGTCCAATAAAACCAATTATATAAATTCCCAAAGGGAAAATTATGTTGTGATCTATAAATTTTAATAGGATACAACTACAAATGGGTAAAAATAATATCCACACTCCTCAATTATTTTTTAAAGAAAATTTCTAAAACATATATAATAGAAATACTTTTCATATAACACCATCCTTTGGTTTTCCATTAAAGTATTTTACATATTCAAATATACAAATAATTATTCTAAAAAAATTATCCATGAGGCATAATAATATGTTTAATAGTGTTTAATGATTCAATATCTAAATAATGTGGGAAGTATATATCAAATAAACATGAATGCACAATATCCATAATGAACCAAATGGAAAACTATTACTTAAGGGTTTAGACAACAAATACAACCAAGAAATTTTATCTGGAATAACTAAATTATAACTCTATGAACATCAGTTCTTATATAAGGAATACCTATCAGCCCATGGATTCATTAGATCATACCCCAGTGATTTATTACCCCACTAAGGATCACATATTAGTATTTTTCCCTTGTACACCATGTTTAACCCAATATGTTATTATATCAACATTTTGTTCAAGAAGGCAAATCAATATTTCCTAAAATTTTCCTTGGTAAATACTTTTAAATTTTTACAAACACATGTCATTAAAAAAATTTAAATTGTGATGATACTCCATATAAACTCTTCAAACTCCATTTCCATTTCAAAATATCCTTTGAGAAATATTTACAAACATATCATGTGAATAAAAAAATACATCAAAAATACATATTTATAAAATAGTTACATATCCATAAAAGATAAAATTCAACTATAGTGGATTTAAAATAATTATTTTCCTAATTAAAAGTCAAAGGAAATCATAATAAAAAAATAAATTCCATGGGATAGACCATATGATTGATACATGTACCTAAAGAGAAATGAAAACATCACTACCACCAAGACCAGTGATGAGAGAGGAAGTGATATGTCCCCCAAATTCTATATCCACAAGGAGAAATCCTAATAAAAGGAATCAAACCTAATTCAATAGAATATGAGGGAATAATTGTTTGTGAATGTGTATATTATTTTTTCATTACTTGTTTGATTTCATGGGGTGATTGTTTTTCCATGTGAATGTTTTATTTGGTTTGATTATATGTGATTTTCATTAAATAAATATTCTATATATTGATGAATCTTTAAATGATATTTCTCAGTTTTCTATTATTTTTATGACGATGGATAGATAAGAGATTTACCAAAATTTATCTAGTTTATGTGGAATTCAGAAAATGGATTTTCATTACTCTAAATATTAAATTATGTTTCTAATGTAGGTTTAGAAACTCAATAGTTTTCAGTTTTAAAAATTTATGTAGTTTTTTTTAATCTTCTAAAGATATCAAATTTTCATGAAAATTGATTTTATAGAAATCCAAAAATATTATCTTGATTACCATAATTTAAATTGAAATATAAAAACATCTTTTTAATGGTGATTAAACTATTTAAAGTTCTTCATTGATTTTTTTGAACAAATGTTTTCTAGAATATTAATGGTTGTAATTATTAATGATATTTTAATCTTTAGAAGTTGGTTTTATTTTATTCCTGATTATTTTTAAATTTAATAAATTTTTTAAAAAATAAGTCTTTTTGACTAAAGTCATAATCTTCTTTTTAGAGCCTTGAAAAATTCATTGATGTTTGTTAAAATATGTTTTCTGGTTTGGAATGAATAGTTAAATTTATTATTCATACCCTACATTTTTGTTCGTCACCCATATGTTAAGTTACAATTCATGAATCATGCAAAGTATGATTCATCAACCCTACGATACTATTCATGAGTAGTTTAAATTATGGATCACGAACCTTATGTTTCCATTCATTCCGAAGTTACTATTCATTCCGTGCATTTTTTAATTGATTTTCTACATATATTTTGATTAAGTTTTAATGTTTTGTATCCACATAAAAATATCATCAAATATAAGGATTATAATTGAAGATTTTATAATATTTTTTTCTAATATCTTGAGTTGAAAATTAATAATGTTTATTAATATATTTTTCCCACTAATTAGGTGGTTTATAAATTTAGTAAATTTTAAATTTTAAATTTACATATAGATTGTGCTACTAGTTTTTAAAAAATGTTTTGTTTAAATTTAATGAAGTTTGAATGGATTTAAATATTTATGTTAAATCATTCAATGCTACTATATTTGTAGAAATATTTTCAAAAGAGTGATTCGTATTATTTTGAAATGTTATATTAGAGATTTATTCTACAAGAATAGAGTGGAAACATTGATATGATTTTTACGGTGATATTTATGAATGATATTGATTCAATTTATTTTGAACATCCAATAGAAGAAGAGCTGCTACAACTTCTCAATATTTATTATATATATATATATATCATTATCTCTTATAAAAAAATATAAGTTGCAATGCGTGATACAAAATTTCAAGACACACAGGATAACATATTTGATAATCTATTTTTCATAATAGAAAGTGATGTGAACTTTGAACCTACTATGGAATCTATAATGTCCTACAACAATTTGTTTCAACGTATATATGACCTCTCAAGTGATGAATTAATTATTCTTTGACAAAAATTTCCTTGATGTGATGAGATGATCTAATCCTCAATAACCAGTACATGTTCTTTAATATTTTATTATCCTTCAGATGGTTTTGAGTATGTAACACATTTTCGAATCTCTCACACAAACTCTATTTTTCTGTTTATTCTTTTACACACATAATAACTATTTGTTTTTATATTTTCTTGGTTTTTGACTCCTAGATTCTAAACTTCTTATTTAAGGGTAGTGACTTCCTATATTTGATGTCAGAACTATTAGGTTTTTGAGTCCCAGTATCTAAAGTCAGGATGTAATGGTTGAGACTCCCCATACAAAAGTTTGTGTCATCGTTATTCATTCACTAAAAAAATATTTTTTAATTGGGATATGATTCCCCCGTAAAATAATTTTTTAGTCTATGTGTATTTCATTCCAAGTAGAGTGGTATAAGAGTAGATTTGGCCTACTTTGGACTGATATAATCTAAAAACATCCTTGTATTATTTACTTTTTCGAATAATAACTAACATTTATAATTAACTTTGATAATTAATTTCATGAATAAATTCATTCAATTAAATTTTTTAATCAGGTCAATTCACCCCCCCCCCGTAGACCATCTTTCTTTTCCAGTTCCGACCTATCAATTGGAATCCAAGGATGATATTTATAAGTATCGCTTAGCCCAATCATTATCCCCTTTTGATACAAAAAATTGTTATTAGAGGGAAATAATTTTAAAATTTGATTAGTTATATTATTCTCTATCTGATACTTTTATATTTTTATTGAAATATTATTCCATTTAGAAATATCAAATCCATATATAGTGTCTTCTTTGATTATATTGGTTATTACATTTTCATGGACCTCATAGTCTAAGGACAAGATCTTATAAAATGGAAGTATTAAAACAAAATAACTCATGGATACTTAAAAATCCACCACACTATTATGGAAATGATTATGGATATTGGAGATCTCGATTGGAGGCTTACCACAAACAATTGAGCATTGAGCATTGGCCTATCACGTCAATATATTACACACTCCATGAAGCTGAACTAGATAATCTTACCAGAAATGATGCTACTAGATATTTTTGAAATTAATAATTTGTTAATATTATATATTCTTTTATTAAATGATGTTTTTTAGTCATGTTTTTGCTTGTAAGACAAATCATGAAGTATTGATGATACTGAAAGTCACTCACCTTGGCTCAAACGAGTTGATTCGAACCAAACATGGAATGCTTCAAGCTAAGTAACAAGACATAAATTAGAGTGAAGATGTGAAATTAAGTCAAATGTTACTAATATTCCCAAGATTTGATAATTGAATGAATTCACATGGAGATTATTTGGAAAACCTAGTACTTATTGAATGATTCCGATGAGAATTACCAAAGAAATGGCATGCCCCAAAGGATTCCATTTGTGAAAGCAAGAATTTCAAAGAATTCAACCTAGATGATTTTATTAGATAACTACTCTAATACGAACATGAACCAAATAACATAGATTCTAAGAAAACAAAAAAAGGTGTAGAATTTAAATCATTAAATTTGGTTTCTAATGACTCTTCTGATTATGATCATTCAGACTGTGAAAAAGAATATATGGCTCATACTGTGAATGGAGTTTAAAATATAATAAAAATAAATGAATCAAGAATCAGTTAATAATAAAATCTCAAAAAGAAGTGTATAATGGAGATAATAAAGTTGATATGAATAACAATTATTTAGATGTAAGTTGTTATGAGTGCATAATGATAGGGAATATCAAACCCGATTATCCAAAACTGAAGAATAAGGATAAATAAAAAAATGAGGAATGAATTGTGTTAACCTCTAATTGGAGTTATACTGAAGAATCTAATTCCAGTGAACACTCTATAAATGAAAAATATTATACTAACATTTGCTTCATGTCATCACTAGACACAGTTAGTAATTCTTGTTTTTATTAGGAATATTTTGATTCTAAATGTGATTATAAAAACCCCAATTTTTTTGAATTAAATAATGAAATTAAAATATTAAGAATATATATTTTCAAAGGTGTTGATTTATATATTATTCTTAAAGAAAAAATTGACAAACATGTATTTGAAAATCAAATACTCTTACAGAAAAATGAAAAACTATGTAACAATTCTTCTACTTCTCAATCAATGTTTTATGAAAATTTCAAATGGGATCATGATTTAAATGAAATTTTGAAAAAGGAATTTGACAGACTTAAACAAGGTTTATCTACTTTTATTCTAGGTTGTGAAAAATATCATGAGATTATGTCCTAGAAAAAAAACTTATCAAAATAAATATGGTTTTGGTTATGACATGATATTAACTCAAATATCTAAAACCCATTCTGTTAGAAGAAAAAATGGTTGTACGTCAATTGTAAGTTATTTTAAATGTGGCATGAATGGTATCTAAGAAAATGATTATTCTATTATATTAAAAAAAACGCTAGGATTTACAGAAACTAATATTTCTAAATCCTTTTTATCTAGAGTACCGTAAAATACATGTTTAAATTTTGTATGGGTACTGAAATATTATACAACTATTCCCATTGGTCCAACTGTACATTGGGTACAAAAATTTTCAAGTAATTTATTTTTTTTCGAAAAATTCTATTGATATCTCAAGAATGATATATGGTATATTTATAGACAATTCATTAATAATTTGAACCGAGACCCATAAAGTTTTACCACTTATAATACATGTGATGGAGGAACTATTACATTTGGAGAGAAGGCAAAAAAAATCAGTAAAGATTTTATTTCAAATTCTACATTTATTTATAAAGTTTTACTTTTTAAATATTTAAAAGATAATTTAATAAGTATTTCAAAATTAATTGATGTAGGAATGAGGGTTAAATTTAAAAATAATAAATTATTAGTTTATAAAAATAATCTTTATTATTTTTTTCTAATTGAAAAGATGATATTTTTATTATTGATTTTTTTGAACTAACTGTTCAGCATGTAATGTGTTTTAATTTTGTACATAATGATATAATACTCTAGCATCAAAACATAGGTAAAGATAATTTCATATTTTTGCCTAAGCTCTCAAAACATGAAAATGTATTACAGTTACCTTCTGTGAAGAATGTACATCTTCATGTTTGAGAGGCTTTATGAATGGGAAGAAACATAAATTTTATTTTAGACCGATGAATCATATATGTACTAGTATACCATTATAGTTTGTACATATGGATTTATTTGTTCGCACACAAATTTCCTGCCTCGGTGGAATGAAATATACTATATTTATTGTTGATGATTGTAGTAGATTTACTTGGATTTACATTCTTGCTCATAAAAGTGATACCATTTCTAGATTAACTACTTATTGTAAATTAGTTCAAAATTAAAATGGATGTATGATTATTTCTAATTGAAGTGATAATATAGTGGAATTTACTTATTTAGATATTGAAAAATTTTCTGAAAATGGTTATTTTTATACTTTTTCTACTCCTAGAACACCACATCAAAATGGGTTTTTTGAACAGAAAAAATAGAAATATTATTGAAATTTCTTGAACAATTCCAAGTGAATATAATTTTACAAGATATTTTTGGTCTAAATCTGTATTTTATTCTTGTTATATTTAAAATATAATTCTTATTAAAGCATTGTTAAATAAACTCTTTATGATTTATTCAAAAATAAAAAACATAAAGTTGGGTAGATTAGAGTTTTTGGTGGTAATGTTTTTATTACAAATTTAATGTATAATTTAGAAAAATTTGATGCTAAGAGTGATGAAGTTATTTTTTGGATTTTCTAATAATTTTAAATTATATAGAGTTTATAATAAAATAAATATGATTATTGAACAGTCTGTTCATGTAATATATATTGAAAATAATTTTATAATGAATTTTGATTCTAATGCATTTGATAAAGAGTATAGAGAATTTCATTTTGGTGAAAAGAATCCATAAGATGAGAAAGAAATAATTGATTATGATCATACTAATTTTTAACCAGATCCAAAATCATGGAAGATTCCCAATGATCATACTTTTGAAAATTTAATTGGAAATACTAATTCTTGTGTAGAAACAAGAAATTCTGTTTTATTTTTGAATTCTTATTTTATTTGTACTTTTGTTCCTTTTAATTTTAATGACACTTTAAGAGATGAAAACTATATTTTTTCATTTCTAGATGTTGTTAGAAATAATATTTGGGCATTAGTATAATTTCATAAGGAGAAGTAGGTAATTGGAACTAAGTGGATATTTAGAAACAAGCTGGATGATTCTGGATAGATTAATAAAAACCAATCAATAATTTTTTTATCAAGGATACTCTCAACAAGAATGTGTAGATTTTGAAGATTCATTCGCCAATTTTTAGGTTAGAGGAGAATAGAATTTAGTTGGATTTTTCATGTTTCCAATGTTTTAAATTAAATAAAATGGATCTAAAATGTGATTTTTTAAATGGTTTTATAAATAAAAAAGTTTATGTTTCACAACCATATTGTTTTGAAAGTGAAAAATTTACATATCATGTTTTTAAATAATTTAAATCTTGCTATGGTATCAAACAAGATCCTACTTCTTCGTATGAAATAATATATTTGATTTTATTAAATAATGGGTTCAATAAAGTCAATGTTTATCCGACAATTTTTAATAAAATAACATCTATTGATATTTTAGTTGTTCAAATTTATGTGGATGATATAGTTTCTAAATCATCTAGTGAAGTACTCTGCATTGATTTTTCATCTACGATGTCTTTTGAATTTGGATTGTGTTTAATGTGAGAGTTAAAATTCATTCTTCAAATTAAAATTAATCAATGAAAAGATGGAATTTTTCATAATCAATCTAAGTATGCTAAAGAGTTAGGTAAATTATTTGGTATTGATTCATCTAAATATATGAAAACTCATATGAGTAATAATTGTAAATTAGATTTTTATGCTTCTAGTAGATATATTGAATTTAATGTTTATAAAGGTAGGATATGGAGCTTGATATATTTAACTACATCTAAACCGATATCATTTTACTAAATGTTTATGAGCTAGATTTAAAGAAGATTCTAAAGTATGTCATGTTAAATCTATAAAAAGAGTAATTAGATATGTTAATGGAACTGTGTATTCAATTTTAATTTATCCAAAATTTTATTATTTAGATTTACCATCTAATTCTGATTTTGATTTTTTGTTTATGTAGAATTGATAGAAAAAGCACATCAGGAATGTGTCATTTTCTAGGGAAAGGATTATTTTTTTCATCTAAGAAACAACTATTAGTTTATTTATCTACTAGAATGTATGATATTATATATAATTCTAGTATTTGTGCTAAAAATTTATATATTAAGAAAACATTATTTGATTTTTGTGTTTATTTTGATAAGCTACCTATTTATTGTGATAATACTTCTACAATTTATGTTTATTAAGACCCCTTATAACATTATAGAAAAATGCATATTAATCATTGATTTTATTTTATTACTGATCATTGAAGAAGGGTGATATTGCATTAGAATTTATTCCATCTGAAATGTACCTGGAATATTGTTTTTACAATGCCTTTAAACTCTTATCAGTTTGAAAAAATTAAATTTTAACATGGTTTGTTGGATTTTTTAAATACATTTGTCTAGGGGGAGTTTGTTTTCACTTGTGGTTTATTTAAAAAAAGGGTTCAAAGAACTTTGTTTTAAATGATTCTAAAATTGGTTTTAATTGAAACAATGTTATGGTTTGGTAATAATAATATAAGGGGGAGATTGTCTGTGCACTTGTATTATCTGTTTTTGGATTACTTGTTTGATTAGTTGGGGGATTGTTTTTCCATGTGCACATTTTCTTTGGTTTGATTACATGTGATTTTCATTTAAAAAATGTTCTATATTTTGATAATTTATAAAACTAAAAATCCCAGTCTGGTGTTATTTTTTTCAATTGGTATAGATAATAGATTTATATAAATTTCATTTTTTATGAGGCAGTCTAAAAATCCATTTTTATTACTCTAGAAATTCAATTAAATTTCAATTATAGTTTTATAAGCCCTATAGTTTTTAGTTTAAAAAAATTATGAATATATTTTACATAAACATCTATAGACATCTGATTTGCATGAAAATTTATTATATAGAAATACAAGATAATTATAATGATTTTATTAGTTTACATTGAATTCTAAAACGTTTTTTGGATATTGATTGAATTGTTTGATGTTCTAGTTTGATTTTTTGAACTACAGTTTTCCATAATTAAATTGGTAATTTTCTTTTATAATATTTGGATGTGTACAAGATGATTTTATTTTATTATTGATTCATTTTAAATATAGTAGGTTCTTCTATAAATAATCTTGTTTTACCAATGTTTGAATCCTCTATTTAGATCCCTTAAAAATTCATTATTGTTTGTTAATGTTTTTTGTCTAGTTTTTTCGTGAATAGTTCAATGTATGGTTCATACCATACATTATTGTTCATATTCAATAAAATAGGTTAAATTTATGGAATAATGAAAAGTATTTTTCATAAACTCTATATTATTATAAATGAACAGTACAAATTATTGTTTCTAAATCATACGTTACTCTTCATTATGTTGTTACTGTTCTCTAAGTGCATTTCTTTAAATCGATTCTCTATATATATATGAATTATTTTTATAGGGGTTTCAACTATAAAAATTATCATTAAATATATGGATTATAATCAAATTGTTTTTAAAATTTTTGAGGAATATTTTGAGAGAAATATTTATCAATTTTTTCATGTTGTTTTTCCAATTAATTTGGTGGATTAATTTTTTTTAAATTCTATTTTCTAAATTTACATATGGATCGTGCTAGTATTTTTCAGAAAATGTTTTGAATAAATTTATAGAAGTTGTAATGGTTTTAAATCATTGTTTTAAATCATTCAAAACATTTATATTTCTGGATATATTTCCAAAAGAGTTGTTGAAATTATTTTGAATTCTTTTATTTGAAATTAATTTTTAAGAACAAATAGGAAATGGTGAAACACTTTTTATCGAGATATTTTTGAATGCTCTTGAATCAATTTATATTGAATATCCCATAGAAGCCGATATTATTCAAATTTTTAATATTTAATATATATATATATATATATATTCTTATCTTTTAGTGAAATATATGCCGCATAAAAACATAAAAAATTTCAAGGAACATGGGGAAACATATTTGATACACTATTTTTCATGAAGAAAAGTGATGTAGTTTTTAAAACTGTTGGGCAATATACAATGTCCTATAACTCTCTATTTCATCAACTACATGATCTCACAAAGGATGAATTAATTTTTCTTCGACTAAAATTTTTATGACGAGATGAGACGATCCAATATTCGATAACTAATACTTGTGCTTTAGTATTTCTATAATATTTTATCTGTTTTTTAGTATGTAAAAATTTTCCATTATCTCACACACACTCTATTGTTCTATTTATGATTTTACACACAAAATCATTATTTATTATTCTGTTTTATCGAGTTATGATGCCTGAATTATAATGTCTGGTTCTAAGGGTTGTGACTCCCTCTATTTAAAGTCAAGACTATTTGGTACGTGACACTGAGTGTCTAATGTTAAGTTATAAGGGTTTTGACACCCCATAAAAAATTTAGTGTCATGGTTATCCCTCCATTAGTTAAGGATTTTTTAATTGGGTTATGATTCCCCATAAAAATTATTTTTTATCCTACATGCATCTCTCACAGAGTAGAGAGGTATAAGAGTAGAGTAGTGCCACTTTGGACCAATCTACTATAAAAAACCTTGGAGTATAAAATTTTTCTTCTTATAAATAACAATTGTAGTTAACATTGATAATTAATTTAATTAATCAATTTCTATTATTAAATTTTTTAATTTGGTCTTTTCACCCCCTCAAGAACATCTGCAATTACCCAATCCAACAAAACATGAATGCCAAAAACTACTTCCTCGAAATGATAGATGTTGAATATGAACTAATAGAGAGGGAAAATTATTTTAATAGATGGAAAATGAGTCAAAAGATTCATTATAACCCTCAGTTAATGTTTCACATAACCAGAGTACCTTCCTTCATAATATCATGTGTTGATAATGTATTTTAAAATCCTAAAACCACCACCACAATGCCTTGGTGCATCCACCACATTGATGGAGGCTCCTCCCAAGGGACAAACCATATAGAATTTACATGGAGTGGTGATCAAAACTATGAAATTTGTGACACACCATAGACTCCACCATGGTGTGGTGAGGTCCCTCTAGCCATGCTAAATGAGGATTCCCTCATCATAATCTACTATAGGATATGTCATAATTATAGATGTTTAGAGCTGGCCATTTTACAAAGGATTCATAAACGCACACCATAACCACTATAGTGACCATGGTATAGCCTATTTTACACCTTAAAGGTAGAAAAATTATTTTTTATTCCACCCTTATCCTCTAACATTTTAGAATCCAAAGAAACCCAAATTCATGCTTAAAATAAACATACTTGTGAACCAGTGGTCATCACAATATTTCCCATATCAAGATATGATTTTAAACTCTTTCAATATATCTCAATAGAGGTCTTATAATTCATAATTATTGTATGAGAGTTCAAATATCATCTTGATTAAACTCTACCAATGGAATAATTTGAAACATTTCCAAACGTCCATAATTAAATAAACCTTAGGGAGGGTGTAAGAAAGGGATCAATGTGTGAAGGAGATCATGCTATGTATCTTATCTAACCGTAGATATCAGAAATAAAATATGAGTCACAAACATCTATAATAACAACAATATAGTGTACGAAACCAAAAAACAATTCTTTTTGGGTCATATGTTATGAAAAATCATTTTTTGTATCATTCTTGTAATATAAATCCCTATGTGAAATCATATCCATGTTAACCATAACATTTTTGTGAAAAAATATAATATTACATAACATTTATCAGTTTGGTATGACCTAATATAATACTTCAAGAGGTTCATTTTCATTTAACTTATCAATATATTTATATACTCCACTAATATGAAGGAATCATATAGTGGATATAACCCTTGTATATCATGATACATTTTATATTCTTAAACTCTATTAAGAAAAATTACAATATATAAACACCAATATAATCATATAACATTTGATAAAACACATGATTTTACTTATGTTAGTTTTAATTTTAGGAATATATTAAACTCGTTTCGTCATTATGTAAGTCCCACCACATTTTTCCATACATTATGTTAAAATCTACCACTAAAATTTATTACTGGGTAAAATATATGAATAAATATTGTTAGAATAAAAATGTGCATAAGAATAATTTTCCTAATGTATAATCCTGTAACCATATTATTAACTCTTTTTACCTCATATAAAATAATTTCATGTTGATAATAACTTTTATTTTATAAAAAGAAAATTTTATATTCTCATCGTAATCATCTTGGAACCTTTATAATTAAAATTTTCTTTGAGATCAGTTGGTAAAAAAAATATAGATTTACATTTTCTTTATTTAACAAAATTACCAACATTCTATTTGGATATTAAATATGACACCTCATTCCATCATGGTATTTACTATTATATAATATATGTGTATCTTCGAATTTGTGGGAATTTTTCTGTTTTTTGAGTTTTTTATATTAGATCTATATTAGAACACACTTGATCCCAAGGCATTAAACCCTGGAACATGCTACATTTATGTAAACTTATTTTCTATGCCTTTTGTTTTCATGTATTTGGGGAGTGACCATGCCTTTTATTCTATAGATGGGTCGTGATAATGCTATCAGGGGAAGGATCATGCCATAACTTATGGGATACCGTATTGATGATACTTTTTTTGGTGAGGATTTTTTCCTAGCTTTTTGAACATTTTAAAAGGGAAGCCAGCTGCACTATTGATATAGAATGTTACACCATGGTGAATAATTATAGAGATATGATAAATTTCATATATAGGCACAGAAACCTGGTGACCTGAGGCACAAGGTTCCCATTTTCTCAATATTATGGTGTATGAAACCATGGGTAATAGATTTGTTTTCATGGAGCTCATCCAGGAGGTTTATTCACCATAGTAGTGAAAGTCCACACCGTAGTGGTTGGGACCATAGGATATTGTCTCATATTAGTTGAGGTTTACTATGTCATGGCGTAATTGGTTACATTGTAGTGGGTTTTTGGTGAGGTATTCCATGTAATGGTGGCTAAGGATCTATAATGAAGTAAGTATACCTAGTTTAATGTTATGTAATTTTCTATGTTAACCCCTATAATTTTTAAAAATCATTAGCCTAATTTAGTTCCTTTTATTAATTGAATAATCACGGGATTGTTTAAGGACACTCTACCATACATCATCCATTAAAAAATTCTTTGTTATTTATCAATCCGAAGTTGAATCAGATGGTTGGTCCTCTTTTCACTTCTATTATTACCTTTAACAATTTCCATTGGGTCCATTCCATGGGGTAGACTATAATAACATGGTTTCCATATTTAGGGTTATAATTGAGTTGGTGATGGGTATTTGATTATTTAAGGTGTCTATTGGTCATTTTCATTTTTGGTTTGGATTTCATAAAAGAGGCCAATGGTTTCTACTTCATTCAGTTTGGTGTTTCTGTGTAATTAAATTATTTAGAAACATCATGTGATTTTTGATAATTCTAATTTTTATAATTTAAACACATATATATATATATCATACCCCTGAGGGGTTATGGAAATTGTAACATTTTTATTAGACTTTTTATAGTGGAATTACAATCAACTTCATTGTAAATCATATTAACTATATTTTTTGTACACCAATCACTACGGGAAAAATGGGTATTTGTGACTGGTCATTTGTGACAGGATCCAGTCGCAAATGGCCTTTTGCGACGGGGGCCCGTCACAAATCGCACGTTGCGGAACATGCCGTCGCAACAACAATTATTTGCGACGGGCCCGTCGCTGAAGCTATTATTTGCGACATGGATCCTTCCCGTCGCAAATAATACTTCGTATATTTGTAAAATCTTTTAAAAAAAGTAATTGCGACGGGCCCCATTGCAACAATTATTTTTGACGGGCCCGTCGCAAATAGTAATTGCGATGGGGCCCGTCGCAATTGCTTTTTTTAAAAAAAAAAAAAAAACTATTATTACATTATTTTAATGGATATAATAAAAATACTATTTGCGACGGGCATAGTATCCCATCGCAAATACTATAAAAAAATAAAAAAAATTATTAATAAATTATTTTAATTAATATAATAATAATCCAATTATAATTCAAAAATAAAAAATAATAAAATATTAATAAATTATTTTAATTAATATAATAATAGAATTATAATTCACAAATAAAAATAATAAATTATTAATAAATTATTTTAATTTACAAAATAACAATAGAATTATAATTCAAAAATAAAAAAAATAAAATATTAATAAATGATGTAATTAATATAATAATATTAGAATTATAATTCATAAATAAAAAAATATTAATAAGTTATTTTAATTAATATAAAAATAATAGAATTCTTTTACATTCAAATATTAAAATAATTCAAATATTACAAAAAAATATAATTAAATTCTAATATTATAAAATTTTAATATATATATAAAATTTAATATTATAAAATATAAATAATATTATTATTCATATTAATATTGTTATTTCAAAATATAATATTATTAATATTTTATAATGAGATAGAAACTACGAATAGGAAAAAAATCATATTTTGATTTAACAAACTTTATAACATAAAAACAAACTCTAATCTGAAGGAGGGGGAAGGGGGAGGGGGGATCTGCAGATGCTGCTGGAGGAAACTCCATCCCTAAAGTATGATTGAGTCGGCGCATGTACTCCATCTGCTCTTGGTGCTGTTGTTGCCACCGACTCATCTGCTCCTCATACAACTCCTGCTGGAGTCGACGCTCCTCCTCATGCTGCTGCTGCTGCTGACGCATCTTCCCATGCTCATGTCGGAGACTCTCTATCAATGCAGTCTGAGATTGCAACTGATCCTCATACTGTGTAGCAGAAGAAGATGCACGAGCTCCTCTCGAGCTGGATGCCGACATCGTTGCACTACTATAATAATCTATGGGAGTCAGTCGAGAGCTAATACCAACTACCCGGCCCTTCTCGAAGGCATACTGGGTGGCCTGCATCCATGCCGCCTCATTAAACTGACGACCAGTGGTCTGATCTGATGACTCGGCCTGACTCTCATGCCGGGTCTGTGACACTATGGCCTCATATGACTCTTGTAGTTGCAATTTAAAATTAAAATTGTGAATATATTATAAGCAGTTAATTTTTAAACTTGAAAAAAAAATATTGACCACGATGTGATGCAGACGATCACCTCTGAGCTCCCCAGTAGCAGGATCACTATACATCCTATGATATACGTCGTACTCCATAATGTCGGGGTGCTCGATAGCCTATAAGAATAAAAAACAAACTGTTAATATTTATAGTTATATAAAATATTTATAAATAATGTACATACCAGATGTTGTGTATGAGTACTGAAAGAACGACTCCCAGCTCGATGAGTCACCTCCTGTCTCCCCCAATTCAGCCTCCCCACCGATGATCTCCCCTGAAAGGCACCACTCAACCAGTGTGAACATAATCGATCCCATACATGGGATGAAATGTACTCTAGTCGGTGTGCTCTACATGACTCGTCAAAATCTGACACTCTTGCTTTCTTCATGGCAGCTTTTCTTAAATTGTGAAAAAATTGACGCAAGCGATCACGCATGGCCACCTCCCATGCCTTATGGATGGCGTCATGCATGGTATCCTCGATCGGATACCATAAACCTTACAAATAAATCAAAATGTCAAGTTAGAAATGAAATAATTTTCAAAATAAAAATTATTTATTTACGTACGTACCAACCAATGGACGAACATGGCCTACTACACATCAATGGGAATCTGCTCCCATGTGGTCCACGACTGAGAGAAATAGTTGCGCAAAATATCGCTGCCATGTCCGACTACTATATGCGGAAAACTGTAAAAATGATAAACATTTATTATGTGAATAGATTAATGAAATCTTAGTCAAATCCACAGTTTATCACACAGGTTATCACACCTCTGTGTGCGTGGATCAAACCCAAGATGTGGACGTCGCTCGGGGACGGGGTCAGGAATCATCAATCATGCAAGACCGCGCCCCCTCTGCGTACTCCCTAGAGCGCCTGCAGGCTGAGGGTCATCTGCCAGCAACTCATCCGTATCGAAATGTAGGTCAGCATCCGCCAACTCATGAAATATCTCGTCGTCTATCTGTAACAGAAAATGTTAATGTTGTTAGAAAATAATTGATAATTACTATTATATATATATATATATATATTATGATTGTATATAACTTCCATGGAATTCTATTAGTGTTCATCTTCATCATCATCTTCATATATGTCAATGTCATCTTCATATTCCTCCTCAACATCATCGATATCCATTCGAGTTCCAGTTGCTTCATCTCTTACCATTTCAAATTCATATGTGACATCATTAACATCATCGTCATCACCGACTCTTAAATGTGGGGTGTCGTCATCGATACTCATGTCTCTTTGTAAAAAAGATTGATTTTGACGACTCTCTTGAAAAACGTAAATTCTTTGCACATTAGTGAAAGCACATTCACTTTGACTAATCTGATTGTCTTGAATTTTGATTTTATTACACTCCACTAATCAGCCATGTCTCTTTATGTAGAACATTACTTTGCGTAATAAACATGATGTGCCTGTTGAGCCAATAAGAATGGTTCATTTACTGCGAGAAAACTTTTATATTTAATATCGATGATTCCATGAGTTGGATGAACACACACGACTCTCTCTGTATCCAACCACCGACATTTGAACATGGTTATGTAATGTTGTCCAAGATAACAGAGTTCAATGATTTAATCAAGTATGCCATAATGGTCAACTTCATTTTCTTGATGATGAGATCCTATCAAGCTAACTCCATTGTTCATTGTTTTTTTCGATTCCCCATATGCATGTGTGTAAAATAGAAATCCATTCACCACATATGCATTATAAGTTTTAACAAATTTGGAAGGTGGGTTACTCAATATACACAGCCGTTTGTCAATTTTATCAGCATGTCGAGACACCTGAAATGTTGTGAAATAATTATCAATATCGTGAACTATACATTGAATGAGTTTCTAAAAGATAAAAAATTAATGTTACCAGTTTTTGAAACCACTGAGAGAAATTTTTCAGTCGGCGTTCTTCGAGAGCAGCTGCTGTAATTTGTGGAATTTGTTTCTTGATATTATTATCAAACAACCTACAAAAACCAAAGTTATTTACTGTAACATAAATGATAGAATAAGTGATATAAACACTTACAGTACAACTGATTTAATCTCTTCACTGTTGAGCAGAACATACGTATGAGCTCTGTGATGTTCATCATCCGAAAGCCAGCGTTCATAAAGTCCACCAAAACCAACCTCTGGCTGGTTGAAAACAGATAATTGATTGTCGATTTCATCAATATTCCTCTCATTCCGTCCCATTCGGTTGTGTTTTGAAGGATACTCAGGTTCAAAATAATGGGAGCAGAAAAAATATATTTTCTCTTGCAAATAAGATTCTGCAATAGATCCTTCAACAGATGCTTTGTTAAGTACTTTTCTTTTCAATTTTTGCATGCATCTTTCAAATGGGTACATCCATCGAAACTGTACTGGACCACCACATTTGGCTTCATATGGCAAATTTAACATCAAATGTACCATTGAGTCGAAGAAAGATGGCGGAAATGTTTTTTCCAGTTTACATATAATTACAACAACATCTTCTTCAAGTTTGCATAGAGCATCATAATCTGCTGTAGCCGCACAAATTTCCCGAAAAAAATGAGACATGTATGTTATGGAATCCCAAGCCACAGAATTCAACAGACCTCTTAATCCAATGGATAGAAGTCTTTCCATTATAACATGACAATCCTGGCTTTTTAATCCAGTAATATGACCATTCTTTACACATCTACCCAAATTGGAAGCACATCAATCTGGAAGTCTCAAATCTGTAATACACTGACAAAATAATAAACGGTTTTCTTTAGATAGTGTATAAGCTGCTTTTGGTTTCAGTAACCTTTCTGTTCTGACATTCTCAAACAGTTCCAGTTCTGGATGCCTCCAAATATGGGAAAGATCTAAACATGAATTTACATTGTCTTTGCTCTTTCCTGTCATATCCAAAACTGTATGAAACAAATTATCAAAACAGTTCTTCTCAATTTGCATGACATCTAACACGTGTCGGACCAACAAATCAGACCAATATGGAAAATCCCAAAATATGCTACGTTTAATCCAATTGCGTTCTTTCCCAAAACTAGAAATTTTCTGTTGGTTTATTGTGGGACCAAAAGTGATGGGAGGTAATGAAAATACAACTGATTTTTACTCCAAAACTGATAGCATTTTTGGAGGTCCATCCCTTTCAACTGTTCCTTTTCAGAAATGATATCTGTTTCTGCAAAAAGGATGATCAGCTGGAAGAAATCTGTGAAGACAGTCAAAATAACAAGGTTTCATTCCATGAATGAGCATAAATGATTTGTTCTCTCCCATACAGTAAGGACATGATTTCTGACCATGTGTACTCCTGCCAGATAACATCCCATAAGCCGGGAAGTCACTAATTGTCCACATCAATGCTGCTCTCAGTATGAAATTATGTTTCGTTGCAACATCATATGTACTAACACCAGTACTCCACAATAAACTTAATTCATCAATCAATGGTTTCAAATAAACATCAATATTTTTCTTCGGATGTCCTGGAATTAGTAAAGTCAAAAAGATATATGGCTCCTTCATCAACATCCATGGAGGTAAATTGTACGGAGTTAAAAAAATAGGCCAACATAAATATTGACTACCATAAGATCCGAACGGACAGAAACCATCAGTGGAAAGGCCCAGTCGAACATTTCTAGCTTCTAAAGCAAAGGATGGATGCACTCTATCAAAATGTTTCCATGAATCACCATCGGCTGGATGATTCAAGCTTTTATCAGTTGAAATATTTTCTTTATGCCATGACATCATTATCGCTGTATTCTTAGACATGAATAAATGCTGAAGTCTGGATGTAAGAGGAAAATATCTCAACTATTTTACAAGAATCAAACCAGACTTCCCATGTTGTCCTTCTTTATATCTCAATTTCCCACATGTGGGAAAACTATCCAACGACTCATTTTCCCCAGAATACAAAATGCAGTAATTTTAACATGCATGAATCTTCTGACAAGTAAGTCCCAAATTTCAAACCAGCCTCTTACTCTCAAAGTAATTTGTAGGAAAACCATTTCCTTCGGGTAACAGTGTTTTAAGCAAAGAAAATATCTGGTCAAAACAGGTGTTTGACATTCCGTTATCTGATTTGACAGCCATAAATTTTGCAACTTCTTCTAATTTGCTCATCTTGCTGCCAGGATATAATGCATCCTCAGCAGACCTCAACAACTCATAAAATTCAGACGGTGCCAACTCAGGATTTGAGGCTATATCAGCCGGAGTTTCTGTATGTTGAACAGATGAACCTGCAACATCATGTACTAAATCTTGAAACAGGGATGGATCCGGAATCAAGTTGGTATCACCTAGTCTGGAACTACGTTCACCGTGTTGATACCAAAAAACATAATCTGGTTGAAAACCAAAACGCAAGAGATGTCCCCCCACTTTTTCAAACGTGTCAAACGTTCTCAATGCACATTTTCTACAAGGGCATTTTATTTTGCCTTCTGAAACAAATTCTGGATTTGATGCCTCAAATGATAAAAAATTCTCCACACCCTCTACATATACTGGATTTAAACTAGAACCATTTGGATTTCTACGTTGATTTATCCATATGCGGTCACCTAATAATGATTGTTGATGACCTCGTTGTTCCATATTTTTCTATAAAATATAAAAGAATTACTGTTTTTGAATAATTTGTTTGAAAAAACACTCAAGAAAGGATAAATATAGAGTTTACATCATACACGACTGACGCAAACTTTTTACTGAGATAGACCTAAAAATTGACCCTTTAAGAATTGAATATGTTGAGAATAAAGCAAAACCTATTACAAATATTGATAATTTTAATATTATATAAATTTTTTATTATTTTCATAGTACTAATATTATTGGTAATTATTCCTAATTATTGGTAATTATTCCTAATTATTGGTAATTATTCCTAATTATTGGTAATTATCAGTAATTATTGGTAATTATTGGTAATTATTGGTAATTATAACTAATTATTGGTAATTATTACTAATTATTACTAATTATTAATAATTATTGGTAATTATTACTAATTATTGGTAATTATTACTAATTATTGGTAATTATTACTAATTATTACTAATTATTGGTAATTATTCCTAATTATTACTAATTATTACTAATTATCGATAATTATTGGTAATTATTCCTAATTATTGGTAATTATTACTAGTTATTGGTAATTATTACTAATTATTGGTAATTATTACTAATTATTACTAATTATTACTAATTATTACTAATTATTGGTAATTATTACTAATTATTACTAATTATTAGTAATTATTGGTAATTATTATAAATTATTACAAATTATTGGTAATTATTCCTAATTATTGTTAATTATTGGTAATTATTGATAATTATTACTAATTATTAGTAATTATTGGTTATTATTCCTAATTATTGGTAATTATTCCTAATTATTGGGGATTATTCCTAATTATTGGTAATTATTGTTAATTATTCCTAATTATTGGTAATTATCGGTAATTATTGATAATTATTGGTAATTATTACTAATTATTTGTAATTATTACTAATTATTGGTAATTATTCCTAATTATTACTAATTATTACTAATTATCGGTAATTATTGGTAATTATTTGTAATTATTACTAATTATTGGTAAATATGACTAATTATTTGTAATTCTTTGTAATTATTCCTAATTATTTGTAATTATTCCCAATTATTGGTAATTATTCCTAATTATTGGTAATTATTGGTAATTATTGGTAATTATTGGTAATTATAACTAATTATTTGTAATTATTACTAATTATTGGTAATTATTACTAATTATTGGTAATTATTCCTAATTATAGGTAATTATTAATAATTATTGGTGATTATTGGTAATTATTGGTAATTATTACTAATTATTGGTAATTATTACTAATTATTGGAAATTATTGGTAATTAGTCCTAATTTTTGGTAATTATTCCTAATTATAGGTAATTATCGGTGATTATTGTTAATTATTGATAATTATTGATAATTATTACTAATTATTTCTAATTATTGGTAATTATTACTAATTATTACTAATTATTTGTAATTATTCCTAATTATTACTAATTATCAGTTATTATTGGTAATTATTGGAAATTATTGGTAATTATTGGTAATTATTACTAATTATTGGTAATTATTACTAATTATTACTAATTATTGGTAATTAATCCTAATTATTGGTAATTATCGGTAATTATTGGTAATTATTGGTAATTATTACTAATTATTACTAATTATTACTAATTATTGTTAATTATTACTAATTATTGATAATTATTACTAATTATTACTAATTATTGGTAATTATTCCTAATTATTACTAATTATTACTAATTATTGGTAATTATTCCTAATTATTGATAATTATTACTAATTATGGGTAATTATTACTAATTATTGGTAATTATTACTAATTATTACTAATTGTTACTAATTATTACTAATTATTGGTAATTATTACTAATTATTACTAATTAGTACTAATTATTGGAAATTATTACTAATTATTATTAATTATTACGAATTATTTGTAATTATTACTAATTATTACTAATTATTACTAATTATTATTAATTATTGGTAATTATTACTAATTATTACTAGTTATTGGTAATTATTCTTAATTATTACTAATTATTACTAATTATTGGTAATTATTCCTAGTTATTGGTAATTATCGATAATTATTGATAATTATCGGTAATTATTGATAATTATTGGTAATTATTACTAATTATTGGTAATTATTACTAATTATTACTAATTATTACTAATTATTACTAATTATTACTAATTATTACTAATTGTTACTAATTATTAGTAATTAGTGGTAATTATTAGTAATTATTACTAAATATTACTAATTATTACTAATTATTACTAATTATTGATAATTATTGATAATTATTACTAATTATTACTAATTATTGGTAATTATTACTAATTATTGGTAATTATTACTAATTATTGGTAATTATTACTAATTATTGGTAATTATTACTAATTATTACTAATTATTCCTAATTATGACTAATTATTGGTAATTATTCATATAATTACCAATAATTAGGAATAATTACCAATAATTAGGAATAATAACATTATTAGTATATTTTATTATTAATTTTAAAATAATATAATTTTCTATATTATATACAATTTTCCTTTCATCTGTGTGTTTTCTGTCTCCACATACAAATATTACATGTGGAGACAGAAAACACACAGATGAAAGGAGAATTATATATAATACAAAAAAGTATATTATTTTAATATTAATAATAAAATATACTAATAATGTAATAATGTAATTATTCCTAATTATTGGTATTTATTACTAATTATTAGCATTTATTCTTAATTATTGAAAATTATTACTAATTATTCCTAATTACCATTAACTATGAACAATACTAATAATTTAAATTTATTAAGTAACAAAACAATGTAAACATAATTAAATTACAACTAATTAAGAATAATTGAAACAAATAAAAATTTAAAATAAATATTAAATTAAAATGAACATAAATACCTTTAAAATTGATCGGAGGTTGATCTCTGATCGTTCTTGAAAACCTCAATATCAACTACGGAGAAAAAAATTAAACTTAAGAAACGCTGAACTCTAGAAATAGAATTTTGAGAGTAGGAGAAGATGGAGTTTCAGAATGAATTGAAAAAAACGGATGGGGGTATTTATAGGTTAGATTATTTGCGATGGTACCCGTCACAAACGCCTCAGCCATCATTTATTACGGTCAACGGTTAAATAGTTATTTGTGACGGGTCCCGTTGGAAATAATAACCTGCCGACATACTATTTGCGATGGGGGTATATTCCCGTCGCAAATAGCTTTTACTGCCGCTGGTATTTGCGATGGGAATATATTCCCGTCGCAAATAACTTTCCCGCGATTTGGAGCGCAAACCGCGCCAGTCCTTTTGCGACGGGGTAAGCTAACCCGTCGCAAATAAGTAGTTATTTGCGACGGGGGAATTTGCCCGTCGTAAATAAGTTTTTAACGGGACTATTTGCGATGAGATTTATTCCCGTCACAAATAACCCGTCGTAAATAGCCATTTTTCCCGTAGTGAATTGTTTATGAAAATATCTACGAGAATTATTTGAAATTTTTTTGACTGAAAATAATGGGGTCTAAACTTGATTAATATTCCTATGTAACCCTAAATAACTAGGTTTTTCATATAAAAATGGTATTTTTGTTTTTAAATGACTCCTAGGGGAGCATAATTTAGTTTTAAAAGTGATGATGACCTAGTTAATTTTCAATGAATTTTTTATAATAACATCATTTCATTTACCATTTTTATATTTTAAGGCTTAGTGGGAAATTTATTAAATGATTTTTTTTGATGAATTTACACCTTCATTGTGAGTACCTTATTATTATTCTATTTTTTGTATGTGATCCTTTCTAGGAAAGTACATTGATTGTTACTTTATTTGAAGCATGATTGATGATGGAGGGGCTATCAGACATGAGGGTGTTAGAGGTGAGATAAAGATTATTTGTTTTGATTATTTTTTGTGATGAACATGTTTATTATTACTTAGTCACTTCCATTTTTTGGTATTTCATGGGAATTAATGTAGCTATGTGATGGATTTTGTTTGGCTATAAAAATCTAGTGGACCTGATTAAAAAATGGGTGCTCATTTATATGCCTAGATCAAATAGTTCACGATGACTAACCAGAACTAGTTATACTATATGATAATACTAATATTCTATTTATCTTAACAATATTCAAGATTATACCATGCTAGTAACCATAGATTTACCCCTGAAACATTTTCATTGACCAATGATATTAATGTGGGGAGTTCCTTTACATACCTTCTTTTTAAAAAGTTATTATCATTGGGTTAGTGGAATATCATTGATTATTGATGTTTTTTATTATTATTCTAAATTTTTTGGTTTCCATCGATTATCACCATCATTTATTTATTATGTTGTTTAATATTCATCAAATTTAAAAAGAGGGTTTATGAATGAAATTGAAAAATGGAAAATTTGGTTGGTTTAAAATATTTAAAACTAAAATTCCATTTTCTTTAAATTATTTAATGTTTTTCTAATTTCAAATGGTGTATTATTCATTATTTTAATAATTATATTTTAAGAATATTTTAATGAATATTTTGGTTCATTTTCATAGGTTTGATATTAGGATTTGTTTCAGAAATATTTTTATTAAACTAAATTACGATATGAATTTGGAAAATATATAAATTTTGATATTTTTTCTATATGAACTTAATTGGAAAAATTATATTATAAATAAATTTAATATAATAATTTATTATATATATTTAAAAAAAATTCATATACTATTTGGTGAAATATGAAGGTTCATATTTATCTCATACCATATAAAAGAAATTCCATGCATGCATGTAGTGTTCATGTTTATATACAGGTTCCTAGGTATTTCTCTTATGTTTGATATCAAATGGGTATTCGATTTATGAATTATCTATTTCTAGTGAGTGAAAATGGGTCATATGGAGATCCTTAATTAGTATCAATTGGTTTTTACTTATTTTTTTGTGGTAACTTTGTATCGGATAATTCATCAAGGTGTATTTTGTTTTCTTAATGATTGTTGTAGTTTTCTCCGGATTTATATTTTTTGATCTTGAGTGACTTTTATTATTTTTTATTACTTGATGACATTAATAATTTTAAATCATCATTTTTCTTGTTATTTTTTAACTCAAATATACCTTGTTTATCTTCATTATTTATTAATATCAATTTATTTCATATGTGTGGTAGTCCATCATAATTACATATAATGTGATATTAATGGTTTCATTCTCTTGTGTCAATATGATTTTAATTTAAGGGTGAAATAATTCCCACTAATAATTATTTCTACTTCCTAGAACTAGTTTTCATCCCATGGTTATTGTGAACATGCATTTGGAATTTTGGTAGATCATTTTGAGTTCCATTATTATAGTTCCTAATCATGTTCATAACATTAAGGGGCCATTAAATTCATATATTTGGAATAATCTATTATTCATTACAATTTGAAAATCTCTAAGTCCTAGTACACTATTACTAGCCTCTTATAAAAAATATTTTCTCAAAAATAACCTCCTATGATTTTCTGAAAATTATAATTAATATTTATTTATATTATTTAAAATATTTAACTAATAAACTATTAAAAACCATATATCAAATTCTATTCAATGTTCCTTTAGTTATATTCTATATTAATGAATATATTATTTAAAATATTCCATTTTTATGGGGTGGGTACAAATTCCATGTATTTTAGAAAACAACATGGGTAATAAATTTTATCAAGGATATACCCCCAATATTCCTTATACAATTTTCATGAAATAATAAATAACTAAAACAATTCATAAAAAATTTAATCCAAAATAAATATCTCATTTACCTATAGAAACTTTTCTTTATAAAAACTAATCTTATAACAAATGAGGAAAATAAAATAAAAAATAAAAAATCCCTAATATGAATGTAGTTTCCTTGATGAATTTCACATTTATTATAACTAAATGAGGTGAAACACAACTCAAGAATGTAACCCCAAAAGCTAGAGGTAGTCGATAGGTGGAAAGGGTTGACATATATTGGGAATAGAGACTACATATTTATGTAAATATAACCATAAAAACACACAATATAAGAAATATCAAGAATAATTAATCAATATGATCAAATTTATAAGTATTTAAACTACCTTCAATATCATTTTTCGAAAAATTATATATCAAAATGAAAAAACGTTACATGTCAAACAAGTCGTAAAAATGTAACACGGAGATCTCTCCTTGAAAAATCGTATACAATTAGGAAAAAAACATAGGTCATTTATACATCAACAGATACAATGTATTTATTCCCTAATGACATCATTGAGCATTGAAAAAACTCGGCATGATCCTAACTACGAATAATTCAAGCCTTCTACATTACTTCCATTTTGAAACCTGGAGTCTTCATGGGTAAAAAGGCACCTGATCAAGGTGTGAGTACAACTCAATAGTCCACCAACAATTGTTTCCCTAAAAATATATTAAATACCTATTCATTCTTGATATAATTTTATAATAATGATATAAATAAATAGAAAAATAATCTTAAAAAGTGATCCTAAACAACAATTTTTGATAAGGCTAAATTCAACCAGTGATAGAATGAGATGATATACCAACAGTCTAAACAAACCTCAAGGATTTTCAATACATCACTCCAAATATATTAATTAATTATAATGATATTTGATAATAAAATTTAATGTTTAAATATATTATCCCCTTGTGAACCCATCCTAGTGAATGATATATCACCAATCATTTTAAAAAAGGTATAGAGGAAACCACCAGGGGAGTTAGAAGACACAATGCCACTATTAATGCTTATGTGGATGATATATAATTTTTTCAAAATATGGGCTTATTATACCTCAAAAAGACATATCTCTTAGGTTGTAAAATTAAAAGAAAACCTCTCTCATTGTGGATGATATACAATCGATACAAACCCCTAGGAATATGATTAACTAAAAAGACACTATCTGAGGGTGGATGATAGACCCCCAATTTCATCTTCTGGGTGGATAATGTACCCCCATAAACCATTTTAAATTGATCAATACACAATCTTTATCAAATTATATTTGGGTGTTATACCATTAAAATATGTCCCCAAGTGGATGATACATTACAAAGACAACCCTCATAAGTAGATAATGATCCTCCAAAATGAAGTTAAGAAGTGGATGATAACCCACTAAAAAAAATACAAAGTTTAGGAGGTCCCACACCCTCATTGAACTCAATGTGAATGATGGATCTTTTATAATATTCAAGTTTTTAGGTTTCACCATTGATTATCATTAGATGGATATTGGACCACCACATACCAAGTACCCAAAAATATTATTTATACCAGATTTTTTGTAAATATAATAATTTATCATTATAAATTTTATCAAAGGTTACTTTCATAAGACAAGAATCCATGTATAATCCCTTTTCCTAGGCTATATCACATCATTCATAGCATTTTCGTAGGTCAATTCCCCCAACGAATACATTAAGGCTCCAAACTAAGCCCCTAGAGTAATTTCTTATCCATATAAACCAATATCACATCTAAATTAATCGTTATAAATTTAATTTATTATAATAATTATCCATAAATGACCAATTTTTTCAATAAAACCTCCTATAGACCCGAAATAACCTTCTTTGGAACACCCATACTAAAGGGATCCAATGAAAAAATTATTAAAATTAATTTTATATCATCCATAAAAAATAATCATTTATCTCATTTAATACATCACATATGCCTCACATATATACAATACGGAATGAATGGAAACAACTGCATGGAACTATAAGGGTCCTTTACATCATATCTCCTAGATTAAATCATTCGTAAACACAAAAAATAATTAAATATTTGAAAAATTCAAAATTTAGGGCCTAATTTCGGAAGTATGTCAAAATAGAATGGAAACCCATGAATTAAAGAAATATTTTTAGTTAACCTTGTTATGGATACCAAACAAGATGATCAAATTAATAAAGTATCCCTGAATAATAATCAAACACATAATATGGGTGGTTAATGAAAGAAGAACAATATGGGGTGTTATTGTGGCATCACAAAAGAAACAACGTGAAGAAATTAATTATTTAATAATTTTAAAATGAATAAATAAATTAAAATAAAATCTTTATCAAAATTATGCCTCAACCCATTAAAATTTTACTTGTATCCCACTAGAATCCCAGCGGCCCTAGTGGGAATATATTACCCAGACTACCTACTTCCATTGGCTATGGAAGTAGAGCCAACCGCATCAACTAGAAGATTGATGGGCCCCAACCAAACATCTGATGGGAAATCTGCAACTTTATTGATTTATTTTTCACATAAATATATCACCAAAAAAATTATTCTAATACACCACCAACTAATATAATATCCATAAAAGACCAAAATACACATTATTAGACATAAAATGGATTAAATTCATATATCGAAAAGTGTTAGGGTGTTAAGAACTCTCCTCTATTTTAAATCTCATACCAATGTTACACTGTTGAGAATCACTATTCACAATTGAAGAAAATCTCTGGGAATTATTATTGCGTGTCAAAATTCCACTATCATGTCTCCCCTGGATATCCTCAAGCTACCACTATGCCAATACCGAGGGAACCATCAACCTATATAGTGTTTTCATGCTCAAATGTAACACCATAAGAATTTAAGAGTAAAATAATTTTTTATAATATATTGGATAATGAAAACCAAAGATTAAAAGGAAATGAAACACCCAAGACATTACGATTTGTATCTATTTTTTGAATAATTTCCATCACTTTAATAACTTGTTTATCACTCAAACCCAAGATTAAATGAATTGTAATATAGAATATTTTCATAATATAGAAAATAAATTATTGGGTATGAATAAGATAAAAAAATTATTAAGATTACATGGTTTACAAATTTATGAAATAAATTCAATGGTTATCTATTTTTTAGAAATAAAATTTAATTATTTGAAAGAAAAAACATTTTTTCAAAAAAATAATTTTTTTTATAAATGGTTGTTTAATATCTCTTGGAACATATATTTTAAAATAATTTATTGAGGATTTTAGAAATTTTTCTTCAAAATAAAATTAATTTTTGAAATCAACATGTAAAAATTAACTTATATTTAATTTTGAAAATTGTCAAAAAATATTATTTTTTGGTAAATAGTTGAAATTAATGATTATTATCAATGTGTTTTAATTTAAATTATTTAAAAATTTAAATTATATTTTAAATTTGTTATAATTTAATATTAGTTCGATTGTATATTTATTAATCTAAATTTGTTAATTGTAATCGATGCAATATTTAATTTTGATATAAAAACTTTTAAATAATTTTATAAAAAATATCTGGAAAGAGGATTTTTGAACACATATATTTGTTTAATATTAAATTAAATTATACAACATATTTGAGTTTAATTTGGTAAAATAGATTCCAAATTTATCATATGAATAGTAATTATTATCGAATATGTTCAAAATATTTTTTGACTATAAAGAATATTAAAAATAGTAGAAATTAATTACAATGGTTAAGGTGAAAAAATGATTTTTGGGGATTAAAATAAAGGGATAAGTGTAAAATAGTTCATTAAAATTATCACATTTCAGTTTTATATCCATATTTAGACATCATATTAACTAATCCTTAATAATGTTGCATCTTCGTTTCTTTTTGTAGCATCCTTCCCTGGAGGCCCCTATATGTTGCCTTGAGAGAGCTGGCCATAAGACCTCAAGCACGCCTCCCTATATGACAAAGGATTCCAACTAGATGCAAGGTCCCATGGTGTGTATATGGGTATACTATTAACCCTCCAGTCATACTGTATCATAGATATTAATAGTAAATTTAAATAGTAGAGACATATTGAACATTCACATGCAGAATCAGAATAATTAATAGTGAATATCTAATAACAATTAACATGCAGAATCTGACTAGTAAATAGATAAAAAATGATTACTTTCTTGACATGTGAATATGAAAATGATTACATGAGATATAGGGTAATATGAAAACACCAAATTCTAACAAAAATACCAAATGAAAAAAAAGCTATTACTACTAGAGTCACGATCACAGGCTCGATCCCCTTCTCCTGTACTCCATCATTGGAATCAAAATCATACATTAAAATATATATTATTCTGTTTATCTATACCACAGTCCATGGTTCCTACTTATGTCCCAATTGATGCCCATTTAGGGTTCGATATATACTCATTTGGCCACCAAAAATAGGGTCTAGATCAATCTAGTCAGTGAATCTTAAATGAGTAGTTTTATAATAAAAATTAATGTTGGGTGATAAATAAATAAGATAATTTTGACTAGGTTCATCTTAGGATACTCATATGTATCTACTTACTTTCTCCTAATCACAATTTTTATAAATGAGGAAACCTGTAAAGTTATGAAATATGATAAGGTGGTTATCATAAATAAGCCTCAAGAGGTGGGACATCCCCAAGAATGCGATTTAGCTTGGCAGATGCATCCCTTGAAATTTGGTTACAAATTCATATAATTTAGTTTAATATGTCATATTTAGAGCGTATTGAGAAAAAACATAACACCATATAAGAAAATTCAAAAGGAATTCCTCGTATCACTGAAGCATCATTATAAAATCACAATACTAAAAAAGTCTTTCCAAGGAGATACCTAAAAGGAATCCCAATAATCACTCTTAACATGGAATGAAAGCAATCCTATGTTCTTGTCCGTGGTATCACACATAGTGAACTTAGTTTCAATCATGACCTCTGATTACCATCTAGTCACTAAGGTTGTCATTGTTGTCTCCCCTTCGGAACATGTATCACTCGATGGGATATATGTAAATGCATATTTATCCCGTTTTGGGTATAATTTGTATCTGTTGTAGAGTGCACTAAATTAGAATAAAAAATAATTATAAATCCTGATGATCCTATATGGGGAATCTCATAATATTCCATGTATCACTCTTAACTTGGGTATTAGGCAATGAATTACCAATCATAATTCATTTAATATAGAAAGGAAAAAAATTATATATATAAATCTAATTACCAAATTAATTTAAATGATAAATTCATTTATGGAATAAGATTTAGGGGTCTAATTCATGTACTACCATTCCTCTTAATTCAAATCATTAATTCAAGGAATTGATTTTATGGTAAACATGCCTTAATAGGTGTTTGAACAAATTATGGTACTGCAAAAAAGGCTATCAAGGAAGGGAACACCCATAGAGGTTCCCTATCTCAAGGTGATTAACCCAAGAGATGATTTGATTCTCTAATTAAGAATATCTTAAATTAGAAACAATTTAAATTAATTAACTAATAATTTTATGTGCACTACCAGTAGGTTCTGGAACACATCACAACGGTGCACAATTTAGATGAAACCAAACATTGGGTAATGAAGATAGACCACCTACATTAGGTTTGGAGACATCCCTTCATCCATTTCTGTACTTTGATTTACACTAGAATGAGAGAAAATGAAAAAGGGGATAACCATAAATATAGAAAAAATCAGATCACCCCAAAATATAAAAAAAATCTATGAAACAAATCTATGAATAGATGAAGTAGGAGTATAGATATTACTGAGATTGATCCAACTAACACAACAGTGAAATAAATAGAGTCTAGATAGAGGGAATCCAGTAGAACATAGGGTATTTTTGGGGAGGATCTATTACACAACTACTCAATTGGAGAAAAGAGGGGCTCTATAAAAAATAAACCCCTTCACTATTTAAGAAAATCACATCTGGTTATTTATAAGGAATGTAAGCCTTACACACCTTATAAATATAGGGATCCTTTCCCCCCAAGGAAAACCCATTTCATGATGTGAAAGGGTGTTTGACGAACCCATTACATGTCATGTACTCAATACACATCATGTATTATAAATACAAAAAATTTATTCAATATAAATCATGTACTTGGTCTACTGTCTGCCTCCATTCCTCTACCTTCATTCTACCTAGAATGAAGACATCCAGCCATTATTTGTAGTTAAAGAGAATAACCCAAACTAAAATAAAATATACCTCCCTGAAAATATGGTACATCACAACCTCACCTCTTTAAAATAACACATCCTAGAGTTGACCTTCTAGATGAAATAAAGCATCATTAGAGAAAATATCCATCTATTGGGCATGTAAATTGACCTATCTCCCCCAATGTTCATCATGTACATAGTCATGCAGCCATAACACCCAGGATAGATAAACTGACCTATGTCAGATATCCTTTATGTTTTGGTTGAATAAGCATATCAGATTCTCCTCAAAGGATGCATCTACCTCCAACTCAATGTCATTGGGAACAAATTAATGTCTTGGGTGAACATAATACCAAAGAAGTTGTGATATGTGGAAGACTTCATGAATGGACTGGCACCTCTAAGGTAGCTTCTATTTGTAAGCTATGGTCCTAACACACTCCATGATCATGACTGGCCTCACTTAATAAGGTGAAAACATTCCCTATCTCTGCATCCTTCTATGACCCAATCTCTATAATACACATTGAAATACCTATTGTCCCACCTTGAACTCCAATGGTCGATGGCCATGATTGGTGTAAGAATTCTTCCTAGACTGAGCTATATCCATATGCTTCATAATGAATTGAACATTCTCTGAGGTCTCCAAAATGCTACGAGGAACTGGTAGTGCCTCCTCACATATCTGTAATAAGAACATAGGTGAAAAACATTTTCTACCATAAATTGTATCATATGGATTCATTTAAATTTTTACCTAAATGTTTTATTGTAGGTAAACTCTACTAGAGGTATATGTTTTTCCCATAAACATCTGAAATTTAGAGATGCATTCCTATAGAACTTCCTCTAACACCCATATCATTCAATTAGATTACTCATCAGTCTAAGGGTTATAAGTGATACACAATAACACATGTGAATCTGTATCCTTATATTTCATATACCATAACTATGAAGTACACTTTTTGTCTCATTCAGATTTGGTCGAATGGTTGATACCACAAAGTCTCACAATCTATCAGATATAAATCCACGTAATATCATCAAATGATAATGTATAACAGATAAGAAGTGTGTGTCATTTATCAACATTAGATGACCAACCATACTGTGTCACTACCTCTAGGAAATCTTGTAAATCCTATCCTGAAATCCACGATGACATCAATACATTTACACTCTGAAATGGATTGATGTTATAGAAGTCATGTTGGTCACAGGGGCACTTTTGTCACCTACTGATAGGTGTAAAACCTCTAGATGAAACCTTACATCTAGATCTTCATACCAGGCCACAAATACAGATGATGTATATCTCGATACATATTGGCAATCCAAGGGTGAACTTCCCAAAAAGTGACATGAGATTATCACATAAACTAATCATGTATATCAATAGGAACCAATGTTCACCTATAGATGTACAATATCTTATTATCATTGATAACCCAACTAGGAGGGTGGTTCCCATATAAGACACTCTCCCTCAGTATGAGGTCCTTGGGATTTAAAAAATATCTCATTTGTACACACTCAATATGGGAGGACTCTATACAAATATTTCTTCAAATAAAATACTTGTCTTATTCCTAAAAATCCATGTGTATCTTAGAGAATAGATCATTAAACTGCCACTCACTGCTGTAGTTTTTGAAAAACTATGTATGAGCCATCCATCTCATGGAATAACCCATGACATTACCCATAGTAGGTTAATATACAATATTGATGTAAAACTACTATAGGTACTCAACCAACCTGCGCTACCTTAGATTCAAGTAAAATCATGTGGAGATATAATTTAGGATTTTTGATCTCTATAAACAAAGAACCAGTAAACCAATATATAATTACTCCAAAATCATAAAGCATGAACCACAACTACTCGATCGAGTTTGTGTTTAAGGTAATTCTACTCATGAGGAATCTGCTAGCATGTTTCATATCCAAGAACCAGATCTCCTTGCATCAGAAAAACTCCTAGACTAATACCTAATGAATCATAGTAAATAGTGTTACATATTCCTAGTTCTGGAAGAATATGGATTAGCATTGAAGTCAGTCTACCTTCTACACCTTAAAGGATCTCCCACAAGTGTCTAATCATATGAAATTCAGACCCTTTTAAATCAGGATTGTAAGAGGCACTTCTAAGTGTGAAAAATATTGGTTGAATCACCAATAATATCCACCCATCACCAATAAAATGTGTATATCAAATAAATTATTGAATTTTTCCTAGGAATCCATGGCCCTCACCATATCTGGGTCAATAGATATACCTAACAATGAAATGATATGACCCATGAGGTGAACCCTATTATCCAAAAGTGGCATTTATTTTCTTTTCATATATTTGGTGATCAATCAGTGTATTCAACATGATATTAAGATGTTCAACATGGTCATATATGGTTCTAGATTACACTAATATTTTATAAATGAATACTACAACAAATTAAATCAGGTATGGGTTGAAAACCTAATACATCATATACATGAAATTAGCATGCATGTTTTTAAGGTTGAACAACATATCTAGATACACATAAAAACTATACCTTCTTAGTAATTTTTTACATGGTATAATTTTTTTTTCTCACATGCACTAGAATGTAGCCCAAACTCAGATAGATCTTAATGAAAACAATCGCTACTCCGAGCTGGTCGAAGAGGTCGTCCATATGAGGTAGTGGATATCAATTCTATACTGTAGTCTGGTTCAGTCAATGGTAATCCTCACACAACCTGAGCATATCTTTCCCCTTGGAAAAAGAAATGTTTATCTTCAAAGAGATGTGTTGGATTAGATAAAACCATTTTCTTCTAGATGTTCCAACTTCTTATCAAGTTTCTTGATATATGTTGGTTTGATCATAAAGACAGGAATGGAAACTTGTGATGCACCTATAACTAGCTCTATAGTGAACTCCACCTCTCTCACATTACATAAACCAAAGATATCATTAGTGATTAATCCCTAAAACGATTAACCATAGAATGTAATTCTACTATCATCATTCATTAATCTCCCATAAAGAGACTATATATCCAATTTTCACTCAATCCAAACCATGATTCTTTTACCCAACTCCAATTTTATGGATAACACATTCACCCTTTTGAATATATGAACTACCATCTATTAATGTAAACAACACCTGTTAGTGATAGCATTAAAAATAGGTGTGATTTTACACTATCCAACCCATAATTAGAATGAGATTGATGCCACTCATATCAAGGAACAGGAAATTACAGAAGAAATGGAACCCACCTATCTAAAGGGGAACCCATTGAACTGGTGCATACCCTCTAATCATAAACCTAATGATGTTTTAAGAGTCATAATGTCACTGATCTACTCAATTGTAAGGCCTAAACATTCAATAATTATAGAAGATATATAGGAGTGTGACGCACCAACATCAAATTTGGTAGAAAATAATGTACGGAATACTAGAATAGTACCTTATATTTTAGAATTCCATGTAATCTTATTCTTTGTCATATGATCTATTTCATAGATATATCCTGAAATTCGGTGCTATTATGCATCCTGACTAACCAGGGAAGGTTCAGTCTACATGATTTGGACCTTAGGTTCAAGACTACCTCAGCCATGGCCACCCCTCGGCCTATTTGAACAGTAGTAGAATAACTCTTAGAATTATGTTGACCCATTGGTCATGTATCTAAATGTTTTTTTGGAATAGATCCCTTCTCACTGGATACACGAGGAATTTTCCAGCAGAAATTTTATAGGTGAGCCATCTTACCATAATCACGACACTCGACTGGGTTTCCTATTCACTAGGGATTCATATAAATAGTCATAACACACTGGTGCAACACCATATAACCCTTGGTTAAATTCATATGGTTGTAAAAAATTTCTTGTTCACCCTCAAACTGATGCTTCCAACAACTATATAAATTGTCTCCCTCACTATAAGGTGAACCACCCTAGATCACAATTCCATCTTCCTTTATGTTTCTCTCTATGATGATGGTGTGGACACGATCTATGAACTGTTTTTAAATTGAGAGAAATTATTCTATGATAGAATGGTGTATTCTACTCCACAATCAAAACATCTCATATCTGTCATCTTGTCACTAGTAAGAGTTACTACGAAATGCTGGAGCTCACTAAAACATGATGAATACTCAATAACTGACATGTCACCTCGTGGAAGATTCATAAACTCACCAGCACAACCTACTCATAATTTCGGGTGGACAAAGTATCCATATAAGGTTTTCTATAATAATAGAAATACCATAAGATAATGAAATCTAATCTAGGTGATGAAATACCACAAATGTTTACTACAATGGAGTAGCCTGTTGGTAGTGAGCTTTACCCTCATCTCTAGAGAAGTCTTTAGATAATCGAAGATCGACAACATGGATTATATCCAAGACACAACATCATATTGTATTCTATCTACAAAAAAGGTTGGAGGATACTGATATAATAATTCATGACATAACTCTACCATAGTATGGGGATGTTTGGGAAGAAACCCATGCCCACTACATGACATGGAAGAAGGTATATCTGAATTAATCATTTGGGTAGAGTGGAAGATCTACTAGAGGTGCCTCAGGCGGAACAAGAGGAGGTAACACTACTGGATTAGGTTCCACCACCTCTGATGCATAGTTGTCTCCAGCCTCCCATCTTATGAAATGAGGTAATTTTAGTGACATATGTATAAAATTTCCAAGAACATTCCTTAGATATGATTCAATACAAAAAAAAAGAAAATCCAAAACAAGAAATAATCTGACCAATACATGGTATGAACAAGTCATACCACTCTTCCTACTTCTGGAGCCAAGTCTATGTGGTAAGGAATGGTCACAAAAGGATCACAAGGGAGACCACATACTTCCCACTAAAAAATTTGGGTCATGTTCAAGTTCTCATACATCAAAGTATAGGTTCCAGTATATGGAGTTTCAATTGAATTTTATAAAGAAAAACACCATTTAATTTTAAATTTGTATCCCCATTTATTAGTAAAAAATTCTCTTTTAATTAATTGATTTACTAAAATTTATTCTAATTTATTTGTATATTAATATAACAATCTAGTTAATTGTGTCACAAAATCCAATTTCATAAAGTCCTATACTATTTATAAGATGCAATTGGCATGTCAAGTAACTACGACCTGGCCTATATATCTTGTATGAGGACAGGACATGTCATGAATGGTGATTTGGTTAAATGACTACCATTACAAATTTATATATGTATTTTATACATAAATTTTAATTGGAATTTATTAATCAAATAAACTACTATTTAAGCTTTTGGCACCAGTGGATCATGGCTCAAATGTGGAATAATTGGTTTATTAAGGTTTCATTATCTATCTATGTGAAAAAATACCATATAATTGATGTAGGAACTCTAATTAACTAAATTATGTTACTATTTAATGAAGCATTAGTTCATCTTAATATCCATAACAATAAATTCACACACAACAGTAACATGAAATACATGCAATGATGATAGAAATATAGATATGTCAGGGAATAATTAATGATATTCAAGACTTATGGTGCCTAGTACGACGCATAAATCAATACACCACCATGAAATTGGTCCAAGGAAGTAAAAATATCATCATAATAATACCACTAACAATATTGGAACAAATCAAGTGTTTCACAAAATGGTAAATTTTGTAAAATTGTTATATGAATAATCAATAATAGGAATAACCAATCTTAGGTAATTTTGGTTTCCCCTATACATGGGTAAGCTACTCTTAGAAAAATTCACATTACTAAATTATCATAAATAATAGTCTCTTGTATAATAGAAAAATTGTAATAAAAAAGTAAAAAAGGGGATTTTGAACCAATTTTTAATATCCTAACCCATAATCCACCGAGTGGTGCCCTGAGACAGTTGGCACATGACCTTATGTACAACTACCAGTACGCCAAACCTTGCTTGCTAGTAGTGAGGGATTAGGGTGTGTCTACAGTGAGACACTTCCCTCTTGAGTCAGAGTGTTGTATAAAAGTGAATAATAGTTATCAACTATGGAAACAAAATAAATAATCACATTTAGTAACCGAAAAATAAGTAGTGAATTTCCATGAATAATGAACAGGTAGTGGTAGAATAGTAAATAGATACCAAATGATGATTTTCATAACATGTATCCATACAAAACGAGTACACAACATACATAAATGGTATCTAAATAACAATAGTAAGAAATATTTTTACTAATAACATCATAGGATACTAACATCTCCAACATGAGCTCATTAGTCTACTCTCATAGTCTATCATAGGAATCAGAATCAAACAATAGTAGTTGGGAACTTCCCTTTATATAAACCAAAAAACCATGAATTATTCTTGGTAAGAAAGGGTGGCCCTATAATGGTGTGATATATACTGTGTTGGACAAGAATATTAGTGTCTAGATGAATCCATTAATTTCATATAAAATGGATAGTGTTCCAATAAATATAAATGAGAGGAGATAACTAAATAAGATACCTTGGAACAGGTTCTTCTTGGAATACCCATCCGTCTCTACATGAGTGGGCCTATGACGGATGTCTCAGAATGAGGTTACTTTTCAATGTATTAAATATGGTATGTTGTTCATCATAAATAAGCCTCAATTTCTGGACTACCACCAAGAATGTGATTTATCTTGGAAGACACATCCCTAGACCATTAGATACAAAATCATATTCTTTATTTTAAATCACATATTTATAATTTAAGAATAAGAACCCCATTCTTATCCAAGGGGATACAGAATTAATCCCATGTATCCCTCCAAGAAATTGTAAAATTATAATTCTATAAGAGTCCATCCAATGTGATCCCAAAATGGGATCAAAAGTATAACTCTTAACATGACTTGTAATCAACATTGTGAGACCATCCTTGTTATCTCTCATAGGGGATTCATTATCAATCATGAATTAGGATTTCCATCTATCCACCAATATTGTCCATGTTGACTCCCTTAGGGAAATATTATCTCTCACATAGAGGTAAATGAATGCATGGTGATCCCATCTTAGGAATAACTGGTATCACACCTACTATGTATATAATTCACAGAAAAAAATTAATTATAAATCATGATGAGCCCATCCATGTAATCACATAAGGATATAAATATCGATCTCGACTTGGGAGTGAGGAAATTATTTAACTATCCCAAATCATTTAATTTAGAATATCATGGAATTTTGATACATAAATAAAATAATCAAGTTGACTTAAGTGATAAATTACATTATGGAATGAATTTTAGGGAACCAACTCACAAACTAAATTTCCGATTACTTCAATTCATAATTCAATACATTTATTATTTGGTCAACACACCTCAAGAGGTGTTAAAATAAATTAATAATGTGGATAAAAAGGATATCAAGTAAATGCACACCAATAGGGGTTCCCTCTGTCAAGGAGATAAACCTAAGAGGGGACTCGCAAGAAGATAGAATCTTATAATGCGTGAGAAACCATTTCTATTAATTTAAAAATCAATTCATGGGATTCTTCAGTAGGGCCTAGTGGATAACACAATGGAACATATAATAGATTCATACAAATATAATGAATATAAGCTATGCCACCTACAAGTGGTTCCAAGATGACCACTATGTTTTTCTATCCTCTCATTCAATATATAATGGGAGAGAATGAAAATGTAGGAAAAAATCCTAAAAACATGGAAAATAAAATTGCAGCAAAATAACACAAAACAAAATAATAACAACTATGAATAAAAGAAGGTAGGGTGTAAAAATTAATAATAGGGATTCAATGAATACAATGGTAGAGAAAATAGATATTTTACATAAGAGATCAAGTTGATACTAAGTTATGGATGGGGAGGATATCTCATGAGACTGCTTCTACTAGAGAGAAAAGGGGGTCTTTCAAAAACAACTTCCAACCCTATTTTATGAAAACACTCATGCGAAATTACATTGTATGTAATAATTACACAACATGTAAATATTGGGGTCCTTACCTCTAGGGGAAACCCTATATCACAATGAGAAAGGGGGTTTTTATATCCTATTACTCATTGTTTACTCAATAATCATTGTGTATTCATAATAAATTATGTTTATTCTATACACATAATGTACTTTTCTGGTAGACAACCTCTGGACCACCATATTCATTCTACATAAGAGAAAACCTACAAACCCTTAGGAGAGATTATGGAAATTAACAAAAAATTAAAAAACATAGATTTATGAAAATCTTTTATTTTACAATTGTTTATTGTGGAAAATCAGATTGTCACCTTTTCTTCTAAAAAATAGAAGTGTATCCTCTCCCACATATATACAAGACCAACCACTATCCTCTCCAATTGACTATCCAAAAATAATTGTTTTGA
Source organism: Viscum album (assembly GCA_963277665.1). Taxonomy (NCBI): domain Eukaryota; kingdom Viridiplantae; phylum Streptophyta; class Magnoliopsida; order Santalales; family Viscaceae; genus Viscum; species Viscum album. The sequence continues at coordinate 585,789,546 of OY728120.1, forward strand.
AAAATAGTTGACTAAATATATTCAATAAATAACTTCTAAAATCTATGATTTATTTATTTTCTTATATAGATAATCTATAAAGGATTTTGTTATAAGCCTGAATATGTTTTATAAAGAAGAGTTAATGTTCTTAATAATAAATTTTAATTTTTTACATCTTATTATAAATCCATAAAATATTCTCAAACTATGATAAAATAATAAAACAATTATATAATATATAATTATATTATATTATTTTAATGGTATAACCTATATCCATATCCACTTCCGTAAAATGAGAAAGGAAGCTCTCAATAGTGTGTATAATAGAATGCCGCCTCACGAACCGATTTAATTCATTTTCCATCGCAACCTTTGAAGGATAGATATAATGACTTGTTTAACAAATTTATATGTAATTTGTTACTTTAATATTCTTCTATAATTATAATATGTTGTATACCTTCTAACATTCCAATCCTTTTCAAAATAATAATGTTGATCATGCATACGTGTAGGATTCCGCCTCCACATAGCGATGATAACTGTTTTTCATTTTATAAAACATTTCATGGTAATAATGACATCATTAATGATTAGAAACGAAATGTAATATATTATAATTGTTCAATAATTTTTAAATATTATTTACCTTTCTTACGTTCCATATGTTTGATAAATAGAAACATTGTTCATGCTTTTTTGTGTTTTATCGTCTCTATGAATGGTGTTACCTTTTCTATCAAGTCCATATTTTATGGAATATTATAAATACATACATAATGATTATATATAAAATTTATATAATATTTAACATTATTAATTTTTTTAACAATGATCATCATAAAAGTACCAAAATTTCCAAACCAAATAATAGATAAAAAAGAAGCAATTATCACCCAAAATAGTGATTTTGTCAAAGAATGGTACATAAAGGGTTCATAAAATACTATAAGTAAACCATATATGGTATGAAATATATGATTATGGTTATGAAATTTATATATATATATAATATTCATTATAAAGTAGTCACAAACATATATGAAGGAAATCATACTTATGGTAAGGGATTTCAAGTCTCTCTTTTATTTTTTGGAGACTCATGCCAAATTCACCACTTGTTTCTTTTTTGTGGTACATATATAGACCCTATGACATGTTATATAATTAATATACTTATTTACAGAATATTTAATGTTTAATTTTATTTTATTCATTAATGGGGATTATGATTCAAAATATTACCAAATCGGTAAGGGTTTCTTTTCTCACTTTTACTTTTGTGAGAAATATTGCTTATTCACCACTAATTCCATTGCAGGGTGTATATAATCCACCTTTTATATTTTTTTCATGAATATATTTATTTTCGTGTTAATCTATGGTAAATTTGATGTTATTTAATTCTTGGTGATTAGGATTCAAATGTTACCAGTGTGGTAATCGATTATTTCATGGACTCGTTATCATCCGAGATTATATATGTTTATGTCTCCCTTGGGGGGATTTTTTGATATCTCCACATAAAAAAATATTTTTTATTATATATGGATATTTTTTAAAATTTTAATTAATATTAATAGTTTTCCATTCTTTGTTACATAAGGGGATTGAAAAAATATTTTTGAGGAAAATCAATTTTATTTCTCTCTTTAGTAAAAGTATCTTCTTCTTGCATGTCCTTTTTATCAGAAAATGTTTTAAAAAATGTATAAAAATATGCTAATTATTTATTAAATTTATTTTTACCCTTTTTTAAGTTTTTACATTTTTTTTGAAATGAATTTTCTTTTTTCTTTCAAATCGAGGATCTTTTTACCCTTTTTACGACTGTGTGAAAGGAATATTTTTTCAACATATAACACATATACAAAACTTTACACTATCATAAATACTCAATGTTTTAATGGTTATTGTACATCATTACAAGGTTATTTTTCAATAAAATTATTTTCATTTTTTTTGTGAAATTTTAGTTTCTAAATAGACTTTCAAAACAGAAAAAGAGTATTTCCCCATGATTATATATTAAAGATCATTTTAAGGTATTTATATTCTTAAATGAAATTAAAAGATATTTTTCCTTTTTAAAATACTATAGAAATGTTGTAACGATACCTTCCTTATTATTTATCTAATTTTCCTTGATAATTTTGACTCGTAATGTAGTATTTTGTTTTTATTCACCTTATTAATCTAGATGTTTTATTATTATGTTTATTGATTAGGGTATGCATTTACATTTTTATGTTAGTTATTCAATAATAATGTTTATATTATATCTGTTTCACCATGGTCATATATGGAATAAATTTGACTTAGTATGTGATGGTTGAGGCCCATTATAGCCCCTTGATGCATCAGTGGGTATCATGAGATAAAATATATTTGTTTTTAATGTGGAATTTTTCATTTACACACATATATTTTCACAAGGCCTTGATTATATTTCATATGCCTTGTAATAAGGACTTGGAGGTATGTTTTAGATATAAAAATTAAAGAATTACCACAATATGAGATTTTTTATTTATGTATATCTGATTATTCAATTAGTTAGGATACCCAGGTGTAAGTATCATGCACATGTGATTACTTATATGAATTTATTTGATCATCAATTATTCCTACAAAATTTTGAACATGTTATTGTTTAAATGTAATGATTATAGTTATTTACTTTATAATATTAACTATTTATATTTATTTATTATAACTTCTACTATATGCATACCCCTGCTGAGCATCTGAGCTCACCACTTTCATTTTTTTTATTTTCCCTTAGATATGAGAAAGTGTTATATGATTTCCATTCATGGATATTCTAATGGTAATAATATAATTCTCAAATAAAACACTTTTTATATTTTATGTTTTATAATATAATTTAAATTTCAATTATTTATCTAGTTTATCCATACTACTAAACTATTTGGTCCATTTGGATGTTATTAATTGTATCTATTTCCAATGTAATAATGTAACCATCAAGTCTACAATTGAGGTATTTATATTTGGTTTCGATATATATATATATATATATATATATTTGAAACCTTGGGACCTAGATTTAAGAAAACACATATTAAGGAACATTACCCTTTGGCATACATTATGGATATATATATAAAAGAATTCTATATTTTTGTTAAGTTAGAGTTTAGATAGTTTTTTCTACCAATAAAGTGATATATGGATTTAAAAGTGGATGTGGTTCAGAAATAAATTTTTATAGGGGTAATAACTCCAAAAACGCTGTATTGGGCTAAACTCGAGAGTTTCTTGGTACACAAAAACCGACCTTATTACGGACCTGGTTCGACACACCCTAGGGATAAACTTGGGTTAATTAAAATTTTTATTACAAACCATTATAAAGTATTTGAAAAAATTGTATGATTTGAAAAATTTCCTAAAGAATCCATTTGTATCATTATGTGATTATTCTTGTATAAATTATTCAATTTATGTTAGGTATTTACATAGTTTTGGGATTATATATTATGATTCATAATTTTGGGATCTAATATAGTGTATGTGATGGTATAAAAATGTATCCTGTAGGATGGAATGGAAATTGAATCAATTTCTGTACCCCATGAAATAATTTTCCTCCTTGGAATGAAAATGAAGATAGATCAAGAGATATAGATGGAACTGTTCAAATTGCATGTATATTAGGGTATATATAATTGGTTATGAGTAATAAACTTACCCGTATATAGCATACTTATGACCCACCACTTGGTTTGACAATGTTATATTAATTTATACATCAATAAACAATTTCATTAAATGGGAATAAAATCAATTTTCATCTTAGTAATGGATAAGTTCCATAGACGAGATATTTCTCGAATTTGGGAGTAGTGAAAGGGAGATAGTTGTAATTGAAGTATACCATCACATAGAATATGCAGATCAACGGTGGAAATTTATTCAAAATAGAAATTATTAGGAAGAAATAAGGATAATGGAATTGATATATTTTAAGGTTCTTTTTTGGGGAAATATTCTTCTCCTGAATAATGAGTGAATATAGAGAGGAAATCGTTTAGTTCTGGAAAAAAAGAAGTGGATAATGTTTCTATGAATGAAGAAAACATTATATAGTTAGTAAGGTATTTTATGAACAACATATACAATACAAATAGTTGTATTGATCTATTCTTTGATGGGCTTAATCCAATTCATCAAAGGTTACTGTCATCCAACAATTTCTCATTATACAAGGACATAATATCATAAAATATCAAGATAGATTTTTAATTCATTATTCCTTATTATTTAAAATGGAAGCTATATAAGAAGATGATTACAGAGAAACAATTGATAGGGGAAAGAGGGTAAATAATAGATTTTTCTATATGTAATAATTGTGGAATGAAGCACCCTAGTCCATTTAAGATGGGAATAATAGTTTTATACAGGTGTGGATATAAAGGAAACCATTCTTGTGATTGTAAGGGAATGAAATAAGCTACCAATGTATAATAATTAAACAAAAAGGAGTTGTGTCACAAAACAAATTATTTCCCCATAGGTTAAGGTAATATAACTCATAATAAGATAAGGGATTAGGGTTGAGCTTAGGTTATTAAAACAACCAAAGTGGAATGATTAAAGTTCTTATGTTAGATTAATGAATTATTTTAAATCATGTGATAAATGGTAATAATAAATATTACTTGGTGGAAAGATATCCTTTTTGGGAAATACATTATTGTTGTAAGATAACAATTAATATGTTCTTTGTGTTGAGATAATATTGATATAGATATGTTTATGGGATTGTATTAGTTACCATGAAATTAGTTACTAATTTGATTGTTTATATCATCCTTTCTTTAGTTTACTGCATATTTGGATTTTTGTAATATATTTGACTATATAGGATTTTATTTTTAGCAGCATGAATGTTTCCATTAACGTTATACAGCGATTGAGGTAATCAAATATTTTATATTTTACTTTAAGAGACAATTTATTCAATCCAATGTAATTTTGATTATGGAAATTTCGTAACCTACCTAATGATTTTTTTGAATTTTCATATGGTCATCCATGTTTTGGAAATTCTAAAAGGAAAACCATTTATAAAATGTATTAATTTGAATTTTGGGAGTTATTATTGAGGCATTAGAGATTAATTTGATATATTGTATAACATGTTCAAGCCATTTTGGTTTATGGAAAATATATAGATATGGGGGGAATTAATTTCCATTTATTTATTGATTTAATAATTAGTTAAATATTAACTTTAGTTCTTTTAGAAATAAAAATTTTAATTGGATATTCATTTATTGTATTAATATATAAAGTAGTAAATGGTCCAAATAACAACTAAAGGATAAAATTATGAAAAAAATGAAATATAAATATATTAAGTTAGATGATTTTTATATGTTCAAAGTCCAAAAACTAAAAGAATCACTCAAGTATAAAAAATGATATTAAAAAAATGCGAACTTATTACCTTCATGTCCAATGATTAAAATGGTGTTTTCACTCATCACGTACTTATGGTTTTGTGGTTTTTTAATTTCTCATTATCATTTAGTTTCATGTTATAAATACTCTCGATCACTCTATATTTATTTAAAATTTTCCTCCATATCCATATCATCACGTGCAATTAATTTTCTTATATTACAAAACCTTCAATGTGTTATTCAAAATGAATTTTGAATATCCTTTCCACTATTATCAAGAGGATGTTTTATTAAACCTATTTACCATGTGGGATTTCAATAATGGTATTTACAAATATTCAACCCATGATTTTTGATATTAAGAATAAATTGTGATGATCCAATTTATTTAAGGGGGTATAATGTAACACATATATATTTTAAAAGAATTACATCTTTCTCGATGGTGTATATGAAATGTAACACCATGCTCAGAAGAGAATGTACCACCCTGAGAAATTTTGATGTATAATTTTTTATAAATAATCTCTACCATTTTGATATATTTTGTAACATGAAAACCGACGTCAAAATAAACCATAATATTTTATACAATTACAACATACCCATTAAATTAGTGGGTATGAATATGACTAGATAAATTATGTTAACTATATGGTTTAAAAATGTATAATATAGAATAAATGGTTATCTATTAACTATAAATAAAATAATAATCCTTTTAATTGAGAAAAACATTTCATGGAAACTCTAAAATAATATTTGATAAGGTATGGTTATCCTATAGAAAAATTCATATTTGAGTAAGGTTGTGATTTTTGAAAAAACTGTATTTTTTCCTCTAAAAGGTTGTTTAGTCAAGTTTTTCATTCATAATTTAAAATTAATTTTTCAAAATATAAAAAATAAATTTTTTTTCCATAATAAATTTAAAATTAACTTAGAGTTAATTTTTCTGAATTTCCTAAAAATAATATTTTTAATTAAATAGTGAAATGTAACAATTTTTTTTAACAGTGCTATTTTGATTAATTTTTTACAAAGAAAATTTGTAATTTAAATTTTCTTAACACAAAATTATAACAATTATATATTTACTAATCCAAATTATTTCATTTATTTCAATTTAAATAATGATTTTAATATAAAAATATTTTAAATGTTCTGATGTTTTTCTTTAGGAACCTACCTTTTCGTTGTGTCTAAGGGTTTAATTTTAAATTAAATTAATCTATATTTTTTACTTGACATTTCTAAATTTGACAAAATATTTATAATCATAATAATTAAAAATATATAATGATTTAAAATTAGTTTTTTATCATAATGAATAGAAAAAGTGTAAAAAGTCAATACCATGTTTATGGTGAAAATGGGTTTAGCAGGGTTAAAATAAAATTTTAAGGGTTAAAATGATCTATAAAATGAATGTTTTTTATATTATGGATATATTTCAAAAATATATCATATTATACTTTATAATGGCCCATTTTATCCCCTTTTTAAATGAAAATGTGGGTATGACTTTTTATAAATTCCAAACATTCCAATTGTGTCCTCTCCCCCATTTATAAAAGCCAACCCACTCTCTAATCCACATTGTAATTATAATACCCTATGGTTTCACCAATGATTTATAAAATATATTACTTTTATCTATCATAAAATCCTTGATTATATTCATTGATCAGACATAAAATATATGAATGCTTTATGTAAAAACCAAAAGAGGTTGTGTGAAGAAGAGGTAATGTTCTTAACCATGGGTTTTCATTTTATACCTTCTTATAAATCCTAAAAATATTATAAATCTACAATAAAATAAAAGACCATTATTTATTAAATAATTATATTTTATTATTTTAATTTAATTACATATACGAAACTACACGTTCATCAAATATGAAACAAAATAGTCAATCTTCTGTACAACATACTACCGCCTCATGAACCAATTTAAATCATTTTCCATCAACATCTTTGATGTCTGGATTTAATGGTGGATTTAACATATTTATACTATATTTATATTATATTTATTATATAAACATACTTCTATAATTATAATATCACATATAACTTCTTACCATCAAATTAGTTGGAAAATAATAATGTTACTCAAGTGTATTTGTAGACCACTGCCTCCACAAAAAGATGTAAAAAATAATTTTATTTATACATGGATGGTAATAAAGATATATTTAATGAATATTCATGAAATATTTTATTTCTATAAGTATATTTAATGTTGAAATTTTATTTAACTTTGTTTTTTTCCATCTATCAGAAAATTAGAAGCAGCGTTTACGTTAACGTACGACCTACTGTCTCTAGGAATGGTGTAATTAATATTCCCATATATAGCTTTTATAATACATTATAAATACTTATATAATGATTATATATGATATTTATATCATGGATATAATTATTTATTTTATGGAACCAAGATCAAAGTAAAAGGACTGAAATTACTGAACCAAAACATACCTTGAAAATGAAGCAATTATCACATAAAACAGTGATTTTAACAAATAATTTATAATAAATGTGTCACAAAAGAATAAAAGTGAATAATTAATGACATGAAATATATTATTATTAAAACTAAATATATTTATAATAAATATATATTTCTTATACAGTTCTTAAGACCGTATATAAGGGAAATCAGACCCGATGTAAGGGATTTATTGTATCACTTTTATCTGTGTGAGACTTATGAAAAATTCACAATTCGTTTCTTGTGTGTGGTGTATAAAAGACCAAATTGAAATAAAATATAACTAATATTATTATTTACATGATATTCCATGTAAATGTTTATGGTATTCATTAATTGGGCTTATGATTCAAAATAATTTCAATGTGGTAGTGGTTTCTCGCCTCACTTTTACTTTTATGAGACATAGGTCATATTCACCCCTTATTAATTTTTGTGGTGTATATACTAACCCTTTGATATTTTATATCATTTATATATTTATATTCTTGTAATTTATGATTTCATTGTATGTAATTTCATTCGTGGGTTTATTATTCAAATGTTACCAAAGCGATAAGGGTTTATTTCATAATCCCATCATCATTTGAGATTGTATATGTTGAAGTCTACCAGGGTCAAACTATTTCGTAATTTTATTTTAAAACTAATATATTTTCTTATAATGTATTTATTAATGTATTGTTCATCTAATAGAATAAATTTCCCTCTCTTTTTTATATATGTTTATTGAGATCATATTTTTAAGGAAAATAAATTTTATTTCTATCTTTTCTTGAAATTTTTTATCCATATCCATGTTTTAAAAAATTAATTTTTTAAAATTTATAAAAATGATTTACTATGGAGTTTTTTTACCAATTTTTATGTATTTATGAAATGGTTGGAAATGAATCTTCTTGATACTTTATGAACATGGGGATTTTACTATTTTTACAACACTGAGAAAGGAATTTTTTCACATATATTGAATGTATTGATTTTTATGTCATCCTAAACACTCAATGTTTTAAATATTATTTTTCATGTTTATATGGTTATTTTAATATAAAACTATTTAAATTGTTTTTTTGAAATTTTTTCCTTACAAGTAATTTTTAAAATAAAAAATATTATTTTCCTCAAGAATGATTTTATGGTTCCTTTTATAGTATATCTATAGATGAACAATAATAATAATTATTTCTACTTAGGCACTATTGGGGATATGTTGTTACTATGGCATACATATTTTTTAGTAGGATTAATTATTAAATTCTGACTAGGGACATAGTATTATTTTTATAATTTTCCAAATTACTCTAGATGGCTTATAATTATGATTATTATTTGGGGTATGTATTAAAATTTTAAATGTTACTTATTTCAATAATAATTTTAATGTTATTTATGATTCAACCCATTCATATGAATAATTAATTAGACTTATTAATTGATTGGTGGGGCCCTTTATAGACCAATGATGCACTAGTTGGAATCATGAAATAAACAAGAGTCATTTTTGGATAATTACATAACCATGTATATATATGTCTTGGAACAAGTTCTTTATTGTATTTCGGATGTCTTGGAACAAGGCCTCAATGTTTTGTTTTAGATATCTGACATTATGATTTCTCTCAATATGAGAATATTTATGGATTTCCATGTGATTATTAATTTAGTTATAATATAGAATTATAATTTTTAAGCTCTTGTGATTACTTATAGGTATTAATTTGATCATCATTTATTCTTTCCATGTTATCCTTTTGTTATTTTTTAAATGTCATATTTTTTAATTATAAACATCACCATATTAATTATTATTATATTTTTAGGATATCTTTTCTTTTGTTCATACCCTTATATAGTTTCTGAGGAAACACCCCAAGCTTCCACAGTACGCTTCTCTTTGAATAATACAATAGTGTGTGTTGTATGCAACTTCGAGTTCTAACAAAGACCACAACCAATCAAACTAGCCGTTATGAATAGTAATACCCAATTTTTGAAATTTTATAAATTTTATCTTTCAAAATGGACTTCATTTTTTGGATTTGGAATATCGAAATTATCATAGGGTGAATTTTTGATATTTTTCTGAAAACATTCAATTTTTGATGAATTGTTAAAAACACTAAGTAATAGTTTAAAACTGGATTTTATATAAATAATTAGTTATTTTATTTAATTTTATTTTATGTCAAAATAGATACATAATACCTATATACGTTCAATGGAATTCATTGGAGTCAGTTTATAATAATTTTAGATATATAAAAATTTTATTGAACTTGTCATCATCTTTTACCCATCGCCTAGGAGAATTTTCAAATTCACATAAAACATAATTTTACCTATTCTGTGAGTGGAATTTTGAAAATACAATAGACACAGATAATATCAAGGTGTAAAATGTGGTTTAATAAGATAAAAAATGTTTTGGGTGAATAGTAACATTTTACTTTTATTTACCACGGTTAAAAGTAAATAGGGTAATTAAGGGTAAAAATGATATTATTATTACCCTAAAACATGTCCTAATTCAATTGGAAAAGTATAATTCGACAAAAAACAACCTTAAGAATAAAATAGCATCCTCTTTGTTCCACTTGTATTAGATTAGGACATTCATTATTATTTAATTCAAAGAAGAGTTAAAAGAGTTAAAATCAAAGTCAAATAACTAAAAAAAATTAAAATCGGGATATACATAAGATAAATTCGATTATAAATATTCATTAAAAATCTAAAAATATTTCTCAAAGAATGGTATTTTATTTAGAATTTCTAGACATTAGTTAATTTAATTTATTTATGATATAATGGTGATGTAGTAATTACCTAATTAAGGAAATATTAAATTAATTGATATTATAAATATCCAAATAAATGTAATTTGAGACTTTTTATGAATTACAATAGTTTTATAGGTTAATATGACATGTTAGTATTGATTAAATTATTTTTATTTCTAATTAATAAAGTTGTTATAACTTAAAAAAATTAATAATTAAATAGTGTAAAAATTGACACAAAGTAGTATTTAAAACAAATATTATATTACTAATTGATATTCTCTTCCTAAAAATATAAGGATCAGCCAAAGGACTTATTTAATGATAGGTGTATCATTAATGAACCACATGGGGTTCTCTTGGTTGTATATAGTACGTTTACTAACCATATAATATAAAAATACAAAGGGATATGGTAAATGTCAAACTATTTAACTAACAGATAAATATAAATGATAAGGTTAATATAGTAACCCAAACCCGTCGAAAATCTATTGATTGAAAGGATTTAGACCCATACCCACCATATCCTTGAAATAAGTCACATTGGAGCAATTATAAACCAAATATGAATTTATTATAAAATAATATTTTTAGTTTTTCCTAAGTTTCCCCTCACCCCTCTTATAAAAGGGAACTCCCCCTTATCTCAAATTCATACCTTAAATGCCTTTTGGTTCGGAAAATCCCTGACCTAATATCCTTTAAACTTCCCTCACTTCAAACTAGAGGCCTTAGTTTGATCAGAAATCCAACCTAAGGAGCCCTTTTGATCAAATCTAAAGGAAGAACCCGAAGAATACGTAATGTTTTCACCACCCTCTTTCAAGTTCCTTTCTTCTTCCCCATCATTTTTCTTTGTTGTTTCCATTATAAGATAATAACTACAATATATTCTATATAGTGTGATGTTATTATAAATATGGTACAACCAAATTCATTATTCTATCCATCCCTTGAATGACCTGTCACAATACGTGTGTACGTACGGCTTACCGTCTCCACGTCGTGGTGTAATTGGTATTCGATACATTATTATTTGGATGGGTATAATAATGATGTTTAATTAGTGTCAATAATAAATATAACATGAAAATGATACTGTAAATATTATACACCATCCAATTATATATTATTTTAATATCAGAAAATTATATTATCGCTCGTGCGTACGTACAAACTACCGTCTCCACGAACACGATAAGATGCATTACCCATCGTATCCATTCAAGATTAATTTTAATTTGATTATTAAAAATAATGTTTAATGACTTGATATCATTCTAGATATGAATAAGATACAACCAATGGATAAAAAACATCTCTTATGTAACAAAACATATAAAAGAAAATGAGTATGTGAGCACCCGAAACAACGATAATACAAAAATATTATTAACAAAGCAAAATTAAAATATCATATATAATATCATATTTTTGTATATGATTCATTTATAATTTAATAACAATGATTTAACTATTATATAGGATTTTAACCTACCTTCTACCAAGGAAAAGTACAAGGTAATGGTTTATTTCACAATCTCTTCATTATCATTGGTTTTTTATATGTAATTATCTACTGGGACCTCTTTATCATCCACATCCATGTATACTAAAAATGTATTTCAAAACATTTTTACTATTTACTAGAAAATGGGTTAATGTCTTTTATACCCATATGTGTTTTCAATGGAATCTTTCTATCGTTTTCCCAACAATGTTCTTTTTTACCTTTTCGACAAATTTAAGGTACAAATGTTTTTTAACTTATACGGTGGGTGCGGCTATTTTATGCCGTTATAACATCATAAAAGATTCCCTTAACAGATTATAATAATATTTTAAAAATATATGTTTTTTTATAATTATGTTACTCTTAAATGATTTCAAAATAGAAAGAGTTATTTCCCTAAAAAGGGTTCTGATTTCATCTATATAAACATCCTTTGATATATTTTAAGTTTATTTGAAGTTGATACAAAAAATCCATATGGTATTGAATGTTTTTTGATATGTTTGACTATGGATGTGATATTTTTATACCATTCATGGTTTATGGTTAAAGTATTGACAATTATTATGATTGTTTTAATATGAATGTTTATGGTCTGTTTAAACCTTTTCATATTATGAATGTATTGGACTTAGTAAGTGATGGGTGGAGCCCGCTATAGCTCCTAGATGCATTGGAAGGTCTCATGAGACAATTAGACGTGGAATTGGCCGAGGCCCTTTCCCAAGTTTGATATATGGTTTTGGCTGAGGACTTAATCATTTTTTGACATCTTGGCCGAGGCCTTGAAAAAATGTTTCAGAATGTCATGCATTATACATTTCCCCATTAGGAAAATAATATTGATGGTTCATGTGGTCATTCTACTAGTAGAATACCATTGATTATGTTTTATTATGGCATTATTTACTCAGCTCATATTTATTCCATTAATGTATTCATGTTAATTATTTGTAAAGGCATATAGTTTCAATTATTCACCATGATTAATATTTATGTTATCCTCTACTGTATTTCATACGCTTACTGAGATTTTGACCTCACCCCTTTCTTAGGATTCATTTTCCCCGGATATGAAGTAGTTAGTTACGAGTGACTTGCAAGAATTATTTATGAGTCTTGGATGTTTCCAATGGAATAAATTCGTGTTGTATTTATTTTCAAGTTGTAAAGTTAAACTTTTGTATGAATCTGGTTTCAAATGATACTAAACTGATCGGTCTTTTGAGATATGATTTCCTTGTGATCTTGCCAATGTTATGTAATAATGCACTGACTCTAGGTAACTGGGGTCGAGGCGTTACAGTTGGTATCACATGAATTTTAGTAAAATACATGGAAGCTATATTAGGATAAACTCTGATTAGATCACATAGACCTAAGATGGACTTTGAGGATTAGTATAGAAGAACTTCCTAGAATTTTAGTATTGTAGAGATTTTGTGAGTTTTATGAGAAGTACATCCATGTCTGGATACGAGTAGGTAGAGGCACCTCTGGCACATATGTACCTAGGGGTAAAATCCGAAAACACCGCTTTGTTCTAGACTCGAACAGGAACTGGTGCATGAAAACAGACCTTGATGCACTCTTGGTTACGACACTCCCAGGGGATATGCTAATGAAAAATTTCATTTTCGTTACAAACCATTATGAAGGGTTTATGAGTATATACTTCCTCAAAGAAAACATTTTTATGATTATGTATTATGTCCATAAACTGTTCCATTTATGTTAAGTTTTTCTACAAGTTTGGATTTATGTATTGTGATTCATAAACTAATCTAGTGTATGCCATTTTTTGGAAATGGAGCCTAGTGGAAGGAATGGAAACCGTATCAATTCACACACTCCATGTAGGGATTTCCCTCATTCTTAAGATAAATATAGTAAAGTTGGTGATTCATCTAGTGCTGATCAGCTAATCACCATACAGGGACAACTCACTCAGGTTATGAATAATAACCATACCCGTATGGAGCACCCTAATCTGCAGCATGGAGCATCAATGTTAGACCGCTTTATGAGGAAACAAACACCAACATTCAATGGGTTACAAATCCACTAGTATCTGAGAAATGGATAAGTTCTTTAGAGAAAATATTCCACGCCTTGGGGATTAGCGAAAAGTAAAATGTTGTCATGGCTGTTTACCACCTCACTGGAGATGCTGATCATTGGTGGTCATTGATTCAAAACACAAAGGAAGATGATGAAGTATAAAATATGTAATGGGGGGAGTTTAATGATATTTTATTAGATAAATACTTTTCTTGTGACCATCGAGGAGATATGTAAAGGTAATATCTGAGTCTAAGGAAAAGGAGGATGATAATGTCGCAAAGTATGAGGCTAACATTACAAGGATAGAGAGGCATACTACATATTATATACGTAACCCAAGAAGTAAGATTTATAGTTTATTTGATGGGTTAAAACCATTTCTATGTCGACAATTAGTATCACAATCCTTCTCATCATACGAAAATATTGTCTTATGTGCTATCAAGACATAAAATGATTTCTATAAGTCTTATGACTTTAAATCAATGCAAGAGAAGAAGAGATTTTCTGAACACTCTGGGAAAGGAAATATGGAAATAGGGAAGAAGGGAATAATTTAATTTCATCCCTTTGATAATTGTGGAAGGAAGTACCCTGCTTCTTACCTAAAAGGAAAAGGAGTATGGTACAAATGTGGACAGAAAGGCCATCTAGCTGGTGACTGTAAGGGAAAGAAAGATGCTACCAATGTGAAATGATACAATTGTAGGGAAATGGGACATTATTAAAATAAATGTCCTAAGTATAAGATAAATTTACCTTAGAAAAGGCCAAGGGATCAAGGACAAGCTTATGTGATCACTACTGCTGAGGTTGAATCCCTGAAAGATGTGGTGGTAGGTAATTTAATGGTTTCCTCAGGTTTAGAAAATGTAATATTTGATTCTGGATCATCGAATTGTTTGATATCTTCCGAGTTTTCTAAGAAAATTAGATATTTCCAATTTGATTTAACAAGGGAGTTGTCAGTCAAAGCTCCTATGGGATGTATCATAGCTACAAAGTTCTATGAATCGGTTCCCATTAGTGCATATAAATGTTCTTTATCTGCTGATCTAATCATTATAACCATGATTGAATTTGATATAATCCTCAGAATGGATTGGATTTCAGAACATGATGAAAATATTTATTGTAAGAAGAAGAAGGTTTCTATTTTTGGTGACGATGATAAAGAACACCTTATCTTTAGAGCAGAATCATCACCATATAATTCTTATCTAGAACCACCCCCAGTAGCTCAACAATATTCAATTATTGGGGAGGAGGATAATGAAATAATTATGGGTGAGGAAAGGAATGTTCAAATAGAGGATGTGCATATTGTGAAATAATATGTTGATGTGTTTCCAGAAGATTTACCTGGACATCCTCCAGAACAAGAAATTGAGTTTTCAATTGATTTAATTACTGGTTCAAGGCCAATATCGAAGTCCCTTTTTACATTGGCCACTATCCAATTAGTGGAATTAAATAACCAACTAGAATAATTGAGTAATAATGGATTTATTCTCCCTAGTGTTTCTCCAGGGGGAGCCTATGTCCTTTTTGTTAAAAAGAAAGATGGATCTTTGAGGTTGTGTATCGACTACAGGGAGATCAATTCTATAACAATAAAGAACATTTATCCCCTACCTCACATTGATGATTTATTTGACCAACTGCATGGAGCTAAGTACTTTTCAAAGATTGACCTCCGATCAGGAAACCATCAGTTGTGTGGGAAGATGGAAGACATTCCGAAGACAACATTTTG
The DNA here is from genome assembly GCA_963277665.1 of Viscum album. Classification (NCBI taxonomy): domain Eukaryota; kingdom Viridiplantae; phylum Streptophyta; class Magnoliopsida; order Santalales; family Viscaceae; genus Viscum; species Viscum album. The sequence goes on from OY728120.1 coordinate 585,805,585, forward strand.
AACCAGGTACGGGCATTACGAGTTTACAGTAATGCCTTTTGGATTGACTAATGCACCCTCAGTATTAATGGATCTAATTAACAGAGTTTTCAAGGAATATATTGATGACTTTGTAGTGGTATTTATTAATGATATGTCAGTATAATCCAAATTTTATGAATTTCATGATAATCACATTCGCATAATCCTGAAGACTCTTAGAAGACAAGAATTATATGGAAATTTTAGAAAGTGTGAATTTTGGCTTCAGGAGACTTCCTTTCTTGGCCATATTGTCTTTACGGACAAAATCTTTGTTGATCCTTCTAAGATGAGAGCTATCCAAGAATGGCCTGCACTAATGAGTATAAATGAGGTACACAATTTTATTGGTTTAACAGGTTATTATCGACGTTTCATCCAGAATTTTCCCCAATTGGATAAACCATTAATGAAGCTCACACGTAATGGGGTTAAATTTGTTTAGAAAAAAGACTGTGAAGAATGTTTTCAAAAAATGAAGAAAATATTAGTCAATTATCCAATATTGACTCTACCATCGGGGAATTATGGGATTGTTATTTATAGTGATTCTTCCAAGAAAGGACTTGGTTGGGTCCTTATGCAGAATCATATGCTTATTTCATATGCATCACGATAGCATAAAATTCATGAGAAAAACTATCATACTCATGATCTTTAATTAGCAGCTGTAATCATTTATTTGAAGATTTGGATACACTATCTCTATAGTGGAAAGTGTTAGATTTATACTGATCACAAGAGTTGGAAGTATATTTTCTCCTATAAAGAACTCAACATGAGGCAATGGAAATGGATTGAACTTCTCAAGGATTATGATTGAACGATACAATACCAACCGTGGAAGGAAAATAAGGTGGGGGATGCTTTGAGAAGAAAAGAACATGGAGTTTTGAACAAGATGATAATTTAAAGGGATCATATTTTCATGGATCTAGTGAAGATGGACATGGGAATAACCATGGAAGTTGAACCATCAATTCTTTTTCAAATGGTTCCCAACCATCTTTACTAGAAATTATTAAGAGTTCTCAGACCGATGATGAATAGTTTCAAAAGAATATTATAGCTGTGAATGATGTGAGATTGAGTGACTTTGTATATGAAGATGAAATTTTGAAATTTGGGAAGGGAATTTGTGTTCCTAATATACCAGATCTAAAAAGAGAATTTTTTGGATGATGCTCATAGTTCCAATTTCTCTATACACCCTGGGAGCACCAAAATGTATGGATATTTGAAGGAATATTTTTTTGTGGGACAACATGAAGAGGGAGATTGCTGATTTTGCGTCAAGATCTATGGTTTTCAACAAGTTAAAGCTAGAAGGGAACAACCTAGAGGAGTATTGTAACCTCTTCCCATACCTGAGAGGAAATGGGATAATATTACAATGGACTTTGTCATGGGACTACCAAAGACTCCTAAAAAGAAAAATGCAATATGGGTCATTGTTGATCATCTTACCAAGTCAGCACATTTTCTTGCTATAAGAGTAGATTTACCACTTGAACGATTAACAAGACTATATATTAATGAATTCGTAAGACTTCATGGAGTACCACAATCCAATGTTTCTGATCACGATCCTATTTTTACTTTAAGATTCCGGAAAAGTCTTTAAAAAACCATGGATACTAAACTTTGTTTGAGCACTGCCTACCACCCTCAAACATATGGACAATCAGAATGAACTATTCAAACCATTGAAGACATGTTGAGATCCTGCTCACTTGACTTTCAGGGTATGTGGGATCAATATTTACCACTGGTATAATATTCCAATAACAATAGTTTCTATTCAAGTATTCAGATGACAATATATGAAGTGTTATATGGAAAGAGATGTCACACACGAACCTGTTGGGATGATGTGGGTGAATGAAAACTTGTAGGCCCAGAACTGGTGGAGGATATGATGAAAATGTTGAAGGTAATCCAAAACCACATCAATGCAACTCAATGTTGGCAGAAAATCTATGTTGAAAACCGAAGGAAGGATTTGGAATTTCAGGTAGGAGATAATGTTTTCTTGAAGGTATCTCCATGAAAGGGAGTTATATATTTTTATAAGAAAGATAAATTGAGTAACAAGTACATAGGACCATTTGAAATTCTAGAATGAATTGGGGTTGTAGCATACTGGTTGGCAATGCCGCCAAATCTCTCCAAAGTTCTAGATGTGTTCCAGATATCACTGTTGAGAAAATACATGCCTGACCCAACGCATGTACTCACTTATGAGGAATTAGAACTGGAACCCAATCTATCTTATTTTGAAGAGCCTGTCAAGATTCTTGACATGAGAGAACAAGTGTTGAGAAACCAGATGACTCATCTGGTAAAAGTTCTATAAAGAAACAACAAGATGGAAGAGGCAACGTGGGTACCCGAGTAACTTATGATAAAGAAACACCTGAGACTTTTTATATAGTAATATTCTATAAATTTCTAGGACGAAATAACTTGAAGGAGGGAATAATGTAACACCCCATGTTTCCACGGTACTCTTCTCATAGAATAATACAGTAGCGTGTGTTGTACACAACTTCAAGTTCTAACACACACCACAAGCAATCAAACTAGCCATTATGAATAGTAATACCCAATTTTTAAAATTGTATAAATGTTATCTTTCAAAATGGACTTCCTTTTTGGATTCAGAATATCGAAATTAGCTTAGGGTGAATTTTTTGTATTTCACTAAAAACATTCAATTTTTGATGAATAGTGAAAAACACTAAGTTATAGTTTAAAAGAGAATTTTTATTTAAATAATTATTTATTTATTTAAATTTAGTTTATGTCAAAATAGATTCATAATACATATATATGTTCAATTTAATTCATTGGAGTCAGTTTATATTAATTTTAGATATATAAAAATTTTATTAAACTTTTCTCCGTCTTTTACCCATCTCGTAGGAGAATTTTCAAATTCCTACAAAACATAATTTTACCGCTTATGTGAGTGGAATTTTGAAATCCAAGATACATGGTTAATATCAAGGAGTAAAATGTGATTCAATAAGAAAAAAATATTTTTCAGTGAATAGTAACCTTTTAGTTTTATTTACCACGGTTAAAAATAAAATAGGGTAATTAAGGGTACAAATGATATTATTATTACCCTAACACATGACTTAATTATATTGGATATGTATAATTCAACCAAAATCAACCTTAGGAATAATCTATATACCTCTTTGGTCAACATGGATTAGATTAAGACATTTATTATTATTTAAATCAAAGAAGAGTTAAAAGAGTTAAAATCAACATTTAATAACTAAAACATTTTTAATATAGGGTTATACATAAGATAAATTAGATTATAAATATTCATTATAAATATAAATAGATTTAATACATAATGGTATTTTATTTATAATTTTTAAAAATTATATATGTTAATTTATTTATGAGACAATCGTGATGCAGTAATTACCTAATTAATTAAATATTAGAATAATTGATATTATAAATATCCAAATAAATGTAATTTGAGACTTTTTATGAATTAAACTAATTTTATAGGTTAATATTACATGTTATTATTGATTAAATGAATTAATTTAGAATTAATAATTTTTCTAGAAATTTAAAAAAATCAATTATTAAATAGTGTCAAAATTGACAAAAAGGAGTATTTTAAACAAATATTATATTATTAATTGCTATTATATTCCTAAAAATCTAAGGTTCGGCCAAAGGACTTATGTAATGATATGTGTATCATTAATGAACCACTTGGGGTTCTCTTGTATGTATATAGTAATTTTATTAACCATATAATATAAAAAAACAAAGAGACACGGTAAATGTCAACCTATTTAACGAAGAGTTAAATATAAATTATAAGGTTAATATAGTTAACCAAACCTTTCTAAAATCTATTGTTTGAAATTATTTAGACCCATAACCACCTTTTAATAGATATAAGTCACTTTTGAGCCATTATATCCTGAATATGAATTTATTATAAAATAATATTTTAAGTTTTTCCTAAGGTTCCCCTCACCCCTTTTATAAAAGGGCACTCCCCCTTCTCTCAAATTCGTACCTTAAAAGCCTTTTGGATCGGCCAAACCCAGGCCAAGTATCCTCTCAACTTCCCTCAATTCAACCTAGAGGCCTTATTTTGATCATAAATCCAACCTATTGATCCCTTTTGATCAAATAGAAAGGGAGAACCCGAAGAATAGGTAATGTTTTCACCACTCTCTTTCAAGTTCCTTTCTTCTTCCACTTCCTTTTTATTTGTTGTTTCCATTATAAGATTATAAATACAGTATCTTCTATATAATGTGATGTTATTATAAATTTTTTACAACCAAATTCAGTATTCTATCCATCCTTTAAATGACATGTCACTATACATGCATACGAACGGCTTACCGTCTCCACGTCGGGGTGTAATTGTTATTCAAAACATTATTATTTGGATGGGTATGATAGTGATGTTTAAATGAATTAAATAATAAATATAAAATTATAATGATTCTGTATATATGATATAACATCCAATTATATACGATTTTTATATCAAAATAATGATATCGTTGCTCGTGCGTACGTACGGACTACCCTCTCCACGAACGCGATTAGATTTATTCCCCATCGTATCCATTCAATAATAGTTTTCATTTGATGATTAAAATTAATTTTTAAGTACTTGATATCTTTTTTGATATGAATATGATATAACATATGGATAAAAACATGACTTATGTAAGAAAACATAAAAAATAAAACGAGTAAGTGAACACCCGAAACGACGATAATACAAAATTATTATTAACAATGCAATATTAAAAGATCATATATGATATAATATTTATGTATATGATTCATGTAAAATTTAATAATAATGATTTAACTATTATACATGAGGTTAACCTAACCTCTACCAAGTAAAATTACAAGGTAAGGGTTTATTTCACAATCTCTTCATTATAAGAGGTAGTTTATATGTAATTATCTACTGGGACATCTTTATCATCCACATCCATGTTTCTTAAAAATGAATTTCAAAACATTTTAAATATTTACATGACAATGTGTTAAACTCATTTATACCCTTATGTGTTTTGAATAGAATCTTTCCAACTTTTTCCAAAAAAAGTATATTTTGATCTTTTCAACAAATTTAAGGTAAACTTGTTTTTTTAACTTATATGGCGGGTGTGGCTATTTTCCACCATTATAACATCATCAAATCTTCCCTTACAAGCTTATAAGAATATTTTCAAAATAATTGTTTTCATTATAATTATGTGACTCTTAAATGATTTCAAAATAGAACGAGTTATTTCTCTAAAAAGGGTTTTGTTTTCCTCTATGTCAACATCCTTTGATGGATTTTAAGTTTATTTGATGTTGATACAAAACTTACATATTGTATTGAACGTTTTGTGATATGTTTGATTGTGGATATGCTATTTTTGTACCATTCAGGTTTTATGGTTAAAATATTGATATTTTTTATGCTAGTTTTAATATGAATGATTATGATATGTTTAAAACATTTCATATGATAAATGTATTGGACTTAGTAAGTGACGGGTGGAGCCTGCTATAGCTCCTCTATGCATCATTAGGTCTCATGAGACAACTAGACGTGGAATTGGTTGAGGACCTTTCCCAATTATGATATATGGTTTTGGCCGAGTCCTTAAAAAGTTTTAGATGACTTGACCGAGGCCTTGAAAAAATGTTTCAGAATATCCGTCATTATACATTTCCTCATTATGAAAATAATATTGATGGTTCATGTGGTCATTACACTAGTAGAATACCAATGATTATGTTTTCTTACGGCGTTATTTACTCAGCTCATATTCCTGCCATAAAATTATTCAAGGTTATTATTGTTAAAGGAATGTGGTTTCAATTATTCATCATTCGTAATACTTATGTTATCTTCCACTAGTTTTCATACCCTTACTGAGCATTTGAGCTCACCCCTTTGTTATGTTTCATTTACCCAGGATATGAATAAGTTAGTTATGAGTGACTTGTAGGCATTATTTTTGAGTCTTGGATGTTTCCAATGGAATAAATTCATGTTGTATTTCTTTTCTAGATGTAAAGTTAAACTTATGTATGAATATTGTTTCCAATAATACTAAACTGGTCAGTCTTTCGAGACATGATTTCCTTGTGATAATGCCAAGGTTATTTAATAATGCACCGACTCTGGGTAACTGGGGCCAGGGAGTTACATCTGAGATCACCAATTTCTTATGTTATATTTTCCCATGGTTAAAAGGTAGTTTTTTATATTTGATATGAAGGGAAATGCAAATAGATATAATAGAATTATCAATGAAATCACCCTGTGTTTCTGATGTTTTATAATGTAATATTAATTTAATGTAAGTATCTAGTTTACTGAGAGTACTAAAATTTTTATCCCTTTAGGATGTTAATACTTATATTTATTACCAATGAAAATATGTAACCGTCGACTCTAGGATTTTAGGTTAGATTATTTACAAAAGATCCACTCTATGAAGCAATCACTTCCCCAATGATTTATCTTACTCCAGGATGATCATGTGGATGATGAACATACAACAAGGTTCTAGATGGTTTCTTTGAAGAAATGGTTCATGGAATACAAAATTAATATCACCATATCTTTGAGAAATTTATAATCATTAGTATATGAAAATGTCCTTAAAACATTACATAGTCTTGAATTAAATGAATAATTCTCATTGAGGACCTTTTCATGTTTAGAGTTTTAGAGAATTAGGACATAACTATTATATCTCAAAATACTACAAAGCAGAAACTTCTCCTTAGTTTCCATTTTTTTCATGAAATAAAAACTCTTAAGAAGAAATATGTGTAGTTCCATGTTTTAGACAACATGTCTTCCCTTGATCCCATCCATGACCCTATTCATCTTTAAGTCTTGTGGAAAACATTTCACAAACTTGGGATGAGCATAAAAAGCTCAGTAAGGGATATAAAAATACAGAAAGAAAACATCATTCCATGTATACATAAGAATCAATGAAAGAATACTTTACTCATTAAACATATGAACTTTAACATACCTCATGAAATAATAATATTTATGAATAACTCCTAGAAATCATAAGAAATAATGGTAACATGAGGAATCCATAACATTCTTACGTAGAGAGTAACCCTAATGGTTACATTTGGAATACCCATCGTAGTATATTCCCTAAATATCATCGGAGAATCCATTGTGTTTAACTCTTTCACGTTAACCAATGCATGGGAGAGCTATCTCGGGCTCACCCACCATTAGTTTATCACAGAACCACCAATCTTCATAAACAATTCCCAATAACTACAACATAATCGTATCACATAAAACAAGAATAAAGGAAACATAACACTTCCACATTTCAATAAAAAGATATCAATACAACACATTGATATAATCAAAACATTATCCAAACCATTTTCAATACCAATGTAAATTAAAACATGGTATTTATTTTTCATTTAAAAAATGTTTTGGCTTGTAGGGGAAGTTGAAACTCAAATAATGGTCATGGTGGAGGGGAAGTCATTGTCGCCGCATACGTAAGAAAAAAACATTCATTTTGTCATTTAGTAAAATGCTTCATGTAAAAAGATTCTTTTTGAATGAAAATAAAATTCAAAAGGGTTTTATACACCATATAAAAATAATGTCGTGTAGAAATCAAAAGATGCCTCAATGAAAGGAGATTGAGATGAAGTCTCGTACAATGACAGTATCCTTAGATTAAGGATAAATCAATTACATAATTATGTGTGAAAAATATAAATACACCCAATATAAGTGGATATTAAGTGTAAAACAATCATCGGTCATCCACACATATTCATAGTATTACATAATCAAGAATTGGAGGTTTAACCTAAAGAATTGAAATTATGTTAAGAAGTTCCCTTACAGAAATTCGACAGCCTAACGACGTTACTTTAAAATTATGAAAATGAGATGATGAGAGATAAAAAGGTTATATCATCACATGGAAATAAAATTTACAGAAATCAGGATATATAAGAACATATCCCAACATAATAAGATGTAAATTAAAAGTCCTAACAAAAGGAAGTCTTTTAAAAGAGGAGGGTGAAAGGTTCCCTTACCGATTTGGGTAACATTCAAAATGTACACCCCATGAAAGAAGGGTCATAAAATGAAGGTGTAAATACCAATAAATTAAATTATATTACAAAAATAATGTAATAATTTGCAGAACATACACCACACAAAAGTAAATAGTGGCAAATGTAGCATGAATCTCACAGGAATAAAAAGTGAGACAAAAATCCCTTACCTCGTTGTAATCAATCGGTTCGTATGGCCAAAAGATAATAAAAACCAAATTAGTCACATAATACCATGAATATAAATATAATCATGATAAAATATATGAAATGTAAGTATAAAATACACAACATGCAATAAATAAGTGGGGAACAATGGAAATCTCACGGAATTAAAAGTGAGATAAGAAATCCCCTTACATCAAGTCTGACTTGTCTTGTTCATTTCTTTATATTCTTGAATAATAAAATTTGGTCAATTTATAATTTCTTAATATATAACATTAAATATTATTATTCAATTCATATCACATATTATCATGTTATAATAATTAGTTAATTCGGAGAGTTCATTTCATATGTTTGGTCGATGTTCGGTACATGAGTCAAAAATAAAATAGTTTGAGGAGAATTGTCCATGTAGTTATAAGTAAATCATCTCCAGAATGGTGTTCATGATTTAAATTTCATATATGTAGAGTATATATGTATTTAATAATATTCCAAAATGTTTGGAGATAAGAAATTAAATGTACCATTCATGGAGACAGTAGGCCATACGTGCGCATGAACGCTACTTTCATTTTTTGTCATATTAATGCACTTTAAAACTAAATGAGACATAGATATATTAAAATTCCAGTATAATATATATTTTATATAGGTATTTTGAGTTCACTAATTACATTCTTTATAAATTCTAGGTTTGGCATGAATGAGTCACATCACTTGAGGGGGCAGTAGTCCACACTTCCTCAGATGAAATTATCGCATTTGCAAGACATGAAAAGCCTAAAGGTATGTTTTAAATATAGATTAAAGAAGAATATAAAGTACATAAATATAATATATATCATATAAAAATATATTTATATCGTAATTTACACCATGAATGGTGTTAGAATATGATTGAGCAATCATCGTTTCGTGAGACAGTAATTCGCCACCCACAGAAATAATATGTTCTTTAACCATTAGACGGGGGTGTGTGTAAGTGCATGTATAATACTTATCATAACAAAATAATATTATATTGAGGATAATAGTGTTGTTATGGGATCAAATAATAAGAAGATATTGGTGAGTGAAGAAGGAAAATAAAAGAAAGAAACTCGAGAGAAGACATTACCTCTAAATCTTGTAACTCTTTTTGAATTGAGAGAAAGGATTCCTTGGAAAGACTTCTGCCCAAAGTGAGGCTTCTAGGAGTAATAGTGGGATATGGAGAGATAATACGATAAGGTTTTGGATGAGGCATGGGAATGAGAGTTGTGGGTAAGGGGGTAGAGGTGGGGGCATTTTATAAGAGGGAGGAGGGTCACTTTTGGAAAGTCTTGAAATGTTACTTTATTATAAAATGGTTTTCAGATTTTAAAGGTCCCACAATGATATATTTCGAGGATAAAGTGATAAGGGTTATAAATACACCCATACAATAGGTTTTAGACATGCAGAAGTCTTATCTTTTACCTTATATTTTCATTTTATTTAAATAGTTCATTAATGTGGCAATCACTGCATCATCATGGTGTCATAAATAAATAAATTTATTTAATGTCTAAAAATAATAGAAAAAATATCATGATGTAGGAAATAATTTTGGCCTTCAAATTACTGCTTATAGTATAAGAGATCATTTATGTAAACAAAATTAATATTGTTTTACTTAGGATATGAAAACCTTTGTTATATTTCTCTTCTTTTTTGAAAATTATGTCAGAAATGTCACCATCACACCCATGTGACTCCATGGGCCATAAAATTTGGTAGAATGATTCCCATGGCCGAAAATTAATCAAAAAAGAGTATTTGGATAAATTTTGGTGTCATTTTATTTTATTATTATATTATTTTATTACCCTTAACTACCTGATTACTAAATAATCACGATAATTAAAGATAATTATTGTCGTTACTATTCATAATGTCCAAAAACAAAACAGTATTAATTACATAATTTGGACCTTTTGATTCCAAATATGGAATCGATTTTACCAAATTCCAAACACAGAAATTGCAGTAATTAATTTAATAATTATTCTCATTTTCACAACCAAAGACGGGTTTTTAAGAAGTAAAATTTATCAAAAATGTTGACTTGTTTTACATCCAATTGAAATGTGAAATTACTTCCAATGAACAAAATTGTATTAAGTGATAAAAATATAATTCAATTAAACTTTAAAAACAATTAAAAGGACAATCTAACAATATAATTAAATTAGATGAAAATAAGTTTTGAAGTACAAAGCAGTATTATTCACTATTCATTAAAAATGATCATTTGTCAGAAAAATACCAAAAATTTATCCAAAGTAAATTTGATATTCCCAATTAAAAAATGATATCAATTTTACCAAATTCAAAACATCTAAGTTACATTATTTAATTTTATAATTAATTCCCACTATCAAAACAAATAGCATGTTTTTAAGAAACAATATCTATCAAAAGATTGACACTTGTTTATGTCCAATTTCAATGTGAAATTAATTCCAATGACTACCATTGAATTAAATGGTAAAAATATATTTTAACTACACTTTAATCCAAATTAAAAAGATAATCTAACAATATAAATAAATTAGATTAAAAGGATGTTTTGAATTAAAATACAACATTTTTTACTATTCATAAAAAATGAACTTTATCAGAAAAATAAGACAAATTTACTCAAAGTAAATTTTGATGTCCCGATTCTAAAGAAGGATTTTATTTGCTAAAATATAACATATAAAATTGAAAAAAAATATATTTAATAAGGGTTCTCCATAAAAAGGCTATTAATCGACCTTTTAAAAAAATTTAGAATATTTATGCTTAAAATTAGATTCATTAACATTTTAAGCCTCTATCATTTATTGGGTAAATGTTAAAATATTTAACAAAAATATATAATCATTTGTAGTTAGTTATGTTAATTACCTATATTACAATGGCTATGAGTTACTACAATTTAAAATAATATTGTTATATTATTTGTGTGCAACGGAAGATTTCAAAGAAACTCGTTGTTGCGTATTTGGAACACCATCGGACATAGAATCCGCTTTAAAGTAATATTATTATTGTATTCACAAATATTAATAAATATGAAAATTTCATATTATTTATTTACCAAGGATGTCACAATTATTCATGTATTCAGATCCTTTTTTTAACAGCAATTGGTCCCTTGAACCCGTGTTTCATCATATACTACCTCCAAATATTCATGTGTCTCAATCAAGAAAAAATACGTAGAAATTATTGATTTCCTACCTCATATATAAGAGGATATAATCACTATTTAAAATAAATGATATTACTTCAGTGCGTGGTCTCCAACCACATCATAATATAATGAATATTCACTTATATCTCAAGCACGAGACTTGGTAGGACAACCTTTGACTCCCAAGATTCTATCCAATGCATAGGTGACAAAAAATTATACTATATATTCCTTCAAAATGAACCATATAAATCATTATTTGATATCAATTTTTAGGTTAAATTCACAATCATGATGACCATAGAAATATCATCATGAATTCTATATTCATTGAATCGTTCCACCACATTATAATGGTAAATGAACAAAAAATACAATGGTGTATTGATGGTGTCCTTTAATTTTTAATAGGTAAATCATTATGAAATGAACCCATATATGCCCCTTTTCATCCCATGACACTAATACTACCTTCGAATGTCATGATATATCTTAGTAATGCCTGAGTGAATTATTTATCTCAAGGTCTATGAATCAGGTATCATATCCTATTATATTCTTTTAGGGGCCACAACTTGATGATCAATTTAAAGAACCCATTAAAAATCTATGATAACATCAGGTGGCTCAATCCGTAAATACATATTTTCCATCATCACTATGTAATTTTAGTAAGGTAGTTGACTCTCCTTCACCATCTAAATTATATGTGAATAAATACTCAGATACATTTGAGTTGATCTACACTATTAATATTAAATGTCAATCCTCATAACAATAAATATTATCATCATCTTCAACTATCAATAATTAACAAAAACCACTTGAACATGAGCCTAACAACTCAATACATCAGCCAATAAATTTACACTTCTAAGAGGTATTTTCTTACTACAAATCAAAGGAATATTATAAATCAACCCACCTATTCTACTGAAGTATTAGGTCTATATGGGATATTTTTTACTTGAGACACTTAGGATCAATATGCACCATGAACCTATCATTGAGATGGTAGTGTCCACAACAACTCTTTATTGGGACCACCATAAACGTCTCTATATAATTTATTGGGTAGTTTTTCTTATATGATCATAGCTTTCAGTACCCCAAACTAAATACGCCCCCAAAATACGTCATAGCTTCCATGAAACCCACTCCCAAAACCTCATAATACATTATATTTTCTTAACCTAACTCAGGTAAGGTCAGGATCGATATAGATGTCAATCTCTCTTTCATATCCTAAACTGATCTCTCATAATATTTTAACTAGGAAAAAATCACCCCCTTCATGGTAAGATATATCATTGTTAGAAATAACCTATATGATTCCAAAATATATCTTTGGTAATTACCTGCCAATCCCATAAAACAATGACTCTAAAATAAGTACTTGTGGGACTCCAAAAAACCATTAAAAAATATTATATTAGTCAACTGATATGTCTATGATAGATTTCATGTACCCCAAAAGCATACCACACTAATCCTGAACTAATACTTCAAGTGTTAAAATAAATCCAATGATCAATAATTATACCTATAATTTTATCAATATAGATTGTATAATCATCACTCGATTGAGAGAACATCATAATAAAAAAGGTAAAATTTTAATTAAAGATAACATATATAGATGGAATAAAAAATTCATTAGGAATATAAAGACTATTATAAAGTTAATTAATTTGAATGACACCATGATATACTCATATAGGAAATAGCGAATCCAAAAAGTGTTAAAAATTATATCAAAAGGACACACTTAGAACCGAGGATAGGGAAACCTCATGATGATTATATAGAACCGAATTGATCCTCTTAGATGATAAAGAGATTTTAAATATGAGGAAGAGGATGAAAATTATTAAATTTCACTTGGTTCAGGCTTCGGAAATGCACACATAATAATAATTGTCCATTTACCATCTTGGAAAAAACCTAATATAAACAAAAGGATACATTCTCCGTTGAATAAACCCCTTAACAACCGAATACATTAGCTGATCATTTAGATCCTTAGTTCATAAAAGATCTATAGAGTACGGTGAAATGGATATTAGATTTATACCAAGCATAATATTGGCCAAAAAAACTAATGATCATTAAATAATAAAGACAAATCCTTAAAAAATCAAGGATCTTGATGAATATAGGTGTAAGTAAAACAAGAAGTTTCTCTTCATCACTAAAATAAATAAAATCCTAGTAGTATATTATTTCCCCCAAATGGTAATGGAAAAGTCCCAAATGACCTATATATATCCCACTCATTGATATAGGTATATGATTCTCACTTTTTAGATAAGAAATATAACTATTTATGATAGTTGTAAATGTGGTCTCAATAATGTAAAAAATCCTACCTAAATACCACACTAAATCTATAAATATTTCGCTTGAATAAATCATAGACAAGGATAAACATGGTAACCATTATTTTGTACTCAGAATAAAATTTCATGTCCTCTAATTTCACCCATAAGGATGTATAGATAGAAATCACCCCTTAAAAATAATCTATTGTAATCCCGAGATAACTGACTAGATGATAACATAATAATGGATTCAACACATTCATATCAATAACAATAGAATCTAGGATTGATACTATAATATTCATACCTAAAACATTATATGAATCATCCCCTAAAACAATGGGAGATTTCTTGAAGACATGAATATAGAAATATATCTAACCCTGAGCTCCCAACCCTTGAATACATTTAGCAATATCACACTACTCAAACTACTAATCCTAATATTGGGTACAAATGATCTCCTCCAAATCTAGAATGACCATATGATCACCAACATCCAAACTACTAATGTGTTCTTAGACATACCCATGAACCATGGGTCTGACTAGAACCCCACCTACCATGTAGCCATGGGGTGTTCTCAAATTCCTAAATATATAACCTATATCCCCATACAAGCATTAATCCATTGGTTTTATATCACAATCAGGCCTACTATGGACATATAAACACACTAGAGAACATCACTAAACCCTTTCCTTGTAAAAGAATCAATGGAACCCTATTCTTATAAATCTACTAAGCACCAAAATGGTGAGGCTACTCATTCAATATACTTATTATAGCCTAACAATCCACCAACAACCCCATTAGATTATGTACAATACCCTTATGATCTACCATAATTATCTTTGCAATCAATAATCAAGGATAGATTTAAAATAATTAAAATGGATATGGAATGAAATATTTTCAAGTATTTCAGTATATAATTCCCCTAGGATTCCTCAACATTCAAGACTATGAAATCACATCACAATTCAGTATAGTTGGAAAACATAGAAGACTCCTAATATTGGTGGAATAGTTCGTCACCAACATTTCCCCGATACGCAATTCATGAAATCCTCTTCCCCATAATCCCTTAAGATCTCTAAAAATAATATGTCAAAGAAGTATTCTAGAAATATTATCCTGCTTGACCCCATAAAAAGATCAACTTAGTGAAAAACATCCTACAAGTGATTTTATAGTCTACATAGAATTTTAATGAAAATATTATCTTATCTCATAGGTTATTTATCAATATGACTATGTAGAATCTATCTAATAGTATATAGCCTATGGTCTACCCTATCCAATAATGAGTGGGGGACACTATATATAAAACTCCGAAGTAGTATCAAACATAATTATCCCAGACCTTATATCCCAATATTTTTATCAACCATCAAACCATAAGAATACTCTCTTATAATTATTGACCGATTGGAGGAACAAGCACAACCAGAACCATTAGGGAAATTTATAGTGGGGAATATTTTCCCCCACCCTCCTAGTGATCATCTAGTGTAATCTATATTGTAATATATCTACAATGTCAATTATGTGACTCAAAATATATTTTCATCACATGTATGGGTATATATAACATAGTTATTGGTATAAAATAAAATAAACACTTTTCCCAACCCTAATCACACACCCAATGTTACATGGGTTCCACCTTCTAAGGTTTGGGTGATGCCTAACCTACCTAATCCCATGATAGGTGAAATCTCAAAATGGGGTCAAATAATATTCATTTCATATAACAATTATTATATAAATTCGTGGGTTGATTGAGTTGTACAACTTAGTAGTATAGGAAAAATTGATATTTTAATTATTGAGACCTTATATAACCCAACAATATTCCTTATCCAAAAAATAAATCATAAGATAGCTTATGAATGTCTTTTGAGACCAATGTTCAAATAATGATGCATGAACACACATTCTCTTTCCACCCTAGTTTAGTACTAGAAACTCATATATAATAATTCAACTTGAAAATTAATCATAGATAGTAAATTCACCCCACACAAAAAAAGAAAAATCTAAGAATAATAGTTTCATCCCTTTTAATTTAATACTCCCTCATATAGAAAATAGTTACTCCAAAAAATTTATTCCTACAAAACTATGAAAACATGTTTTTTATTGTTTACTGTAATCAAAATATTATGACAAAATAAAAATAAGACTCTGATATCATTTTTATATAATACCTAATTTGGTTTCTCTTTTCCTTGACATAATCAAGTTTTCTAGACCTCATGTTAACCCCATAATGCTAGTGGCTATTAAATAGTGGCATTGGTAGATATATGATGGGTTAGGAGACTATACCCTTTGGTATAGGTAATAATAAACACACATATGATTAAATGTCAAGGAAAAAATTATTACATTAAATATAATCACATGATAGGTATCATAACTAAATATTATCCAATAATACCTATTAATAATGCACTATATCAAAATTAATAACTATACATGTCATGTTAGTTATAAAAAATAATATGTAGATATTCCATTCTAATATCGTATATAAATTGATATAAAACTAAATATAAGTGTTGAAAAAATCCACAACAAGTCCCCAGTCCGGACCCAAGGCCATATTTGAACACTAATTAAGATCCCCCATCTTTCCCATTAGAATAGTCATGGACCTTTACCTTACTTTCTTCATGTTAAAAATTAATCTCTCATAAAAGGGTTCCTGCGTAGGGTGTGATTACAACTTAGTATGCTTCCACCAATAGCCGCCCTAATAATTCAAGTAAATATAGGTTCATTCTCAATATAATGTAAAAATAATGTAACAGAAAAATAAAATTATAACCTCATGGAGTGCTCTCACTAATCCCTTTATGAAAATAAATACTTTGGATAGTTATAGAGTGGGATAATATAACTATATTATGGACACACATGAAGGATGAATGTTTCATCACTCATCATATAATTGTCAATGTGAATACTCTATCACCATAAAATAATATAGGATAATAGTGTATCATCATTGAAACACATCTAATCCAATATCAATGGGTGGAGGACGTACTTCGAAGATAATAACTAAGGGTGGATGATGTCGCCCAATGATAATATCCATGGGTGGAGGATGAATCCCAAATTTCATTATCTCAATAGAAATGCACCACCTGTATCACATCCCAATTGGTTGATACACTGGTAAAATAAAAATATATAGTGACTATATACCATCGAAATAGGTTACCATATCCATGATGAACCACTAGAAAAGTCCTTATACGTTAAGACTCTCTTTCAATAAGAAGGAAATTCAATTTAACAATATACTAAGAACACATCATTCTAATGTTTTCAATGTTCCAGCATATCATTAGAATAAATATGAATGAGGGATCACTGACCTTATTCATGTTGATAACACACTACTATTGATAATATTTTTCTAGATAAATCCCAAAGTCCCAGAAAACTACAAAAAACGGAAAATCATATATAATTAAATTATTTTTTATGTAAAATAAACATCAAATGTTATGCTCTTAATATATCAACACATTTATGAGAACAATTCTAATTATTTATCACTTATATCCATTCCATTATCAAGGATATTATCATTAATAAATAAACTTGGTTATTTACTAAGTTCCTAGAGTCAGTTCCAGGCTATAAGAACCCATACAACATCTAAAGTCATGTTTTAATATTTCATTTCAAATTAGAATTCATGATTGAATTCCTTGGGTTCCAACTCAAATCTCATGTACACATCACACACCTTTCATTTTCTCACCCATAGAAAAGGGATATTTTTAAACAAAATAAAATTAATTTTGTGGAATACATAATAAATTTTAATTTCTCATATTTAGTAGACACAGATATAAAAACCACTAGGAAAGAGATAGACCACCTACCTTGGATAAGTGGGGACTTGCACGTTGATGATAATCAACTAATTCATTATTAAATAGATTATATTCAGATACAAGATAAAAACACCCATTTTATGTAATAATTATCCTATAGTGGTGAATGATTGAAAAATCCCATGAATGGAAGAATGAGGTGTGGTATAATTAAACATGAAGATAAAAAATGAGAATCATCATAATGATTTGAACCTGAATAAGAGAGATCCTTCCTTGAAGGGAGGAGAATGAGGGAGGAATGATAGTGAGCAGGGACTGGTACTTCATGGATGAAAGGGTTGGAACCCCTTTTCAAACCAATTCAAATTCAATCATTTAATTAAATTATTTTTTTAAAAAAATCTTCCTTGTCCCTTTGGAACTCCTCTTTGAAGTAGTGAAAATTCCAGTGGCCTTAGTGGGGTCAAACTACCCACCCAATAGACTCTCTTTTGAAATGGATGTTTCCACTAGCACATCTAAAAAACTACGGTGGACCATCACTAGGAATTTGGTTGGAAATGTTAAACATAATATATTTCTCTCTCACTAGCACATTTCTCTAAAACAGGATCTCAAACCACTATTTCCATCCCTAACACACTAAAAGGCCTATATACCCAAGGATTTTTATAAAATTAATCTAAAAAAACCTCTCAAAGTGTAACATTATTATCCTATTCCACTATAGGTTTAATGTTATATAATATATCAAACACGTAGATGCATCAACTCCTTTCTTTGTTACTTGAATGCAGACTTTAAACTCAAACCAACCCCTCTTCATTAATTTTTAAATTATATAGATATTAAAAAATGGATTATAATATATAATAGGTATCAAATACAATTTAAAATAATTGAATTGATTTATATAGCATTAATACCATCATGTAATCCCTATTAGGTTTCTTACACCACAAAAGTATTCTAGATAGTTCCATCTAATTGATACAATAACATTCATTGAAAACACCTCTTTTTTATTTTAGAGACTACAACTTAACATTAGACTATCTACTCTTTCATATAATTTTTCCCTTTTATACTATCCAGTAAACAAATTTTTTTAAATTTATTATATCTTACTTATTTATACCTATCACAGTGATGATATCATATGATATTTTAATGAACTCCTTCCTATTATTGAAAAAATATAAGAAAGATTAAAAAATAAATTCCATCACTAGATATATCCACAAATAATACTAATAGTATCTTATTTCATTGAATACACAATCATATATATTATATGTTATTTGGATAAAGTTCATTTGTTAATGTTTAATAAAAATTCATCTTAAAAATAAATTTACTCTTTGGGTACTTCTCATAAGAATCTAGAAATCCTTTTTTGTATTACATCAACCTTCGATAGCTTAAAAATAATAATCTCTAAAAAATTGAAATTTCTTTATTATTTTAGAAAATATATTAATTTTATTGTTTATGAAATTTCTTCCATTAAGACTATCCTTTTAAAATATTGAATTTTAATTCATGATTGATTATGGTGATTCCATTTTTTTCTATAATAGGTTATTTTATAGTTGTGTATCATGTTATACATTCAATTTATAAGGAATTATATTAAATTTTGACCCATTTAAATTAATGGTTCCTTCTAAAATGACACCATATCATTAAGTGGTTCAAGATCAACATTTCATTTAGATTTGTGTGGATTTAGTTATTCAAAAATAATTTAGTTATTTTGGTTGATAATCATGTAATTCATATTATAAATTTCTCTATGATAGTTGACTAGACAACTCTTTACCCAATATATTATATTGATTTAATAAACTCTATCCCTCAAGCATCCTAATTCAATTAGGGTTTCCCATATATGTTACTCAGTGATCATACTAGATAGAAAACCTAATCTATTTAGGGTCACTCATGACCCACTTCCTTACTCTTGATATGCCATGTGAAATCAACTTTGGAAAATCTACACATATGTATTATTGAGGTCATGAAAAATATTAACATTAAAATGAATCTGGAACAGAATATTTATTAAGGAGGTTTAAATCAATCCCTATATTATCTCTTGGATTATGTACATGTTTGTATGATTATATTGATTTTTTAGACCCTGTTGCATGGCAGAAATAAATATTTTAAAAAACAATGATGTGTAACTCTTCAAAAAACTAATTTCTTGTGTTTCGGACCGAAAATGAAAGATAAATTTATTTATACATATCCAAATACATCACAGGTAGATGGTGTATGGAATCAATCAATCCAAAAGATTACAATGACATGAAATAAAAATTACTTAAAATAGTAAGATTGGAATTATAGGTATTCAACCATCACATTTATAGATGGTTCAAAGATCCCAGGATAGTGATCATATCAATAAAAATTCCCACAACCCAAGGTTTAGTACATAATAGATACCTGAATTTCCTCACCACTATAACACATAATATGATAAGGATTGACCAACTTAGAACCCACCAAGTATAGAGGAATGCCGAGTGTATTACCCATAATCGCACCCCTTGTAGTCCATGTATTGGTGATTAACTCTAAAAATAAATAACATGCTTGTAAAGACACTACAAATAATTAATTTAAACAAAAATGCATCCTCAAAATACTAATATATAAAATAACCCCGAAATATATATATGTCAAAAGAATTGAATAAAATATAATTATGGGAAATATAATAACATGTACAATGCCACTATATAATAACCCAAAAATAAAATAAAAAATAAAGTAACTACATACACCAGGCCAGTCTTACTCTTTTATGGGATGAAACTACCTCACCACATGGTCATCTATACTAAAAATTATAAGTAATTGTATACACCCAAAACCACCATCAAGAGCTATAAACTAGCTCCTATAACTCTACTAGATCTATATTCAATATTTTAATATTATTTTCTTACTCTGACACAACATGGGTGGGAAAAAAATTGTGTTATGGTGAGTATAAATATTCCTTGTAAGATTCCTTGAAAATTCATGATAATCATAAACCCTTAAAGCTGCTCAAAATCATTGAACATGGAAAAACAAAATGTATCCTAATGAAACAAATTATACTAATATGAAATGGAATAGTTCAATTATTTAAATCTTATCTCCATGAAGGATTATATGACACAAGTAACTATTAATAAATAGGGTAACAAATTTTAGAACACCATAAGTCCCTAACCTTGGAATATGATATATTTTAAATATTTATAAAGGTTCTATAAGCTACTAGTATCAGAAGTCTTATATATGCATCAATATGTATGATGGCCTGTAACTCTAGAATAAAAAATATAATAAATTTCACACTACCTCTCTAGATTTGTAGTGGGGAGCTACACATTATCAATGTATGTGTGTAAAAACTAAGAGAATACTTCATCCATATATATATGGGTTTCCCCTAAAAAATGGGGAATTTATTACTCCATGTATAAATGACTATTTACGCACAAATGTAAGAGTACTATGTATAAGAATGTATGACCCCTACGCAACACATTGGATAGTATAGAGACAATAAATCTAACACACATGGGATACAATATATTTATCTCTAGGGAACCAACATCCTGAAAAATGGTGGAGTTATAATTCCAACTATCATATGGCGGTCATCCCTATCATGAGTAGGTTTCTAGATGAATTCTTGAACCTCAATTATAGAGTAAAATTCCCAAATAATATGGATGAATACTTGAACTCTAGGTCAACCCCATTACACTTCACTCAAACCATATTATTGCCTCTAAAAAGATAAGAACATTATACTGCCTGTAATATCACAAAGAAAGATTATATTAAACAAAAACATTGTATTTGTGACGCCCCAGGTTTTATGAACCTGTCCAAGTGAACAATGATATGCTTTTTAATGATGTCTCTTGATTTATATGTTGTGTTTTTTGTGCTGATAAATAATTTGAAACGAAATAAAACAGGGAGAATAAGGTAAAGTGGTATATATTTAAAAGTTACATTGTAACAAGACCCAACTAATTGAAAATACCATTCACAAGACCTAACATGGCCACAAAAATACTACTAAGAATCACAACTCAAGTAATCAGATAGTTTTCATCTTCTGGGTCCATCAGTGTGAAAAATATAATAACCAAAGTCACGACACACATACTCAGCACCAAATGTATGAGGAGATCCATCCTTCCTGGTTCAAGTGTTTTGATTTTGAGAAAGACCCCACACCCCTATTTTTTTATAATGGTCCTTTAAGATATGACCGTTAAATATATATAGCTATTGGGTTTTGAAAACAACCTTTGGGTTTCCGTTGATAAAGTTTATCTTTATATGAAAACTTGGTTTTTATGCTCTTATAATTTTATGATATTTAAAATATTAAAATATGTCTAAAATATTTTCACAAAAGTATGATTTTTAAAAATAAAAAGAGTATTTTTGGAAATAAATCTTTTTGTTTTTTACAAAATCATGATGGATACCTATATGGTTGAAAACATAGTATTCTTTGTATGAAAAATATGTTTAATGGGTATTGGTAATAATTATATCTTTTGATCTCTAAAATATATTTTTTTGAATTGGGGAAACTAGTGGTCTTTTCAAAAAAAGGAATTTGATGAAACAAATAGTGGGGTATTTTAAAGAGCCTAATAATTATAAAGGTTTTGTATGTAAATTATGAAAGATATATATCTTTTAAAAAATATTTATATCAAGATGTAAAGTATATTACATAATCTGAATTGGGATTTTTGATTTGGAAATTTTATTTTAAAAGAATTTATTCAGTTGTGTAAATTAAATGATCAAATTTTGTACTATTTTAAACATATAGTAAACTGTCTAATTTATTCCACGTTTTTATACCATTTTTTTCGGCGAAGAAATGTTGGCCGCGCGATCCCCCCATGTATCCCTGAGTCATCTGATCTCTCCCGAGATCTAATCGTGGCCCTCTATTTTCTTTTTAAATGCTCAACACACCTTCCGCGCTCCTAGGCGTCGGATCACGCCAGGATTTAATCAGAAACATCTGTTTCTTTTCCGCGTCGACTTCTCCGTGTCATCCCCTTCCTCACGTCGTGATCTATACTCTAGCACTGGTTCCCGAGGATGCCACCTCCATTGTACTGCTCCTCTTGACCTCCGCACACCCCCTCCTAGGCCACTATTCCGTCAACTTCCCCACACCGGTCTATCCTTTTGGCCGAGTCACCTAGTGGCACCGAAACCCTACTTAAACGCCTCCTGCCTCATGAAACCGGGGTAGTTCCTCATCCCCATTCCCTCCCACGAACTCCCACCAAGCAAGAGACATACCTCCGGTCTGAGATTCCTCCTCAAGCAAGGTAAGGTTCATGCTTTCTTTCCTTCTTTCGGAGGGACATTCGTTTTATACTCCCAGTTTATATATATAGTTTATATATTTATATACTTAAATATAAACCCCTCAGATTGTATTTCCTTCAAGGAATTTTTTGTCGTGTGTTTTGTATGGTGCATATGTGAGGGTGTTTTCATGTTTTTATTTCCTTGGAGAAACCCATACCATTATACACTCAGTATATGTATACGGTTTGTATATGCATATATGTACTACAAACCCTTCAGTTTTTAATACCATAAAAGGATGTTTGCCTTGCATTATTAGAAGATATATATATATATATATGAATTTTTTTAATTTCTTTTTTTAAATGATTCAGTTTTACAAAAAAACCCCAAACTTATATTTACATATATAAGTGTATATACAGTTTTGTATATATATATATATATATATATATGTGAATACATATAACCCAAACCCTTCGGTTTAGGGGATCCAAGATCATTCGGTAGGTTATACTATGTAATATATGTATAATGGGGTTTCATTTTCAACCGACGCTTAACATATATTATTTATGTAAACCATATATATATATATATAACAAAATATTTCTGCATGTCTTTTCATTTTTCAAGACGAGATAGTATGACTTTAGGGGATGAATTCCAATCCTTGAACGATATTTTGGATGCAATCTAGGCAATGGTCTTAGGTATATTTATGTTGTGGTATTAAAATAAAGTTTGTCACATGTTTATGTATTTATAGTTGCATGAATATTAAACCCTCTTAAAGTTTTTTCTTCTTAACAAAAATAAAATTAGGAGTTTCTTAGAACTCATGAAATTTTAATGGCCTTGTTTATTTGGTACATTCTGGTTGAATATATGGTGATGTGTGTATATAATTATAAGTATGTAGTCCAAAACCCTGATTTTTTAGTAATGATTGCCTAGACTGACTTTATGTTGTGATACATATGTTATTTTTTAATAAAGGATAATTTTGGCGTTACTAAACCAACTTGTATTTTGTATATATGTACACAAAAATGAGCATGATTTATTAATGGAGTTTATTAGACATTTCCCATGACGTATTTTATGATAAAGTGTATATTTTGGCTTGATTAATATGTATTTGAGGATTTAAGATTTCTGGGATCATGTCATCATGTGTGTTAATTTATTGACTTTATCCTACTATGGTGAATGTTACTAATTAATCAAGTTATGGTTTAATTTTTTTAGGGCATGTTTATCCCCATAACTAATGGAAAGAGTTTTCTTTAAGCATTCGACTTCAATAGAATAATAATTTTAATGATCAATCATTTATTATATCATCATTTTATATGATTTAGTAATTAGCTTATGTGAAAAGAATGTTTTACTAAAATATGTGTACCTTTGATTAGTTGTTAACATATTTTTCCATATTAACAGTCATATAATTAGCATGTTGTGTCGTGGCTCATTAATTATTTCATTTATTATTGTATATATTGAATACAGATGACATATCACTAAATGAACTAAGAAATTAGATTACCCAAATTGGTATGGGACACCTTGGGTAATATGAAAATAAATGAGTTATTAAAGGTGGTATGGGACATCTTGAATATACAATTTGTTTAAGCAAAGTATGAACGATGTGGCTCACATGATAATAAAGACAAATTTAAGGGTGCGCCCTGATAGCGCCCCATTGCATTGGGTAATGATGTAACCACTAGAGATTACAATTTTAATGGTGCGCCCTGATAGCTCCCCATTGCATTGGGTAATGATGTATCCACTAGAGATTACAGTTTTAACAATACCTTGGGGTTTACCTTGGTAATGTTTTTAATGAAACCTTTGGGATGGACATTGGTGAAAGAAAAAAGATTGTCTAAGTTAAAAGGTGTATCCACATGTTCAAGTTGGTAACAAGTTATTTTCAAGACAATATACCGATTCTTTCACGACTATTGCCCTTATGCTCTCATAAAGTTCATATTTCACTGGTATAAGTTGGAGCATGGTAATAAGCATATGAAAATTTATGTTATTTCCTCTATGCAGAACTCTAATTATGCATTATTTTTAACTGTTTAATTTTATGCTTAAGTAAATCACATGGCATAGTTTTTTATGATAACCATTATTATGACTTTGAGAAATGACATAATTATTCCATATATTGCCTGAAACTATTGATTGAGCATTTTGATGTTATGTGTTACAATTTTTCTTTAATAGAGTGATTTTAAAAGAATGATTTCAAAATGTTACACTACTTTTATTTTCTTTTAAACCCCTTACTGAGTATGTAAATGATCACCCTATGTTTTGATTTATAATTTTCAGGTATCAGCTTTTAAAAGATGAATTATTTCCAAAGTTGACGGTTTCCCAAAACCTGAACCATACAAGATCCCATGTAAGGGGCATGATGTGTAGTTTACCAGTGCATATTTTATTTTAAAGCAACACATCATGTTTAGAAGGCACTGACTCCTGGGTTTCTGGGGTCGGGTCTCTACAGTTGGTATCAGAGGTTCAGTTTTCATTACTCTGGAATTCCATAAACTGAAACAAATATATATATATATACTTCAGTTTTACTAAAAAAATGGGTTTTCTTACATTTCAGATGGAAAACGAAGGTACTAATCTTTTTTCTCTCCCCACTAAGTCCCTAGAGACCATTGTGTCTTTTTCTAACCATCATTATTTTCTAAACTCTGCCCATATCCGGATGACATGCAAACACCTTTACGACATGTCCAACTCACCACAGGTGCTTCAGTTACCCCAAGGGGTAGGAATGGATTACCTCCTTATAATGATGACCTAGTTTCCCTCCTATGTACATCGATGAGGGTACTATGAGGGACTTTTCCTTATTTTCACGGCGGGTGAGGGATTTGGCACTATGATCCCCAACCATTTTCAAGAAGCTGCTACTGCCGGTGACCTCTGTGCAACATATCTATGGAAAGTTTTAAACTACGGATTCTGGGGTCAGTTGTTGGACTTCGGAATGTTAGAAGATGAGTCCACCCGACTATCTTGTAGACAACAAATTTATGTGGATGTCTCCCAACATCATACCCCTCATGCTAAACTCATGAGACATCATAGGATCCCCCATGATTTTTTCCCTGAATGCTCAGCTTGTGTATGGTTCGAAGAGTTAGGGAGTTTTTCTTCTCTTTGTGGAGTTTTTTTAGTTGGTGGTTAAGGGAAACACAAGCGCTAATGTTTAATAATAAACTTATGTTTATTGAAATATTGTCTTTCCCCTTCCTTGTCTTTACTTTTTATTTATCCTTGAATGGTTTTCAAGTGATTGGACTTCCGTCTTAAACTTTCAGATGGAAGGAAAAAACCACCTGTTATCTCTTACCACTATGATTCTGGAAATCATTGCAATCAAAACTTGTGAGGATGAGTATGAACCCTTCGAAAATTTGAGAAAAACGTGCAAGCAGTTGTTTGAGGTGACAAACAGTCCGAAGATTCTCTGCACCTACTAGGGGAATGACTCCATCTTCTACCGCATAGGCTCAGCACAGTGGGTCGGGCATGAATGGCGAGGAAGATACCACGACGGGCTCTTCCTGTGTTTCACACTAGGCCGGAACTACACGGCCAGAGTGAAATTTTGAGAGGCTGCATTAGAGGGAAATATTTATGTGACTTATATGTCCCAACTCCTCATCTTTAGCCTATTTGACCACATATATGGCTTGAATGTTCTCAACCAAGACATAATTCGGTCAGTTCTTCGTACGTTGGTCTACAAGGACATTTCCGAAAATTGTATTATTCGAGCTTCCTTCTGGAAGCCTGAAGGTCCAGAACATGAGTTCAACCCCTCCTGTCCTAGGTGTATCTGGGTTAGGGAACTGGAAGATTTGAGCATCGCTACAGGGATCCCTTTAAATGCACCTGTTGAACCTATACATTGGTGGAGATTGTGAGAACGTTGCAGAACCATTGTAGTTTTGTGAAATAAACTGCGAGGACGCAATTTTCTAAATTGGGGGGGGGGGATAATGTGACGCCCCAGGTTTTATGAACTGGTCCAAGTGAACAATGTTATGATTTTTAATGATGTCTCTTGTTTTATATGTTGTGTTTTGTGTGTTGATAAAGAATTTGAAACAAAATAAAACAGGGAGAATAAGGTAAACTTGTATATATTTAAAAGTTACATTGCAACAAGACCCAACTAATTGAAAATACCATGCATAAGACCTAACATTTCCACAAAAAGACTACTAAGAATCACAACTCGAGTAATCAGATAGTTGTCGTCTTCTGGGTCCATCAGTGTGAAAAATATAACAGCTAGAGCCATGGCACACATACTCAGCACCAAAGGTTTGAGGAGAGCCATACTTCATGGTTCAAGTGTTTGGATTTTGAGAAACACCCCACACCCCTATTTTTTTATAATGGTCCTTTAAGATATCACCGTTAAATATATATAGCCATTGGGTTTTCAAAACTACCTTTGGTTTTCTGTTGATAAAGTTTATCTTTATATGAAAACATGGTTTTTATGCTCTTATAATTTAATGATATTTCAAATACTATATTATGTCTAAAATATTTTCACAAAAGAATAATTTTTCTAAAATAAAGAGAGTATTTTCTTAAATAAATCTTTTTTGTTTTTACAAAATCCCGATGGATTCCTATATGGTTGAAATCATAGTATTCTTTTTATGAAAAATATGTTTAAAGGGTATTGGTTATAATTATATCTTTTGATCCCTGAATTATATATTTTTTTTTGAATTGGGGAAACTAGTGGTCTTTTTTTAATGAAAAATGGAATTTGATGAAACAAATAGTGGGGTATTTTAAAGACACTAATAATTATAAAGGTTTACTATATATATTATGAAAGTTATATATATCTTTTTAAAAAGATTTATATCAATATGTAAAGTATTTTACATAATCTGAAATGGGATTTTTGATTTGGAAATTTTAAGTTAAATGAATTTATTAAGTTGTGTAAATTTAATGATCATATTTTGTACTATTTTAAACATATAGTAAATTGGGTATTTTTTTCTATGTTTCGTATACTGTTTTTTTCAGCAAAGCAATGCTAGCTGCGTGATCACCCCATGTATCCCTGAGCTGTCTGATCTCTCCCGAGATCTAATCCTGGCCCTCATTTTAGTTTTAAAAGCTCAACACACCTTCTGCGCTCTAAGCCGTCCGATCACGCCGAGATTTAATCAGCAACGTCGATTTCTTTTCCGCGTCGACTTCTCTGCGTCATCCCCTTCCTCACGTCGTGATCTCCGCTGCAGCACTGGTTCCCGAGGACGCCACCTCCGTTGCACTACTCCTCTTGACCTCCACACCCCCCCTAGGCCACTATTCAATCAACTTCCCCACGCCGGTCTAACCTTTTGGGCGAGTCACCCGGTGGCACCGAAACCCTACTTAAACACCTCTTGCCTCATGAAACTGGGGCGATTCCTCCTCCTCCTTCCCTCCGAAAAACTCCCAGAAAGCCATCGACATACCTCCAGTCTGAGATTCCTCTACAAGCAAGGTAAGGGTTCTTTCTTTCTTTCCTTCTTTCGGAGGGACATTCATTTTATACTCCCGGTGTATATATACAGTTTATATACATGTATACTTAAATATAAACCCCTCGGATTGTATTGCCTTCAAGGAATTTTCTATCCTATGTTCAGTATGGTGCATATGTGAGGGTGTTTTCATGTTTTGATTTCCTTTGGACAAACCCATACCGTTATACACTTGGTATATGTATACGGTTTGTATATGCATATATGTACTACAAACCCTTCGGTTTATAATACCATCAAAGTATGTTTTCCTTGCGTTATTAGAAGAGTTATATATATATGAATCTTGTTAATGTCTTTTTTTTAAACGATTCAGTTTTACAAAAAAAAAGAAACCCAAAACTTATATTTACATATATAAGTGTATATATAGTTTTGTATATATCTATAAATATGTGAATACATAGAACCCAAACCCTTTGGTTTAGGGTATCCAACAGCATTCGGTAGGTCATACTACGTAATTTATTTATAATGAGGTTTCATATTAAACCGAATCATAACATATATTATTTATGTAAACCTTATATATATATATAACTAAATATTTCTTCATGTCTATGCATTTTTCAAAACGAGATAGTATGACTTTAGGGGATGAATGCCAATCCTTGAACAATATTTTAGATGCAATCTAGGACATGGGCTTAGGTATATTTATGTTGTAGTATTAAACCAATGTTTTTCACATGTTTATGTATTTATAGTTTCAGGAATATTCAACCCTCTTAACGTTTTTGGTTACTAACTAAAATAAAATTAGGAGTTTTTTAGAACTCACGAAATTTTAATGGCCTTGTTTATTTGGTACATTCTAGGTGAATATATGGTGATGTGTGTATATAATTATAAGTATAAAGTCCATAATCCTGATTTTTTAGTAATGATTACCAGGACTGACTTTATGTTGTGAAACATATGTTATTTTTTAATAAAGGATAATATGGCGTTACTAAACCAACATGTATTTTGTATATATGTACACCCAAATGAGCATGATTTATTAAAGGATTTTATTTGACATTTACCATGACCTATTTTATGATAATGTGTATATTTTTTCTTCATTAATATTTATTTTAGGATTTTAGATTTATGGGATCATGTCATCATTTGTGTTCATTTATTGACTTTTTCCTACTTTGGAAAATGTTACTAATTAATCAAGTTGTGGTTTAATTTATTTTTTAGGGCCTGTTTATCATCATAACTATTGGAAAGAGTTTTTTTAAGCTTTCGAATTCCATAGAATAATAATTTTAAAGATTAATCATTTATTATATAATCATTTTATATGCTTTAGTAATTATCTTATGTGAAATGAATGTTGTACTAAACTATGTGTGCCTTTGATTAGTTATTAACATATTTTTCCATATTAACTGTCATATCATTAGCAAGTTGTGTGGTGGCTCTTTAATTATTTTAGTTATTATTTTATAATATGCATACGGATGGCATATCACAGAATGAACTAAGAAATTAGATTACCCAAAGTGGTATGGGATACCTTGGGTAATATGAAAATAAATGAGTTATTCAATGTGGTATGAGACATCATGAATATACAATCTGTTTAAGCAAAGTATGAACGATGTGGCTCACATGATAATAAAGAAAAATTTAAGGGTGCGCCCTGATAGCACCCCATTGCATTGGGTAATGATGTAACCACTAGAGATTACTTTTTTTAGGGTGTTCCCTGATAGTTCCCCATTGCATTGGGTAATGATATAATCACTAGAGATTACAATTTTAATGATTGATTGGGGTTTACCTTGGTAATGTTTTTAATGACACCTTTGGTATGGACCTTGGTGAAACGGAAATGATTGTCTATGTTAAAAGGTGTAGCCACATGTTCAAGTTGTGTTACAAGTTCTTTTCAAGACAATATACTTATTCTTTCACGACTATTTCCCTTATGCTCTAATAAAGTTCATATTTCACTGGTATAAGTTGGAGCATGGTAATCAGCATATGAAAATTTAAGTAATTTCATGTATGTGAAACTCTGATTATGCATTATTCTTAACTGTTTAATTTTATGCTTAAGTAAATCACATGGCGTAGTTGTTTATGATAACCATTATTACACGTTTGAGAAATGAAATAATTATTCCATATATTTCCTAAAACTATTGATTGAGCAATTTGATGTTATGTGTAACAGTTTTACTTAAGAGAATGATTTTAAACGAATGATTTCAAAATGTTACACTGCTTTTATTTTCTTTTAAACCCCTTACTGAGTATGTCAACTCTCACCCTCTGTTTTGATTTAAAATTTTCATGTATCATCTTTTAAAAGATGAATTATTACAGAAGATGACGGTTTCCTAAAACCTGAACCGCACATGATCCTTTTTCCGGGGAATGATGCATATTTTACCAGTGCATGTTTTATTTTAAAGAAACACATCAAGTTCAGAAGGCACATGCTCTTGGGTTTTTGGGGCCGGGGACTTTACAGTATTACCATGACATTCATATAGATATACATTGAAATGACTAATAATATGTCAAAAAAATACTCAGGAAAGAATTCATAAATAATGGTATAGATATCGTAGAAAACTGTGTGTTTGGGAGGGTACAATGTGTATCAAAATTAATGTGATTACAATATAAATGGCATCTCCAGAAGGGTACATAGAATTTGAGGATCTATAGAATATTGTGTGTGTAATATTGGAATAGTCCATGTACTATAGAAAAATACCTGAAAAGTTATCAAAGTACACAACATGTCATGATACGGTTCTTTAATAGAGTTTGAATATGAAAAAACATTTAAGGTACCCAAAAATTTACAATATATAGAGTCATTATGGGATACATAGCGCATATGTTTTATCAATCCTCTTAGAGTTTGAAAATTATATGCATTGATCCATATCTGGCCATTACAAACAGTATGTGTGAAGGAGACACATGAAATTTGGTTATCGCTCACTGGAATTATGTGTATGTAGTTACATAATAATGAAATTTAATTTTCTATGCAATGTGTGTAAACCAATGAAATACAATATGTGAAATTTAATACCATATGGAAACCCTAATGCTATCAATTATGATCCACATAGTAATGATATTGGGTTTACATGTCATTTTAAATTTAATTTCTATGTTATAACTATATATTAAAAGGTTGGTAATCAATTACAAGATAATACACACTATTTTTTTACAAAAAATCTAGAATATAAAAAACATATATCAACCTCAGGTCGTGAATTCCCCAATCTCCTCTAAAACCAGTCAGACCTCCACTGCTTACTAAATCTTCCAGAACTCGGGATTCTTCAACCATTATCCATTATAGGATCATTAAATCTATAATCAATCTTAGTGAGAGAAACTATAAAAAAATATTAAACAACTATCATGGACATATGAATAATCAACCTTCCAAAATTGTGGTCTTATTCTGGTTATAAATAGTAGCATAAATAATTTAAATATTCAACACTATAGAATGCATTATTAGAGATTTAGAAAAGGAAAATTCTTGATATTATAATAATTATAAATATATAAATTTCATCCACATGACTATCAATTATAATGATTATAAATTATAAAAAATTTGAATTTTCTTGTTTGGAAAAATAATTATTTCCAATGTTTGATAATAATTCTTCATGCGATGGGATAAATAATATAATACAAATATTTAATGTAATAACATTAAAATAATTATAATTTGTTATCATAATAAATAAATTTATAATCAGAGTCTTGCAATGAAAATGTTTTGGATAATATAATCTATTTATTTGTGTGTGTCTTTAGAGAAAAATAATAATATCTTCAAATTTTATTCCCTTCTAGATATATAATTTTTATGTCATATAATTTAATCATGTTTTTATTTGGAAAATGTTCATCTTGTAATAAATTATTATTCTCAAGTGGAATAATCTTAGTTAATCTCTACTAAAAAATGGTTCCAAATAACAAAAATAAATCAAATTTCCACCCTTATCAAAACCTCTTGAGTTTTTACCTCATTATACTAGTTTAAATTACAATCATTTTTTTAATTTATCATTTTTAATCCCTTAAAAATATTTAGTTATTTCACTTGTATAGAAATTTTTGTGAAACTTTAATGAGAATAAGGGGTTTATATCAAAAAACATAAGAGACACTTGGGGTTTTTGGAAATTTTTTCCAACTTTAATGTAATATTTTCTTTTCTAGATGACCACATCATGTTCCAAGATCATTCATTCATCACCATTAGAGAAAATGTAAACAAAATGAAGAAAAACAATTTTACATTAATATATCTAAGGTAAGAGATGGATCCACTAATTTCATCCAAAAATGTAAAAACATTGGGTGAGGGTAGATTTTACAATAGGTGAAAAGGATTTAGTTAGAGGAAATATAATTTATTTCTATAAAATCTCCCCTTATGTATACATAATATAGGAAATTAATTTCCCCTATTATTTTTAAGAATTAAATCATTCTAGTAATGTAAGTTAACTATTTATAAAAATAATTCCTCCTAAAAATAATCTAACAATACATGTCATAAGCACATGGCATGTCACTACCATGTTAACATGACATGTATTCTTCGCATCACCATGAACAACATAATAAAAATAATAAGTTTTTTAACATTAGTTAATTCCTAAAAATTCACACTCATGGTGTTCAGAGACATAATATAAATCTTATTCCACACAGATCCATATACCCACATTTCAAACAGTGTAATTTTTTTATAATTTCCACATATTATTTTTTCCGGAGGAGCTTACAGGATAAATTTTTTTTGTCTTAAAATTTATTATTTATCCATTAAAATTCAATAAGAATATAATTTCACAATACATCAACCAATAAAATAAAACACCATTTCAAGATCACTAGAATCTTAAAAACAATTCTCTATGGTCGAACAATTGTTAAATTTTATTATTTTATCCTCTTTTAATGAAACAAATCTAAAAAATCAATAATGAATTATGTTTTTATAATAAAAAATTCAGCTATGTAAATTCTACCGACATTCAAACCTTTTCATCCATGAATATTATATAATTTGATTAAATAATAAAAAAATATAATTAAATACCCTCATTTGGAAAACAAACCACCATTATGCATATAGTTTTACCATATATGGAAATGACCATAAGTTATGTTTGGAGGGAAAAAATCCAAATAAAATCATTTACCTTTACCTAGGATTTTTCATGATTAATATTATTCAAGTGAGGCCTTAAATAAGGAAATACATTCAATATACATGACTCCAAAAAGAAATATTCATCGAAGAAATTTACTTGAATATGTTACCAATCATCATTACATGAAGACAAAATCCAAAACCATATACATCAACATTTAATGTTTTCATTAATAAGCGAAACACCTATAAAATCATCATAATACCAATATTTGATATGACATGCATTATCCTCCTGTGATAATGTACATCCACATATATGATTCCCTATAAGCTCATATCCACAACTAATGACTAATTTTATTAGATTCAGTCACTTTGTTCAAGAAGAAAGATAAGTGAAACTAATACAAAAAAATCTTATTAATGAATCTATACAACAGACCCAAATCTCATTGGTGACCCATTCTACCACAATCCATAGTGGACTATTCTGAAAATTCTTATAACCTTTCCCTATAAACTATAATCCCCAAGATACATCCATCCATCATGAATGAGTAAAAACAAAAACCAGAGTGAAATATCTATCATTTAATAGAAAAAATCATCACACTGTGAACACTAATTTTCTACAAAACAATCATCCACAATGATTCACAATAACAAGTAAATTTAATTCATAAATAATCATTATATCACCAAATATTATCCTTTATAATACATCAGTATTAATTCCCAAATAAATTTGGCATAATCGCCACCATGAATGGAATACATTATGTGAACTATTTTTAATGCTAAATACCACAATACCCTTAACATGAAGTGTTTATATAGGGACTCTCAAATTCATTGAATTGTGAGGGTTATTGTAACTCGATAAGGACATACAACCTCTTATAAAAATACTAACAACACTGAAATAATATAATAATGCCTCAAAAACATCTATATAACATAAAAAATTATACGTGAATAAGAAACCACCATATTTTTTTGTCACCTTTTTCAATTAATCTATTATCAAATTTAGCTAAACATAGATATGTCACCACACTATCAACCGGAATATTATTCTTGAAAGGGTGGATTTATCATAAAAAAAATAAAACCTTTAGGGGTTTCCATGAAATTTAATTCCTTGAATTCAGTAAAAAAATTCATCAAAACCAAAGATATGTTCACATTATATTTTAGTTTAAACAAGTAGGTATCATTTAGTTCCATTGAAATAATCCATGGGTCTCATATTCCTAACATATCATTCATATCTTCAAAAAATATAATTTATATTTTTTAAATACCCCTATCTATTCTTGAATGCTTCCAATTTATCTTTATCCTTAAAAATATCAAGACATTTCAATTTAGGCCCATTCCCATCAACCTGGATCCATAGGTTAAATAGTTCACATAGAGCCCAATGATCATTCAATATGTTTTGAAAAAACCCATTAGATGTTGATTAAATTTATAAGAATTATTGTCCTCCATCCAAACACAATATGTATTTAATATATCAGTGCAAATGGACTATTCATTTTCTTCTATCACATTCCCTTATATAATGTCATATTTCCATCACTCTAGGTCTGATCAGGATCACTCTAATGTGGTAAATAGTGTCGAAAAAATTCATTTTTCTCCTACATCAATTTTCATGCCACTGACATTCCTACATGAACCATCTCTTAGAAAATTTTGGATCCTTCAATAGGGAGGCATCAAATAATAATGTCATATTTAATGGGGGTGTTCCATATAAATAAATTATTTTACATTAAATAAGTATATGTTTTCATGTTATAAAGGCCAAGGCGTATCATATAATGAAATCCATTAACTAAAAAAACTCAATATTGGTCTCCTGAATAGATAGGGTTTTTATGAGAGACACAATACTAAACTAAAATCTGAAATTAGATACATTTTCTAAACTATAAATATATACTGGTTCAATTTTGAATCTTTCTATAGGAGAGGTGTACCATGATTCTAATCAGGGTAATTATTATGCATCCCTAAAAAAGAATGGATCATCATATGATCTTAAAAATCTACATTATCAGTGAATACTATTACATGAATAGGATCTTAACCTCTAATCATGGTGTGATATTGTCATCATGTGTTCATGTAGATGTCAACAATTCAGTCACCTCATAACAAAGGGTAAATAAAATGAAATATTTACGATCAGATGAATGGATTTATTGACGACATTGGTTGTAAAAATCTTATACTGTATCCAATCCTCCCCATCTAGGTATTAGTATTTCCATGAAAACACACGAGGAATCAATCCATAAAACACATATATTGTATTCTTTCTATAGGAAAACCCATAGAACTGAACAAAATATACAATATGAACTACATAAAATATCATGACAAAAGTGTATTCCTTGGATATTCTACCATCTTCTTACAAGGAATAGTTACGAAACAATCGGTCCCAGAATTGATGTATTTTCTACAAACCAATTAAAGGTGAGAAACATAAACACTGAAAATGGTACCTCATAGTCATTCTTCTATATAAGAGTTAGATGTTTGTATGAAATAATATTTATTTCAATTGGATGAATCCATATTCCCTAAACCATATCTATATGATCTAACCTAATAGGGGAATGAAAGATCATGACTGATAACTACATGATTCATGTGCAAATATATACCATGAACATGATTCCATAGAGATTAAGATTTAATAATAGGTTATACAATTTATTATGAATGGATGCATCTTCAAGTACACCTTTTATAGTCTCTATAGTTCAATAATAGAACTAAATACCTAATTAACATCATTTTCTTTGAATCTCTAAACCAGTACTAAAAATAAAACCAACTCTAAACTACATCTCTTAAACCTTCACCTAGTCTTTGATACTATTTTGACATGAAATGAACCAACAAAACTGAACATGGGCTTGTGGATACCATATCGTGTCACCCCAAGCCCACCTCTAATAGGATAGGGACTCATGACTAACACTAAAAACTCATAACATGCAGAAGATGCATTAGAATATAAAAAAATGTAATATAAAATCATCTCCAATTTATAATAATAAGAAAAATATGAATATATATATATATATATATATATATATATCAATTTAACCATATATAATGTAATAATGTGATATTCAAGGACATTTATAATTTCATAAGGTCATAACCCAAAAAGGAAATACTAAATTCAATAAAGTCTTCAAATAATTGCTTCTATATCTCAGAATGGGAGATACCACCTCACCATAATGACTAATAGAATATGGCCTATCAATAATATACATCATTGTGAACCACAATCAGCTACATTGAAGCTCTTCCTCCAACTCTAACTTCTCTATGGTTAGCATCAAACTATGTGAATATGAAAGGAATAAAACATTTGTGGGAAAATCACAAGGGTGAGTTAAAATATAATAAGGAGGATACCCCCAAAACACCATGTAAGGATAAATAAATAATTTAGTTAAAACTCCAAAGATAGTTGAATAAACGAATGTACCCTAATAGAACTAGATATCCCCTAAAGTTGATAAAACCATCAGAAATTAAAAAATATGATATATCTCAACTCCATAAAAAATATGAAACTTTGGGTAATGAAATATGAAATACCCAAAGTTGACATCCCTGTTATTATTCTTATCTATAACCAACAAAAAAAATAATTAAACTATTAATTTTTTAAAGGAATCTACATGTTATGATGTGACATAGGACTGATGAATTCTTTAATAATAATTTTACATAACACCCAGAATACATCTTTGGAACTATTGTGGGGGACGTCACCTCATTTATTTATGTATATATTTATTGAGAGAGTATCTATGCCTTTTAGAGCACCAAACACTGACCCAAGGAGGAGTTCTAACTGGAAAAATAGTAGAAGCCACCCTAACACATTAGGGAGTATTGACTCAATGAATAGAGGTCCCCACCCCAACAAAATGGTTAGAAATAAATACATATATCAAATAGGGGGACACCCCATATAATGAGAAGTCCACTAGGGGAGTAACTAAACCCTGTTCCAATAAGTCCATTCCCTAGCACATAAGAGAGTACATAAAATCCAAATTTATAACAAAACACACAATTTGAACCCTATTATTATCTCCAGGTATCTAAAATCCGTTCAATTCCAAAAAAAATCAAATAAGGCCTCTATTGGCCAAAATTATTATACCAAAATTCTCTATATGGATAAATACTTAGAATAGACTTCTCATACCTCTAAAATTTATATTAGGGTAGGAAATTTGGAAAGACCATGTACACCACATGCCCTGGAGGGTACACAATATGTAAGTCCTTGTCATTTCTATTTATGTACTTCCACAACTAACTCCATCAGGGGCCAACAAACATGGCTTACCAAATTGGTTACATGATATATGAGGTGCATTGTAATCTTTGGTGTTTTCTTCAAGAATTATCAATGTCATGTAACATTGTATCTGAAATTTACTTGTAGTAAATGGTGTGTAGTACTACACGAATTGAATTTCATTCACATACATTAATGCAGTGAAGGAAAAAACTAATATAAAAATACATTGAATCCAAATGGGACACATGATGTGTGGGATTTCACATATACTTTCTGTATACATCCTATACAAGTTGATCTATCTTTAGACATTACAACTAATTTTGGTGAATGAGAAACACTGTGTATGGGCCTAGATAGATGAAATTTCATGTACAGAGTTACATGATAATGAAATTTTTGTATACATGATGTTTGACCTAAATGCATTATTTTTTGATATTTAAAACAATGAGAAAACACTAGAACTTTCATGTCAAAGTTAAAAATGAGAATTTTGGGTATAGACTTTTTATAGTATTTGAAAAAAATATCTTATCTATGGATGGATTGGTATATATATTGTTTCCTATGATTTCATTCTATGTGGTCATTAAAATTATAGAATCCCAAAAAAATTATTCCTCATAATATAAACACCACCATCTCCTCCACCACAAGTTGTGCCTCTACTATTAGTTGAATCTAATTGAACACATGATTCTTCGGTTATCCTCCAACACATAATTGTGTATCCATATATGAAGTCTATTTAGATAAATGATATAAATATATTAAAAAATGAGGGATTTATATGGAATACCCAACCAACCATAAACGAGATCACATTTGAGTACAATCGAAGAGCATGAGTATAAGACAAGAATAAATTTTTTATTCCTGTTAGAAAAATCTACAAATGGGTTAATAATATTCAAAAATAATTTTATTTATTAAATAAATAAATTATCAATGAAAAATTATTATTGAAATTTTTATCAAAAAGAAAGAACATTATTGGATAATTAAACCAAGGATAATTATTGAAATAACAATCTTGATAAAACTGTAGTATTTATCCCAATGGTTATTCCAAAATTAAAGAATAAAATATTTCCAAAGCATAAAAAATATCTATGTGTTAGGATAAATAGACCAATATAATTATTTAATAAAATATCTGGTAAATCATATTCATTTATTATCGTAATAAATACTTAAATAATTATATCAATGTAGTAAAAAATTTGGGACAACGATAATACATTTAATTTCATTTTAATAGATAGAAAATAATAATATATAAAGTATAATTAATTTTTAAATATTATATTATTATTTTATATAATTTAATAATGATATTAATTCAAAATATCCTATTGAGGATATTTTTTTAAAAGATGAATAATTTCCTACAATCATGACCAAAAATTCTGGTGAAAGACTAACCCCTGAAATCCAAAAAATTATAATTTTGAAAACCTCGTGACTTCTTCCATTATAATATTTGATTAAATATAAATGAAATATATTATAAATATTCCTATAATAATTATGTTAAAATATATATTCAATTCTATTCCAAATAATTTTATGTGATTCTATCCTGAGAAGAAGATATTGAATCCCACGTCAT
The DNA here is from genome assembly GCA_963277665.1 of Viscum album. Lineage (NCBI taxonomy): Eukaryota > Viridiplantae > Streptophyta > Magnoliopsida > Santalales > Viscaceae > Viscum > Viscum album. The sequence goes on from OY728120.1 coordinate 585,845,411, forward strand.
AAGGGATGTATGAGCTTTTAAGGAAAAGATACATACCTTGATGTAATATTACTATTTCATGATAATCATATTTGGTTAATCGATCATTATTATCACCTCCATCACAAATAATTAAGAATACATGATTAAATATATATAATTCATAATGTGAGAAATAGATAGGGTGGATTTTAAATTATTTTCCCTCAATGATAAAATAGAGAGATGGGATTTTTTCCAATGTGAGAAATTGATTCAGATATATGAAATATTATATTGTCAATAAATTCTCCCCAAAAATTACCATATAGTGACCTTTTATTTTTTACCTATATAATTTATAGAAATAAATCATTTAATTATATCCATACATATCTATAAAAATATAATCTCACTGATAAATAATCTTATATTTCATATAATTATCACAAAGAATGTCATTTCTGGTGGAAAATGACATTTCATCTCTATGTCACCATGAAAAACATGATAAAAATTACAATTTATATTAATTAGTATAAAATATTTTAAATTCTCGGTCCTAGTGTATAGAGGCATACGATAAAACTAATAACACTCTTAGAAAAAAAACCCAACTCATCAAACAAATGTAGAGAATGAATGTCCATCAGAGGTATTTTGGAAGATATTATTATTTCAACTCACATTTAAAATATTTATTTTTTTCGTAAATATTAATTATCCCTTAAAATTCATCTATGTTATAATTTAACTAATAAAAATAACACATTTTATGGTCAATAAAACCAGTAGAATAGTCGTCAAACGTTTATTTAAAGGTAAAATTTACAATTTTACACTCCTTAATGAACTATATCTAAAAAATAAAAAATAAATTGGTCCATGGTTATTAAAAATTTGGATCGAAACATAATATTTTTTATCTAAGTTTTACCTTGAAATTAAATCTCATAACATAGGAATAATCCAAAATGAGGGGAAAAATACTAAATCAATTATTATAAGTAACATGTATCTCCATAAATTCTTTTATGATAATGTATTAATGTAGTTTTAACATAATTAAACTAAAGCATACAATATGATTCATAGTTTAATTATTTTATAGCATTGAATAAATAAGGTTATAATACTCAATTAAATAATCATAAATTTAAACATGAGAAAAACATTTAAGGAAAATTAAAAAGTTAGAAATAATAAGCACTTTATAATTGAGATAATTTATAAAATTTAAATAAATAAAGAAGATAAATTATTTATTTATATTTCCAGTATAAAATCCATTATATTATATACTCTATGAAATTTATTTATGTAGAAGAAATTTAATTCAAATACAATCATTTTTTATTTTCTAAAAAGAATTAAAATATTATGTAAACATTTTACTTATTCAAAATATTGCATATTTAGTATAATTTTAAAATTGATCATATTAATTATAAAAAATCATTTTGATAATGTTCAATTTTTATTAAATGGGTGAGGATATTGTGGATATTACATATTATATACATATATATAATTGTGTGGGGGGGGAGAATCTCGTAGGATTATCTACTCTACAATGGGTTATTTGTAGTCTCAAATCTTATTTTTATTAGAAATTTTTTTCCATGGTTTCTTTTAGTCATACACCCACTAAAAAAAAAATTAAACGTGGCATTATTTCTATTAACAAGTACCCATGCCATATATTATCTGGCATCAAGGGAATATCGCATGACTATTTTTTCCCTCACATGTCTATGCCCTTATGTTCCCATCTACCAAACCATCTAAAATCTAATTACTAAAAGCAACAAATGATTCTCTATATATGTGGTAAATCCATTCCCTAGTAAACAAAAAACATAGTTCCCTAGAATTTACGATCCAATTTCTATAATTTTCAAACTTTCAAGAAGGATTTTAATTTTCTATTACTAAGAAAGGTCAAAATTATACTGGTGTATCAAAATGGAATTATGAGTTTTAGAATTTTTCAAATATATATTTTTGGACTTGGAATAAGAATCACAAGGTAGATTGAGTGATCAAGTAAGAATTAGTGTTATTAAGTAATTATTTGGGAGTTAGATATTTCTAGAAATTGAGTACAATTTAGGGGAAACCATGCATCAAAAAGATGATTGGAAAATATTAGTTCATTTTATTTTGAGAATAGTTAGATCATTTAGTTAAGAAAACACAATGTGATATCTTATAGGTAATAATGTCTGAGCATTGAGAAGTTGAAGAGGTGGATAAACGGTCGACACATTTCTTGGAAAACCATACAACTAAACCATGTAATTTATATGGAATTGAGCATTGGATGGTTCATGCTTTGAGAAAAATGTTCATCCAATACGACTTACCTATTATAAATTGGAAAATTCCAATTTTCATCTAATTATTTTTAGAGGGGAAACACTACTTTTTTCCTTTCCTCCTACCTTGTGAGTCATCTTCCATCCCCCATAATTATCCCCTCTAATACCCTTAAATGGTTTGTTTTTTGTGGATTGCGTTGGCGATTTGAGGTATGATATCTTCATCACATGTCTTCTTTTAGATTATACTCCATTAATTTTTTTTGGGATTCCCAAGGTAGGGATTTGGTTTTTATTTTACAATATCATTGTGGGTGTGTTTAAACATAATGGGGATTGTTTCTATTCCTAGAAAGAGGGTGACTATGGATGCAATTTTCACAAAATGGGTCATCATTTTGTTTGAGGTATGTTACACCTCTATATTTACTTTAGTTTTACATTAAAAATGATTTTGTAATGATTAAATACCTGACTTGGGCTTGATATATTTATCATCTTGTATTTAGGGGTGTGTCAGTTCTGGTGGGAAAACCATTTATTAAAGAACCCATGGTCATTGACCACCAAGAGAGTTAAGTATTATTATATTGATATAAAATTGAATTAATTAATTAATTAAAAATTATTTAATTAATTAACTTTTGATTATTGATTTGTGTTAGGTTACTGAGGTAGTAGGAAGATCCCAGTTGACTGAGGATAATCTTGTATGTTCCTTGTCTATATCTTCCATCAAATGATGATCTAAGTGGAAATATCCGAATAAAATTAGGGGATCCCACATACTTAACCTATGTAATTAATTTCTTTTTAATGATGTTTCTATGTTATTTGGAATTATAATTAGAGTAGTGAACCATGTAAAAATAATTATATAAATTTTTTTAATTAAAATAAATTATTTAGATAAAATGGATGAGAACAAATGTTCATCAACAGTGATTGTGCAATAAGTTGCACCTCAAGAACTGACGGTTAAGAATATTACTTAATCCATAAAAAGGCCTCTATATCTCTTGTGAGGTTATTCTGGAAGTATAAATACTTAGTTTAACAACTTTTGGATCCCAATTTGTTTTGACATGATATTTCCTACCTAGGAGAGATATACTGCACCATTAGACACCAAAAGATCTCCAAAACTCTAAGGAGGTGATGTCAAACCTAATGTGGGTTAACATCCCATTCATAGGCCTGGGTGGAAATACATTAGGTATAATACGACTAGTTGGGGTATGTGGATTGATGTAGAGTTACCATTAAGACCTATATGGGTTATGGTTCATCCTTTGGGTAGATGAAAGTACGGTATTCCCTATTTTTTATAAATTATGTTCTACCTTGATGATGATATAGAGGGACATAGGAATCATGGTGCAATGGGCGTTGACCCCAGAATATGACTGAGACCAAGGACCTAAGTGAGGGTTCCTATACTATACTAAAACTAAGGGAACATAGTGGGTTCCATGATGATAAGCATACCCTATGTTGGTTCACATGAGATGGTAGAGAGTGATAATTTGGAACTAATACTAGACAATTGATCTGATGTGTTGTAGATAGTTATGTAGGGGTGGATTTTGTATAGACCTTATGAATTCAATATTTGTGGGACACACCCCTGGGGATGATGATAAAATGTTGGTATTCTATTATTTCAGCTTCTTTACATAGTTAAACCCATTTTGTTTCTAGGTATGGTTGGATATTTCTTAGATATGGGGCTCAATTTGTGGTTGGATATAACATAGTGTTTGAGATTAGTGACGAAGACTACATGGATTTGAATCTCATTATTGATAGGTTATTCAATGTATTTTTGTTTATCTGATAGGTATTCTTTTTTACTCATACCCATTGTCAGTAGGATATGATATTGGATACTATAGATTTGGTGCCCTGATTATTTGGATACTATAGGCATCATCTCTAGCTTTTAGGGGACATGAGTAGGGATACTTTATCGTTTGATCCTAGATGATACAACTATTATAGGATGGGCCCCAAGAGTCATGTGGATTGGTTGGGCTTGAAAAATATTTAGTTCCCTCATGTTACTTGTGGGGGAAAATATTTAATATGTTCTCAGATATAAACCAACACTTTCTAAAGAAAGTATTGTTGATTAGGGTTTTATACAAATTGATTGAAAATAATTTATTTATTTAATCTAGTTTTCTTATTTATATCAACTGTGTAGGTAACATGAATAGATTCCTACATAATATTCTTATTAAGAGATCGTGTTGGTGGTGTTTTACTGAGTTATGTAATTATATCCTACTCAGTATTCCAGAACACATGGGTACCCGAGCAAAATTTCACTTGGTTTTAGGCACATGGTGCGCATGGTCCTAGGATTGATTGAGCAGGATAGATCATATGCATTCATAAATCTTGATATTAGGTATGTATCATGGTTTTCATGGAGCCATTGTTTTTATTTTCCTTTATATATATATATTGAACATGTATCCAACCTAGTGGGTGCTATGTTGTGTATTTGAATTGGTTGTTCCGGCCCTTAATGCATTTCATTTATATTTTGTTTTGATATCTATTTGTGTACCTCTGATTCATATTCTTTTTGGATCATGATTTTTGGTTATCTACATTATGTTTTTTTACATCAATATAGTGGTATAGTGTCCTTACAATAACACCTTAGACCACACTATTATCCATAAACCTATAGAATATGAATACGCGTGATTGAGATAACATAGGGAACCACTCTAACTATTTATCATAGAGTGAGTCAAGGTGATACATTTCAAATTTTCATAATAGAAATCATTTTATTTTATCTTAATGTTTTTGAATTTGGTAGACAATATATTTTGGTAGGTGAGAGACATTTTGATGGATATTGGACTAGTGCATCGAGAACACTTCCTAAAGTAGGAATTCCTTGTCACCTAGACTGGGATTTTTTATGTTATGATTTTATTTGATTTTTTTATTTGGGAAAGGAAATTTTGGGTTGGATGATATTGCTTTTTATATAATTATATTAGACTGATCAATAGATATGTTCCATTTATTTTATAGACTCAACACCTATGGAGTTAAGAAGTGTCTTATGCATCATGTTATGCATATATAATCCACATGTTATAGGACATCTAGTGTGTGGATTTATTTATGACTAGGGATTTTCCATTTAATGTTTTAGAAACTAATTATATGATGTTTTCCCATATATGAAATTGGAGGCATTTTACTCATCTTGGAATAAATGTATAGATATTTTCTTCTAATTGAACATATTGTAAATATACTGTGATATGATTGATAATGAGGATGATGATGTAGTCCTCAAGAATATGAAGTACAGTTACCCTAGTGTGTCAGTATGAAACATGGTGACATATTAATTGAAACCTTATGGATCATTAGTGTTTAGGTTCTGTTATTGAAAGTGTCTGTAACAACCTATATAATGTTTTCCCATATATCTTGGATTGCAATTCTACTTAACTAAATTGTGAGGGTGTTTCCCATTGTACAAATTCCTTAAGGCGAGGTTATTGGTTATGGGAGGAGTTAAATAGTGAGATATGATCCACTAGGGTGTAGTTTGGTATGTTGATTATCCTAGACAATGGTTCCTTGGTACTGGGTAATGGTTAGTAAGAGATTATATTATATGTGAGACCCCATAAATGGGTTTTTGGGAATGTGCACATCATGAACATAGATGGGAGTGTGAGTGAAACCATGTATACCGCAACCATCAAAGAGTTTGACCTTTATATAGGTTATTTATTATATTTATCTCTTATAATAAATGATTATAAAGTCTATGTGGGATACTTAGAGATCCTTTGTTAAGCCTCGAACAATACTGATTCAGTGTTTTGTGTGATCAAGGATGACCTATTATAGGGGTTTATTATCATAAATATGATATTTTTTTAGGAATAAAGATGTTGTTATAGAAAATATAATGAATGTATAGTATTTTATATTGTGAACCTAAATAAAATTAATTTTTTAATTTATTCATCAAATATGATCATAGGAACATGTAATTTGATACAGATGAAGCACATGACATCATCAAACCATGTTCATTGGATGAATTTTTATAGATGGTGTATATTGACGTTATTTTTTCTAGACCAAGTCCATCAGATAGATGCTATATGAATGAGATTATTAGATTCCATTTTATTTGATAATTTTATGTTATGATCATAATAAATTTCATCGAAAAAAATTTCGATGAAGTAAATATGGATATTATTTTGTATTCTTAAGGTTTTTAGCATCATGATTATTAAAAAAATACATCATGTCACCGAATCCCCCAATGCATATTTTTTTATGTTGAAGTTTAAAACCACTAGTGGAGTGGGTGTGGATATTGGTTGTGAAAAAGTTCCATTGTATGAAATTATTGATATTCAAGGCATGGATAGACTTCTATTCATCATGTAAATTATTACATCACATTTTCTCATCATATCAGCAAATTGGAAAGGAAAAAATGTTGGGGGGGGGGGGTTCATTCCCTCAGTCAATTGGTTCGGTCTCACATATATCCGTCTCTGTTGATCATCTTGATATGACAGGCACATCTATTGCAGAAAATCTATGGAATGAATTGGGTCATGTATACTCTAATATAATGACTGTGGATATATTTTCCATCCTGATATGCGATTTGGGATATTCTTGTTTTACATTGTAGGAATTGATAAAAGATATAATCCCTTCAATTGTTCCAACCTCCATTGAAAATACTATGAATGTTGGAGGTGTGGGAGGTGGGTAAGAACTAAACCATGTAGATTGTATCATGTGTGGATTGCAATGTTACCCAACCAAATTTATACCCACTATCTTTATTGTTGATTTTTTCAATTCTGAATGTTACAACTTCTCCAAGCAGTACATCATTACGATAATGATATCGTCCAATCTCTATATATCTTCCAAATAATTTTACATATTTAAATGGGGAAAATAATGAGAGTCTTGATCCAGATGGATGGAGAACATATATTCCTCGATTGAAAAGGGAGTGGGTAGGATCATTATCCCTCGAACCTATTGAGCTGTGCGATATTGAAATAGACTCTCAACCTATGACATGCTTGGAATAGGACCTCCACTCGATGACAAGTGTAGGTTCAAATTCCATTAATGGAAATAAATGTAACCACTCTTCTTTAAATTTTCATGTTAACTAGGGGAAAAACCAAGGCCATGGAAAGACTACTCAATCTTAGAAAAAATCATTATTACCAAATCCACAAGGAAAAAATTAAAATGGGCATGATACAAGGACATTTGATTATGCATATGTAGAATATGTTATTTAGAATATTTTTAAGTCAAATAGGAAAGCTCCACAATTAGGTCCACTACATTGAATACCCTAAGAGGGGAGGGTGAATATGTGTATGATAGATTAATATTTCTCCTCGTTCATATATTGCATCATCATTTAACAAAACTCTCTTCTCTCACATTTTTGTTGAACATTATGAATAGAATTTAAATGATGCATTAGACACAAAAAAATTTACTTGGTTCACCATCAATGGGATACATCCAAGGAGAATACAATAACAGTGTGATGATGCACCAAATTTAAAGGATCACTGCCAATAATGATTACAATGTTCAGGCTAGATCTTCTATACCTAGGATCACATCCTTTACAAGGATTAGGGTTTTCTCACAATATTCCCAAGGGCCACTCCCTATACCTCACTCTCGGGCTCACTACTAGTGGAAAGGCATGTTGTTTTCCTCTTACATCTCTCACTACACATAGAAAGGAATCCACTAAAATTTTATTGACTTGTAGGTCAAACATAGTTCTTAGAAATGTTAATCCCTTAATTTTCATGAATTCCTATATCCTCAACATTACGTAAATTCTTTGATGAAGTTCCTCTTTCACCAGCTGATAAAATCCACCTTTCCATGTATTGTTAGATATTGGGAAATACTTTTGCGAATAGACTTGATGCTTACACAAGATATTATGATTGTTCTGCGAACCACATTCTCCTACAACATACTGTATACCTAGTATGGTATGTTGAACACCTCCTTTGAACACCATTTAAAATTCCAAAAACCACCCTTCATCTGTGGACTCCTCTTCCTTCATTGTCACATACAACCTCAACATATTGACTCTGAAAACATCGTTTGTGAACCTCATCTATCCACAAACTATTCTCTGTTTAAGGACTACCTTCGCTTCAGCGTACTGCATCTCCGCTCTATGTACTATGTTATTTTTCTATATACTACTCTTTGTTTGTCAAATACAACTTCCCTTAAAATCACTTTTTTTTCACTATTCTGCAAATATCTTTATTTTTTGCGAAATCACCTCCAGCAAACCACTTTTGGACTTCACCGAATTCTCAGAGTGGAGAGATGTTCTCAAATGATATACTCTCTCTCACATAATCAGTGGGATTAAAACTCCATATATAGGTATTGATATCATAAAAATATTATAATCCATGATTTACCACATATTTGGTTCGGTATAGCCTCCATCGCATAGTGATCCTCTAGTTGCGAACCACACTCATTTAGTGGAATTTTTTCCACAAAAGTCTACGTAATTAATTTTATCATATTCAGATCAATTATCTTCCACCATCCTAAAAACCATAAATCATCTCTCATACCACACACCTTTCATCACAAAATCTCAACATGAACAATTTTCGGTTCTATGAACCACTCCCATGTATTGTTCATGTTCCATGGTATGCATTCACAATCCCTCCCTGGACATGATACATAGTCAATGTCCATGGCTATGTGTATCTATTAATTTACTGATTTCATTCTCCATTATTCCAACCATTCATTCCTATGAAGAAAAAAAATACATTTCCAAACCAAAATTCTTAATTTTTAGGCCAATTTTTTTTTTGCAAACACAGGGAAACTGTGACACCATATATACATGTCTTCCGAAAACACCACCAAACTAATTCATAATAATTAGGATTTTATTCAAAAACCCAATCGCACCCAAAACATACCAATAGGACACATTGATGTATTTTTTCAATTAATATCCCACATTGGGTTTGTTGAAAACTCTTCTCTTAAAAATTCTTCACATTTTGATACCTAGTTAAAACTCCTCCCATCATCAAAAACCAATCTCTACATGAGATTATGATAGAAATCAATGATTTACTCAACACATACTCTAATCCCACATGATCCATTCCCCGCATGAGAAAAAAGATTATAATACAAGTTTTAATCAATGAATCACTTCATTCAAAACACCAAATCATGAAACCATTCACTTGATTTCACCACGGACCTCCGCTATTGTGATATGAAATCTTCGATCGATCACTTCTTGAATGATAAGATTTATTTATCCCCCTATATTTCTACTTTACCAAATATCATCAGCTCAACTTCAACTCTCCCAATCTTGTTTCACCACATAACAACATCTCTGCATGTCTTTTCTGATATTAAACTAGTCACACTTTCTCGCCCCATTGACAATGAACATGAAGGGAACTTCATTGTTTTATGTAGTATTGTAATGAACACATATCATTACATTAGGGGAAAACACAACATAACTCAAATATAGGGGTACCAAATCTACACCTTTTCAAATTTGGGGAGTCAATTGGACTCATATATCCAGTAGATGTATTTCAAATTTTTCTTTGGTTAAGCCCTTTGTAAGAATATCTACCACATTTTGTTCTACTAGAAAATACTCAAACTTCGCAATCCCTCTCTCCACATTCTCATTGATAAAATGATATATGATTTCAATATTCATTATCCATGAGTGATGGACTTGATTGTTTCTCATATTTATAGAACTTGAAGTATCACTATAAATTATGATAGAGATTTTAGTAAAAATCCCATATCCTCATGTTGTTTCTTCATCCATAATAGCTTTATGAAAGCTTGAGAAAACAAAATATATTCAGCTTCTACAGTTCTAAATGAAATGTAATATTGTTTCTTTCTCAAAAAATAAAAACACGATTTTCCACGACTAAAGGAACCTTTAGACATTGATTTCTTATATTCTATTGATCCAACCAAATATGAAACTATATATCCCAACGATTTTCGCTAAGATTTTTCACTATATAGTAAACCAAAATCAACTATTTAATTGATATTCCAATGTATTATTTTCACTACAAGAATGTGTCTATATTTGTGATTTCTTTTATATCTCGCTTCTTGGTTTGTGGAAATATAATATCAATCCTTGTCACTATCAGGTAAAATAGACTACTAATGATTTTCCTGTATTCTATGATATTAACAACATTTCCATTATCATCAGGAGAAAGATTCAACCAATTAGAATCTTAAGTTTTTATCCCTTAGGAATCATCCATTACCAACCTTCTCCAAACCTCCTTGGTATATTTATATTGTGAAATAAAATTTCCATTCCTTCCATTCATCAACTTTTTTCCAAGGAAAAATTCCAACTCACCAATCATTGAAATTTCAAACTCACATTTCATGAATTAAAAAAATTGTTTTCATTGTGATTCATCTGATCCACCAAAGATTATTTCATCATCATTAACAAGAACCATAATTCTTCTAATACTACCATTGGTGAAATACATTTTGTAATGAACTACACAACAATGAAAATTGATCTTCTTTAGATGTTGATATATCCTGGAATACCATTCTCTTGGTGCTTGAATCAAACCATATAAATCCTTATTTAGATGAAAAACTCAGTTGTCATCTTCATGAATAAGAAAAAAAATATGGTTGCTCAATGTAATCATATTTTTCCAATACTCTATTCAGAAATTCTGACATGATTTCCATCTATAAAACATTAAATATTATTTGCACTGTTACAGCCATGAATAATCTTATTGTCTCCAGCATTTCAATAGGTGAAAATGTCTCATCAACATCAATACCCTCTATATGGGAGTACCCATTTACACCAGTCAATCTTTATTTTGAATCAAAATACTATATTTATTCATTTTTTTTGAGAAAGACCCATTTTTTCCTGATTACATTATTTTCTTCTAGTCTCAAAATAACATCCCATGTCCGATTCTTCTTATTTAGGTCAATATATTGATTTATTTCCAATACCCAATTCTCATCTATTGAAACATCATGATAGAACATTTTCTCCAATCTTGATAAGTATGATGCTTTCTATAGAGACTTCAACCTCCTTGTCTACAATAGTGTTGTATGGTCTCCAATTATGTTCTACTCGACAATTTCAATACATCTCTATGATCTTTTCGCTGACACTGATTTTTTATCATCATAGGAGTCTTCTTATGAATCAACTTCTAGAGATGGTGTGTCTCCAAATTTTCTCATCTCTATATCATTACCCTCCTAAGTTGGATTAAGTATTTTTTGAAATTTATATTCATTGTAAACTATAGTCACATCATTAAATTCGAAAATATTTTTTAGCAAATTATTTAATTATTTATATGCTTTTATTTTTCAATGAGTATCCAAGAAATATCCATTCATCCCCATGGGATTCAAACATGCTGTGTTATTTATTGATAATGAAATGTTTACTTTTGAAGACTCAAAATTACATTAAGGACAACTTATTTCCATACCAAAACTCAGATGGAGACTTCTCCTCTTTCAGACAATGTAAAGATCTATTTGAAGTGTAAACTTTGGTCATCACAACTTATTTCCAAAATTTCAGTGGAAGGAATTTCTCAATGAGCATTTTTCAGGCCATGTTGTTGACAATCAGATTAATTTTCTCAATTACTCTATTATGATATGGAGATATTACTACTAAAACATGATTTATTATCCCTTGTTTCTTTAAATAATACTTCACTTACCTATTTGTGAAATCTGTTCCATTATCTATTTACATCATCTGTATTTTCTTACCAAGAAAATTTTCTCATTCTCGTCATTATCTTCTACTACAACTGAACACTTCATATTTCGGGGTGATTATTGATACGCATTCCATTCTATTATAGTCATTTAAAAAGATAACATATTATCTCATCCCATTATTATCCCTTAGTGAAGATAGTCCACACACATCAATGTGCACCAACTCAGGAAATCTTGTTGACTTTTTCTCCCTTGGATTCTATGAATATTGAATGATCTTACCTTGTTGGTAGGCATCACACATATAAGTATGATCAAGTGGTAATCTAGAGGTATTTCAAGACGCATCATATTTAACCATATTTTCCATGGACGCTTGGCTTATGTGGCTATTAACTTATTCTAAAACATGTTTTCTTTATCCTTGGAAAGAAAGAAAATATATTATTCTCCACTCATAAGGTATAAAATCCATTTTTAACGCTTTCCTTGAAAAAAAATCACACCGTCAATTTCCATGATGGTATATTGTTTCTTGAAAAAACATAAGGCATTACCAAAGTCACACAATTAGCTGACACTAAGAATGTTTTTACTAATTCCCTCAACAACAAAGACATCTTCTCGTCTCATGCATTTTCCCCCAAACATGGATTTTCCTAAACCAATAATTTTCAAGTCCTTATCATTACCAAATCTTATGATGCATTTTTTATTGTACATGATTCAGGTCACCAGATCCATAGTTACCATCCTATGGTAAGTGAATCCACTATCAATGATCCATATCCCTGTGTGATATGATGCTTTAAACACAATTTATATAACCACTTCCTACTCGACCCTTTTCTTTTTTACCCAAGCCTATGAATTCGTACCAAACATGGAATGATAATCTTGATCTTCCGCAATATATGATGGACCAACATCACCTTACATATTTTCAAATCTATTTTGAATTTTCATATCTCTTGATGATAAATTTGGCTGCTTCTTATGAACAAATTTAGTCTACCTTGGCACATTCCTCAGCATTATTGATGTACAATATATTTCCATATGTCGGATCCCTTTACACCTGAAACAAATATAATCAAATGATGACCTAGAATTTTGAGCTCCTTATGACCACCTCTATCGCTCATGTTCCCTTTGGTACCTCCTTACTATGGAACATACATTTTAGAGAGTATCATCTTACGATAACAATACAACATTATGTGACGTACATTCCTATGTGTCAATGATGCACCACTAGTTATTCCTTGGGTTCTATGAATCTTCTTATTCTACTTCATACCTAAATAAATAATCAATCATAATGTGGGTATGTGTGGTCAATATTGAATCATATCATCTTTATGTTTTAGATCATGCCCCACATGAGCCTTATCCATAAGAATTTATTGTTGTTTCTATTCTGATGGGCCACTCTTCTCAAATCACACCTTCTCTATTTGATGTATGATATTCATTCCCGATGTCGAACCAATACATTATCATTTCTCCATATAATTATCTATTTATCATTGGATGATGTCCTCCACTTATAGTTCTTTGAAACGTTTGATATTATCTTTTCCAATTTCAGTCAAATTATCGATTTACATTTTTTTTCTTCAATATTGAGTTTGTACTCAACCTCATTTTCTAAGATTTCTAACTTGAAGGCATTAGCTTTTCAATTTCAACATTGATCACATAATTCTATTCTTCATTCTACTACACATAGATTTTGGAATCATGTATAGATTCATTTGATTTCTCGGATTTGGATCACCAAATATTTACCTATTCATGGGAAACTTATAATTCAGGATTATGAACAACCCTTCCATCAATTTTTCCTTATTCATTGTCATTTTTTACTATTATTAATGTATTTCTAGAAAAATACAAAGAATCATCTACTTTATGAACCTTCCAGTCCTCTAACTCTTCTACCATATATTTTTTTAAACTTTCATCTTATTCTGATATCATATTCTTTTTTTATGAACTTTGTATTATTACTTATTCTACAGTTTAAATTTGATAAATACTTATTTTGTGGAATGAACATTGTCTCCATTTTCATCATCAATCCTTTTAGGACATTTTATTGAAAATTACCTATATTTTTACGTTGGAGGCATGAAAATGGAAATTTACCTTGGAACAATCCATTTCTCCTTTACAAATTTCTGTAGATAAGTGACATGAAATTATCCAAATTGTCAACCTCAGGAATATCTTCAACAGAGTGATTCTTCATGGAATTTAATACCATCTCTTTAGACATCCCATTTTCCACTTCTTCGTTATCATCATTTCTAATTTCATATGCTACACGGGTACTATGTAGGTTATATTCTGGCATCTCTTTTGTGTCATTGTATTCCAACACTGAAACTTTTGGATTCAACCAAAATGGATGATTCTTCAAGATACATTTCACAATCATTATATCATCAATGACTTATCCAAGACCCCTCATGTCTTCCACAATAACATTTACCCAATCAAATAATGCATCAAATGTATCATTGGGGTTCATTCAATGATTCTTATACTTATTCCACAGAACTTGAAGCTTTTCTTCTCAAAAATTTGTGTCATCCTCGTAAATGATCAACAATTATTTCCACATTTAATGTAATGTTTAACAGGACATCACCTTAAAATAAATTTAATTTTATAGGGATCCCACTAAATAATTTATCCCTTTAGAATCCTCATCAAATTCTGTTATTTTTTATTCTAATAAAGCACCACTATTGATGTTATATTTTATTCTAGGGATAGCTGATGTGAAGATATCCATTACTACTAATTGGATGTAGTTATACATCGGATTCATCCATAGTTGAAAATAATTTACATCGATGATCAAAATTATGTTATGATGGAAAACCTCCATTTATTATTCTCAGTGATAATCATAGACTTTTAACCTTGTTCTTTGATACCAATTTTTAGGCTCAATATCTCAAATACCCTAAGAATGGGGGCTGAATTAGGGTATGAGTGATTAAAATTTCTGCCCATTTGTATGTTTTTTTTATATAAAAAATCACATCTCTATCATTATTATTGAAAAGTATTAATAGAATTTAAATCATGCATGATACATAACAATTTTTACTTGGTTCACCATCATTGGGATACATCCAAGGTGCATACAACAGTGGTGCGATTATGTACCAAATTCCCTACAGATCATGACCAATAATGAGTACAAAGTTTAGGATAGATTGTTATGCATAGTCTCATTGACATTACAAGGTTTCAGGTTTAATAACTACATTCCCAAGGGTCACTCCCTATGCCTCATTCTCTAGCTCGTTGTAGGTGGAAGGGGTCACAATATTTCTCTTCTTTCGCTAACTACTCATGGAATGGAATCCACTCACAGTTTATAGACTTGTAGGTCAAACATTGTTTATAGACATGTAGGTCCCTTCATTTTCATGAATTCCTATATCCTCAACATTAGGTAGATGATCTATTAAAGTTTCTTTTTCACCCACAGATGATATCCACTATTCCTTGTACTTATATATATATTGGAAAATACATTTTCAATCTAATTTGAAGCTATCTCAAGAATCTATGAGTGTTCCGTGAACCACCTTCTCGTCATGCATACTATATACTATGTATGGTAATAATAACACCTCTTATGTGTACCTCTACAACTTATTTGAACTACCCTTTGTCCACAAACTCCTCCCCCTTCACTGTCATATACTGCCTCCATTTACCGACTCTACAAGCCTCCTCTATTAACCACCTATATCCACGAACATTTCCCAATTCACGGACTGCCTTCACTTCTGTGTACCAAATCCCTCCCTCGGAGTACCATGTTCTTCTTCTGAAGACTATTCTTCTGTTGTGAACATTAAATTCCCACAAAAACACTTTCATGAACTATTCCAAAAAATTATACATCTTTTATAGAATTGATTCCCGCAAACCACTTTTTGGACTTCATTGAATTCCAAGAGCAAAGAGCTGTTCTAAAATGATATACACTCTCTCACCAAAAAGGTGGTATTACTGCACCTTAAATAAGAAACTATGTCTTCAAAATACTCCAATCCAATATTTATATAATGTTAGATTTGGTACAACCTCCAATGCATAACAATCCTCCTATTGTGAACCGTAGTCAATTCATGAACTATTATTCCATGGAAGTCTGCAAACATAATTTCCTCCTATGTGGACCTATTAAATTCTACTATCCTGCAGACAATCATTCCAATTGAATACCTCACATCCTTCACCACAAACCATATCCATGAAGCATAATCAATTCTGTGAATTTCTCCCACGTACCATTCCTATTGCCTAGTATGCAGTCATGAATCCTTTTCGGGAATGGTACATGATCCATGTACCGGGAACTTCATATCTCTCCATTTTAAGGGTTGGTACACCATTCATCAAATAGTTCATTACTATGATGAAAATCATTCATTTCCCAACTCAAAATACTTATTTGGAGACCCAAAAAATTGGACAACACTATAAAACTACACCACCTTAAAAACCTATCTTCTGTAAAACCCCACCACTGTCATTCATGGTCATATATCTTTTTCATCAATGAAAATCACACCTATAACATACTAAGAGGAAACCTTGAGGAATTTTCAAAACATATCTATTCTAGTAAAAGGGTACATTAGGATCAAGTGGCAAGAGTAAGGGATTGAAGCTTTAATCGAAATTTAGGCCAATAGGGAAATTACTTCAAATCCAAAAAAGGAATCAGTTGTTAGAGTTACAAAGGGTGATGATAGAGAGGAAGCTAAAAGAGAAAATTTCCTAGATGTTCATTTACATTATAATAAATATATGATGGAGGAATACATCCTAATTGATTTTAAATATGGGGATTCAGGTAGAATGTTCTAAATACCATTGAACGATTATTTGAATGAGGAATAAATTAATTGGATTGAAAAATTGAACTAGATTTTAATTCTTGGTTTTAATAAGGGGAAAATATCTCAGAAGAACACATACAGACATTGTATAAGATGGACTACCACATTGAGAATCCCATAAGAAACAATCCAAAATTTTAGGTAACCTCAATTAAAAAGAATTTGTATTATGTAAAAGACTCAAAATACTTTAATTTTTTTATAATGACCATATTATATGTTATTTTGTTTTTTGTTTTTTTTGTTTTTGTTAAATTTATTGGTGTCCCATCATCCATTAATAGTTCTATCATAAAAATAAAAAGTTAAATAGTCAATTTTATTTATTTTTTAATAGAAGAAAATATATTTGATAGATGTTTTCACTATTTAAATGTTTTTTTATTTTCATTATAAAGGTAAAACATAATTTTGAGTGCACATGGTAATTAGGGTAGCTGAGAAAATTCATTTGAGTATCACCCAATTTCTATAAATTGCGTAAGGTTACATGAAAAAATGAAAAATTTTATCAGACAATATTTTGTGAAGTTTTTCAATTCAAAAAATATTTTATAATGTATATAAGGAATATATGGAGTAATTTTTTCATATTAAGTCCAAATAAAAATAATATTTAAAAAAATTTCTCTGAAATTCCATTGAAAAAAGTCTATCAAATGAACCATCTATTTTTATATTAATTATCAGAAATAAGTCTTTGAGATATTATATATGATGTTTTGTTTTATTTCATAAAGTTTATTTTTGGAAAAAGAATTCATCGGATAGCGGATATCATATGAATCATCGGAAGAAGGAATTGATTGCTAAAAGAGTTCTCAAATGATCCTCGGATACAATATAAGAGAATAATAAAATGTCTATTCAAATGGATTTTTTGTTAAAAAAATAACTAGATGACTGGTTGGTATAACGGTATACCATTTTGATGGTATTTATGTAGATTTAATAAATGTGTCATA
Organism: Viscum album; assembly: GCA_963277665.1. NCBI lineage: Eukaryota > Viridiplantae > Streptophyta > Magnoliopsida > Santalales > Viscaceae > Viscum > Viscum album. Next base: position 585,863,459 of record OY728120.1, read on the forward strand.
TGCGACATTGAAAATTGTATTATACAATGTTCAAATATCATGGATGATGGATCTATGATTATATAAATGATATAAGGAATTTTGATGAATATATTTGGAGTTATAACATAATTTAAACACTTATTTTCTAGGATTATTAATTATAATCCAATGAAATTATGTTTCTAACATTGATATTGAAATATTTATCATGAAGTTTCAATTTTTTCCAGATGATTTGTTGAATATCAGAGGAACCTTTCTTATATATTGAGGGTTGATCCATTAATATATAGTTTTTGAATATTTAGGATGTGAGGTGAAGAACAATTGAAGTTTTTAGTTGATCATATAAACTAATTTTATATGTCTTGTTCAAGAAAATAATATATAGAGTTTTCTATTAAGTTAGTATCTAAAAGAAAGTGTGAACAGGTGATCGTTTGAACAATAAAGAGTGGAAATAGTCAAAAGATATTGGATGGAGTTCCATATAAGGTGATACAAGATATGCTATATAACAAGGTTATCATATTTACATAGAATATAAGGATATATAATTCTTCATATAGACCTGGATGGGTTTTACTAGATGGATCACTGGAGAGAGCTTACTGGATGGACAGGTCGACAGAAAAACATTTTTTGGAAAAGTACTAGGAAAAACATCTTAATTATTATTATGTAAACATGTGAAGAATAATAAGTACCTGATTGAAAATCTATTGTTAATAAATTAAAAGTAGAAATTTGATAACATATTGAATCCTTTTTTATGGTTATTACATTTATTTTTAAATATTTGTTGCATCATTAATCTGTGTAAGGATAACATGAATTTTGGTTTGATTATAATAAAATTCAATGGTAAGGATATTACCATCTTGTTATAACCACATAAAAAGGAACATTTTGAGTGGATTTTATGGTATTGGATAATTTACAAACCATTATTAGGACTAGTTTTTATTACATAGCTGTGATCATTGAAATACATGTGTTTCATTGGTTGTTCTTGTGTTCTTATTTTTTCTAAATTATAACATATTTATTTGGAGGAATATGTTATTAAATATGAAATAAAATATAAAGAGAAAATATCATCAAATCAACCATACCATATTAATGATAAAATATATCTCAATTGGTCCCCTCAAGTGGTATTATATTTAATATTCCATTCATTGACTCTTTTCTAAAGGGAAAACCAAAGATAAGATTTTATGGATGTTCATTACACTACGAATAGTAAGGGGATTCCATTATTTTTTGGGACGAAATATCATATCTATGAATAATAATTTTATATTTATCTTACTTAAATTATTTATGAAGTTATTGGGGTTTTTTAAATATGGGTTCCTTCATTGTGTTGATGATGTTCCGCTGATAATTACTAGTCAGAAAATTTTGGATAATGATGGTCAATCCAAAATTTTTATATATTCCAGACTCTCTTGAAGGGAGTTTATAAGAGTTAATATAAATGATGTGGCTAAAGAAATTTAGAATAGATTTATTAATATCTATGATTTAAATAAAATGGTTTATAAAGACACGTTATAAATATTGAGACTCAATAATATAGATTTTAGGATTTGTGATAAAAAATCTATTGGCGAATTCATTACAAAAGAGATTGATATTTTATGTATCATAGGATTTATTTTTGAGAAATTATAAGAATAAACCATCAGAAAAATATATTAGAATTTATTATTAATTAATTTGATGTTAAAGATTAATCCTTAGAAGATATAAATCTTGAATCTCTTTCTTCTGATGATCTACTTAGTACTCTTATCACTTATGAAATGAGAAGATAGATATTCATCATAATGAAAGAGAAAGATGATAAGGAAATAAATTTCATTGATTTTAATAATATAAAATCATTGAAGGTTGTAGTTATATAAGAATCGAGTGAATCAGACCCCAAAGAAGAGGTTATATAAAAAAATATGAATGTATGACACTATTTTCTGAAAACGAGAAAAGGAGCATAGGAATGTATAAATAAAATTCTCCACTTAAATGATGACATTGTGGAGCTATTACAAATATTTCTATTGATTTTCCTTGATGAAAAGAAGATTAAGAAAGTGAAGAAGATGATAGAAATTCAAGAATATCTTCCAAGATAAAGTAAATAAAATCCAATTATGTTTCTATGAGAAAGGATAATAATAACTCAAAAAACAAAAAGAAAAGTTTTTTGTCAATGTTTTAGGAATATAATGAAAGTGGAGAAGAAGATGGAAATATCCAGGATAATGTTAGTGTAATTATAATTTTTGAAAAAGTGAATTATTAAAATATCCCCACAAATAAAAGTATTATCTTTGAAAAATAATAAAAAAAATACACTCATATGGAGATTATGTTCTAGAGGGAGTTCAAATAATATCCTATAATTATTACATGAAATGAGAGGGAGAAAAAGAAATTTAAGAATTAATATATTTCAATAAACAATAATGGATATACTTTTATAAAAAATAAATGTTTATAATGGAAATTATTTATCAAAATAAGTATCATGATGTAAAGAAAATCCAAAAAATTAATATTGAAGAAATATTGAAGGAGAATGAAGAAGAGTTAGATATTTCTCAATAATAACTTATCAAATATGAGAAAGGCATTAAAAATTACTAAATTAGTTACAGAACGTGTAGAAATTTATAATACGCTTAAAAACTAATAAGGCTATTTATTCGTAGAACAAAAAAGTAATCTAAGAACTCCATGTTTGTATCCAAAACAATAAGAGGTAAAATACAATATTTTTCCATTGATTAAATGTCTGAACCAAATGATTCCACGATTGCAGATTTTGATGAGGTTGAGAAGAAATATAAATTGAAGAATAAAATTTAATGTGGGAATAAAAATATTGTTGTGAAATAAATTTCCAAAGTGAAAGGTAATAATTTCTATGGTAAGTAGGTACACAACTCTTAAAATATTGTTTGCTAAAATGTAATATAATATTTTTATTGTTTCTGTTGGTATTGTTGAGTCTTTGGTCATATAATTAATATGAGTTGGTCAAATCATCAATTCTACATTAATTCCATGACAAATTCAATGAAAATTATGATAGGTATTCATTCTACGAAAATAAGTCATCCTAAGAGGATCATTATTAATATTAAAGATATATTCTTACCATTGGAAACTTTTTTTGATTGATTTAAACAACTTTAAAATAATTCAAATGATTTTTTGTCATTTGACTAGAAAAATAATATTTTTACCAGGAATATTAATAGCCATATGATAATGAAACAATGAATAAAAACTAATTTATTTCATGAAATTATTCTCAAATCCATAAAATGATAATGACCTTTGAATTTGGATAGTGGGTGTTATTCCCAAATGACCATATATTTTATGTTTTTGAATAAATTGAGTCTTTATAAATAAGCCATAATTTCTTTTATAAATGATTCGTCACATGGATTAGGTGGAATTAGATCTGCTATCATTGGGGAAAAAAGCTAAAATGCAAAGTAACCATGTTTTTTTATTGGTCGAGACAAAAAAATTAAGTGTTTAATGTATCTGTAATGAACGTAACAAATTTTATTATAAAAAATTCAGTTTATTTGCTAAATGAATTGAATATGAGAATTTTATTATGAGGGTCCAACATTGTATGGGGAGTTTTCATGTTTTTTATTTACAAACCTCAGGATATCTGATTATGATGGAAGAAAATATGATATGGAATAAAAGGATAATTAATGTGTGTTAGAGGAATAATAGAATGGTAATAATGAGATAAATTATAATTGGAATTCCTAACATGATAAGATGAATATATTTGTGATATTTAATATGACCAGAGTGGAATACTACCAATTCAATTCATAAGAACGATGTGATAAATCCAACTCATCCCTTATAGGTAGTTCACCTTGACATTTTTGGACACATGAGTAAGAATTCAATGAATAAATATAAGTACATAATTTCTTTTATTAATTAATTTAATCACATTACATGTATTAATTTATTGAAATAAAAACCATAGGATCTCAAAATGTGTAATAGTGTCATGATATGTGTAGAAAAGAATGTAGATATTCTGTTAATAAGTTTTAAATAAGTAATAATTGAAGATATACAAGAGGTAATTTTAGATATTATCTCGAAAATCAAATAATCCATCAAGTGTTGGGTGAACTATACACACCATATTAAAATGGTGTTGTCAAAAATAAAAAGGATTTTGGCAGAGATAGAATGAATTATATAGATCGAACAAGATTCTTCTCAATATTTGTAGACGAATTCTATCATAGAATAAATTTATTTTCATAATCTTTTATTCTATATCATAAACTCTAAAATGAATCCTTATGAGATTTATTATAAATAAATTCCATTTTGAAACAAATAATGGTGTTCTAAATGCATATAATTGTAAAATTCAGCAGTGATAATCATGGAGTGTTTGATCAGATAGTTGTTGGTGGGATCTTTCATGGCTACCGACCTAATTTTAGATGATACACGTTTTATAATAAATAAATAATAAAAATTGGTGACCCAATAAATTTTAATGTTCTTGAACGTGATGATATTTTGTTTGGATATATTATTCCAAATTTTGAGGAAAGTGGAGATGAAGTGGTTGTAGTGGAATAATGTTAAAAGGATATTAATAGTAATATTGTGTTCGAAGCTACTTGAGGTGAAGATTATAACTTAGAAGTATCTTTTTATAATAAAAATTATGTCCAAATCATACAAGAATAATGAATCATGTATAATTTCAAAACATCATTTTATATCAACAAAAAAAATTCAAACTATAATAAAATTGATTTAATTTCATAGAATTCCTTATATTCAAAAATTGAGATAAAAGATATTGATTAAGAATTGGAGAAACAAGAGTGGACTGATTCCATAAATGAATAACAATATTGTATTGAGAAAATGATAGTTGGGAACTTGAACCTAAATTGTTAAATAATACCATAATTGGTCCATTTTTAGTGTCCTGAAACAATTTTAATGAAAAATATAATGTGATAAAAAACAAGGAATAATTGTTTCATAAGGGTTACTCAGAAATTGATGTCATCGAATATGATGAGTCCTTTTCTCGAGTGTAATGATTAGAAAAAATCTTAATCATTCTTGATATTTCTTTAAAATGAAGATAGAAATTTTCCAAATGGATGTCACAAAAATATTTTCTTAATTGAGAGCTCGTTGAATAAGTTTAAATTGATCAACATTGTGGTATAATGGTTCGGAAATAAGAAAGCTACTTGTAAAAGATAAAGATGTATTTTTTATGGGTGAATGAAAATATTATATCTTGTAATTATAAATTACCTACATTATTAAGGAATGTGAACTTATAAAAAGAAATAATTTATAATAACATTTATATAAATAAAATCAAGAGGTCTGCCTCATTTGGATTCATTATGTTGTTAACATCATACTAGTACGGAATAGTGAAGTAACATATGAAAAGTGGGATGAAGAGATGGTTAATTTATTTGAAACTTACATGTCATGAGAAATGAAATACTATATTGGTTAATATATCCTTCAACATAATAAGTATATCTTCGTATATTAAGAGAAGTATGATAAAGAACTTTTAAATATATTTGGTATAGAAAACACAAAACATATTTTCACACAGATTTTAATGGGAATAATGTTGTTAAAATATGGGAATGTTTATTTGGTAAAACCTAAAGTGTTTAGAAAATTAGATAAAATTTTATTACATATACCAACATTAAGGCCTGGTATAGTGTATTTTTTTAATCTATATTCTAGAAATCAATGGGCTTCAAATGAATCTCACCTCATGAATAGAAAGTTAATTCTCAAATATATTAAAGGCACAACTATTTTTGGGTTGAAACATGAATGCATAGGAAAAGTTTCTCTTCTTGGTTATATAGATATATATTGGGTATAATGTTTATTTTATAGAAAATAAACATTTGGTTGAGTGGTTTTCTTTGGAGAAAGACAAGTTAACTGTCATAAAAATAAACAACGACTACTGACTCTCAGTGATGTTAAATAAAATTATATTACATTCAATCAATATACCACACAACTTATGTGGATGAAGATATATTTGGATTACTTTTTTTATGTTACGTCTCCCTATTTCATGGAACTTGATAATAAACTATTATAGATCTCACTATGAATCATGTGAAACATTGTTTTTCCATGAAAATTGATATCAAGTATCTCATTGTCAACTTTCTTATGGAAAAATAATGAATTAATGTTGTAATTTTACCTATAAAAGATGAAGTTTTTAAATCTCTACATAATCAGTTTTTGGGGAAAAATTTCATAATTTGTGGTTAATAATGGGTGTTCAACTACCAGCTCATCAAGGATAAGATATGTGATCCATCTCCTCTTTCATCATGTCTTTTGTGAGTGTTATCAATGGGGGATAACAATGTTAATATTTAAATCTATCAATTAGTAAGTGTTTTAACATTTGAAGGAAATAATGTACTTAGGGGAAGTTAATAGTATGGGTATGCTATTATTTCATCACGTCTATACTATACTAACAATTTTATAATGAAAATGACAGATTTTTTTTGTTAAGAAATATTTTTGAATAATTGATGTTGTTGAATAGAGTTTATCAGTTGATGTTTTGTGAATAATTTTTATCATATTATTCATATAATTTTTATCAATATGAGTTTGATGAAGTAAATCACATGAGTAATTTCTTAATATAATGTTTCTAATATCAGGGGTATTAAAAACCCCCCATTATCCCAGAATAATTTGAGATCAGAATAAATTTTTTGTATTTACAACGTTCACACTATGCTGTTCTAGGAAAGATTAGCCAAATGATGTTTTAATTATTTTAAGGTTGTTGGATTTACTATATAAGGTTATAAAATTTTTATTTGTATGTCGCATAAGGGTATCTGAGCATAATTTATAAGGGTATAACTAATTTTCCCAATATGAAATATGGGTACATATAAATATTTAAAGTTCTATCAGATAATATTTTTTTATGTCTTCTAATTTAGATAATATTTGATGTAGTATAAATAGAATATGTTGATATATTGCTTTATAAAAAATGCTAAATATGGTAAAGACTATTATTTTATCTCTCACAGAATTCATTGGATGATGTCTATCAGAATAACCATCTATTTTTCATAATACGATCGAACATTATTTTATGTGTTATGAGATAGAAGGTTTTTGTTGAAGTAATCATATGGATGCTTCTAAATAAATTTTTTTACACCGAATCTATAATATGAATCATCAAAAAGTATAATTATATAGGAAATAACTTTTTAAATGATCATATAATGTAATGTAGTAGCATCATATGATGTCTCATGGAATGTAAGTATTGTTACAAAGATTCATCATATGAATGAGTGGTATATAGTTTTACGGGTCTGAATATATTTATGAATATTTCATAAAGGTATCAAATGTGACATAGAGAAGCTTATTATTCAATGTCCCAAATATCATGGACGAAATATCTATAACTTTTTTATTGTAATAAGGATGTTTGATGAGTTTCTTTAATGTTGGGTATAAAGGAAAACTCTGATTTTCAAGGACGTTTTAATATATACAAAGGAAGAGAACATTTTGGTTGGTATTCATAAATTATTACTGGGAAATTTGATGTAACTACTCATGAGCCCTTTAATATTGGATTTTATTTGTAACATATCATCCCTCACCCATTATGTTAGGAATATTTTGTGGTGTTTCTAGTCCTTATGTGGCCCCCTAGACACCAATGGTTGGAAAAAAATTATAATGGCGTAAAGTAAATTTGAGGGATAATTTTCCAATTGAATGATAAAAAATCCCAAACTCAATTTTGACAAGAAAACCACAGTATGAGGCGTTATTACAAAATACAACTCAAAAAATAACAAAAAAACCAAACCATATTAGAGTATAAGAGGAAACCATAAGGCAACATCCTTGTATAACAAAAGACCCAAATCCCCAAATGACAACAAAATGATATAATTTCAAGTGACACCCAATCATAGCTCCATGATTCCACTCAACATTGTTGGCATAATGTATGATGAATTATCATTAAATCATTGGGATACTTTTTTTACTTGTGTCCCAATATATTTCAAATATAAACACACAATAGTTCCCAAGAACGGGGTTAGTAAAAACATAGAACGATTTCCCCAATGACATCCAAAATAATGAAACTATGAAGAATATTGTAATCAAATTTATATAATATATTTGAAAGATAATTTAAAAACAATTAATATAAAATACAAAATAGTATTTCTGGGAAATAAATAAAACAAGGCCTTATATATTTTTCCCTATTCATTTTGCATACCCATTCTATGTATCCACACACCCAAACATCCACACATGAATTCTAGGTGACAGTTCCATACTCCTGAGAAGTATATCATCCATCCACAAAGTCTTCAGTGGGTGTAAAATCACCTTCTTCCCTAATGGAACACATGCCTTATGTAAGGTTATGTCTCTTGAAACCCAATGGTACACATCCCTTATTGAAGTTCAGATCGAAAGAATAAACACCCAAAAACCCTATATTCCAAATCAATGTAAATACATGTCATAGAAAACGTTTTTTCATTTAAAAAATTAAACAATTATTTTCCTTGTATCAAATCAGAACCAAAATTTTAGAATAACACTTTTAAAATTTTTATTAAATTAATTTTTTTCACAAAACCATTCAATTTATAAAATTTCTCAAAACCATCCCTATAGAGGATTCAGAAAAAACAAACATGTATCCCATAATAATTTAATGACAAAAAATTATTTCAAGATAATCCTGCAAGTTCTAATTTGGTGGTGTTGAGAAACAAGATACATACCTCGCAATTGTTGCTGAAGAAAAAGAATGACATAATGATCCTTCAAGATCATATAAAAAAATGTTCCATTCACAAGATCCAAAACGATTTCATCCATAGAATTATCACATTCAATAGAGCTATCCCAAAAAAAAACTAGTTCTTTGATTTCATGATGGTGAAGAACCTTGTATCTATGGAGTCCTAGACCCGGTTCACTCAACAGTAACAGGAATCGGTTGGCCACATGGCCTCAAGTGTGTTTCCCCATATTCTAGAGGTCTTCCAAAAGTAGAGAGGGACCAAAAAGGAATTGTGAGGAGACTATACCCTAATGGAAAAATCACATCCCAACAATAATAAAAATCAGTCAACAGTTAAATATAAATAAATAATTGGCATTGAAATGAATAAACACCCATCATATAAATAACTGAGTTTCTCATACATTATTGTTATAAATAATGATCATCATCGAATGATATAAAAAATATAGGTAATACATGGAAATAGGAAACCCGTAATACAAATGTAACAAATTTTGAAAATTACCTAAAGAGACTACCCCCAAATAGCATCATGATAACAAAGCTTGTTCCTATAATCCCTTAATCCCATAAAATAATGAATCAATAATCAACAAGAAGGTACATGGTCATATCCCTACTTTCATCCATAAATACTATCAGAGTACCCAACATCAACCCAAATAGGGTGTGAAATAACACTCAGTATGCCACCCAAAACAATGTCTATAATAATTCATGTCTATGTATAAAAGCTAAAAAGTGTACAAATTTAACAGGTGTACAAGTAATAATAGTACGAGTGAGGTTATTAAATTTATCAAGTCTCAATATGACCAAGAAACTATATCGTAAGAATTATATATAATAATAATAATAATCCACACTAGTATATGCCATGTCAAAAATGTCTCAGGACTACATGGGATGGGATCCAAAGAGTAGTACTGTCAATGGAAACCAAGTAAGATAAATAAATAATGTAATACGATCTTTGGTGTGATAATTTCCAATGAATCCAAACATGTCCAATAATCTGGATACTTGGAGTATTAATGTCCAAGGCATCAATGTAAGTTGAATCATTAGAGTAGAAATCTACAAGGAATCTATGTAATCTATGTACATAGAATCAATGTTTTAGAAATGTATAAGCCATCCATGTAATATGTGTATATATGATCTATGAACTAGAGATTTACAAGGAATCAAAACAGGGCATGAATCTTAAATCCATTGAGTAGAAATGCCTAGGAAATCCTAAAGGATTCAACATATCCAATGAGTAGAAATTTCAAAGGAATCCTAATTATTTCAGTAATCTAAATCAAAGGAGTATAAATGTCCAAGGAATCCAATAATTTCAAGTAAATAAGAACCAAGGAGTGAATATTTCGATGTAATATTAATATGGATATCATGTCCAAGGATTATATATATCTAAGTAATCCTAAACAATTCATTTACAATTTCATCAACCATATATTTTATTATTTTACCAATCCCCTTATAATCGTATGAAATCCAAATAATTAACAATTTCTTACCTTTAATCTATAATTTTCAAAGTACAAAAAATGTGATATTACCTTTAACCATTCAAATAATTATCCCATACAATTCTTAATTATCCAAGGTGATCTTATCACACACCATGGGCGGTATAATATTGATTAAATGTAGAATCCACCACATGGGTAGTTAAAATTGTGGTAAAACACCTCCAAACAATATGAATAGTTTAATGGAATGTCTGAATCTTGTTTTAATCATTTAAAACAATATTCCAACAATTTTGGTAGCATCACCCAAAAGGTTTGGCATGAAACAATATGGATACAATCTATAAACAATGATACATTGATTGAAAAAGTATAAACTACATACTTCATCTTGGTAGAGAAAAACTCATCTAGTCTTATCGTCTAATTCGATCTAAATTTATGAAATTTAAGAATTGATAAACACCCAAAAAAATATAGCATAAGAGTCTACACCAAAATAACTCCATCGAGGAGAATATAAATACTGATACGTGAAAGGGGAATGAATAACTCACCATTTTCGATCCAATTAGGCAAATAGTTCTTAAATTTGATGTTAGGGGAAGTAATTACATCAATCCATTACAATTTCATAGAGGAGAGATCATGTGTGGGAAATTGGGGCTTGCCACTGGATAAAAAAAAATAAAAGAAGAGGATTGTTAAATAATTTAATCACAAAAGATTAAAGTGGATATGTACACATAAAATACTGGGTTCCATGAATTTTTCTAATAGTTTTCCAATACATGAACCAACCATACACCCTTAATTATCCCAAATCCACACTTACACAGTCATAGCACAAGATTAGGAAAACCGTGCATTGATATTGTGTGTGTACTATGCCAAAACTATTATATAAAATGAATGAGTGTGTGTCCCCTATTGTGTGGATTCACTAAACCCTGTTCCCCTGGGTAGTGGTCTGGACCACCCAACATGGTTTACTCAAAACCTACGGCCATGACTGCATGGTTTTTACTAACCATGTGGCCTAGCATCCTTTTCTAAAAACTCGAACACTGGGATCCCAAAAATCCACAAACACCACTTCTTTCTTCCAGAGCCTCATTCAACATCAACATTATTTCAAAACTAAATAATAAAAATGGATATAAAAGGTTCTATAACTAATATGAAATATAGTATCTTTAAATATTCCCCCCTTAAATCAATTCATCCATTAAATTCCATTCCATGGGTGGTCATGCATTTTTTGAGAATAATTCCTGCCATTGGGCAAGTACGTTGGCCTAATGATCCCATTTATCATCCTATTATTCGATATTCTACCATAGAACCGATACTCGAAGAAATAAATATCATTGAATAACCATCACAACCTGATCAATAGTACGTATACGATTCTCTTTAGAGGATGCTTCTACCGATATATCAACCTAATCGGGCTAAATAATATGTGACAAATCAAAATGATATCTATGAAGTTAAGATGTGTTGAAGAGGTCCTGTATGCCATGGAACCTCTAAGATAACTGCAACCAATAGAATTATAATTAGACACTCCCTAGAATCTAAAAAGCCCCAACAAAATAAGGTGATAACTTCCCATGTTTTAGAATCCATCAATTTCCCAGTCTAGGTGAAACTCACCAAAAAAACCAAAAACACTCTTTGAGATATGGTGGTTGATGATGACAAACATTGTATGATTTCTTTCTAGAATAAGATCTAGAAATTCACTATATAATAATTTTTACCCACTCTAAATTCTGTTAAATGAAATGAGGACCCATTAGCATTGCATTTCCTTCCAATAACTAGAACATGGTTGAAGGGAAAAACCTACACATAGGGCCTTATAAGGATCCATCTATATGGTCATGAATAAGCTATTATTATAATAGAACTTGAAATACGGTATGTGATTCTCCCAATATCCACAATAACAATGGATTCATTATCATATAATGTCTTTCAAAACATGTATCATATGCTCTGACTGATCTCTAATCTATGGTTGATAGGTTGTACTAAACAGTAACAGTGAACCTAGTTCCCTCTACAACCACTTCTAGAACCATGATGTGAATCTAGAGTATTTATTTGATATGATAGAATATCGACGCCCTTGGAGTTTATGATATAAAAAACCTAGAGCCCCCCCAATATAATCCATTTCATGTGTACCTCGAATAGGTATAAAATGGGTGACCTTTGTTAACCTGTCTAGGATCAATCATTCCTCATCACTGCCCTGAGGTGATCTAGGATGTACCGTCATGAAATCCATTGTGGCATCATTCCATTTCCACTCCGGAATAGACAATGACTAAAAAATCCCATCTTTCTCATTGATTTTTTTCCTTCACCTACTGATTGGTGGAATAATGAATAATGAACCTAACTATCTCCTACATCATTCCTGGCGACCAATATTGATGGTGTAAGTCATGATATATCTTGGTGATACTGGGATGTACAACCATTATAGAGGCATGATACTCTCACATCAACTCCCCATGGATGAATAATGGATCCCAAACATGTCTACGGATGTTCAACATCTCATCCTCAACAATAATCCATCTAGGAGGTGGTTTTTCACCTACCACACTCAACCATAGGACCGAACCCTCGAAATATGTAAAATGTCTCTTTCATACCCTATCTAGAAGTGTGTAATTCACCACAATAGATTCATGGTATGTTATCATGATATCATCCTTCACCATCATGTGTTCTATAAATACATGGCTATAATCTTCCACTCGCTACTATATTCCTAAACATTCAGTATTTAAGTTTCCCTAATTAGTGCTTCAAAAATTGCATTTCCCTTTATAGGCACAAAAGAAATCTTGAAGTCAAAATATTTTAGGTATTTAACCCACCATTATTTCCCATGATTGAGTTACCATAATGTAATTATGTACTTGAGGATTTTGTGGTCCATTTACACTACAAAACACTCTCCTGGTAAATAATGTCTCCAATAATGCAAGTCATTAACAACATAAGCTAACTCAAGATCATGTGTCAAATAGTTACTCTCATGTAGCCTAAACTGATGATAACCCTACACCAAAACTCAATCCTCCAACATCAAAATATATCTTATCCTGATACATATTGAGTCACAATACACTATATATCCTCTTCCGATCTATATAATAATATCGATCTATACATAAGTCACATCCCTTTAAGCTCCTAAAAAACTGCCTCATAGGTATATGGCCATAACAATTCTCACTCTTCATTGTAAATCTAGTAGGAGGTGATTCTTGGCATGTTAGGTTATTTCTAAATTCCCCATATTATCTTCATTTCCCAAATAAAAATTATATATCAAATATGTACATGGGATAATCCTAGTAAACAATACTTATCACTATCTTTGAGTCAACTAATAATCCGATATCTGAGAAAATATGACCTATGAAGTGAAACTTATATATCTAGTTGTGGGACCTTGTGATATTAGCATATAAACATTTCTCTATCAGTGTATATAATACCTTTTCAAGATTCTTGACATGGTAATGATGAGTTTTTGGATACACTAAGATATCATTCGTGAATACCACCCCAAACGAATCCATATATAGATAGAAAACCAAGTTCATTAGTTCCATAAAAACTGTTGGAAAATTTATGAGAATGAATGGTATAACTAGATACTAATGTAGATCATACCTTATGAAAATGATATATGAGGTATCTATATTGGTTGAACCTGGAACTTATTATAACCCAGTCTCAGATAAATTTTGGAGAACACATATCTCATAGGTGGATTTTGATGAAATCATCTATCTGAATCATGGAATACTAATTCATAACCATAAAATGATACAATTTACAAGAATCCAGACATAAATGATGGTTTCCATCAATCTTTTTGGTGAAAAGTACCATAGAACCCCATGGAGAAGTATTGTGTCACATAAACCCCCTTCCTCCTAGTCCTCTAGCTTCCTCCTGAGTTCCCACAACTGAATAGTAGCAATCATATTAGGAGGAATGGATACTGGTGTTACTCCTAGTACAAGGATGATGGAAAAATATACCACACTCTTGGGACATATCTCGGAAAATTCATCTAGGAAAACATTACTAAAATGGTTATCCACTAGAGGGAAATATGAGAAACTTATTCCCTGAACATATAGATATAAACTAGAAATCAATGCTATCATCATGCCCAACACACAATGCTTGGTTCCAGGTCAGCTCTGCAAAAAATATCATTTTGCATTATGTATACAAAACAGACCCTATGGTGATGTGATTTCCACCCTATGAAGTTAGAAATCAATGAAAACTTTAACATGATCCAACTTGTCCATCCCATGAATGATTTAAAACCCTGTAATCTTAATGAAAATAAGGTCTAATATGAAGTGGCACCCGCCTACCATAGGGGGAAATCCCAAAAAAGATTACACTATCTGATGGAATCCCAAATAGAGTGTCCAGTTTCATCACACAACTGGAATTTTAAATATAGAGCCCAAGGATCTCCACAATAGATACATATATAAAAGAATGAGATCAACCGCCATCTAAAAGAGAAGGTATGAATGTAGAGGTAACTAGTATAGTACCTCTCATGGTAGAAGTTCTCACATTGTACTCCTCATCTATCAGTTGTAATGTATACATCTGTCTTAAACTTCATCGTTGAGATGTAGACTATCAATACTGAGAATGTTCTCTCTATTGTTTGTGTGTATCAAGTGGCTGGCTACCATAACCACAACCACATAATTTTCCTAACCTGCCAGTCACACTCCAGATCCCATGTTCACAAGAAGATACTAACCCCACTCTTGAATGTGGAGTCAGTGCAGATCCTCTCTCACTAGCTACTAGATTAAATTTCCTACAAACCCACTGTATACAGTTCATCCTTCCACAACCTCGGAACATAACTATGTAATAACCCCGGTTTCAAGCAAGTAACAATTAATTTTTCATTTTTATGTATGTAATGTGTATGGCTGATGTTTGGGATAGATTAAGGTGAATTTATGGTTTTGGAAGTATTTTTTATAGGTTCATAGTTGGTGAATGGTTTGGGAAAACTATTCAACAAATAATAGAAATAGTGCACAATGAGACAAGGGGGCTAAAGGGAAGGAGCAAGGGATACATAAGGTTTTTCAAAACTGTTCAGTAGCCTAAGAGAAATTGTGCCACCTCAGAGAGTGGTATTTGGAATGGGTGGGGAATGTTTTGGAAACCATGCATGGTCCATCCTTAAGGTAGTGACATGTACAATTTTATTACTTGGTTTTCTTAACTATCTGACTAACCATGCACATGTTAATGATGAGATCATAAAATTATGAACCTCACATGTTTTTCTCTAACTCCCTCATTTTCTTCCTATGTTTCCCTAACTAAATATTTTCTCTTCCCAAATGTCAAGAAATAATCTCAAATTGATCTGGAGTTTATCTAATATGTTAACTTGGTGTTTTAAATTAGGTTCCTCTCAGTAAGTGATCAATCATGGATGTTCTTGGTTCTTTTTATTAGATATACTTATCTCTATCTCTTGATTTCTTAGATATAAAAATTTTGGGGTAATATATAAGATATTTTATGAAAATATGATTATATTTGGAATATTTAATGATATTATAAGATATCTAAGGTAGGATCATGAATATTTAACTTGGTTTCATTGGCATTTTTCCCATTGTTTATCATTTTTGCCAATTTCTCCTGGTAGGTGGGTTTACTCTTGACTACACTATTTAGAAAACGTATTGACTTAAAATTTATTATTTTCATGAATTTGTTTTGAAATTGATATAAATTTCTTTTTGAAAACTCTCTTGATTGATGGGTTGGGAAATTGGGAAATAGGGTTTTTTGGTTTGAAAGTGTATTTGGTAACTTGATTTGAAAATAATGAATTAAAAATTTTTGGTCTGTTTTTCTACATCCAAAAATATTTTTTTAAATACAAAATGTTTTTATTGAAATAGATATGAACACACATAGGATTGTAATGGGGTTTTCATGTGTTCATGTGCGTTGGGATGGATAAGGGCTTGAAATACCCCATAAAAATTTTGGGGTTGATATGGTCGTGAAATAACCCCATCAATGTTGTTCACTATGTGATATCTTAGTGAATGGACGACTCAACACTCTCATGTATAGGGAGTTACATCTTTCATACACGAATGATTTCTTGTTTTGGTAGAACAGATTGGGTTATTCCAAAATAAAAATTATTGTATGGGTTTAGAACATTTTAAGGTTCATTTCCTTTGTAATTTTGGTTATCTTGTGAATGTTTTTTTTTATCCTATTTTTATTTTCATATATACTATGTTATAAATTTTTGTATATTAATTATTTTATATAAAGGTGTGATCTTTTTATAACCTAGTGGTGTATGTAGAGAATTCATTTGGGGATATCCTGCTAAGTTTTAGTACTCAACCCCACTTTGGCACATTTTTGAATTTACAAATGTTGTTTATTGAGACTTTGTAAAATGTAATATATCACCGATTTTTATAAATACATCATGATAATTGTCGTTTTTGGTGGATTTGGAACATGGTTCTTCTTGGATACTTTTAGTTGTAGTTTTATTTAAGCCTTGTTGATTATATAGTCTTCCGTTGTGTACTTTGATATTGTATTATTCTATTGTGGTACATGGTTTTAGTTTGATATTAATAAATGAAATGTAGAGTTTCCCTTAACTATTGTCTTGCATCATATGTATATTATTTTGTTATTTTGTATTGGGTTCGATGTTTTTTCTTAATGGTAAAATCATCCCCACATGTATTTAAGGCCTTTGAAATTTATTACAATACATTGTTGTCTCAGGGATGTATCATTGGGGAAATAAACAATAGAATGCATCCTCAAGACAATGATAAGGTGCAACATGTTCCAGGTGGTATCATTTTGTTCTGTACAAAAATCTATTTGAGACAAGTTGTATCAGTTTTTTCTCTCTATTTTTTGGAACATGTTCTCTTCAACTTTGTATTGGTTTTAAATATTGGAGTTGAATTAATTCTGGTAAATTCCTTGATTTGGGATTATAGAAAGGAGTATGATTATTCTTGACATGATATGTGGATAATAAAAACACATAGATAACCTTTTTATGATGAACTTCATGTTATCAATGATTTGTATACATATATTATTTGGATACACTAATAGGATTTTGACTCTCATTGTCATGGTTTTATCCAATGAGACAAGCATGACATTAATTAGAAGAATGAATTCCCACTAGGAAATCATATATCATTTTGGGTAATGATTAATGATTTGGTGAAATATGATGATTTTTGAAAAATTTTGATTTTTTTTTCAAATTAAAGAACATAAAAATAGAATTATTTTGGTATTTTGAAAATGGTTTGTTTTTGAAAAGAAATTTGAATTTTTAAAAAAATGGTCAAACATGGTAAAGGTTGATTTTGGAATGTAATGTTGTGATATATTTATGTGGTATAATTTGAAATGTAAAGACTTATGATGATAGAGATTGTTTATTATAGAGTTTATAGTATTTTTTAAAATTAGATCGTAGTAGGTGTCATCAAAACCAACTGAAAGAAGCTGTTAATAATGTGGTTTCACTAGATCCATAGGTAATCCCACAACTGGTTTAGATAATAGACTAAGTATTTCAGGATTTTAACATAGGGAACATGAGGAATGAGATAAGTAAAGTTGATCATTGAGTCTAGTTCTAAAAATAGAATCCACCCACCATTCATGGGGATTCTTGATCAGACAAGTAGTAGGTTTTGCTAATAGTTTGAATCATATATTTTATTTAATCAGCATAATATCAAGGTTAAAAGTCAATATGGAGACATAAATTATAGAGGATCATGAATTATTACGGGGGATATATTTTTTCAGGATAAATTGGATCAAGGTATTTGTTAGGATGATATTGAGGATTATTTCAACAAAAAATGTTTTCATCACACATTAGCAATAAAAACAAAAAATAACTTATTTATCCTAAAAGAGGAAAGTCATTTATTCATGGATTATGTAGCTGAATTCATGAATTTATTGCACATTTTACCCAAAGTTGCAGCTAGTGTGTCCTTGAAGGTACACATCTTTGAATTGTGGATAATGTGGGAGTCTCACTCAAAGATTGATGTTATCTCTATTATGTATTATATAGAGATGGTTAATTGAGAGACAATAGCTAAACCTGATATCTTGGTAGATATGGGAGGAGGAAGAATGTTGATACCAATGAGAAACAGAGGTAACTCTAAAGTTGGTAGTTATCAAAAGTGTTATACATATTAACAAATGAGGGAATGAATAAAAATAAAATGACAAAATTAATAAACCTTCCTCTATAACAGAAGAATAGTGTTGGATGTTTCTAATGTGGTTATCCTAACCACATAAAGTGAGATTGTATGATGAAAACAACAAAATTTCACAACTGCAATCATATAGTGCATCCTCATCTATATTTTTTTTGTACTCTGAGGTCTGGTTCTCTGTACACTTCTAAAGTATCATATACATTGTATGACTCAATAGGGATAGGGAATCATAATACCTGTAATTAATAATAATGTTCTAGTCATGGTGATTCCAGGAATACCCTGACTCCTTAGGAAGTAAAATCTCAACATGGAAACAAGGAGAAAATTGTTTTGATGAAGAAATTATATGAATGTGAGAATTCTATTATGGATTATCGTACAAGAACATCTCTATTTCATTATAATATTATACTTAATTTTTCCCTTATGAAAGGGTTGGATGATATGAGTGCATACCGTTCCTTTATTTCTTCTCATGATGTTGACTTGATGAGCATAAAACATGAGATGATGCCTTCTGTAATAATACATCAAACTCCTCTTTGTCAACTAGAGTATTGACGCCTGGTGTGTTGGGAATGTTCTATAATAGACAACGATTATTAGCATAAATTTTATTTCCCTATAATTGAGATGTATTTCATTATATAATCCTTATAATGGATTGTTTGGTGATGTTCAAAGCTGATATTGACTAGTATAGATAACGGGACAATTTTATGGCTGAACAAGGTGTCTAGAATCTCTTTCGAGGTGACTGGAGTGTAAAGTAAAGTGAAATTATCATGATAGAACCCAAATTTGGAATTATGTCATACCAATTTGTGGTATTGTATTTGGAATCAATGGACATGATTAAAGATAATAGTTTTCCCAAAGTTGGGAATCAGTTTCCGGCTATATTTCTGAAAACATTCTCAGGGTTACCACATATAAGGGAAGTAGATTTTTTTATTGATCTCCTCCTTAGGACCAATAAATTTTCCCTTAAATCTTATATATTGGAAAAAATATATAATTATGGGAGATAAAATTGCATTTCAATGATCTAGAATGAAAATGGATCAATTGTCCTAGTATGGATCCATGGGAAGCACTGGTCTTTTTTGTTAAAATTTGATGGAACACTTCATCTATGTAAGGATTTTCACAACACTACTAGAAATCATAATTTTCCCAAAAAATTTATACCAATGGTTCTTTTGAACCACTGGTATAGGTGTTCTTTACCAATAGTTTTCATAAACCATTGGTAAAGATGGATTTTGATTGAGTATTCCCAATAGATCCATCAAACCGATTGAAAATAATTGTTTTCCCAATGGTTTTTAATAACCATTGGGAACCCCCCCCCCCCCTCCCCAAAATTCGACTATGGAAGTCGACCCCCACACCCCCCCCCATCCGGTAGCAGATTGCACGACGACTCCCAGAAGCGATGCCCGACTCCGAGAAGCCCTTGAGAAGCCCCAACACAAGTGCACCTCTTCCATCCGATCAGCTCCCAGGTTAGAATCATTCCACCTTTTCTCAAGTATATCCTTCCACCTCTTCTCAAGGATATCCTTATATTCTCAAGGATATAGTTATTCCCAATTTCTAGGGATTTTGGAAAATTTTATGATTCACTACTCCATGAATTGTGTACTCAAATCACTACATTGGTGTACACATTGTCGAATTAATGTTTCTATTAAACATATACATTTATAATGGCACCGTGTCTCTTTCATGTGTTCTAATTTTAATGATTAAAGGTTTTTTAAATCTCAATGCTTCAAATATTACAGCTTCATGTATATGAACTCATAAGAAATTTATTGTAATATTTATTCATAGTATTTCATGAGAATCACTATTTTTGTTAAGATCATGTCAAACATGAAGATATTTTTCATCTCAATTTTCGTACACAATGTGTATTACATAAAAAGTATGTATCATGATTCTATAAAAATATATATATATATAAATTGACACACTGTTCACTTATCCTTTGCACAATACAACATATGGAGTATCTTTATGAACATTGCAATATAGTATGTGGTCACTAATTATTCTTCACAGAAGAAATAAGAAATAATTAACCCTACATTCCAATGTTCATTATGAGTAAAATATCTACAAAGGGAACTCTTGGTGGGACCTCTCCTTTTCCCATTTAGTACTTCTTCCTTCATCATGAAACTAATTTGCATAATTTCAAAATTTCAATAATAATGAATATTATTTTTCCTAATATAACCATTGATCATTCAGCCTTCAACATCATATATGAATTATTCAATTAGCTTTTTAAAAGACAATGTAAATTTTTATTGATTTGGGGTTCCTCAAAATTCTTGGGAAAATCAGGAAAACACATGTATTAGTTCGTGCTTCTCATGTGGTTTCATGGATACATGTTCATCTCGAAAATCATGACTGCGTGGTTCAGATATCAAGAAGACCATGGGATTATTATTATTCACACAAATGAAGTTGTTTTCTACAACTATGTGTTATTGTTTTCACTTTTGATTTGGACAAAAGGGGAGCATTTTGGTCATTAATCATGGTTGTCGGTGGCCATTTAGGATGCAAGATAGTATGAATTCATTTTACATGATATATCCAATTTTATTACTGATTTATGTTCAATTATATTATCTTTGACATGTGATGTTGTTTAATAAGCTGTTATTAATGGTTGTAATAATGATGATATGGTATAATGGTTCACATGGTATGTATAATTTTGGACATGGTGACTATGATAATCTAGTGTCCTGGGAATGTACATGGGAATGTACACATAGTACATGTCTTCGTTAGCCATGTAAATATACAAGGCCAATACCTAAAAGTTAAAAGTATGTTTGGTGAAATGGGGTTCTGAAAATGTCCCATTTACACATGGCTCTATTTCATTAGAATTCCCACATGATGTGTTGGCTATACTATAGATTAGGTATTAATTAGCTCAGACAGAACACTTTCATCCTTGAAATTCAAGACTACATGGTTAAATGGAAGAACCCATGTTCTAATGACATGCCTAACATGGTCTCTAACTCACCTCACCTAAAAATAAACTAGAACACTAGTTAAATGCATGAATTCATCCAAAACATACACTATAACATAGTTTAAATGGAAGAAATCATCCTCGTTACTAAATTCCATACACATTTGGGTAAAAACCCATCATTCACGAACATCACTATAATGCATAGGCTTTTCACAAAACACATATCTCTTAAATGTCATGAAATTACAACAGGAACATATTTAATGCTTTCATGTTTATAGGTGGAATCATTGTAGCTTTGTAAAACATATTATCCGAACTATAGAGTGGAACCCCCATCAGTATTTTGAGGTCCACCGAGGACAACATCCTCCTTCCAGGACCCAGGACAACCCCCCTCCTTCCTGGACCCTAGACAACCCCCATCCTCCCTAGACCCCGGACAACCCCCACCCAACTTTCTAGACCCAGGACAGCCCCCCCTCCTTCTTGGAACCTGGACAGCCTCCTACCCACCACCCTCGACCCCGTACAACCCACCACCCTCCTCCCTAGGCATGGACATCCCAAAAATCATTATTCGTATGTGAGATAAAATACAATATAACTTGATGGTCCATCTCTAATGAGTGGACATCTGGGTTTCAGTCATTAATGAGTGGAATCCTGGTTTGGGACGTCACAATTCATGGATATCCTTTTTATAGGTGTTTCTAATAAAATCCATACCTATAACTATTGATGTTCTCTCTCCAAAATCAATTGGGACATGATTCAATGAATACACCCTACCAACCTATGATCTATGGCCCCAAACCCAGGATCCTTTAATCCATGATTATGTTGAAACATGATGAGGCCATGACTACTTTTGATGTAATCCTCATCCTACTCCTCATCCTGATCTCCCAGAAGAAGTTAAAGTATAAAACTCATGTACTCCCAACAAGACCCTTAAGGGTTATGTATTTCTTATTCGACTTCCAATATCTTACTGGTAAATACATGAATATAGTAATTAAAAATTCTATATCTTATTTTCCTATATACTCTATATTTTGTTTTATTTATTAATATGATTCTCATATAGAGTAATGTGTCAGTTTTTCTTTTATTTAAAGTAAATAATTGTCATTTACCTAAATATTTTTTTGATTGAACTTCAATATTATTGAGTTTCTTTGAAATGACATATTGAAATTATTTACAGAATGGATAGAAGTTGGAGTTATGAAACTGATCAGATTTCAAACAATTTTTAAAATAATTTGAATAGATTTTTAGATTTTTCATTTGACAAGGCTTCAGATAGTGGTCGAATACACTGCCCATGTTCTAATTGTGTTTGAAGCCCTTGGTTGAGTGGTGAAGCAGTTAGCTATCATATAACCAAATATGGTTTCCAAAAAAACTATTATATGTGGTATCACATTGGAGAGAAAATGAAATCTCAAATTGTTGATGATCCAAATGATAGGACTGAATTGGAGATTTTGATATATGATCTGTTTCTATTTATTCAGCATCATGAGGTGGAAAGGATATCAAGCCAACAAGATGTCGATACAATCACACATGATGCGTCCAATGAAAATGATGATGTTGATAGGGTGAAAAAATTGAATGATGATGTGATGACTCCAGTATATCGGCAGTGTGGTAAAATAAAAAAGTTGGAATTTTTTATCTGATTGTTTCATGGGGAATCTATGTATGGGATTTTAAATACTGCAATTGTTTACATTCTTTCTTTCTTGAAGGACATACTTCCAGATGATGCAGTTATTCCCTCAAACCACTATATGGCATGGATGTTGTTTGATGAACTTGGATTCTGAAAAAAAAATCACGCTTGATCGAATGATTGCAGCTTATTTTGAGAGTAAACTGCTGAAATAAATGATTGTTTCAAATGTGGAACATCCCGATGGAAGCCAAAAGAAGATTGAACTCCATCTCATGCGCCAAAAAATGTAATGTGGAAATTTCCATTGATCCCCATATTATAGAACCTTTTCATTTCTGATGAAATATCTATAAAAATTCGATGGCATGACACTAATAGAAAAAAGAATAATGAAGAGTTGGTTCACCCTGCACATGGATTTTCATGGCCGATATTTGATACTCAATATCATGAATTTTCAGTCGTTGTACGTAATGTGAGACATGGTCTTTCATGTGACGGTTTTAATCCATTTAGGCATATGATTACGTCGCACATCACATGGCCGGTTTTCATACACATTTATAACCTTCCCCCATGGTTGTGTATGAAAAATCCTTACACTTTCTTGAGTATACTGATATATGGACCCTCTGATCCCTCTAATGATATAGATGTATACATTCAGCCTTTAATAAAAGAGTTGAAACTTTTTTGGGATGTGGTTGTGACCATATACGATGCATGTTCGAAAGACATATTTCAGATGTGTGCTACGCTTATGTGGACGATCAATGATTTTACTACTTATCCAATGATGTCTGGAAGGATCAAAAAAGTAAAATTGTCATGTCATGTTTGTAACAAGAATAATCGATCGAGAAGACTGAAATATCATCGTAGTTTTAGTTTTATGGGACATCTAAGATTCTTTCCAATGAACCATCCATATAAAAACAATCGTCGAAGATTTGACAATACCATGAAGATTGACAATCCACCTTAGCATATGACTGGAACAGATGTGCTTAATAAATTGAAAGATTTCATTTATTTATTCGGGAAGGGTGTAATGAAATATAGAAAGAGGAAAAATGTTTCCAATGATACCTATTACAATTGGAAGAAGAAGAGTATATTATTTGAGTTATCATATTGGTCAACCATGTTGATATGTCATTGATTAGATGTAATGCACATTGAAAAGAATATATGTGAAATGTTGATTTTTGATTCTTCTAAATGTCAGGGGGAAGACAAGAGATGATTTATAATCTCGACATGACTTGGTAGATTGGGGGATCAGACCAGAATTGCATCCTGTCTTTATCAGTGAAAATAAATGGAAAGTTCCATGTGCTTCTTATATGATGACACTTGCTGAAAAAAAAATCAATTTCTAGAAGTGATAGAGACTATTACTATTCATGATGTCTATTATAGCAATATATCAAAACGGTTCAATAGAAAATAGTTGAAGTTGAAATATTTGAAGTCTCATGATTATCATGTCCCTTTTCATGAGTTGATTCCAATAGAAATCCATTATCTCTTGTCCAATAATGTAAGAGTATCATTTATTTGATTCTGCAATTTTATTAGAGATCTTTGTGCTAAGATGTTTTTCAAATCCTTCTTAAAAAACACTATTGGCAGAGACACCATTAATTTTATGTGAGTTAGAGAAAATATTCCCTCCATCATTTATTACATGCATGTTGCATATGACTATCCATCATCTGACAGAAATACTTCTTGGAGGACCCGTTGTGTTCCGTTCGATGTATCCAACTAAAAGAAACATGTAGACATTGAAATCATACGTTTAGAATAGGAATTATCCTGAAGGTTCTATTGTGAACAGTTACTTCACTCAAGAATGTATGGATTTATGCTCAATGTATTTTTCCGATCATACTACAATAATATACAACCCAATTAGAAATGAAGAAGAATAGTATCAGATAATTGAACCCATTTTTCCATCACTTCCCTAGACAGGAGGATTTCCGAAATCACATACATTGACAACATTAAGCCTTGAAGAGCAAGAGATTCCACATCACACAATGTTCTTCGATTGTGATTTTTTCGATGATTATATCAAGTAAGTAAATTTTACATGTATCTTTTATCTTATCTCTTGTAATTTTATATATTTGTTAAACTATTATTATTTTTATCTGCAATGAACATAATGAATTGATATATAGAAAGAATCATTCTTTATCTTTGAGAAGGAAAGAGACTTTTCATAAAAAAGGTTTTCTTCTTGGTTGAAATTGAAGGTAAAAATATTTTTGTAATAACTAAATAAAAATAATATTTAATTAAGTTTACTATTTGTTTCTATTTTAGGTATCGAGTTTTCGTGCAGACTCTATTTATGAGGAAATAAGAGCTTTGGATTTTGGTCCTAATACCGAGGTTCGTGCTTGTAAATCACTTATGATCAATGGATACAAATTTATTATCACTGAATGAGCAAGCAACAAGAGAAAATAGCATGATGGTGTTATGATAACTACCAAAATAGACTATTATGGCAGTTCATCGGATAATAAACCTCATTCTGAAAATGTAGCTTATTGTGGAGTCATTGAGAAAATAATAATTTTGGATTATTACTCTCATGGTCAAGTCATGATGATAAAATTTCAATGGTTTGATTCAATGACAATGCAAGGCACCTTTATTGATGATTTTTGATTTCGAGTTATTGACATGACTCTCACTCTTGCCTCTGATGAACCATATGTATTGGCATCAATGGTGAAACAATTTTTTTATGTCCAAGATCTTCGTCATCCAAAATTTGGTGAAATTGTTGAAGTAAATCCTATAAATGTTTTTAATGATGGTGATGATGAATTTGACACTATCCCTACTACAATTGGAAGCAATCTGTTTATTAATTATGATCACTCCAATAGCTCAATTGTCAGAGTTGACTGTGAACCCGAAGTTGTGGTGGGAAATATATAGAATCATAAAGTCGTGTTCTCACCTACATGTTTCACCTACATCATTTAGAGTGTGTATCCTAGTACTTACATTCAAGCTACCATAAATTTTCAGTTTCTTTATGTTTTTTATCAGAATGGTTTTTTTGTATTTTGTTTTTTGGTTACACATTAGTTATATGTTTCTAATTACATCTATATTTGTTTTCATTATAGGAAATTACACCCATTCAAGAGAGGCGGTGGAAAAAGATGACATAAAATAATCATCAAATGACACAGATGGGTGTTCCTCCACTCATCCCTGTTTGGGATTATTTTATTTCAAAAAATATATATTTTAATAACTTATAATATCATGTGTTTACTTTTGTGTTGAACTTTTTTTCAGGATCCACCCACTAGATGAAATATATCCAACGAGGAGCCTGATATTGCTCCCAGTACAAAGGCTGGTGGTAGGAGAGGGGTGGTTTCAAAGTTAGAGGATCATTCGGTTGTCTCGGTACTAAGGCTGGTGGTACGAGGGCTCGTGGTGAGACAGTTAGACGATCCATTGGTCATACCCAATTAGTCTATGCCCCTAACACAGATGTATCTTTTATGCCCCATTTTGATCTCGGTGTGTCTTTAGGGACACACAAGGTATTTGTTTTCCTTCAATGATTACACTACCAGTTCGCCAAACATCTGTTCTATCATCTTTTTCTTCTGGTTCATTATCACCAAGCTATTATATTCCCCCTTCTTTGACTCCTTCTCTGACACAGTAAGTGGATGAGGAGCATACACTAAGGGACACTCCACCTATACATGATATTCCTTCATCTTCTTCACTTCCAGTGATGCTCATTGATCCAACTACCACATGTATATTTATATAACTCTAAAAAAACATTATAGCAAAATTGATTTTTATTATAACTTGTACTGATTTTTTTTCTTTAATAATAGATTAATCTACTGAGAGGTGGCGGGGGAGGGGGCATACTAGCTTGCGTGCAGTATGGAACCTCCTGACATAGTTGATGGTTGAATACACTGAATATGGACAGATGATTGATAAATCGGGGAAGGAATGTTGGGGTTTTTTGGTGATGCTAGCCAAATACTCCTACATAATTTTTGTCAGCCCTTTTTCATGGAGACATCTACCACACAAAATCAAGGATAATGCGTGGGAATAGATATGGGTAAAAAAATAAGGGATTTAATGTTTTATTTTTTTGTATTTATATGAGTTAATTTATTGGGTTTCAGCATTGGTTTAACTTCCCTAATGCTGAATTTTCATGACCAATGTGTTTAAATGAGCTCAATGAGTTTTGGAGAGCTTATAAGCATGAGCTTTATGTTGGCTGGTGTGATAGAGTGGGCACAGAGTGGGAGACATTACCAATCATGGATGACTTCCCAATAGAGCAATATCACCAAATTATTACACATTAGGAGACTGCAAAATTTAAAGTATTAATCCCATTTGAGGTATTTAAATGAATGTTTTCATATTTTTCATTAATATTATCTTATTTATTATAAAAAAAATTAGGAATATTCTGAAAAAAAACATTGATTCAAAGAAATACCTCCACACTTTGAGGCGCACTACTATTCCAGATCATTGGAGGCAACTAGTAAGATATAGTTGTTTAGAATTTTTCTTTAGGACTTTCCCTTTTTATTGATTCCTACATAAATAATGTGATTTATTGAATACTGAATATATGATTATACTTGCACATTATATTGTTTCAATGTCATTAAAGAAGCACAAATTGAATATTTAAGTATGTATCCCTTGAGAAAAATTGTTTTCCTCGAGTAGAAGGAAAAAATATGGAACTTCTGTTAATGAACTAACATAAGAAAAGATTGTATGTTTTAATTTGGTTATTTCAATGTTTAATATCTATTTTGAAATTTAATAATTTATTAATATTTTTAACAGGCTGCCTTAGAGGCCCTTGATGCCCAGGAGCCTGAAAATTTAGGGCCACGTGATCATTTATATCAGGTTTTTGGAGATGAGCACTCTGGTCGAGTATGTTGACGACCTTGTATGAATATCTTCCCGACAAGGTTTTAGTCTTCTCCAGGTATCCATTCTAGTACCACCGAGTTGGAACATGTCAAGGAGAATACATGAAATTCAGATAAAAGGGTCACATAGTTGGAATAACAGGTTCAATATGGTGAGAAATAATTTATGAAACTGCTCAAATCATTATCTACATCACTTCCACCAGAGGCCAGCGAGGCTTGTCAGACATATATGTCATCGATGGGTGCATTATCGAATTCACCAGGAGGAAGTTCTAGAGGTGGTAAAGATTATGACATTCCTGGTGATGACGAGGATGCTGAAGAGGATGAGGATGAGGATAAGGATGAGGACGAGGGCGAGGATGGGGCTGAGGGCGAGGATGGGGCCGAGGGCGAGGATGAGGTCGAGGATGAGCATGGGGACAATGATGAGGAAGACGACCAGGACAGATATTGTAGCAAGGATGAGGCTGATGATGATAGTGGTGATGGTGATGGTTTTCACGGGTAGATTCATCCATTACATTTTTGAATTCTTTACAACTCTTTATTTTTGAACTTGGTTTTTCACTTTGGTGAGGATATTTTGGAATTCAGTATAACTCTTTATTTTGACCAAATACTGGACACATTTTTACTTACTTTTATAACCAAAATAAGAATTTTGAATAATTATTGCATCCAATAGAGCTCCTCCCAAGTCTATCCTTCCAAATATGTCTTCTTTAGAAAAATAAACATCATCCAATACCACTAGGAAGGTTGGAAGGCTAAAAAAACTAGCATCAACCAAACATTATCCCTTAGTCCCATATCAAACCAACAAGCTTTTATTTAATTTTTTTTTAAAATATCTAATACAAGATTCGCCAACTCAACAAAGTGGTTGGAGAACTCTAGAAGTGTACGCTTCACTTTTTCCATCATCAGAAACTCCAAAGTATTTTACACGTGTAAAGTTTCATGATAAAAAGCTAGTTAAATATCTTATTGAACGAAACCCATGTAAGACCATCATGAAACCTATCCTACACTATAGAATCCCAGCATATTCATTCTGGTCATATGTGAAGTGCACGACTTGTCAACCGCGCCTCAATCCATGGCACGGTTTGGCTGCAACCACTCAAAGTGTCTCACTTTTATTTGAAATAGACATCATTTTAAGTGAAAAGAACAACTGGCATATAGAGAACTTACCAAACGCATCTAGATTATGTTGATAATTCAGGAAAATGATCCATGGGACATTTTTGACATGTACGAGTCATCCCCACCTCAATCCAAATCACGGTGTGGCCAGTACCACTCAAAGTTTCGCACTTTTGTATGAAATGGAAACTATTTTAAGTAAAAACAACAACCTTATGGAAAATCGACCAAACATATTCTGATTGTGTTGATATTTTAGTAAAACGTTCCATGATTCATTTTTTACGTGTAAGAGTCAACCATGCCTCAATCTGAGACATGATTTGGCCGATACCACTCAAAGTGTCTCACTTTTATTTGAAATGGGATACATTTTCAGTGAAAACAATAACTGGGAAATGGAAAACCATCCAAATGCATTCAGATTCTGTTGATACTTCAGGAAAATGATACATTTGTCATTTTTGATGTGTACAAGTCAAACATGCCTCAATTAAACTCACGGTGTGTCCAATACCACTCAAAGTGGTTCACATTTTTTTGAAATAGACACTGTTTTAAGTAAAAAAAACAGCCGTATGGAAAATTGAACAAACTTATTCTGATTGTGTTGATACTTTATCACAACAATCCATGGGTCATTTGTGATGTGTAAGAGTCAACCTAGACTCAATCTGAGACATGGTTTGGCTGGTACCACTCAATTTATGTCAATTTTATTTGAAATGGACAAAATTTTAAGTGTAAACAACAACTGGCATACGTAAAACTGAACAAATGAATTCTGATTCTATTGATACTTCAGTACAATGATCCATGGGTAATTTGTGATGTGTAAGAGTCCACCCCGCTTCAATATGAGGCACGGTGTGGCCGGTACCACTCAAAGTGTCTCACTTTTATTTGAAATGGACACCATTTTAAGTGAAAACAACAACTAGCATACGGGAGACCGACCAAATGCATTTAGATTCTATTGATACATCAGGAAAACAATACATGGGTCATTTGGGACGTGTACGAGTCAACCCCTCTTCAATATGATGCATGGTGTGGCCAGTACCACTAATAGTGTGGCACTTTTATTTGAAATGGAAAATATTTTAAGTGGAAACTACAACTGTCATATGGAAAACTATCCAAACACATTCAGACAATGTTGATACTTCAGGAAAATGATCCATGGGTAATTTGGGACATGTTAGAGTCTTCTTATCCTCAATCAGAGGCATGGTTTGTCTGGTACCACTCATTGTGTCTCACTTTGATTTGAAATGGACAACATTTTAAGGGAAAAACAGCAACTGTCATATGGAAAACCATCCAAATGCATACAAATTCTATTAATACTTCAGTAAGTTGATCAATGGGTAATTTGTGACATGAACAAGTCAACCCTAACTTAGTCAAAGGCACGGTGTGGAAATTATCACTCAAAGTGCCTGTCTTTTGTTTAAAATGGACACTATTTTATGTAAAAAAAACAGCCATATGGAAAACTGACCAAATGTATTCTGATTGTGTTGATACATTATCAAAATGATCTATATCTCATTTGTGATGTATACAAGTCAACCTCTCCTCAATCCGAGGCACTTTTTGGCTGATACCACTCAAAGTGTCTCACTTTTATTTGAAATGGACAAAAGTTTAAGTGAAAACGACAACCGGCATACGAAAAACCAACCAAACACATTCGGATTCTATAGATACTTTAGGAAAACGATACATGGGTCATTTGTGATATGTAAGAGTCAACCCTGACTCAATATAAGACTCAGTGTGGAAGGTATCACTCAATGTGTCTGTATTTTTTTTAAAATGTACACTGTTTTAAGTAAAAACAACAACCATACGGAAAACCGACCAAATGTTTTCTGATTGCGTTGATACTTTAGATAAACAATCCATAGGTCATTTGTGACATGTAAGAGTCAACCGAGGCTTAATCTGAGGTATGATTTTGCCAGTACCACTCAAAGTGTCTCACTTTTATTTGAAATGGATAACATTTTAAGTGAAAACATGAACTGGCATACAGAAAACCAACCAAACGAATTCAGAATCTATTCATACCTCAGGAAAATAATCCATGGCTCATTTTTGATGTGTACGATTCAACCCCGACACAATATAAGGAACGATGTGATGGGTATCACTCGAAGTGTCTGCCTTTTGTTTAAAATGGACACTGTTTTAAGTAAAAACTACAGCCATATGGAAAACTGGCCAAACATATTCGTGATTGTGTTTATACTTTAGCACAATGAACCATATGTCATTTTTGATGTGTACGAGTCAATAATGCCTCAATCTGAGGAACATTTTGGCTGGCACCACTCAATGTGTCTCACTTTTATTTGTAATGGACAACATTTTAGGTGAAAAAAACAACTGACATACGGAAAACCAACCAAACGCATTAGGATTCTGTTGATACATTAGCATAATGATAAATGGGTTATTTGTGACGTCGAAGAGTCTACCCCGCCTCAATCCAATGTACGTTGTGGCTAGTACCACTCAATATTTCACACTTTTGTTTGAAATGGGAACTGTTTTAAGTAAAAACAACAACCATATGGAAAACTGACCAAAGGTATTCTGATAGTGTTGATACTATAGCCCAAGGTTCCATGGGTCATTTGTGATGTGTATGAGTCAGCCGGGCCTGAATTAGTGGTACGGTTTTGTTGGTACCACTAAAAGTGTTACATTTGTGACGTGTACGAGTCAACCCTGACTCAATCCGGGGCACTGTGTGGCAGGTATCACTCGAAGTGTCGGTCTTTTGTTTAAAATGGACACTGTTTAAAGTAAAAAACAACAGCTATAAAGAAAACTGACCAAATGTATTCTAATTATGTTGATACTTTATCACAACTATCCATAGGTAATTTCTGACTTTTCAGAGTCAACTACGCCTCAATCCAAGGCATGGTTTGGCTGGTACCACTCAAAGTGTCTAACTTTTATTTGAAATGGGAAACATTTTATGTGAAAACAACAACTGGTATATGAAAAACTGAACAAACTCATTCAGATTCTATTGATAAATCAGAATAATGATCCATGGGTAATTTTTAACGTGTACGAGTCAACCTCGACTCAATCTGAGGCACGGTGTGGCGGGTATCACTCGAAGTGTCTGTCTTTCGTTTAAAATGGACACTGTTTTAAGTAAAAACAACAGACATATGGAAAACTGACCAAACATATTATGGTTGTGTTGATACTTTGGCACAAGGATCCAGAAGTCATTTGTGACATGTACGAGTCAACCACACCCCAATACGAGGCACGGTTGGCCAGTACCACTAAAAGTGTCTCCCTTTTATTTGAAATGGACAACATTTTATGTGAAAACAACAACTGACACATGGAAAACCAACCAAACAAACTCGGATTCTATTGATACATTAGCAAAATTATCCATTACTCATTTGTGACGTGTACAAGTCAACCCCACCTCAATCCGAGGCACATTGTGTTCGGTACCACTAAAAGTCTCTCACTTTTGTTTGAAATGGACAAAATTTTATGTGAAAACAACAACTGGCATACAGAAAACCGACCGTATTAGGATTTCTATGATACTTTAGGAGAATGATCCATGAGCCATTTGTGTCGTGTACGGGTCAACCATGCCTCAATCTGAGGCATGGTGTGGCCCGTATCACTCAAAGTGTCTTTCTTTTGTTTAAAATTGACATCATTTTAAGTAAAAACAACTGGCTTACGGAAAACTGAACAAACGTATTCGGATTGTATTGAAACTTGAGCACAATGATCCATGGTCCAACCTCACACAATCCACTTCTCATGTGAGTAACTCCAACCCCTATTCTAAAATACATGTCCTTTATTACACCAAGGACAACTACATTCCCTAACTAACACAATCTCATTCATACACACTGATTATCATCATCACTAAGTTCATATATACCCGCCACAAACCATGAGACATTATATTTGTGATTGGTTGAAGTCATTTATCCATTTCATTATTTCGGGGTTATTAGCTTCTAATTTCTTTATTCAATCGTGTATGAGTTATAAAAAATGATTTTTTTATGTATTCTTAATTATGTATAAAACGTATAATTACGTATTCAGTTTTTTATGTATTGTATTCATAATTGATAATTAAATTATGTATATATTCAATTCATTATTAAATTATGAATTGGATTTTGTATTTCACATGTAATTGTCTCTTAGAATTGAAATCCAAATCAATTATGTATGTTTATAATTTCCTTATGAGTTATTTTTTCATTCTATATGTGTATAGATTCTCGATGGTGGAAACTAATTGATTTAGAATTATGTTTTTAACTGTATTTGTTTTCATTCTATGTATGTATTAAATTTAGGCCAGGATATATAGGCCTGGAAATCACTCAAAGAGGCCTGGATAGCAGCACCTCACCACTCATAGTAGAAGCTTAGAGGAGCCTGCTGCTGCAATTTCCCAGCATTCCCTATGTCAACGGTTGTAAATAGTTGTCATGGGGAGTTTCATATGAGCATGGAATATTCTAACAGTTTACAACCGTTGGCTTAGGGAGTTTTATACCAACTCTTTGCCAATGGTTTCGAACCATTGGTGAAAAATTTGTACCAACAGTTTCGTAAAACCGTTGGTATAAGGTGGATATCCTATAAAATGCCAACGGTTATCCACAAACCATTGGCCAAGATCATTCCCTGTGCCTTACTTCCCCATAGGTTTGATAACCGTTGGTATATATTATACCAATGATTATCCATCCTTTACCAACAGTTTTGAACCGTTGGTATAGAATTATTTTCCAGTTGTGCAAGAATAAAAAATTTACAAAAAATAACAGGAATCCACTTCCACACATTGATGATATGTTCGATCAATTTGTGAAGATCATTGGTTCTCTATGATTGACTATCGATCAAGATATAACCAATGGAATGTGTCAATGTTATCTATTTAGAAGGATGAATTTATAAGATGATATGTCCATTATGATTATGTTTTATTATTTTTGGTGATTATGAATACTCTATTGGTATTTATGGAATTGATGAATTAGATATTTTAATGATATCAGTACTCTCTTGTGGTGGTGTTTGTTGATGAAATATTATTCTATTCATGGACAATGGTTGAACATGATAAACACTTGGAAATGGTGTTGGGAATATTGAGGAATTATAAAATGAATTAAAAATTATCAAAGTGTAATTTTTTGGATACAATAGGTATGTTTTCTTTTAAATTTAATTTTATAAAGAGGAGTTTCTACGGATCTTGAAAATATGGTGGTAGAATAATTAAGTAGAAATTTATATGCTCAGATGAAATAATAGGCTTTATTTATATGGCAGTTGATGTTGGTGATAACAGATATGAACATGGAATGTGGAGACCTTGGTCATTTTACAAATTTCATTCTACTTTTCCATTTTTTTCCAGATTTAGTGATGACGGTTAAATAATCACCGACATCTGATGCATAATCTGTTGCGATGAGGTGAAAAATCAATTGTGGGGAGACCATTGATGGTTGAATACTATATTAGAGTTTATTGATGTTGTTCATAAATTATATGGTTGTACCTATGGATTTTCAGGAACAACTTCTTCTTTATTACCACCATTCAAGATGGGTTTTTCATCCTAGAATATAGAACATGTATAAGGAGTTTAAATAATAGTATTTGTGGAGAAGTACGAAAAGGTTAGTGGCGGAGTCAGTTTCGAGATTCTTATTTTCTCAGAAAGTTAAGGTAGATAATTAGTGACCAACAAGGAAGATCATTTTCCATTAGTATAGTTCTTATAAAACAAAAATTACAAGTCCTTGATGTAAATAATCCAATTTGAATCATTTTATGGGCATTTTTTCGTTCTTAAATTGTTTTGGTCGAAACAGGTGAGACTTCACCAGTTTCAAACCGAGCCTCATCCATGAAACAATGATTATTAATTAGTTGATTAGGAAAATGATTATGATGGATCAAAATCATTATAAATCATATACGGATCATCATCGATGGAAATTGTTTTTCATAGTTATTTTTTCTTGAGGATATATACCAGGATTAGACATCGACATTTTGTGAATTAGGTAATGTTATATCCTAGATACATAGGCCCTTTTGAGATACTATAATGTGTTTGTGATATAGTATATCGGTTTACATTGCACAAAATCTTAGTGATATGAACACTAAACGTGCACAAGTTGAAGGTGAGATTATAAAACTATGGATCTCACACATTTTTTTCTCTTACACCCTCTTTTTTTACTACCATGCAGCCCTGAATCAATATTATCTCTTCTTAAATGTGAATGAATTTTATCCCATAAATCATATGGTGATATAAATACTTCCCTTGGTATTTTAAAGCCGGATCCTTACAGTAAATGATCATTCTTGGTAATTATTCATGCTTTTTCCTAGACACACACACACACACACACACACACACACATATATATATATATATCTCATTATCATATATCAATATCATTAGGTTTAGATATAATATAGTTGATTCCAAATATGATTATATTTTTGTTTGTTTATGTTTGGATAAATGATATATGGAAGGATCATGGATATTTAAAATGGTTTTATTGACAATTTTACGGTCTTTTATCATTTTATGAAAATCTCATCAAGTGGGTCTATTCAATCTCAAATCCCCTTTTTATAACATTAATGGATGATTTAAAACTAATATTTATTCATAAAATTGGTTTTGAAATTGATATGAATTACTTGTTGAAAACCACCTCAAGTGATGGTTTGGGAAATTAGGAAATGGGGTATTTTTTATAGAATGTGTATTTCGAAACCTGATTATAAAATTATGATTTTGTAATATTGGGTTGGTTTTGCTATATGGAATAAAAAAATTTCAATAAAAATGTGTTTGTTGAAATTGGATTTAATGCAATTGGGTTTGGAATGTGTTTGGAATGGTTTTTTTGCGTCTGTTCATATGATTTGGGATGGATAAGGGCATTAAGTACCCCCATCAAAAAGTTCTAACAGATATGGGCATGAAGTACCCCCATAAATGTGATTCACTAATTTATGGATAATTGAATGTATGACTAACCACTCATGAGTATAGGAAGTTCAATATTTTATACTTGTTTCAATGTGTGTCTGTGTGAAATGGAATGGTTTATGCCAAAATAGAATATGTGATATGGTTTTATAACATAGGTTGGTTTATTTTAATTGAAATATTGTTTATCATGAGAAAATTGTTTT
Source organism: Viscum album (assembly GCA_963277665.1). Taxonomy (NCBI): domain Eukaryota; kingdom Viridiplantae; phylum Streptophyta; class Magnoliopsida; order Santalales; family Viscaceae; genus Viscum; species Viscum album. Next base: position 585,900,323 of record OY728120.1, read on the forward strand.
ATAGAAACATGTTTATTTTTTCATATAATTTTTTTAAAAAAATTTATATAATTTTATTAAATTAATGTACTAATGTGTTCTATCCGGGTGGCGTGAGTAGAGGATTCCTTTAGGGAAAACATTATTAATTTTAGTACTCATCCCAGCTTTGGACCATTTTTTATTTTACAAATATGGTTTATTGAGACATGGACAATGGTAAATCATCCAACATCATTTGTAGTACATCGTGATACATGGGATATTTGGTGGATTTAGAGCATGAATATTTTTGGAACATTGATGTTGTAATTGTATTTGATTCTAGTTGGTTTTATACTCTTCTATTGTGTACATTGATATTGTAGTCTTCTATTATGTTACATGGTTTTAGTTAGATTTTTGGTAAATGAAATGTTGGGTTTTATTTCATTATTATCATGCATCATATGTGATTTATTTGGTTATAGTTTATTTTTTTATAATTTTTTTATTAAATGGAAAATCATTCCCCACTTGAATTGAATCCCGTAGGGATTTACTTCAAGCCTTTGGAATATTTGTGATGTCTCTTAAGGCCCAGTAACTTTCAACCACCACCTCCAGCCAATGGCAAGGTTAAGGATTTTTGTACTCGGTCTCTATCACACTAGCTCCTTGGATTTAACACCCTCCCACACAGATGATAGATAACAGAACTACTGTAACTCCAACTCTCTCTAGTTTTATCCTCATAAGATAACACAATGAACCACTTCCTTCCTCCTAATATGGAATCAACTATTAAAGAAAATTATCTTCCCTAATTTTCTTCTCCATCATTCTTCAATTTACATTAAGTAATCAGCTATTGATTTACAATTTATGGCATTGTGGAATGTTGATGACATTCATGAATCGAGTGTTTCTCTATAATGTGAGACTCTATTTTTTGATGAAAAGGGAGATGAACAAATGAAGTAAGGGTATCCAGGGCATCAAGTAACCTATTTTCATCTCTAAGAACGTGATCTGCCTCAATTTATTTGAACCACATGATCAGATGCTCATCTACTACTTGATAAGTCATGAGTCTAATTCCTTTTGTCATTTAGAACTAACGATGTTAGATTATTACTAACATTGAGTCAATTTTATTTCTTCAAATACCTAATAAAATCCTTATATCACATATCATTAGATACCTCACCACCCAAAAAATTGTGGGAAACACCTAATATCTATAAAATAGAGAGGATAGTTCAGTACTAACATGGAAACCTTCCATAGATGCATAAACCCTTTGGATATAATGGTCCTTAGTTTCTCAGGATAAAAATAACTATAGAATGATTTATAAAAATCTCCCAAAGATATAAATTTATGATGATTTGTATCAGTAATCATGTCCCACTATATCTTCTGGATTCTCGAAGCATATATGTATTGAGATTCACTCAACTCTGACGATATTTTATGAGATGATCAAAAATAAATAACAAATCCTCTATCCATGAATTTGAATCTTGTGGTCCTCCATCCCCCAAATGTAATGGTAGACTCTATTAATAAAACACACACATAATATCTACCTTAAACGAGGCAGGTGGTTGTTCTCCTTGAATGGTTTTCATAAAGCATTGAAATATATGTGAAAAAAGGGAATCATCACCCATATATAGTATAACATATGATTCCCCAAGAGGAACTAGTGAAGGATATACTGGTGGCCCAAGTCCCAACACCTAAAAATCTTGATCATTACCACCCATTGGACGCAAGACCATTGGTTATCATAGTGGAATATTTCTACAATCTCCATACGCACACCCTAATCAATGTTTGAATATAAAAAGATCACATATATATATTAACTGGATGTGAACAAGACTTCCTAAACACAATTAATACACTTCTTCCTAATCTAAGAGTATGGTTTAAGAAACATTCAGATCACAAGAAGTCATGATATACCACCTATATCCTACAACATGTTTTGGCCAGGGTCCAGTTCTATGCTATAGGTTAGGGGTTATGGTATTAAGAGTGTCTGTTGTAATTGATAGAGAAAAGAATCCTTTAAATTGAAATTTGGATCCCCATTTAATGGTTACCATTTATTTCGAAATTAAATATAATTTTATTTCATTTAATTTCATTTAATTTGAGTTCTAGTTTTATTGAAATTTTATTTTAAAAGTTAAACACTATATATCATCATTTCTAATTTACATGGGGCCATACACCTTATAAATTTAAGTGAAGAATATATTTAATTTGAATCATTTATTTATAATTTCATTACATGAAATGTTATAAAAAATTCATGGACATGACAATAAATAAACAAAAACATGCTTCATGAAATAAACTAGGTAATTTATACAGGGAACTCTATAATATGACAAATATAAATCCAAAAGTTCCTATAATGATATATGATGAAATATTTTCTTTCCATTTTAGGCCAGGTAAGAAGATTGTGATCATAAGGAACAACACAAATCAATTATTTCACCCAATTTTAAAATAAAAAAAACAACAATAGGCATAGATAAAATAATTTTATTTTCCATGTATGTGGGTCAGCTACTCCTAGAAAACTTCTCATTTCCAAATTCTGACATATTCTTAATTTATTTTCTTGTATTTCATAATGATAATAAAAAATAAAATAAATCTCTTACACCACTTCATGTAATTCTGGACCCATTTTAATCATTAATAGTAGAACCTAGTTATCTACATTACCTCACGTATCCATCAATGTATTGTAGATAATACTGACTAGCATCCATGGTCTACAGTGGATCTATGGGGAGGTTATTCCCTCGTTATTAGAGTATATCATAGTGGTAATAACAAATCATTAAATTTACGAAGCTTAAGAAATAACTGATTATCATATTAATAATCATCCATTATCTAATTACCATGTATCCCATCCCATTGTTTCATAAAAATTATGATCCTGAAATTCAACACAAAATATCAGTAGTACATAAGAAAACAAAAATCCAAAACAATATATGTATCAAAAGTACATAATTTCCTAATGAAAATAACCCCAAATAGTATCAGAAGCTCGAATATTGTTCCTATAATCCCCTCACTTACGCAAAAATGAATCAAGAAAAAAAAGCATGGGATTTTCCCTATTCAAACATACATCCATGAAGAGTTTGAGGGTACCAATTGGTGGACCAAATAGTGTGTGAGAAAACACTTATTTGGCCACCACCAACAATTCCTATAATAAATATGATCTATGTATAAAAGGTAATGTATTGTATAGATATATGATGTGTCAATGTAAAAATATTAGAAGTAGTTATATCAATTCTATCATGTCTCACAATGTCCTTGAATCTATATTATAAAGGATATATATAAGAATACAAAGAATCAAAATCTCACAATTCCATGTAAACATGTCTTGGTACATCAAGGGATGGTTTTCATGGAGTATTAATGTCCATGAAAACCAATAAATCTAAATAAAACATGTAACAATATCCAAGGGTCTGGAATTTCCATAAAATGTTAACATGTCCAATAAAATAGTTAAACTGATTTCCGGGAGTAGAAATGCTCAAGGTATCCATGTAAGCCAGATCCATATAGTTTTAATGTCTAAGGCATCCGTCTAATCATTGTAGATTATATATAAGGTGTATAAATGTTCAATACATCTAATTAATATGTGTTTATAGGATCCAAGGAGTAGAAATAAATATGTTGTTCATCGAGGATCTATGTTTTAGAAATTTATAAGTCATACTAATAATTTCAACAGATCCAATGAGTAGTAATTTTCAAGAAATCATAAAAATATTATCAATCAGAATCTAAGTATTATAAATGCTAAAGGAATCCTAACATGTTAATTCAACATGATCATAGGATTATAAATGTCCAAGGAATCCAAATATGGTCATCAGATACAAGGAGTAGACATTTCCTAAATGTCCTAACCTATTGATTTACCATTTCATCAACCCGACATTTAATCATCAAACTGACACCCTTATAATCAAACGAAACAAAATGTAATAACCATTTGATACTATCCTTCTAAAAATGTAATGTCTTTAAAACATGATTACAACTTTTAGAAATTCATTTAAATATCCCATTCAATTTTTAATATTCCAATGTGATCTTATCACACCTAAAAGGTGGTATAATCATGATTAAAAGGTATAATCCAACCCATGGCCGGTTCAAGTTATGGTTGAAAACATCCAACATTGACAAGTAGTTTCACGGAATTTCATAAACATGTTTTCATCATTTAACTTAATGTTTAATTAATTTTAGAAGCATCTCCCAAATGCTCCAACATGTGGATAAAAGTTACAAGTTATAAATAATGAGACATTTTGGGTAAAGGTATTGAACACCTAACTCGTCTTGTTTGAGGAACACTTATCCAGTATCAGCCTCGAATTCAATACATATCAGAATAAATTGGAATAATATTTCAACACCCTTAAAAAGAGGTTAAGAACATGAATCAAAATAACTCATCATATGAGAACCAAAATGGATATTGGTGTAAAAGGAATGATGAAATCGCTATCATAGATCCTATGAGACTAATTCCTCTAAAATTGAAAATCGTATGGAGGAATGCATTTAGTACCTAATAGAAGAATGAATGATATCTCCAATGGGGAAAATATGGGCTAACATCGGGAAATAAAATGAAAAGGAGAAAAGTATTTAATCATTGAAGAACGTAGGGGAAAATTGGATATTTCCCCTTAAATTACTAGGGCACGTTATTTGGCTGCACATTTGGATAAACTATGCACCATCCTTTCACCCTTCTCTATCCCAATCCCAACCAACATGGTCATGGTGCATGGTTAAAAAAACAATGTGATAACCATGTGTTTTTCGTGTATCAAAACCCCTTACAGAAAGTGCATAGTTATGCCATCCCTATTTTATAGTTTCAGAAAACCTTGTTCCCCTGGGTAGTGGCCTTGATAACCAAATATGGTTTATTAAAACAACGATTATTGGATTTCCTGGTTTCTTTGAACCATGTGGCCTAGTTTCCTTTTCCAAATAATCATGCTCTAGGATCTGGACAAGCCCTTGACACCCATGTTTCCTCCATAGCCTTACTAGGCATCCCCATTATGTAAAAAAAATGAATTAAACCAAAAATAAAAGGTTATGTATATCATTGAACATTTGGGATCTTATAGGATCTATGAATAGTGAGAAAGAATGGCTAATTACCAGTGAATACAGGCTTCTAAAAAAATTTAATTTTCCTTTAGATCACACCCATATTGATATGAATCTCCTTTAGTAAAAGTTTTTTTGTTGGAAAAGGAATCGATGTCATGAGAGGATTATAGGGAAAAACAATTATACAGTAAAATATGATTATTTCCACTTTTTATGGTGTTCCACGAATATGGTGCATGTTTAAACTGTATGGTTTGAAAAATCACACACCAACCATGTTTTTCTACTACATTATGAATGCCCCTTATGTTATGTCCACTAGGCTAGATACCATGAGAGGGGGTGTGAATCAGGGTATGACAGGTTGAAACAACTTCCCCTTTTGATCTTGTCTTTTTGTTAGACAAAAACCTCCTCTATGTCCTTCCCGTTGAAGAGTATGAATAAATCTTAAAGCATGCACATGAAGCTAAAATTTTAACGTGGTTCACCCTCACTGGGCTACATTCAAGGAGCATACACCGGTGGTGTGCTGATGTACCCAATCCCCTATAAGTTCACTGCTGATTACAAGTTTGGAGCGGACTCACTGCCCCTCTAGGTTTACAACCACTCATAATATGAAATATCGATTCTCTATCAACTGAATTATGCTAACTCCTTCATCCGAATATCCACTCACAATTTATAGAGATATAGATCTCTTAATTATCTCTAATTAAATCTGCATCCTTAACTATTGATAGATGCTCTATTGAGGTCTGTCTTTCACCTGCAGATGAATCACTCTTTTCACTGGGTGTAATGGGAAATCCCAAATCTTTCGTGCATCCCTTACTATGTCTTGGGCATAACATTAATGCATTGAGTGCAAGATTCCACTTTTGTCATGAAACACCCTTTGTGTGAAACTTCAATCCTTCGCACAGCTCAAATCTTACACACAACTTTCTCAGCTTGTGCACAATAGAAAATATTTCACGCAAATCCCCTTAAAAACAATTCATACAAGATCCAGTGCTGGTATTTTCTCTATGTATCATGTTCTGTCAGTGTGTTGGGGTTAGCTATTATTTATTGACCGCATTGACCCATGTGCGCAAAAACTCCATTGTTTCGTGCATGATCCTAACGTGTCGCACAAAACCCCATTTTACATCTCCTATGGAAAGTAATGCTCTTTTGCGCCAACCTCTTATTTTGTGCCTTTCTTGAATATTTCATGCACGACCTTCCTTTAACATTTTTCAATTTTCAGACTATGAATCATGACTGGAATGAAAAACACCATTTTACATCACCTTTGGCATGTAAATATCTTTTGCGCCAACATAGTATTTCGTGCCCTTGTTCAAATCATTCACACATCCTCCACTTTTATGCCAATGCTATAATATTTCATGCAACCTTCTTTTTTCACGCCCCTATTCAAATATTTTGTGCAAACTCCTCTTTCATGCTAATTATCCAATATTTCTCACTTTATGGTTTTTTGACTTCGGCTCCCGAAACCTACCTTGTGCACAAGATTCTACACCACCATAGATCATGTGGGAAATTTTCATTGCCCAAAACATGTTTCCCCATTTTTAGATTTTGAGGCCCCAAATTTTGGAAACAATTGGAAAATGGCACCTCCTATGATCGGTTCTATTTGTACCGCCTCCAGATCACCTATTCCTTTGTCATCATTCTTTATCAACATAGGTTACCAACTATATCAATGGAGTTTGAAAAATCGCCATGTAAACCTCCATTGTCAACAAAATTACCATCATGGTATACTCTGTAATCATGGACGTATTCTTTGTCAAAAAATAGAATAACCTCAATAATACTTCAATGATACCTTGAGGGATTTTTTCCCAAGAGCATGCATTTTTGAATCAAAAAGTTTGAAAAACTATACACTTCCCACTATTACAAGAATCTTGGTTTCTCTTGGGAATCCCAAAATTTTGGAAAAACATTACACTAACTGTACACCTGATATGTTCCCACTTTCTTACCATACACGGTTTATGAGATATACAACACAGTTTCTACTAACCATGAACATATTTGTCACCACTATAAAAGCATCCAAAATGTTCCTAAACCCCTCAAAAAATCCCGAAACATTACCCAAACATTATATATATATATATAATACATATATAAATCATCATGTTAATAAAACCAGGGAGCTAAATTCTTGCAACCATTCATTTATCCATCCTTGGAAAGTAGAAAACCAGATTTTTCATTAAAGAGTTCAAGCCACAACTCCAGAATTTACTTTTTACGCACCTATATTTATTCCAGAATCTAACCATGTTTCCATAATACCTACACCTGAAAATATAATTTCTCATTATAGATGTTAACATTCCTATCCACATACTATACATGCACAAGAATCAACGAAGCATATGGTTCAAGGTCAACATGATACCAATTAATCACATGGTCTAGATAAGGATGGTTCTTCTTAAACTATGATACATGAAACAAAATGTTCCTTAAATTGACCATTGTGGAAGAAAAAAATTATATTCCAGCACACCAACACATTTGAGTATCTAAAATGGGCCTATGTATTAATTAGAGATCATTATTTACATACCAAAATGATGATGTCTAAGGCATAGATAGATTATAAAAAACACATGATCACCAACCTAGAATGAAAAAATCAACAATGATGATCCATATATGATATCTAATAAATCTGAGCAATATCCAATCTCTTTTTTATTAACTAAATCGTTTCTATTATCTATTGTATAAGGATTTTTCTTATTAATGAATTCACACAAATTTTCACCCAAAAAGTGGAGAATGATAAGGATACATATATAATTAATAATAATGAGCCACATGTATCAAGGATTAATAAAATTTAATATATGAGTAATCCACTAACATAAATTGATCCTCTCATGAGAAATGTTAATAAATTACATAATCCATGACCATATAGTCCAACATTTGGTTTTAAATTCTGACTATCCATTTGTTTTTGGATGGAAATCCTTACCCATTGAAAACAATGTTCCATGGGATTATTGTATAGATTTCTAGATAATATTCTTAAAGCTATGGAATCTATCAGATCAAATCATTACTAGAATTCCATGAAACATTAAAATATCATGACCAATGTTATTTTAAAATTATTCCACTATATGAGATTCATGAATCAGGATAAAATGGGGTGAATTCATGATCAGATACACAATTAACCATATAAAATCATGTTTCCATACCATTATTGTAAATCATTTCACAATGTCTATGGCGCTCTTCTATCACATTCATACATGAATTGGTAAATACTACAACATTAACCCAAATAATTGGTGGTCTTGCTTTACCTATTGATTGGTGTGTAATCCCAAAACAAAATTTTCTACTTTCCCATTCAAGCCTTACCAGAAAAACTCTCTTTTTATTGTTCTATAAATTTTATGTATTCCAGAATGTACAACCCATCTCGGATAGTTGTAGAAACTATGAATTTTTTCTAGTAAAAACAAAGGTTTCATGATCCCATGTCCATACTACAATTCTAAATTCTAATCCGACTTCCATCCCTCAATAGTCTCTCCACCATTGTGTTTTAAACACATTGTATCAAATTTTTGATCATATATCAAAACCTGTTTCACAAGATGATCCATATTATGTACAATTGAATATTAGAACAAAATGAAAACATAACCCTAGTTGGATCATTCCACATGCGTGTCTCCTATAACTGATATCAACATCCCCTGATCTAAATATTCATTATCTAATTGATTATACAACTTCTAACTTAATGAATATTTCAAAAAATTTCCCTTTAATAGTGTATAAATAAATACAATGTTTTATTTTTATGGTATTTCATCAATCTTCTCTACCATTGGATCAAATATTATTGTAAGAAAATGTATCTCAAAAACATATGATATGTAAATTCTCTGAATTTCTCACCCAACAGAGAATTTACATATCATATGTTTTTTAGATACATTTTCTTACAATAATATTTGAATTTCTCACCCAATAGATAATAAGTTGAAGTCTTCAAGGAATATACTATTATAGATAATCTCACATGGTGTGTTGTTTAGTTCTTCTATTGCAACCATAAATATCACGAACCAAAAGAAAAACCAAGGTCTCCATGCATTAAAATACATCCCAAACTAGATCTTGATGCATCACAATACACTTCGTAGCTCTGTCTTGACTTTGGAAATATGAGTAATGTAGCTGGTTTATTTCTAACCATTATTTATTTAATAGATCTCTAGAATACCCCATTCCACTGGAAAAATTTCATTTTCTCATCAAATATGTCATTGGTAATTCCCTAAATGAAAATTAATGTACAAAATTTCTGTTGTATCCTAATATACTAAGGAAACTAAGTATCTGAAAGAAATTCTTCGGTAGTCTCCAATATATAATCAATTTTATATTTTTAAGACTTATAGAAACTCTTTATTCATAAATGAAATGGATAAACCAACATACCAATTATCTCCCTAAAACACACATTGATAACAGGTCATATGGATGATTCTCTAAAAAGATACCCAACACTATAGCCAAGTGTTAACCGTCAGCCACCTTTTCCCATGAATACGCCATCCAAAAAACAACCACATTGGAATTTATATACATTTAAAATATCTAATTCATTAATTAAATATATATGGTTGGTGAATTTGTAAGACCAAAAGGAATAACAAAAAATTCATAATTGCTATATCTATATCTGAAAGTTGTCTTTAGAATATCCTCATTCCGAACAATCAATTTTTGATCTTACAAACATAATTCAAACTTATAAAACCACTTGGAACCGATAAATTGATCAAAAAGGTCATTAATGACTTGAATAGGACACTGTTATTTTATCATAAATTATTAATGCTTATGATATTACACAAAAATTCCAAAAAGTTTCATCTTATTTCCTAATAAATACAACAAGTTAAGCCCACAAAGGCATACTCGGTCAATTTTTACATTAAATTTCACACTCATAAAACTGAAATTTCAATTTCCTCATGTTTGTTGGTTCCATATAATAAGATGCAATGGAGATAAGACTTGTCCCCACTATGTCATCAATATTAAAATCCACATATCATTTGGGTGAAAATATTATGAAATTGTATGGAAAAAAAACATGAAACTACTCTACTGTGGTTGGAAAATATATTTTTCCTATCTGATCTACCTCTTCTAAAGCCACTATGTTTAACTGGAAGGATTTTATTCTAACCACTAGTACCAAGGGTCATATTCTTCTAGAATACAGTTCCCAATATCCTTTATTTGGATTCCTAACACCATATAAATATTGGAAACTCAACATCCATGCATACAAATCGATACGGGCCACAAATTTTATCATACAATTCATTCCAAGAAGGATTTCACAGATATCCATATCTATCATAGATAAATCACATACCAAATAAGTATCACCGATTGTTATCAAACACAACACACATTTAAAGGATAGACATTCTAACTACCTTAATAGGTGTTTGGACTTTCAAAATATAATGTGTCATCTTAACATGTAAACCCAAAATATCAATAATAAGAGAACCAATAAACATTTTTTACATGACTATATCAAAAAAAATCATGAGCAAGGGTAGAATTCAAAATAATAATACATATAACCAATGAAGTCTATGATTGATCTTCCTTGATCGCTTTCTCAGCTCTTTATAATTGCTTTCTCAGTGAAATATTCTTCGTTTTACCTTTTTTATATTTCATAGGCATATGATTCATGGAATTTGTAGAATCTCCATGGATCACTAAGTTGAACTGACAAGATATATTCTACTACAGTAGTCCCATCAAAGAAAATTATGTATGAGAAACATGATTTGTGTCCTTAGATCACTTCCTTTGAGAACTGAAACAAAAGTATTGAATATGTACAATATTTTTTCAGTCATGACATTCACTAGGTGTTATCATCAAATATCTCATCATATACTCAAAACCAAACAATAGGGAAAATATCCAGTATTAACCTCCAATGAGGTAGTAATATTGATGGATCCCATGTTTTTTTGAGATATAACACCCCCTTAGGAATATCTTTCCTTAATTAATTAATCCCATAATTGTAGTTACAACATGTTCCCATTGGGATAAACATGATTCTTATAAACCATTTTCATAAGATGTCTCTTTCTACCACTATCACTCTGTTTACCATTTCTATATAATTCAAATTACAGAAAATGGTAATAATTTATTGATTTTTTTTAATCAAACCTAACCAAAGAATTAAAAAATTTATACAAACACTATATTACATATATATTAACCTATTTCAAATTTAAGAAGTCTATTTTTCTAAAAAAATTAATGTTTGACAATAGAATTACTAGTTGAACAATTGTTTAAAATATTTTCATGTCATGTGTTGGTGAAACATATCCTAAAATACAAAATACTAAACATGGAATGCCATATCCTATAACATATTTTTAAAAAACATCACATTTACCTATTCTGGTGTCCCATGTAAATGGAATATTTGATCCATTCTAATCAACCTGTATTATTCCATTTCCAACTTCGATTCTTCCTCAAAAGATAGGTGGGTTCAACTTTTAGAACAAAACCAAATAGTTTATATATCATTTATCATCCTTTTTATTAACCATATCTAAATCCTAAAACACCTAGTAAATGCTTTGAACCATGTTTTGGAATACATATGGCTTATGTGAAACCACATTTTCAAAATCCTCTTCTGATAGATTTATATGATGCCTAACTAGTTCCATTTAATGTAACTTGAAACAATTTATTTTTAGTCTCACTCATTTGACAATGATGTCTTATAAGTTTAAATTTTCATCATTTATGCATATTAAAATACATATTTCCACATTTAAACCTTGAATAATATTTCAATCATTTTTGAAAACATTATGACTATGTTTTTCAAAACAACTATCTTCTCATTTAAAAAACACACTTTTTATCCATTTCATAAAATATTTTACTCAAAATAAAAAACATAGTCTTATTGGTATGTTTTACTTGTAATTAATGTCATGAATCTCTCATTGGATTAAACCTTGAATATGAGGTGAAAATTCACCTAGAAGTTTCTAAAAATGCTCATGTACCCAAACTCCCTGGTAACAAGATGTCCAAGATAAAGAGTATAGATATTCCTTTTTATGATCTCCATTTTACATTATGAAAATCCTAAGCCTTTATACCATCCCAAGTGATATTCTAGTCTCTATTTTCAACTCCAAGATTAAACAAAACTAACACCATTTACTATTTCACAAACTAAAAGATGGTGATACAATTTAACACAAAAAGATATATGGTCTGACCGTGTCTGATATTTTTTTAACATCCCACCCCTCAATCATTGGCATTGGAAGAAGTGGTGGTTATACTAAGACTTAGGTGAAATACCCAAGACACCAAAGGCGGAAAATAAATTTCAAGGACCCATTAACATTTTAGGGATGATTTTCCTTTTAAATATAAAACATTGAAATCCCAATATTAACAAAAAAACCATTATATGATTCATGAGTACAAAATAAAACTCAAAACAAAACTAAACAACCGAACCATATTTGGGTATAATTTGAAACTAAAATACAACATCCTAGTAAAATAAACTACTACAATCCCCCAAATACAAACCAAGTTCATCAACTAATGAAAAACCCAATCCATGAAGCATGCTCTAAATCCTCATTTTAGTCCCATGGTGTCATGAATCATCACTAATGAACAAATACACCTTTCCTTTACCATGGTATCAATAGATTTCATTTTAAAACACACAATAGTTCCCAAGATGGTGGTGAGTCTAAAATCAATAGGATTTCCCTAGTAACTTCTTAAATATATCAATTAAGACAATTTTTTATCCAATTTATAAAAAACTATTATATTTAATTTAAAAACATTTTTTATCAAATCCATAATAACATTTCTTTTAAATTAATAATAAAATCCTTAATATTATTTTCTACATTCATTTGGCATACCAAATCCTGGTATCCACACTCCCACACACCCACACATGCATTCCAAAGTGATTGTTCCATACTAAAGAGTAGTCTCTCAACCAACCACTAAATCACCACTATGTTACCAATCAATTCATTCCCTAATAGAATACACCCTTTATATTGGTTCAAATCTCTTTTACCACAAATGGTCCACATACCCTTTTCAGGTTTATATATAAAGCATTAACTCATACCAACCATATATGGAAAAATCAATGATAATACATTTAACATAAAAAATTTCTTTCTGTAAAACATTCCAACAAAAATTTTCCATAAATCAAATAAAAACTAATGTTTTAGAATTTCTATTTTAAAATTCTCATAGAATAATATTTTTCTACAAAAATAACCAATTTCCATAATTTCTAAAAACCAACAATAAATAGGTTCGTAATAAACATCACACATGAATCATATTTTAAATTCAATGAAAACATTTATTTCAAGTTAATCCATCAAAATGTAATCAATTAGAGTCATTAGAGATTCCACCTACATCAAAATGGCTGGTGAAAATAAAGAATGACACAACAATCCTTAAGCATCCAATCACAAACTATGATCCCTTCAAAAGATACAACAATATTTTATCAAAAACCTTTTCAAAATGCATTTATATATCACCAATATACTAGATAAAAAGTTATAATAGAAGGGAGAACCATGTATAAATGAATAATGATGAAGAATATTAACTTGACGATGAATCTAGGCCTCCAACAGACTTTTGTTCAAATTTAAGTCACTACCAAAATTAAAGGAGTCACCTATCATGCATTAAAATAATAATAAATCACATTTGTAATAGAATCATGGAAAACATACATGATTAAGGAGAAAACTAATATTAGATACACATTTTTAGGAGGTCCACATGTACACCGCATGGTTAAGCCATGCGGTTTAGAAGACCATGTTCCAATTGTGTTGTGCAACTACTTTAATCCCACCCTTCACATGGTTGGTCACATAGATAGAAAAATTGTGAACCAGCTATCTATTTTGTTTCTATTAAAAGAATCATGATTTCTCTTAGGAATACAAATTGTTTGGCCAAACTGTGTGCCAAACATTCTCATACTGAGTTCCTATTTAAATGCTTTTTTGTTTGTAATAGTGATTTTTTTGTGGTTTATACATACCATGTAAAATATGTGAACAACCATAAGATACTCCAAAATGTTCATAAATACATCATAAACTCCCATAACATAAGCCAAAAATATATGTGTATATATATAGTTATCAAATAAAGGGTCAAGTACCTCAAACAGGGGAGGTTACAAGATTTTCCTATATTAAGGGGGATACTCTGGTGAGGAATATTTTTTAAAAATGTGTGATGTGAAGAAATGTAATAAGGAAGTGTCGATCTGATAATAAAAAATTATTATAAGATAATTCTCCATAGAGATACTGTAGAGACCCGAAGCCTGACATACATGGAAATTACATTACTTTTGCGGAATACTTAGTACATAACAAAAACACACACACAAGGATCGTAATAGTTTAGTGTCTTTGGAAACTCGGAACGTAATCTTCTAATCGTGGTGAAAGATCTTCAATATCTCCCATAAAGATCTTCCCTTTTTTTACCTAAAACCTTTCTTTATATCCTGGGGAAAAGAAAACATAAAAGGGTGAGCTCAAATGCTCACTAAGGGTAAACAAAAGAGAAAACAATCACATCATATTGATAAGAACATAACTTTTGGAAATATTAACCAGAAAAAGAGAGCATAATTTCATAACATGGGATAAATCATAGTAGTGAAATGAAATCCCAATAATCATAACTTAAAACATGAAACTTTGTGTCATACACACATAATCATAGAGAATCATTTCTTCTTAGTCAAGACTCATTTCCAAGACTATCTTAGTGGACAAAGTCCCTTTCTGAACCGAGTCACCCTCGTTTCAGTCCTGTTTCACTGAACCGGTATAACCTACCATTCCAGCCATGTCTATCTCATGAGATATAAAATCTTTACCCAATGCATTGGAGGGAGATATAGGTCCCACCCATCTTATAATGAATCCTTTCTTATGTGTGCCACATAATCATAAACCATACATTATTGCATAACCCATGTAACAAAAATGGGATTCTTGAAACATCATGACATCATAAAACAAATCATATAAGGTAATTGACTTCATAAAAAAAATTCCCTCACAAAATAATCAAATCAATGTAATAATAGGGATAAAAACAGAACCCTTTATTATCTTAGATGGAATATAATTTTGATAAAACACTTGAACTCCATTCTTGAGGAAAATATCCTTTCTTCTTCAAAAACACTTTTCTTTTCTTAACATGTCATACAATTATAAACTAAAAGAAGTTGATTAAAAATAAACTTGAAAACTTTTAAATTAAGCTTCTTGGAAATAATGTTTTAAAAATCCATTCATACCGTATAAGTTAAAAAAAAATTCTTCGTACTTTTGTCAGAAAAGTCAAAAAGTACCTCGTACGAAAAAACGACAAAAGATTCCTTTCATATTCTTTACTAAAAACTCACCGAAGGGTAAAATTGGATTTAAACTATTTTAAGTGGATGGAAACAATATTACATACTGATTGAACAAGGATGTGGATGATAAAATACACCCCAGTAAATACTTACGAATAAACAATCTCGGATAAAAATGAGATTGTGATATTTCCCTTACCTTAGGTCCGACTATCTTTGTACATGTCCGAACCTCCTGTATAATGATTTAAATCATGTTATTGAATTATTCCAGAATCATATTAATTTTTATTATATCATATATGGTCCACTTATGACTTTATATTACCCGTTCTTTTGTAAATTCATGTTAAAGAAGCGTTTTGGGTAAAATCGTTTCATTTATCGTAGGTGTTTTTAAGTTGTAATTATTAATATGATTACTTGGATCATGATTACTTATATCCAGAATGTAAAACATTATTTATATATCATATATATTCAGAATATACATATATGTAATATATTGATAAATGGAATGAAATACACCATTCATGGAGACGGTAGTCCGTGCGTACGCATGAACGCTGTTTTTGTTTCCTTATTGAATTGAATAGAATTAAGTAGATGACATACATAGAAATATACATAAATACAGTATCATTATTATGTCAAATATTTCATTAGTACTTATTATATATACTTTATAAACATTCATGAATGGTTAATCATTGAGAATGAATCTCATCGCGTCGTGGAGACGGTAGTCCGTACGTACGCAAGAGCGATGATATCGTTCTCATGGTTGTGGAATTATGATGAAGTGTATGTATACTATTTCAGTATCAATATCACTTTATAATAATCATATATAGTTACTCATTACACCATTATACCCATCCAATTAAGGTGGTGATGGAAAATAGATTACACCACGGCGTGGAGACGGTATTCCGTACGTACACATGCGCGGGGATTTCCTTTCTCCGTAGGATGGATAGAAGGTTAATTAGTGTTGTTTAATATTTATAATAACATATCAGTATGTAAGTAATACTGATGTTATTACTTTATAATGAAACAACTAAAGAAGAAGAATTTGAAGAAGAATGAAATTGAAAAGATCGGTAATGGATATTACCTCTTCTTTGGAACGCCTCTTTGAATCCTCCACTTAGGGAACTAAGATTGGTCTTTGAAGAATACCAGGACCTCTAGGATTATTCTAGGGAAGTGGAGAGGAGAAAATGTCAGGGTTTGGCCGAGCTTGAGTGCTCAAATTGGTGTGAGGAGGAGGGGGAGGAGGTGCCCTTTTATAAGGGAGGAGAGGGGCACCTTAGGAATATCTCAAAATATTATTTTATATTAAAGTCAAAATAGGTTTATAATGGTTCCAAAGGGTCTTATTTCGAAGCTAAAGTGGGTATGGGTCGAAATCCTATCATCCAATAGTATTTAGACAAGTTTAGGGTATTATTTTAACCTTATCAATTAGATTTAACTTTAAGTTAAATAATTTAACTTTTACCGTGTCTTTTTGTTTTCTTACACTATATGGTTAATACACTTACTATAACATGACAAACGAACCCCAAATTGTATATTATTAATACATATATCCTTATCTAAGCCATTTGGCCGAACCATATATTTTTAGGAATAAAATAACAATTAATAATATAATATTTTATTTAAAAACTATTTTGTGTCAATTTTGACACTATTTGATATATGATTTTTTTGAAAGTCATAACAGAATTATATGTTCTAAAAAAGTTGATTAATTCAACACTAATATATCATAGTAACCTAGAAAATTAGTGTAATTCATAAAAAGTCTCAAATTACATTTATTTTGGTGTTTATAACATCAATTATGTCAATATTTCATTAATAAGATAATTACTGCATCATCATTGTGACATGAATAAATTAAATTATTGGATGTCTAAAAATTAAAAATAAAATACCATTATGTAGTAAATCTTTTTATCTTTCTAATGAATATTTATAATCGAATTTATCTTATGTAAAACCCTATATTAAAAATGTTTTAGTAAATATACTTTGATTTTAACTCTTTTAACTCTTCTTTGAATTAAATAATAATAAATGTCCTAATCTAATCCAAGTGGTCCTAAATGATAATATTTTACACTTAAGGTTGTTTTTGGTCGAGATACACTTGTCCAATAGAATTAAGACTCCTGTTAGGGTAATATTAATATCATTCTTACCCTTAATTACCCTATTTACTTTTAACCGTGGTAAATAAAAGTAAAATGTTTTTATTCACCAAAAATTATTTTCATCTCATTGAACCACATTTTACTTACTGACATCAACCGTGTATCTCGGATTTTTGAAATTCCATTCACAGAAGTGGTAAAATTAAGTTTTATGAAAAATTCAGTTTTTTAACTACCACTTAGTAGTTTCACTATTCATCCAAAATTGATGTTTTTCAGAATAATGCCAAAATTTCATCCTAATCTATATTTCATATTCCGAATTCAAAAATGAAGTCTATTTTACAAAATTCATAAGATAGAAGTTTCATTAATTAATTTTATAATTAAATCCCGCTGTTAAAACAAATAGCGTGTTTTTAAGAAACAATATCTATCAAAAGATTGACACTTGATTATGTCTGGTTTAAATGTGAAATTAAATTCAATGACCAAAATTGTATTAAATTGGAAAAATATATTCTAAATATAATTTAAAACCACTAAAATTAATAATTTATCACTATTAATTATTTCGATTGAAAAAGTTGTTTTTAACTAAAATTTAGTAATTTTCACTATTCATCAAAATATGAAAGTTATCCGAAAATTACCAATATTTCACCCTGAGCTAATTTCGATATTCCGAATCCAAAAATGAAGTCCATTTTGAAAAATAAGATTTAAAAAATTTCAAAAAGCGGTTATTACTATTCATAACTGCTAGTTTTAATAATATTTTAATAGCATATCGTTGTTTAGTGAAACTCGGTATTGCGTATTACACACGCTATCGAGGAAGGTCGCGATTGCGTGTAATGCAAGGCAAGTCAAGGATGCGTGTTGTGCAAGCTCCTTTTGGTGTAGCGTACAACACAAGACATTAGTGAAATTAAAAGGAATATTTTTCATAAAATCTTGGGCTGTTACATTCTACCCCCCTTAAAATGAATTTCGCCCTCGAAATTCGTCGGGGTTATAAATGGTTTACTATTCGAAAGTTTCTTTAATATAAACCCACATCGTAAAAAGGAATACCAAAACCAATATTTAAAAACAAAAGTATGAAACTTAACGGTTACCCAAATAAACTAATCACTGGGTTTCCACATAGGTGAAAATATGGACATGGAAGAGAAATCTAACCATCATGTTCTAATGGGGAGTGGTAGAGAACATGGCTATGGAAAAGCCAGCAATCATAAAGCCATAAATTTGTGAAGATCTAAGGTACCATCTGATTCATCAGATATAATATCACTAGGACAACATTTTTGGTTTTCAAGATCGTTTCCCTAAAGTTGAAGAATTTGAATTAGAATAAATACTTACTTTATTTTGGTACAATCTCACTGTTGTTCGTGCCTTGAACAATTTCCACTTCATCTCTTAAATAAATGAAGTTGAATTTGTTATTCGTGAAGTGTTAGCAGATCATGTGATAGAATGACGGGTCATTCCATCTGTCTCAAACAAAATTTTAGCAAAAGTTATTAATCATATATGGTTCCTAAAATGGACTTATACTTCATATATCATACTGCTTAATATAAAAAAACTAGTTTCTACTAAACAGGGACTTCCTGTAGGCCAGTTGTAGGCGATAAAGGCCAGTCGCACTTCGGTTGTGGGTTCGATTCCCACAGCCTTGTCCGAAGCGATGGGCTGTCGCCCGTCCTGCAGGTTGTCCTTTTTCTAAAACTACATTACTATAGCATCCCATCAATAATATCGAAAATCTTCTATCCTTAAACAATACTAACTTATGCCCAACGTAATCTATTCTAATCTTTAGGTTGTCCTTTTTCTAAAACGATTATCAGTATGTAAGTAATACTGTCGTTAATCCTCATATATCATAAGATATGTCTTGTTGGTCACATTCCAAACATTGAAAGGCCTTAATCATGTATTCTCTTGAATACCCATTGAACCTTAGTGAAAACATGAATGCAGTTAAAAGTTAACTCTTTCCAAATACCAAAATCCAAAAATTCTATATACTCAAACCATGATATAACCTTCTCCTTATATCAGTCATGAGCTCATGAATACTATCAAACATTTAATTTTCTTCTTATACCTTCATTATGCGCATATCATCTTCATTCCAAAAATATCTGAATAACCTTTCATGGATACTGGTAGCATTAATCACACACTTTCAAAACTCAAGGAAATACAACAATGTAACAATCCTTAGATGTCTCTTTATTCCATAGTACCATGAGATTCTTTATACAACATTACACTTTGATAAACATGTAATCATTCCACTACCTTCTTAAAGCATTGACCGAGCTTCAACAATTCTTTCATCTCACATATCATTTGTAGTCTCTTCATCATCATCAACATAAATACTACCCATCGACCATACTGATTATCTTCATGAGACTTTCCCTTAGGGCATTGGTTTGCATAATGCCCGTACATTCTACATTTAAAACATTTCACCATTGTTGATGTCGTAGCAATACCATTATCCTCATCCATGGTGTTAACTGAACCTTTTCCTTTGCACTTACTTGCTTTGTGTCCTTCTTTTCCACACCCAAAGCATCTTCCAGTTCCTTTGAAACATTCTCCTTGATGCCTCTTTCCACATGATTTACATAGGGGAAATTGAACTTTCTTTCCTCTATGATCATCATGAAACTCCATCTTTCTCTTATTAGCCGAGTCAGGAAGCTTACCAAATTTTACTTTATTGATCATATTATGAGATTGATGATTCGGTATAATAATGATGTTTGGACTTCCAAATCCCATTTCATTATGAATAATATCATTCCATTGTCCATCATATCCTCCATTATCGTGAATCATCTTGTTTCCAGCCATTTTCTAAAACCCAAAAAAAAGAATAGTGTGAGAGGCAAAAATCATGATAAGGAAAAAACATTATAAAGGGGGAGTATCCTCAATATCTAACTTCTTAGGTTAAATTCTAAGATCTTTATCGTAGTTATAGGACAGTATCCTATACATATACTTATCCTTAGGGACATCCCTAGACAAACCTTTTAAATATCTCTAGGGATCTCACTAAAGTTCTCGCATCCTAGTTTCCAAAGGTTGACTAAACCTTTCCTCTGATACCAACTGTAGAGACCCGAAGCCTGACGTACATGGAAATTACATTACTTTTGCAGAATACTTAGTACATAACAAAAACACACACACAAGGATCGTAATAGTTTAGTGTCTTTGGAAACTCGGAACGTAATCTTCTAATCGTGGTGAAAGATCTTCAATATCTCCCATAAAGATATTCCCTTTTTTTTACCTAATACCTTTCTTTATATCCTAGGGAAAAGAAAACATAAAAGGGTGATCTCAAATGCTCAGTAAGGGTAAACAAAAGAGAAAACAATCACATCATATTCATAAGAACATAACTTTTGGAAATCTTAACCTGCAAAAGAGAGCATAATTTCATAACCTGGGATAAATCATAGTAGTGAAATGAAATCCCAATAATCATAACATAAAACATGAATCATTGTGGCATACACACATAATCATAGAGAATCATTTCTTGTTAGTCAAGACTCATTGCCAAGACTATCTTAGTGGACAAAGTCCCTTTCTGAACCGAGTCACCCTCGTTTCAGTCCTGTTTCACTGAACCGGTATAACCTACCATTCCGGCCATGTCTATCTCATGAGATATAAAATCTTTACCCAATGCATTGGAGGGAGATATAGGTCCCACCCATCTTATAATGAATCTTTTCTTATGTGTGCCACATAATCATAAACCATACATCATTGCATAACCCATGTAACAAAAATGGGATTCTTGAAACTTCATGACATCATAAAAAAAATCATATAAGGTAATTTACTTCATAAAAATAATACCCTCACAACATAATCAAATCAATGTAATAATAGGGATAAAAACAGAACCCTTTATTATCTTATATGGAAAATAATTTTGACAAAGCACTTGAACTCCATTCTTGAGGAAAATATCCTTTCTTCTTCAAAAACACTTTTCTTTTCTTAACATGTCATACAATTATAAACTAAAAGAAGTTGATTAAAAATAAACTTGAAAACTTGTAAAGTAAGCTTCTTGGAAATAATGTTTTAAAAATCCATTCATACCGTATAAGTTAAACAAACATTCTTCATACTTTTGTCAGAAAAGTCAAAAAGTACCTCGTACGAAAAAACGACAAAAGATTCCTTTCATATTCTTTACTAAAAACTCACCTAAGGGTAAAATTGGATTTAAACTATTGTAAGTGTATGGAAACAATATTACATATTGAGGGAACATGGATGTGGATGATAAAATACACCCTAGTAAATACATACGAATAAACAATCTCGGATAAAAATGAGATTGTGATATTTCCCTTACCTTAGGTCCGACTTGATTTGTACGTGTCTGAACCTCCTGTATAATCATTTAAATCATGTTATTGACTTATTCCAGAATCATATTAATTTTTTATTATATCATATATGGTCCACTTATGACTTTATATTACCCGTTCATTTGTAAAATCATGTTAAAGAAGCGTTTTGGGTAAAATCGTTTCATTTATCGTAGGTGTTTTTAACTTGTAATTATTAATATGATTACTTGGATCATGATTACTTATATCCAGAATTTAAAACATGATTTATATATCATATATATTCAGAATATACATATATGTAATATATTGATAAAAGGAATGAAATACACCATTCATGGAGACGGTAGTCCGTACGTACGCATGAACGCTATTTTCGTTTCCTTATTGAATTGAATAGAATTAAGTAGATGACATACATATAAATATACATAAATACTGTATCATTATTATGTCATATATTTCATTAGTACTTATTATATATACTTTATAATCATTCATTAATGGTTAATCATTGAGAATGAATCTCATCGCGTCGTGGAGACGGTAGTCCGTACGTACGCACGAGCGATGATATCGTTATCATGGTTGTGGAATTGTGTTGAATTGTATGTATACTATTTCAGTATCAATATCACTTTATAATAATCATATATAGTTACTCATTACACCATTATACCCATCCAATTAAGGTGGTGACGGAAAATAGATTACACCACGGCGTGGAGACGGTATTCCGTACGTACGCACGCGCGGTGATTTCCTTTCTCCGTAGGATGGATAGAAGGTTAATTAGAGTTGTTTCATATTTATAATAACATATCAGTATGTAATTAATACTGATGTTATTACTTTATAATGAAACAACTAAATAAGAAGAAGTTGAAGAAGAAAGAAATTGAAAAGATCGGTAATGGATATTACCTCTTCTTTGGAACGCCTCTTTGAATCCTCCACATAGGGAACTAAGATTGGTCTTTGAAGAAGACCAGGACCTCTAGGATTATTCTAGGTAAGTGGAGAGGAGAAAATGGCAGGGGTTGGCCGAGCTTGAGTGCTCAAATTGGTGTGAGGAGGAGGGGGAGGAGGTGCCCTTTTATAAGGGAGGAGAGGGGCACCTTAGGAATATCTCAAAATATTATTTTATATTAAAGTCAAAATCGGTTTATAATGGTTCCAAAGGGTCTTATTTCGAAGCTAAAGTGGGTATGGGTCGAAATCCTATCATCTAATAGTATTTAGACAAGTTTAGGGTATTATGTTAACCTTATCAATTAGATTTAACTTTAAGTTAAATAATTTTACTTTTACTGTGTCTTTTTGTTTTCTTACACTATATGGTTAATACACTTACTATAACATGACAACCGAACCCCAAATTGTATATTATTAATACTTATATCCTTATCTAAGTCATTTGGCCGAACCTTAGATTTTTAGGAATAAAATAACAATTAATAATATAATATTTGATTTAGAAACTATTTTGTGTCAATTTTGACACTATTTGATATATGATTTTTGTGAAAGTCATAACAGAATTATATGTTCTAACCAAGTTGATTAAATCAACACTAATATATCATAGTAACCTATAAAATTAGTGTAATTCATAAAAAGTCTCAAATTACATTTATTTTGGTGTTTATAACATCAATTATGTCAATATTTCATTAATAAGATAATTACTGCATCATCATTGTGACATGAATAAATTACATTATATGATATCTAAAAATTACAAATAAAATACCATTATGTAGGAAACCTTTTTAGATTTCGATGAATATTTACAATCGAATTTATCTTATGTACAACCCTATATTAAAAATGTTTTAGTAAATATACTTTGATTTTAACTCTTTTAACTCTTCTTTGAATTAAATAATAATAAATGTCCTAATCTAATCCAAGTGGGCCTAAATGATAATATTTTACACTTAAGGTTGTTTTTGGTCGAGATACACTTGTCCAATAGAATTAGGACATGTGTTAGGGTAATATTAATATCATTCTTACCCTTAATTACCCTATTTACTTTTAACCGTGGTAAATAAAAGTAAAAAGTTATTATTCACCAAAAATTATTTTCATCTCATTGAACCACATTTTACTTACTGACATCAACCGTGTCTCTCGGATTTTTGAAATTCCATTCACAGAAGCGGTAAAATTAAGTTTTATGAAAAATTCAGTTTTTTAACTACCACTTAGTAGTTTCAATATTCATCAAAAATTGATGTTTTTCAGAATAATGCCAAAATTTCATCCTAAGCTATATTTCATATTCCGAATTCAAAAATGAAGTCTATTTTACCAAATTCATAACATATAAGTTTCATTAATTAATATTATAATTAAATCCCGCTGTTAAAACAAATAGCGTGTTTTTAAGAAACAATATCTATCAAAAGATTGACACTTGATTATGTCTGGTTTAAAAGTGAAATTACATTCAATGACCAACATTGTATTAAATTGTAAAAATATATTCTAAATATACTTTAAAACCACTAAAATTAATAATTTATCACTATTAATTATTTCGATTGAAAAAGTTGTTTTTAACTAAAATTTAGTAATTTTCACTATTCATCAAAATATAAAAGTTATCCGAAAATTACCAAAATTTCACCCTAAGCTAATTTCGATATTCCGAATCCAAAAATGAAGACCATTTTGAAAAATAAGATTTACAAAATTTCAAAAAGTGGTTATTACTCTTCATAACTGCTAGTTTTAATAATATTTTAATAGCATATCATTGTTTAGTGAAACTCGGTATTGCGTATTACACACGCTATCGAGGAAGGTCGCAATTGCGTGTAATGCAAGGCAAGTCAAGGATTCGTGTTGTGCAAGCTCATTTTGGTGTAGCATACAACACAAGACATTAGTGAAATTAAAAAGAATATTTTTCATAAAATCTTGGGCTGTTAAGATACCAAATTTTTTTAATCAAGTTATTATCGAATAGACATTATGAAATGGCAGTCGATAAAATTATAAGAAGTGGTATCAGTCAAAATATAAAAAAGTGAGTTTCAAATTTGGTTATTTCATTCAATAAGTATGCTAATGTAATTAAAAGGATAGTGTGTTAGAATTCTTATAAGTCTTCATATGTAACTATGTGCAGTTTGTTAAAGGCATGAATAGATAGGGATTAATGGATAGATAGGTGAATGGATGAGCATTTTACAAATATTTTTGAAGATACTATACCTAAATTCTTCTACTTATTAAAGTTAATAATAATAACTAAATTAATGAATATAAAATTTGAATAAATTATAAGAATTATGGCCACAACATATTCAATCTAATAGGTGAGGTTCTTATAATATTTATTATAATATTTGATACATAATTGATTTTTATGAGGATCTCATGAACTAATGTTTGATTATAGTGAAAAAAATGTGTATGTTTATTCATTACATAATATAACCAAATACAATGAATTTTTTCTAGTGTACAGTGTTGTGTTGTATTATTTAAAAAACATGTTATGGACTAGATGATGATAAATAGAAGTGAAACATGTAAATACTTATGTTCTTTTAGTTGTTCTTGGGTGCTAGTTTTCAGAAATGTATTATATCATTTATTTGAACTGAATGTTGTTTCATAAGAATTCTATTTAATGATAAAAAACCAATGATTTTCCCTCTACCCATCTTAGTGATCACAAATATCATGATTGGTCCATTCAGGGTAATCCATGGTCAGTGGTATCCTTATAGATGGAAAAACATGTGGGTGCTTCAGGGAATGTAAAAAAATCACTAGTGCTGCTCATGGGTCTAAAATAGGTGGGGTGATTCCTTTTATTTTCTATGTATGTAGTTAGGGTGATTGGGTATTAATACCAGTTTTAATAGGAATGAATATATGGGTTCATGACCTTGAATACATTTGGATCTAATTTTAGTATCTTATTCAGTATACATGTGGACTCTCATAATTGAAAAAACAAAGGGTGATGGATAATCTTGTGGATGAGGTTAACACACCTTCGACCATGTATGGGAGCATATGGTGCTAAAAAGATCTTATGAGGTAGGCGGCCATGGGATGAAACATTAAAATGTTCATGAACCATATTTTGATGTGTATTTTAATGGAGCTCCTAGTATGTTAGAATTCACATTCCATTAAGAATAGTCATTATGTACATGGTGAAACATGAATCACTTGAGTTTTATTCTTTTTATAGGATTGGGGGTACTGATTATGTGGACTTTGTGATTGGGGTGCTAGAGGTGGCATGAACTGGTTACCCATTTTCCACTAATTTATAAAATACAAAATGGTCATGAGGGGGAAAGGGATGATGTAAAAAAAATGTTATGCTAATTGTCATGATGGATTTTGGTTTTTATGGTACTATAAATACACCTCTTTTTTTGTGGAGACAACAGACTAAGATCATGTCTGGTGGCCTGACAAATCAAATTAGATTCTAGCCAGGTATTGTTGGAGTGATGTGAGTATGGATTAGGTATAGCAACACTCTATCTTGGTATGTAATATTCATTAATTGGTGTTTCATGTAGTCACAAAAGAATGATAAATTTTGTTCAATACAGTGGTGGTTCCTAGTGATATCTAGTGCATGGACCTTGGTGGCCAAGAACTTATCATGTTGTTGTCAGGACAATGACACTCCTAAGGTGGGGATTTTGATGTCGACTATGAGCATGTGATCCTCATATTTTATGGGTCACATGAGTGTGTGAACAATTATTGGATGTTGTTTATTTTTAATATACCAATGCATAAATGGAACTGAGTACTTTTGGATTTCAAAGTGAATTCCAGGTATGGGTTCAGATGCAGAAATTAATAATGTTTAAGCATGGGTGTTATGATTAGGTTGGTTTTAGTAGAATCCATGTAGATTTCAATCAAATTTGTGTCAGTAATCATGGTTTGGAATAGTGGTCGAAATGGAAAGTAAGTGGTTCCTCTAGAAAAAAACACTAGAAGTCAGGAAAAGGATTTGGTGACCATGCTCGTAATAATCATGGTGTTATTTGGGATGGAGGAATCATGATCCTATTTTGACAATGCATCATTTGTTTTAGTTGTGAAATTATTGATTGGGTATGCAAGAGGTGGTCCAACCACCATTATCTGGTACAATTTTTTTGTGTTGGGTTAGGAAAATCATCCTAAAAATTGTTTGGGATATAACAAGGGCATTCCTGGCATTGGGTAGGACCTATTGTGGAGAGTTCAACATTTTCATAGCATAGATTGTCAATAGAGACACTTCTATACAAACATGGTATCTAGAAAATAGAATGGGTTTTATTATTTAGGGGTAATTTTTATTTTCTCAGAAGGTTCGGGTGTTGGGATCCATTATAAAATTATTGTTAAAATTCTATAAATGTGTTTTTAGTCAATTCTTATAGCGAGCAGTGTTGTGGCTCAAAATAGGGCATCATGTAACAGGTCCTATGGTAGGGAGTACCTTATTTCAAATAATGAATTATAATATTAAATGGTTGTGTGTCGCGTTATATGGGAACAAGTATGTTTCGTATCAGTGTTTTAATTGTGGATGTGAGTGTTGAAATTGTTTTTGGTGGCATAAGTGCCTTACTTCTAAATTGGATCTTTCGATGTGTATTAAGAAATTAGAGGGGTGATGATGATGTTTGACTAGGAATTGATGAATGATAGATCATGTCATGTTCATTTTTAAGACCATGCAATCTTATCGGGATAATAAGTGTTATCTTGTGGAGGTTATAATATCGTATGTCTGTATGTGTTGAAAATTTCAATAAGAAGTATAATTTTGAATTTCTAGATGGTTCAAATGCTAATTTGGGATTCCAAATAGAATTATGAAAGTTATAATTCAAAAATTGTGTTTTTATATGTGGAATGGGATTCAAAATGGTAGATTAGGTGTTTGGGTAAGCCTAAAAGGCATCGGGTTATATTTCAAATGTTGAAGAATTTTGGAAAGGGAGCATAGATTGGGTGCAGTGTTTAGGTGGAACCATGTAGAACCTTGATTCTGAATAAATTTTTTGTTCATTTTGAGAATGGAATGGTTTTTTTCATGGTTGCTTCACTATTTATGTCAAACCATGAAACATTTAAAAGGAACCATTTCAACTGCGATGAGAGGTTGTAGGGGTTGTTTCACAGTCTTTGAGTGATTCGGAAAACCATTTAGTCTTACCATAAAATAAGTAATTATTTTAATATTGGAGGGCATATTATTGGTTCATTTTTTAGAAGATTATGTGGCCAAACCATTCAACCTGTTAAAAGGGTAAAATTGACCATTCTGAACCCACCTTAATTTTAATTGGGTTCAACCCCCTTTTTCCCCATTCCCCCTAGAAAAAGTCATCTCCCCTCCCTCTTACATTACCTTTATAAGACCTTTCAATTGGGTGTTATTGGTGGATTCCTTCTTCAATTTGAGAATCAATCCCACATCCTCCAAACATCCTTTTATCTTCTCTTGTCCTCCTTTAAATTTTTTGTTTCCAAGGATAGATATCTGGTTCTAATTACAGTATATCATGGTGGAAATAGTCGATTAGGATGGGAATATTTATCTTCCTAAGAATTGTTTGACCCAAGATTTCTTATTAATATGGTGAATCAATATTTCGATTGAGATACATCACTCCAGAAAATTTTCTTAGGTTTTAGTTTACATTTTAATTATTAAAAGATAAAATTGGGACCCTGGATTATGGTTTCATTTCATCTTGGAATTTGGGGTTTTTTTGGGTGTGTCCAACACCCCGTTTCTCAATGAACTGGAGATTCTAGTAAAACTGGTTATTTAACAAGATTTTAGTAGACTATGTGTTAAATTAATTAATTAATTATTAATTTTATAATTTATAATTGGATATTGTTGTGATATAGGGTCTTGAGGAATTGTGATAAGACCTATTTATAATGAATGGTCTTGGATGGGCCTTGGAAGATGTTATTGGCCCATGGTGAAAAAATAGAATGTTCCAAATAACATTAGGTGGTATCATGTACATTACCTATGGAATTTATGTTTCCATTATGTTTCATGAGGATGTGTGGGAATACCATTGGGGGTGGTGTCTCATGATAATTTATTTAAATAAAATATATTAATTAAATTAAATTGGTTAGTTAAAATTGTTGAGTGTCATGGGTCACAAAAAACCCAAGTGTGCTAACTTGTCACATTATTCATTGATGGATGAGGTCAGACCATGAGGCATTGGGTGGCCACCATGAATCTTTTGAGATGAAGTAGGACCAACCAAGACTTACTAACCCAATTATAGGAACATATGTTTACCCCTTGTGAAAGGGATGTTGTGAGTTGAGATAGTCAGGCATAGTGGGCTAACCTGAACCATGAGACACTGAATAAAATCCATACCTCTTAAAAGGTGGTTGAACATGTTTTTTATTTTTGTCCCCTACATAGACCACGTGAAGACTGGGGTCGGGTTGGGTGAGAAGTCTAACCTAGAGTGACCTTGATGATTAATATTTTTCATTGTACATAACATGGAGTGATACATTTGTGGAAAAAACAACATAGATGATAAGTAAACATGACCATAATGATGATGACAATGGAAATATTAATCTCCATTCATCAGGTTTTGACCCGAGATTGTGACCGAGACTGCGGAACCAATTAATGGTTGTTTTTTGTGATATGGCCAAAGGGATCACATGGCTTCTCTAAAGATAGTCTGAACCTGAGTGGGTGCATGTGAGATTGTAGAAGGTTTCACCATGGATCTTTTTCAAAACTTCTCCATTGTGGGGATACGGATAGTGATGTTGGGCATGGAGTTTAGCCATCATTTTTTATTTTTTTTCTTTCATCACTTCGTATAAAGATATATAGTTTTGAAGATATTATTGGAGTCCATATGGATGGGATCCCATGTTTTAGAGAAAGTTATAGTTGGTGCTACCACCTATGAAGAGTTTATTACATGGTATGAGATTCCATAGGGTTGGATCTCTGAGTTCGAGCCCCCCTGGATTTGGGGATTTATTATCATCGGGTATTCCTTGGATTTAGAATGTATAAGATAATGATACCATGGGCTACATCCATAGAGTTGAGAGGATATGATAGGGGATTCCATGAATTTGGATCCCATATTTTATTTTTTCTATGGGCCTCATCCCCAGATTCAAGAGTACATTATAGGGGTTTCCTTGGGTTAGGAATCCAAATAATAGGACTATCATGTGTTGGATCCTCAGAGTTGTGTGGATCATTTGGGGTTACCATGGATTTAGATCCCAAAATTTACTTTGAAGGTGTTCTATTTAAGATATTCTTAGATACAACATGCCATTGGACAAAGTAGGTATGGTTGATCATGGTCATAGTCTTAAGGATCATCAATATTTTATAATTTTTTAATTCTTTTATTCCTTTCAGTTGATCAAGTATCATGAACATAATAGTCCTTATACATGTTAGTATGGGAACAAATTGGTGGTGGCCTACTATGTTATATACTCACTCCTTTCTTAGGCCACCACTATACTTGGGTAACTGATAATACATTCACCTTGATACAGGAGTAGGTAGGGATATGGACTGGATTTGATTGAATGGATGACAAGGAAATGTAAATGGATCTTGAGATGATTTATGGCTTGGGGATCTTATGGATCTAGTGATTTTATTTTAATTTTTTTATTTATGTATGTGTAAACATTGTAGTTGGTGTTCTGTTGTGTATATAACATGGCTATCCAAGTCCTTACTAAATTTCATTTTTTAAGTTCTATTATTTATTTCTTATTTAAAAATTTCTATTTTTTTGGCTTTTGATGTCTGGTTATTTACACTATGATTACACCCTCTGATATGGGTGTATAGTCCCCTCTCAATACAACCATATACCCCTACAAAAATTATGAATCCTTTGGGGTGTGACGATGACTTCTTATGGATGCATGATGAACTAGTTCAAATTCTATTCATAGACTAAGTCAGTGATGGAAATTAAACTATAACCATATTAAATATACAGATAGCCTCATAAAAAGGCATTCATTGTTCAATCCCAAGACATGTATACAAAAGAATTCATTGATGAACCACTCATCCATATGATAATGCACATAGAAAAAATAATTTAATGAACATGGACCTTAATTTGATCATTTTGATTTTATTATTAAAAAATTAATTTTATATAAACATATTTTATTCAATCCATAATTTATAATTTTTAATCTCTTTAAAAATTATTATATAATTTCTATCTAAACTCTTTGACTCAAAAAAATTATACCAACTCAGGTAAATCAAAGCATCATTAATAGTAATAATTAAAATTATGAGTATTTATTTATTAATCCAATCACAAATTTTAACAAATAATTATAAATATATTAAAATTTACTAATTTATAAATACATTATAAAATATATAAATATCATAAAATATATTTTATATAATTTTTTATTAATTTATCAATTATTTAATACAATTTATAATTTAAAATATAGAAACATCATATTTTTCATCTATATCATTGATTATGACTCATCTATATCATATTCCGCAATTTAATTTAAGACCATTTCTTGGTTTATGAATGATAAAACATAGTATGTGATATCATATTTAGTTGATAGATATCATAGTTTACAATAGGATATTTATTTCTAGGTTGATACAAAAATAAGATTAATATTTAATTAAATAACTTATCGAAAATTTGAAAAACCAACACATGAACCTCAAAGAGAGATAGAAGTATCACGAAAGAACACTATATGTCTACCATATTTAGTCTCTCTAAAAATTTTCCATGATATGTTACTTACTTGGGTGTTTAGTTCATCCATTAAGAGATCCTCAAACTGAAACACAAGCTTCTCCCAAGCCTGGATGTACTCCTCAAGGTTGATCTCCCCATTGTTGTAACCACCAACTAGAATCAGGTCATGTATGTCAATCCCGGAATACTGCTCCTCATTGAGTGTCATCCTTAGTGGTCTCCCTATCATCTTGTCAGCTTCTTCTTTCGTAGGGATTAATGAACAAACCTATTAAAGATATGATTATTCTATTCACATAATCAATTATAGTGCATGATCAAGCATCGTACCTGGATTTTTATTCTTACAAGAAGCGAATGGGGTAGGATGGTCATCGATGTACTTCTTCTTCTCATTTAGTTTATTTTCCGAACCGGTCTCCATTGGAGGAAGAAAAGAAGAGTAGTCCTTTGTCTCCTTTAGGATGCCTTTTTGGCTTATATTTCTCCTCATACTAGTATTCTGTGATCCCTTATAAACCTCTGTTTCACTTGAATGATAGACATCACATGATTCATTCTTGTGAACATTCTGCTCTCCCATAGATGATCTAATTGGTTCTACCTCTGACTCCAAAACCAGATCCTACATAGGCAGATGTTCCAAGAGATTTCCCAATTTAAATGTTTCCACCTACCTTCTAGGACATGACCTAAGGAATGAATTATTGCCTCCCCTATGGAACACCACCTCAACATATGAATCACCATAGGGGGGTTTCAGACCACCAGCAACCACCATTTGGGACTCCAATTTGCGCCCACCACCACCCTGAGTACCCTCCAACAAGGGGACCTCCTATGCACCCTATGCATCCTCATGTGAAACAATAGATCCTCCATTATTATCACATAACACGAAAATATATACCTGATTCAAAACCTCGATTTCATGGTTTGGAATATCATAAATATCCTTCACCTTTGTCTTGGGTGGTAATGCATGCGCTTTCTTCATAACACCACCCATGCTCATAGACCCAGTCTCCTTGCCAGCAGTAGAACCACTGCAGCCTAAGACAACCTCTATGGTTGAAGCTCATGCATCACGTATTAGCCCATTGGGATTATCCTTCACATGAAGGTTTGAGTGATCCACTTCAATGGAATCCTCTATCCTCACCTCCTACGAAGTATTTCATTGAGACCCACTAGGGAATACCGAAGCCAAATGACCTAACCGATTGCAAGACTCCGAAAAATATGTCCATGATTCAAAATTAACAGCCTTACTCCATTATAATTCTGGACCATCATGTATCCACACTCAATACACTGGTGTCTTCGAAATGTCCACCTGTACACAAACAAGGGGACACATATGATGATATATGACTTCCGTTCTTCTGTTTGAGCACATGTAGTGACCATCCATGTTCTTGATAATGTGATAAATATAAGGATTCTTCAAGAGAAGTTAGAGAGTAGCAAAACATACCTAGATCGCAGTAGTCAGGTTTTCTCAATTTATATGGAATTCAATGTTCCACCATAGAATATTGAAGAAAGTGTTGTGACATCAACAAGGAGCACTAGACCATGTGGTAAAGGGATCTTCCAATGATCCAAACTGACCATTAATATTCCTTAGATCAAGAATTCCAACAATAACATGATCCTGTAAACCCCAAGAATCGAAGAAAAAGTAGTCAAATGCATCAATGAATGGACTTTGGTGATGGAATCGAGAAACTTGAGTCAGGTTTAAGAGATCCGAAGAATTATTGAACTCCAATGTCGATAAGGGGAGCTGATAGGAACAATAATACCAATCTAGGCCATTTAGACAAATTATGATTTTTAGAAATGGTGGAAGGTATTGTGTGATAGAGAAATTGAGGAAGTAGTTAATATGCTCTATTGAGGGAGAATAAGGATGAGAAACAAGGATCAATACTATTATAGGGTTTGACTAACCATGTTATACATTATAAAATACTATAAAATAAATAATGTACATTGTATCATATGATATTATTTCATATATTGTATGGTGTGGTCTAGCCACAACTTATGATATCCTATGTTTTAACACATTCCACATCATATAGTCTATATCATATTTGATTATATTCAATATGATATCCATTTTTTTCATTTTAAACATGATTTCATGATTTAAAAAAAGTATGGACTGACTACGATACAACTATTGGTATTTTTAGGTTGAAATAAAACTTATTTATATACCAGTAGACATAAAAAACCATAAAACAAGACCATATATGATTTGAAATCAAATCCTTATGTAATATATATTTAGTAATTTGTATTACATGTGGATAATAATCATGTGTATAAAAAACCCTTGATTATTAAAACATAAAAGTAGCCTAAGGACTCATTCCTCTTAAGGTATCCATAGGATGAGGAATCACCAAATGTATGGGTAAGATCCTCATTTTTACCATGAAATGGTCATTCCTCATGTGTGAATGAGGAAATAGAACTGATCTTTAGCTAGATAGAGTCAATATAAGAACTATACACCATACCTTTAGTTTTTGGCTCTTTATAGAGGCCTCAGAGATTCTCTATGAGCCTTGATGAATTTAATGATTTTTTTCAATGTGTGGGAAATGATACATGAAACTTGTTTTACACATTAAATCCCCATTTATTCTGTCTAACATTTCAAATATTTCATGTTATTAATTAATGATATCTTTCCTGGAAGAAGACCCAAATTTAAACACTTGACATTAAAATACCTTTATCATCAATCATGTAATAAAGTTGATATATCATAACACTTTTTATATGTCAATATCATACTATTATATATGGTTAATATAGTTTGATGATGTATTGAAATTGTACTATAAAATATCACCTACCATGGAATATGATATAACTTGGTTTTATGTATTTTCCATTGTATATCATCCCAAGATCATACATGATGATATATGCCATCATATAACCTATATACATTATGTTTTAGGTTATGTCACCATATACATAGCATTCCAGTTGAGACAATAAATGGATATTAAATTATAATATTATTGGGAATTTACCAAGAAGATTAGTGTGATGATCACATTGAAATGAGTGATAATCCTTTTGAAAAGTTTTACTGTTTTTAGTATCTTGATGTAAGGTAATTATTTTATAATTTCTTTTCCAAATTTTGTTTCATGATGATGCAATGAAGGATTTGATTAAGCTCATCACTAAGGAATGTATTATTGAATTAATGGAAGTGACTGGTCAATGAAATTATTTACTCGAGTGAGTGTACCCAAATTTTTTCACTCTTTATTTAGCATTATATACCTATCATGGCTTTTTATACATTAATAGGAACATTGTATTTAGATTTCTCTTTATGGGCCCTAAATAAAATAATAAACCTTTTATATAATTAATAATGTAGGTAGGGTAAATTTATCAGATATGAGAACTCCTTGATAGCTACATCTATATAAGAGTATCGATGATCAAAATGAATATATTTTTAATTTTTTATGTAATGATAATTTAAATAATCCTATAATATATATTTTTTATAAAGTGTTAGAATATTAGAAACTGAGGAGGAATGATTTCTTCTCTAATTTAATAGTGACGATAGTGAGTGGAATGGCGTAGTTGGTTTTTTTACTTTAGTTTAATGTTAGCCATGTTTATGTGATAATATTGACTAGTGGGTGGATGAATCTATGAAACTAGAAGAGAAAAAATGAATACTATCTTACATTATATATTTTTAATGTGTTAGTGGACCATATTCATTATTAGATGATCATAGTGATTACCAAATTGATTAAAATAATGGTTTTATGAAGTTGATTTGTGTATTTTTGTGACAATTCATTCATATGAATTAAAATTGGGTATCCATTATTACAAAAAAGTGTTGCAATCCGTGTCATAATCAATAATGTTTATAAATTAAAGATCTAGTAGTAAAATAGAGGAAGTGACTATCTTGTAATATTTTAATATTCATATCTATTTAGAATTGAGTTATTTATTTCATTCCTAGAATAAATTTTGGTAATAAAAACATATATTTAAAATATTATAATCCATTTTTCATTGGTTCAATTACAAATGTATTTTTTTCAAGGGTGGTGCCTCTGTCAATGACCAAGGAACAATTTTTTGAATTAAAAAGATGTGGATTACATGAGTCTGAAAGGCGGAATTTTATTACAATCATTATAAAATAAAGGATGAAAGTCATCAGGTAGATCATCCCGCCAAGTAATGCACCGATTTACCCCTTTGTTGGTGATACCATCAGAAACCATGTTGGATTCCCGAAAAGCATGAGTGACAATGCCGTTGATATCCAGAAGTGATGCAAGACATTTGATCCAGCGAGATGTAAGCAGCCAGGCAAGATGAATCATGCCATTCCAGATAGCATGGACAATAGTGGTTGAGTTACTCTCGATCAAAATAGTGTTCCATCACTTTTGATTGACAAAGTCAAGAGCATGGATCAATCCCATAATTTTTTCTTCTAGAGACGATGTTGTTCCACAACTACCCTAAAAGAAACCATGACATTGACTAAAGAAATCTCTGAAAATGGCACCACATCCAGTAGGACCAGGATTGCCTTTAGAGGTGCCATCAACGTTCACTATGATCCAACCTAGGATTAGGGACTACCAAAACACCTCAAAAGACTACCTTGGATGTATGTACAGGCCATCAATCTGAAGCCGACGAAGAATCATGAAATCTCCAACGGTATTGTCACAAAAAGCTTTCTGAAGAGGTGTCGCATCTCTAATCACAATTATTATCCAGATCCAACCTGCATTAATATTGAATGAGTGATTTTTGTGAATAATAGAATTTATATCACACCAGATTAAATGAAGCAACTCAGAAACATCAGTTAAGAAGAGGTTTTTGAATTGTTGCGAGGTTTCAAGCCCCACACAACACTTTAATTGATTTCTAATAGTATCAAGAAGGAGCCATCTGCAATCAAACATGTTAGTAATAAAATTCAAAAGAGCATAAGAAGTTGCACAAGACAGAAATAAGTGGTTAGTATCTTATCTATGCTGATGACAGAATTGACACTTGGAGCAAAGCTGGATCCCAAAAGCCTGTAGACAGGCCTATGTGGGGACACGATTGTGGGAAATAAACAAAACAAGAGTAAATATAGAAGGCATAATCGAAGGTTTGTCAGAATATTTCAACCAACTAAAATTAATCTCAGTGTTGGAAAATTTATGATTGTAGAAATATTTGGAATCAAGGAGACCATTATGAGCATGTTCTCAGATGATACAATCATCAGAGATAGAAAATGATTAATTTTTTATAATCAGGTTGATGTTCTTAGGGGAGTTATAGTTACTTGAATGAATGATATCCTTAATAGTTCAATTAGAATTTTCATGCATAGATTCATGAGGCATAAAATAAATTAGTGTTGTACCCATCTAATTGTCCAACCAAAAATTCATGGGGGGGTTCAGTGCTGACCATCCATCTAGAGTTAGTCATGATGTTGGCATAAGACTTCCGGATGGATGGCCAGAGAGAGAAGTGAATGTAGATCGAGTTTCCCTTTTTTTACTTTTTGAGGAATCGATTTTTATGAATGGAAATAGAATAAGAGTTGTTTTGGATCAACTTCCTAGTGAGTCTATCCTGAAGGGAATCATTGAAAAACATAATATTTTTAATAGCAAGAGCACCCCTGTCTAAAGGTTTGCAGCAAGTAGTCCAGGGGATGGTAACGAGCTTCCTTTCTAGGATAATACCAGTCCAAACAAAATTTATTATGTAAACATTAAATTTTATAGTAAGACCGGTGGGATATTCGTAAATAATCAAGGAGTATACCATCTTACAGATAATGGTGGATTTCACAAGACAGATTCTTCCATCCATATAGAGGGATTTACCCTTCCAGGAAGACAGTTGATTGATGACCTGATCCACCACATTGGAAAAGTAACTAGATTTAGTCCCTCCCAATAAAATGGGCACCCCAAGGTCGGTAAAGGGGAAAGATCCTTCATTGATACCTAAGTTATTGATGGTATTATTTTTTCTAGAGGGAGAGAAATTTTTTCCAAAGAAAACAAAAGATATGTTCCAGATAATGGTTTTTCCAGAGATTTTCTCGTAATGGGAAAAAGCAGCATTTAAATTTTGAATGATCCTTTGATCTCCTTGTAAGAAAAAAATGATGTCATCAGTATAGAAGAGGTGAGTGGGGACATTTAAATTTCTGGCAGCCTGAATGGGTTTAAGTTTATTTTGGTCAACGAGGTGAGTGACTAATCTGCTTAATTAATCCTCTGTGATAGCAAACATGATGGTAGATAGGGTATGTCCTTGTTGTACACCCTTGGTGCATTTAAAATAACCCGTAGGGGACCCTTTGATAAGGATGGAGATAGAGGCAGATTCAAATAAGGTGTTGATTCTACTAATGAATTTTTCATTAAAACCGAAGGACTAAAGGACTTTGTAGATAAAAATCAAGCTAATGGTGTCAAAATATTTTCTGATATCGAGTTCGATCGCAATATTTACCCCTCTATTGGCTTTGTATAGAGTGTTGGTTCACTCCTAGGCAAGGTAGATGTACTCTTGAATATGCATACCTTTAATGAAACCAAACTGATTCCAAGAGACAATTTTATTACATAAAGTAGCAAGTCTAATATCATGATGCTTAGTGATGATTTTGTAAATAGTGTTGATTAGAGCTATATGATGAAGGATATGAATATCTGATGCATTGTCAATATTAGGGATTAAAGTGAGGAATTGAGCGTTTATACAATGAGAGATAACACCATTAGTAAAAAAAGATTTGACAATATTGCAGACATCATAGTGATGAACTCTCAATGGAACTGGAAAAAACTATTGTTAAAGCCATTAATGTGTGATCTATAATAGAGGATTAAATTTTTAAGTGGTACTTTTGAAGTATTCTGAGAATATATTGACTCATTTTTATCAATTTTTTTAAATTTCAAATAGTGGTTTGTTTACTCATATAAAATATTGATTCATTTAGTATTATTTTTTTTGGATGAACTAGAGACCTTTCATATAACCTAGAATGTGACATTGCAATGATTTATGTTTATTTTCTATATATAGATGTGATATTTTGATAAGAATTAAAAATAAGCATTAAACATTATTATATATTACTTCCCAAAACATATTTATAGTTTTTCTTCATTTGGGGGAATTTGATGAAATTTACTAGTGATGATAGTGAAACTAAATTGGTTCATTATATCATCTAGTTGTGTGTAGGTATTAAAATAAATTTTACTTATGTTATGAATGTGTTATTTAGTATATTTTTTATAGAAACATGTTGTTTTACTTCCATTGTATACTGAGAAGTTTTTTATAATTTTAAGGGAATACTTATTAATATTCATTCCAATTAGATGTAATATACATAAGTTTCAAAGAGGTAAATTTTCTTTTCAATTCAGATAGACACTCATAAATTTATTCTTTGGTATGAAGCCTCAATAATTGAGACTTTAGGGTGGTTAGTGTTTTTTTGGACTTGAAGGTAGTAATGTATTAGATCTTAGCGATAGAATCAATTCGTGATGGGAATTAAATTCACATCATTAATGAAATGCATTTTTTTACTTTTTTTAGACAGAAGAAATGAATTTTTATCATAGGATATGAATTCAATGCACACCATGAATCTTTTTCACAATGTGAAATGGGTTTTCCTGGAAGGAAAAGGAAACCCAAGGAATTCACTGGGAGAATTCCATTCATTTCATTAATATATTATGACTCATTCTTTTTGGGAAATAAACTCATTTTTTCCCATTCCCCTCTTTTCTCCCCGATTAAACGTATGAAGAGCTCCTTATACTCTTAAACCTACGCTTTAATCCTTACCTTTTGTCTGAGCTCATATTCCTTCATCGTTGGTTACATTGAATGTGTATTGTAAAGCGATTCATTCCTCTTCCTTCATATCACTAATTATATCACCATCATTGATATTATTTTGTTGTGAACTAATATATTCTATTTTCATGAAATTTATCTTTTTTATAATTTCTTCCAATATTGATCAATTTAAATGAAGATAAATAATATGTAGAATATTAAAAACCTAGGTTAGCTGGTCTATTTATTTTCGTTATAGTATTGATGTTTTTTATGGTTTTCCATTGTTCCACTTGCCAAAACCTTTCAAGGGAACATTGTAAATGTAAAATTAGATAAAATAAATGATTTTTCCAGGCTTTGTGTAATTCTAGAAACCATAAAATCAATGTCAGATAATGACCACCATGATGTGAGCCACCCATAAGGATGATAATTTTTTAAAGGAATATTAGCCACTTGATTCGTAATTATTTTGAACAACTCTTTGGGTGTATATAATTTACACTTGTTATTGTGGAATATATTGAATTGAACCAAAGGGAAATGGTTGGCCATTTATATATATCCTTACTTAAATTGTTTAAGTTGAATAAACCATCATAAATGAGTCATCCAATGCGACTAAATTTCACTTTTTTTAATTGTATAAGATTAATTATTCACAAGAACAATCCTCAAAACCAATTCATGGTCAAAACAAGGGCCCCAATGAATGATGACTTGGTTGGGCTCATCAAGATTAAAAACTATAAATATTTAAATGATTTATATCACACTAGTAGTGATACATGGGGTCATTATATAACACCACAGATGGGATCATTGGGCAGATGTATTTATTCTTCCCATGAATGAAACATGGTTCCCTAGTGGATTTCTATAGATGGGATTGGTAGGATTTATTAATATTGCATTCCAAAAGATATACCAGGATCCTAATGTGGTACACCATGGATGTAATCAAAGAGATATGGTTTGTACCATGTCATGGGTGATACATTGGTCCATATTTAGATTCCATTGATCAAATCCCATGGTGATGGGTTTATTAATGTGAATGGAGAGATACCTGGGTTCTTTATATGTAACAACTTGGTTGGGTTCAAGATACTAATTACTCTAAAAATATGGTTTCATTCACAAATTCAATTATCTTTCTTGGGATTGGACTATGATTTTTTTGGTCATTTATAAAGTCTTAGTTATAAATCCATGATAATATTCCATGAGGTTTGGGAAACACCTCATAAGTAATGGTGGATTTCCTTCCGTACTGACTATTGTTTCATATCGATTTATATGATCATATATTTCTAAATGTATATGGGGAATAAAAAAATATGACATTATATATATATATATGAATTTACATATAAGGTGACATTTTTTCTAAAAAAATATAGCTTAGGATGAAGCTCGTAGTGTCAGTATGGTGTACCATGAGGATCCTAGTAAGATATTTTTTGTTTAATTTCTTTAATTTTTTATTAACTACACATCTATTATCATAAATGCACTGGCTTGATAGTATAATATTTAATTAGTGGTGACCTACTAAGTATATATCACATTTTTTCGGGCCATCAGTTGGTACCTAAACAGACCTTGTAGTTGTAGGTTAGGAAAAAGGGAATAATCCCACTTTGGATATTGGACATACTATCCAATGATGGAGTATGGGAGGAGTGGAAAGAGCCAATTCTCAAGATTGTAGTGAAGGAAGGTTGTGGATTTTTTTTTATTTTGGAATAGTATGTTGTATATGTATGTAGCTTTATATCCCATATGTATTTCCTTTTGATTTTATAATGAAATGTTCATAATTTTTTTGATATTGATTCATCTTCCTCCTATTATTTAGGTTTGAATGGTTTATTATTATTCAATTGCTAATTGTTTATCACCTTTTATGTTTCTTTCTATAATTAGATACCATTGATCTACACTCTGATCATGGGGTAATAGACTTCAAACTAACCTATCATAGAACCCACATTAAATTTGATACTTCTAGATTATGGGGTGGTGCGCTTGAGGTTAGGTGGATAATCGTGTATGGTTACTTATGAGTGAACCTGGTCTGAGACGAAACAAAGTGGTATCATAAAATAATTTTCCTTTTTTCTTACTATGTTGGAATTAGAATGGATATTAGGAATGTGTCAAAATTTGGTAAATGGTTTTTCCTTTGGATTAAATAACCCTAGTATATGGGAAATCCAATTTACCTGGGTTGGAAAATTTTTCTTATTGATTAGGCTTGTAATAGTGGTAATTATTTCACCAATGGTTGATGAACATATTTTTTGTTACTTTTTTAATATTATAGTCTTAGAATTATTATTCCATTACATAGTATGGACATGAGGTATTATCTCATGCATCATATACACACTTGAGAATTAACATGTCATTAATTATTTCATGCCATAGAGGTTTATTTAATTTCTTGAATTTCTTGGTTTTTTGGTTTTATATTACTGGATCCATGACTATTATATATTTGAAATGTGATAAGACTTCATAAAATGATAATTTAATTGAATTGACTAATGTTTTTTGGATCAATAAAAATAGTTTTTTCCCATATATATTAATAATGAAACCGTTATATAACAATTATAACATGTTTGAGTCACAGACCACTGGTTCCATGGGCTGAAACATTAGTTTATTTGATTACATGAATGCTAACTATAATTTAAGAATCCTGAACTATTATACATTGGGAAACTTGACCCACATTACTAGACCATGATATATAAATATATAATATTATGAACTTAAATTTGAAGGTATTTTCCTCTATACCTTAATATTTTCAATCTATATACTTAAACCCTTGTGGGGATATATGATACCTTAATCCTAGTCAGACCTTAGTAGTGGGTAGTAGGAAGTCTCTTGGGACTTTTTTAACCATTGATAACACCTAGACCAAGATCCCAGAGTAAGAGGAGAGTAGTCACTTGTTTATAAGAAGGATTTTTTTATTTTCCATTTATATAATATTTGGAACTATCTATTGTTAATTATTATCTATGGCATGACTTTGGAAATTATATAATAATGTTTCTGTGACGTCCTCGGGTGGTACATAGTAAAGGTAGAGAAGAATAGGCTCCAGAGGTGGTGGTACCTGCTCCACTAGTATTTCCAATAGTGATTCCACATGAGAAATCCCATGTTATTCCTAAAATGTTAATTGATGATCATTTACAAGAGAACATCCTACACTCATTTTAGTCTCTATAGAGAGTTATGTAACCGACCCCTTCTATGACAGAGTTGACGTGATAATTACAAAAATGGTATCCACTGGCATTCATGTATGATGATGTCTCTTGGCCTACTGAGTCATGGTTAAAGGATAATTTTTTGATATATGAGCATTTGGAGATACATCAAGAGCAGAGGGGAAAGATTTTGACTTATATATTTCATGATTACTCCTAGCATTGGTGTCATTTGATTACCTTGGCAGACTGTCATCAGGATATGGTCTGGGCAGACTTCCAGTAACCCTTCTATGATTACATACTCCTTAAAACTCTCATAGAATACCTTGCTAAAGAGTTTATTCATCCAGAACATGGTGATATGTATATGATTGTATATTTATAACATTTTC
The DNA here is from genome assembly GCA_963277665.1 of Viscum album. NCBI lineage: Eukaryota > Viridiplantae > Streptophyta > Magnoliopsida > Santalales > Viscaceae > Viscum > Viscum album. The sequence goes on from OY728120.1 coordinate 585,943,960, forward strand.
CAAAATTCAACACTTCACACCGACCATTGTTATTAACATTTTGATGAAAATGAGATAGATTGGGGATGAAATTGCGTACTCCATCAGACTATAAGATAGTTTATTTTTATTTTCCTCTATTTATAAGATAGCGAATCAAGCCATCAACACAGAGTGGGAACTCTGGGGGGATGGACTTTTAGAATCATAAATGTTAGGCAGCTTTTCTAGCTAGAGTTTACATCACATTGTGTCTACTCATGGGGGAAGTTCCAGTCAGATGGAATGCACTAATAGTTATGTGGTGTCCCACCAGTGTGCTATTGTGGGGAATAAGAATATATAGTGTATGAAAAGCCTAATTGAGTTCAGATCTTGTGGTAGGGTGGTAAACCATCATCAATTTTTCTGACGTTTTTTTCTTTTTCCAAGTGATAAAAGATGTATACAAAATCCATATTGGGGTGTATGACCAGTTGTGCCACATCAGGCGATGAGATAGAAAAATATTGTCTGATTAGGAAAATGAGTCATTCATGGATGAGGTAAGTATAATAATGATATACTATTGTAACAGAGTGTACCTTACCAGGTTAGTTAGGTAGCATATTAGGGCTACAGATCTGTCCAAATGTATGTAGGGTTACATGATCCCAATGCTAAGAGTCTAGGGCCTTCTACAATTTGAGGTACAATTCTAGTAGTTATTACTTTTGTTTCATCTTTATTAGATATTTTAGCATCATATTATTTCATATTTTTCACAATTATGGAAGTTATGGGATGAGAAATAGAGTATTTTCGGGGCGTGTGGACTCTCAACATACCATTGGGGATCTAAACAGACATTGTATACCGATGCAAGGGATGCCCCATGAGACATGTTGTCATCTTTTTATATGGAACCTATTTTTCCTCAATATGGAGGGATTCTATATTATACATGGAATAGGATGTCTAGTGCCTTATCGTGATCATGTTTATTTCTATCACTCGATGGTTTCTTTCACATAACTCATGGGCGTACTTATATTCATAAGGGTGAATGGGATGTCTAGTCGAGTTGAGCTAGACCTAAGCATCATGGTTTTTGTAGAGTGATATACCATATGGATAATCACTTTATTAGGTAATTAGGTATGAAACATGTGGAGTTATGTCCTGTAGTGGAATGTTTCATGGAATGTTTCCATAATGCGTTCTCTAGAATACCTCTTGTGAGAGAGGTGGAGTTCACTTTTGATCTAGTTCAAGGAGATAAAACAGTATCCATTCCTCCCTATAGGATAGAACCTATTGAGATTCAGGAACACAATAAGTATTTGAAAGATATAAAATCTAATGGTTTTATGTTACCGATTACTTCCCCATGGGGTTTACCTATGCTTTTCACCTTGACGATGGATAGTACCCTCGATGTTGTGTGGATTAGCATCTGTTGAAAAGAATATAGATAATAACTAGTATCCACTATGGAATATAGATGAGATCCTTAAATTTCCTTGATTAGATATCATTTTCACCATTGTTGATTTTAGGCTGGGATACCATCAGGTGCATAATATAACATTAGACTTAACATGTATGGAATTTCATAGTAGATATGTCTTGTAGGAGTATTTTTTTATTTCATTTTTTCTTACTAATGCATCTAAAGATTTTATGGCCCATATGAATCAATTATTCTACCCATATATGTATTTGTTTGTGGATGTCTTTATTGAAAATATCTTGTTGTATTCTTGTACTCAAAATGACCATTCGTAGCATCTTAATATCTGGGCGAATTCCCTTAGAGAGAATTGTATGTATGATAAAATCACCATATTCCACTTTTGTATCGATAAGAATAACTTCTTGGGTCACATCATCTAATTAAGAGGAGAGTCTTTCAACACTGATTAGGTGAGAAATATAGTTTCCTATGATCATCCCATGAATGTATTTAATATACACCACTTCACGGGGAAGGGTGGATATTAAAATAATTTCATTCAATATTTTCCTCACAAATAAGAACCTCTAGAGAGATTGATTAGAAAGGTTGTTAAGATTATATGAGAATATTGATTTGAGATGTCCTTTTAGGATTTCAATGGGATACTGACTTCAATGCGCATCCTAATTTTTCTAGAGTTAGGAAGGATCTATATAGATTAATATGATGTGTATGAAATAAATCATGGAGAACTGATGGTTTATGGAGGTAGATTTTTGGTGTATGGGTCACTGCAACTGACACCTCATTAGAGGAATTACCCCATGAATAACCTTTAGTTAGTAGTTTTGGATCAGTCATTATGTTTTTAGAGTAATTATATATTAGGGGAGTGGTTTTCCATTTATATAGACCAAAAAATTATAAAATATGTTTACACATAGTTTGACATGAATCTTAGGTAGTGAAAATGGGATGGGTACCTTCAATCATCCAACATTGAGCATGATTATTCACCGATAAATATGAATGAAGTATTTGATGCCTTAATCATGAATACATAGACTCAAGGCCTACAAGAGGAGAGTATTAATTTGAAATTAATGGTCATGTTTTTTTATATGAACCTTGAGGATTGGGAATATAATGAGTAACATGTTTTATCATCATTAGTAGTGATATCCACCCTTATGGAATTGGTATGGATAAAGGATGATTCAGATCCTGAGTGCTTAGTCCCGAGGGAAGGTGTCTCTTTTAGAGGACCAACCTCCTAGTTTTTTTATTGATGAGGATGAGATTATGCACATCCATGGACATATCTCGGTTCCTTCCGACATATGGGAAGTGTTTAAATGGGAATATCATGCCTTAATTTGGGTAGTAAACCATGGGAAAACAAAGACATACCAATAAATACATTTTTAGTATCGGTGGATAGGTATGAAGAGTTAGATTTTAGTTTTTAACGCACAGGGTTCCACTAGTTAGCTGATGATGGATGAGTACTAGCACCCTGAGGGACTTCTATAACCTCTATTCATCCTTAATTAGAAATGGGATGATGTCTCCATGAATTTCCTAATATGATTTCCAATATACCCTCAAGAAAGTTACATGGTATGATCCTTCATTGATAAGCTATCCAAGGGAACACAATTTCATCCGATCAAGGAGACATTTTTACTAGATGTGCATTAGAGGATTTACATTTAGGAGAATGTAGTCATGAATTGTGTTCCCAATCTGATCATATCAGATAGAGAAACTTTATTTACATCATTGTTATGGTAGGTGTTGAAACAAATAACTCATTTCAAAAAGAATTAGGAATAAAACATACTACCCTCAAACCAAAAAAAGCATGAGTGTATGATACGATTTTTAGAGAACATTCATTAGGAATGCATAAAAGATATTAGAGGTTCATAGGAAAACAACCCACCTATCATTGATGTTTCCTAAAATTATATGTTTTAGGAAACCATTCAGATGGTTCCCTATGAGGCCCTATATAGTAGTTCATGTCGTTATTCCCTAGGTTGGATAGAGGTATTGGTGGAAGCACTACTAGGACTTCATACCATACTAGGGACATCATATTATTTATATATTATTCAGAATTGTATGGTTACTTTTTAGTGTTAGTAGAAGTATTATACCAATCTCTTTCTCTATCCTTTAGAGTTAGATGTGGGACATCAATAATTTTTGTGAGTTTCTCATAGACCATGTCATAAATAGATTCATAGAAAAGAGAAGTTATCACCTCATTACATCTACCCATTCAAGAACTGGAGTTATTTATGTTGGTGGAATATTGAATGATTTTTGTGTCATCAGGCCATGCACAATGTATTCCATGTATAATGGATTCATCATTATTATTATAACCAATAGCATTCATTTCATATTAGTATATATATCTAGAGAAAAATGTGTACATTGAGAAGAATTAGGTACACATCCTTGATTTGAGCATAATGGTTCTCCAATGTAGGTCAGTTTGTATGGTATGGGTGCTATAGAAGTATGGAAATATACATGGAAAAGAATGGGGTATGGAGGACGATATATGTGCTTAGTGGATGAAGCCTTTTACAGATAATGGATTAACACCCTCAAAAGGGAAACTCAGGGAAAAGTTGTTTTAATGAGGGGAGGATTTAATGTCCAGAATTATCATATTAGGACATATATACCCTTGTTAAATTTTTTATTTTGGCTCAATCCCTGATAACCAGTCCTTTAGTCCGGTTGGATTGTTTTCCAAAAGGAAGGTATCAGTGCGTTGATCCTACCTACATAATAAATTCATGATGCGAATGAGATTCATGAAGTGAATATCTCTTGAGACACCACATGAGTTTTTATTATAGCATGTGAGTTGAATGCCTGTCATGAATTTTATTAATGAAATGATTTATTTTTACCTATAAATACCATGAAAGCCAATGAATTCACAATTTTAATTCCATTTAGGTATTGAATATGTCACAACATGTTTCTTTTAAGGACATAACCCTCATTTTAACCCATCCCTCTCTTTTCACTAGGACCATCCACATGAAGATATCTTTCCAAGAATAAACCTTGGTTTTTAACCGTCTATTCTATCCAAACTCTGATTCCATCATCATCAGTTGAAATTGACTTGTATTATTAAGTGATTCCTTCACATTTCTTCTCTACTTAGTTTATCTCACCATATTCAATGCTATTTTAGTATGAGTTAATATGCCCTCTTTTTTTTGTAAATTTTCCTTTTTTTTATTTCTTCCAATCTAGCTCTATTTAACAGAATATAATAGACAAGGATAGTTATTCCAACATATGGTAGATGGTTTAGTCCTCTTCCCTAATTTCATGAAGTTTTATATAGTGTGTTGTTTCTCTGTACACAAGATCCTTTGAGTGGATCGGGCTAAATGTGATTTTAATTATATTAAATTATATTTCCATGATTATTATAACTATATCAGCCTACGAATTAATGTTGGATGAGGAAAAACTCAATGTGAGCCACAACTAAGGATGTTACTTACATAATGTCCTAAGAGACACATGATTTTTAATTATTTTTAACTACCCTTTTGGGTGCAACTAATATCCCCTTTTGATTGTGGTGAATTTTTTATTGAATAATGGGGAAATGGTAGGAAATATGTATATACACATACTCATATTTTTGTATTTGAATCAACCATAAGAAATGAGTTGGCCAATTTTAAAAAATATAATTTTCTTAATGGCGTGAGTTTAATGCATGTCATGAAAATTAATTTAAAAAAAGATGAGGGATAAATAAGGGTCCAAATTATAAACACCACAGATGGTATCATCAGGATTGAAAAATACAAATTGTTAAATGATTTATATCACACTAGGAGTGATACATGGTTTCTTTATAAACCACTATAGAGGATCTCACTAGGCATTTGTCTTCATGCATCCCATGAGTGATACATAGTTCTCTAGGGGATTACCATGGATTGGATTTGTAGGCACTGTTACAATAACATTCCATGAATGAAACCTAGTTCCCAATGCAGTGCACCATGTAAGGACTCATAGGGATATGCTTTATACCATTTTGCGAGTGATACATGGGTCCTTATATGGATACCTTTGATGAACTCTTTAATATATGGGTTCATTATTGTACCTAAAGCGATATATAGGTTGTTATACAGAATTCTATGGATGGGTTTGGGACACAAATTATTTAAAACTAAGGATGTGTTCTTTAAGACAAATAACATGACTGAGTTTAGTCAATTTTTTATATTAGTCTTCTTAAATGGGTTAATTTAATCTCTATTCTCATATTCCACAGGGGTTCTGAAACCACTCATAAGTAATGGTAGATGCCTTGGGCTTATGACAAAGGTCTGGACTACTGTTTCTTATATATTTATCTGAATATATATGTGTATATGTATATAAGGAATAAAAAAGTTGCATATATATTTATAAATGTACATGAAGGGTTACATATATTCAGAGATATTTATATTAGTAGAATATAGTATGTGTCGGAATGGTGTCCCATGAAGAACCGATCGGGTTTGATGTATTGATTTATTTGATATCTTAGACTCATTATTAGATGCAGACTACCTAAATTATATGCACCAAAAGGACGGTTCATGAAGACATTTTTGATGGCCAACATACCCTATTTAGGCCCCCTATTTGTACAAGAAAAGTCTTTACTGTTACATGTGAGGATAAAGGAAGGAATCCAATATTGAATTTATTAATATATTATCCAATGATGGAGTACGGGAGCATAGGACCAGGCCTGTACTTGGGCTTCTAGTGGATTTAACTATATCCCTTTTTTATTTTTCATTATATTTTTATGTACATTTGTACCTCTATATCCCAGGTGTATTTAATTATTGTTAGCATCATGGAATTATCATCATTTTTGAAAACAATATTGATTATACTTATATTGGTTGGTTAGGTTTAGATGATTTATTATTATTGTACAAATAATTTTTTAATATAATTTTTTCTACTTACAATAAACTATTCTGGATAGTATTGTATTCCCACTACACCATCATGGAACCACGCTACTAGTCAGTAGCATCTGGCATACATAGAGGCATACTTGAGGTTATTAGGATGAACATGCTCAGTTACTTATGAGCGAACCAAGTCTGGGATGCTACATTAGTCATATATCTTGATTCAAGATTATCTAAAGATTTTAGATAGTTTAGTGGTTTATTTTAGAAGTAATAGGTTAGTTTTTTATTTCCATTTTTTAATTAGAGGAAAGATAAAAATTGTCATCTTTTAGAAATGAAGGGTCCAGAGGAGTTGATATGTTGATAGTGTTTTCTTATCTCGTTTCATTTTTTAGCATGAAATGTTTTATAGGTGTTGAGACTTTAATAATAAATATTTAATTTGAGAATGGTTTTTCCTATTCAAGGAATTTATAACCAATTTATGTTTCATTGGATTTAATAGCTTTAATTTTAATAAAAATAAATATTCTAGTTATTTAAATAAACCACCATGAGTGGTTTTGAAAGGAAATAATGGTTTTTGAATAAAAATGGTAAAAACATCATTTTTTATACCAATGTTTCGGATCAACAAAACTGTCTTTTTTCATTCCATCCAAGACATGGAGTTTCATTTTAAATAAGAATTTTGGAATCTTTCGTGACCCATAAAATTGGTTAGATACTGTTTCATGAGTTTTAAATAGATAATATAATTATTTGATATATTAATTTATATTCTCTTAAATATTTTAATCTAAAAATATCTATATAATAATATTTACATATTTTGACATTGAAAAGATAAACCTAGAAAATGATCAGGAGGGAGATTTCATCCAATGTTGTAGAATTTAATGACAAACATTGAATACATGAGGAAAAAGTATTTTTTATTGATAGAATACTCATATTATTGTATTTTTTGTGCATTCAAATACCATTTATTATGATAAATTCTTTTCAAAAATTCACGAAACAAAATTGGTAGTTGTTATTATATAAAATAAGATAATTATAATAAAACAAGATTGATCTAAATCCAATGGATGGATTTTGATAAATTATTTAGAGAATTTATATTGTATTAATCTACTATATATATATTGAATTATTGAACCTATAATTCATGTCTCTTTAATTATATACTTTAAAACCTTTTCTCAGTTTTTTTATATTCTAAATTTCTTTTTTATATATACTTCATATAGAAATTTTGACACCATTGTTTTTAGTAGTGATAATAAATTTAAACTATAATGAATTTCATTTTAAATGATATATTGTTGGTTATATTATGAATAAATTATTATAGAAAGATCGGAAAATTAAATGATAATGTAGAGAGTATTTTATTTTCACTAAATATTTTCTATAATATATCACACTCTTAAATATGTTTTTTGGAAAAAAAATTACTCATGTGATGCTTTTGTTTAGTAGAATATAATGATATAATATTTTCATCAATAGTTCTGATATATATTTTTGAAATTTTGGTAAATTTTAAAAAAATATGATATTCAACATGGTTATGTATAGAATGATTGAGAATTAATATTTTCTATAGAAATGTAAATTGGTGATGAAACCAATATATGTTTAAATATAATATTTTATAATCCTATAGTATAGTTTATTTCAAATTTACATTATAAATTAATAAATTATAAAAAAGTTATTTTGAAATTCAAGTAGTTACTGTTTCATTGTGCACAATTTTTATAATTTAAAAAACACACATATATTTTATAAACTGTTAAATTTAATTACACATTTTTAAAAAATATATCAAATATTACTTTTTTTTAAATATATTACAATAAAATTTATATTAAATTTTCTTAAATATAATATATATTTTATTATATTAACTTATATAATAATATTAACATATTATTATTAATATTTTATTGTACATTGTTAAAAACATTTGAGTTTCAATTACAATTCATGATCTATTTTCTTCAATGCAATAATTCCCTCTAAGGGTACCCCACTTGGGATGAAAATAAAGGAAGAGGAAAAATTACCCCATGATTCCCATCGTAAGTAGGCCGTGAGTAGGATACTAGAACTGGGGGTATGAAATTCTCACATAAAAGTTATTTCCATCAATAATAATAAGGATTGAGAGATAGGATAAATAGACATCCAATTAACTCCATCACATAATATAAAAATAAACTACTACCATCCCATAATTCATGAACAATGTTGAAAAATATGAATAAAAGTAACGAAATAAATACCAAAATAAATGTACTATGAAAATTAATTAATAGAATATCTAATATTTGAGTTGGAAATGTATATCTAGGTGCCCAATATTCTCTATGAAACATTAAAAATATTTTTTATATATATGTGGGAGCATAACAAGTATACTTAGTAGGATCATAACTGAGGCCTCTCCTGAACACATGAAATGACCATACTAATGAACCTGTCTATAAAAAGTTGAACAATTATGTTCCAAAACTTGTCAAATAATAAATTAGGGGATTACCATTGAATTCAAACCAAATTAAACATCCAATATAATTATATACTAACAAAAAATATAAATCATAGCACCCAACATCCACTATCCCAATGATTTTCCACTCTCATACCCTAATGTCATATGTATTGTGCTCCCATTATTTCTATAAATCCCTCATCAATTCTTCCATTGGTAATGTGATTCAGGAATCATCCTGACATATCCCAACCTATAATGTGGTCTATAATCTTCTGTTTCCATCATTCCATATCATACATCATAGCCTCATTACATAACAATATTTCATGTCTACAGTAGTAGGGTATCATGAATGTGATGGATGTAAACTCATTCCACATCCCACAACTCATTACAAACCCCAAATATCACATAATTATCATTATTGAGTGATCTCTAACACTAACCTATATGATCACTACGTGATCTCCATCACCAAGTTATATCTTTGGGTGATATCCAACACCAATAGAAACCATGAACAGTTTTGGTAATGGTTGATAAAGGAATATCGGGTATCCAGCCATCATATTCACCACCTTTATGGATTTTCGAGAAACATTAAAAACCCAAATCATTGGTAATTGGTAAGCTTATCTAACTCAGGTTGGTGCAAATTGAAGTAACATGAAATATATGATAGATATATGGCACACAAAAATCAACAATTGGGTTAACATCAACTACAATAGATTACAATATTGTACCATGAGTATACCTCATTATATCAATCACTATCATATCCACCACTAAATTCATATCACCACAAAACAACCACACAAAACTAAAAAAATTATACATTTCATTATCGGTTCCACAATTTCTTGAATTAATTGGTTTCTACTATCTTTTATTTACTAATTCATATCATTCAAAAAACACAAGACATTCACAAATAATTAATTTCATTTAATTAAATTACCACACTTCAATTTCATATCATTATTATAATTAATTTTTTCCATTGTTTAATAATTTACCTACCCATGTAATTTCATTTTCAGTATTTCAATTCATTCCATGGTTATCCATGAAACTATCTCATTTATACCACAAAATACATCGTCTTTCACCCAACAAACATCACCCAAAACTAATGTAATCCAAGTCATCACCACAACCCAATAATCTCAATGAAATAACCACATATTAAATTCCACACATCATCCAACAACACATCCCAAGTATACCAACCATCACTTTGTTTCCCAGCATATTCCACATCCATCACAGACACCAAAATAACCACAAATGCCCACAAAATGCTTCATATAGCATGGAAAAAAAATTAAAAAAAACATTAACATATATAAACACAATTAAAATCTCATGTTCTACCAAAAAATGTGGTTTCAACAATTTCACACAACCTCAATTTTTCCTTAACATGGCTATTATCACACAATTCTTGTTTTCAATGGGAAGATAATTCATCCCCCGTATATATGTGATTATTCATTTTTATTTGGGATGGAATGAAATAAAAAAAAAATAAGGTTTTCAAAATCATAACAGCAAAATCATTGATAAGGATCCCAATTGTCATCATTTTCAGTAATGGAAATTTACATTCATAATTCCATTTGTGATAACATAAAAAGTAGTAAAAACATGCGATCTCTCCTTATTCACATCATGTTTTAGATTTATCCAATTAACTATATACTTAAAATGACCTTTAATATCCTCCAAAAGGATAAACATAAGTATTAATTCTCCATACATGAAAATAAAAACGAGAGAACTAAGATTACAAACATCAAAGAAAATCTTATCAAATTAATATGTAGGGATTTAATAAGGAATAAATGTCCTCACAAAAAATATCACACTGAGGATTGATCATTAACATAGAACATAACACAATTTATCATCCTTCTTCTAACACATCACCTAATCCATATATCTCACAAAAACATTCTCCCCTCGAATGATGAACAAGGTAAAACCTAAAAATGGAAATAAAGGGAATCAACATATAATTACCAACACTTAACCTCTAGTTTCCAATAATCAAATCCATAAAGGAGAAGATGAAAGGCCTCCAAAAATCTAGTAGGAGATCCCCACGAGTCAAGATAAAATTGTAAAGGGAGATAAGGTTTTAACGAGTTTGGGAATTTATATGAAAAGTTGATATAAAAACCATACTGAAACACCCTCCACTATGGCACAATGGTGATCACACAAGATGAAATTGTGATGTATGGTAAGAGACCATGCTGCATTCCTTCTTGTCAAAACAACATTTAAGAAACATGATAAGGTTTATGTCATAGATCTGATAAAAATGGATAGGGATCACAATATAGGTAGAGCCACCATGCTACAAATTTCAATCTCCTATAACAAGGCCACACCTCAACCCCTCCCTGTCATGTAGGTACCTTGAAAAAGAAAGAACCATAAGAAATAATACATATGGTCTTCCATACCGTATACATGAAGCCACACTTCAACAATAATAGAAAAGGAATATGCATAAAAAACTCACACCCCAAGGCTCAATATTTCATCAGGTCTCTCTATTCCATATAAATGTCCTTAATAATGCACCAAAAGCCACCATACTGTAAAAATCCTTCCATGTCTAAAAAATCAACAATAAATCCACCATCCACTCCTTTAATCACATGGGATTCCACCAAACACCACCACCACCTATATTTCTACAATATAATGGTTTGGTATGTATGTATTGTCACATTAGATTCATTTTTGACCATGATCATCCTTGATAATCAAAACCAAAGCTAAAAAAGGAAAAATAAAGAGTTTGAACAAACTACCCAAGAGATAACACTAAGTGATAATTTTATAATAGAAAAAATTCCTCCAATAAAACAAATTATTCCACAAACCACATCCCTTCCATCTAACCATTAAAAAACACTTCCCCAAGAGAAGAAATCATGGAAAACCACTTTCAATATCAAGATATTTCCAACTAAAGGTAGTACTGACAAACCCACATGGTTTTAAAATGTTTTTCAAATATAATTTATCTTGATTTAGAATAGATTCATTCCTTATTCATGTGATTTAATCCACTACACACAACTATAAAGGGGAAAATGAACATATTATAAATTAATAATATCTAGGAATCCCATTATTAAATCTAATGAAATAAAGAAAAAATATAAAATATATCTGAGTAATATGAATGCATCAAAACCAAATTTTCTAATGTATTCTTCTCTAAGAAAACCTAAATAAAAAATAAAAAACTCAACAGAATGTTTTATCTATGTGACACCCTCTATTGATGATCTATGATCTCAACTACTTTCCCCACAAATGATGTATCTTACTCAATGTCTATCTCTCCACAATAGATTCCATGAGATTCATTGTGAATATACTAAAGATGGTAAGAAATATGGAATGATTCATGGATCCTATCTTTCCATGGTAGAATATCCAATCGATATGACTCTTCACCAACATATTCTAACTTGTAAAAAGTCCAGTTGAATAAGGAGGAAATATTAATCCCTTTTCTGAAACTCTACTACCATGGATGAGGGTGGATTCACATGAACTCATAATCTCTGACCTAAAATATCAAGGGCCTTAGCCTATGATTACCATATGAATTTTAATATTACTACACTGCCTCTTTCTTCACATGGACCATATGAATATTATTAGTAATTACCTTCATCCCATCAACTCAAATAACCACTGGCTATCTAGCCTCCATATTGCACAAATGATAACGACATTGTCACTCATATAATTCCTGAAATGGGGCTATGAAAATAGATATATGATAGCTTTATTGTTGGACAAATCAACTATAGGTAGGTGATTTACCCATGATATACCAAATTCAAGATGCAATCTCACAATATATCCTCTAATGTCATGAGGGCCTTCTCTGATTTCCCAACAATCTGAGGAGGAGAAGAAGTTCTGAGGAAAAATGGGGAGCCAAAGGAAGGTTTTAAAACTATTCAAGCCTGTGAGTTAAAATGAGGATATCGATTAGAGATAATGATCCTTGCAACCTTGTGAATATAAACCACATAATCCACATACCACTATTACTAGAAATCCATGGACATTGATTCATGGATATATATAAAATGAGATGAATTCATCAGTCGATCCATAATCACCCAAACTACATTAAATCCTCCTTGATACTAAGTTATCATATAGAAAAAATACATTACAATTTCCTCCCATTTCCACTTGAGGACTTACAAAGGGATCAAGAATCCTCTAATAACATGGTACTCATGCATCATCAGCTGAAAGACTAACACCACACCACGAGATCTAGAACTAACTACATTATCATATCCCACCCAACTTGGTTACCCAATTCATGATACATCATAGAAAAATTATGTTGTAAAACTAAGTGTTTGATATAAACTCATGGAGAACACCCTCATGAACTGGAGACCAAATTAATAAACTCCCCTTAAACAACATTTGGTTCTGAATATCCTCCGACCATTACTCGAGAGAATCACAATGAAGAATATGATCTCAAATCACAATTTCCTCGAACACTGCACACTATGAATTTTCCACCTACTGTATCAGGGAAGTCTCAACTATCATTTGATAAAGAAAACCCTGATCAGTAATCCCACCACATTATAATGGATCACTATAATCTCCTCCATCCCTATCCAAACAACTACAGACTCCCAAAAAACATATCCTAGAGACATATGACTTAGTACATAAAAAAATTCCATGTTCCAAAAGTGTATAAGATATCAAAATATTAATATTAATGAAACATCATTCACCTCTGCTGGTGTTAATTCAGATCCCACTGAGAGAAAAAAATTATTTTCTTCTGGTTAATGAAAACCACAATGTGATCACCAATGAGATAATTCCACCACGTCTTCAATGAAAACGAAATTATAGCTAACTCAAGATCAGGAGTGGTCTAGTAATTCTCATTGGTATATAATATCCTCGGACCATAAGATATGACCTCCCTCTAATACATCATGATATATCCCAATCCTAAAAGAGATTCATCACCGGAATCCTAAAACATCACACCCCCTTAGGAAAAAAACCATTTGTGTGTCGATTAACCTATAATATAGGTACCTGAATTCCCATTGACACTTTTAAGTATATACAAAAGACAAGTCCTTCATGTTCAAATGTCTTAGTGGGGCTCCAATTTGAGAGAATTCGAACACAAACTCAATTAATATCAGGATGTTAAATGAAATTATTTCACCTTATAAAAAATCCTAGAAACCACAAAAGAAACAACTACAATAATCATTAGTGGACCCATGACCCCACATTGTTGATACAATACCTTATAATGTTATTCCACCACTAACATTAAGAAATTCCACTTGGAATACTTTCCATAGAGATAATTATGTTATAGAACCTAAAAATACTATGAGATGGTCATAATGATATTATTATAACATTTAGTAAATAAATATTTTATCAACGAACTAGACATTCAATTTTTCCAATAACTCATGGGACTTATATTTTATGATGCCAAGGAATATAACTCATGTATTTGTGGCACTAAACAAATAACTATATACTGAATGTTCCCATATCTATAAATGAACGTATTTTTTAGGATATAGTCATCCATTAACCAAATTTAGTGATATATAGATCACAAATTGATAATTGAAACACAACATACTCCTTTCAACTGATTAAAGAGATAGTTAAGATTTGGAAGATAGAAAAAATTATTGATTGTTTCCTGATTCAACCTCCAATAATTGATAAAAATAGTATACTATCATCCTCATTCTTATAGAACTAAATTAGAGAACCCTAAGGAGATAAATTATGTAATATAAACCCCCCTCAACATTATATTGGAAGATTATATCATCAAATTTTGTAGTATCATAGATGGTAATTGAGGAGGGACCAATAAAATCATAGATGCGCCTAATTTATAAAATATCAAAAAATAAACATTTAATTGAGGGGTTAGTGTTGAAATATCATCTGATATGACATCATGAAAATAATCCAATACCCTATGACCATCCTCCACCTGAACTGCCACCAATTTCTCGACAACTAAGATAAAATCGAATCCAGTTTCTTTCCACCCATCACACAATCTTCCTCATGGAAAAATATCAGTGATTAGCCCTCCACATTTGAAAATGAAACATTTCTGTAAAAAAATGAATCATTGGACACATATAATAAAAAAATAAATGAAAATCTTTACATATTATAGTTATATCTCTAGTAAGAATAAATATATCATTAACTAGTGTTTTCCCACCATCATTAAATATCTATGTTACACATCAATTAAGGAATCATAACCTCCAAAATACATGGATACAACTAGGGTAATTAGATGTATCTTATCCTATAGTCCTATGAAATAGAACAAGGGTAGATAAAATGGGTAGTTAGAGTCTCGCTAATAAAACAAGAAACAAACAAAGGTTTATGAAAAACAAATTATACCTCAGACATCATCATGCCATTCCATTGTAGCCATCTCAATAATGTGAAGCTTCCCACAACCATCTACTCTACCTTTATACTAGTTTCCTTCATGGATGAATTCTATATAAGGTCCCTATAGATGAGGTCCATCACAATTTACCCCCTTACAAATTCCATATAGCCATGTATGATAAACAAATGATGGATATTGCTATAGGTGGTGGAACAACTGAGGAAACTATTGTGGCTAATGAAATGGTGAATAAAAACTCATCTGATATTATCATATTTGAGATATCATACACTAATAATACTAGTATCCAAATCTATTATATAAATATCATTAAAATTGGAATCCCCTAGTAGGAAATTTGGATCCATCTACCCCAAAATGATTGAAAATGTTGGACGAGGTCAATTACCAACTGTTTGGAACCCTAATAGTCTAGAAATACATGATTTACTACTTGAATCCCTACGCCTCATGTTTCCCTACTAACCACTCTCTCAAAAATATCCTCCCAGATAAAGCATCCACTAAATAACCTCTACCTTATATTTCACCTGCATATATATAGGAAGTTTAAATTGGGTAACTGTATACAAGATCCCTGGGTGAAATTACACCTATAGACACCATACTTAGGACTCCTCAATCTGAATTAAATATAGGGTAATATTAAGGAGGTCCTTTAACTTGATCCCAAGTTCCGACACACATAGAAACCCCTACTGTAGG
The DNA here is from genome assembly GCA_963277665.1 of Viscum album. NCBI lineage: Eukaryota > Viridiplantae > Streptophyta > Magnoliopsida > Santalales > Viscaceae > Viscum > Viscum album. Next base: position 585,960,084 of record OY728120.1, read on the forward strand.
TAGAGAAGCTCTGTTCCCATTACCACCTTCATCATCGATGATATGAACTCCATAAAAAATCCATTATCCATGCCACATTCTCTTCTTTTGGGTGAATCATTTGATGTTGAACAATATTTGACTTCTAAAAAACAATTTTCAGAGATGCACAAGTATGATGTATATCATCCAATCTCGAGAAATAAGAAGATTCCCAAATCCTGACAGCATGATGTTTTATCAATGTCTATTTAATTATTGTTCATTTAATTCCTAAATTCACCCAAATCGATATATGAAATCAATTATTTATGAATAATGTATCTATCTGAGGTCTCTACTCTTCAAGATGCACCACCTCAAAAAATCATTCTATAGAGTCAAGGTCTACACATTGTATCATAGGGTGATCTAAAATCTCATATCATAACTGATATCCCTAGCATATGTCACACAACAAGATCAACTAGCACTGCTGGCCTACTACCCCTAAAATAATCTAATAACCTAACTTTGAAACACAACATATATGACAATGTCCCTTTTAAACTATTCTATTATTTCTCCCTCCCTACAATTGAACCCCACCAAGGATGACAATAAAGGAAGAGATATATTATCCTCTGAGTGTCCCCTTTTGATATCGCCATGTTATTGACTGGCATCGAGTGTATAAAAATCATAGATATGGAATGCGTTACACTCAATAATAATAAGGATCATGAGATAGGATAAATCAAACACCAATTAAGTATATTATATAATAAACAAATAAACCATGAATATTACTCAATGCAAGGAAAATTAAAGAGAATAAAAATAAAAGTCTTCAAATAAATACAATAAGACAAGTCCTACAATAGCGACTCAACAGTAGACCATGTATCCAAGTTATTAATATACAGATTGTTCCCCAAATTCCTCCTACAATCATAAAAAATAATTTATATATATGTGGGGTGATCATAAAAATTATACTTTGTAGGATATTAACCATGGTCTCTCTGGCATATATGTAAACAGAATACTAATGTTCCAGTGAATAAATAGATGAACTTGTAAGCACTTACACAGGTCAACTAACCAATACTAAACTCTCCATGATATACTCACCAAATAATACATCCAATATAATAATATAGTATCAAGGAATATATATCTATGTTCCCCACAACCGTGTCCCCACTGATTTTCTACTCTCATACCCCAAAAACAAATTTCATGTGCTCTCATAATTTACATGAGTCCCTCATCACATGTATATCCATTTTTTATATGGATTGCAATGTATCTGTACCTATAGTAACCTCTCATGGGGTATAGATTCTAGTTCAAGAATTAGTCAGCATCACACATCACAACATCATCACACAACAAAATCACATATTTAGGGTAGTTGGGTATCATGAATATAAAGCTCATGAACCTAATTTACTCCTCCCATAACACATTACCTCCACCACATATCACATCCTCATCATAATTAGGTGATATCAACACAATCATGTATTATCATTGGGTGATCATCAGAACTAACCCAAATTACTAGGAAATTTCCTACCCCAACCTATATTAATGATGCTACTATAGAAGTAAGAACTTGGAAGTGGGGGTTGTCATCCATATGATCCACCACTAGCATGGATGTTGGAAAAAACACCATGAACCCATAATATTAGTGTGGTGGTAAGGTTGCCTAACTAGGATTGGTTGGTTAAAGAAATAAACTAAAATAAATGATAAATAAATAACATACAATATCAAACCTATGGGTTTACTTCAACAACACTAGATAACTATACATTTCTACCACCATACCACGTAACATTCATAATAATATCTATCACCAATAAATGCATCACACCACATACCAACTACACATAACCACCAAAATTAAACTTTACATTATAGGTTCCTTAATTTCACAAATTAACGTGTTTCCACTTAATCTAGTTTTCTAATCCATCTCATCCATATTTACATCACCTGTTAATTTGTATTTTATTTCATTTAAAACAATTATCATATATCAATTTCAACCCCTTATAATATTTAATTTCATCTGATTCTTATTCATTTATGAACCAATTTCTTTTCATTTTGATTATTTAAATTAATTTCATTATAAATGAGGAATATAACAAAACCATACTACTCAATAACTCAGATATCACCAAAGTAGAATCCCCAAAATAAAATATATTCCAAGGCATTATCACATACTAATATTCACACTTCAATAACCACATCGCAACTTCCATGTATCAAACCACATCACATCTCAATTCAACCAAGCATAAATCAATTTCCTAACACATTCTACCCCATGTGGGTTTCCACTAATACCCAGGAAGCCACAACATGGTTCACATAACCACCAATGGATCATTAATACAATATTAACACATTTTAAATTCAATAATTTACCACATATTTATGTTTAAGTTCTTTCACACAACAAAACTTCTTCATAGCATGTGTATTATCCCCAAATTATAGTTTTCATGGGCATCTAATTTATTATCATTATATAGATGATTATAAATTTTTATTCATGGCGAGATCAAAGAATCAACACTATATGGGTTTCATAATCATAATAAATAAAACAAAAACAAAATTCACTATAACCATTATTTTAAATAATGGTATTAGATATGATGAATTCAATTTTTGATATCATCAACATTAATAAAAACATACAATTTATCCCTATTCAAATTCAGTTTTAGATTTATCCAATTAATTATATTAATAGGATAACCCCAATAGTCTACAAAATGAATGAATAATTGATGGAATCCCCACACATATAGATTAAAAAAAGGGAACAATAATCCCCTTCCATAAACTAAGCTCCCCAACATTCTATGTAGGGATGGAATAGATAATGAACTTCCTAGAAAACAAGGTCACACCAATGATGGATTAAAAACATTTAAAACAAACCCCTTTATTATTTTATAGCCACTAAATCATTTAAACCATCAATCTCCCCAAGCACAACATCATAAGGAATAAATAATAAGAGAAAATGAGAAGGAAAATATGAGAATCGCCATAGAATTAGAAACACTCAATATTTGGATTCAAATAATCAAATTCAGCATTTATAGAGATAAAGGTCTCTTAAAATTACATAAAATCCACCTTAGAGTCATCATAAAAGGATATAAGAAGATATAGTTCAAAGGGGTAAATGAATTTATAGTCCAATTGGAAACTAGAAAACGGTGGTGCAACAACATCAATGATAATGAAAATGTACAATAACATGAATGGAATGTGGATTAAAGTAAGAGATCACACCATTTTGGGTGTGTTAAAACCCTCATTCAAGAGAGAAGGTATGGTCTAAGAGATATATCATATAATCCAAGAGATTAACCACAACATTGGTGAAACAACCACACCCTAGAAATCAATTACCTAGATGAAGTCCATGTCATAGATTGTCATTACGGCACAAGTACCCAAAAAAACTCAAAACCAAAATAATCTCTCCCCTAGGATTACTGGTAGGAACTAGTATCCACACCAAAATTATGATGAAAAAGGTAAAACCACCTATACAACACTCTACAAGGCATCACAATGTATGAAATATCTCTACATGGTAGACACGACCTTTATAACACAACATAAACCAATAAACTATAAAAATCTTTCCCTAATTGAAAATTCATCTACCACTCCACAAAACACTCAATAACACCCATGTGACATCCTGAGTACACCATGATCATCAAATTTCTACAGTGTAATTGATTGAGAAGTGTGAATTGTCACACACATGTCTTTTTCCATCTGTGTACTCATTAAAAATGGAATTTTCTTTTAGTGTCGATTTTTGAAAAATTGATATTCTAATTATATATTTTTATCATTTAGATCAAGATTTTGGAATTTTTTTACACCATTTGGGTTCATTTAAACGATTATTCAACTATTTTCAATAACTAATCAATGATATAGACATTTCCTTATGTGGGCCACCAATATATATATATATATATATATTTATTTATATTTTAGATATGTGTTGGAAATTTATTTGATGTCTAAATGTGATGATGAAAAATATTTTTATAACTAGATGTTTTAAAATTGAAAGTAATTAATTAAATTTAAATAAATAGATGAATAATAGTTTTACCTATTAATATATTTAATTTTTGAGATAAATGAATTTCATAAATACTTTATGAATTATTTTTAAATGAAATGAGATCATATTGATAACAAGGATTTTTAAAAAGGGATATGAACTAATTATAATAATAAATGTTATGATTGTACACAAATATTTAAATGAAAATAAAAGAAAAATTCATTAAATAATAAATTGTCTTAATCATAACATTCTCTTAAATTTAAATTAAATTATAATTTTTTAATATAAAGAGTTTTACGTCATGGAAGTTAGTGCATAGAAAGAGTACAAATATTGGATTCACCTTAATCTATATTTGTTTATCAATAGTTAGTAAAAATAAATTAGAATTTTCATTAGGTTTATAATAGTTTGAAACAGTGTAAAAAATATTGTGTGTTAAATAATTAATTAATCGTACTTATTTAATAATTCATAGTGGTTTGAATGAGATTGTTGATCTAGAATTTTAATTGTGTTTACAAAATGGTATATACAAATATATATATATATCATTTATCAAAATAAATAAATAATATCTAAGCTATAGATTTATAAAAATTTCGTTATAGAGAATAAGGATGTGATCTATAAAATAAATTTAATAAAGATATCAATAATTATAAGGGTAAACCATTATAAGGATATAGTTTATAGATTATGATTATATGAATAATAACTAGTTTGTTATAGTTTTCTTATATGGTTGTAATTAATTATGTTATGTACCTTAATAACTGAGGACGAAAATTCACATGGAATGAAATATTGATCAAAATATGGGAATGATAAATAATATTATGGAAATACTATATCTTATTTTTTTAAAATTTAATATTAGTGCTAGAATTTATTTTATATGGTGAGATGAATAATATAATAACTAATGTTAACTAGTTATCAAATTTTTTAATGAGTTAAGAATGAGAAATTTTATTGAATAATATTCAATATCATTATAGAAATTATTTTAGAAATATTATTATAAATTTTATATTTATCAATAATTTATTGCTTAGGTTTCATTATTTTTATCATCCGCATTTATGTGTGATGTTTTCGCGTAACATATTGATATTGATGAAGATGGGGTACTATAGAGAATAATATTATACTCACTCATCGAATTGGTATTCAAATGTATAAGAATATCTCAATATTTTACCTTCTCACCCAATATTATATTTAGAGGATTGAGATGATATACATGTGTATATATTCTTGTTCAACCATAATTCCTTTTAAGTAGATAATGGGGATACTGAATATTGATAATGATGATGAGTCGCCAAAGTGTTTTCACTAAATAATTCCCATAACTCAATAATTGTCGTGGAATATGATGTATGGAGTAATTACTTCACATTGAACTATGGATTTGGCTAGAAATTCACCAAAAATATAAATTTAGATTTAATTTTTTTTTTGAAATGTCTATCCTGTACCACATAATGGCGTATCTATAGTGAATCATTGGGTGGGAATACAAAAGAAAATATATGGGATTAAATTATTCCTTAAATGTTTTTTATATAAATACAATATATATATGGGTTGGATGATATCTATTATAATTTGGGATAGTTTAAGTCTAATTACACCAAATAGATTAAGATTCATGTATAGTTATACATTCTAATGATCATCATTTTAGAATTAAAATTCGTACATGAAGGTTCATTATAAAGGCATAGAATAAAATGAAACTTCTATTTTTAATATCATGAAAATGTGAATTCCATGTACATATATATATATATGATAACATTTTTTATTGATATTTATGAAATTTTGATATTTTTAAATTGATTAGAATTCGATCGGGAAAGTTTTTATCATTAATGAAGGTTTGTTTCTGTATTATTTTTTATATACAATATTTATTTATGGAGATCATAGCCACTAGTGGTTTATTGGAATAAAATCATAACAAGATATAAATATAATTAAAACTACTGATTACCCTTTAATTTGTCCTCATGTATTGTTTAATAATTTATTTATGTAGTTTAAATATTTATATGATAAATGATATGAATGTGATTTATTGATTTTACGACCCAAAATTTTTATTCCTTAAATAAGTTGAATAATCATTCTTTAAAAAACCATCAAAAATAAAATAAAAAAATTCAATATTTTATTAATATGTATTATTATATTACAATATATATGTAAATAAATATATGTTAAAATAATATTGAACCACATTATAGAAATTATAAGATGAATAAGAGTAGAATTAAATAAAAATGATAAATAATTTGAGTATTATTCCTTATGGTTTTCCTTGAAAATATTGTCACAAAGTATAAATTATAAAGAATGAGAAATATTATAAATTTGATACACATTTTTATGGTGAAATGAATAATTTGTTTAAATGAATTCTATGTAAGTATATATGATTATATATAGGAATGAAATAGGTAATATGGTTTTTTAGAATTCATATAAACATTAAGTATATTTTAATTGTTATAATAGGAATATAAAAATTTATTAAAAATAGATAATTAATTATAAATCCCTAAATTGAAAATTTTAAGGAATTCTTTATAACAATTTATTTAAAATTATTATAAATCAAAACATAATAATTTAATACATAAGATCTTGTTTATAAAAATGAAAATTCGTTTATTAAATTTTCTTATGTATTTATATTAAAAAGTTGGATTTATAAAATCTAAATATTTATTTTGATAAAATTAATTTTATTTCCCTAATTTGAAAATAAAAATTATAGAATAAGGTAAATTTATATTTTATTTAAATATAATTTACATAGGTGAATATTTAATTACAATGGTAAACTATAAAAGGGAAAAATATAGTATATGGTTGAAATTACATAAAAAAATTAAAAAACAAGTTGTAAATTGAGGGAATATATAGCATTCGTTTATCCAATTATAGGCCACTTTTTAGGATAAATTATCCTTAAGCCTTAGTACTTGAGAAATTGAAAATATTTCACTCAATATAATATATAAAAGGACCCCTCCTTTAACTATAAAAACCCAATTATGTCTATCAGTTTTCACTTGAATAACTAACCATAAATCATCACCTATTGAAGTATTTTAATATTATTAGCATATAACCCTATGAAAGGGGCTAAATTATTTATTATGAAAGAATACATTATGAGTAGTGATCCCCTGAATGTTATTATACAATTATTCTTTATCATTTTTAATTACATTCACATTTACATATTCATAAATCCTATAAACCAACACAATGACGTGATATTAACATAATTATGATTCTATAAAATTATATTTTTATAAAATAAATTTATACACTTATTGGTTAATTAGTATGACATGTTATTTTTTGGGTATTTTAACCACCTGTATGAATAATGATTCACCATATCCCATATCTTAATCATAAACGAGTATTAAGACATTTTATTTTGTAACTAGTGATATAAATGATTAATATATGTCATTATTATTGTTATTAAGTTGTGTCACAAAAACATATAATCATTATAAAGTAACCAATCAATATTTGTAATGTTAATAAAACATATGCATTGCAAATTTCATTATTGAAAATTGGTCACATGTCATTAATCAAATGGAAAAGGGAATTTATAAATAATTACATAATCATGTTTACACTAAAATTATATATCCTATAATGATTAACATAATAAAATATATTGATTATCAACATCTACAAACTGAAAAAAAAGCATTTTACAATCAACATTACTAGAATTGCTGATAAAACGAGCTACAAATAACTAATTTATATGTAATAGACGAGTATAAATTACTAATATAAGAGTAATTATGTATAAATAAGGTTATTAAATAGAATATTATGAGGTATATGTATACTTTACAAGTTTTTAGAACACATTATAGAAATATAGATGTAATGTTAAGGGTTTACCACCCAATATGCCTTCATATTTGAGATTATCAATAACTTAGAATCTGTTAGGAAAATATGTCATAAAATTATATTTAATTACCATTTTTTTCTTTATCTATATTAATATTATGGATTTAAATATAATTTTATCATTCTCCTCCCCATGGTAAATACATCACTAATACGATATTTGAAAAGGGAATGGTCTTTATCATTTTTCATTTGACTGAAATCGTTCACCTCCATATCAATATTCCTTATAATGTGTCATGGATTTATTTTTTTTCTTCCATATACATTTCATTATTTTTTATATTCCCTATAAATTTAATTTGACATATTTATTAATGTCAAAATGAAATATTTTTTATGTCTATGTATTTTTGTTTTTTACTCAGTCATATCCTCACACTATTTTCATTGGTTTTATTAATAAATAATATTTTTAAAGATATAATCATAATCCAAATTATTTTTATTTAATTTATTATTATTATTAAAAACAATTTTCTATAAATTATCTCATTACAAAAAAGTTCTTGAAATGAAGAGGGAATTTCTTCATAAGATCTAAACAATTTACTTATTGTAATATAAAAGGGGTTTCACTGTGTAAATATACATTAAGGTTTTTTATGTTGTAATTCAAACACGTTTTGAAGGATTTGCGTAATTTATTTCTCTAGATGATTTATTTTTGACCTATTATAAATTTATGAAACCAGACTTATCCTATTCTATTAATTTTTCTAGGAGATATCGTTAAATTATTTCATGTTCATGTTGAAAAAATATGTATGAATTATAGTCATGTGACTGATTGGATATGAATTATGTAACACTAAAATTCATTAGGTAAGGATTAAATCACATGAGATGTTATGTTATGGGATAAAATAAGTTATACTAGTCCATTATATTATGGGACTTGTTTTCCGTCTATGTGATGAAAGACATTATAGTGATACACAACATAAGATATAATTTTCTATAATTACGAATCTCTCAAATTTTTATTCTATCCCATGTCCCTATATAATAAAAAAGATTTATTTTATATTTAATTATATTTTCAACAGTTTTGGGTTAGATTTTAGGATTATGTTATCAAGCCAAAATTTTTATTTTAATATTAAGACTTTATGATCTTCTTTATGATCAACTATATTCATTCGATTGATATATAAAGTATCTTATCCATTTATAAAATTCTAATGTAAGACTTTTTTTGTTTCAATTCCCATGGTGTTTAATAAGATTATAGAAAATGAACCGTCTAGGAAGGATTCAAGAGAGATGAAATTATGGAATAAATTAATTTTTTTGTCAAATATGGTGTGTATGTATCTAATATCAATGGTGTTAATTCATTGGGTTATAGGGGAGTTATTTATTATAAAATGTAATTTATAAAAAAGTAAAATGAATTATTGTGTATATATGGTATAGTTGTGTCTTCCGAATGGGTATTGATGTAGGCATTAGTTAATTTTGGGGATTATGTCATGAAGAATAAGAAGATAAAACTTCAATCATCCTAGGTTGTACAAAATGTGATATGGTTAGATCCTAAAGTTTCACAATTTTATTTGAATGTGTCCTAGGATAAAGAATATTATTGTTTTTTTATTTCAATTTTTTTACTCAAGATATTATTATTTGATTTTAACGCTAACTTTTTGGCTTTAGTTAGTGGTGGTAACCAGTAGTAAAATATTGAACAATAAATACAATAGTCAATGAAATGATTATCACAATGAACCCTAAAATGGGATGAGAACTACTATATAATATCTCAATGATTTTCATACCCAGATATCTCAATATATGAACAGTAATACGAACCATTTCGAGTTTTGAAACATGTCATGGAAAGAGAAACATGTTATTTATTCCTTAATAAGAAAACAACCACTATACATTAGGGGATATTTTGATCCACTAATCATCATGAAATTGATCCACACAATAGAAAGTATTATTTATTCTTCTTTTTTTGAGAAATAAAATATTATTTTATCTATTTTTTTTTAAAGGATAATTGTATCAAAGGTGTACTCCAATTAAGAACATCATGTAGAATGAAGAATATGATTATATATAATTGATGTTGTTTATGATTTTATTTTTTAATAAATATTTTCCCAAAACACTTCCAAAAAATATGTGCGATATTGTTTTCAGGTAAAAAAGAGGTATGATTCCATTTGTTCATATGAAGAAAAAATACCAAGAAATTCAAGGAATTCCTTTGGATTTATCTAAAAAACTAAATGTAAAATTGATAATTTTTAGTGTGGTTAAATCATGTCATTGAATAAATGTAGTTATAATAGACTATAAATGCTATGAAAAAAAATATTTGTATATTATAGTTGAAATGGAAATTTAATACCTTTAGAATCATTGTTTTTTGGGGAAATAATCATAAAATGGTGGTTCATGGGATATCAAATTATAAATCACATGAAGGAAATAAGATTAAATTTCCTACATATTTTAAATTTGGTAAGAATAACTCACGATATTTCCTTAGAGTAAGTAGGAAATTATTCTAATCAAGAAAAATAATCCATCAAGCATATAAATAATGAAAAGATATAAATATGTTAAAAATATAATATATAAAAATTAATTCAAACAACATTAACTAACCACAAAATATTTTTATTAATTTTAAGGTGTATATGAATTACACAAACTAATGAACCAGCAGTAGGATTTATATGGTAACCTGATATGAATAAACACTAAAGGCAAGGGAGAATATTAAAATTTTCATAATCACATTTCGTAATTCCGATCGTAAAAAAAAAGGGGGTTAGAATTATTATCAACCACTCAAGAATTCATTATTTCTTATTTCATTTTGGTTATACCAACTCCTTTAAATCATTAAATTTCACAATGTCCAATAATTTAACTCTATGGAAATTAGATATTTAATTATTGATAAGATAACATGTTTTTTATGATTTCATCCAAATTATAAAATACTTTTAAAATTTATGTTTGTGGGATGTTACATATTAAAAATATTTTAATGAATTATTTTGTGAAATTTTAGGTGTTATTGATCATGGATTGTCTCTATCTACTAAGGACTATAAATTTTAAGGATAATTAAATTACAGTTTATAAGGCCATGTTCCCCACTATTTTATACACTAATCCTATTTGTTAAGGAGAAGGATGGATAAATCCATCTACACAATGATTACCATGTGATTTTCAGTATCTTTATATAGAAAAAGTATAATCTTCCCAATATTGATGAACTATCTAATAAACATCATAGGGAATGATACATATCTATTTTGAGACTTAAATTTTGATATCATTGGTTAAGAATTATAATGGTATATATACATTAGATAACCATTCGTACAAGATATGGTCACTATGAATTCACAATTATTTAATGTAGACTAACAAATTAGAAATAATCTATTTGTTTCTAATGAATAGAATATTTAGTGATTATATTTATCAATTCATGTTAGTAATTATAGAGTATATTTTCACATATTCTATGAGAAAGGATGTAGATAAAGAGATTTTCATGGTTGTTTTCAAGACTATTAAACAAGAAAATGTATACCAAATTTAGAAATTATGAAATGTTCCTGAAAATGTATTCTTGTTGCGTTATATAGTTATAAGATAGAATTCACCAATGGATTCTTCAAAAATATACGTTATTGAATAATGGCCCATTCTGACAACTATAATAGTGATTGATGGATTTCTTAAATTAGTTGGATAATATTTAACATTGAAGGTAAATTTTTCATGAAATTAAAGTAAACTAACCATATTTTATTATAATTGAGTTATGTTGATTTAGATAGAAGAAACTTAAGATATATTAGAGGAGCATATGTAAAGGGTTTACACTACACCTGTACAAAAATTACCTAGTAGCGGAGAAGGATTTATGATATATAGTAGTTAAAAAATAATAATGTCTTGGGGAGTGTCATTGTTAAAAATGAATTTTTTTGTCCCATGTATCATCCCTACTATTGGTATATGAGAAAAAATATGAGATGAATTATTTGGATTTGATAAAAATAATATTTTGTTTAAAAAATTCTTGGTGTTATCACTATTTATAGAAGTTTTATATTTATATTTTAATAAAAATAACATATATTATATATTCACATACAGTTAGTTGAACTACATATAATATACATGGTTAGAGTTTATAATGGATTATTATTTCTTAATATAATAAAACCTTGTGAAGGAATAAAATGTTTTTAATTCTACAATAAGAAAGGATTGTTATATCAGTTCCATGAAAGTATTTAAAGACACCTAATCTTTAAGGATATACAAATGATGATCATAGAAATTAAAATGATAGGGGTAAACTAATTCCTTTAACAACTTATTTCTCAACCTATTATCCAAATAATGATTGTGGAGGCCGAAATATAATATATGAATCTACTAAAAATAATGTGAATCATTCTACAGTTACAACATGAAAATAATAGAATTATAAGATTTTGGACATTCCCATCAGTATGAGAACTGAATGAGTTGTTGGATGATTCAAATATTTCATATTCATCAATTAATATAAGAATTTTAAATCTGGTTAGTGACTTTAAAGATCAATTTTTGTGGAAGAACATGGGGAATAAAATTACATATTATACATCTTGATGCTTTTCCTTTCAGCAAGATAAGTTTTAAAATCCCAATTATATTGGGATGGTGAAACCATTACCCATATTCATATGAAAATGGTAGAAAACAAAAAATTATCTCATCATAGTAAAATCTAGTACCTTTAAATTCAATAATACCATTTATATTTTAATTGATCAATTTATGTACCTTTTCCACATAATTATTTTCCAACAGCATTTCCCACTTGGTAAAATTTCCATGTTATTTGAGAATATGTGGTAAATATGAAGGGGGTATCACTTAATATTTTCTGTGATATGGATCTATGATTTACATCCATGTTTTGGAGGATTCAAAAAAAATAAATAGAAATATAGTCAATACTTAGAATGCTTATTAGGCTTAAAATGATGCTCAATCATAAAGGAAAATTAAAACATTGTATAATAAACCATGACCTTACTTGATTTATTTCAAGGGGTGTTAGGATCAATATCTTACTTTGGTGGAGTTCTCATAGAACAATAGATTCTACTCAATAATTCAAATGGATCAATATAATAAATTTTATGAGAATATATTAATTTGTTAAACATGATATGTTAATGTTAGAGTACAGAAACAATTATTATCAAATTATATTTAAGATAATAATTAATATATTTAAACCATTCATATTAAATCAAAACAACATTATTAGATGAGTTTCACTAATAAAATAAATGTAATATGGAGTTCTAGGTTGGTGATCATGTATTTATATTAATATCACCATGAATGATGATCTTGAGATTTATAGAAATATGAAATTTTATCCCTTTATACATCAACACCTTCCGGATTCTTTATTGCAAATTAATTATAGATTATTTTCAAAGGCATCCTTTGAACCCCTAACATAAACTTGATGTATTCCATGTATCAATTTTTAGAAAGTATATACAATGTCAACCATATGTACTAATATATTTTGATTTATAATTAGAAAATTATTTCTCTTATATGGAACAATGTGTGAGAGTTTAGATCCTAATGATAAAGTATTGGGAAATAATATTACTCACATGGTTAATGTTATATGAATAAATAAAAAATTTAAAGAAGTTTCCTTGAAAATAGAATATGTTACTATAAGAAAAATACAAATAAAATAAAAAAAAATTATTTTATTAAGATAAAATATTAAAATATAATATATAAATTGTCATGACCCCCATACCTCCCCAACTAATATCCTTCATGGTCCAGTATTTAATGGAAGGAGTGACCCCTCGAGTCCCACCACTACCTTTCCACGGGTTAGTGACTCTCACCAGAGATATATCATATCAATATTGGAGAGATTAACCTCAACTATCGTAAGAAAACTGATAACATACAACCAACTAGTCAACATGAATGGTCAATAGACCAAAATAATATAAAAGAATAATCCAAAAAAGATTGTAAAGGAAAGAGATACAAACCTCTACAAAATGAAACAATAATAAAAGAATATTATGGTATTAACTATAATAACTCTAATATATGTTCTACAATTATCCATCCAAAATACAAAAATCATCTGTGAAACCAAAAAAATAGATTATACATATTTGGGGTGATAATAAATTGTACAATATGTAAGGCCATCCCCATGTACTATCATGTAAAAGTAAAATGATAATAATAATTCCCTGGTGAATGAAAATAATAACTAACTAGAACCTACGAAGGTCAAATAGTTTCCCTTAGCCTCAACTAGGCTCTCTCACAAACAAAACATCCTATAAAATTAATTTAATTTCATATGGATATAGAAAATTGAACCCCACAAAAAATTCTCAATAGATTTTCTTTTCCTATCCTATGTGAAAAATTCCTTTGTGTCATCCCTTCTATATCAACCAATGATGGTACAAACCATAAGTAATATCTCAAGGACCCAACCATGTTTAACATATTGTAGAGAAAACAACATATATCACATGACATAACAGTGGTAGTATGGTTCCATGAATGCAATGTACATTACCCTCATTCCCTTATCCAACCATATTTGACCCCCACCACGCATCTTATTTTTCACCACATTTATCACTATAATTTTCTTCTAACGGGGGAGTACGAGAGAGTTAATAGTCATCCATTTGTATCTACAAAAACCAATATGTTACAGAATAGACCCACCATAGTCAATAGGATTTATATAGGATATATAACTTAGTGTAGTTGGGTAATAAAAAAACAAGAGAATATAGATATCTAGTAGTCTCACTTGATCCCACACAAATGGGATTACACAAACAACCCCACCACAACCTACATTAGGACACTGAAAATATCATGCCACTAATAACTACTTATATTTTAGAATAATCAACCACAAGAATTATACATAGTTCCACAACCTAGGTTCCAATTACCATTATTTAATTAAACAATTTATTCAGTAATATTTGCCGAATTAATTATTAAATTATGTTCACCCTAATAAATTAATTATCCATCATAACATTACTATATTTTTCAATGTTATTCTATTCCTATTGAACCAAAGATAGTAAAGCACCATATCAAGACAATGCATCACAACCTAGGGCACCAAGTCACACACATCAAGTCAACCATTGAACACAAATATTCAATATAGACTTTTCATTTACATGCATAATAGATTAAACAAATTAATAGTTATTTTCTAATAAATCAAACACTACATAGAATAACTCCATAATAATCTTATACAAATAAATAATATCAGTTAATATCAATGAAAACTATTAACCACATTTTCATCATACCATTCCCTTCAATTATTTGAATACATTATATTATCTTCATTATTCTGATTCATACCATTCGACCAATTGAAGGAAAAGATATGATAATATCCGAGATTCACATAAATGTATTGAAATAAAATTCCCTACCTAAAATGAAGTGATTAGCCACTAAATAAAGCTAATAATAATTGTTTATATATATAATATTCAGGTTCATTATTATTCATAAACTCCATTTTAGTGCATTTAACAATTTGAACATAATTTCACATTTTGATTTTTATTCCTTCATAAAATGTACTATTATGTTGTAAATTTTTTAACATCATTTAATGCTACAAATAATTTTGATTTTATTTTCATATTTAATTTTCAGGTTTCTAATTATATTGGGATTAATTCATACTTGTGCAATGTTGTAAGATCCACATTGGAAGACTACCAAAATGGGATTTCATGCAAAAAATTCGGGAGAAGGCAGATTGGACCTCATCCCAATGATGAGAATGTGGGCCCCAACATATAAGACTAATAAAGCCTAGATTTCATGGAATTCTAGAATAAATATAGAGGAACAAATCATTATCAATGATATTTTGCTAATTCGGCTTTCATTGTTGTTATTAAGGCATCATAATTTGGAGATAAAATTCGGGGATAGATTCTGAGGTCCATATAATCATCCCACCAATTTAATCATATATCGGAAACCACATATTCGTTGGTGATGAAATTTTAGAGAGAGCTATGGGATATCTGAAGCTTTATTTTTTTTCTTGTATGTATTACTCCAATTAGGCAATCTAGAAGGTCGTCCAGGTGCCTCTGTTCGGTGTAAGTAAGCTGGGTACCACCTCAGGTCAAGGGTGGAAATGTCTACTCTCTCTTAACTTTCCACCCACCTAGGCCAACCACCATTAATTTAGGTGACATCCACTGTTGTAGGACCAAAACAAGGATTCAAAATATCAGATTTAAGGTAGTGGTGGTAGAGTATTTGAGTATCCTTGGATATTTGTTTTCATTTTAATTTTATTTTGTCGATTTGTCTTTGTAACGTTCCCCTTTCTCACGTAAGTTGTTCTAATCACCTTAGTTCTTAATAAAATTTCATCATTTCCTTTTATTCAGTTTTCTTATTATCACTTTGATATTTTTCCTTAATCTATGAATATATTCTAACAAAAACTTGTGATATTCTTCACACAACGGTAGAGTGGTTTCTTTCTTTTTATTGTATTTTTACTTCTCAAATCCCTCCCTCGTGAGTCTACTTTCCACTTCCATTGAAACCATAGAATCAGTAGAGGGATAACTTGTTTATTGGTTGATCTAATGGAGTATATTGGGGTTGTTTTTTATGTTATTTCTAACTAAATTAATTTATTATCACTTCTTTTAATTGATAATCTTGTTTGAAAATATTTAAACTCCCTCATCCTTGTTGAATTTAAGGCCACACACTTCAAGTGCTAATACAAACCATTAATATGAAGTGCTCAAAACATTAATCCTTCCGGTGTATAAGTGATTAGTATTAAAGTATGTAGGTATTTAACCAGTATGTGATTTTGTTGTTGGATCTTCTTAAAAGAAATCATCTCAAATCTAAGAAATTGAAATCATTAAAAAATTAAATTCATCCAATCCAGCGCAAGTGATAACCTAGGATCAGCTGATTATCCTAATTTGAATTAACTTAAATATGTTAGTGATACCTTAAACCCATCTAAAATCAACCCATGTTGTCCACTTCATAGCCAAAACAATCCCTAGAATGTACGTGTCTATAGGTTACTTCTTAGGTCTTTGAGGATTCGATAACCCAATCTAAACAACATGGACTGTTCTACCTTCATCACTTATGTAAATTTAAGTGTGAATCACATTTTGGAGATGTTTCCATGGAACCAATTATGTCATATCAATACCCATTCTATTCTCTCCCATTTCTTATATTCTCACCCAATATCTCTTATATTTTCCCTTTCTCATTTTTTTTCTTTTGGCGCATGTCCGCCTACACTCGTGATCAATCAAACCGTCTAGTTAGTGTTGATAGTCCTCGGGTTGGGGTGTAAAGTACACCAAAGGAACTCTTTACATTAGATCATAATATTCCTAATTATCCAGAGTCAATAATTGAGCCTATTTCACTAGAAGGTCTCCAAATAAACCAACTCATAAACCAGAGTGGGAACAAAAATGGAAACCCAAACGAGGCAGCCCCAAACATAGAGAATACGATCAATCAAACCATGAATAACTACCTCACACCTACTTGGACCAATTCCCCCTAATTCATTAGATATAATTACATAAGAGATTCCAACTACATATTTAAACCCCATGTCCTGAACCACCTTCCCACATTCCATAAATGGAGTCTGAGATTACCTACCTTCTCGTTAAGGAGTTCAATGAAATTGTAGAAACCATGTGTCCCCCACATCAACTAGATTCATATATGTTCAGGATATTTCCTTTTTCATTACAGGATCATTCTAAAAATTGGCCAAAAAATTTGACGTCATCATCCATAAACTCTTGGGAACAATTACAATGAGAATTATACCAAAAATAGTTTCCATACACAAACCAATTTAACATAGAAAGAGTATCCCAAACTTTTTTGAAAAAGAGGTAGTGTCATTATATGAAACATGGGATAGGTTCGAAGACACTCCAAACATGGTTCCACACCATGGTTTTTCTATTCCTGAAGAAGTGAGAATTTTCTATGAAGGGTTGGGTCCGGGGAACAAATAATTCATCAACATGATGTGTAAGGGAACCTTTAAAAACAAATCCCCAAATAATGCTTATGAGTACCTGGAAATCCTTTATGAACAAAACCAAACATGGGGAACTTATCCTTATTCTAAAAAGCCACCAAGAACTACAGGAATTCATACACTTAGAGAAGAGGAAAGCCATAGGGCTAAACTCGCAGTACTCTCTAGGAAGGATGAAGAGATAGACCTTAGGAAATTCCATGAAATCCAAACTGTAGACCCTGTTTGCACAATTTGTGACATACATGACCATAATATAGACAAATACCCAACCATTCCATCCATCAAGGATGTTCTTTTAGGAGGAACCCCAGTAGATGTAAATGCTTCGATATTTGAAAATCCTCAAAACAAAAATACCTTAAATCCAAGGTATAATGACAACGTAGGATTCCACTGGAAAGATAACGGACAACCTAGCCAACCACAAGGAAATAATAATTACCCCCATCAGAACTATCCATCCCATAACCAGTTCCAAACCCAACCTATCCAATAACAATAGCCACCAGTCCATTTCCAACAAACCATCCCACCTCCAAAATATCCCCCTAGGATAAATCAATCTTCACAAGCACCAACCCAAACTGTTCCACAAATCCAACTACAACAACTGTGCCAGCTGATGAAAAGGATAAACTCGGAATTCTTTTCCTTTAAACAAGAACTTAAATCCATCAAAACTAGAAAGGAACCCATGCCTACTCAAGCGGTACCATCCTAAACTTCATGGGGAGAATCATGTTGTACTCAAATAACTCATGAAAAACTATAGGATGTAAATGTTTTAAGAAGTGGGAAATCAGTTGAGAAACTTGAACAAATAAGTCAAAAACCATGTGATGATTCAAACACTAATGAAAATTCAAATTAAGCACAAGATCAAACTGAGGAAAATGATAAAAATGTTAAATAAACAACTCTTCAACAAACAACCACAAAACATGCACCATTTCCTCAATACCTAAGGAGGGAAAACCAAGCCTGAATTGAGTAAATAATTGAAGGAAATATTCTCACAAGTCAAGTAGAACATTATCCTTTTCTATGCAATCCAAACCATACCTACGTATTCAAAGTAACTTAAGGACATGTGCACTTTTAAAACAAAATTTTCACATTAAAACCAAGATCTTTTAGTGGATAATGTGTGTACCACCATTTAAAGGACCATTCCTCCTAGGATGAAAGACCCGGGTTGCCCTTACATCAATGTTGAACTATGAGAGTGCAAAGTTGTCAAGGCCTTGTGTGACCTAGGTTCTAGTGTCATTCTCATCCCCTATGCTATGTACTGCCAATTAGGCCTAGAATAGCTCCAACCCACATCTTTCAAACTTCCACTTACTGATCGTAGCATTAGGGTTCCAAAGAGGATTTTAAAGGATGTTCTAGTAAAGTTTGAAAACATCATCTACCCTGCTGACTTCATTGTCCTTGACAACCATCCAAACATAGAAAATAAGTAACAATCCCAAATCATCATTGGTTGTCCTTTCCTTGCAATAATAAACTATGTTATCTAAGTCCGAAATGGGAACATGGCCATGAACTTTGGAAACATGAGTCTAGACTTGAACATATATAATGCAATCTCACAAATAGGGGATAATGAGGACATTCATGAAGAAAACATGAAAGGAATACTTGGTAATGAATCCATAGAACATAAAGGAATATTTGATGGATATTTAAGTCAGGATGAGATTGAAATCCATTGTTCACATGATGTATGTTTATCTCCATCACTTGAATCATTTTAAAATTTCACTTATAATGAAGTCTTAGGTCCAACAATCAGTGAAACATTTCAGGAAGCCAATTTCTTGGAGAACACTCCATATTCCTTCCCTAAATCTTATCAAGCCAATATAGTATCTAAAACTTCTACATGTGGGGACACAATCCTATATAATTTTCTAGGAAACAAGATTGATCTTGATAAATAGTCCTAAAATTCTGTTGACATTTTTAAACAACATTATCTGAATTGAAGGAAAACTCTGTTGTACTCATGTATGCCTACAGAGGGGAAAATCAAACACATCCTATTGTCATTTATTCTTCTCTATAACCCAATCATGAGAGGATGCTTCTAGATGTCCTTATGAAACATAAAAAATCCATTAGTTGGACCCTGTCTAATATTCCTGGGATTATCCCACTTATCGGGACTCATAGGATTGTACTGGAATCTGATTCAAAGCCATGTCATCAACCTCAATGGAGAATCAATCCTAATCTCATGAAAGTAGTGAGAAAAGACCTTCTGAAATTGTTAAAAGCAATTATCATATATCCCTTCTCTGAGAGTGGGTGGGTCAGCCCAATCCAGGTGGTTCCAAAGAAGGCAGTAATCACAATTATAACCAATAAGGATGGAGAGATTCTTCCAACAAGGGTGAGCGGTGGATGGAGGGTCTACATTGAATATAGGAAGCTAGACTCATTCACCAAGAAGGACCATTTCCCCATATCATTCATTGACCAAGTCCTTGTGAGAGTGGAATGTCATTCCTTTTACTATTTCATAAATTGGATCTTGGGGTATAATCAAATTGAGGTCTCCCTAGAGTATCAAGGGAAGACTACATTCACATGTCCACTTGGCACCTTTTCCTTCAAACGCAAGCCCTTCGGGTTAGGCAATTCCCCTGGAACCTTCTAGCGGTGCAGGAGAGGAATATTCTTAGACATGGTAGGGGATTTTCATGAGGTCATCATGGATGACTTATTTGTGTTTGGGGATATATTTGAGGGATGTCTGAAGAATATGGAGAGATTCTTGTCAAGATGTGAAGAAAACAATATGGGTCTATACTAAGAAATATTCCATTTCATGGTTAAATAGGGGATAGTCCATGCTTATATAGTCTCATGTAGGGGCATTGAAGTTGATAAAGTTAAGGTTGACATCATTCATCACCTTCCATCACCCAGAACTATTAGGGAAGTGAGGTTTGTCATAGCACATGTCAGTTTCTAGAGAAGATTCATCAAGGACATTAGTTCACTCTCCAATCCCCTTTGTGCGCTCCTAGTAAAGGATGCTCCATTTGTTTGGACAGAAAGATGTGAGGGTTTATTTTCAACCCACAAATCCTCTCTCACCTCTCCTCCCATTATAAAATATCCAAATTGGAACCTTTTTTTGAACATATGTGTGATTCCAGTGACTTTTCTGTAGGATATGTGTTAGGATAACATTGTGATAAGACTCCTTCTGTCAAATATTCTGTAAGAAAATCCAAAAATGATGCCCAAATCAACTACACCACTACTGAAAAGGAGTTACTTTCTATTGTGTTTCACTTAGATAATATTAGGTCCTCCCCCTTAGGATCCCCCATCGCTGTGTTCACTGAACATTCTGCACTAAAATACATCTTCCAAAAACATTATTCTAAGGATATAATGATTAGGCGGGTCCTTCTCTTACATGAATTTGACCTCAAAATCATGGATTAAAATGGTGTTGAAAATATTGTATATGATCACCTATCTAGGATGGAATTCAATGACAACTCTAATAACCTTTGTGTCTGAATCATTTCTGGGTGAACACCTATACTCTGTGAGTGACTTCCCTTGTTATGCTGATATAGCCAATATCTAAGTTACAAGAGTAATTCCAAATTTATTTGGGACTCAAGATCGAAGGAAATTCCTTTCTGATGTTAGGAACTGTGTGTTTGATGATCCATGCCTCTAGAAGTTCTGCCCTGACCAAGTCATTAGGTGGTGTGTCCCAGAATATTATCAAGAGTCTGTCCTTCAATTCTGTCATAGTGAGGCATGTGGAGGTCACTTTTCCTCTATGAAAATATATGATATGATTCTTCTATGTGGTCTCTACTAGGAAAACCTCTCAAGGGACTCTAATAATTTTTTTCAAATATGTCAGAAGTGTCAAAAAGTAGGGTTAATCACAAAATGCAATCAAATTCCACTCACTCCAATCTAATTGATTGAAATAATTGACTGATGGGGAATTGATTTTAGAGGTCCTTTCCCAAACTCTAGGGGATACCTATACATCCTCTTACATGTTGTTTATGTCCCAAAATGGGTTGAATCCATTCCCAAAAAGTATAATGAACATCATGTTGTGATCCGATTTCTAAAAGAGCACATATTTTATCGATTTGGAATTAATAGGGCTATAATCTGTGATCGAGGAACCCATTTATGCAATAGTCAATTCTCTTCACTATTCTCCAGGTATGGTATTTCTCATAAATTTTCCACTGCATACCATCCTCAAACCAATGGTCACGCTGAGTTAGAAAATAAGAAGATTAATAACATTCTTGAAAAAACTATCAATCCTTATTGGAAAGATTGAGCTAAGAAACTCATGGATTATCTTTGGGAATATCATAAAACATAAATAACCATCCTAGGAATTTCACCATATTGGTTGGTTTATGGAAAAGCATGCAATTTACCTGTTGAAATTGAGCATATGGATTTTTGGGCAATTAAGAAAATAAATTATAACCTCTCATTGGCCAGAAAAAAAAATGAAATTATATCTCAATGAACTTGAGGAAATAAGTATGGAGGCTTATAAAAAGTCGAGGATCAATAAATCTATAGTTTAGACCAACCAAACTAGGAATATCAAATTCAATCATTTTGAACTAGGAAAATTCATATTCTTGTATATTTCAAAACATCATTTTTACCAGGGAAAGTTATGTTCTATATGGTCAGGTCCTTTGATAGTGCATCATGTGTACCCCCATAGGGCCTTAGAGGTTCAAGATCCCACAACTGGTAACATTTTCAAGTTTAATGGTAAAAGCTTAAAACCATTAATTGAATCATTCAACGAACAAGAAGTAGTGATTGAGTTAACCGAGCCAACCTATGAACCAGGAAAAATTGACAGATGTAGGATCCATATCAGGCTAACGACGTTAAACAAAGCACTACATCGGAGGCAACCCATGATTTTCAATTTCCTAATAATTTTGTTCTTTTAATAAACTATATATTTTAAATAGGATTAATGAATCTTTTTGATATCTAAAAATAATAAAAAATAGAGAGTTGATCTATTCTTATATAACGAGTATGGATGGGTATGAAAGGGGAGCACCATATACATCCATGTCATGTGGTGTGATCCTTCAGTAATAACTTACCCAGAAATTTAAAAAGAAGACAATGCATCATCAGGTCATTTTATTTTTATGAGTTTTTTGGTTAAAATAAAAAAAATATAATAACAATAATAAAATTTAAAGGCCACATCATAGGTCATGGGGAAAACCCTGTCGCAACCGGCGATGCCGTGGGGACTCGAACTTAGGACCGAAGAGAGACATGGGTGCGCACCTAACATTGACCTACGACTTATTGTTCTTCGTTATTCTATAATTTATATATATATACTTATATTTTACTTTCATTTTTATATAAATATATATATATATAGTTTTTTTGTTTGTTTTTTATTCCTTTTTTCACTAGGTAATTCTCAGAGTGTCATTGAGATCAAGGGTTTAAATGGGAGCAACTAGAATTTTAACTTTAACCACCAGGTGACTTCATTCCCTGATCCTCATTTCCAATTTTCTTTTTAAACTCCCATTTTCTGCCTCTACCCCCTTTTAAATATTATTTTCTATAAACACTGGGGATAGTGTTATTTTATGTTGGGGGGGGGGCAGATAAAATAAAATATCTTTTGTGTAAAAAAATGAATGATTTTTAAAAAAGTGTGCCTTAATAGAATGAAATATTTCATTAATTTTGAACAAGATAATAGAAATTTTACACTTTAAAAATTAATATCAAATAATTTATCATCCTCTAATTTTAATTTTAATCCATGTATAATTTCTTGAGCATAGATTTTGGAAAGTGTGGCTTTCTAATGAGATATTTCATAGTTTGTATTTTAATCCAAATAAAAAAATCATAATGCATGTACTTTGGGTAGTGGGGTATCATTTTGTGTTCATGGGGTCCCAAAAATAAATAGAATAGTTTTGGTGATCATTTTAGTTCTAATATGAGTGTTTAATAAAAAAACATTTAAAAAACAACAATAAATTTGTGCGTAGAGTAATGAAATGAACTAATACATGGCTTTCGGCACTTGGGGATCATGACTCCATAGTTTTCTAGCCCAGAGTTAGTAATTTTATCTCTATTATTGGTAATTTGAATTTGTTTTTGACTGATTTAACTCTAGATGATTCTTGAGTATGTGGGATTCACTTGGTACCCTAAGGTCTTTGATCCTGGGGGTCATCAGCAAAGTCTCGCTACAGGGGTTGACTCTTCTGAGTGAAATATCAATTACCATAGAAAAATATCCAAAAAAAATACAATATAATTTTTGAATACTCATCTTAATAATAAAATTTGATTCAACCTAGTGCTTACATCATTTTCCTCTTGAATAAAGATGAACCCCCATGTCTAATGCGATGCACAACACATAATCACAGTTAATTTATATTTGATAAAATATGGCAAAGAATTTCAACAAAGGAATGTGCTTGGGATTGGGATCTTATTATGAAAATATAATGTATTAAAACATTTTTATGGGTATCTTGATTGTTTGGTATAAGGATTTTTGTTGATCATTGTGTATTAAAATGTTTTTGGAAAAGGGAATTTGAATTTCATATTGTTGAAATATATTTTTCTCGGGACTAGAAAAACTCATGTTGGAGGTTGTGATTGGCCACTAAATGAGGATAATATTCATTGTTAATATATATAATATTCATGTGCTTTATTATTCATAAAAATTATTTTAGTGCATTTTACACTTTGAAAATCATTTCACATTATGATTTTAATTCCTTCTTAAAATGCACTATTATGTGGTACATTTATTAACATCATTTAAAGTACCCAATGATCTTGATTTTATTTTCATATTTATTTTTCAGGTTTCTAATTATATTCGGAACAATTAATACTTGTGGAGTGTTGGAAGATCCACATTGGAAGGCCACCAAAATGGGATTTCATGCAAACAATTTTTGAGAAGGCGGATTGGACACCAGCCTACGAATGAGAATGTGGGGCCCAACATATGGGACCAATGATGACCAAATTTGATGTAATTCTAGAAGACATATAGGGAAAAAATAATTATTCATGATAAAGTGCTAAATTGGGTTTCATTATGGTTATTAAGGGGGCCCAATTTGGAGATAAAATTCTGGGCCAGATTCTGAGGACCATAACATCATCCCACCAATTTAATCTTATCTCAGAAACCACAAATTCTATTGTACTGATATATTTCAAAGAGCTATGAGACATCCGTAGGATTATTTTTTTCTTCTATGGCCTACTCAAATTCGGTAATAAATAAGGTCTTATGGGTGCCTCTTTTCAGTGGAAGCAAGTTGGCTTCCACCTTGGGTCAAGGGTGGAAAATTCTACACTCTCCTAACTTTCCACCCACCTAGGCCCACCACCATTAATTAAGGTGACTTACACTATAGTATGCTCGACCCAAGGCCTCAAAATTTTCCTATTTAAGGAAGTGGGTGTAGAGTATTTGTGCATCCTATGAGATTTTGTTTCATTTTAATGTTATTATTTCGATTTGGCTTTTTAACGTTCTTATTTCCCATGTAATTCGTTTGAATCACCTTAGTTCTTAATAAAATTTATTCATTTACTCTTATTCTATTTTCTTATTATCACTTTGATGTAGTTTCCTTATGTTTTTAATTTACTCACATAATACCTTGTGATATTCTTCACACAACTGTGGAGTTATTTCTTTCTTTTTATTGTTCATTTTACTTCTCCAATTTCTCCCGCATGACTCTACATTCCGCATCCATTGAAACCATAGAATCGATGGTGTTATAACTCTTTTATGGGTCGATCCAAGGGAGTAAAAATGGGCTGGTTTGGATGTTATTTCTCACTCCATTACCTTATAATCACTTCTTTTAATTGATAATTTTGTAAGAAGATCATTAAACTCATTCATCCTTGTTGAATTTAATGACACACACTTCATGTGTTAATACGAACCTTTACCTTGATGTTTTCAAAACATTGATCTTTCAAGTGTATAGGTGATTAGAATTAAAGGGTTTAGGTATTAAACCTATAAGTGATTATGTTTTTTGATCTTCATAAACAAACCCTTCTCAAATATAAGAAATTGAAATCATTAAAAAATGGATTCATACATTCCACCCCAAGAAATAACCTAGGATAAACTCATTATCATAATTTGAATTAACTTAAATCTATTAGTGAAACCTTAAACCCATAAAAAATAAACCCATGTTAGCCACATCATAGCCAAAAACAATCCATAGAGTGTACATGTATATAGGTTACTTCTTAGATCTCTGAGGATTCGATAACCCAGTCTAAACTACAAGGATCATTATACCTTCACCTCTTGGGTAAATTTGAGCTTTAACCATGATGAATTATGATTCACTAATCAAATCCAATGTAATATTGGATGAGACACATGGACACAAACACACAAGGTATCCTTTAATCAATATGAAAAACATCAATGTATCATCAAAATTATAGATCAATAAATCACTAACTCTAATAGAGATATTCACTTAAAACATATTACGAAACTAGTAATAACTCAAAGTGAAATTCTAGAAGGACTCACCCAGAATCACTAATAACAAATCCCTAGAAGCCAATATGGATTCCAAATATTAAATTCCATTAGGGATCATAGTATTTCTTAGGTTTCACTTGAATTTTTATATATGTTTTGTGAGAATGATGGAAATTAGAGGTATGATATAATTTATAGAGACCCATAAAATCACTACAATCATGGAATGAATGTTTGCTTCATTTCATGAACCATAGATAATTTATATAACCTGGAAACAAGGTTATTGATCGAACAAATTGGGGGGGGGGATTTAGTTCTATTGTTTAAAAATTAACATTATGAAACCTTCATGTATAAACCCACCAAAAACACTACAACAAAAGTGCACACTAGGAAAATAATTCAACACTATGAACTAATCCAGGATAGAAATTATAGAAACATGGTACATCATGTTTCAGAGCCATCATGAAAAACATCATTGATGCTATGAAACCAATGATTCATCATGTAAATTGCCACCAATAATTGATGATTCAAATCTAGATATTCCTCTCACATACTCAATCCCATATCAAGGCTCCAGCTACTAAAAAAAATCACAAATTAGTCAGCCAAATTAGTCAGGATCATAAAATTAGATACCTCTAAAATGATTCTTGTCCTTGAGAATAGATACCAACTAGAATGAGAAAGAACCAGCCTCTAGAGACCCTAAAACACACCCTTTAGTGAAACCTCTAAAATATATGATATTATACCTCAAACTATAATGAAGGAATTGAAAAACAGATTTTAATAATTTCAAAAACAAAACAAAACAAATCGATTATATAAACCCCCCCCAAAATAATAGGATTATAAAATATGGGTATTGTGCATACATTTATGAATCCAACCATCAAGTACTCTTCTCTAAGCCACCATTCATATATATGACTCATAAAAAGAGGATAAAATATCCCAAAAATAATGTATCTTAATGGGTTTGAATCTTTATCATCCATTCAATAACATTTTGACATCCCTAATCTCTAACTCCCCTTTGTGGGTGATGTGGGAATTAACATAATGATACAGAAAAAGAAGGGACATGTAGAAGATATCATGATCCTTTTCCATCTGCAGGGGATGTTCTAACTGATATGCCACCTCTCTAAAATGCTCCTACACTATGAATGGTATAACAATCTAGGGTGATATACTTCTTACCAAACCAAATATATGATACCTCTTGCAACATCCCAAGTAAATAAATAATATTACATTTTCATATGTATACGATAAATAATAATTTTATTTTAAATTGGATGCTTTGTTGGATGGTGTACCCAACAAAAAACAATGGGTTTCTATGAACTATTATGTTGCACACAAGGCTGAGTCATAATGAGAAAAATATTAATAATATAATATTATTATTTTAAATGGTAGTTAATTCCTAGCCATTGTATCGGTAGGAATGAACATAACTAACAATATTATGATTAAATAGGCCAGTTAAATTATTTTACATTTTTCGAATAAATTATATATGCTTTATATGAGAATGAGTCCAATTTTAAGCTTAAATACTCTAATATATTTAAAAGCTAGTTTGACAGCCTTTAGATGGAGAATACTTTTTATATATAGTTTTTTCACTTTTATATGCTCCATTTAAAAAAATATACTTATTATTTAGAATCATGACTTAAAAATTTACATTGGGTAAATTTTTAGTATTTTTCTAATAATGTTCATTTTTTAAATAAAAGTGAAAAATATTGCATTTTAAGTCAAAAAATTAATTTCATCATATTTATTTATATGAATATATTGTGATTTTAATTTGTGTTAAAGTTTAATTAGAATATATTTAATAATTTACACCAGATTTGGCTATTGGTATAAATTTAACTTTGAAATTGTACATAAACACATGTCAAACTTTTGGTAGTTTTTACATCATAAAAACACGATTCTTAATTTTGAAAATGGAAATAAATTTTAAATTAAATAATAAAACTTATATTTTTAGAATTTGTAAAAATTTATTCAATATTTGGAATCAGTGGTCTGAATTGTGTAAATAGGTAACTTTTATTTTTATGCATTAGGAATACTAACTTTAGTAAATATATTCTTTACCATCATTAAATGGTACATCTGGTAAATAAGGGTAAAAAAATATTATAATAATATTAAATTACCCAACACATGTACTAACCCAATTGAATGATATATGTGTAACCATGGGAATCCTTGGGCTGATTTTATGACCTCATTGAGCTAGTTGTTTGTGAAAAGGACGTTTAATTACTTTTATTTTAAAGTTAATTAAAAATATAACCTAAACAAGTATATTTTACTAAGAAAATTATTATATGGGGTTATATAAGTGATATCATAGACTATAAATAATAATTAGAAATATCAAATTATTTTCTATATCATTTTAGTTTATTTATAATTTTTAGGCATCAAATAAATAAATTTATTTATGAAACAATAGTGATGTAGTTATTACCTTAGTAATGAATGTTTTAAATAAATGACATTATAAATGTTAAAATAAATTTATTTTGAAACTTATTATTCTATAGACGAATTTTAGTGATGATTATGACTTATTATATTTTAATTTATGATGTCTTTCAAAAATAATGTTTTTTAAGGATTTTAAAAAATTCATGATATGAATATTATAAAAATTGACATAAATGAGCTTTTAAAACTATTATTATTTTATTAAATGATATAACAGTCTTAAAGATATATGATTCGGAAAAATGACATATATGATGACATAAATTTTACTAATGATCCATTTTTTGGTAACTTGGAATCTTATAGTAACTATGGTAACCGTATATTATTAATATACCATAAGACATGGTAAAAGATAAAAAAGATTACTATAGGTTAAATCTAAAAGAACGGTTACATTTGTGACCAAAACTTGTCTAAAATCAATTGGATGAGAGGATTTAGACCCATTTTCATCTGATATTCTAAATATAGTTCTTTTGTGTTATTAATACTCTAAGATCAATTAATAATAAAATAATAATTTCAAACTTTCCTAAAGTTCCCCTCCTCCCTCTTATAAAAGGACATCACCTCTACCCCTTACGAACACCTCTCAAGCCACCTTGTATAGTTGAAACACTTCTTAAATAATATCCCAACATACCTAGAATTATCCTAGAATCTATAACCTAGGAGTAAGTCAATTCAAGGGGGACCTTTGGCTCGAATCAAATGAAGTTACCTGATTTGGGATAACATCTTCTCTCAAGTCCCTTTCCTTTATTTTTCCTTCTCCACACCCTAAGCCCGTCATATTCATTGATTTCATAAAAAACATTATCCTCAATATATTAGGTTATTTTTATTAATGTTATTATAACTACTATTACACACAACTCCATCTAATGTGAACAGAACATAGTGTTTCTCTGGATGGTGAACTATTACCCCACGAAACGATGATTGTTCAATTTTCTCCTACCACCTATTATGGTGGAAAATAGGATAGAACTGTAATTATAACTGATATATGTTATATTTATTTTATTTTTATACTATGGTAATTCCATTTTATAAAATACCTTTATGATTTTATTGTTGTATAAATACGATAATTTCATTTGAGGAAGCGCAGACTACCAAACACTCAAAGGGAGATGACTCGTTCATGCTATACAGGGAACATATAAAGGATTTAATTAATGATCTAATATAACATATATAACATATATTTTAAAATTTAATTTTTACATATATATTTATCATTTAGTTTTCATTCATTGTATATGAAAAAGAAATGAATGTTGCGTTTATTAGTACGTATGACTTACCGTCTCCATCAAAGGTGCATTTTATTTCTTATATACAAATTTTGTGGACTATTCTAAATAAATATATAATAGAAATATATGATATATATGATATATAAATCATTAATATCATTCTGTAGATTATTTAATTCTGATAAGATTTTCAATTTATAATTATAAAAAGTTCATTTTTAACTCAACTTCTAAACATCGACAAAATTTCTCAAATGAACTCATATAATTAACATATTTTTGTAGTAAGTTAATAAGTGATATAAAAAGAATAATAAATTATAAAATGGTTCTGATGAATGTATAAATTAACTAATGTTTATTTTTTAGGAAATTAAAGAACCAACAAGTCATGTCGAACACGAGTTAATGGACTTTCTCTCAATCTCATTCCCTTGAAGCATATTTTGATTTGTACATGACATGATTTTATATGGATTAAACTGATTTGAAATTTAATTTCATTAAAAGGGAATATTTTTCTACATAGCATTTTAATAAATGTAAAATTTAATGTTTCTTTTTAATGTATGTGATGACAATGACATTTCTGCCACTATGAGCATTATTTGATTTTTGGCATCCTTAACAAGCCGTGATGTATTTAAATGGATAATAATTATCACATACCCGTTTTACATATTTTGGAATTGAAAATGGTTTTGAATATGGATTTACTTTTTCAATTTCTTAAAATTATTTTTTGTTAATGAAAATGTAATTTCTATGATTGAAATGCTTATATTTCAAATCCATTATCTGTGGTGATTATTTAATAGTACATAGAAATTTGGCGACTGGTTACGTTATATCCTCTCACTCATTGGGTACGGAAGTCGGCCTTATGGAAATTCCATTTGAAATAATGTTTTGTGGTAGTCGACTCTTTGGTTATTCCATTTATGTATGATTATGTCCCATGTTTACCATTTATATGTTATATATTTCTCTATATGGGATCCTGGTAATCTTCTGGTTACAAAAGGGTAAGTAATGGGTTTATTTTCAGTGAAGTATATTACAACTTCATAATGATAGAAATAAATACATTATGATAAACTATTCATGGCTTTCATGTTATCCCAGGACTAACAGTTTTTTTCTTTCTATATCCCTTACTGAGCATTTTATGCTCAACCCATGTTTTTGAAATGATTTTCATTGAACATAAAGAGTATTATGGCCATGTATGGGGTCATAGAAAATTCATGCTGTTTAAAACAAGGAACTAAAAATGTTTCATTTCATTTTGGAGTTTTAATTTTTTTTTAAAAGTTACTTAGTAGAAGTGTCTACATGTAATATTCAAGTTGTTATGTATAAGTTATAAATTCATTCTCAAAAGCTCTAAACCTAAAAAGATACTCAATGTGAATTATTCCCTTAATTCAAAATTATGTTATGTTTTTTTCCTAGGGCCTTATAGTTGGTTTTAGTTGTCAGTTTAGAGAACATTAGGAGTTATAATTTTGTTAATAGAATATCCATAAATGATTTATACCTTAATGCCAAATTGAAATGACGTAGAATTTGAAGATTACTATGTTTCATCATCTAAGATTGTTTTTTCATAATGGTTTTCCATAGAGTAAACATGGAATTAGTAATTGTATGGCATATAGGGGAGAATGACCTTCCAAATGAGAATCCCATGATGGTTGTAATCGGAACTGAACAATTATTTCTGTAATTGCATAGTACACTCAAGATATAAATGGAAGTGGTACACATGCACAAGATCAACCATATAAACCCCATGAGAAAATGACTATAGTAGATCATTTCATGAGGAAATATCCCCCCTCATCTAACCCTGTTCAAGTTGAAGGGTGGATCAAATCCCTAGAAAAGATTATCGTTGTCATTGGTTGTAAATACAATCCAAACGATATTATTTATGTTGATAATTTTGAAGGAGAAGAAGATAATGGGTGGTCAATGGATAATAATATTAGATAATGTGAGGAGATTGATTGTATTTGCTTGGAAAATTTCAATGGTATATTTCTTGAGAAATATTTTCCTGTGGCGGTTCAACTAAGAATGAAAAAAAAATTCTTAGAATTTTGGTAGGGGATGACTCAGTGGAAACTTTGGAAGAAATGTTCACTCGACTGGCATGATATGTTCCAAATTTCATCTAATATCTTGATAAAAAGATAAATTTATTTTACTCAGGATAGAAGCCGCGATATAATACAGAATTAGCCTATCTTGAATTCCAATGATATGATAAACATTCTAGATGTGTCGAGAAGGTAGAAATGAAGTTTTCTGATGAGCAGGTGTTTAATGAGATGAAGCAAAAGAAGGGGTATAGTGGGCATGAAAATGGAATGTATTAATTAATGAATCCTGGAGGTAAGGAAATTAAATCTCTATCTTTTTATAAGTGCGGTAAAAAGAATCCTAGAGAATGTCTCTCAAAATCTAGAATGTGCTTCCAGTGTGGAAAGACTGGTCATATTGCTCATAATTGTAAGGAATGTGATCATTAAGGAAATGAAAATCCATCAGTAAGATGTTTGAGTTGAAATTATCTTGAAAATTATGCCAATGTCTGTCGAAATTTTATTACCCAGGATGGAAACCAGATAGATCAAAATAATAATGGTGGGGGGAAATATTTTTCTACTACTACGGTTGATGTGGGACCATCTATTGAAGTGGTATCATGTACTTTTTTTTCAGTTTATGAGATTGTATTGTCTGAATCAAGGTCTACACATTCTTTTATTTCTAAGAAATTTTCAGGTAAATTTGTAATTCCATCTCATGAAATGAATCCAAAACATTCAGAAAAAACACATGTAGAAAATGTTGAGGAAAAAACTAATTATAAGAATATGAATATCCTTATTTGTGGAATGAATTTACCTGTTAACCTTGTTTTTTTCCTCTAGTAGTGTTTGATGTTATTTTGAGAATGAATTGGCTTTTTGTTTAACATGATAAGATTGACTATAGAGCTAAAGAGGATTCTTTTTAGAAAGAAAATCATTTTGTATTAAGTAATGAAACCTTATATCTGATAACATATTTGGTAGTTGAGAAACTAGTGAAAGATGGAATTGATTATTACCTTTCACATATTGTTGAAAACAAATGAACTATTCAAACTAATGATGTTCTAGTAGTAAACGAGTTTCATGATGTTTTCCTTAATGATTTATCTGGTATTACACTTGATCGAGAATTCTAATTTACAATTGACTTAGTTACTGATGGTAATCCCATTTCAAAACCCCCTTATTGAATATCTCAATTTGAACTTTTAGAGTTAATGAAATAATTATTGGAGTTGTAAGATAAAGTTTCCCACCATCCTAGCACATCACTGTGGGGTGATCCAGTATTGTTTGATATAAATAAATAGGGCTCTATGAGGCATTTCATTGATTATAGATCCTTGAAAAATATCAGAATTAAAAACAAGTCTCATTTACCTCATATCGATTATTTGTTTGATCACATCCAAGGAAATCCTTATTTTTTAAAGATTGACTTGACATTGGGGTACCATCAGTTCCCTATAAAGGAATTATACATTATGAAGAGCATGTTTAGAACTAGATATGGCTATTATGAATTTGTAGTTATGAATTTTGGGTTTATCAATTCACCTGTTGTATTCATGGATCATATAATAGAATTTTCTATGGGTTCTTGGATAAGTTTGTGGTTCTGTTTATTGATTATATTTTGGTATATTCCAATAGTAAAGATGAATATGAAAGTCATATAAGGGTTTTCATGGAAAAGATAATGGAAAATATATTTTATGGGAAATTCATCAAGTGTGAGTTTTGGTTGAAGAAAATTGCATTCCCCAGTCACATTGTTTAAAAAAATGTCATAACTGTTGATCCTTCTAAAAAAAGTTGTTAATGAATGGCCAACACCGACAAATATAAACGAGATTCATATATTTCTAGGTTTGGGAGGCTATTACAGAAGGTTTGATGAAATTTTTTCATGTTTATCTATCCCACTAACAAAGTGAACTCGATAATGTGTTAAGTACATCTGGAAAAATGAGTTTAATAATTCTTTTTATGAATTTAAAAGAAGATTGGTGAATGCTCCAATTTTTTCATTACCTTCCAGAGATGGTGAATTTTTTATCTACAACATTTATTTTTTGAATGTAATTTGTTGTGTACTAATGCATAATGATCGTGTAATTTCTTATTCTTTACAACAGTTGAATCCTCATGAGTAAAATTACCCTACACGTGAATTGGAATTAGGTACTGTTATTTTAGCTTTAAAAAATTTCACGCATCATCTATATGGAGTAAAATGTGTAATATATACAGAACATTAATTTTTGAAGTATATATTCACCTAAAAACTATTGAACATGAGATAGAGGATATAGCTATAATTAATCAAGGATTATATTTCAAATATTCATTACTTTATATGAAAAGAAAACAATGATGTCTATGCTTTGAGAAAAAACATTAATGCTACATTAACCATGTTTCATTTGTAATAATATCATTTGATTAACTATTTGATGATAATTGTCAAAGAAGTTGTTGGTATAAGAAACTCCACTTTTTTGTTTTAGGTGTTAGTGAAATAATATATCTTAGACAAAATTAAGCAGGCACATAAAGAAAACTGTGAGTTGCAAAAAAAGATAGAGTTGGTTCATTAGGGTATGTTGAATGAATTTAACATTGATAAGGTTTGTATTTTGATATTTGGGAAGAGATTATGTGTGCCGTTTAGTTCACTGTTGAAAAATATTTGTTATGTGAAGCTCATAGTTATCTATTTTCAGTTAATCCTAACAGAATTAAGATGTACATAGATCTTCAAGAGTATTATTGGTTGGAAGGAATTAAAAGAGATATTTCTTACATTACTATGAAGTGTTTGAATTTATCATAGGTTAAAGCAGAGTGGCAATTACCCAATGGGATTCTTCAACCTTTACAAGTACTAGAGTGGAAATGGGAAAATATATCCATGGACTTTGTTGTGGGATTTCTGAAGACAACCCGAGGTAATAATGAAATATGGTTTATTGTTGATCGATTGACTAAATCCTCTCATTTCATTCCTATTCAAGATAATCTGTATCTAGATCATCATTATCAATTGTATAATAATGATATTGTCAGGTTTTATTCTGTTACCCTCTCCATTGTACCTGATCGTGATCCTAGGTTCAAATATAGCTTTTGGAAAGTCCTTTATAACTCATTGGGTATTGAATTAAATTGTAGTACCTCTTTTCATCCTCAATCATATGTTAATTTAGAAAAACAAATTCTGAAAATTGAAGATATGTTACCTGCATGTTCAATGGATTACTAGGAAAGTAGAGACCAACATATTTCTTTAGTTTAGTTTTCTTATAATAACAGTATTTAATTTAGTAAACTAATGGATCCATCTGAGTAATTATATGGGAAGGAGTTTTGAGCTACATATTTTTTGGATGATGTAGGTGAAAGGAAACTTATGGGACCGAAATCAATGGAAGAGATGGAAAAGAAAGTTCAGCTGATACAGAAACACATGAGGACAACTTAGAGCAGGAAGAAAAGTTAGGTGGATAACTGGAGGAAGGATCATTCTTTTGAGGTATGTGATCATGTCTTTATCAATGTTTCCCAATAGAAAAGTGCCATGCATTTTGGTAAGAAGGGGAAGTTTAGTCCAAGGATCATTAATCCCTATGAAATCCTAGATAATGTTGGACCAATTTCTTACAGAGGGGCTTTACCTCAATTTTTATCTAGGATACACAATGTTTTCATGTTTCGATGCTGAGAATGTTTATTCCAAATCCATCTAATGTTTTGAGTCCAGAGCTAGATCTATTGGAAGAGAAGCATTCCTAAAAGGAACAACCAGTCCCGATTTTTTACCAAATAGGGCATGTTTTGTGGAGTAAGGTAATTCATTTGGTAACAGTTTTGTGGAAAACCCTTATAGTTGAAGAGGAATCATTGGAATATGAAAATTCTATGAGTGATAAATACCCCCACTTATTTGATAAGTGAATAAAATTGTGAGAACACAATTTCAAAAAGGGAGGAAGGATGTAACATCCTAGGTAAACAAAGAATATGACATTATTAAATTTATGAATTAAATGTTAATTTGACTGTAAAGGGTATGCTATGTTTGAGGGCATACCTGACACACAACAATGGGTTTCTCCAAAATCTTTTGTTGCACACAAGGCCGAGTCATACTAAGAAAAATAATAATAAAATAATATTATTACATTAAATGGTAGTTAAAGCCTAGCCCTTGTATTAAAGGTAATGAATGAAAGTAACCATTTTATGATTTAAAATGTTTGTTAAATGTTTTCAGTTTTATCCAATAAATTATCGAGGCTTAAAATGAGAATGAATACAATTTTAAGCAAAAATATGAAATATTTTTAAAAGATAGTTTTACATCCTTTTGATGGTGTACGATTTTCAAATATAATTTTTTTCACATTTATATGCTCAATTTTAAAAAATAAACTTTGTCTTTATAAGAGAGACATCAAAACTTACTCAGGGTAATTTTTTGGTATTTTTCGGATGAAGTTCAATTTTAATGAATAGTGAAAAATACTTCATTTTATGTCAAGAATGTCTTTTCTTCTAATTTATTTATATGATTACATTAACCTTTTAATTGTTTTAAAAGTTTAATTATATTATATTGTTATCATTTAATATAGTTTTGGTCATTAGATATAATATAACTTTGAAATTATACATAAACATATGTCAATCTTTTGGTTGTTTTTACTTCTTAAAAACACAATTTTTAGTTTTGATAGTAGGAATTAATTTTAAAATAATTTCTTCAACTTCTATGTTTAGAATGTGGAAAAATGGATTCTATATTTGGAATCATGAGGTCAAAATTGTGTAAATAGGAAAATTTTTCTTTTATACATTGAGAATAATAACATGAGTAAATATTTTATTTACCATAGTTAAAGGGTTAATCTGACAAATAAGGGTAAAAATAATATTATAATAATATTAAATTTCCATAACACATGTCCTAAAACTATTGGATAAGATAGGTCTCACCATGGGAATCCTTGGGTCGATTTTAGGACCCCATGTGTCCACTTGTGTGTGAAAATGACATTTAATTACTTTTAATTTAAAGTTAAGGAAAATTTAACCTAAACATGTACATTTTACTAAATAAATCTATATGTGGTTATATAAGTTATCTCTTCAACTATAAATATTTTTTAGAAATAAAAAAATATTTCTTATATCATATTATTTTATTTATAATTTTTTGACATTAAATAAATAAATTTATTTATGACACATTGGTGGTCTAGTGATTACCTTATTAATGTATTTTTAAAATAAATTAGATAATAAATAATAAAATAAATGTATATTGAATATTTTTATACCCTCAATTAATTTTATGGATTATTATGGGTTGTTATATTTTAATTTCTAATTTTTTTTTGATATAATCAATTTTTTATGGATTTTAAAAAGTCATGATTTGAATATGATAAAAATTGACATAATTGAGTATTAAAATAAATTAATATTTTATTAAATGATATAATAATCCTGATAATCTATGATTCATTAAACTGAAATATTGGATATTACAAAATTCATTTATAATCCATTTTTTCGGTTTCTTGGCATTTTATAGTAACTATGGTAACCATATATTATGAATATTCAAGAAGAAATGGTAAAAGATAAATAAGTTTACTAAGGGTTAAAGATAAAAGATAAGGCAAATTTTGTTACCTAAACTTGTCTAAACCCCATTTTATTTGAGTATTTAGACCCATCATCACTTGGGATTCCAAATATATCACCTTTTTTTATTATAATTCTAAAATCAATTAATAATAGAATAATACTTTCAAATGCTCCTAAAGTGCCCCTCCCCCTCTTATAAAAGGACCAAAAATAATCCAACCTCTTCCAAAATAATCTCCCAACATCCCTAACTTCATCCTAGATGACTTACCCTTGGAAGAAGGAAATTCAAGGAAGCCCTTTGGCTCTAATCAAAAGAAGTTACCCGATATGAGGTAACATTTTATCTCAAGTTTCTTTCTATTATTTTTTCATTATCCACTTCATATGATCTTCATATCCATTTTTTTCTAAAAACAAAATTATCATCAATATACTAGGTTTTTATGAGATTTACACTAATTACGCTTACACATACCTCACTCTAATAGGTATAGAACATACTATTTATGTGGATGGAGAACTACTACCTCGTGAAACGATGATTGTTCAATCTTCTCCTACCACCTCTTATGGTGTCCATTATGATATAACATTAATTATAAAATATATAAATGATATTTATTTTATCTATATTCTTATTTAATTATCATTCATAACATACCTTTATGCTTTTTATGTTGTATAAATATGATAATTTCATTTGAGGAAGTGCGGACTACTGCCCCCTCCACATGATATGACTTGTTAATTCTATACATGGAATGTATAAAGGATGGAATTAACAATCTTATGTAACATATATAACATAGATAGAACAATGTAATTATGATATACCTATATATCATTTTGTTTTCATTACATTAAATATTGAAAATAAATGAAAGTAGTGTTCATATGTACGTACAACTTACTGTCTCCATGAACGGTGCATTTCATTTGTTATATCCAAATTCTATGGACTATTGTAAATAACTATATACTAGATATATATATAATAAATATGATATATAAATCATGAAATTCATTATGTAGATAATTTACTTTTTACCACATGGAAAATTTAAATTATAACAAGTTCATTTTTACTCAAGTTATAAACATCAACCCAATGTCTGATATGAACTCAAATAATTAACTAATTATTATAGCAAGGTAATAAGTGATATTAAAGGAATTATAAAATTAAAAAAGTTTATAAAGTAAATATATATTTACTTATGTTTATTATTCAGAAAATTAATGAATGAATGCGTTTAGTCGGACATGAGGTAGGAGACTTTGTCTCAATCTCCTTTCATTGAGGCATATTTTGATTTATTAATAACATTCTTTTTTAGAGTTTATAAACCCCTTTGACTTTTAATTTCATTCAAAGGGAATATTTTTTCCTCTAAGTATTTTTCTAATTGAAAAATGGAATGTTTCTTTTTAACGTATACGTTGAAAATGACCTTTCCACCGCCAGGAGCATTATTTGGCATTTGGCATCCTTAACAAGCCGTGATGTTTTTTAGTGGAAAATAAAGACCATATAACCTTTTTACATATTTTATAATTGAAATTTTCTTCCAAATTAGATTTAATATTTCAATATCCTGAAATTATTTCTTGTGATTGCAAATGAAATTTTTATGATTGAAATGTTGATATTTTCAATTGTTATGTGTGATGATTATATAATGGTACGTGGAAATTTAATGGGTGGTTACGTGATAAACAAATGATGGGTGGTTCTGTGACAAACTAGGGATGAGTTTCTACATTATAACCTCTAATTCATTGGTTATGGAAGTTGGACGTATGGATATTCCGTTTATGAGAATGTTTTATGGAGGTCGATCGTACGTTTATTCTATTTAAGTATGATTTTGTACCAAGTTTATCTTATATACGTGTTATGTTTCTTTCTATGGGCTCGTGATAATCTTCTAGTTACAAAAAGGGTATGTAATAATATTATATTCAGTGATGTATATAATTAATTCTTAAAGGTGAAATGAATTACATTACGATAAAATATTCAAGGGTTTCATGTCATCTCAAGACTAATAGTTTTATTTCTTTGTTTATCCTTTACTGAGACTTTCATGATCATCCCAAGTGTTTGAAATGTTTTTCACATGAATTAAGTGGAATAGGGTCGAGAATGGGATCAAGGAAAATTCATGTTGTTTAAAACATGGAACTAAACATGTTTCATTTCTATTAAGAGTTTTTATTTTAAGAAAAAATGGATACTGAGTAGAAGTTTCAACATGTAATATTCAATTTGTTATTTATAAGTTATGACCATATTCTCTAAAGCTCTAAACAAGAAATGATACACAATGTTAATTATTAACATTATTCAAGATAATGTATTGATTAAGCTTGTTCCCTTATACCAGTGTTATGGGGAAAACATATAGAAAAAATGATCCCTAAATATAAACTAAAAAATCCACATTTATCGATCAATGTGAGCTTTCTAGCAGTATTACACCATCTTCATGTTCTTTTTTGGGTTGGTGTCCTGAGAACCAACCGTTTTGTACTTTTATTAAATTAATGTTGACTTATTATATAGGGTTCATTATTTGGCATGACTATAATATAATAATGTCATGGAATATTTGTTGCATTAATAAGGTCATGGAAGATCCCTGCTATGATGAGAAACATGAAATGATATAACAAATATTCTTAAATAAAGTTCTGTGCTTAGATGACATACTATGATAGGACACATAGTATATATATCATCATGTGCGAGTACTCAC
This sequence comes from Viscum album, assembly GCA_963277665.1. Classification (NCBI taxonomy): domain Eukaryota; kingdom Viridiplantae; phylum Streptophyta; class Magnoliopsida; order Santalales; family Viscaceae; genus Viscum; species Viscum album. The sequence goes on from OY728120.1 coordinate 586,001,223, forward strand.
AAGAATACGAGACTCTCTCTCATTGAGTTAGCACATGGTAATCTCCAATATGGGAGATTATGAGAACAGACCCGCCAGTAGTAATTCCACCTATTTTGGAGTCATCATATATTTCTATCTGTGAGTGTGTGTAGTGGTCCTTACACAGGAAGATTATCATTGACTCGTGTCATGACCCAAACAATTAGATTTTCTGACTAAAACCTTCGTGAAGACAGTTGGCGGGAAGTAGGGTATGTTGGGTGCATGACGAATGACATGTTGTTAATGAATAAGTCGTGGAAGGATTTGTCCCTTCCATATTTATGGAAATAGATATCTTGATCCCTTTGATTGAAATATAACTGTCAAACAAATTTTATTGCCATGGTGACATGAAGAGTTTATTTCTAGAAGTCAAAGAATGAAAGATCAAGAATATAGGTTTATGACACTGCCATGAAACCTGCTTGATGAGATATTGAGACAAAGGTATTAAATTACACTGTAAGCGTTCATATGAGGTGACACGTCAATGCGGCATCAAATTATTTCTTTTGGGTGAATTGACCCATTGCTAGACAGTAATCTTAGATTTTAGGCAAGCCCGCCTAATGCCAATGAGAAAGAGGCCTAGAGGGTCACACACTAAGTGTATCCAATTATATCATGTAGAATAAAGATTATTCCCACACGTGGTTTAATAATTATTCATAGAAGCCAAAATCATTTTGATGATGGAGAAATAAGGAAATGAAATACAAGTACACACCCTGTATTAATGATTACACGTAGTGTATTTTTTCATCGAAAACAAGTTCATGCCGTGTATTAATGATTACACGTCGTGTAGTTTTCATTTTGGAAAGGAAAAGAAAAACATGTGCATGTCGTGTATTAATGATTACACGCCGTGTATTTTAATGGAAAACAAGTACACATCGTGTATTAATGATTACACACTGTGTAGTTTTCCAGTCTGTATTTTGAGGATATAATATTGTTTTATTAAATGATATTTATTATAATCAATGTCGGCGCATGTCAAGTTATTAATTATTCAACATGGGTTTTTCAATAAAAGTGATTGAAATAAATAAAAGGCGTAACACGTTTATTTACTGTCATTACTCTACAACCTCAAAGCCGATTATAAATATCCTCACAACCCCAACTCTTTTCCTAACAAGAGAATCGTTGTGCACAACAATTCTGGAGAATTCTTTCAAGGCCAAAAGAACCTCTTCCTCCAAGAATGATCTCAAGACCGAGATAGATCCCCTTCCATCGGATCAAGACGATCTAAGGAGGAACACGGAATCAAATGTTTCTCCACACTAGAATCCGGAGACTCCTTTGGTGATGTATAGAGATACGATGTGCACATGTGGATCACCTCTAGAGGATGTCTACACATGGCTTTTGCGACGTAACGACGAATCACATTGAAACGTGATCCAGAATATCAACGAAGAAAGAACACCCAAATGGTATTTCTTGTCAATTAATTAAATTAATTACAATTAAAATATGATGATCCACTTTTATGGTTCCGTGACCAGTCTTCTTTGTCTATTTCTAGGAATCGATCCACGGAGACTGGCATTCATTGACGTATTGATCACTGATTAATCATTTCTAATGACAAAACGCCAAGTAGGCACATCCACCCACAAGCTTCTACTGCACCCGAAACCATCAATTGGTATCATAGGGAGGTTACATCATTTATTATTGTTATTTAATTTTTGTTGATATTTTAAAATTTTAAATTCAATTTAATTCAAGAAAAATCGTTCTATAAAACTGAATGAACGAGATCTGTTCTTCCTCCTTCATTTCACGATTCTCATCAGAGAAAGAAAAATTTGAATTTGAATTTGATTAAATTTAAAACAAGGATCTCATATGGAGGAGCCTCTCTTTCTGTCTGTACAACACAAGAATACACGGTGTGTAGTGAAAACTACATGTCGTGTACTTAGGTTCAATAAACCGGTACTGGTCCGCATAACCACGCCGTGTGAATTGATTATACCATATTATTTATTACCACGTGTTCACTAGAAATGAATGGTGTGTGGGAACATTAATACACAGCGTGTATGTTGAATCAACATGCTTTGTAGTCCTATCTAGTCCAGGTGAAACCGTGTACAAGGAGAAGCCGTGTTCTGCGTACATGGGATAGTCATGCTGGTAACCGCGTAACAAGTACACACCGTGTTAGAATAATATACACACCATGTACTCTAAAATTTCCAAAGTAGAGAAAACATGCCAAAGCCCCGGCGTGAACTTTGGATAAAGGTTAAAAAATTACACACTGTGTAAATATAAACTACATGCCATGTCCTTTCCAGAAATGGTATTTCAACAAGTTTCCTCCAAAAGTACAAGGACTTGTACAAGGAATATGGATGATAAGAATATGGAAATTCAGAAAAGAATTTAAGATAAAGAAATGATTAATTATAAGATCATAATTAATTAATTTCGAGCACGAATTATATTAACTAATAGAATTATTAAAATAATTTTATTTCTAAATATGAGTAAATGTAATTTCATGCTATGGATGATCATGATCATGAGGAAAGACCCTTTGTATGTGTATTTTCATTCATTTAAATTTGTTTAATTTAAATTCATTGGCATGCGATCCTTCTTACAATAAAATGTAGGGTATGCATACCCATGGTTTCTTTAATGTAAACCCCATGTAATGGAGGATCTCCCAAGTTTGAGGAGACGGTTCGAAACCCGAAGCTGAGGAGAAACCAACCTAAGAAGATACAATGGTGGACAGTTGGGAGTTTCAAAACACGAACCATCGGTTCAGGTGGTTTTTTTCTAGGATAGGGTTAGCTTATCAAACCACTAGATATGCTAAATAATAAATGCTCATGATCATTCCATCTTATTATATTTCTTTCTGATTTCATGGTTTATTTATTATATATGTGTTGTCGTGATCACATAGTTAATAAAATGAAAAATCATGCAAATATGTAATAAAATAAAAACCGGACTATGCGTAAACATTATTGGAACATGGTTAACCACTTAATCAACTTTCATTAATATTAACAATAATGTGATAATGCAAAACTACAAATAAAGGATTAAAAGCCATCAATACCATATTACGTCAAATCAAGCCTTCCATTACCTGATTAAGGCCAAGACTCAATAAAACTATGTGTTTGACCAACCCTTGTTGGGACACATACTTTTATAATGGAATCCCTTCTGAAAGGTTTTGGGTTGACATAACCATATTACATCAAGGGGAGTAGCCCTTTCTAGAAATGCTGTAACATTGGAGGAAAGAGTTGAGGAAATCCAAGTGAGGATTTCAGGATTGGGGAGTCCACTCAACAGATCAAGGAACTTTAAGCTCTCAGTTGGAACAGACCCGCCTACCTAAATACCTTCAAATAGCTTGACCAACCCTTATTGGGGTTATGCGAAGGGGAATATGCATCCTTGCCACTATAATGTCAAAGCAACTGGACATTCTGAGTTCAATGGTGAGGGCCATTGGGACATGATAAAATAGTGGGAGACATAATAAAATTTATTATTTCTCATAACATGTAATCAAGAAAGTACTGATAAATCTTCTCATTTAATTTTTAGAAAATGAAAAACTCATCAACCACATTTTCTCTGCAATCAATTCTAGATAAAGACAAAATCCTCACCAACAGTAACTTTCAGGAATAGATTAGGCACCTTCGGGTTATCCTACACCATGAACAAGTGTTTTACGTGCTGGAGTCCTCACCTCCTGATTCCCCTTCCCCAGGGGTGAGTGATGAAGATTTCTTGTTCTATGATCAACATTTGAGCGATGCAATAGACGTTCAATGATTGATGCTATCATCTATGACTAGTGAGCTCGTGAAGTCTCACAAATAAATGTTTGCCTATAGCATGCTCGAGCACCTCCATGGTCTATACCAGGAGAGAGTAAGACAGGAAAGGTTTGAGATCTCTAAGGCTCTATTTCAGAGAAAACATAGAGAAGGTTCCCCAACTAGGCCTCATGTAGGCATGCTCATTGGCTACATTGAGATCGTGGAGGTTCTTGGGTTTAACTCCCCGAAGAACTGGGTACCGATCACATTCTTGCATCACACCCCCAGAGCTTCTCCAGATTGTTTTTAAATTTCAACATGACCAACATTGAGAAGTCTCTATCTGATCTTATTATCCTCATTCTCCCAGTGGACAATGATATAAAGCGTGAAAATCCTTCTGTCCTCATGGTGAATAAAAGGAAAGGGAAGGTGAATAGATTTATGCCCAATGCTTCTTCAAGGCCTTCCAAGAAAAGGAAGATGAAAGGGGAGGAAAGGGAACATGATGTTGTTTGTTCCACATGTGGTAAGAAGGTCCACTGTAAGAAAAACTACACCCAGCCAAGGAAGCATGGGGAAGCTTCATTTGCGTTTTTTATCGAATTCAATCTATCTATTTCTAATAATTGGGTATTAGATAATGCTTCTGGTGCTTACATATGTATCCAAATACAGGAACCATGTAGATTCAGAAAGATTGAAGGAGGTGAGGTGGATCTACGAGCAGCCAACGGAGCCAGAATCGCTGTTGTAGCTGTCAGAGACTACCATCTCACATTTCCTACTGGGATGGTCTTTGTTTTAAAAGGATGTTATTACGTACCCACTGTAACCAAAAACATTATTTCAGTATCCAGATTAGATTCTTATAGATTCATCTTCATGTTTGGAAGTGGATGTTTCTACTTTTATAAAGATATCATTTGATTTTGTAGGTCACATTTATATAATGGCCTTTATGTATTAGACTACACAAACCATGAAATGGAAATGGATGACAAAGTTAATTCACATGATTTATAACACACCCAACTTTCACATCACAGGCTAGGTCATGTCAATGAGAAATGTTTGAAAAAATTACATCAAGATGGGTATTTATATTCTTTCGATCTAAAACCACTTTGTGTATGTCATGCATGTCATCAAGGAAAAATGACCAAACCCCCATTTAGATGGAATAGTGAAAGGGCTAAAGAGTTTCTAGAATTAGTTCACACGGATGTGTGTGGACCATTTCCAGTTGAAGCAAGGGGTGGGTTCTCGTACATCATAACTTTTACTGATGATTTTAGTAGATATAGATATATGTACTTAATGAGGTATAAGTCAGATTCTTTTGATCGGTTCAAAGAATACAAGAATCGAGATGAGAACCATCTTGGTAAGAAGATTAAGAATCTCCGCTTAGATAGAGGAGGATAATATCTTAATCAGGACTTCATTGATTTCTTACAGGATCGTGGGATTCTATCTCAACTCACTCCTCCTTACACACCTCAGTGGAATGGTGTAAGTGAAAGGAGGAACCGCACCTTGTTGGGCATGTTGAGATCAATGATGAGTCATGTGAGTCTTACATTATCCTTTTGGGGATATGCATTACAAACAGCATCACACATACTAAACCAATCACCAACTAAATCGATAAATGGTATTCCATATGAATTATGGAGTGGACGCAAAGCCATGTTATCAAATTTACTTGTGTGGGTAGAGAAACATTTGTTAAGGGCTCTTCAGGTAACAAGCATGCACCCCAAGGCACAAAGTGTATCATTTAGGAAATCCCAAGGAAACGAGGTGATATTACCTATACAACCCCTTAGACAAAAAAGTTGTAGTGGAAAGACACACCATATTCCTTGAGAGGGATCACATATCCAAATGAGATAGTGGGAGCGAGATAGACATCAATGAAGATGAGGCTCAAAATACAGAAGAGTTGGTACAAGAACAGATTCCACAAAGCCCTATGGAAGAAAAATCTATTCCAGAGACACAAGAACTGTGTAAGAGAATGAGAGAGGTGAGAGAACCAGAACGATATGGTTTTCTTGTCACCAAGGATAGTGGGTCATTATTGTATGACAATGATGATCCTCTTACCTAAAAGGAAGAAGTTGAATGCACATTCATTTCCAAGTGGCACGAAGCCATTAATTCTGAAATGGATTCCATGTACCAAAACCAATTCTGGATTTTGGTAGATCCTCCAGTTGATGTAAAGCCTATTGGTAATAAATGGGTATTCGAGAAGAAACTAGACCTGGAGGGGAAAGTCAACACATATAAGTAATGACTGGTTTCCAAAGGTTTTAGATAGCATCATGAAATTTAATATGATGAAACCTTTTCACCAGTTGCGATGTAGAAATCGATTAGAATCCTATTAGCCATTACTAAATACCATGACTATGAAATTTGGAAAATGGATGTCAAAAAATCATTCCTAAATAGGACCCTCTTGGAAGATGTCTACATGACACAACCTGAAGGGTTGGGGACTCCAAAGGATGCCAACAAGGTATGCAAGTTACAGAAATCCATTTATGGTTTAAATCAAGAATCAAGGTCATGTAACATTCATTTTGATGAAGCTATAACAGAAGTTGGATTTGTTAAGAACGAAGATGAGCCTTGTGTCTAAAAAAGGTTTATTGGAAGTGCAATTGTTTTCCTAATAGTATATGTTGATGAAATATTTCTAATTGGAAACGAAGTACTTATTTTACAGTCAGTTAAGTAATGGTTGGATAAATGCATCTCTATGAAAGACATGGGCGAGGCATCATATAATCTTGGGATCAATATCCATCATGATAGATCCAATAGAATGGTGGGCCTGAGTCAAAGTAAATACATTGAAAAGATACTAAATAGATTCAATATAGAACTGTCCAAGAGGGGATTGTTTCCAGTGTCACATGGCATTCATCTTTCCAAGAAAATGTGCCCTCAGACACATGAGGAATGAGAGAAAATGGAAAGGATCCCTTACACATCCTTGATTGGGTCAGTCATGTATGTTATGCTATGTACAAGGCTAGATGATTCTTACGTGTTGAGTGTGGTAGGAAGATATCAAGCTGATCTAGGAGACCTCCATTGGATGGTAGTCAATACTATCCTTAAGTATCTAAGGCGTACTAAGGATATCTTCCTGGTTTATGGAGGATATGAGGAACTAGTCATCAGAGGTCACGTAGATGCTAGTTTCTAGACTAATCAAGATGTCATTATGTCGTATATTGGGTACATCTTCAGTTTGAATGGAGGTGAAGTGAGCTGGAAAAGCTCAAATAAAGTGTGTTCGCATATTCTATAGCAGAGTACAAGTATAATGCAGCTTCTGGGGTAGCTAAAGAAGCAATATGGATGCAAAGCTTCGTCCAAGAGCTGGATTCAGTACCTAGCAGTAAAGGTCCTATCACACTCTATTGTGATAATATGTAGTAGTGGCACTTGAAAAAGTGCCATGGTCACATCAGCGGACAAAGCACATACTTGGGAAGTATCATCTCTTGTGGTAATTTTCATAGAGAGGTGAAGTTGCAGTGAGCACTATTTCCACGAAAGACAACGTGGTGGATCCCCTGACTAAAGCCTTGACTAAACAGAAACATGATCATCATGTGAGGTCTAGCGGACTGAAAGTCATAGGTAGTTGGATCTAGTCCAAGTGGGAGTTTTTTTGGGTTAGTGTCCTGAGAACCAACTTTTTTGTACTTTGATTACTTGAATGTTAACATATTATATATGGTTCATTTTTCTACATGACTATAATATATTTATGTCCTAGAATATTTGTTTCATTAATAAGGTCATGGAAGATCCCCGCTATGATGAGATCCTAGAAATTATATAACAAATATTCTTAAATAATGTCTTGCAGTTGGATGACATACTATGATTGGACACACAGTATAAAGACCATCATGTGTGAGTTCTCATAATAAGACTAGTCTCTCTCTCAGGGAGTTTGCACTTGGTAATCTCCACGATGGGAGATTATGAGAACAGACCCGCCAGTAGTAATTCTACATGTTTTGGTGTCATCAGATATTGCTATCTACGAGCGTGTGTAATAGTCCTTAGACTGGAAGATTATTATTAACTCATGTCATGACTTGCACACTTATATTTGCTGAAGAAAACCATCACGACGATAGTTGGCGGGAAGTAAGGTATGTTGGGTGCGTCACGAATGATATGTTGTTAATGGAGAAGTCGAGGAAGGATTTTTTTCCCTTCCATATATATATATATAAGTGGATATCTCTGGCCCTTTGATAAAAATAGAACTGTTGAACAAATTCCATGGCCATGGTGACATGACGAGTTTATTTCTGGAAGTCAAAGAATGACAGATCAAGCATATAGGTTTATGAAACTACCATGAAATCTGATTGATGAGATATTGAGACAAATGTATTAAATTACACAGTAATAATTCGTATGAGGTGATATGTCTATGCAGCATCAACTTCTTTCTCTTGGGTTCCTTGACCCATTATTAGATAGTAATCTTAGACTTTAGGCAAGCCGGCATAATGCCAATGAGAGAGACCCCTATAGGGTCACACAATAATTTTATCCAAGTATGTCAAGTTGAATAATGATTATTCTTGTATGTGGTTTAATAATTATTCAAGGAAGCCTCAATTGTTTTTATGATGGAGGAATAAGGAAATAAAAAACAAGTACACACCATGTATTAATGATTACACACCATGTAGATTTTCATGGAAAACATGTACATGCCATGTATTAATGATTACACGCTTTTTAGTTTTCCTTTTAGAAAGGAAATGAAAAACAAGTACATTCCATGTATTAATAATTACACGCCATGTAGTTTTATGGAGAACAAGTTCATGCCATGTATTAATGATTACATGCTGTGTAGTTTTCCAGTTGGGATTTTGAGGATATAATATTGTTTTATTAAATAATATTTATTATAATTAGCATGGGAGCGTGTCACGGAATTAATTACTTGACAAGGGGGTTTTAAATAAAAGTCAATGAAATAGATAAAATGCATAACGCATTTATTTATTGTCATAACTCTACATCCTCAAACCCGATTATAAATATCCTCATAAACGCAAATAATTTTCTAACAAGGGAATCATTGTGCACAACAATTCTTGAGAATTATTTCAAGGCCGAATGAACCTCTTCCTCCAAGAACACTCTCAAGATCGAGAGAGATCCTCTTCCATTGGATCAAGACGATATAAGGTAGACAACGCAGGCAAAGGATTCTCTACGCTAGCACACGAAGACTCCTTTGTTGACGTCCAGAGATACGAGGTGCACGTGTGGATCACCGCTAGAGGAAGTCTACACTTAGCCTCTGCGACGCAATGACGAATCACATCGGAACATGATCAAGAATATCAATGAAGAAAGAAAACCAAAATGGTTCTTCTTGTCAATTAATTAAATTAATTATAATCAACATGTGATGATCCACTTTTGTGGTTCTGGGACCTTTCTTCTTCTTTGTATATTTCTATGAATCAATCTACGGAGAATGGTATTCATCATCGTATTGATCCTGGATTTATCATTGATAATGAAAAAAGCAAAGTGGGAACATCCACCCACGTGCTTCCACTATGCCTTGAACCTTCAGTTCTCACAAACAACTTGAATCATCCCCAATGTTCATTTTTTCATCTCAGGACCAAGAACTGATGCCTCCCCAATCATAGTTGAGATAAATGAAGATAAAACCATGCTCCCATTCAATACCTTAAAGAGGAAGTTATTTATTTATAATTTTAGTTATTATTATAATAGAGAACAACCTAATTTAGGTGGCATCCCCTCGATTTAAAAAAATTCTGGATGCATGATCATAGAATATCCTCCAGATTTTGGATAGTCTAGTGTGTCTATCTATCCATATTGGGGTGGAAAATAGTGCTATGGAATAAATGATTGCGAATGGTATTTTATAATCCACTACAGACTCATGAAGTTAATCGAGGTTCTTAGTTATAAATAAAGTTCTTCAATTTTACATGAAGTATCACCACATCATTCACATAATTTATTTCTAGGACCACCATGGTAAAAGAATCTAGAATTACCATAATGTTGTTTTACATCATAATTTAATCAATGATCACCAAGATAACTTCATATCCCCTTGATTCTGTGTATCCCGATGATGAAATACATTAACATTTCCTCTAAATTCCATTTGTGGAAATCCAAAGGCTATAAAAACCTAGTATAAACAAAATGTTTTCTTTCACCTACATAACGACTAGTCATTATTCCATGAATTAATCCACCGACCACTTCACTTATGGGAATGATAAATACAGCCTCAATCCATGATATTATTTAGATATGATTGGGACACCATAGAAGGTGATTTATAAGACACGTGGGGGGATCCCCCATGCATTTCTAACAAGATAGGAAACCTTTTGAAGAAGATAACTCGATATTGTCCATCCTATAATGATGCCTCATAGCCATTTATAAGAATATCCTAATCAGGAATCACCTAAACCACTAAGTCTCCCCACTGATACCCATCTATATGTTTCTAAAAATAATATTCTATCAACATTTTTTATAAGTCTCATAATCCATCAACCACCTATGCTCTGAGATAAAAGTTTGAATACTCCTTTATATACCTTCGAGAATACTCATTTTCAGCAACAGATCCCAACAAAATTTTACTCCATGCATCTGACATGATGTTTCCTTTCCCTGCAATATAACAGATCTTAAAATCAAAATCCTAGAGAAAATATAACCACCTCATTTTTCATAAATACAGGTCATTATGATAAAAGATATACTTTGTGTTTTTGGATCCATGAAAACCACAAATCATTCCTTAATATGGAAATGTCACCTCATATTCATGGAAGAAAACACTACTACCATCTCCATGTAATGGGTGGAATGGTTATACTCATTGTGGAAAAAAATCCTAGACCCATAAAATATCACTACCCACAACTGCCTCATGTCACAACCCAAATCCATATATGAAGAATCATAAAACCCCTCTAACATAATTCATTTTTTATAAAACCACTGAATTTGGGGAATTTATCTATTTATCATTTAAGTTGTATAATTTTATGTGAAATTGGATAGAATAAATTGAATCTATGTCTTTTCTAGTTAGGATTGTTAATTGGGATTCAATATTATAGAAATTGGTTAGAAACCATTGATAATTACCCATGATACCAGGAAAGCTATAATCATATTACATGTTCCTGGGTTCTCCCCATGAATTAAACACAGTAACCATTTTTAGGTCACCCAATACATTCTTTTATGGGACACCAAAAGACTGTGGAAATAAACCTGTCATGTCTGAAGCATACACTTGGACAATATCCCATGCAATTGGTGGGGTTGGAAAGTCCACAAAATGTTCTTCGGGTGCTCTATATTCTCTTCTTGTAATCTTGAGTATATCAATTCATCATTAGCATATATGTATAAGATATTCTCTCGGAACCGATGGAATAATGTATTAATGAGTTCCATTAACACATATATTTACATCATAATAACAAAAAAAGTAACTATGAATTCAATGTTCCCATACTGATAATGGAAACAAATATTTGGAATATCTGTCTCCTCCACCTTTAGTTGATGATATCCAAACCATAGATCAGTTTTTTAAAACAATCTATCTCCACACAACTAGTCAAAGGTATTAAAAATTCATAGAAAAGGATAATTATTTTTGATTCTCACTTGATTGTTCATCGATTTGTCCATAAAAATCCTTATACTATTGTCTTCCTTCATGGTGAAAAAAATTGGAGATCTCTATGGTGAAACACTAGGAATAATAATCAATTTTTCATGAGGCCATGAATATGGGTCCTAAAATCCCAAAAATCAACAGGTTTAATTTGATAAAGATGCACCGAAATTGGTATTTCACCCCACTGTGACATTATTCAAATCACAATATAGCATTGAAAGGGGCAGTGTGACACCCTCCTCATTGAAAAATTCTAGAAATATCAAAAAACTCTTGGGACCTACACTTCCTAACACCTCACAAAATCTCTCAATGAAATAAACTATGTGGAAATAGGGGGAATCACTCACCATATTATTTTTTATAATCCTCACTCACTAGAAAACACCACACACAATCTTCCCCTATTGAGAAACTCTGCTATACTATTTAAATAATCCACCACTACTTGAACCAAATACAACCAGTCTAGACATGATTGAAATCATGTGGTTGAATTTATTGCACAAATAAGTCTATGAACAATTTTCATTTCCCCATCCTCAGTATTATTTATCAACAAAAATCATAAAATTTATCAAAGAATATATGTGGGGTTGTTAACAATAGGGGCCAAAAAGTTTTGTTCTTATTTATTCCCAATTCTCATATTATGGAGGTCACAATAAAGGAGTGTGAAGTTCAAGAATAAAAAAAGTATAAACTACGGTAGTTGATAAACTTATCATCACATGAATGAACTATAGTCCCTCTATAACTAGAACCTCTATGGATGACGTCTACTTCCATACTCTGAAATATGTCCCGAATGGTGAGGGGAATCATTTGGATGAAATCTTCCATCTCCACCTCCTCTTGGATGAGAATAAGCCTATGAAGCTGGTTGCTAAACCTAATCTAAAATTCCATGCTATGGATACTGTATTAGGGGAAATATCCAATTATTTTATGTGGAGGAATTACATCACAAAATATATTTACCCTCTAGTATAAACGATATTTTCACTAACAGTGAACAAAAAATATGATAAAAAATTTGGGAGACCTCTATGTAGACACATCTGAACTAAAAACAATTGAGAAATGTAATAGTGATTACTGAGGTTATCTTTGTAAAAATAAAAATCCCAAATAGAATTACATCCAATACCCTCTATGTAATGTATTTGTTCTTAGAATTTCATGAAGACCATCAACTATGGGTTCTCCATCACACTCATGAACTGTCTCTATCACCTCTGTATTTTTTGAACCTATGTTTATATAGGTAGAATAAATTATGAGACTATAAAATAAATGATGGGGAACAATTCCTCCTCCATCTGTCAGGCTAAAAATTCACCATCTAGAATGATGTTATGGGAAATCATAGAAGGTCCTTAAACTAAATCCATTATTCCAATTTGCTCATACACTCATACTGATGGGTGGTCTACTCCTACCTATTCACCAACTTCTCTATCATTGATAAGAACTGAGCATTGATATTCTACTAGAATTTAGTCAATGATACAATGGTCCCCTTCTACTCCCCAAGATATAACATCCACTATTAACATGATTCTCTCCACCACATGCTAACTCAAAGGGGAACCCAATACTCAGATTGGGATCCAATCATGCTGAAAGATACTTCAACTACTCATGTTATTTCAATTTATCTATATAAAATATTATTCCATCATTAATTTCTAGTATTTCACGCCAAATGTTCCAAGATATCCATTACCACTACTCACCTCCGGATTAGGATTAACCTGTTGATGGTTGATAAGGTACCCAAGGTAAAAATTCCTAACTATGAAAACACACTGGCAAGGACCAATTGAAATCTAAGTAAATAGAGTCGGAACACCTTATTCAAGTATCAATGTATTTATTTAGATTCTTTTAATTAATTAAACTGTTCATTTAGAGATCCACCCCATTGAAAGAAGAACTCAAGCATATATGTTGTATGTATCTCTCCTTGGTCTCTACCCTATAAACAATGTCACATAGCTTATCGAATTTTAATGTTTTATGGTAAATAAGATAGGTAATATGGGTCCCTAAAATACTATGTCCTAGCTAGATCCCCTTAATTTCACCACACATTATATTTGGCTAACATTGTTTCTTTTCTAGACAATGCAATCCTCAATTGTTCTTACATTCAAATTCCACCATATATCTTAACCAACACCTTTGATACTACTTTTTCCTGACCCTCATCCACTAGCATCCCTCATAGGCCTATAAAAAATATAAGGAGAGTCACTATAGTTCAATTTTAATTTCCCTATCCCAGGTTCAACTCAAATGTTCCTCAAACTTGATTGGCCACATGGACTCGAGCACATATCACTAAATTCTAGAGGATGCTGATTAACAGCAAGGGCCTAGGGTGTGTCTATATAGAGACTACTCTATAATTATGAAAGTGTAACATAATGGAAAATAAACAAAATTCAATAGCTGATGAATATACAACAACCGTAAAACTAACTAATAATAAATACAAGAATGTATGAACTATTTTAGAAGTAAACACCTATATTGATGATGATGATACATTTGTGTACAAAATAGCCAAAATGGGTATTAAAAATTACAACAAAATAGATGGATCAAAATACCAAATACTCTAAAAACATATATCTCTGAATTGAATCATGATCCTAAACTTAGTATCGTTCTCCCCTACTTCTATGAAAGGGAAAAAATCAACAATCGAACTATAAACACATGCCCCGATCCCAACCTATAGCCATAAAGTCAGCATGGAAACCCAATGGCAACCCAAATAGTGTGTGATATATAATCCCAGTAGTTAACCACCCAATGATCAATAACAATAAAAGTTGTGAAATATAAGATAAATTGTGCTGAATACATATCACATGTAATCATTAAGTAAAATGAAACATCCCATGGAATTATGTTATTATAATAAGTTATCTGAATTTTCAGAATAAGTCTCCCTGAGAAACCAGGGTCATCTCATATAATAAGGATCTTTAAAAATAGAAATATACAAAACATCCTCATTATACATCTAAACATATATTTAATCCCTGAACATATTGTATAACCAGAATTGTCATATCAACCATGGTTATTCCATACAACCAAGATTATAAAAATCAGATGGTTATTTTTTTAAGAAAGTGTGAGACACCTGAGGCCAAATCCAATTTATATAAAACCAAGGTATCGTGATCAAGTCCTAGGAGTATCTCGATGGAATCATATTAACTGAAGTGGTAGAGTCCACGTTTCATCTTAGTAGAGAATGTCCAATATGAGTCTAACATGTCATATCCATGGGATATAAATTCCCTTTGAATCCTATGAAATAGAGATATAGAGAGCATATAGGTCCATCTAATCATCTACTATATCACAACATCATTTGGAAATGTAACCATGGCATCTAAATAGAATCAAGATCCCTGGTATACCAACCAAGACATCCACTAAAATTAAATTTTTTTTGGAAGGTGGTGCCTCAGTCTAAGACCGGCACATAATTTATACAGAATAAAACAAAATTTAGATGAGTATGAAGGATGGAATATTATTACAATATTGAAAATAAAGAGGGAGTAAATCATCGGGAAGGTCATCATTCCTAGTTGTGTCTTGGTTGATTGTATTATTTGTGAGACCATCATCCACCATATTCGCTTCACGAAATGATGAATGACGATGAAGTTAGTATCCTAATGTAAAGTAAGACAGTTCCTCCAACGAGTAGTAAGGGGCCTTGCTTGGTTCACCACACCATTCCAAATGGCCTGAATAATAGTAGTCGAATCACTTTCTATCCAAATGTTTCTCCAACCCTTTTTCTTCACAAAGTAAATGGCATTGAAAACACCCATCATTTCCACTTCTAGAGATAAGGCAACACCACAACTGCCAAAGAAGCATCCGAGGAACTGAAAATGATAGTCTCTGTAAATTGCACCACAACCTGCAGGTCCTATGATGCCTTTAGAAGCACCATATACATTCACTTTGATCCATCCTATAAGAGGGTCTTTCCAAACCACCTCAAAAGTATTTATAGGTTGTTGTGGATACCATCAATTCGAAGAAGATGGAGGATCTCAATGTCTCCAACAGAGTTTTCACAATAATCCTTTTGAATCGAGGTGACATCTCGGATGGAAATAAGAATCCACATATGACGTGCATTAAGTATTAATGAGAAATTATTATGAAGAAGAGCATTTCAATCATACCAGATCACATTGAGTAACTCAAAAACCGCATTTATGAAAAGATTCATAATATTTTGGGAGGAATCAAAATACATGAAATGCTTAATTTCGGAACTAATCGAGTTACTGTGTAACTATTTTCATGAAAAAATGTTAAAAATATTATTCCAAAGAGCTGAAACAGCAGAAAAAGAAGGAAAAATAAGATTAGTGTCTTCTCTATGATGGTTATAAAGATGACATTTGGAACAAAGTTGTATCCCAAAAGATTGAAGACATACATCAGTAGGTACTCTATTGTGAGTGATATGCCACACAAGAGTAAGTCTTGAAGTTTTGATCCAAAGTTTGTCAAAGGATTTCTCCCAACAAATGATAGAACCAAAGTTCAAAAAGTGGTGCTTGTAAAAAAATTTGGAATCATGGATTCCATTATTAGAAGGTTCCCAAATCAAGAAGTCATCAGAATTAATGAAGGGATAATTTTCAATCACATGAATGATTTTCTCAGGGATATTTTTGTTATTAGAAAGTAAAACATGCCTAATAGTGAAGTTAGTGTTATCTAGAAGAGAATTGGGAGTCATCATTGAGATTTGAGGAGCACCAGGGCAGTTGTTCAGCAAAAAATTTAGGGAGGTGTTAGAATTAACCATCCCTCTAGAATTCTTCATGATATTAATGAAAGATTTCCGAATGGATGGCTAGATCAAAGATGAAATATAATTCAAATTTATTTTCTTGAACATTGTGAGGAATCATGATTTTAGAAAATCAAAGGAATCAGAATTGTTGTGAATCATTATCCATGTGAGTCTAGATTGAATAGAATCATTAAAGAGATTAATATTTTTATTGTCCAATCCTCCCTTTACTAAGGGGTTACAACAGGTAGCCCAAGTAATGGTCACAATCTACCTTTCAAGAGTTCTTCTAGTCCAAATTTTTTTTATGTCCGTATAAATTTTTTTAAGATGACCATCAGGCCATTTTTAGACCATCATCGAGTAAACCATTTTGGAGACAATAGTAGATTTCACACGACAGATTCTTCCTGCCATGGAGGAAGATTTACCTTTCCAAGAGGAATGATGACTGATGATGTGATCAAAAATGGTTGGAAAGTAACTAGAAATAGGCCTTCCCCAGACGATAGGAAACCCATTGTAAGTGAAAGGGAAGGACACCTCCTTGATGACCAAATTGTGGATGATATTATTTTTCCGAATAGAAGAAACATTTTTTCCAAAAAACAAAAAGGATTTGTCCAAACTAATAATCTGACTAGAGGTTTCTTCATAATGGGACATTTAATTTTTGAGACTTTTAATATTCTATTAACCAGCTTGTAATAAAAATATTATTTCATCAGCGTAGAAGAGATGAGTGGGAACAATCAAGCTCCTAGAGGTCTGAATCGGTTTAATCTTTTTTTGATCAACAAGGCTGGTGAAATGTCTACTAAAGTAGTCTTCCACAATTATGAAAAGGACGAAAGGTATAGGGTCTCTTTTTCTAACTCCCTTGGTGCATTTAGAGAAAACTTTAGTTTAAGAATTGATACAGATGGATATGAAAGCATATTTGAACAAGTAGTTTACCCTACTGATGAATTTATCATTAAAACCATAGCCTCAAATGACATTGAAGATAAAAATCCAATCAATGTTGTCAATTTATTTCATAATATAAAGTATGATGGAAATATTTCAACCTATGTTAGTATGATTAAGAATCATGGTGAATTATGAGGAAAAGAAGATGCAATCCTGTATGGATCTACCCTTGATAAAACAGAATTGGTTCCAAGAGAAACTTTTATTGTATATAGTAGTGAGTCTATTAGAAATAATATTAGTAATGATTTTGAAGAGAGTGTTAATAATAGAAATAGGTCTTAAGATATGAATCAAAGTGGAATTGTCCACTTTAGGAATTAATGTACGAAATTGAACATTTATGCTATGGGGAAGAAACCTGCTGGAAAAAAGGATTTGAAAAGTTCGAAAACATCCAACCACTGTCGTTTAAATTCAAAAGTCATTCCATTCATCAATTCACATTTAATTAAATCAATGAGTACACCAACTCATTCAACCATTCACATTCAAATTCAAATAATGGATATGTCTACTCGTTTAAATAAATCCACATAACACCTTTGATCAATTCAAAAAGGAATGTCAGGATAACACATGCCTGGGGAGGAAAAAAATCTCAGTTCAATAAATTTATATCAATTCATTTATTTATTGCTCCCTCTAACTAGGAAATCTAAAAAACAATACACCTTGGTGGTTCAATAGTGGTCAAGGGAAAAGAGTAATTTCAATTCAAACCTCATGAGTGGCCTTGGTTATAGAAACAAAAACTTAATCTTGTCAAGGGAACTAAGGGAATCCCTATTAAGTTAAATTATATTTAATTTGACAAATAAATTCAATTTTAGTGTTTCATCAGGAAATATTATGGGGGAAAATGATTACTAGCTCAAAAAATCAGAAAACCAAATGGGAAAATTATATACCACCTATCGTAGGGAGGTAGTGGAGTGATCATCCAATATTATCTATTAATTCAACTCATATCAGATGAAAATTAATATATAAATAAAGAAAATGTAATTAAGTAATATTATCATGCACCTATATAGAACATCTAATACCAAGAATAATGATTAATGATACTTGATGTATTTTGATCTCACTGACATGAAACCAATGAGGCCAACAACAATCAATTATGATACGAAAAAAATGAAATTGTGGAAAAAATAGATTATTCTTTTTAAGGGAGATTATTAAATAGATGATTATATCCATGAAAGGAAAAGAGAAAATTAATGTGATTTAATATATTTATTTGTTGAAATTTGGAATATTACCCCATTTATTGGGATTTATGTTTTGGCCACACGGTTGGCTAAACCATGCACTAACCGTGAGCCCTTGGCTATAGGAAAGGGGCACGTCTCACGATTTTCATACATAGTTTGGCTAACAATGGACAAATAATGTTTTTCATCTCTTTAAAAAATTGTAGTTTTCTACACATCCATGTTCCCCAATTGATATATTTTTTCTAATATAGCATTCTATAGGACTCCACCGTCCATCTTCAAAATGTTCGATGTAACCATATAGCCTACCACACATATATTCTACTAAATACATTCCATGCCTATTTCACCCAAAAATCTATGTATCAATATTCTAAAAAACCCTATACACCCTCGATACACCTATAAAATCATAGGGTATTCATATTAGCCAATAATTCATAATTTAAACCAGAATAAAAATGAATTTTACCTCATATGAATACAAAGGTTCTTAAAATCATCCCACATAAAGTAATTCATTACTAAATTTCCCTCTCAAGGGTGGTCAATATTCATCTGAGAACAAATTCATACATTGAGCATGTATGTCATCCTCCTGTTCCCAAGTATTGTAATGTAAATGACTTTTCTTCAATTTTACCCATACAAGAGGAACATATTGGACTCAAAGAACCGTTGTTCTCCAGCAAACAATACGAATTAGATGCTCCTCAAAGGAAGCATCTACATGTAACTCAACCTCCATGGGATGAAAAATATGAGACGAGTCTGAATAAAAATGGAACAGATGCAATTTATTGAAGCCGTCATGCATTACTTGGTCCGAATAAGGTAATTACAACAAATAGGCTACTAGCCCAAATCACTATAGAATCTCAAATGTCTAAAAAATGCATTTAAATATTTCCCTATCTCCTAAAATGTCTACGTCCCAACCATAGTGAAACATGTAAAAAGACTGGATCACTGACCCAAGAATCAAGATGTGGTGATTGGATTTCTATCAATACTATGGAGTAGCCATCCACTTCTTAATCAACTAAACTTACTCAAATGTCTCATACACAAGACATAGTCCTAGTAGTGCCACTTCACCTACCTCTAACTAACATATGGGTGACCCTCATGGAATGACATAAATATCTTTTTAATGATAAATATGTATAGTCACATGATAACTATTAATACATGGAAACTCAACAAGGGGTATATGTTTCTCCCAGGGCCCCCAAAAATCCAGGACACATGGTATCAGAATATCCTCATGTACCTCTATCAGATGCTCTGACTAGACATCAGTATGAGGATGGTATGTTGGTATCATAAGAACCCGTGTATCCAATTCCATTAGTAAAATCCACAAGAAACGAGACATAAACCAAGAATCCCTATTTGAAACAATAGTGAGTATGTCCCCATGGAGTTGTACTATCTAATGGATATAAAAGCTACCATTCTCATAAACACTAATGTAATCATTGACAGATATGAAATGAGGAGACCTCCTAAGTCTTTCAAAAAAACCACACATCATAAATACCTTGAGGAAACCTCAGAAAACCTATCAAGATAAGCCATGTGATGTCATCCCATTTACACTCAAAAATATGTAACGTATATAAAAGTCTAGTTAACCACTGATGTTTCACTTTAAACTGATGAAAGGTGGAACAACTTTTAACAATACTAGGACTCTCCCTTTACATCCTTAGCCACCAGTAATGATGGTTCAATTCACGATAAATTTTCGAAATTCCAGGATGTAATGCCCATGGTAAGTCCTTAAAATCCCACATCAGCTCCTCAACATGTCCCCTATAAGCCATATTTGGCCATAGTTATATATGATCTCATCCTCGCCTACCATGTAATAGGGATGTGGGTCCTCATCAACATTGCTCTACTGTAGGAAAAGGGAAACCAAATCAGATAGTATCCTCATCCATACTCAATTTTGTTTGGTAGAGGTAATATCTAAGGACGATATAAAATTATTACCCATACAATCCAGCAATTCCAAGTGCATCTTTGAGGAGAATTACCTAATCTTCCACTCACTACAATCTTTTTTAATGTCATGTATTTGATTCCTCCTACTCAGGGAGTTGACCACTACATTTCTGTTACCATGCATATTATTAAGTATGAATTCTAAATAATATAGTTACTACCCCCACCATCACAACCTTTGATTTAGATCACAGAATGTAGATATGTGATTGAGGAATTTTTGATCTATGTACACCAAAAAACACTCTCCCACTAAATAGTGTATCTGATAGAATAAATCATGAATGATTGAAGCTAACTCCAAATCATGTGTTATGTAATTACAATTAGGTGGATTTGTCTTCCAAGATCCATACACCACGACTCTGTCCCCATGTATAAGCACTTATCCATGACCGACACATTATGTGTCACAGTACAGTGTGTAACTATTACCCTGCTCTAGTAGTATTAGGACCCGTGTTTAAGTGAATCTCATTTTCATTACATAAAAGGGTTTCTCACAGTTATCTTACCATACTAACTTCACACCATTCCTAGTCAATCCCATCTACAACACTGATAAACATAATAATTCATGTATGAATCACCTATAATATCAAAATGGCCCAAAGAAACATAGTATATAAAATAAGTTATTTTGATGCCCCCAAGAAACTATACCTCTCACCATATCTGTGTCAACTTATATTCTTGTATCTCAGATAATGTAACCCATGAAATGAATTTGATCCATCCAGATGTGTAACTTTGTGAATGTAGAATATAACATATTCTCTATTAGTGTATCTAATATGATCTAATTTTTTTTCTTTGTTGTGTTGATTTTTAGAATACTCCAAAATAACATCCACAAAACACACCACAAGAAATACATGTAAGGATGGAAAATTTAGTTCAACAGTTCCTTGAAATTTGATGTTGCTTTCAGGAGACCGAATGACATAACCAAATACATATATAGACTATACTAACTATGAATGTTTTTTTGAGGTATTCCCATAGGTCAAATACAGAACTGGTGATATCTTGAAATAAAATTAATTTTCTAGAACACATGCACTCCTCGAAAATGATCAAATAGGTCATCTGCTAGTGGTAAGGTATACAAGTTCTTAACCGCCTTCTGGTTCAATTTCTGATAACCAACACATAGTCCAAGGGTATCATTCTCCTTTTTTTTGAAAAAAAGACCAATGAACCACAAAGAGAAGTACATGGTTAAAAAAACATTGTTACAACCAAATCTTATAGATGCCTCTTGAGAACATGATACTCCATTGTAGCCATCCTATTAGGTGGAATAGATAATATTTTTTCTCCTAGAACATAGCTCAATTTATAATTTAACCTTGCTCGAGAGGTAAAATAGAAATGTTTTCTAGTAAAACATTCGTCCAATGATCTACCACATGAATAAAGATTACATGATGAGATATATGATCATCAAGATGCAATCTAGTGATTTGTGTTTTCATCCCACCCATGCCACGTTGTAGGGGTCTAGCATGGCTCTCATGTACATCCCACTCACCCTTGCGAGTATGAGCTACACCCAATTGTGAAGTGAAAGTCACCCTTTAGTGATAGAAGTCAACATAGGCATAAAAAATACCAATAAATCTCGAGTATGATGTCAAACCAAGTTATCTTGTGGACATAAATACCCTAGATGAAGTGAAACCCACCAAACTCAAGGGGGGACTCTCTTAACTGGTGTACACATTCCATTTTAATCCCTAATAATGTATCAAGTGTAATGAAAACCTAATAAAATATTATAACAAGTCCAATTATTTCAATAATAGGAATAGATATAAAATTATGTAATTCACTTGTGAAAAAATTATCAAATACAAGAGTTGAGGATTATAAGATCACATAACTCACCGTAGATGGTCTTGCACCCTTTTCATCGGGGGTAGGATGCAATGAATAGATCTTATTTGAACCACAACACTATGAAACAACCTCTCTTCTTGGAGTATTTCCAATCTAATGTCTCGATGTAAATAATGCTTATCTTCCTCAGCCTCAACCACCACCACCTTAGGTCCATCGAACGATACTACCCAACTCCTTGAATGACATAGATATGACAAACCTACTCCCAAACCTATGGTGATAGATGAGCCTCTACCACTCACTAATAGTGAGAAGGTCCAGAAACAATATTTTTTGTCACCCATCATACCGAAATATCATCACTAGACTAGGCCACGTTCAAATTGATTCATCATGTGGTCCAATATTCCAAACTGATGAAATACCACTTCAATAAAGTGACTAGCAATCTAACTGGTACTCATCCCATGGAAAGCCTAAAAAAAGTGCCTCTTTCCTATGGAATAAAAACTAGTGGGTTGAGTTTCAACACCACTCTTCTATATTCCCCATTATTCCCTTGGGTTCCACCTTGTAATTAGTACCTAATTTAATAGTAGTCATCCAGGAAACATTTACCTGAGATCGAATATCATGATCGAGAAAATACTCAAAGCATATCTCGCACAATAACTCATTAGTATTGTACGTTGGCGCGAAATGTGTCAAATCTATAAATCATGCTGATTTCTCCATAACATTCATCGTGCCTTACTCTAGACACAAGAACTCAAAATCTCACTCTTCCGTTAGAGTCTCAGGGAAAAAATATTAATAGAATCTATTTTAGAAATCTTTCCAAACCATATCACATAGTGAATCAACCTAGTTAAGAACTTCCTACAAGAACTATTCTACTCCACAAAGAATTTAAGTCACAATATTCACTCTCCTCGTAAGATGTGTCTCGTGATTCTTGAAAATTGATATCATAGTCAAAATCCATATATCAACAGCCTATAGAACATCATCCCCTAAAAACATGGAAGGTTTCTAATACAGATACACCGACATCAACTCATCCATTCACAAGGAAGGATATAGTTGTCCCTGTAAAGTCTGCATAAACTGATAAAGACCCTCATGGAATTGTGTCTCAGTACCTATTTCTAGAAAAATAGCTAGTTCTACATATATCACAAAAGGAGGATCCATAGTTAGCCAATCTCCCCCCATCATTGTATCATAATCTACCCCACCCTCCTGGAAAATGACTACAGTTCATCATGGTGATATGAATCTACTATTTGAAATACACACCTCAGAATAGAACAATATCAATATTCATAGATCAGAAGCATAGTATAGGTCAAAAACATCCTATAAACAGGTCATACCAAATTGCCTTCTCCAAAATCTAAGACTGATAAAAATTTAATTGTCATAAAATCTACTACCGACATAACCTCTTTTAGACTCAAAACATAGGTCTATTTCATGTTCTCTATTTATCATTTCTATTTTCCATTTCAATTTAGTATTCATTTCACATTCCCATAAAATTATTAAACAAAACATTACTTCACATTCTAAATTATATTGTCTCATAATCCTTATGAACTGCAATATGATGTCCACTAAATCGACAACATAACTAGTTGCAGTCCATGTGACTCATGGTCCATGTCTCAACAGACCACAATTTCCATCTTTGGGTGTCTCTTGTATCCTAACCTGGAAAAAATTACATTGGTTTTGGTTGTAACATTTATTACTAAAAATGATTCTCAATTCTAGGCGCATATATCAATAAAAATATTAGGAATATCTATAATGACACCTATCACAACAGCATGAAAATTGGAAATGCATCTTATATGAAATTGAATAATGTGTGGCATTTGATTCCTGTAAATTTACTAAAATGATGCATCATATGGAATAACTTCATACCATTAGGTATAATCAAAATAAAATCAACAATCATATTAATAATAATATCCAATTCAGGTGTATCACCAAACAATGATATAAATCGACTATAATAGAAATAATCCTGAAAACAATAATTTCATTCGAGGAAACTTGGAAATTTATTGTACTTATGCTAGCTATGCCCAGGAAAAACTCATTTCCAAATTCCAACACCATTTTGTCAAAATATATTTTCAATAAAAAAACATTCCTGAAAAAAGTCCATTGATTCCAATTTTAACATCTCAGACCCGAATGCCACTCAACAGTATAACTCATAGATGTTTTTATGAAATATTGTCTCTAAATAATTTTTTTTCTCAGTATATTGGGTTTCACAAATTCATGAGTTTAAAAAAACAATGAGATGGATTTAGTACAAAATAATAATTCTATCCTAGACATTTGGTTAGCATGAATAAGTATAACTAACCTATGAAAATGCATAGTTAATTCATTGGGAATCATTTATTTATGAAATATAGAAAATAGGTATTTTAATTTTTCAGTGAATTACTATTGGTAATGAAATTATTGACATATATATATTATATTAAATATTTTTATATTCTTCCAATGTATATTTTAATCACAGGGCGTGAATAAACACTATTTTTTTATAACCCCATAAATTCTTAAGGGTAATCTTACGCCTTTGAAGGGAGAACCCCATTTAAATTAATATTTTTATAGGTTAATAATTATTATATGATAAAATAAACATATTCATTTATTGAGTGATATTAAAATTTAAATTCAATGAATTTCTGACACTTTTCTAATAACATCATGTTTTGATTAATAGTAATAATACACTATATTTTAAGTGAATTTTTTTCATGGAACTAATTTATATGGTTAAATTCTAATATTTTATTGTTTTAATGAATAAATATAATAAAAGTTTATCGTTCAATATAATTTAGGTCATTATCATTAATTTTACATTGAATTCATTTGTGAAAACATCTCAATTTTTTGCAACATTTTATCTTTTAAAAACATGTTTTCTCATTCTAACAATTGGATATATTTTAAATTATTTTATGTCAATTATTTGTTATGAATTTTTAAAAATGGATTTCATGTTTGCAATTATAAGGCCTAAATTTTTTAAATATGTGCCTTTTATTTTTTGACATTATGAATAGTGACTTCAAAAGTTTTTTTTATTTACCATGGTTAAAGGGCAAATCTAGTAAATAAGGTTATAAAATAATATTATAAAAATATAAAACAACCATAAAATGTGAACTAATACTATTGGTTAATCTATTTCCATCCATGATCATCCTTGGGTCGATTTTATAAACCCACGGAGCAACTTGGGTGTGATAATGACCTTTTTAGAATTTTTAATTTAAAGTAAAAAAAGAAATATAACATAAACATGTATCTTTTACTAATATTTTTTAATATAGTGTTATTTAACAGATTTAATTTACAATAAATATTCATTATAATTCTATAAATATTTAATAAATCATGTTATTTTATTTATAATTTTTATACATTACATAAATAAATGTAATTATGACACAATGATGATGTGGTGATTACCTTATTAATGAATGATTAAAATATGTGATATTATAAAAATGAAAATAATTATAATTTGAAATTTTATAGTGCCATAAAAGATATTTATAGATGAATATGACATGTTATATTTGAGTTAATGTATTATTTTTTAATGTATAAATTTGTTATGGCATAATGAAAAATCAATTACTAAATAGTGTGAAAATTGACATAAATGCGTTTTTAAAATAAATATTGTTTTATTAAATGAAATAATTGTCTTAATAAAAAAAAATATGTAAAACTAACTTATATAATGTTATAAATGTCTTTAAGGTTGAACATTTGGTTATCTTGTCATTTTATAGTTAATATAGTACCTACATATTATAAAAATACAAGAAAACATGGTAAGATATAATGTTTTTAACTAAGGGTTAAAGCTAAATGATAAAGTTAATTTTTGGACCTAAAAGAGTTTAAAACATATATTTTGATATAATTTCGACCCATACTCATATTATCCTAGAAATTTATCACTTATTAACTATTTAAATCTGAAAATGTTTTTATATAAAGAATAATATTTCAAAATGTTCCTAAAGTGCCCACCCCTCTTCTTATAAAAGGCCACCAACTATAACCACATAATCAAACCTTTAAAGCCCATAATATCAACCAAATTCTTTTAAATTAAGCTCCCAAAATCACTACCTTCCCTTTAGAGGCCACACTTGTGGTATAAATGCATCCCAAGGATGCCTTTTGTGAAAATCATAAGGAGATACTCGTTGAGGAGGTAATTATTTTGTCACCCCTTTCAAAAATATTTTATTCTTATAATTACTATTGATATGTTGTTTATATACTAAAGTTATATATTCAGAATATTCTACACGATGAGATTTTATTATAATTATTTGACAACATTATACCTCCTTTTATCCATTCTACTAATTAAAATATGACCATGTGTGTGTACATACAGCTTCCCATCTCGACGCTGTGGTGTAATTTGTTATTCAACTAACTATTATTTGGATGGATATAATGATGAGTATATTAGACTTAAAAAATTAATATGACATGAAAAATAATATATATAATTTATATACCATCCAATTTCATATCATTTAACCATTTATTGAATGATATCTTCTCTCGTGTGTATGTACGACCTACTCTGTCCACAACGTGATACGATTAATCCTACATGATCATCATTAATCCATGATTTTATGCGATAATTTAATGAATAAATATGATATTTGTTATTTTAATATCTTTTTGTAAAATATATAACTATACCTCAATAATTGGAACATAATCTTACCCGATAAAACCTTCATAAGAACTTAGAGTTGTTAGTATCCATATAACGAGTGACAATGGAACATTACCACAAAACATATGATAATATTATCATATATGATATCATAAAAATTATTATGATTATATAATAACTCAATTACATTATTTAAATCATTATAAATAAGGATCAAATACATATAAAGGATATCAGACCTAAGGAATGGGATAATTATGCAATCTCATTTTTATCCGAGATTATTTGTACGTCAGTATTTACTGGGGTATATTTATCATCCACATCCATGTTTCTAATTTATTAATATTATTTAAATTCTTATAAAAAATTTTAATTTTAATTTTATACATTTATTAATTTTTATTAAACAATATTAAAGGAATATTTTTTCATTATTCGATTTGAGATACGATTTTTCTTTTCCGACAAAATTACAAAGATAATGTTTTTTAAATTATATGGAATGAATAGATTTTTATGGTTTCATGACACCATATTTAAATGAAAATTACTCTACCAGATTTCAATATTATCTTCAAATAAATAATTTTCTTTTAATATTGCAAGACATTTTGAGAAAAGAAATTTTTTTGAAAAGGAATGGATATTTTCCTCAGGAATTATGTTCAACTGTTTTGTTAAAATTATTTTCCATCTAAGATTAAATAAGGTTATGTTTCTACACATATTATTAAATTTATATTACTGTGTTTATGATGGAATTTTATTTTGAAATTTATTTATTTAATATGGATAATGTTGGAATGATGTTTAAGAAATCCATTTTATTTATTTGGTTATTATATAATGAATGATTTATATTTTGGTGGAAAATGTAAGAATTATTTTATTATGAGATAGGTGAGACCTATATCTCCCTCCAATGTATTGAGTAAATATTTATATCTCATTAGATGCGAATGACTGGAATAATAAGTAAATATAGATCAGTAATATAGGGCATGCATGACATGTAATCCCAGTTTAGTAATGTACTTTATCCGCTATGATGGTCTTGGATATGAGTCTTGCGTAATAAGGAAATGATTTTTATATTTGTATGTGTTTTCCAAAAAACATATTGAATTATGTAATTAGTTTTGGGATTTTTCCATTAATTCTTATGAACAATAATCTCATGACTTGATATCATGATATTTCTTATTCAGGATAAAATTTTGAAATGTTATGTTCTTATTTCTTATGATTATGATATGATTTATGTTTCCCTTGTTTTAATTTTCTGATAATTTGATCCCACCCATTCACAAGTTTCTTTTCCCCATGTCATGAAGAAGGGTATTCAGTAAGCTATGTCACAAGGGAGTCTTGTTTGTAGAATTAAGTGGGATACAATGTAGATGTTTTATGAACCTATTGTTTATGTTTCCCAGTTTCAAAAGACACTATACCTATATTGTCATATCATGTAATTGTTATATGTTTTAATGAGTGTACATAAATTTTGATGTAATATCCATGTATGTAAATTATGGGTTTTTGTATTTGGTATCAAAGGAAATGTATATTTAACCTTTAAAAACTAGGATAAGAAAGACTTAGTAAGAACCGCCAAGATATGTCTAACTGTAGGATACAATCCTAGTGTTTTAAAAATGTCCACGAATAACCTATGATAAAACCAAAAATATCATAAATTGACATTTTATTCTTGATTTATTTTTTTCATGTTATGATTAATGTTTCCCGCAGTATTCATGAATTAGTCAATGGATGGAACACGATGGTACCACGTTAATGATGAATGCAACTACCAATTCAATGGTTGTCTCTCTGAGAAACCAAATGATTTGGGAGATGGAATGAAAAATATTGTAGCCATGCCCACAAAACATTCACAAGCAATGAACCACGTATGACTGCAAAATGAGAAAATAAATGATCATCATTCTTTTGATTATTACATGAGGTAGCATCCACCTTCATTCATCGGGTCTTCTAATCCATTTGTGGTGAATAATGGATTAGTACAATTAAAATGATATTTTCATTTCTATAATGTTCTAACCAGAATAAATTCACCTTATATTTCTATCATTTGGAATGTGAATCCGATCAATGGGTGAATTTTATCAAAAATACGAGTCAAATAGATGAAATTGAGTCCATGTAATGTGACGAGTTCAAGAATTTATTTTTTAATAAGTACATTCCATGTATTCATCAAACAGTGATGGAGAAGGAGTTATGTGAACTTTAGAAAAAGGATAATGAATCTGTTAATACCTACAAGGAAAATTTTCCAAGACTTATAAGGTACGATTAAGGAATTATTATCCAATCTCAGAGAAAAATTGATTGATTATTTAGTGACTTAAAACCAATTCTTCAAAGTGTATTATCCATAAGGGACATTAATAGCTATAAGGAAATCGATTGATGTGATATCAAGGTTGAGATGGGGATTGGAGTAACCCATCCGTCATATGGTCTTGATAATAAGACAAAAATGGAATTCAATGGAAAATATAAACACCACACTGAAATGAAGATGAGTTTTCCCTTTGCTCAATGATTGGAATGAAATAAGGAGGAAATTTCCTTAATGGGACAACTAATTGTTTTATGTTTTTTAAAAGAAGTTCATTAGGATGTTGAATGCCGAAGTGATGGGGAAAAGATGTCTAATGAAGTGAACAAAGAAAAATATACACATAATGTACCTCATACACATCCATTCTACAAGTGCAAGGAAATGGGTAATTCAACCAATCAATTCCCTAATCTAGGAGTTATTG
Organism: Viscum album; assembly: GCA_963277665.1. Taxonomy (NCBI): domain Eukaryota; kingdom Viridiplantae; phylum Streptophyta; class Magnoliopsida; order Santalales; family Viscaceae; genus Viscum; species Viscum album. Next base: position 586,031,301 of record OY728120.1, read on the forward strand.
ATGATGATTGACATCAACCTACTCATAATGACATAGAAAATGTAAACTAACATGGAATCACTATAGGTGACACGGAGTACATTAACGATGTGGTTAAAGGTACAGTTACCATCCACTATAAATTAGAAAATGTTTTATTAGAGTCTGTATCCACCAAATCATTTATTTCTGATGTATGTTTTAAGGGTATCACCATATTACCTCAAAATTAGATGTTGTGTTATCAATGAAGACTCATAATGGCACAATAGTCACCTAAAAATATTATAATTCCTCTTCGGTTGATGTTTTTGTCAATGTGCTTCTTATAAATCTTGTGATCCCTCCTATAGTGGAATTTGATGTGATTATTGGAAATGATTGGCTTTCTCTATATGGAGATCATATTAATTTACAAGGATGGGAATTGACCTTTCTTATTCCTAGTCAATTTCTTATAACCTATTGATGTAAGGATTATTATAACCTTACAATAGATATTCCATCCATATTATGGGTTTTGATTCCTGTAAACGAATGTTATTTATCGCAAATGGTTGGGGAGAAACGCATGGTTAAGAATATGCCCATTTTACGGTAGTAGGATTATGTCTTTCTAGTTTAATTAATAGGCCATCCACCAAATCATGAATTTTAGTTTTCAATAGAAATCATATCGAGTGAAATGCCTATTTCGAAAACACCTTATAAAATGGGCCCAATTGAGTTGTAGGAATTAAAAAAGAAACTCTAAGAGAATCTTGATAAGGGATTCATACACCCTAGGGTATCACCATAGGGAGCTCCTATTCTATTTCATAAGATTATTTATGGATCCACAAGACACTGCATTTATTATCGAGAACATAACAAGGTCACTATAAAATAATAATATCCTCTTCCTTTCCTTGATGACAAATTCGATCGACTATGCGGTGGTCAATACTTGAACAATATTGATCTTCTTTCCGGATATCATCATTTAATGGTCAATGTTGAGGATATATCAAAGATGACATTTCATACAAGGTTAGGAAACAATTAATTTATAGTGATGTATTTTAGTCTTACTAATTCCCTCACTATCTTCATAGATCTTAGGAACAGAGTCTTAAGAGATTATCTTGATCAGTTTTTAGTAGTATTTACATACGATATCATTGTATATTCTAATATCAAGAAAGAACATGAAGGCCACATGATAATTGTACTGATTACTTGGAGAGAAGAAAATATTTATGTATCATTTACAAATTCTATAGTTTGGATTCAGAATGTTTCATTTTTTGGGTCACATAATCTCAATAGAAGTGATATTTTTGGATCCTTAAAAATAGAATTTATTGAAAGTTTGATGAGGTTAAAAACAGTAAATGAGATCCAATGTTTTCTTGGATTGTATGGATATTATCAATGTTTTGTGATTGAATTTTCAAAATTATCTAATCTACTCAATAAGTTGTCTTGGAAAGGAGTTAAGTTCATATGGATAGAAGAATGTGAAGATAATTCAAAGGAGCTAAAAATAAGGTTATCCGGTGCACCTATTCTCACACTGCCTTGTAGTAGATAATTATTTGTGACCTATGGTGATGCATCCAAGACGGGGTTGGTATGTTTTCTCATGAAAAATTATTTGGTGATAACTTTTGCCTCACGGAAGTTGAAAATACATGAGAAAAGTCACGCAACTCGTGATTTGGAGTTAGTTGCAGTAATATTTGCATTAAATATATAGAGGAATTATCATTATGGTGAAAGTTGTGATACTTATACTAAACATAAAATATTAAAGTATATTTTCACATAAAAGAATATAAATATGCCCCATAGAATATGGTTGGAGTTTACTAATGATTATGACTGCTAAATAAATTACCACCCTAGGAAAGAGAACAAGGTTGCATATGATTTTAGTCGACACGAACATGTTTTCCCATCCTTGATGAGGATCACAAAAGATCCAATATTTATGGATTTTCAAAGGATGGATTCTGATATTTTAATGGAAGAGGGGAAATATTATCTTTCTCAAATGAATGACAGACATTCTATACAAGTGAAGATTAAGGAGGTGTAAATGAAATATGTAGAGCTACAAAAGAGGGTGAGAAATGTTTCTTAATTTAGTAGAGATTATGATCAAGTGATAAGGATTAAAAACCAGGTTTTTATTCCTCACACAATAGAATTAATGAAGGAACTATTGTATGAGTCTTGTAGTTATTTTTTCTCTATTCACTATGGAATAAAAAAAGCTGTAGAGGGACCAGAAAGAGTATTTCTATTATATCTGACCGGGATACAAGTTTTACCTCAAAATTTTGGAAAAGTCATCAGTAGGATTTGGATACATAGTTATGTTTATTCTATTCTTATAATCCCCAGACAAACAAACAGTCTGATAGGACAATTCCATCTCTAGAATACATGTTAAGATCTTTCTCTTTGGATTTCATGTTTGGTTGGGATCAACATCTACAATTATTTGAATTTTAATTAAATAATATCTTTCACTCCAGTATTTAGATGGCACCTTATGAAGCACAATATAGAAATAGTTACAGAACATCCACTTACTAGGATGATGTTCAGGAATGAAAGCTATTAGGACCTGATCATATTGATGAAATGGAAGATAGTTAAAATCTATTCCAAAAAACATAGGAGAATATCATAGTCAACAAAAATGTTAGGATGAAAACCAAAAAAAAAGACCAAGAGTTTGAAATGGGGGATAAGGTGTTTATACAAATATCTACTTGGAAGAGAGTAGTGAGATTTGGAAGGAAGGTCAAGCTGATCCCAAGGTATATCCATCATTTTGAAATTCTGGATCATGTTGGGATGGTAGATTACTGATGGATTCTTCCATTAAATATCTCTTAATTTTAGGATGTCTTCCATATATCTCTCTTGAGAAAGTACATTCCTGATCCTTCGCATGTACTAAAATCATATGTTATACCGCTATAGAAATATATTTTTTATAATGAACGACCAATAGCGATTTAGATCATAATGAAAATGTTCTATGGAAAATTAATACTCTCTTACTTAATGTTTTATGGTGGAACAACCAATTTGAAGAAGCTAAATGTTAACTTGAGGATATGATGAGTGATAGGTATCCTCGTCTGTTTGTTTCCATGTGATGAATTTCGAGGGACAAATTCACTTTAAGGGGGTAGAATTTATCACCGAAATGTTTTTATGAAATATTTTGTTCAAATAATATTTATTCATCATTTTCTTGTGTCTCATGAAATCATTAGTTTTAATTAACCATGAGATTCCCTTAGTAAAAAATTACTGTTATAGAATAGTCGATAGGTTAGATGAATAATTATAACTAACTTATGAAAAGGCATAGTGAATTCATCGGCAATCAATTATTTATGATATATATAAATTAGATATTATTATTTTTGAGTGAATTTCAATTGTTAATGAATGTAATGAGAAATATATGTTATATGAAATATTTTTATATTCATCCCATGGATATTTTAATCATAAGTTGTGAATAAGACCAATTTGTTATATTAAAACATGTAATTTTTAAGGGTAATCTTACTCCTTTGAATGGAGGAACCCTTTTAAATTAATAGTTTGACATGTTAATAATAACTATATAAGAATATAAAAATTTTCTTTTAATGTCTGATAAATTTTATTAATTTGGATGAATTTATGATATTTTTTAGATAACATTCATGTTTATATGAATAGTAATAACACATTAAATTTTAAGTGAAAACAAATTTATTCATTGAAATAAATAATATGGATAAATTATAATATTTTATGGTTTTATATTATAAATAGAATATATTTTTATCTTTCAATGTAATTTATTTCCTTATAATTATTATTAAATTGAATTCATATGAAAAAACATTTCAATCTTTTGCAATGTTTTAAATTTTTAAAACATGTTCTCTCATTCTGTTAATGTGATTGATTTAAAATAAATTATATTATAAATGTTAAAATTAATATAATTTGAAAATTATGATTCCATACAAGAATTTTATGGATGAATATGACATGTTATATTTCAGTTAATTTAGTTTTTATAAATGAATAATGTTGATTTGGATTTAAAATAATCAATTACTAAACAGTGTAAAAATGGAAATAAATGTGTTTTTAATGTAAATTCTATTGTATTAATGGATATAATAGACCTAGAAATATAATATTATGCCAAATAAGATATATAATGTTAAAAATTTCATCATAGATCCTCCTTTGTTTTGTGAGGTATTTTACAATAACTATTGTAACCATATATAATAAAAAACTAGAACACATGGTAAGATTTAATGTTTTTATCTATGGTTTTAAGCCAAATGATACTGTTATTTTTATAAAAAAATCTTTTTGAAATCCTATTTGTTGAGTTGATTTCAAACAATACTCATATTATAAAATAAATTTATCACTTTTGGACTACTATAATTCAGAAATCATTTTATAATAAATGAATATTTCAAAACATTTTGAAAGTGCCCATCCTCTCTATTATAAAAGGCCACCATCTATACCCACTTACTCACACCATTAAGCCCCTTGGATCGCCCAAATTCTTCAAAATTAATCCCCCAACATCCCTCATTTATTCCTAGGGGGAACAATTTGGGTATAAATACATCATAAGGATACCTTTTGTGAAAATCAATAGGGGATACTTATAAAATATGTAATTGTCTTATCAACACAATCATAATTCTTTTAATATTATAATTCCTTTAATTATGTTGTTTTTATACTAAATTTGTAAATCTGGTAACATCTACATGATGAAATGTTATTATAATTATGGTATAACCTTATACCTAATTTTATCCATCCTAGTAAAAACAACATCGCCATTTCTGCATAAGTACGCCTTACTGTCTCCACACCAGGGTGTAATTTATTATTTAAAAAAATATATTTGGATAGGTATAATGATGAGTATAATTAATTTAAATAATTAATATAACATGATAATTAATCTGTGTAATTAATAAACCATCCAATTTCCTATCATTTAACTATTAAGTGAATTATATCGGCACTCGTGCGTATGTACGTCCTACAGTCTCCATGATTCCATAAATTTTAATATACATGATATTCTTTAAACCTTGATTATATACATGAATGGAATGAAAAAATTTGATATTTATTATTCTAATATAATTTTATAAATTATATAACTATACACTAAGAAGTGGAACATGAACATACTCAACAAAACATGCATTAGAACCTAAAGCAATTAATTTCTGAATAAAGAGTGACAATGAAATGTTACCAACAAAAGGATGATAATAAAATCATATATGATATCACAAAAACTATTACAATTCTAGAATAATTCAATAACATTATTTAAATAATCATTCAATTGGTCCAGATACATACCAAGTATATCGAACTTGAGGAAAGGGATACTTTTACAATCTCATTTTTATCCGAGATTGTTTATACGTAAGTATTTCCTGGGATATATTTTTCATCCACATCCATGTTTCCTAATTATTTAATATTATTTATATTCTTCTAATATATTTTAACAATAATTTTACCATTGGATGAATTTTTATTAAAGGTTATGAAATGAATCTTTTCTCGTTATTCGATTTGAGGTACTTTTTGACTTTTTCGGAAAAAGTACAAGGAGATTGTTTTTTTAATTATAAAACATGAATAAATTTTTAAGGTATACTAGAAAATTACTTCCATGAAGCTACCTCTTCACTATATCAATATTATTTTCAAATAAATTCTTTCATTTTTAAATTTCGTGGAATTTTGAGAAAATAAAACGCTTTTGAATAAGAAAAAATATTTTCCTCTGAAATTATGTTCATGTGTATTATCAAAATTATTTTCCACCTATGATAATATATTGTTATGTTTATATAACTATTATTAATTTTATTTTATAGTGGTTATTATGGAATTATTTTTTTGAAATGCATTTTTTTATGTATTATTATTGAATGATATTTAAGAAACCCATTTTATTTCATCGGTTATTCTATGATTAATGATTTGTGTTATTGTGGAACATGTAAGAATGATTTAATTATGAGATGTGTTGGACTTATATACCCCCTAAAAATTCATTGGGTAATGATTTATATCTCAAGAGATTTACATTACTCGAATACGAAGTTAATCTGGATCAGTAATATAGGGTTGGACTAATAAGTAAACACAATTCTGTAATAGAATTTATCTGCTATGATGGTCTTGGCTATGGGCCTTGGATAATAAGGAAATGATTTTTTATTCTTATGTGTATGCTACAAAAAATGATGTATTTTGTTATGAATTTTGGGATAGTGTCCTTTAATTATATTGAACTTTTATCCCATGGAATTATATAATGATAATTTGTATGCAAGATAAGATTTTAAATTGTTTTGTTATTATGTCTTATGATTTTTATATGGCGGAGGTTTCCCATGTATATAATTACTGAGCATTTGAGATCACCATTTCACTTTTTTCATTACCCCAGGTCATGAAGAGGTGTATTATGTATTTTATGTCAGAAATGAGTCTACTTATGATGACATAAGTTGGAGAGAATATAGATGTTTTATAAACCAGTTGTTTATATTTCCTAGATTCTTAATACACTATATATATACGACCCTGCCATGGATTTATATTTAGTGAATGTAATTAAATTTTGAAGTAATACCAATGTATGTATAGTATGGGTCAATATAAATAGTGCCTCAAGCCAGGTTGGAATCATGGACTCAAGTGAATCTCCATAAATACTAGGGTCAACAAACTATAAGTGATGGACTAGGTTGTGTCTGTGGGGACACTATTACCTCATTACCAGAGTGTAACACAACATAATATCAATAATAGGTAATATTAAAGGATGATACAACAATTATACAACTAATAAATAAACAAGAAGAGAATATATATAAAATATGCCCAAAGTAAACTCATATATAGATGATGATGATACATGTGTCTAAAATGAATCTAGAATGGAAACATAGTAGTACAATAAAATATATGGATGAAAATTAAAAAAAAGAATAATCAGTTTTACCTCTTAATGGCATCACAAGCCTTATCTTGTTCATGTGTTATCCTTCTTCTAAGCATGCCACAAAATCAACCATTGAACTGTGGTTTCTTTCCCCAGTCCCTACCTGCATCGATAATGTATATCTAAGTACACAACAGTTCCCCAAATAGGGTGTGAGATACCATCCCAGTAGGTAACCACCCCAATATCTAAAATAATAGATGTTTGGAAATATAAGTTAAGAAGTGTGATGTACATATCACAGGTAATTAGTAAGTGAATGTAATGTCCCCATGGCATGCTGCTATTAAAAGAAGTGATATGATATTTCTTAAAAAGGATCCCTTCAATTTGTGGTTGGTCTATTATAACAAGGTAGTCATAACAAATAAAAATAACCAAAAGATCATGACCATACCTCTATACATATATTTATACCAAAACCATTCCATATAACCATTTGTTACATGTCAACCATGGTCAAGTCATAAAACCAATCTTATAAAAATACATTTGTCATTCCATATAAACTAAATGTGAAGTCCCAAGGGGTTGTATCCAAGGTATAAAAGGCCATGCCATCTTCGTTGAGTCCAATGAGCATATACAAGGACTCTCGATAAAATCACTAGCTGAGTCTATAGATAATCTCAATAGAGCATGCCAAATGTGAGTTCAAAAAATGAGATCCTAGGGGTGGAAATGCCTTTAAAATCCTAAATAATCATGATCGAAGGCGTATTTAGGCACAAGGTATCTTCAATTATAAACCAAGATTCATGGGTAATGTGACCATGACATCGAAATGGAATCAAAATCCATATTATACCAATGAATTAATGAACTACCATTATAATTCATAAGTCATTCCATTTAGAAATTCACATTAATTTAAATCAATATGTATACCCACTCAGTCAAAAATTCACATTCAAATTGAGAAATTGATATTAACTACTAATTTAATTAAAAATATATCCATCATTAGATCAATTCAACAAGGAATTTGATGTGGAAACATGTCAAGGGAGGTGAAACTTCCCCTATCAATCAATTTAATTCAGGTCATTTATTTATGGATCCCACAATATAGGGATGATCAAAACAAACCAGTTGGGTGGTTCAAAATTTGTTAAGGGAAGTGGGAAACTACATGGAACAGACCATGGGTGGTCTTGGTTGGGGAGAAACAAAAAAATTCTATCAATGGAACTAAAGGATTCTTTATTAAGTTCAATATCATTTAATTCAAGAAGTCAACTAAATTTTAGGTCCACACTAAAATGTCTAGTTGGAGGAACATTTGAAACTAGATAAATAAAGCACCAATCCTAGCAGGAAAAGTGTATAAAACCATACATTGTTTGGTAGTATAGTGCTCACATAGTTTCAGCTCTCGATTAAACATAGATTAGAAGACAATTTAATAAAATATAATGGGAATTAAATTAGGCCATATTAGATTATATCAAAATATAACATCACATACCAAGAATAATGAGGAGTGAATCCAATGGAATTGATAACTCAACAATTCTAATCCAATGAGACTAATGACACTTGATTCCATTATCTAATGAAAAACTACCAGAAAATAATGTATTTGTATTTCAAAGGTAGCTTCTGACATAGGAGGTTTTATCCATGGAAGGAAAAGAAAAAAGGAATTATGTTTAATAGATTTATTTGGTGAAATTTTGTAATTATAACCAATTTATTGGGATTCATGGTTTTCACATGTGGTTTGACTAACTATTCACAAAATGTGTGTTTCATACCTATTAAAATATGAATTTCTCTACACGACTGTACACCCCAAATCGCACAGTTTTTCTAACCATGCAGCCAGTAGGAATCCACTATCCAGAATCACTTTATTAGAAGTAACCAAGTGGCATTAACCACACATTTTCTATTAACTATTCTCCAGGCTTGTTCCACCCAAAAAGATTGGTTTCTGGCTCTGAAAAATCCTCTAACACCCAAGATGAACCCACAACCTCATAGATTATTCACATTATTCCATAATTAAACATTTACTAAAAATTAATAAATAATTTTGGTTGACCTCACCTATTTTGATAATCCCAATCATGCTTTAATATACTTTGATAATCCCAATTAATTTTTATTTATATACTAATTCTTTCAAATCTATGATATTATATGATCAAGATGATAATAATATTAAAATAATCTCTAGAATATGTTAATCATTGTTTATCCATGTTTATATGTGTTCTGAAGTAATTCTAACCCAATTAGATATGTTTTACATAAAAAACAGATAAGTGTGTAAGTCACTGATCTACGTATAGCTACAGATAAAGAGCTACCGTTACTTAGTCTACCGATAGACAGAGTCACCGATACACAATGGTCACCAATATGTATAGAGTTGCCGATGTGCATGTCTACCAGTAGTTACCGATAGAGTAAGTCTACTGATATGAGCATAGAAAAACACCAAGAACCAGAGCTACCGACTGACAAACCAGAGCTACCGACATGAAAGATAGTTACCGATAGACAGAAGTCTACCGATAGAACTACTTCACAAATAGAAACTGATAGAATTCTATTGATAGTATAAGTCTACCGATACGAGTGCGAACATATACCGTTACAAGGATCTACCAATGGAGCAACAGCTATTGATGGATCAAGAGCTACTGATGAAACCAAGTCACAAGTATATAGAGCTATCGATGTAAGTTCAAAAGATCTTCCAACGGAAGGCCCTGTGAAACAAAGTCCACCATATACATCTACCAATAAAAGGATAATAATGATTTACCAATCAGTCAAAACCTATACACTTCATACTGTTTATTTATTAAGATAACAGTTACCTTTGATATTTTTAATGCAGTTAATGTTATTTAATGATCTTTGTTTCCATGTCAGGGAACTGTACATAGTACCCATGAAAAAAGTAATTATTATTTTTTTCTGAATCAGAAAGCTATAAACAGAGTATACACTTTATGAAAGATAGATAATCAAGGCACTATGAAGATACATGAAGAGGGAAAGAGACATGATCTGAACAACATTCAAATGTGAAGCATTTTTCATTAGTATACATCCAGACTCCAAGATGACTAAACATACATCAAGTAATTGATTGAGGAGAACACAAGCTGCATCCTGAGTGAAGAACTACAACAACAAACACTTCATGCACTTGGGATGATATGCTGAACCTGGAACCAATGAAGAAAACGACACTCTGTTTTTAGAACAAAAACCAAAGAAGGAATCATAAGCTTTTATGTCAAATCAAATGAGACCAGAGCTGCACTGCCAATCACTAATGCTTTTCTAAACTCTTTCTCACTTTCTTTAGTGATTCTATATTTTCATTTAGACCAGTGTGTGTAACCTGTTTATATTACACCCACATTGTCTCCTGTGATAAGCTGTAGGATTCTCAAATCCTCCTTCAAACTCTATAACTCTTTTGATTCCCACTGCGGATAGTGGTAGAGGTAGAGTAAGACATGAATAGGTATGAGATGTTTGTTGTTTCCCATGATGAACTATGGTAGATGTATTTTGTACCTGGACAGTGTGTTCACTATTGTTAACCCTGATCCAAGGTGTGGATCAATTTATATAAATTTTTGAGAGGACTAAGTCTCGGCTTGAGACTAAACCTCTTGGTTTACTCTACTGTCCATTATAAACTAAATCTATAAGTACCGTATATTTATTCCGATGTTGTTACTTTGAAATACAAAATTATTTAAAAGCTACATTGATAGTTAAATTAGCAAGTGTTTATATTTATTGTAAATCAGTAAATCAGTTTCAAAAGTCAATTTAATCTTGAGATTAAAATAACTGAGACCTAATCACTCTTTGAGAAACTATTTGATCATTTATAATCTATATAGATTCACTACAATGTAACTTTCTTTTTAATTTGGGGGATTTTAAGAGAAATATTTTTGAATATAAATTTTAATTGGAACTCAATTCACCCCCCCTCTTGAGTATCCACTCTGACCAACATTTGGTATCAGTGGATTGTTTTTGTTAAAGGATTTTTGACATACCCTTTTTTTAAACGGCTATTTTAGTTGCATCTTTAAAGATCTTAAATTTATATTAGTTTTAAATTTTATCTGTTTGAAATTTCTTTTCTAAAATCTAGTTATGGATAATAGACTAGAGGGTGCTATTACTAACCGGCCACCTTTCATCAATGGAACCACCTATGCCCAGTGGAAACTAAAAATGAAAATTCATTTAGAAAGTATGGGTTTTGATATCTGGACTACTATGGAGTCTCAATATAAAATTTGAGAAACTGAAAGAACAATATGGGATGAACCTACACAGACTGCATAAAATAATAATTTTAAGGCTATGGATGCTCTGTATTGTGCTTTAAGAGATGATGAGTTTAATTGAATTTTTTCTTGCAAAACTGCTTATGAAATATTGGATACTTTGGGTGTTTCTCATGAAGGAACAACCAGTGTTAATGAAATGATATTGAATACTTATACTATTAAATATGAAAATTTTAAAAAGAAGACTGATGAACCTATTTCTGATATGTATATCAGGTTTAATGAGATAGTCAATACAATGAGTTCACTTAGAAAGGTTGTTCCATCAAAGGAACAAATTATGGGGATACTGAGATGTTTTCCAGACCGATGGAGAGGGACTTCTGTTTCAATTAGAGAGTCATGTGACATTGGAGCACAGCCTGTAAAAGAGATGATTGGTTAATTAATGATGTATGAGGAAGAACTCAAGGTGAAAAAGGAGGAATATTATGAACCTAAGATAAAATCCGTATCTTTCAAGTCTACTACCTCTAAGAGTAAAGACAAGGAGAAAATGAAAATGCAAACTGAAAGTTAAACAAGTGAAGATTCAGACTCTGATAGTGATGCTGAAATGGCTCAGATAGCCAGGACATTCAAAATGTTTTATAGGAAGAAGAAATTTTTCAGAAAATATAACTACAAAGGAAATTATGACAACAAGGGACATTGGAAGAAGGATTGGAAGAAAGCTGACAAAAATGATGAAGTAGTATTCTATGAATGCAAAAGGAAAGGACCCATCGAGGATGATTGTCCAAAATTAAAACTCAAGAAGAAATATTATTATAAGGACAAGAACTACAATGAAGCTATGAACGATATGTGGAGTGATTAAGAGGACAGAACAACTGAATCTGACATTTCTGATTCTGAGAAGAATCGTACCAACATTTGCTTCATGACTAATACCTCGGAGGTACCTGTTTCCCCTATGCTGAATGATTATTATTCTAGAAATAAAAGTGATTCATATAATGATGACAATACGTCTATGGATAAATTTTTTGAATATTGTAACCTACTGGAAGAAACATGTAATGAACTTAAAGAAAAATATAAGTCATTAAAAAAACATCATGCTCTCACTACCAATGTTAAATGTGCCTTTGATATAGAAAATGAAAAGAACGCTCAACTGTAAAAGGAAAATACTCTACTAAAAATGTCTAATGAGCAACATAGAAAGGACATAGAAAAGTTCGCAAAGGGAAACGATAATCTAACTCAACTGTTAGGTAAGAAAGTTGCACATAAATACATTACTGGTTTGGGATACTAACCTGGAGAGAGACAGTTCACTAAAACTCGATTTATCTCAAAGTCTGGACAAAATTCTACTTATTCCAGTTCTAGAAATTACTATGTTTCAACTAGTTATTCCTATGGTTATAGAACAAAAAAAAGTTTATCTTTCAAAATCTACTAATTCGGTAAATTATATGAAACCCATAAGACAAATATGGGTACCTAAAGATTTGATTTCTAACCTTTCTGGACCCAAGAAGATCTTGGTACCAAAATCATTTTCTATCTAAATCTGCTTTATAGGAAACAAGCGTAAAGGGTTCTCAGAAGAAGGTATAGTACTTGGATAGTGGATGTTAAATACATACATCTGGGGATTACTCTTTCATCAAAAGCTTAATCAAGGTTGATGGAGGCCAAGTCACCTTCGATGATAACTCTAAAGGAAAAATCATCGGCCTAGGAAAGATTGGTAACACCGATTCAGTTTTAATTTCTAAATTTTTATTTGTTGGTGGACTTAAGTATAACCTGTTAAGTATATCTCAATTATTTGATGATGGATTTAATGTTATGTTTGAAAATGTTTCTTGCAATGTTTTTAACTCTACGAATGTTTTATTATTTTTTTCTTTATGAAATGAAAATGTTTATGTTATTGATTTAAATTTTTAGTCAAACAAAATGTTACTTGCTTAAATGCTTTTCATAAAGAATATCAGCTTTGGAAAAAAAGACAAGGACACTGCAACATCTATTCACTTAGAATGTTGACCTGGAAGAACTTAGTTAGAGACATACCTAAGCTTGAATTCCCAAATGACAAAGTTTGTAATCCCTGTCAAAAGGGAAAGCAACATAAAGTAACATTTAAATCAAAGAAAGAAGTTTCTACTTCTCAACCTCTCGAGTTGGTTCACATGGACTTGTTTGGACCTTCTAGAGTTTATAGTTTAAATGGGTAGAACAATGTCTATGTCCTAGTAGATGACTTTTCTAGATATACTTGGGTATACTTCTTAGCTCACAAAAGTGAATCTCATTCTTACTTTGTTAAATAATCCAAATATATAGAAAATCTTAGTGGACTTATGATTAAAACCCTGAGAAGTGATCAAGGCCGTGAGTTTGAAAATCAAGAGTCTGAATCCTATTTTTCACACAATGGCTATAGTCATAAATTTTCTGATCCTAATACACCTCAGTAGAATGGTGTAGTAGAAAGAAGGAATAGAACCCTTCAAGAAATAGCTAGAACCATGCTTAATGAATATGACCTACCTATTTACTTTTGGGCTGAAGCTATGAATACAACTTGTTATATTATTAATAGAGTCTTAATTAGAACTGTTCTTAAGAAGACCCCATATGAACTGTGGAATAATAGAAAACCAAAAGTTAGTTACTTTAGAGTCTTTGGCTGCAATGTTTTTATTCTTAATACAAAGGATAATCTGGACAAGTTTGCTTCTAAAAGTGATAAAGGAATATTTCTTGGATATTCTTTAACTAGCAAAGCCTATAGATTATTTAATAAAATAACCAAATGTGTGGAGGAATATTTTCAAATCAAGTTTGATGAAACTGATCCACATGATCCTAATACCTCTCTTGACAATCTTGAAGAAGATTTGAGTGTTCTTGACCCTAATGACAAATCTAAAGAACCTACTATAAAAACATCCAGTTCTAGAAATATTCCAGAATCTTCTTCTGCTGGACCCAAACCTATAGATGAACATGAAATTTCTAGTCATACCTTTACTAGATCAACAAGGATTCTATAGAATCATCCATTGGATGCTGTTGTTGGTAATCTTAATAGAGGGACACAGACTAGAGCTTATCTAAGAAACCAGGTTGAACATCAAGATTTTCTTTCACAGCTAAAACCTAAAAATATCAATGATGATATCAATGATGAATTTTGGGTAATGTATATGCAAGAAGAGTTAAATCATATTGAAAGAAACAATGTCTGGGAATTAGTTGACAGACCTAAGGACACATTGACAATAGGCACAAAATGGGTTTTTAGAAACAAAGTTGATGATTCTGGAAACATAGATAGAACCAAAGCTAGACTAGTTGCACAAGGATATAGTCAAGAGGAAGGTATAGACTATGAGGAAACCTTTTCACCTATAGCCAGATTAAAAGCCATTAGGATCTTACTTTCCTATACTGCTCATCTGAATTTCAAGTTATATCAAATGGATGTCAAAAGTGATTTTCTAAATGTTTTTATAATTGAATATTTTTTTTTGAACAACCACCTGGATTTACTAATCCTCATTTTACAAATAGAGTTTTTAAACATTCTAAAGGATTATATGGTTTAAAACAAGCTGTAAGAGCTTGGTATGATAGACTTAGTAATTTTCTCAACTCAAAACGTTTTACTAAAGGGATTGCAGATCCAACTATTTTTATCAAAATAATTTCTAAAGATGTTTTAATAGTAAAAATCTATGTTGAATATATTATTTTTGGATCTTCTAAACATTCTTTATGTACTGATTTTTCAAAGAGAATGCAAAATGAATTTGAAAGGAGTTTAATGGGAGAACTTAAATATTTCCTTGGATTTAAAGTGTTTCAAAATGAAAATGGTATTATTTTGAATCAAAGTAAATATACAAAGGATCTTTTAAAACGTTTTGGGTTGGATAGTAATAAGGAAAGTGAAACTCCTATAAGTACAGTCTATAAATTGGATGCAGATTAAATTAGGAAACTAGTGGATCAAACCAATTACAGAGGTATGATTGGAAGCTTACTTTACCTTACTATTAGTTGACCAAATATTATGTTTAGTGTGTGTCTGTGTGAAAGATTTCAAGCTAACCTGAAAAAATCTCATTTACTTGCTCTTAAAAGAATTTTTAAGTATCTTAAGAATACTGTAAACTTAGGTTTGTTTTACCCAAAAGGACATTCCTTTGAGTTAATGAGTTATTCAGATGCCGACTTTTCTGGTTACAAGTGGGATAGAAAAAGCACATCCTGAACATGTAATTTATTGTGAAAATCCTTAGTATCATGGTGTAGTAAATAGCATAATTTTGTAGCATTGTCCACTACCAAAGAAGATTACATAGCTGCTGGTAGTTGATGTGCAAAAATTCTGTGGATGAAACACACTCTTTTGGACTATGCATATGACTTTAAGCATGTTTCATTCAAATGTGACAACACTAGTGCAATAAATATCTCGAAGAACCCTGTGTCTCACTCTAGGACCAAACACATTTATGTACGCACCATTTCTTGAGAGATCATTACCAAAAGGGTGATATTATTCTTGAGTTTATAGGTACTGAACATCAATTAGCTGAAATTTTCACTAAAAAATGGAGTTCAGAGTGGTTAATTTATATTAGACACGGGTTAGGTATGTTTAACCTCAATCGGTAGCTATTCTGACCGATATGAAACTCTCACCGATATGAAATTGTCACCGATGTAAAATCATCACCGATGTGAAACACTAACTGATTTGAATCCTCACCGATGTAAAATTATCACCGATGTAAAATTCATAATGACGTAACCTCACTGATAGGAATTATCACCGATGGGTGCGCTGTTTTAATATGCCTTTCTGCCACCAGAATCTGAATCATTTTTACTTTATTTGATTGTGTTTCATTTATTTTATGATTCCTAAATGATAAAAACAAAGTCATAGCTACTTCTCAATCCATCGATACTAAAACCTTAACCCTCAATCCTTATCTCCCGAATCATT
Organism: Viscum album; assembly: GCA_963277665.1. Taxonomy (NCBI): domain Eukaryota; kingdom Viridiplantae; phylum Streptophyta; class Magnoliopsida; order Santalales; family Viscaceae; genus Viscum; species Viscum album. The sequence goes on from OY728120.1 coordinate 586,047,679, forward strand.
CGAGAACCCTAAATCGTTCGAATCCAAGATTGAAAAAACCAAACTCCCTTCTATTAGAGATGTTGCTGATGAGCGGAAAGCAAAGAAGAAAAATTCAGAGCCAGAAGCAAGTGGAAGTGCTAGCAGAACAAGATCAGGAAGACGACCTGTAAATCCTTATCTGCAAAATCGAGTTATCGTGATTGAAAAGGAGTTGTGCATAGAATGGTTGCAGCCTAGCAATTCCTTAGTACTTGAAGTACTTGAAGATAAAAAATGTGTAGAGTGTTTTTTAAACAACAATGGTCCTTATTTTCCAAAATTAGTGAAACAGTTTTACGAGTTTGTAACCTTTGAGAAATCTGAGAATGAAAATCGAGTAACCTCTTTTGTGAATGGAAAGTAGATGTCATTTTCATCTATTGAATGGGATGAGTGATTAAAATTTCCTCATGAACGTGTATATGGATATGTCTTGAGATCCATGCCTCCTACCAGTGATTGTTTCTATTATGAGACTGCTTTGGAAGAACTAACTGGTGATGGAAGTCAAAGACAAGTAGTTGCTGCATAAATGGTTGGAGAGGACAGATTTCTGTTCAAATTTGTTCAACATGTCTTGATACCGAGGAGAGGAGACTCTTCCAATTTGAGATATGAGGATATCTATCTTCTTCACCTCTTAAGACATTGTGTAAAGGTGAATTTGTGCAGATTGCTAATGATCCAAATGGAAGACACGACAAGGCCGAAATCAAAGACAAATATCATATTCATTGCTAAGTTCATTTCTGTGATATTCAAGGTAAAAGGGGTGGCTGAGTCTCAAGATGAGAAAATATTAGTAAAGAATAACTTTTGTATTACATCCACAGTTTGCAAATATATGAGGATAACATGGAGCCCTTGGAGAGGAGAATGGGTCAATGATGACTAGAAGGTCTATGACAAATTTAATCCTATGAATCATCCTTCAAGACCAAAGGATGTGAGGGATCTAGGTCTGGGATCTGATGAAGAGGAGCCAGAATATAGTGATGATTCAGAAGAGGAAGAGTCCTCTGTTGATGAAGGATGAGACCATGACTTACCTCTTAGCCCAAGTCTTGAAAATCTAGATCAACATAAATCAGATAAAGATGAAGCTGCTTTAGAGGGTGTTGAAGAGGTTGTTGTAGAGAATGAAGAAGATGCTCATGAAATTGAAGCATCTCTGTCAGCTGATTTGAGCCTTAGTCCAGTGATTGGAAAATCTTTAGTGCCTTCTAAAAATGCAAATGAAATTTACATACCCTTGTCTACATTGGATGAACCTCCTACTGCTGCAGAGATATAAATGATAGTAGAAGATTCTCCTCAGGATTAAATATCTCCTGAGAATTCTGCTGAGAATGCCGTTGTTTTACTTGAGGATTCACCCGTTGAGGGGGAGCATCAAACTAATGTTGGAAGTGTTATAGTGGCTGCTGGAATTGAAGATTGGGAAGAATACCAAGGTTTTTTTGTCTGTGGTTCAGACTATCCAGATTCCGATAATGAGGAATCTCACAATAGACAAATGATTGTTTATGATATGGAATCTGAGTTGTTGCCTAAAGATTTGTTCAGAATGCATTACCTGGATACTTTAAAGAAAAATCTTAAGGGCAGTTTTGTAGAAGAGGTAAGGGAGATGGAAGTCTCTCTTGTCTCTTCAGTTCAATCAATCATGACTGACTCAATGGTCAGTTTAGCATCTGAAAGAGTACCCACTGCAGTTGCACCTACTGATATGATCATAAGGGCTGATCTGGAATCCTTGAAGGATGAGCTGAAAGAATCTTTTAATGCCTGAGTTTCTGAGATAAAGCATTGGTTTTCTCAAGATATGAGTATGTTGTAAAAATCCTTTGAACTCTCTCTAGGTTTTAATTTGTCATCCTTTATGACTGAGATAGTGGAAGTAGTTAAAGACTGTCAGGCTCAAGTTTCTAGATGTGAAGCAGATCTTTAATCTCTAAAGGAATCTGTTGTTTCTTTAGACTCTTACATGAGCTCAAAATCCCAAGCAGATAAGGACTTATCTTATGTGAAAAGTGTTGTAAGCCAGATGGTTTCAGTGTTAAAAAGCTTTAAAACATCCATGAAAGATCATGTTAAGACTTAGGATTCTCAGGTTCAAAATCATATCAGTGGGTTGAGAAATAACAAAACGGAAACATTAACCTTCTCTGTTAGTTCTATTTCTTCTAAACCCTCAGTAGAGATGAATCATATTCGAGCTATGATGAAGGAGGGGCTTGGTTTAGCTTCAACCAATGGCTCTGTGGACTCATCCGAGCTGAGAAGAGCTGTGCTTTCTACTAGAGATTCAACTATATATATAATGACGATAGTCCAAGACTAAATGAGAGAAGCTTCTGCCTCTCAAAAATAAGTGAAAGATAAAGTGGACTCCTATTTCCAAAAGATTTACACAAAGAATCAAATGACCTGTCACTTTAAGCTTCTAATAGAAAATATAAAGCTGCCTCTGTCAATCAAGCCTTCAGAGAACAAGTTAGAATGCTATGAGAATTGACTCCAGCGTTGGACATGTTTATGGAGAACAAGTATGACTTCATATCTTCCATGGATAGAGAGGAGGTATAATTATGGAATTCAGAAATCTGTTGCTGCCTTTTCTGAATGTTGATGCTAGACTGGAAATTGTACCTCCTGCTTTTCCTGCCTCTGCCTCTGCTACTTCTCCAGTTAAAATGACTCTTGCCCAAGAAATTCGAAGCCCCATTCCTATTATCACACAAAGGACTCCTTAGTACAGACTAGGATCAGTTTTTGTGGCTCAGCCTCCTTTGATCATTTCCGGAATTCCTAAGCCCTCACAAGCATCCTCACCTCCTGATTCCTCTTCTGATCCAAAATAAAAATCAAACATTGAGGATGTGGATTGATCAAGTGGCTAAGATGTTTGATAGGAATCCTTGTATTTAGTTTTATGTCTCTTTACCTTTTTCAACATCTAATACAATTGTCTTTCCTTTCATTCTCATTGTGTTACTTTTTCTATTTCTTATTGTTTCCCACTTTTTGATTATCACAAAGGGTGATAAATGTTCTACAGGAATGTTCTACATGGATTTTAAGTGGAGAAATATTTTACTAATCTTTTACAAAGGGGGAGACATATTCACCCAGGGGGGAGAAGTATTAAAGGGAGAATAAATAATGGGGAGAAAGTATCAAAGGGGGAGAAATTTTGTTTTCTCTAAGAGCTATCATGCTTTTCCCCTCTGATACTAGTGATTTTACTTTTATCCTCTGATACCATTTCTTTTAATTCTCTGATACCACAAAATTTTACCTCTGATATCATTTCATTTTCTTTTATCTATGATACTATCACATTTAATTTTTCCTCTGATAACTTATGTTCTATAACATACTATTTTCCCTGAGAAAATTGAATTTTATTATTTATCATCTGATACAATTTCTCACTATTTTAAAAAATATAATATTATAAGTTGTGATTATCAAAAAGGGGGAGATTGTTGACCTCACCTGTTCTGATAATCCCAATCATGCTTTCATATGCTTTGATAATCCCAATTAATGTTTATTTATATATTAATTATTTAAAATCTATGATATTCTATGATCAAGATGATAATAATATTAATATAATATCTGGAATATGTTAATCATTGTTTATCCATGTTTATATGTGTTCTGAAGTAATTCTAACCCAATCGGATGTGTTTTTCATAAAAAAACAAATAAGTTTAAGTCACTGATCTGCGTATAGCTACTGATAAAGAGCTACTGGTACTTAGTCTACCGATAGACAGAGTCACCGATACACAAAGGTCACCAATATGTATAGAGCTACTGATGTTCATTTCTACTAGTAGTTACAGATAGAGTAAGTCTACTGATACGATTACAGACAATCACCAAGAAACAGAGCTACCGATTGACAAACCGGAGCTACTGAATGATGAACCAGAGCTACCGATATACAAGATAGTTACCGATTGACAGAATTCTACCGATAGAACTAGTTCACAAATAACTACTGATAGAAGTATGCTGATAGTATAATTCTACCAATATGAGTGCAAACAGCTACCGATACAAGGAGCTACCGATAGAGCAACAACTACTGATGGATCAAGAGCTACTGATGAAACCAAGTCACTGGTATATAGAGCTACTGATGCAAGTTCAAAATAGCTACCGATGGAAGGCCATGTGACACAAAGTCCACCTTATACATCTACCATTAAAAGGCTACTAATGATTGATAATCAGTCAAACCCTATACTATTCATACTATTTATTTATTATGAAAATGGTTACATTTGATGTTTTTAACGAAGTTAATGTTATTTAATGATCTCTTTTTCCATGTTAGGGAACCATACCTAGTACCCATGAAAAAAGTAATTATTCTTTTTTTCCGAATCTGAAAGCTATAAAGGGAGTATACACTTTATGAAAGAGGGAGAATCAAGGAACTATGAAGATACAGGAAGGGTGAAATACACAAGAGCTGAACAGAATTCAAATGTGGATCATTTTTCACTAGTCTACATCCAGACTCCAAGATCACTAAACATACATCAAGCAATTGATTGAGGAGAACACAAGATGCATCCTTAGTGAAGAACTACAACAACAAAAACTTCATGCACTCGGGCTGATAAGCTGATCCTAGAACAAAGTAAGAAAAAGACACTATGTTTTTAGAACAAAACCCAGAGAAGGACTCAGAAGATTATCTGACAAATCAAACGAGTCCAGAGCTGCACTGCCAGTCACTAAATCTTTTTTAAAATCCTTCTCACTTTCTTTAGTGATTCTATCATTACATTTCGAGCAGTGTGTGTACCCTGTTTATCTTACACACACATTGTCTCCTGTGTTAAGCTGGATGATTCTCAAATCATCATTAAAACTCTATAACTCTTTTGTTTCCCATTATAGATAGTGGTAGAGGTCGAGTAAGACCCTGTGAGTTTTTGTTTGTTTCCCACGAAGAATTGTGGTAGAGGTCTTTTTTACCTGGACAGTGTGTTCACTATTGTTAACCACGATCCAGGGTGTGGATCAATTTATATAAATTTTTTAGAGGACTAAGTCTCGGCTTGAGACTGAACCTATTTTTTTACTCTACTGTGCATTTTAATTTAAATCTATAAGTACTATATATTTATTCAGCTGCTGTTACTTTGAAATACAAAATTATTTTAAAGATACTTTGATAGTCAAATTAGAAAATGTTTATATTTATTGTAAATCAGAAAATAATTTTAAAAATACAATTTAATCTAGAGATTAAATTAATTGAGACCTAATCACTCTTTGAGAAACTATTTGAACATTTATAATCTATATAGATTCACTACAGTTTAACATTGTTTTTAATTTGGGGGATTTTAAGAGAAATATTTTTGAATAGAAATTATAATTGGAACTCAATTCACCCCCCACTTGAGTATCCAATCCAACCAACACTTTTATCTCACATAAAAACTCAGGTTTTTACACCCACCACCAATCAGACTGAGGTTAACGACTCTCACCAAGGGTATTGTGCACAAATATGGGAGGAATTTCCCTCAACTATCCATGGAAATTACTAAAAACACCACCATATAATCAACATGAAAGGTAAATATACCAAAAAATATTCAGTAAAAACTAATATTGAACAAATAAAAAATATATAAAAAAATTTAAAAGTTATATAGATACTAAAATAATATTTGGCTACAATCATAACAACCCTAAGCTCTGATCTATTATTCCCAAATTTGATTACCAAATTCATATGGGAATCTAGAAAAATAAATAGATATATGAGGAGATCATAACATGTATTTGTAGTAGGATCATTCTAAATGTATCTCATGAAAATGTGATAAGACTGTACTAATGCCTTTGTGAATGAACAACAAAACTAACCAGAACCTACATAGGTCAATGAGTTTCCCCCAACCACTCCAAGGCTGTCTCCCCAAATAAAGAATTAAAGAGTAGAATCGTAATATCATAATAATATTTATAAAATATTATCATAACCACTTTCCCATGTATTTTCTTATCCCACAATTTTTGAATACATCCTTTATTATTATTCCTTATATATCAACAAAAAAAGGCACCAACCATATACCATATATAGGAGCACTAACCACAGAACACATTATGAAACATGAACAACATATCCCACAAGAAATAATCAGGGAATTTGGGTATTATGAATACATATTTAATAAAACTCAATCCCACAAAATACCACACATGACACCCATTACACATTTCATCATCCACCACTACTATTACTAAAATCTACCACTAATGGTAAAGTGGGAAAGAGGTGTAGCCATCCATATATATCCACCCATCCTTGATGTTAGGGAAAATAACCCTAGGGTGTCTAGGTGTTAGTAATATTATCTAAATCTGGTGTGGTGTATAAGAGAAAAATAAGAGAATATGGGTTCATCATTTTCACACACAATCACACATTTTTAGTTTCACTCAAGCGACACCACTAAAAAAACAAATCAAGACTCATCTAATATACTGCCACCATGAGATACCATTAATAATGAATAACCAAACATAAAAATAATACAAAAAGACATAACAAAAATTTTATTTCCCATTATTTTTTATCAATTAATCCACTATGGTCTACCTATTAATTTTTAAAAATAAATTCTCACCATTGAGTTCTTTATGCATTACCACATTATTTTATAAGTCGATATTATTACATTATTATCATACCACTACCAAACTATTACCAATTCATGTCATCACATCACAAACAAGGCTACCAATCGTCAAACATATAATGCTTCCATATTATATCTACCATGACCATTGAGATAGAAATTACTAAGACCACCAAGATGCACATAACCACAAACACTAAGCCACACACATTAGTTCTACAATAGAACAATCATATTTGGATTGGTATTTTTATTTACCATAATTAATTATTTCTAAAATTATTTTTTATTATCAAATCAAGGAAACACTTCATGGAAATATTTTATAACAAGAATATAACATAAAAAACAACAATAAATATCAATGAAAACTGGTAACCAAATGTGCATCACACTATTTTAATCAATTTTAGTTGTTCAATTTATTATATTCATTAAGAGAATTGTTACCATTAATACAACTAGAATAAAAATAATTATAATCATATAAATTTATATAAAAGAGAGATAAATAAAATCCCATAACACAGAAGTTATTTTTTTAATTAATTGTGTGAATCCAAAGTAAGATAGAAAGAACCATAGGACCAAAACCACTCAATGGACCAACAAATCAATATAAAACACAATGGTGTCTTATCAAATAACATCCGAATAAACCCCTAACACCAATCAAAACATTAATTGTGAAACCTCTAGAGAAATAGAGAATAATGTGGAGAGAATTTGGATAAGGACTCGCTTAGATTCGTTGATATAAAATGACTAAATGAAAATGATGAACACCAAAGATCATAGTCTATTAGGGATATCACAATCACTTTGGGATCATCTTAATTTTGATATAAGAGAGTGGATAACAAGGAAAAATAAATGGTGGATTGAAATTATAAAAATTATGGAAATCACCACATTTAGGATGTGAATTTTTTTTATGCTATGAACCTTACATGGTTTACATACACCAAAAAACAAAGTGCTCGATCAAACAATCTCAGAATGGATTTCATTTCACGATTTTAACCTTTCAAAAATTGAATCCTTTAAAGACAAAACCACTAAAAATCCACCATAAATATTCACACCTTGAACATCATTGTATAAAATGAATTTTTCATTGATAGAAATTCAAAAAAATTGATCTCACAAATCATGATTTCTGCCTATGATTCATTATTTAGATATTGGATTGGTGATTCAATATGTGAATCACCACCTATAATTTTTTTATTCCACTTCAACTCCTCTTTTACCAACATCATCCCCTTATTAAGGTTCACAACACACCAAAATAAAAATATAATTATCTATAAGGGTCTTATCAATAAAAAAATTAATTCATTATTAGAAATAATTATAAAACATCATTATTGAAATAATAAGTGAAATTAAAGCATAACTAAAAAAGGTTTTTAAATTGAAATAATTATCCTCTTATTTTGTTGTAAATATCATCCTACAAAGTATGACTATGGAATTATAGAGAAATATTTGTAATATGATAGAAATTTTTAGGAAGAAATGAAATAATAGGATGAATGAATTCTATAGTTGTATTTATGGACATATATACGTGTAAAAATTAGTAATATTATTATTATATGATTTTTGGGTATATATATGACCAATAAGAATACATATAAATAACTAGTACAATATAAATGTTATATATGAAAATTAATCCATATGTGAAAATAAATACTTTTCTAAATAACACACTAAACATTTATAATAAATTTTTAAAATTATTTTCCTAAAAATTAGTTGATAGTAAATCAAAATATGATCACTCATCACTTAAAAAAATTCAGTAGAATTTATTTCTCTATGTTATTAGGAATATTAATTTAAAAGTTTAATTTTACGTATTTTGATATTTATAATGTTAAAAATATATTTTTTATATTCAAGGTATCAATATTAGATAATGGAGTCATTTTATTTTTGGGTAAAAAATATCTAGTTACCATTGTGAGTTTTGAATGATGTCATTAAACTATAAAAATAATAAAATATTCTATATAGTTAACAAATTAATAAAAAATAGGAATAAAATATGATAAAGGATGGATTCTTGAGCATCATTAGTATTTTCATCATATGATATTCTTTTAAGTCTAAAATGGCATTCCTCAATCATTACAGAATGGAAAATTGAAAATATTACACTATAACTCATCTATAAAACGACCCATCATCAAACAATCCTATGCCATTTATATCCTTCATTGCACCCTTTAATCGCAAACCAAATTTCATCCCATAAAGTCCTATTTCACATTCAATGTAGTTTGATTAATATGTAGGCTTGAAATCATCATTATGAAAAAAATCATTATGAGAATGAGTGATTCCATCAATGTAAGTGTCTAGTTATTCATTATCTTTTTTTATTACCACATCATATCCAATCATAAAAAACCCAAAAAAATAATCTAATTATTTGATATAAAAATCATCACACATATGTAAAAATATATTAAAATAAAATAACTCTATACTCTTTAATGTGAATTAATATGAAATGTTCTTGTTTGGACAGGTTTAACTACTAACATTAACAATGCTATAAAAACATCATTATTTTCATCAATGATTGGTATAAACCATTAATTATACAATTATGTAATGTTAATGATTTATATTTTTCATGATTATAGTTTTTTAGTTGAATGAATGAATCATATTATCATTACAATGTAACATTTATATTTTAAAATTGTTACCCAAAACCTGTGAATTTTGAATTTAATTCTTTAAAATAACACCTCTATGATCAATGAATTGAACAAGGAAAATTATAAATCATTATAATTTTATGATTTCACTATCATGAATCTTCTGTAAAATGAGAAAATTATTAATATATATTGGTGATTGTAATCTACAAACCAAAACAACCATCATATAATCAATATTACTAACATTTGATGTAGAAAATAATTTACAACTAAAACAACATATATATATATACATGTAATAAATTGGTACAAATTAGAAACATAAGAGGTATTATATAAAAATAGTTTTCTCAAATAAATTATAATTATGTACATTTTGATTATATAAGTAACAACATTGACATTAGTACACTAGGTCCTGGAAATTTATTACAATCCTATAGAATACATATGAAAAAATTGATCTAATAGATTATTTGTCCCAGAATATTAGATACATGCATGTTCATTACATTAAAGGTCAAAACTAGTGTTAAAACATCAAAATTTATTATTACTCCTCTATTATTATTTTGGTAAAAAAAGGGATATTTATGTTTTCCAAGGGAAATGAGCGAATCATTAAAGTATAGGCTTAGATTACCGATTAGAGGTAACATACAGTAAAATCATACTTAGGTTAAATATTATATAAACCATATTGCAATAATAAAAAATATATCTAACCTACAATAAATTATATCAGGTGAAAAAATATCTGTACAGATAAAAATTCAATGAAAATTAACAATCACATGGATAATAATAACTAATATAATACTGATGTAATGAAAAATATCATATATCATAAACATAATATTATGTCTATGTGAGAAGACATCATACATAAATCAGTAGGAATAAAATATATAACTAATCTCATTTTTATCATGATTCTTATTGATACATTGTGGAACAATATAATTATAGCCCCCATATATCACATGATAATTATAATGTCTCCATCATATGAAATGAATGGATAACAATACGTATTTGAATTTTCTCTATGGAACCTCACACATAATCAAAATAATGTGACTAATAAATGTCCACCTATAAATTTTTTTTCACTGGGAATTCACTATTTCAACACTCAATGCAATAATAAGGCATTCATAGCGATTATATACAATTCAAATTAGAAAATAAATTATACTAACAATAAAATTGAAAGAGTCCCTATCACAGAGATTATGATGGAGTTTCATTGTAAGATAATTTCATTGTATGAGGAAATAAATATGAAAAATGCATTTGATATAATAGTTTAAACTTGAATGAGACAAAGAAAATGAAATAAAAATAACCTCTATGAATTGAGAGTTTGTGACCGTCATATTTTGTTCGCATTTCGATTACATAATTTCATTGTAGAGAAACTTCAATATCGATATTCTTTGATAAAAATGGTGAACATATTTTAATATTTTTTAATACATTTCATTTTAGATAATAGCACCATTGGCAACATCATTATCTTAATTCCTTATGCAAATCACCTCTCTTAGAAATAATCCATTTATATTACCTAAATTACATGGTTTGTATAGGTATTTAGATATTTTTTAGCTACATATTTAATTTTTCATTATAATATATTATGAATGTGATATATTGAGAGAGAAAAGTGTTGTAGAATTTATATTATATTAAAGAAACTATAATAACAAATCAAGTCAAAATTTCCTTTCGAAATTAAAATTAATTAAATAAGATTTCATGAAATAATCTAAGAGAAGTTTAAGAGCCATAAGTTTGTTATGTAGCTTCCTAAAACATGAAAAAAAATCCCCTAAAAACCATTAAATAATGTATAGAGATTATAGAGAGCCTAATAGAGCGGTGATAGATGATTTTTTAATTTTTGAGTGATGATTTGTTTTAGTACATATGGATATGAAGAGAAAATAAGCGACAACTGTTTACTATTATTTAGACATCGATTTTTGAATTATAGGTTATAATTTTTTTAAAAAAAATATGGGTTTACACGTGGTTTTAAATAATGGTTTTTGAAATTTAAGGAATGTTTTCTAATAATTTAATTTTAGGAACTAGATAACATTTTTTAATATTACATTGATGATGTAAAAATGAATCCATTGAAAACTACTATCTTTAAATCGTTAATTTCAATTTTAGACTTTGTAATATCCCGTATAAGTTTAGGGATTGATTTTAACAATTCAAAACATATATATTTTTTAAATTAACATATTATTTATTTCATATTCAATTTTATTTATTATCCTTCAATTTTCAGATTATAATGATGTCAATATTATAATAATATATATATATTGCATTTTACTATTGACTAGAAAATTTAACCATCTCATAAAATTATGAAACAATCAAATGGTGGATCACCAATTCTGGTGGATGATCACCATAGAGGAGAATCAAGTCCAAATATAATTCCATTCAAATTATATAGGTATTGGTTTGTCCCAATATTATTTTCATATTCAGATCTGATCGTACATGAATGGGAAACTATCCACATCCTTACGTGAGGTTTTCATGTTTCCACCAATTTTACAATCCAATATGAGGTCTGGAAAACATATCACTTAGCTAAAACTAAAAACCCCACTAATTTCACGCATGGAAGTGAATTGTTTTCCATTAGTTTTGTTTCTAGTAAAAGTGGAAGCGAACATAAATATGGTGAGTACAACCCAAATTAGTAAAGCCATGTATATATTATTATTTCAAACTAAATTTCAATGATCAATTATTTTAATTGTATATAACTCTGATTCTTAGCCCTGTAGAATACTCCACTAGTTGGAGATACATTTTGAAGGATTTTTTTATGTTACTACTCCTAATGGTGTCACTTTTAAATACCAACCCACTAAGGTCATGTATTTCCTTCAAGTCCTCGATGTGATGATTGAAGTTAGGATGGTTTGGACCCAATGATCACTTTTGGTACAGTGGATGGTGGATTGGGCCCCATTGGATGTTTTCATTGATGAAATGGTACATATCATAATTAAAGAAGTGTTTAGAATGGTATTGATACCATACTTAAATTTTCCGAGTTTTGTCACAACCATACATTGGTTTTTTTAATTTCCCTTTATATGGAAGGAAGTTTTAGGAGATCGATCATTCATTCCATCTCCAGTATATTCTCCTGGGGGAATGAGTATTAGAGCTAACTTGATTAGTGACTAGGGGACCTATAACAAGGGTCTCTGAGTTCAACTAGATATGATGTTGGGGATGAATACCACCCCTAAGGAATAAAAATATATACATCCATGTCATGACCCGACCCTACCTGGGCTCGAGCTGCAACGACCCCAAGCCCACCTCCATAGGCCAGGGGCTGGCGACAAGCATCAAAGGCTATCCAAATCGGGGAGGCCTTTTCCTATGTACATCTACACACCCACGCATCCCACACAATGTAGAAGTGAAGAGTAAAAGTAAAAGTAATGTACCAACTACTATAATCAAACAAACATAGTGCATTGACCTCTAAACAGTACAAAGTGAGTAGTGAATGTGAACTGAAAAGAAAAGGGTGGAACACGCGCCCAACCTGAGAAGTGCCACAACCCGATAGCAGGTAAAAAATGTAAAACATCTGGGGGTATCCCACACCTGGAACCTGACTAAGAACACCGCACACGGTCCATGCTCCCGAACTCCTAATATCCTCTGTATTCACGAGAAACTAGTCCCTCGTCTGCAAGGGCACACCAAGTGCGGGCAAAGCCCAAGTAGGGGTGAGTATAAAAATACTCAGTAGGAAACACTGAAGGATCGAGGGGGAAAAAAGGAGGAACCAATGAGTGCATTGTAGATCGAACAGGGAATAGTAAATGAGTACAATAGAGAGTGCAGTAAAGAGTACATTAGAGTAATAGATCAACCCAACAAGAGAAAGGAATTAGACTCATCCAAACACAAGGAGATAGAAATGGTGAGAAGATGAAACTTCTTATCGAGTCTTCGCTACCTATGGTAGGAGAGTTGACTCATCCAACCTAGAGAATCTAGACATGGAAAGCACGTGGAATACCCCACGCATCCTCGACTCTCTTGAAAATGGAGTAACAAAATCCAAGGAGTGGGTATTGGAATAAGGTATATACATATCCATATGCTCAATCAAGAATCCCTAACAAGATCATAAGGGGATCTCCATCCCATAGCTCAACATAAGAAAGTGAGTAGCCAACAGTCACAGAAGTAACCACCATCGATGCTCAGCATCCTGCATGTCTGCCCCGAACTGCAAGCCAAGGGGCTAAAATCAGCGCACCCTGAGACTATCCGCTTTGGACGGCACTGACTCACCCGTACGATTATAGGTCGCATCACAAGGACGCGCCTTGGAGGGGAAATAACCCCATGTACTTGAGAGTTCTATGAAACTTCAAACCACACCTCTTCACAGTCACATAGTTGAGAGGCAGTCTCAAAGTCAAAGCTATCACATCCATGATCCGTACAAACAAGGGTCCCGCTCCGGTAGTCATGGAGAAAATACACATACTAGGGTAGTAGAAAGGACTGAGTTTGAATGAATTCATTGGGTGACCCACTGCCCATCCCCATGGGACGGTAAACCCTAAGAGGTCTTCAGGTAACCCACTGCGTAGTCTCTACTTGAAGGTAAACCCTAAGAGGTCATTGGGAAACCCACTACCCATTATCTTTTAAAGGGTAAACCCTAAGAGGTAGTCGGATAACCCACTGCCCAGTCTCTGCTGGAGAGTAAACCCTAAGAGGTCATCGGGTAACCCACTGCCTAGTCTCTGCTGGAGGGTAAACCCTATGAGGTCATCGGGTAACCCACTTCCCAGTCTCTACTGGAGGGTAAACCTAATAATTAAATGAGAAACCGACTTACGAGCCCCGCTGGAGGGTAAACCCAAAGAAGTTGATGAGAAAACAACTGTGTAACCCCGCTAGAGGGTAAACCTGGAACTGGTCTGGCCATCCCTGGTGGATGGTACAACACTAGCCAACAGAACATAGAGTGGGTATTGTGAAACGACCCAAATCCAGAACAATTCACCTAAGAGAGGTTCAACCCCCATGTAGTGTGGGTCACACTGATACATGGAGCTCTGCTTAGGGAAACACATCATGGTAGATCCTAGAAAGAGTATATTATCTCGATACTCAGTTAGGGAATCCGTGCCCAGGATCACTGGGGCTCTGTATCCTATTGAAAATAACCTCCTGGGTAGATGATCGATGCCCGCGAAAAGTATTGGTCACACTGAATCCACAATAACCCATCAAGGGAACACGATGGGATGTGATACTGAAAGCCAACACAGTAGAAGAAAGAGGAAAACCTAAACAACTCTGCCAGTCAAACAATCGAGAAACATGGCCAGGGGGACCCACTCAACCCTTCTGGTCTAAACGTCTCTAATGGAAGGACCCTCTACGTTGCAAGAGGTCAAATGTACGTCGAGTAGAACACAACGCGCCCTTGGGGCCAACAGGACATATGGCCCTAACTCATCTCTGATCCAAGCGTACAAACATTCTCAGGTACAAACTATAACATGTACCTTCAAGAATTCCCATATACTCTCAGAGTATACCACATTTCCAGCCCAAAGGATATCATGCACATGGAACCCAACGTCAACGCGAAGGGTGAAAACACAATTTCCCCAACCTGCATCCTCAACAGACCTAGCATGACCAACCACATCTTCTTAAACATCTACTTCACTCACACAATAGTGAACTCGATTACACTCCAAGGGTTCCCTACAAACACCACAGGAAGAACCACCACTTGTACATATTTTATGCTTCCCCAGTTAATAAAATCTCAAATGAGGTTCCTCACATCCAAATAGATCACACCGTTGTAATCCCCCCATAAAAACACGATAGTTAGACTATTTACTCGTCTCATATGGATATCTGACGGAAAAGTCGCCAACACCACTTTACGCCCGAATAGCATCTCGTGACCCCGAGCCTCGGTCCCAAAAACGGTCAAGCACATCGCACCATTGCGATCCCCTCGAAAAAACAAATCAAAATGACTGCTTAGATGAGTGTAACAGATATCCAGAGAAAAAGATGAATTTCGTCATTCCACACCCGAGTGGTGCTACGTGGAACCTGCATCTCGGTCCCGAAGCACTACGAGTGGATTACAATGTTGTGATCCTCTTGAAAAAGTACACAAGATTGACTAATCACTTGTCCGAAACAGACACCCAGTGAAGAAGATGGAAATTACCGTTAACGCCCAAAAAGACACTAGTGGGGCCCCACAACACCATTCTGAATTAGAGATGGCGGATTGCGCCATTGAAATTCCCTCATAAAAACACTCAGAATCGACTACTCGCACGCCCCGAACGGATGACCGAAAAAAAATTACAAAACGCTGCTCACAGCTTAAAAGAAGGGTCATGGGGACCATGTCTCAACTCATGTTTCAACACCTGAAACCTCCTTGGAAATCCCGCCTTGACGCCAGGGTCTCCACGCCGCTAATGGTGCTGAAATCGGAAATCGAATGTGCCCACACCATCAAAAACAAGATTCTCAGAAAAACACTAATCCACTTTAACGACTTTTCACTTCACTGAGCCCCTCATCTCGAGAATTAAAAATCCCCAAGACCATCTCAAAATGGTTTTCTCAATCCGAGGATTGTTCTTCCATAGACATCATGAAAAATGAACACCCGTAGCAAATGTTACTGGTGTCCGAAGTGAGACGGGATGAACCCCTTGGACTGGACCCGCCCGGTCCGCCTGGTTTGGGTCGGCTCACAGCATAGCCACGCAGACCGGCCATGGACCCCATGTCCATGCGGCAATGACCGGCCCTTGTGGCCCATCGTGGTCATGTGCGAAGACCCGCCACATGCAGGTCTCTGTTCCCGCACGGGGTCACGGGTCGCAACCCCGCCGTCGTCGCTCCCCAGCATGTTCTCCCACCTCCTGGGGCCGCCACCTCTCCTGGCCAACGCCGCCTCACCTAGTCAACGCCGCCTCACCGGGATGAAGACTGCCACAACCTAGGATTCCCCGCACCACCGCCGCTGAAGACCGCCACTACCCGAAGCGCCGCTGGAAACCACCAAAAAAACCCCAGAACATCATCAGAACACTGCGGTCACCTCAGGACTCGGATTTTGAATCCGAAAAATTAATCAGAAAACTTAGAACAAATACTACTCATATATGGTCTTCTCTAGACAGGATATTGGAAATTTTATGCATATATATGAATTCAATGATGGTGTGGATGTTTAAAACGAAATACGCACGATCCTACCCTGTTGGTCGTAGCTCGTCGCTTCATGAGGGATCCACCATATTCATAGTCATGATCTCCTTGATTGGAGAGGGAGGATGAGGTCTTGATCTTCCTTTAAGATAGTTTCGCCAAAGGATGTGAAATGGGGAAGAAGAGTGGAGTGTGTTATGGCTTAAGTAAGGTAATAAAATCAAATTTTATTAATTTGTTTTAATACCCACTAGAAGTCCCGTACCCAAACTCTCGGCAGGGTTGAGGTTAAGCCTCCTATAGGGTAAACACCACCTCCTAAGAAAAAAGGCGGTCTCATAATTTTAATGTAAGGCTCTGTTCAAAAATTATAAATTCAATGCTCGAGGCTGC
Source organism: Viscum album (assembly GCA_963277665.1). NCBI lineage: Eukaryota > Viridiplantae > Streptophyta > Magnoliopsida > Santalales > Viscaceae > Viscum > Viscum album. Next base: position 586,064,741 of record OY728120.1, read on the forward strand.
TAAATTATGAGAATTCCCCTGGTGGCATTTTTCACAGGAGGCCCCCGCCCTCGAAAACTACACCCCTCCTAGGGTAAATGGAACCCTACGGACTCAATAGTTCCCTCTGTTTTCCTATCTGGGCTATTGTTTAAGAGTTATTCTGCTTAATTGGAATGCCCGGTTTGAACATACTCAAAATTTAATTCCGGCCACACCGGGGCTCGGAATCGCACGCCGTCTGAAGGCGCTGCTCTGGAATAACATAAAGAATATTTCAAAGACTTTTATAGAAAAAACCAGGTTCTTACATCATTCCCTCCTTATATATTTTTTTCCCCGAAAATAAAAACATGGGAAACAACTTAGGGTACTAAGCCCATAGATGGGTCTCCCATACCTAGAAGAACTCTTGCACAGTTTTGCGTCACCACAAATAGAACAAAGGATTTGGTCTGTTTGTGTCAGGTCTGCCCTCACCAATGAAGTTCATAGGTGCACGCACACTTCTTCTCAGGTGAGTCATTTGGGAGATGTTATGCACCCAAGCCAGCATTTGGGTTTAGGGAAAGGTGGTGGGGACCTCTCCATCCCTTCGCACGGTCTCAAACGGCCCGAAGGCCCTCAGGGGTAACCCACCTCCCCAGTCGTACCTCTACGTCGCACAATGTGACTGGGATCACCATTTGGACCTGGGACAAAGCCCAGTGATTCCCTCATTTAGAATATCCTTATGGTGAAACTCCCCAGGATATCTTGTCACACAAGATTTTACAGTTGATGTCCCATGACGAAGACTTTCTTACACACTCGAAAGGCGAAGGAGTCACCACCATCGAATAAAGAGAATGATTCCACACCTTCAATTCAACTAACACAGGGTTACATCGATGCCCAGTGTCACCCTGGTAATAACTCAAGCAAGGAGAAGGGAGAAAAAGCATTTCACACACAGATTCTAACAATTCTACTGTAAAAACTAGAAGAGCCATAAAGCGTACCTCTTGTCACTTCATGCTCTAAAGGATCATAAACATACAAAGCTCGCGGCTATCCCCAGTCTAAACTGTCATCTCCCGGGTGCAACGTGGACCGCCTCATGGTGATGGAAAGACCACGTAATGTCTTCCCGCACTTCCAGTTTCTCCCGATCCTCTGCTACCACCACCTCTCTGGGTACCACTCCGATCATGGTGCTGCCTATGTCATGGTGGTGCAACTGCGGCCTTCCTGATGTTCACAGCATACCTGGTTGGGTAGTCCCTGGCCAAGTGACCACTCCCATCACAAGCATAGCACCGACACTCTCCAGGCTAACCTGGTGCCATCTGGCACCACTATGGTGTATGACACTGCCCCTGTGTCTGCTCACGAAAGGTTATCCTCGGCTGAGCCCCTGTGCATTTCCGCCACAGTGGTGCACGACAACATCTCCAAAACCAGAGGTTGGAAGGCAGCCTAAGTCGAGGTTATTTATGTTGACACCTACTAGTTGCGACAGACGTCTTGGATCCATCATTCCTACAACCACCATCAACTGTATAATATGACCAGAAGCTCTCTGTCACCAGCGCCTGCCCTAGCACCTTGACATAAGTGGAAATTCCCAAGGGTACTATTATAATGTGAATCTCTCTGTGGGGACCCTACTCGAACTTCCACGCTCGGAAGTTTCCGTCATAGACCAAGTTTGGGTAAAAACTTGCACAGTCTGTGAAACTAATTGTGTACTCAGTCATCGTCATCCTTCCATGCTGAAACTGTAGGAGCTCCTAGATCTGAATGGAGCATAAGAAGGAGGGGTAAAACTCCTCATTAAATAAAAGAAGAAATACGCCCCATGAAATTGATGAATCACCAAGTAACTGAGTCACGAGACTCCACCAATGCCCAGCTGCTCCGTGGAAAAGGCTGGCTCCCAAAGCCTCCCTCTGATCTGCCGGTGCTTGCGCAAGCCTAAAGAGGTGAACCACTGTCTTGAGCCAAACCTATGTTGCATGAGGGTCTGGCTCACCACTGAACCTCAGTGGTCTCTGACACTATAACTCACAGAGCACGCTCAACCTGCGCTCAAGATCAGCCTGCTCTGCTAGAGATGTCTGATGCTCACTTGGTGGGGGTGCTGCTACAAAACCACCCAGAGATAGGGGCTCGCATGATTGGTCCTGGACTGAGGCCTCATCGCTCAAAGGATCATCGTCACGAACCAAAGCTGGTATCTTGGGTTGTTGTCATCGCGGAAATATCCTGAATATTATCTTGGAGTACCGCATTCAGATGAGCATATATGTATATAACAGTAACAACAACGGGGATTTGACTCAATAAGGATAGTCAAGACTCAATCCAATGTGATGCACAATCCAATTTCCCTATAGTGAGTGTCTTAGAATGCTGAGTCATCAAGCGGGATATCAGGGTCCGGGTGAATGGATATGTCGGCTGCCACACCATCGCTGGACTCCCTGGCCTGAGAGCCGCTATCGAGACACATTGACACTGTTTCCCTAGATCCCAACCAATTTATTTTTAGGGATGTCCAAACTACATCCCAAGGAATGAACCAGCTCGGATACCACTTTGCCATGACCCAACCCAACCCGGGATCCAGCCGTAACTACCCAAAGCCCACCTCCATAGGCCAGGGGCTGGCAACAAGCACCAAAGGATAATCAACTCGAACATGCCTTTGCCTAAGTATCTGTAGACACACACGCAGCCCACTCAATGTAGAAGTGCAGAGTAAAAGGAAAAGTAATGTACCAACTACTATAAACAAACCAATAGGAGGAATCAACCTCTATACATTACAAAGTGAGTACTGAAGGTAAACAGAAAAGAAAAGGAAATAAAACACACCCAACTAGAAAAGTTCCAAAACCTGACAAAAGGTAAACAAAAGTAAAACCGTTGGGAGAGTCCCACACCTGGAACCCGACTACAACCACCATAAGAGGTCTAATCTCCCGAACTCCTAAGATCCTATGTAGTCACCAGAAACCTGTCCATCATCTGCAAGGGAACACCAAGCGCGGGAAAATCCCAAGTAGGGTGAGTATAAAAATACTCAGTAGGATACTCAGAAGGCTCGAGGGAGAAACAAAAAGGTACCGAAGAGTGAGTAGTAGATCGAACCGAGAATAGTAAAGGAGTAAAACAGAGAGTGCAGTAAAGAGTACAGTAGAGTAACAGCTCATCCCAACAAGAGAAAGGAAGTAGAATCCTCCAAACACAAGGAGCCAGAAACCTTGAGAAGATGAAACTTCTCGCTGAGTCTCCTCTACCTATATTACTATAGTAGACTCATCCAACCATGAGAAGCTAGACACGGAAGGCATGTGGCATACCCCACGCGTCTTCACCTCTCCTGGAAGGAGAGTTACCAAACCCAAGGAATGGGTACTGGAACAAGGTATATACATATCCATATTCTCAATTAATATATCAAAACATGATCATAAGGGGATCTCCAACCCGTAGCTCAGCCCAAGAAAGTGAGTAGCCAACATTCACAAAAGTAACCACCATCGATGCCCATCATCCTACATATCTTCCCAAAACTACAAGACAAGGGGCTCAAATCACTGCACCCTGACACTATCCAATTTGGGTAGCACTGACTCGCCCACACAGTTTTAGGTTGTGTCACAAGGACATGTCTTGGTGGGGAAAGAACCCCTCGTACTAGAGAGTTATATGGAAAGTCAATCCACACCTCTTCACTATCACACAATCTAGAGGTCTACTCAAAGTCAAATATGTCACATCACTGACCCGTATAGCCAAGGGTCCTGCTCTGGTAGTCATGTAGAAAATCCACAGACTAGCCCAGTAGAAAGGACTGAGTCTGAAAGAGGTCATCGGGTAACCCACTGCACAACCCCGTTGGAGGGTAAACCCTAAGAGGTTTTCGGGCTACCCACAACCTAGTATCTATTGGAGGGAAAACCCTAAGAGGTCATCGGGTATCCCACTACCATGTCTCTACTAGAAGGTAACCCCTAAGATGGCATCGGGTAAACCACTGCCCAGTCTCTACTGGAGGGTAATCCCTAAGAGGTCTTCGGGTAACCCACTACCTAGTCTCTACAGGAGGGAAAACCCTAAGAGGTCATCAGGTAACCCACTGCCCAGTCTCTATTGGAGGGTAAACCCTAAGATTTCAATGAGAAACCCACTGCCCAGCCCCACTGGAGGGTAAAACTGAAGAATTCGATGAGAAACCCACTGCCCAGCCCCGCTGGAGGTTAAACCTGAAACTGCATTGGAAATCCCTACTGGATGGTACAACACTGGCCAATAGAAAATGGAGTGGGTATCATGCAACCACCCAACTCCAGAACAATTCACCTAGTAGAGGTTCAAGGCCCGTGTAGTGTGGGTCACACTAATACTTGGAGTTCTGCCTAGGGAAACACATCACGTTAGATCATGGGAGGATATGATCTCGATACTGAGCTAGGGAATCTGTGCCCAGGATCACTGGGGCTCCGTACCCTACTAGAAACAACCTCCTTGTTTGAGGATTGGTGCCCACATAATGTTTTGGTCCCACCAAATCCACAATAAGCCTACCAAGGAACACGAAAGGACGTGATACTGAAAGCCCACATAGCTGAAGAAACAGGAAAACCCAAAAAACTATACCAGTCAAACCATCATGAAACAAGACTAGGGTGACCCACTCAACCCTACTAGTCTAAACGTCGCTAACAAAAGGACCCTCTACGTCGCAAGAGTTCAATGGTACGTCGAGTAGAACATGGTGCGCACATGGGACCCACACGATGTGTGGCCCTAACTCATATCTGAACCAAGCGCACAAACATTCTCAAGTACAAAATACAACATTTAACTCCATGAATTCTCGTATACTTCCAGAGTATACCACATTTCCAGCCCAAAGGATATCGTCCACACGGCACCCAACGTTAACGCGAAGGGTAAAACGAAATTTCACCAACCTGCTTCCTCCACGGACCTAGCACGACCAACCACATCTCTTTAAACATCTACTTCACTCACATGGGAGTGAACACGATTACACTCCAAGGGTTCCCTAAAAACACCGCAGGATGAACCACCACTGGTATATCTTTCATGCTTCCACATTTAATGAAATCTCAAAAGTGGCACCTCACATCCAAACGGATCACAGCATTGTAATCCTCATGGAAAAACATGCGAGTTAGACTATTTACTCGCCTCAGACAGATATGCGATGGAAAAGTCTCCAATATCACTTTACACAAGAACAGTGTCCCGTGATCTCGAGTCTCGGTCCCAAAAACGGTCAAGCGCATCGCACCATTGCGATCCCCTCGGAAAAACACATCAAAGGGACTGATCAATTTAGTGGAATGGATATCCGGAGAAAAATATGCATTTTTTCATTCCACACACGAGTGGTGCTATGTGGAACCATCATCTCGGTCCCAAATTGCTACGAGCGGTTCACACCATTGCGATCCTCTCGAAAAAGTACACAAGATTGACTAATAACTCATCGGAAACAGACACTGGGTAAAGATGATGGAATTTACCGTTAACACCCAAAACAACCCTCATGGGACCGACACCACCATTCTGAATTAGGGCGGGTGGATTGCGCCATTGCAATGCCTTCGGAAAAACACTCAGAATCGACTGCTCGCACGCCCCGAACGGAAGTCCGATGAAAAAGTTTCAAAACGCTGCTCAGAAATTAATAGACGAGCTGTGGGGACCATGCCTCATTTCTAGTTTCAATTCCTGAAACCATCCTGGAAGACCCACCTTGATGCTAGGGTCTCAACACTGCCGACAGTGCTCAAATCGTACATTGGTTGTGCCCGCTCCATCCAAAACAAGATTCTCGGAAAAACACTAATCCACTTTAACGATCATGTCAGGTCACTGAGCCCCTGATCTCAGGTTTTAAAAATCCACAAGACTATATCAAAATGTTCGTCCCGATCCGATGATTACGCTTCTACAGACGGCACACAAAATGGAAACCTGTAGAGAATGTTACGGGTGTCCGAAGTCAGAGGGGACGAACCCCTTGGGCTGGACCGGCCTGGTCCGGCCTGTCCGCCCAGTCTGGGTCGGCCCACGCTGGCCGGAACGGCTCGCAGCGCCGGCTCGAGGATTAGTCATGTGGCCCGAACATGGAGCCCAGGTCCATGTGGCACCGACCGGCCCTCACGGCCGGTCACGTGCGTGTGCCGAGACCCGCAACATGCGGGTCTCTGTTCCCGCATGGGGTCGCGCACCGCGACCCCACCGTCATCGCGCCCCGGAGAGCTCGCCCACCGCCGGGAGCCGCCGCCTCACCCACCTAACACCACCTCACCCGGCTGACGCGGCCTCGCTCAGCTAAATACTGCCTCCACTGGGCGCCCACGCGCCACTGCCGCTGATGACCGCCGTTGCCCGGAGAGCTGCCGGACTGTCCAGAACCGCCAGAAACAACCCAAAAGCCCCCAAAACTTCATCGGACCGCTGCGGTTGCCTCAGGACGTGGATTTTGAATCTGAAAAATGAATCGGAAAGCTTAAAAATAATTTTACACATCTATGGGCTTGTCTCGACAAGATAATAGAAATTAAACGCATATATATGAATTCAATGAATGTGCAGAATTTTAAAACGAAATATGCACGATCCTACCATGTTGGGCGTAGCTCGTCACTTCATGAGGGATCCACCGTCGCCGTAGCTGAGATCTCCTTGATTGAAGAGGGATGATGAGGTCTTTGTATTTCCTTTAAAGGGTTTCACCAGAGGAAGTTAATTAGGGATGAAGGGTGTAGTGGGTTATGGCTTATGAAGGAAATAAAATCAACTTTTATTAATTTTTTTAATACCCACTAGATGTCTCATACCCGAACTCTCGGCAGGGTCAAGGTTAATCCTCCCATAGGGTAAACACCACCTCCCAATAACAACGGCAGTCTCATAATTGCAATCCAAGGCTCTATTCAAAAGTTAAAAATTCAACGCCTGAGGCTGCAAAATTACAAAAACACCCCTTGTGGCATTTTTTAATGGAGGCCCGCGGCCGGGAAAATTACAACCCTCCTAGGGTAAATGGAACACTCCAAACCCAATGATTCCCTCGGTTTTACCTTTTGAGCTACCATTTAGGAGTTATTCTACATAATTGGCATGCCCGGTGTGAACGCACTGAATATTTAATTCTGGCCACACCGGGGCTCGGAATCGCACGCCGTCTGATGGTGCTGCTTTGGAATAATATCAAGAATATTCTGAAGTCTTTTATAGAAAAAACCAGGTTCTTAAAATCCATAAAATCCATTACCAAATGCCTTAATTTTCTGAACCTTATGGGTTCCCTTATTTGGAGTGTAATGGGAAAATAAATAACTCTAAATTATCAGATCACACTAACCCAGAATATTTAAGTAAGCATTGAAATTTACACTCGTCCTATTTGAGGACATTATATTTACTCATTCTAGTTTTTTGAAAATATATAGGTCCTCACTGATCCAACCATGAAAAACATGCATTTGTTATTGGGGATATGGTTTAACATTATATTTCTCTTGTAAATATATCAATATTGGAATTTGTCCATAAAGAAGTAGATATAGTTTATGTTCCTGAAAATTTAGTCATGTTGCATACTACTGAAATCCTTTTGACCATGTCATTTCACCTGGAATGGAAAAACTTGCTTCTAAAGGACTATAATGCTAGTATCGACATTGGTACTAATAAATATTTAATACATTACTCTTTGGGTGAGATTGAGAGATTCCTCAAATACTCAACATATGGTTCACTTTGTATCATGTAATCTAAATTTTAATTTCTCTCTTATAGTATCCGTTATGAAAAGTGAGTGAAGTATGATGATATAGAAAGCATTAGTGGTTCCACCAGGTATCCTTTCCTAGAAGGTCATCACCTCTTCTTATAATGGTGGGGTTGGGGTGGTATACATCATTAATCATACAACTAATAATGGTATGCTTCCACCATTGATATCATCCTTTGATTATCTGACATAATATAAACATATACATCCTAAATGAAAAACCTTTTCACATCTTATTGTAGAAACATAACCTCAAGGATCTGATGATCTGGTACCTTCTTCCTTTGGAATCCCTCCAACCAAGTCAACTAATGTCGAGGTCGGAAAAATACACACCTTGTTGAAGCATTTGTGAATTAGTCCTCAACTTAGGTACCAAGTCCTAAAATATATTCATGATCCAAGAATGTGCAGGATATAAGGATCAGAGTCTACATCACTTTATAAAATGTTATGATATAATGTTTTGATACATATTTTGATCCTAATTTCATGGGGTCCTTTAGAAAATCTTACGGACCAACTGGGTCATCATAGGTTTTTGTTTACCACACTTGGTACTAAGGGTTTTTAAAATATCTCTCTAAATTAATGGGTAAAAGAAATTATCTCCATAAGGGAGCAGAGGGATGACTTTTAATTAAGTTTAATAGTAGTAGAGGCTTCACCTTTAGTAAACATAATTTAGGATCTGACCACGAATGTGGATTCCCAGTGTGTAGTGTAGGTGATGTCTCATTGAAACATGATCAGTGATGCAATGTTTGAAATTGTCTGATTACATTCTACAATTAGTTATCTTGAGGAATAATTGTATTTGTTATTGTATTCACTGTCAACATAAGAAAAAAATGTATTAGAGAAACTGTGGATATTTGACATGGTGGAGAATCCCATAATTGATGTTGATTCTAAGATGGAAGCATTGTAGCAGATTGTGGATTTAGGGACTGGAATTGTTGATCAATTGTACCAATCCATTACCTCCCTAGATGAGACGTTGTAAAATCTCAAGTAGTCTTCTGAGCACCTTCTGTTAGTGGTGACGTATTTTTATGATCCTACATTTATTTTTATGTCCATGAGAGAGACTCTAATAATGTGAGGTTTCTATTTTTTGTTGCTAAAAATGAATAAATCAAATGAACATTACATGCCTTTATATAGATTTCATTTATTCATGATGTACATGAAATTTTATTAACCTGATATCGTATTTCCCATTATTTGATACCCATCCATTACATAATACTATGTAAATATAAATCCTAGATCTAAAATGATTAAATAAAAATATATTTCTTTTCAGAATGTCTCATGAATAACCACAAACATTAATCCGACTATGATGTATCTACTCTCTTCATCCTGAAATAACTTTGACTAAAAGGATAAATTTGTTTCAATATATTCCTTATAGGGAGATTGATCTAACTTATTTATATGTCTGTGGACTTATTGATCATATCTTTATTTTTTTATAGCGATAAATTAAATTACCAGTAAGCATTGTATTTTTGGAATTTTATATTTCCCAATCTATTACCTAAGTTTCATACGGGGAAATATTAGTGGGAATGGAATTTAATTTCACCTATTTCACCTTTTTAAAAGGTTTTTACCCAACAAATTGTGTTCCCTTTCCATTTTATAAGGGCTCACTATTTGTAGGATACAAAAATTCAATGTCCAACAAACAAGGACTCATGTTTTCCCCTTAATTTTTTTTCAACCCTGTGATAATGTTTTTCATTAAATTTTCCATTTTATGATCTTTTAAACCAGAATATTTTCTAGTGTCTTCTAGTTGGTACCATCTACCCATATATAGTGAAAAATTCATGATGTAACATTCAATATTCAGATTAACATCATGCAGTAAATACAAAAAAATATTTTCAGTGTAACGTATTGATGCTAGGATATGGTATTTTATGATGTTTATAGTCTTGATTCATGAACATCAAATATTGTGTAGTTTACAATCTTTCTTCTAAAACATGATAGCATGCTAGGGATTCTAAGACCAGTTTGATAGTTTGAAAATGGGTCATGTAAGTCATTTGTCCAGGAGTTTAAATTGATGCATATAGTGGGGGAGACATACTGGGGATGACATGTAACTCCATAAGGTTCTATGTTCCGTCATGGTGTTTTCAAGGCTCATGAATAGAATGGGTTATACATACCAGGGATGACCCATAAAACCCTGTGGTTTTGAGTTTTTCCATGGTGTTATTGGGTCTCATGAGGATTATAGTTCCTTACATTTAAGGATTATATTCCTCTAGTTGGTAAGTTAAAATCCCTTGTTCATGGACCCATAGGTATTACATGCATGGTCAGGTAATGGGTATCTCCACTCTTTTTCACAGGATATTTAATATTTATAAGGAATAAAATTTAAGAGATATGAAATTGGTGGGGAAAAAATTGATATCCCAGGAGGGGTTTGTCACCCAAGAGAATTTTTTCTTTTGGTTGGAAGATCTGGTCCCCCCAACATGTGGTTTCGAGTCATGTGGTGTGGGCTGTAAAAGGATTATAAATGCAATATCAAATTATTAATTCCCAAAAGTGTAACATACAAGATGATGTAATGTAGAGTGTGTCAAATACAAGTTAATAGTATGGTTATGGAAACTTTTAATCATGTTTTAGGAATATAGAAGTTAACTATGGTTGGGAACAATTTGGAGCAGTTCAACCATTTGTGATAGAGGAAGCCCATGTTCCACATGGTTGGGACAATAAATCTTTCATTTAAGGGAGTCATATTTAGGGCCAAACATCCACTAGGAACAAGGTATTTGGAAGTGTGAAATTATCTAGTGAATCCTATTGGGCTCCTCTATGATTAGATAGTCCATGTTACATGTTTTAAATAGGTAAGTACCAAGATAAAGGGATTCCAAGGTCCATTGTATTCTAATAGAGGTATACTAACTCAAGGTCCTGGTTGTGTCTTCTCAAACATCAATTATGTAAGAGAGGATTATGGAAAATTTATTATTCATTAAGGGTTTTTGAACCATAAAAGTTTTCATCACCACATAGTGAACATGTTATTCTGAAAAGGATATGTGATAAATAATTACTATATCTTTTTCATAGACTAGTGGATCTAACGAGCATGGATTAGATTGTACTAGGGCCATAAAGTGGGACCATTGAGAATTATGGATTATTTATATATGTCCTATATTTTTCATAAACTCTTGAGATTGAGATTTTAGAATTTAGAGATTTTAATTTTTCTTTGGCATTCCATAGATTGTTTTCAGCTAGATAAGTTTTATATTACTTTTACTTGGAGTTTAGGGTCTCGTGATTCAGGCCCTCAAAGGCTAATATTTATGGTCATATAGATCTCGACCAAGTTGAATACAATTTAGTATCTTAATGATGGTAGAACAGGTATGAGGGGAATGTTTCACAATAGTCTAATTAGGACACTCAATGTCCAGATTACTCCAAAATCATTTTGAGTTGGATATGAAAATTTTAAAAATCATGGCTCAAGGTTCTTGGATCATGAGTAATGATATTGGAAAATCATGTTATGGATGTCCCATAAATCCCTAAGGTGTTGAGTTCCTTCATGGTGATGACAATGGTAATGAGGATAAAAATTAATTTTCATATGGTAATGACACATTTGGTTGATAGTCGGGAGTTCATACATAGAAATTATTGGTAGACATGAATAGTAAAAAACTGGGTCCCTTGAATTCATGTGTCCTTTTCCAAGGACCATAAACGGTTTTATGTTACCCGAGACACTTTTAAAATAATGAGTGGTTAGTGGATTTAGTTATTTAAATGATGAAGGAAGTAACACATACTATGGTTCACTAGGTTTAGGCTCTTTCGGTCCATTGATAAGGAAGGTTAATTGGTGATGTTTTGCTCACTTCAATGCAATTTAGTAGGGATGTATATTTCAATCATTTTAACATCATGTAATAAGGTTACTTTCCATGTAGTTGAACATCACATGTTAAGGATGTAAGGAATAACATGAATTTGTGAAAGATATCATCGGGGTCTCTTTAAACTAGTAAGGGGATTTAGTTGTTTCAAACAAATTTAATCCATTTAAATTAATATTAATGGGTATCCATATAATACTACCCTCCTGGTAAAGATTTATCTCATTATTAAGTAGGTCTCACAGAGATCTAACTTGTATGTATTCAAATTGTTTGTGTATGAATAAAAACCCTTCAAATAGTGGTATATTAAATTTTATGTCTATACATTCCTAGATATCCATATTCATATTATAAGGGTAGGAATCATGCCATATTCAACTATATTAAGGATATTACACTACATAGATAGGACTCATATTCAAGGGATACATGAATTCTATCTTCTTACCTTAGTGGGTCTCATCATCACAATCTGCTATGGGTTATTCTATATATACTCAACTTGTTCGTAATGATTGGGAATTTTCATATTTTTTTTCTCAAATAAAAGTGATTAATTCATCCTATGTACCAATTAATGCATCAGATGGCCCTCTCAAAATAATTTATCACATAGTAGGATTGAAAAAATGTCATGAAATTTGGTGTCATATATTTAGGAAATTTACATGCAGTTTAACTTCATGTGACTAAGACCTACTGCCAAGATGAATAATAAAATCATGTTGATTTGGTATTTTCAAAAGATACATGCCCTAAAATGAATGGGTATGATAACATGATTGCATAATCTTGTATTGAAAATTGGCACAATGACCTAATTATCAATATCAATGGTAAAAAATCCACTTGAATAGTTGTTTATGGTAATTTTAATTCATGTTCTATGAATACATAAGTAAAATTAAGGTATAAGTTAGTGTGTATAGGTCAAACTTTTATAATGGTGTCAGATTCTAATGTTCCACTCAGTCAAGATAATAAATCAGGGATTTAAGGGGGGGGGGATTCATGGGACCATAGGCTTTTTTGATAATCTAGACTGTGTTACCAATTTTCAATAGGGTAGAACTTGGAGAAAGGGAGCCAAATTTCCATGGAGTTCCTATTGATGGATATCTACTTAAGGAAATAGTTTTGTTACTTATATATCAATGATATGATGTTATTTCATGCATAACATAAGATTCAAGAAGGGTTTGTGCACCCTAATGGATATTTCAATGTGTATTAAATACATTTTGACGTGAAAGAATAAAACATGTGATTCTTGGGTACACAACCATCAGAGGGGATAATCTATTCAATGTGAAGACCATTTTTCAAGCAGTTTAACATCATGATACTAAGACATTGTCATGCATTTTAACATTTTAAGATTGAAAATGATTCCCTATCCAAGACATTTATTGGTCATTCTAGATATAGTGACATTCTAGTTTACCTAATCTCGCATGATCTAGGATAAGCCTGAAACACAATGGACAACTAGAAGGCAATTAAGTGACATGAGAGTTTGTTTCAGATAATACCCTACATAGTTCATGCTCATATGAAAGTAGTTAATTTTCATCATTTTGTACATTACATATATAATCAGTATTATAGATCTAGGAGTTGATCTGTATCCTATAGTAATCAGAATCAAGTCACACATAGTTCCTACATGAGAGTTCCTTATACAAGTCTAACATGTACACATAGAGGGGGAACATTATATTTTATCTAGACCTATGATTGAAATTATATGTGTCACTACATATAAAATGATAATATAAATAAATCCAAATATTGTACTTGAAAAACAAAGTCTCCAGGTATGTCTAACCTATATGTAGAGGGGGTCATTTTTTACATTTATTATTGCCACTAGACCCAATATTGGAGATATAAGAATCACTATATATCCTGTGATGGAAAAAATCAAGCCACAAATAGTCCTTGAGTGGAAAAATCTCTACTGAGGATTGATCCACATGCATAAGGGTAATTTTTTAAATTTCATATTCTGGTTGGGACCATATTAGAGATAGTTCTATCAATATATATCCTATGATTGAGTAAATCCATTCACATGTAGTTCTTGAATAGGGAACTCTCCTTGTAGGTCTATCCCACACAAAGAAGAGGCATTTTTCCCTTGAATATTGTATCAAGGCCGAGGATTGGGGATTTATGTGTCACTACATGTCATGTGATGTAAATAATCAATCAGTGTTTAGTTCTTAAATGGGAAACTCTCCACATATGTATAACCGTTTCGTGGGGAGGGGGGATATTTTTGGCATTGATAGTTGTGGTTGGACACCGTATTGGTAATTTTGGTGTCACTACAAATCTTTTAATGGATTGAATTAAGCCACATATAGTTATTGAATGGAAAAATATCAATGAAGGGTTTACCCATACACATAGGGGGAATTTTTCCAATTTATTATTGTGAATGTACTCGTGATTGGGGATTCTTGTGTCACAATGTATTTTATGATGGAAATAATAAATCCACTAATACTTATTGAATGGAGGTGTGTTGGGAGTCCAACATCATGGATGAGGTTTCTCTCAGGTGAGTTCCATTGTAATTCATAGTTTTATGTCATGAAGTAGTTGTCAATAATGAATCTTAACATCATCAGGTAAGGAATTGTTGTGTACCTTTATAGGTAATTTATCCAAAACCCTTCAATCCCTGATGTGAAGGTATATTTCCATATTTTATGGGGAATCCTTACCATAATTCCTAATCCCATGCGAGCTATGCTCAGTGTGAGAAGTAATGAATGTAAAAGGATTATTTCATAACACAGAGGTTATTAAAATAAATGATTGGGGAATTTAATCATGCATTGGTTGGGAAAAGATATAGTTTCTATGTGTCTCTAAATATCTCATTAGAATGATAATCAAGCAATATGATGTTTTGGGAAACCATCATGTGTATCATCAAGTGTCAAGAAAGAAGGTTACCTGAAGTCAAAAATAAGTCAAGGATTCTTATTGTCATTGTCCGGGTGTTTGGGAAACCAGGTATAGAGAGGAATCCCTTATTTTTGGAATGAGGGTTCTTAACCTAGTTTGTTAAGGCATCCTATTCTTGGTACATTAGGTAATACGACATTTTAACATCATGTACTGAATACTATGTCAAATAGTTTGTTATCCTGTTAGTAGGACGATATGAATTTGATCCTTTTAGGGTTGAGCAAAATGGGCATTTACAACTAGTTTTTCATCATGCGATAAGGATGAATGCTGTTTATATATTATGGCTAATCCTAAGAATTGGGATCTAAGAATCACTATGTACCCTATAATGGTAAGGATAACGATATATATAGTTGACGATTGGGGATATTTAGTATGTGGATCCGAATCACACATAGG
Source organism: Viscum album (assembly GCA_963277665.1). Lineage (NCBI taxonomy): Eukaryota > Viridiplantae > Streptophyta > Magnoliopsida > Santalales > Viscaceae > Viscum > Viscum album. The sequence continues at coordinate 586,079,864 of OY728120.1, forward strand.
GATTGTGGCACTTAATTTTACTTTTCTATAGATCATGCTCATGTGTAGTGAGTCATATATGATGTGATGTTCTCCATTTAGTTTAACGTCATGCTGTAAGGGAACATGACACTATGATGTTTAATGTCTTACTATAATGATTTTTTCTATATTGTTTAATTTCATGTTGCCAGGGCATATATGTCATGTAGTTTAACATCATTTGATTAGGATGTTTTCCTTGTATTTTGACATCATGTGGACATGATGTATTATTCAGTTTAACATTAATTTACTTGGATATATCATCATGTATAACATCATGTTACCCAAATGTGTCATACAATTTAATTTCATATAACTCAGCTATGTCATGTAGTTTAACATCATAAGATCCAAATATATCATGTGGTTTAATATCATGTTACCCAATGATATCATGTCGTTTAACATCATGGGCTATAGATGTATCATGTAACTTAACATCAGGTGACCCAAATATATTTTTAATTTTAATGTCATGGGACCCATATATAATTTTTATTTTAACATCTTGGGACCTAGACATTTCATGTAGTTTAACAACATGCAAGCTAGATGTATCGATTAATTTAAATTCATGCAACCAATATGTATCATGCATCTTAATTTTTATAAACTCTAACATATCATGTATCTTAAAATCATGTGACACCAGCATATCATTTAGTTTAATGTCATTTTACTTAAACATGTTGTACAGTTTGATGTCATGTCACACAAACATGTCACGTGATTTAATACCATGCGACCTTGATGTATCATGATGTTGAACATCATCTGATATAGATATATCAGGATAGTTAACATCTTGCTACCCATTCATTATATTTTTAATGTAAATTAGGAAAATTACATTTTTAGAACCATTGCATTGGTGGGAGTGAGACATGTTCCCTATGAATTTTGTATAGTGAGTATGATCTATTATAATATAACCTATATATGGTGTAAGACCCTTCCCATTTGGGTTCAAGATTTAGAGGATTCATTCCTAGTATTATAGGGGTTATAAGAGGCTACACCGGTTCTTTTTTATGGAATACGGTATGGTGAAACTTTTTATTAAAGGATCACATGATCCGATTTTGATCTACATCAAGGTTGTGTAATATACACAACGTTTTCTCATCGATCTATTGCAACCCATCCAATCACTTTTGTGACTTTCTCATCATTTGATAGTTTTCCAAAAATATCTATCTAGGGAAAGGGTAATAATAAATCTATGAAAAACACTACTTTAGATTCATACACAAAATATTATGGTGTCACTTGTATTGCAGTGTGCAAAGTAGTATGGTAAACCCATGAAAAAGGATGGATCTTCTATGTCCATTACTTCATTTCCATGTCCACTATCTTCTGGAGTATATTTAATTGAGTCTTATTTAAGGCCTCTATTTATCCATTTTCCAATTCATGGTAGTGGGGTGAATGATTAGACTTCATATTATACTCTTGATACAATATATTCGATTTGTAAAAATAAAAATTGGAGCATTTTTTTATGTAATGTGAGAGGGACTCCAAACATGGTGATGATATGGGACATTTCTATATTGTTGATATTCTATATCCTGACTGAAGTGATGGGTTTTGTTTCATTCCATTTGGGAAATAATTTGGTAGTAGTAAAAATGTACTTAAACAACTTATTTGTTGTGGGGGAATATATACCCAAAACATCCATCCCCCCTAAGGAAAATTTATTGTAATATTTAGCTTTATATAGAAAATATTGGGGTTGAAGGATGAAGTTTTCATGAATCATGAATGCATGAAATTTACAAGTGAACTCCAAATAGTCATTTAATATTATTCCCCAAAACTAACTAGACCTCTTAATTTTGTGGTAGATTCTAGTCCAAGATTGAGTGGAATTATAGGATCCTACATTAAACTCTTCCAAGATGGTTAGAATCACTCATTCTTATAAGAATATATGGATTATTCAATTAAATCCTCATTTTAGAAGATTTATTTCTCATTTTTTCCATACCGAATGGTAATGTTTGCTTCTCGCTGATGATTTTGTCCCCTTAGAACATGACCTAATAAGATTGCCCTATTTTGGATGTAGTAAAATATGTGTTCCATACATCTAGGAGGGGAAATACGTTCATCAATCTCTTTAGCGATGTTGACCATATTGATTTCATTCATGTCATAATAAGTGACGGATGAGACCATCCTTTAGTTCATGATTTGGAAGACCACCCCACCTTGAATAGGGTCATCTTAGACTTTGGCTTCATTATATAGTGTGTAAGGAAGATAATTTTGTGATGAAGTGGAATAATGAAACATTTTATTAAAAGGGATCTCAAACATTAGTCTTCATAAATAGCAGATGGGAGGGTGCAATTCTTCCTTATTGATGGAATATTTAAAATTTAATTGACTGAAAAATTGCTATGAATCCCCTTTGATATACAGGTAGACTATTTGTAGTAGTATGTATAGTTCTAGGATAACAATGAGAGATTTTTCTTCTACCTCATTATTAGTGTAGCCTCGAATAGTGAGAAGGACTAGTGAAAATTTATTTATCTGGAAAAAAATACAATCCGTAGGCTAACCAGATTGAGATTTGGGGACTCCGCCATTTTTCTAATTGGATGTGAAGAGGTTCCATAAAAATATATCCCCCATTTTTTGGATTCATCATGGGAATATAAAATTTCTTCATTTGGAACATCAATATCTACTGCTGTGATTTTTGAGGCAGGGTGTACCATAGGGATATCAGTCAGGGCATGTCCTTAAATACCTTGTGTGACAAAAACAGGATGTTGTATTGTTGTAGAATAATATCCAATCCTACTAAATGACCATTTAACATATGCCGACCAAGGATATACATGAGAAGGTCAATATGGGAAACCAAGTGTACATCATGATTCTACTTGTAATGTCTCATATGTTTTCCAAAAAACCTAAGCAGAAAGAAGTTTTTCTCAACTTCAGAATATTATATCTTAGTACTTGTCATCATTTGAAAAAGGTAATAGATATTTGTTTCACTTCCTGTATCATTTTTATGTGTTAGGATAGAACCAATGGATCATTCCGTTGAGGCCACTTATATAATGTCCAAGTTTCATTACGCCAACAGAATCAAGATAGATGAGTGTCATAAGTACTTATTGATATTATCAAATGCTCCATATAAGTCTTCATCCCATTGGTATGTGACACACTTATTCATTGATTTGGTGATGGGGAGATATGGTTAGGCCATGTTAGCTATGAAATGCTGAACGTAAGTGAGGTTCCCATGGATCCTCCTCATTTATTGAGATTATGAGAAGGTGAAATTTATAGTCTTTCACAATTATTTTAGAGGTTGGACTCAACAAAATAGTGGAATACCAAACAGATAATAAGTTTCCATGATGTTACTTTAAATGCATAGTTTAGTGGATTCATCTTCAAACTATGTCGTCAAAACATGAAAAATATTAATTTGAGATTCATGAGGTGATAAAATTGAAATCAATATTTGACTAATAGGTCATTAACATAGTATTATTCTATTTATCGTAATAAGGTCTTAACGATTTGATTCATCACACATTGGTAAGTAGCTGCAGTGTTCATTAATAAAAAAGGTGAGGCCTAATAGTATAATATCCCGTGAGGAGCTCTGAAGGCAGTGGATTCCTCATATTTATGGGAAATATTTCTCAATCCATTCCCTGAATACTCATAGAATATGGAATGTGAATGGAATCCAATAGTTTAATTAATCAAAATTTATTTTATCATAAAAGGGAAATCAGCATTCAGGCACAGTCAATAAATCTCTAAAATCAATTCAAACCATAATATTCCTATTAAATTTCTTTATAGGGATGATGTAGCGAGCCATTGTGGGTATCTGACTTCTTGGAGAATGTTTTATTTGATCAATTTAATAACTTCTGAGTCTATGTTTTTATGATTATAAGGGTTCTTCCTATTGGATTCTGGATTGAATCCATGATGTTCATCATGTAGGCAAAGATGGTTTGTAGCCACATTTGAGTTCATCCAAGGAAATTAAATGTAATTAAAACAGAAAGAATATCAATTTATCTTTAGAAATTAAATGTACATCTTCTGCTACTCGAGAGATATGTTGGTACTAATCAAATTAGTCTATGTATTCTTTTGAAGCTATATTTTCCAGCATGAGCTCATTGATGGTGGTGTAGACACATTCCTAAAATGAGGTATGGTATTACTAATTACATCAAATTATTCATATATATCTAAGTCCATGGTGTTATATTAAGAAACAATAAGAAATTTGGTAAATCTGTATCATTTTAAAGGTAATAGAGGCCATGGTTAGAGATATTATCATCCCAAACAACCAGAATAATAATAGAGAGATTCAGAAACATATTATTCTCATCCATGATATCAATGGGGATAAGAGGAGATTTGACATCTATGATTATGTCTAATAGCTTAGTCTGACTTATGGGTAGCATATAATCATCACCGAGTAAACTCCAAGGATTTGCATGGGATGTCCCCAAGCCATTGGGGGATCCATCTTGTATCTCTTCATCCACCATTAGTTGTTTTTAATCCTATTTATAGAAACCTAACATAGTATATATGGATTCAGATGTCTCAAAAGGGGAACTGTCTCCATTAAGTATGTAAACCTTCCAATCAATGGGGTATTTCAACCATTGATAAAGTTTTGATGGTACCCCAATGTGGCTATAAATATAAGGTATTCTGAGCAGGATATTATATGTTGTGTCTTTTTTGATAAACATGAACTTAGAATTATATGTGAGATATGCAAACTGATCATTGAGATTGATCTTCTCCAGAGGTCTATGATCACACTATGTGTACCCTTGAATGGTCAGCTTTGTAGGAGGTAAATACCCCTCACTGTATCTATGTGGTCGGAGGGTCTGAATCGGGTTGTAGTTGATCTTGGAACCATTTTCAATCAAATCCCCTAAAATTTGGACTTTTTGAGTTTACCTAAAATGAATTTTAGTATGTCCACAGATAAATTATTCCTCATATTTCTGCTTAAAGGAGAAGGATACATTGAATTGTAATGGAACAATCTACATTCAACAAACACCTGCTGCAATGACTTCTATCTCAAACACTTGTGGGATATAGAGGTATTTGATATGCTCCTCATTCAGTTATTTAGAATTCTGGAGTCCAAACTGATTTAGAGTTTTTATAGAACAACTTCAAACTTTCTCAAAATGTATTGATTTTGGGCTAGAGGAATGAGCTACCCAATGTGGGGTTTCTCACTATTTAGTGGATTTGGAGATAATATTTTAGAGGTGTACAATACTGGTGCTAGAAAATAGGTTTAGGGGTCATCATATTCCATTTGAGTGGGTTTCATCATCCTTCCTATTTTTTTGGATGATCAAAAAATCACACGCACTCTAGATGTACATGTTAGAAAACTAGGTTTGGATAACCACTTGAGGGATATAAGGCATATATACGTCTCTTTAGGGATTTATGGAGTTATCAACCAAAGTTATCAGCATCATATATGTCTCTCATAGTGATGTGAAGAAATATTTGGTTCAACCACACCTACCCCATCCCTTGTATCCTTGGATCATGCGTCCTGATCCTATATCTCATCGGTTAGATAATGGGTAACTCAAACTAGGAGGCATATTCATCACCTAAGAAGGTATCTGTTAACTAAAATACATTATATATTCCCTCCACAAGTTTCACATATTGGGTCCTTGATATGGTGGGCCACAAGACCTCAAGTGTGCCTCCCCAAACGCCAGAGGCTCCCAACTAATTGGGAGGTCCTAGGGTTTGTCTATGGGGATACTATACCCTCATTTAAGATAGTAGAGAACTATAATATATATATATATATATAAGAAATAGATGAAGTAGAAAATATCCAACTGGACTAGTAACCTACCATAGCCAAAGAAGTAGTAAAAGGAGGATAATAGCTAAATAATAACAAACCATCATGAAAGACAATAAACAACTGGTGGAAGAAAAAAATGAAATAGATACAACTGGTGATGATGATTATGATGTGTCATGTTTTTATTAAAAATTAGTGAAATGGGGAATATGGGATACATGAATATACCACAGTTTATCCAAAATAAAAAATTCCAAAAATCAGTTACAACAAGCTTCACGATCATAGGCTCAGTCCCTTTCTCTCGTACTCTATCCTTTGAAATTCAATCTAACCTCTGAATTAGGTAACATCACTTAATCTATGAATGTAGTCATGAAGTATTCTTCGGTAAAAAAATGTGGCCCAAATATGGCGTGAGATATAATTCCAGTACGACACCACCAATGGTGTCTAGAAGAATCAATGTCGTTAAATATAAATGAATAGTGTTTCAAAATAAATATTAAATATAAGGGATTAACTAAATAATTAAATAAATAAAACATCAACTTGGGTTCCTAAATGGATACTTTCATGATTCTACTTCCTTATGATAAGACAAATATTTGAACCAAGGAAAAACATATACACATAATATGTTGTTTGCATGGGGAAACATAATTTTCCTAAAATCTGTAAACCAACAACACAAATGTGATTTGACTTGGAATATTCATCCTAAGGATACCAACTAAGGATGCTCAATATTTAATAACAAGTTTTCACATATAATCCAATATATAAATTTTCCAAATATAGTAATGGAATCCTAATCCCATTCAAATAAATCCTTAATGGGATCCTAAGGGTCGCTACAAGAGACCTCAATATTACCAATACCATAGATTCCATCCAATGTGACCCACAATGGTTTTCCTCATATCACTCATGGAATGGTAACCTAAGATTTTGTACCTGGTATAACACATAGGGGACCAAGTATCACTCGAGGAATGGTATAACTATCTTTCCAATGGAACCATCCCTGGTTCCTCCCCTAGGGAACTAGTTCCACCCAAGAGTACACATAATCCACCAGAAGAGCCCATATAAGGAAATACATGTGTCAGTCCTGGTGCACCATGTAGTAATAAACCAAACATGGTGAGTCCAACAACAATGTCCTTATGTCGGGACAGGTGTTCTCTTCCATCGCACAAGTAGGTAAAGAATATCATTCAAATTAAAAAATAATCAAAATGTCACAGCATATATAACAAGATAACCAGGCTAGCCAATTCCTCTTTAATTCAATCCAAACAACTATTGAACATGGAAGATGGCACAATGAAAAAAATAGAAAGAAGGAATAATCATAACACATAATCATTAAACATATTTATTAACAAATAAGGCACATCATATAATCCATAAGAGAATATCTATGAGCAATGAAGTGTGAGAATTAGAAAAAATAAAAAAGGCCAATTGGTGGCCTACCATCCATATTATGTCAATTCATTAATTATGGAATTTATTACATGTTCATCACATACACATAAACAAGAGGTGGTGAACATCTCATGGTGAGGTAAAACAGGTTATTTGAGGTGGAGTCAAAAAATAGGTGGATCCTAAGAAGGAGAACACCCTAAGGACGGGTTATCCATAATATAATGATGAAAATGACGTGAGAAACCATTTATATTTCGTTATTTGACATCTTATAGGAATCACTAAAAGGGTCTGATGTATGGCCCAATGACACGGATTATAAAATATCAAAGAAACTAATGACAAATAACTATGCCACCTACCATGTCATTTTAGATCACCATTAATCCATTATCGACCCTTGAATCAAGATAGAACAAAAGATGTAAAAGAAATAGTCCAATACCCTAAAGATGTGTGGAAATATTTATCACCTAAATAGCGAAACAAGTGAGAATATGAACATGAAATAGAAGCAATAGGAGTGTAGATATTACATAAATTTTGTATATTATTCTGATGATGATGGATTTGGATGTCTAATTAGGGAGATATCAAAGGACCAAAGAGGAGAGGAAGATGAGGCTCACGCTACTTCTAGAAGAAAAAAAACGAGGGAGGAAAGGGATTTGGGGTTCAAAATAACTTTATTGAAAAAATGTAATTTCACCACATAGATATGGGAACATGTTTTGGATTCATAGATATAAAACTGTGTGACAATAATGTGCCAATCCCATACCCTAGGAGGACCCTCACATAGTTGAGGCACATAGTTTGGCTTACTGTGAGAAAACCGTGAAAAATGCACATTCCAAAATGTATAATACCATACAGAGGTGTGTTCCTTGGCTCTCATGGTTATAGAATTACTTTATGCCCCCATGTACACCACTACCTCAATACCACATGGTTAGAGAGTCTCTGTGAGATGGGAGGCCCAATTTCTCTGAATTGTGGGGAACAATCTTCCACTTCAATCATCAAGGCTCTGGGCTCTAAACAAGCCCCAAACACCCATTTGAACTCCATGAATCCATTAGGATGCATTTAATGGTACAAATCAAGAATTTAGTATAAGAAAATCATAAAATTTTCAAAATCATGGACGTTACAACCTCCCATTCTTAAGAACACTCATCCCCGAGTTTTCATTCTGAGTGTGGTAAAATGTCTTCTAAGAAATGTTTTGTCCACTGTGCATGTACATCAGAATCCCACTCCCAAGTCTCATCTTTTACACATAGGTTCTACCATAGAACCTAGACCAAAGGAACAAACCTACCATATAGATCCTTCATGCTCTAATAATAGATAAGTATCAGATGATCCTCGAAGGACACATTCGCCTTTATGTTATTATCCACAGGGTGAACCAAATCAGATTCTTCACCATGATACCATAAAATATCCAATACATGGAATACATAATCCCTGGAATGGTACCTATGTGTTAATAGAGACCAATATTATATCATCCCAGCTATGTCTACTATCTCAAAAGGCACAACATATCAAGGAGATAATTTTACATTACTTTTAATTCATCTATGACCCAGTCTAGGAAATATGTACTGAAATATACAATGTCTGACATCAAATTGTATAAGTCTATGATGATTATTGGTATATGATTTCTTATTGGACTGATCTATTGTCATATACCTCTATAATATTAGGACATTCACTAAATTCATCTGAATGAGATAAGGACCTAGCAGAGATGATTCCCATGACTCTAACCAGCATAGAGGGGAACAACATATCCTTCCCTAAAAGGAATCATACCAGTAAATATGAATTCTTTATGGAAATTTTTTATTTTGGGATAAATCAACAAGAGGTATATTCTTTTCCCAAGAACCTCATTAATTAGGGACACATTCATGAATCATATCCCAAATAGTCATATCATCCTCTCGGACTACCCATCAATCTGAGGGTGATACATTGTACTCATGAACACATGCTAACCTAGTTATTTCTAAAAAAAATTCTATAATATTGAGGTAAACCCTGATACATGTATAATATGATAGAATGGGGAACACCATGAAGTTGCACTATCTTCAAGATATAAATCCTCCCTATCTCATCAACTGAAAAGGTATCATGGATAGGTAGGAAGTGTTCAATCATGTTCAACCAATCAATCATCTCCCATACAACATCATTTCCTTTATAGGATCATGGAAATCATGTCATAGAATCTATGGTGATGTTGTTCAATTTCAACTCTGGAATAGATATAGGATGTAAAATTCTTATAGGTCACTGGTACTCAGCCTTCACCATTTGAAATTTGAAGAACTGAATAATAAAACCATCAAATATACTATAAAAATTAGGACACCAATACATATGATGAATGTCTCGGTACATTTTAGTATTACTGATATGATCTTCCCAAAATGAGGAATGAGATTCATGCATCAACTATTCCCATATATATGAAGGAACCCAAATTTTCCAATGGAAGAGTATGGTTCATTATCATAAACATCCCAACCAGGAGGTGGGTTCTCAATAGATACACATTCCATATGGAATATTCCATCTAGATCAGATAGTTGTCTCATCCAAACCCATTACAAAAGAGAGGATGTCAATGCTATAACTTCTATAATGTGTTTCTCATTCTATTCTTGATCCTCAATGTGTGTACCAAAAAATTAATACATCATCTACCACTCATTTATGGCCTCATTGATGGATTCGTTCTGAATCTTCTAGATCAGGGAGTAATCCACAACATTTCTATTACCAGGTGTGTAATCAAGAACAATGTATAAGGATTTCATGTAATATACCTGCCTACACTGCCTGAGATTCAATATATATTGTGAAAATATGTACTTGCCTATTTTTTCTGTGAAAAGCATGAATTTATTAACCAAAAATTAGTTCCTAAAATATTATAAGGTATAAATCATAGATACTGTCTTGAGGTTGTATATAGGGTTATTCAGATCAGGAATTCTCAGTTGTAAGGAGTCGTACCCCGCAACCCGATCACCTTGCATCAGAAATGCACCGAGCCTGATTATTAAACAAGTAGGGTAAATAAAATATCATCTTCAGAACATGGAAAGAAATAAGGATTTGTTTTGAATTCCTTATTCCCTTTAACCCTTGAAATGTTGTCCCATAGAATTTAGTCCAATTGAATTTCAAACCATTCTTTATCAGACCCATAAGAGGTTCTTCAACAAGTGAGAAATCCTATATGAATCTCATGTAATATCCCAATTTACCTAGGAAAATTTTTATGAAAATTACATTCGTGGGATTATCGTAGGAAACCACGATACCCACATTATCAGGATCAATAGATACGCCTACTTATTTTATAATATAACCCAATAAGTGAACCTTATTGATTGAAAAGTGGATTTTTTGAGCTTCTCATAAAACTAATTCTTTCTCAGTGTATTAAGCATGATCTTAAGATGTTTGGAATGGTCATCATCGGTGAGATAATAGACATCAATTTCGTCTTAAAATACCAGTACAATGTTATCATGATACAGGTGGAAAACCTGATTCATTCGATCCATGATGGCTGCTGGTATATTTTTGATGTTGATCAACATAACCAAATAATTTCACAATCCATACCTACACTAAACCATTGTATATGGTATGTATGATGGACTCAGAAGAACCTGAGTGTAGCCTGACCTCAAATCAATCATGGAAAAAACTATTTTTCCTAAGAATTGGAAAAACAAGTCATATATATGAGAATGTGGATATCGTTTCTCCAATATAAGTTATTTTAGTAGGTAGTAATCCACACAAAAATTAGTGGTAATATCCAAATTTTTGGTGAAATGGACATATGAACCCCATGGTGATGTGTTGGGTTGGATAAAACCATTTTCCTCTTGATCTTCAAGATATTTCTTTAGTTCCTAGAGCTCTATATAATCCATCCTCTAATGATCAATGAAAACTATTTCCACACCTTGAAAAAGATCTATAGTGAACACAACCTCTATCTCATGAGGGAATAATGAGAAATCATTAGGGATGATGTCCCTGAAACAATCCACCATAGGAAGGAATTAAACAAATAGTATTCCTATATCGATCATCAGTAGAAAATCCATTTGATATGTCACTCTGGTTAGCCCTGTATATAAGGCCCCAACCTTAAACATTACTTAATCTTGAGTTATTACAATATTACACATTGAGGATCTTTTCCGGTTTAGAGTTTTATCGAATTAGATTATAAAACATGCATTACATTCCCCATTTAAACAAAGTAGTTACATAAAAAATAGTACTAATTTTTCCCATCAATGGAAACATATTTAAAATAAAACATGGATTTTTTCTTGACACTTCCTTGACACTATCATCACATCATGTACCTTTCCCTTGACCTGTGAAAAACATTTCAAAATCATGGGATGAGCATAAAAACCTCATTAAGGGATATAAAAGTATGAAATGAAAATATTAGTCCATGTATGAAATCATACTTTAATCATAAAACATGAGCACTTTAATATACCTCATCAAATCATGAATAAATCATATAAATCATAAGACATAACGGTAACTTGAGTCATTCATAACATTCTTACGTAGGGAGTAACCCTCATGGTTACGTTTGGAATACCCATCACAGTATATTCCCTAAATCTCTCTAGAGAAACCTTAGAGTTTAACCCCTTCACGTTACCCAATGCGTTGGAGATCTATATTTGGCTCACCCACCCTTAGTTTATCACGGAACCACCCGTCTTCATAAAGAATTCCCAAGAACCATAACATAACCTTATCACATAAAAAATGCATAAAGGAAACACGACATTTCCACATATCAATCACAAGATATCAATAACACGTTGATATAATAGAAATATTATCAAAACTGTTTTCAATACCAAAATAAAAGAAAAGTAAAACATGGTACTTATTTTTCATTTAAAAAAATTTATGGCTTGTAGAGGAAGGTGAAACTCAAATAATGGTCACGGCGGCAGAGAAGTATTTTTCGCCACATATATATGAAAAAGACATTCCATTTTGTCATTTAGTAAAACGATTCAAATAAAAAATATTCCTTTTGAATAAATTTAAAATTCAACGGGGTTTACACACCGTATAAAAGAAAGTTGTGTATAAAACAAAACATTCCTCAATGAAATGAGATTGAGACGAAGTCTCTTACCTCGGGTCTGACTTGACTCGATCATTCTTTAACCACATGAATAATAAACATGAGTTAATGTCAACTTGTTTAAGAACCTTTTTCAAGTTAATTATTCCTTTTATATCACTTATTACCATGTTATGAATACTATGTAATTATTTAAGTTTATAATGGTAGTTTTCTCGATCATTGGAACTTGATTCAAAAATAAACTCTTTATTATTACATGTTGTTCATGTGGTAAATATCCATTATATCCAGAATTATATTCCTGATGAAGATACCATATATTTAATATATATCTAGTATATACAAGGATTTATAATATTACATATCATTTAGAGGTAATAAATGAAATGCACCGTTCATGGAGACGGTAAGCCGTACGTACCCATGAACGCTACTTTCATTTCTATTTCTTATTTTATGGAATGGAATCATAATGATATAATGTTATATTATAATTCCAGTATAATATCATATATAATATAATTAACTCCATCCTTTATACATCCCACATATGGAATTAACGAATCAAATCACATTGAGGGGGCGACAGTCCGCACTTCCTAAAATGAAGATATCACGTTTACCCATAATGGAAACCATAAAGGTATACCATAAATAAAAAATACAGAAGCTTACAGAAAACATAAACATATTATATATCATATATAAATATAGTGACATCTTAATGGCCACCTTTTAAGGTGTTAGAGGAATATTGAACAATCATCATTTCGTGAGGCAGAAATTCACCCTCCATAGAAACAGTATTCTCTTTAACCATTAGATGTAGGTGTGTGTAAGTTTAGCTCGAATAATTCTTATAACAACATCCTAGTATATTTAAGATATTGGTGTTGTTACAAAAAAATAAATAAAAATAGTTTAGGGGGTCGGAGAAGCAAAATAAAACAAAAGAACATTTGAGAATACTATACCTTTAAATCGGGTAACTCCTATTGGTTTGAACCAAAAGGGTTTCTTGAAGATCATTTTGCCTAAGGTAAGGCTTCTAGGATAAATAGAGGGATGTGGAGAGATAAAATGAGTAGATCTTGGACGATCCAATGGCTTGAGAGATGTGGGTAAGGAGGTAGAGTTGGGTGCCATTTATTAGAGGGAGGAGGGGTATTCTTGGAAAGCCAAGAAATGTTACATTATTTTTAAATGAGTTTCGGATTTAAAAGGTACCACAATGATATATTTCTAGTATAAGGTGATAAGGGTTCGAAATATACTCATACAATAGGTTTTTTACTAGTTTATGTATTATATTTGTCATTATCGTTTTATTTTATTTAAATCGTTCATTAATGAGATAATCGTTGCATCATCATGATGTCATAAATAAATTAATTTATTTAATGTCCAAAAATTATAAAAAAATTCTATGATGTAGGATATATTCTTAGATTTCCAATGAATATTTATAGTCTAAGAGTTCATTTACACAGACGAAACTAAAAATGTTTTACTTGGGTGATACATTCTTTAGTGATATTCTCCTTTCTTTAAAAATAAAATGATAATGTGTCACTTTCACCCAAAAGTGATTCCATGGGGTCCCTATGTTTGGAACAAGGAATAAAATGGTCGGAAATTACCCAACCAGTAGCATTAGGACACATGTTGGGGTCATTGTTTATTATTATGATATTATTTTATTATCCTTAACTACCCGATTACTAATTAATCAAGATAATTAATGATAATTACCGTTGTTACTATTCATAATGTCCAAAAAAAAGAGTATTATTAAATAATTTGGACCTTCTGATTCCAAATACGGAATCCATTATACCAAATTCCAAACATATAAATTTCAATAATTAATTTAAAAAATAATTCTCGTTGTCAAACAAAAAGCGGGGTTTTTTTAAACAATATCTATGAAAAGTTTGGCACTTGTGTATGCCCAATTACAAAGTGAAATTAATTCTAATGAACACCATTAGATTAAATGTTAAAAATATATTCTAATTAAACTTTAAACCCAAATAAAAATATAATCTATCCACATAATTAAATTAGATGAAAATGCAGTTTTGATGTAAAATGCATTATTTTTCACTATTCATGAAAAAATGAACATTGTTAGAAAAATACCAAAAATTTATCCAAGGTAAATTTAAATTTCCCAATCCAAAATAATAAATTTATTTTGAAAAATAGAGCTTATAACATTTTCAAAAGTTTGATTTAAAAATGGTTTTCCATCAAAAGGCAGTAAAACAATCTTTTAAAAATATTAGTGTATTGCATGCTTAAGATTGGGTTTATTCTCATTTAAAGCTTCTAAAACACTATATAATTCATAAATAGACATAGATAAGAATAAATATTATTCATTACTTACTTGGGATGTTACATCCTTCCCCCCTTTTGAAAATTACATCACCACAATTTATTTACTTATCGAATAAGTGGGGGTATTTATCCCTCATTGCATTTTCAGATTCCCATGTTTCCTCTTCACTCATGTGGTTTTTCCACGAAACCTTTACATGATGAATCACCTTATTCCGTAACACTTTCTCCATGTGGTCAAGAATCCAGATAGGTTGTTCCTCATAAGATAGAGTCTCTTCCAGCTGAACTACCTTTGAACTCAAAACATGAGATGTTTCTAACATGTACTTACATAACATTGAAACATGATAACATTGTGTACCTAAGATAAACATGGAGGTAAAGCCACTTGGTATGAAACAGATCCAAATCTCTCTAGAAATTTTTATGGTCCAATTAACCTTGGTCTCAACTTTCTTTTCTTACCAAATCACATCACACTTTTCCATGGTGATACTTTGAGAAAAACATGATCGCCTACCTCAAAAGAGAGATCCTTCCTCCTGTTGTCTGCATAACTTTTCTGCCTGCTCTAAGCTGTTCTCATGTCTCTTTATATCAACTATAAATTTTCTACCAACTCTTATACCAATTCCGGTCCCATCAACTTCCTTTCACCCACTTCATCCCAAAAAGCTGGAGTTCGACACTGTTTCCCATATAATGCCTCAAATGGTGCCATCTATATACGGGAATGAAAACTATTATTATAAGAAAACTCAACCAAAGAAATATGTTGGTCCCAGCTTCCCTGATAATCCATCGAACAAGCACGTATCATATCCTCCAAAGTCTGAATTTTTCGTTCTGACTGCCCATCTGATTGAGGATGAATAACTGTAATAAAATTTAATTCAGTACCAAATGACTTATGAAGGACTTTCCAAAAGATAGAAGTAAACCTGGGATCATGATCAGATAAAAATGGAGAGAGGAACTCCATGTAACCTAACTATCTCTTTAAGATACAAACAGGAAAGTTGATCTAGGGAAAAAGTATCTCATATTGCACGGAAATGAGAAGATTTAGTCAAGCTATCAACAATAACCCAGATTTCATTATTACCTCGAGGTGTCTTTGGAAATCCCACAACGAAGTCCATGGATATATTCTCTCATTTCCACACTGGCACTGGTAAAGGCTAAATCATCCCTTTCGGTAACTACTGCTCTACTTTAAACTGTTGACAAGTCAAACACTTCACAGTAAAATCAGCAATATCTCTTTTCATTCCATCCCACCGGTAATACTCCCGAAGATCTCTATACTTCTTAGTACTACCTGGATGAATTGAAAATGGAGAACTATGAGCTTCACATAACAACTCTCTCTTCAACAATGAATCACAAGACACACAAAATCTCTTCCCAAATCTCAAATCACAATCATTATCAATGTTTAATTCAGGAAACTTACCTTTCTGAACCAGATCTACCTTTTTCTGCAACTCACTGTCTTGCTTCTGTGCTTGCTTAATTCTATCTAATAGAGAATATTTTACTGATACCTGAAACAAAACAGAAGGACATGCTACACCAACAACTTCTATGCCAAAGTTCCTCAAATACTTAACCAAAGGATCACGTTTCAAACAAAACATTGTTAATGAAACATTACTTTTTCAACTCAAAGCATCAGCCAATTTATTTGATTTTCCCGGATGGTAATGAATTGTCCAATCATAATATTTGATAAATTCCATCCATCTCCTCTGTCTCATGTTCAATTCTTTCGGAGTGAATATATACTTTAAACTTTTGTGATATGTATATATTTCACACATTACACCATACAAATGATGCCTCCAAATTTTTAAAGTGAAAACAACAACATCTAATTCCAAATCATGTGTATGGTAATTTACCTTAGGAGTTTTCAACTGATGTGAAGCATAAGAAATTACCTGATCATTCTGCATTAGGATGCAACCAAGTCCTTTCAATAATGCATCACTGTAGATAACAAACTCACCATTCCTGGAAGGCAGTTCCAAAACTAGAGCATTCACCAATCTTCTTATCAGTTCCTGAAAACAATCATCACATTCTTTTGTCCAGATAAACATAACACCCTTTCGAGTAAGATTAGTCATTGGACTAGATAGCCATGAAAAATTTCTAACAAACCTTCGGTAATAGCCTGCCAGACCAAGAAAACTACAAATCTTAGTTACATTTGTGGGTCTTAGACATTCATAAACAACCTTTGTTTTTATAGGATCAACAATTATCCCATCTTTAGAAACAATGTGACCAAGGAACGAAATTTGGTGCAACCAAAACTCACACTTTATGAATTTCCCATACAATTTATTTTGTTTTAAGGTTTGCAAAATATACCTTAAATGTCTTTAATGCTCCTCTTTACATTTAGAAAACACCAAAATATCATCAATGAAAACAACCACAAAATTATACAAGAACTCATTCAAAATTCTATTCATAAGGTCCATGAATACAGTTGGTGCATTGGTTATCCCAAAAGGCATAACTAAAAATTAATAATGGCCATATCTTGTACGAAACGCAGTCTTCGGAATATCTGCTTCCTTTACCTTCAACTGATGGTACCATGATCACATGTCAATCTTTGAAAAATACTGAGCTCCCAGGAGCTGATCAAACAAATCATCGATATGAGGAAAAGGATATTTGTTTTTAACAGTGATGTTATTCAAGGCTCTATAATCAATGTAAAGTCTCATAGAACCATCTTTCTTGTTAACAAATAAAACAGGAGCACCTCATGGTGATGTGCTAGGTCAAATGAAACCTTTCTCTAATAAATCTTGCAATTACTCCTTTAACTCTAAAAGTTCAATTTGTGCCATTCGATAAGGGGGTTTTGAAATTGTCTCAACATCAGGAACTATGTTAATAGTAAATTTAACTTCCTGATATGGTATTATTCTAGGAAACTCATCCGGAAAAACATTAGGATACTCATTTACCACTGGCCCATCATTAATATGAATGGTTCCTTTGTTTTCAAAAATAGGTGCAAGGTAACATTTGTTTCCATATTTTACAAGTTTCTCAGCCTCTTGATATGTTATCAATAGTAAGGGTTCATTGTTGTAAACAAACTGAAATTCTTTCTGAAAAGAAACTTCTTTAGCTCTACATTCAATATTAGCATGGTAAATAGAGAGTCAATCCATACCCAGGATAACATCAAACTCTACTAGAGGTAAAACAATAAAGTTTTCAAGTAGGTTCTTTCCGCGGATAAGGATAGGAAGATTGTTATAAATTCTTTTTTCTTCAACATTTTCCCCATGTTTTTTTACCACAAGTTCAGGAGTCATTTCTTGAGATGGTATTCCCATTTTACTAGAAATTTTTTCAAAGATGATGAAATTTGTAGACCCTTAATCAAAAAACACACTGGAATAATATGAAAAAACAAAAAAAGTACTTGATACCACTTCATTTGATGGCCCAACATCTGCTGAAGTAGTTGCAAAGGATTTCACCACCCCTTTATGCTTGTAGTTTGACTGCTTCCCATCACTCCAGCTCTTTGGAGGGCACTCGTCTGCATAATGACCCATCTCATTGCACTTAAAGCATTTCACTAACTATAAATCAAATTTGGTCTTACCATCACCCTAATATTTTTCAGTGCATTCACAAGCCTTATGTCCCATCTTACCACATCAGTATCACTTTCCAGAATTCAGAATACATTCCCCAGCATGATTTTTACCACATTTATCACAAACTGGAAACTTAGTTTTCTTACCATCCGACCTTTTTGAAGAATTCATCCCTTTCTCCTGCCACCTCAGTCTCTTCTTCTGTTGGTTGTTATAGGACACTTGATCATCAGAAAACTCCATTTCCACCTTCTTAGCACATCGAACATGATTTTCATAACTTTTGAACTCACGAGAAGCTAATGCCCTTCGATATTTTGGATTTAATCCTGAGTAAAAACGATTGATTTTACTATCAAGGTCTCGGATAAAATTTTGAGCATACCTTGCCAATCGAGTGAACCTTTCTTCATAATCATCCACTTAGTCATCCTCTCGCCTTAATTCCAAGAATTTTTTTCCATCCTAAGTCGAATAGCCTTAATAAAATACTTCTCAAGAAACATACTTTTGAATTCATCCCAGTCGAGAGCATCAATATCATCAGCGTCCCTGATATTTTTAACCATCGAACACCACTGATCTACTTCACCCTCCAAAAGGTAAATTGAAAGACTAACCGTTTGATTGTCTGAACACACCATGACATCGAAAATCTTCTCCAGTGCTTTAATCTACCCTTCAGCTAGCACAAGGTCAGATGGTCCTCTAAATGATGGGGGATGTTGCCTCATGAAATGTTCCACCACTGACATGTTCCTCCGCGGTTGATCTGGCTGATCTCGTGCATGGATACCACCACTATTTATCGCTTGAGTCAACTGTTCCATTACTGCAACAAACTATTCAGTTCCAATTCCAACCATCTCAGGATGCTGATTTAGAAGGTCATTTCCATCTGTATGCCTTCCTAGCACTGCTTCCCTATTTCCTCTACAGAAAACCATTCTGAACAAACATGTATTAGATGAAGAAACATGGTAATCTTCAAATTCTATATCATTTCAATTTGACCATAAAAAAATATTTTTGGATAATCATTTAATAGAATTATAACTCCTAAAGTTATCCAAACCGACCTCTGATACCAACTATAAGGCCCCATCCTTAAACATTACTTATTCTTGAGTTATTACAAGATTACAATTGAGGATCGTTTTAGGTTCACAGTTTTAGAGAATTAGATCATAAAACATGCATTACATTCCACATTTAAACAAAGTGGTTACATAAAAGATAGTACTAATTTTTACCATCAATGGGAACATATTTAAAATAAAACATGGATTCATTCTTGACACATACATGACACTATCATCACATCATTTACCTTTCCCTTGACTTGTGAAAAACATTTCAAAAACATGGGACGAGCATAAAAAGCTCAGTAAGGGATATTAAAGTACGAAATGAAAACATTATTCCATGTATGAAATCTTACTTTACTCATAAAACATAATCACTTTAATATACCTCATCAAATCATGAATAAATCATAGAAATCATAAGACATAAAGGTAACCCGAGGCATTCATAACATTCTTACGTAGGGAGTAACCCTCATGGTTACATTTGGAATTCCCATCACAGTATATTCCCTAAATTTCTTTGGAGAAACCTCAGCGTTTTACACCTTCGCATTACCCAATGCATTGGAGAGGTATATCAGGCTCACCCGCCCTTAGTTTATCACGGAACTACCGGTCTTCATAAACAATGCCCAAGAACCATAACATAACCGCATCACATAAAACATGCATAAAGGAAACGCAAGATTTCAACATTTCAATCACAAGATATCAATAACACATTGATATAATAAAAAAATTATCAAAACCATTTTAAATTCCTAAATAAAAGAAAAGTAAACCATGGTATTTATTTTTCATTTAAAAAAGTTATTGCTTGTAGAGGAACCTGAAACTCAAATAATGGTCACAGCGGCGGAGAAGTTGTTTTCAATGCATACGTACGACAAAAACAATCTCTTTTGTCATTTAGTAAAACGCTTCATATAAAAAATATTCCTTTTGAATAAATGTAACCATCAAAGGGGTTTATACACCGTATAAAATAATGTTGTGTACAAAACAATATATGCCTCAATGAAAGGAGATTGAGATGAAGTCCCTTACCTCGGGTCCGACTTGACTCGATTGTTCTTTAACCTCCTGAATAATAAACTTGAGATAATTTCTACCTTATTAAGAACCTGTTTCAATTTCATTATTCTTTTTATATCACTTATTACCATTTTATGAACACTATGTAATTATTTATGTTAATAATGGTCGTTTTGTCGATCATTGGTAATTGAGTAAAAAAAAACTCTTTATAATTACAAGTTGTTCATGTGGTAAAATATCCATTATATCCATCATTATATTCATGATGTATATATCATATATGTCATATATATCCAGTAAATACATGCATTTATAATATTACATAACATTTAGAGGTAAGAAATGAAATGCACCGTTCATGGAGACGGTAAGCCGTACGTACGCATAAACGCTACTTTCATTTCTATTTCATATTTTATTGAATGGAATCATAATGATATAAAGGTATATTAAAATTAAAATATAATATCATATATAATATCATTAACTCAATCCTTTATACGTCCCACATATGGCATTAACGAATCAAATCACTTTGAGGGGGTTGTAGTCCGCACTTCCTAAAATGAAGATATCGCCTTTACCCATAATGGAAACTATAAAGGTATGAAATAAATGAAAAATACATAATATTAAAGAAAACATTAACATATAATATATCATATATAAATATAGTGACCTCTTAATGGCCACCATTTAAGTTGTTAGAAGAATATTGAACAATCATCATTTTGTGAGGCAGAAATTCGCAATCCACAGAAACAATATTCTCTTTAACCATTAGATGTAGGTGTGTGTATGTGTATCTAGAATAATTATTATAAAAACATCGTAGTATATTGAAGATACTGGTGTTTTTACAAAAGAAATGAATAAAAAAAATTTAGGGGGTTGGAGAATCAAAATAAAACAAAAGAACATTAAAGAAGCCTTTACCGTTAAATCGGGTAACTCCTCTTGTTTTGAACCAAAATGGGTTTTTGATGAGATTTATGCCTAAGATAAGGATTCTAGGATGAAGAGAGTGATGTGGAGAGATAAAATGAGTATATCTTGGCCTAGAAAATGGATTGAGAGGTGTGGGTAAGGAGGTAGAGTTGGGGGCATTTTATAAGAGGGGGGAGGGGCAGTCTTGGAAATCCAAGAAATGTTACTTTATTTTAAAATGAGTTTCGGATTTAAAAGGTCCCACATTGACATATTTCTAGGATAAGGTGATAAGGGTTCTAAATATACTCATAAAATAGGTTTTTGACATGTCTATGTCTTATATTTTAAATTATCTTTTCATTTTATTTAAATCATTCATTAATGAGATAATCGCTGTATTATCATGATGTCATAAATAAATTAATTTATTTAATGTCTAAAAATTACAAAAAAAATACTAAGATGTAGGAAATATTCTTATCTTTACAATGAATATTTATATTCTAAGAGATCATTTACACATAAAAAACTAAAAATTCATTACTCGGGTGATACATTCTTTATTGATATTATCCTTTCTTCAAAAATAAAATGATAATGTGTCAATTTCACCCAAAGGTGATTCAATGGGGTCCCTAAGTTTGTAACAAGGTATCCCATGGTCTTAAGGGACACAAAAAATAGCATTATGACACATTTTGGGGTCATTTTCTATTATTATGTTATTATTTAATTATCCTTAACTACCTGATTACTAATTAATCAAGATAATTAAAGATAATTACCGTTGTTACTATTCATAATTTCCAAAAACAAAAGACTATTAATTAAATAATTTGGACCTTATGATTCCAAATAATGAATCCATTTTACCAAATTCCAAACATATAAATTACAATAATTAATTTAAAAAATAATTCCCGTTGTCAAACAAAAAGTGGGTTTTTTTTTGAAACAATATCTATGAAATGCTTGGCACTTGTTTATGCCCAATTCCAAAGTTAAATTAATTATAATGAACACCATTGGATTAAATAGTAAAAATATATTCTAATTACACTTTAAAAAAAATTAAAAATATAATCTAACCATATAATTAAATTAGATAAAAAAGTCGTTTTGATGTAAAATGCAGTATTTTTCCCTATTCATTAAAAAATGAACATTGTCATAAAAATACCAATAAATTTATCCAAAGTAAATTTCAATTTCCCAATAATAATGAATAATTTTATTTTCACAAATATAGCTTATAAAAGTTTCCAAATGTTTATTTAAAAAAAAATTCCATCAAAAGGTAGTAAAACAATCTTTTAAAAATATTAGTGTATTCCATGCTTAAGATTGGATTTATTCTCATTTTAAGCCTCTAAAACACTATATAATTCAAAAATAAACATAGATAAGAATATCTATTATTCATTACTTACTTGGGATGTTACATTGTATGCATGGGTCTAGCTCAACCTTCCTAGATATCCCATTTATCCTTATGAATACATGTGATACCCTTATGTAATGTGAATGACAATCAACAGTGACAGAAATACACTTGGGAATGATGAGGAAAAATATAGTCCATATAGAGAATGATTTTTATGAAACAAATCAGGAGGATGAAGAGACTCAATAAAAAATGGTACCCACCTATCTCTTGGAGAATTTCATAACTAGTATATTCCTTTTGATCATTCCTTTAATGGAATTTTTAGATTCATAATGCCATATGAGTACTCAATTGAATGTCCAAGATATTATAATAATGTATTAGATATAAATGGCCTTGAGATTATACCTGACTAGATTGGGTAGGTTTTCTATGCTGATGCTGAACTTCTGAAGTCTGACTACCTCGGCCACAACCATTACCTCCTCAGCCTGATCGGTTAGTAGAAGACAAACTCTCATCCTGGTTTGGTTTCATTGATCTTGTACAACATATAAGTGTCAGTATTGATCCCCCATTCACTATAGGATGTAGGAAAAGACCAGTAGAAGCCTTGAAGGTGAGCCATTCTGCTGAAATCTCAACACTCGGATGGGTTCCTCGCACACTAAGGCTTCTTATGGCCTATCCTTTCTCACCATTGACACACCAATTGGCAATCATTGTTTGTAACCAAGATGGTATCCCCACATTCCGCACAAATGAAATAGTTTTTCCAACTTCTAGATGATCTATCTCCATACCTCAGAACTGAACCACCCTGGCTGACACAACTATCTTATCTAAGGGTTATTTATGATAAGGTCCTAGTTCATTATTTATTTATCAGTATTAAACAAAAATATATTCAAATACAATAATACATGATACACATTACCATCATCAAAATGACTCAAATTTGTCACCTCATCACCAATCAAAGACACAATAAAACACTGGATCTTGTTAAAGAGAGAAGAATACTCAATCCGGGTCATAGTTCCTTACTTATGATGGATTAAAAAATTGGTGTGGTCCACTATAATATTTTGGGGAAATAAGTGACCATATAAGTTTTTATGGAAATCTACCATCACCATACCCTCATGAATCTAAGCCTGAGTTGTAATTTCCCACCTTTGTTTGGTAGAATCATGTAACATGTAGGTAGTGAACATGAACCTATTATCTGAAGGCATATATAGATGATCAAATATTGACACCACTGATTCTTTCCATGACATTATGTCTTGAGGTATTAGATGCATTTATAATCTGGGAGGATTCTACAATTGAAACTGTTAAGTCATCACTTCTATAGTAGGTGAAGGCTGGGCAGAACCCCGAATAATCTGTATAAACAAGAACAAATCATCACAAAAACAATCACCAGCACCCAGTGGAAGATCCATAGGAGGTTCCCCTTGTGAAAAAATAGGAGGTACTATAGGTTCCCAAAGGACCACCACATTTAGGTAATTCTCATCAACTGTTTCATGGAATACATAATGAGGACATCATTGTGGAAAAACTCTAAAATTTCTAAGAACACTTCTTAGAAAAAAATTATAACAGATAATAAAAACTAATATTGGGAAGGATTAGTACAAATAATTCCTATAATTACATTAAAACCCTAATCATGTTCTAAGATCCATGTCTAGGTGGTAAGGAAGATTAATAGAATGATGGATAGTGAAAAAACCTGATACCCACTTCTAAGGTTAGGTCAGGATCAAGGTCTTATATCACATATATATGGTGTACATTTCATTTTAATGATCATATTAATTGTGATTCATTTATTTATTCAAACCCATTTACATTGTTTAAATTGATGGATCACCATTTACAATTAATATGGATCTATACACCTTATAAATTGAGATATGGCATCCAATTATTCCAAATCATAACACGTTCTATCCCATGTGACTGATGGTCTATTGGTGAACATGCCAAAACCAACAACTTATGGTGTCTCTATTAACCTATGTAGGAAAACATTATGAGGTTAAGGAATAAATTGCATGTCTCAATTATTTTTTCCAATTATTGTAATAAGTAAAAAATAATGAACTATAACAAGAACATGAAATATAGGAAATGACACATAAAAATTGACAGGGCATGGCATGATTCATGGGAATAAATCATATGGTGTTTAGTATGATAAATGATTTTTCACATTCCCTCATAACATCGAAAAAATGATAAAACCCTTTATAATGATGTAAAAATTAATAACAAAAAAACAATTGATACATCCAATAATTAAATCTAATATTCCTCAACAGTCAAAAGAAATAATAGCATTTACCCATCCCAAGTAATTTAGGATTCCCCTCTATAAGGTTTAGCTACACCGGGGTATAGGCTGATTAAAAAATTCCATATTATAGTATCCTAACTAATACCTAAATAGTATTATAAAAGGAAAAATAGCTCTGATAACACTTTTTAGTGCCCCACTCTAGATTCCACTGAATGGTGCCCTGAGATGATGTTCCATAAGCCCCCAAGCCCACCTCCCCAAATTACAGATGCTACCAACTATCAACGAGGGACTATGGTGTTTCCATGAGGAGACTATGCCTTTATTGAATAGTGTGTGAAACAAATATAAATATATATATAAATATATATATATATATATATTAATAAATAAGAAATTACAGAATTTGACACTATCTGACTTGACCAGAAACCCTTCATAGCATAAATAGTAATAAGTGAAAGGAAAGAACAAAATAATATTAAAAAGTCACACAAGATTAAAAAAACTAGTTAGAGCTAAAATAAAATAGATATAACTGGTGATGATGATAATGTTGTGTCTTCTATCTATACAAAATGAGTAAAATGGGGAATAGGAGATAACAGTATATAACACATGTTATCAATAATAAAAAAGGAAAAAAAGATCTATTACTAGGATCATGAACATAGGATTGAACCCTTAATATCATAAATCAAACATGGAATGTCAATAAAGTATCAGATGTAGGTCACATCCATTTATCAATATCGATAATCACGAAGTATTCCTAGATATCAAAGGCTACCCATGTAGAGTTTGATATATAATCGTAGCAGTACACAACCAAAGTTGTCCATACCAAACCATTTAATGAAATATAAATGGTTAGTGTTCCATAATAAATAGTAAATTCATGGAATTAAATAAATAAATAAATAACACTTCATCTAGGCTTCCTAAATGGATACCCAACCAATTCTACTTTATTTGGCCTAAGACAGATGCCCAAAACAAGGGAAAATCTGTACAAATAAAATGGTGTATACATGGAGAATAATTATTTTCATACCAAATGTTAACCAAATTCAAGTATGTGATTTGGATTGAGGTATTCTTCCATAGGATACCAACCAAGAATGACAATAATTTATTAACAGGGCATCACACATAAGGCGAGAAACAAAATCAATCAAATCCAGTAATGGCTTCTCGAGACCATCCAAGGTTATATATAATGGAATCCCAGGGGTCACTATAGGATCCCAAGATATAACCAATACCATAGTGTGTATCGGAGGTGGAATATAACAAATTCCCTCGTATCACTCCTTACAAGGTAACCTCTAATTTCATACCATGTATCTCACATAGTTGACCAAGCATCACCCATGTCATGGTACAATCATCTTTCATATGGTCTCATCCATGGGTTCTCCCCTAGTGAACTGATCTCAACCAAGATTATAAACCATCCATTACGAGGTCCCATAAATGGAAAGGAAAGTGTCACTCCTTGAGCATCATGTATTACCAATCCATGTACGGTGAGTCCACCCCTAGGATCCATAACTCGGGACCCGTGTTCGCTCCCAATCGACAAGTAGGTCATGAATAGAATTCACATTCAAGAACCATCAAAAAATGCATATAATATACAACAAGATAAGATAGATAGCCAATTTACCTTTAATTAAAGTAAAAAAACTATGTCATATGTTAATGGGAACAAGTAATGTAATGAAAAAAGGAATAATAATAAATCATAATCATTAAACATATTACATAAAGAAAAATGAAAATCATGTAAAGAATAAGAGAATATGTTTGAACAATAAAATATGAGAATTAGAAATAAGAAAAAAGTCCAAATAATTTCCTACCATCCATCTTAGGTCAATTAAATAATTATGGAATTGATTAAAATTGAAACACACACATAAACACATTGGGGTTAACATATCAAGGTGAGGTAAAACAGGTTATTTAAGGTGGGACGACCCAATGGGCGAATCTCAATAAAGAGAACACCACATGGATGGTTTTGTATATAATCTAATGTCACAAATTACATTATAAACTATTTTGACTCATTTATATATCATCATAAGGAAGTCTCTAAAAGTGTCTAGTATACGACATAATGTTGCACATTATAAAGATAAAAAAACTAATTGGAAAGAACTAAATCACCTACCTTGATCTCATAAAATATAAATATTTCATCAGAAACCCTTGAATGGTGATATGATTATATCTATCAATGAAATCAACCTACTCCATGTAAAAAGGGAAAAAGAGGCTTCACCTAAACACAATAAAGGGGGAAGAAAAACTTGAAATAGAATTCATAGGAGTGAATATTTTACCTCAAGATTAATAATGCTTCTAATGGTGAAGGATTCATATGCTGAATGAGGGAGATATATAAAGACCATGGAGGAGAGAAGGAGGAGGATGACATGGCTATTGGATGAGGAAAATGAGGGATAAATGGGATTTAGTGGTTAATGGCATTTTAAGGTAAAACATGTAATTTCAACCACAAAAATAGGAGTGCATGGTTTTTCCACACAGATGGGAAAACTATGCATTGACCGTACTCCATGACACATCCCATAGAGTACCATTTTATGGTACGTTGTATGGTTAGGTTAATCATGCATAAAATTTTAAAAAATACACTCTACAAAATGTATAAAACCATGCATGGAAATGCGTCAGGGCTCACATAGATGTGGAAAACCATGTGTCCCTCTAACATCCCACTACCTTACTATTTTATGGTTTGGGAAATAATGTAGGGTAGGATACATAGTTTCTACTAACCATGTGGCCCAATATTCCTCTTTAAACATTGTGTGTTTAGGCTTTGAACAAGCCTCGAATACCCCTATGACCTCCATGAATCCCATAGGAAAATTGAAATGGCCAATGAAGGAATTTATACAATAAAATCCTATATACCATTGAGAACACATTGGATGTTACATATGTTAATAATAAAAAATATGAGCTCCTCATCCAATAAGGATTTCATTTTTTGAGGTGATCTCATTATTTAGATTCTAATGGATTGTTGACTGTAAGAGTCAGAGCCCCTGTAAGAGCTATATGTGACCCTTCCTCTTCATTATCATCATTTTTCATATGAATATGTCCACCTATGTGGGGGGGGGTTTGATTTCACATGTTTATTTGATGTATCATTATGTTTTTTAGATACATCTCTATCAGTGTGGAATGATCTTGGTCTACAGTCATTCTTTCCATCCAGTTATCGAACAAATACCCATTTCTCTTATCATGTGATTACTTGAATTCAAATAAATTTTGGACACCGGAATTTTTTTTCTGTTTCCACTCATTGGGAGGAGTTGAATTATTCAGGGCCTACCTAGGTGATTGAACATGAAATTCCCCAAAATTTATCATAAAATTGGCATTCACTACCTTACCAATAGTTTTTTCCAACATCAATGGAATGTGAAAATATTTATCTTTGATCCACTTATTGGATTATTCTATGAATTATATCATTTATAAAAATGCACAAAATCCACATGGTTAATTCTACAAGAACAAAGGTGTTTGCAGATCAACCTAATTATTTTTAGAAAGGAGTTCTAGAAATTTCACTTGGGAGATAGGGAAGAAGAGTGAATAATAAAAACACGTCAATCTAGAGATGAAGTAAAAAACCCTATCATTTTCACCTTACTTGTAGTTAGTATGGTAAAAAAAATTCATTTTCCTTAGAGTGGAGCTAAAATGATAAATTAATTGACATTGAAGGTCTTACAATCCTACAAAGCATCCTTCTGGGAGGCTTCTATAACAAAAGAAAGTTGTACCTACCAACATTTATACAAAACAACTCAGCTTGGTCACCACTTTCTACTCTTGAGGGTCCATAATTAGGAGGCATCGGGACACAAAGTGTGTGAGATGTTATTTTGGGTCTCGCACATCCTCAATGGTTGAGAAAGTAGGATTATAAAAATTGGAAAATTGAGTGGGGAAAACTTTTTATACATCCATTAGGTATATAGATTCTTATCATTATACATAGGTACACATTTTCCTTCCATGGATTCAATTCAATCAACTAGAGATTCAGTGGCATTGAGAAGCTCGAGATGTATCAATGTTTAGGAAATATACTATCTACAGGGATCAGGGGAGGATTGATGAGGTTGTGCCATTTTTTTATTCCACAGGTTCTCAATATGTTCTAGGGATTAATGATCTCCCTGATGAGGGAGAGTATGCTGCTGCAATGGGGGAAATTCATGATCATCCTGGAATTCCTCATTTATGTAGACCAGCTTCCTAGTTCTAAAGCCTCCATGATGCTTAGATTCAAATATTTAAAGAGTATTATCTCTCTACTAATGTGTGGTATGATTGATATCCATCTATATCTAAAGAATATACATTGTAGGAATCTTTCCGCTTATTAGATCCTCATTGAGCTGTTTGAGATTTTTCATATCATTCTCATATTGTGATAGGCGTTCCTCTATGGAAGGAATGTTTTCTATTCTGGTTGGTTATTGAGATCAATGCTCACCATTACCTATATTCTTGGTGGTTTTCTACAATAATGGTGGAAAATCCTTATTTTGAGGTTCCATATTTTGGATCCTTATCTCATTCTATGTATGTGTAGCCATAGTTGGTACATCTAGATCACCATAATATCGAGGTATGTTGGTTTTATTACATTCCTATTCATTTTCAACTTCATAAAGATCATATTTTGTGCTGATGGTGATGAAATTCAATGAGGCTTATCAAGAAATGGTAGTTATCCCATTACTCTTAATGCAACAGGGTGATTTTTCACTGCTTACTCTTCCATTGAGGGTTTCATTATGGACTTTTCTTTAACCACTGGTCATAATGAATCATTTTTTCATATGAAACATATAGAACCATATTTTATTGCTATCTCGGTCTATGAATTGTTACCATGAGTAAGTATCCAGTCACATTTTTGAATGGGCCATGGATAGTAATGGTAAATCTTGCGGTGGGAGGAATAGATGGGACACTGACTATGAACATTTACCTCCCAACCAAAATAATTATGATCCATTCCTGGGTGCTTTTAATGATAATAATACCCCAGCATCGGGATATAGGGAATATTTGAGGTTAAAATTATCACTTTTTGATCTTTTTGATCAGGATTTGACAAATTTGGATGAGTATTCGATGACTCCTAAGATGGGAATTGAGATATAAATGACAATATCTCTACGGTTTGATGTTGATATGCAACCATAGATGATTTCCCTAGAACCTTCTTGGGGTGTGATGAGCCTAGGGGTGGTGATTCAGATAAAAAATCATGAATCCATATGGTCAAGGGAAGATCTATAGCTTTTATAGAATTTTCTTGAATCCTCTCAAATTTTGAGGACATGAGGGGTAGAGTTATTGGAATGAATTCCCCCAACCCTATGGGTTAGGTTAACTCCTATACAACATCAATGATTGATTCTACTATGACCCATTCGATTTTTTGTAATTATTGTCAAGTGTGGGATGGGTCCAATTGCATCCCATGATGGGAGTCATTTTTGGGGAATTTATATGGTTAACCACAACTTCAGATTCCATTTTTTAATGAATTATAATTATTTGATGGGCCCAGATTATGAATCTATGGGAAGACCTTTTCTTCTATTCATGATGTATACTCATTTTTAATGGAGGGGAATTTTATTTTATGGGTGAACTAACATGAGAATTACCTAGTCCCTCGATTATACATGATGCTATGAAATTATCTATGTGATTTTTTATTTGGGGACATAGTAAATTTATATTCTCTATATTTTGCCCACCCTCAGATACATACATCGGAAAAGTCTCTGGAAATGAGTCGATATAGAGTTTTCATGATACAATGAAAAACACTACTCAATAATATATCATGATCTTCAATTACTAGTTTCTAGGCTGTGAATAATATTACCATTTCCATCTAACAGAAGTGTGTATTGCTGGTCTAACGTTAACCCTCATATCCTGGAGAGGGTAGGTACCTATCCTTAATCACTAATAAAGTTTCCATATATTATGGAATAAGTAAGGCATTCACACCGTCTCTTGATCATCTAGGATCTCATGCTCAGAAGTTGGGAGGGACTACAACATGGTTGGGAGATTTTTTCCAACCAACTCTCCCCATATAACCATGATAGATTCATCTTCATTAGAATTTCCTCCACCTAGCAAGACCACAAAAGTTTCTTCTCTGGGTCTCTGACTAACCATAGTGGAGGGATGATTATAGTTTATGTGGAACTATATGTGGCTCAAATTGGAGTTTTGATCACATCTCTATAGAAAGGTTTCAATGTTGTGACCACCTCACTATATAGAGGTTTCTAGGAAAGTGGATGATTTCTGTGTCCATGATACATATAACCCTGTAAATGTTAACCATATAATATGTCCATAGTATATTCCCTACAATCCATATATGTATAACTATGAGGAGGACTATCGAGGTAAATATTGCATTATTATTTAGTTTAGTAGTTTGTGGACCCTTGAGGTGTTTCATTTATGCATCAAATAGTCTCAAATATTCTAATATTGAGTAGGCCATTAATATGATACTAATTCTACATCACAGAAAGAATATGTCAACTTAACGTTTGGGTTGAGGAGGTATATGATAAAGTTTCATAAAATCTACCGAAATATGATGATAATCATCTAGTTCTATTTGGATTTTAGCTCATGGGTGAGAAACATCTGGACAATTCTGGAGAGATTCTTTATTGTTTCTAGGGATATTATAATGCATTTATGTGGTTTCTAGAATATTTTTTTCAATCCTAGTCAATGTTGGGATATGATCCTCATTCAAATATGCATTTCAAATTGTAATTTGATTACAAACCTACAAAATGTGAGATGGAAAATCATCATCCTCTTGTATAACCTTTAATGGATGCTGGAAAATTCTTTCCTTATTAAAAGTAGGGATATGACTTTTTCCTCATTGAGTTGTGGAATATATTGAGTATCTACAAATGTAGGGATATGAGCCCGTTCTGAGGTGACTTCTATTTTATAATGACATGACTCGATTAGAATGGGGATATAAGCAAGATCTTATTCCATTAGGGTATGATGCCTATTTTTTTTGATAAGAATACGAGCCTTACCTGAGGTATGTGCTTATCTAATATCGTGAGACTCCATATGATTGGGGATATGATCGTGTTCCTACGTCTATAGAGTATGTTTCATGTATTTTTACAAGAATATGCACATATTCTATGGCATGTTCCACTATAACTTGGGGAGATCTACTCTGGATGGGGATATGTGTGTGGTCCTATTACTTTCCTACAAGATTATACCGATAATCCTCTTGTATGGGGAAAAGATTGTGTGATTTCCCTAAAGTATCCACATCTTTATAGTGATCCTAGTGATGTGATGTTCTGGATATCAGGATAGGAATACATTCCTATCCATTTAATTGGACCAATTCGAGAATATGTCTATGGATTTCATAAAATATTGAAAGAATGTAGTGACATTTTTGTAAAGTGTGTTCAGGAAAGCAGGACAACACATTTTCAGTCTCCAATATGTATTGGAAGATATCTTCAATTTGTGTGGGGATATGATCCCACTAATTTCCTCCTTATGAAATCATAATATTCTAATTGGCTTTATGTCTGGGGTGTAGGGATAAGTTCCTCCACATAATTTCTACATGAATATGTGTGCACACTAGATCTAAGTGTGTAGGGATATAGGCCTTCCAACGGGCTACTACTAGAATATGATTTTGAGATTCATTAGAATAAGTGAGGATATGATCTCAGACCAATTTATCCACAACTTTATGCACACAATATGACTTCATTGCCACCCATACAAGAGTTTCCATGGTGGGATGTTGTCAGGTGGTACCCAGAGTAGGTGTATAAGGGGAAACGACGTGATGATGCTTGTAACAGTCGTTGATAGTAGCCCTTCTTGGTGGATCCTAATCTAGGATAGAGCTATATTCTACTCTGTGGTCAACAATCCTTGTAAAAGGATGCTTTTAATTGTCGTGATCTGTGGATATGCTTCTAAAGCGATTGATGGTGGTGATATGTGTGACTTGTTTAAAATTAGATTTCCCATAAAAGGATATAATTAATGTATATAGTGTTTAGATACCTTAGTATGTATCCTTGAGGGTTAGGATCAAACCATGTTGGTGGTATTTCCAGACCCTTGCATTTTCCACCCACAACTGATTGTTTTAGGTGGGTGAGGTTGTTTTGTAACATGTGATGGTATACGTCGTGGATATGGCTCTATAAAATTCCCCTGATGAAGACATGATATTGTGTCAAGGTATTTATTGTGAGACAAGTATCTACCTTCACAAGGACAATAAGGAACAGTTTTACTAATATGTGTATCACCATAGGTTCAAAACATGATCAATTAGCTATGCAAGGATAACTCAATTTTCATTTCTTATGCCTAGTTTGGCTATTTTTATTGATTAGATATTGCGTAGATATTTCATATAAATAATGGACATATTTCATGGTAACCACACTTCAAATGTATTTGACATTAGTCATTCCATTTTGGATGGCATAGGGGACTCAAAAAAAAATTCCTATTGCATGATTAACTGATATTATTTTTATTTGAGAGATTCACATTGGTTTCACCATTTTTGTTTCCCTAAAAATATGATGGGTGTATGGTTTCCTAGGGTTTAGGATATGTGATTCCTAATTCCCATAATGATTCAATTATACTTCCATTACAAGATTTCTCACCAGGTTCACCATCCTGGTTTGCTTTTTGAGGATTGATTGTGGGGGTTGAAGTGTAGTATAACAATCATTCACATAAATATTTCAATTGACATATTTTCATAGAAACTCCAAGTGCTTCCAACATGCACAACTAGTTACAAAACATTTTTCCAATAATATACATTCATTTGGGGTTATAGACCTAATGATTCATAGGAACTCACATCGGTTAAGGGGATGGTAGTTCAAGATCCTCAAACCATTTTGGGCAGAATTATTACAAACTATGGGAATATCTTATAGATTTATAAAATGTTCATCAATATCTTCCTACTCATGATACAGAACTAGTTTCCCAAAAAAATGATCAGCTTTTAAATCTATCTATGTGTGAAGGGGGTTCAATTTATGACATTATCTATATTTTTTTGAGGTTCTTCATCTATTTCCAACATGTTTCATAAAAAATGGTATTTGTTTATATTTTGAATCCATATAACAAGGAAATATGGATTTTACTCCCATCAATGGTGGTGATTGATATTTAACAGATTTGAATGAACCTATATAAGGTGTCATTCATATCCAATTGAGAGAAATAATCAAAAATCATGTAGTTTATTTACATTGTACAATTTATGGTTTTGTGGAAAAAACATATATTCTTGAACATAGGTAGTAGATATTGAGAACGAGCCATAATAAGTTGTTCTATATATAAATTTTTTAGAACAACTATTAGAGTCATCATTGTTTGATATACCCCCATACCACTGATGGGAGGTGATAGATAATTATGTACCCTGCAGTTTAGTTAATTATAGTTCAACAATATGGTAGTGAATCCAGGACATACCCTAAGGTGGATATCATTGTATGGAGATTGTCATATAATTTTTGTGAACAAGGATTACACACTATGGTTTCCCTATATTGAAAAAAATCATGATTATAATGACATGACTATTTGAAATCCCAAATACCCATAGATCCATTCCCAATGTGAGAAACATGGGATATAAAGTGATCAATATCACTACATATGGATTTAGAAAACAAGCACTAGGGTTTCCCCGATGGGGTGTTTGATTTGATGCATAGGCCTTAGAAAGGTTCCCTTTATATCTTGATTATAATATGAATTAGATTCCTCATATTTGTTTAGGTTTTCAAATCCACTAACGTATGAGGAAGAAATAAAAACCCATATGAGAATTTTTTCGCATGGATTATGGTGTAAAAAATATAGAGGGACATATAATGATGTAGAATCACATTTGGAGATCTCACCGTAGGAAGGCATCATATGAAACATTTTTATAGATGGAATTAATGTCCTCATATTTTAAAATAAGGCATGTCGACATCTGTCTTCTAGACAAGCATATCATTTCCCAGGATGCATTCCAACCATTCTTAACATGTAGGGGACATCGGAAAAATATTTCATCATTATCTATATAATATTTCCTAATTGTCTATCTAATTTTACTTATTTTCAATATAAAGTATCCTAAATATATTAATGATAATTTCAACATGTATATGGGTTCTTCAAATTATTCAACCAGACATTTCAGAGGTCTTCTTCAATATATGGCTGAAATGTCGGGAGGACGGTCACATGCCCCAGCTGACACATCCTGGGGTTTCTCATTATCAAGGTTGACATGTTGTCACATTATATTTATGACATGTCTTTATGAATTTATAGTACATGGATATAAATTCCATAGGGAATATCATTACTGGGACAATATGTCTAGAGGACATCTCAAGACTTCGTTGACATGTATTGAGGATCCCGTGTGGCCAAGTTAACATGTCAAGAGGTATTTTCAAGACTATTCCAACATGTCCAGGTGATTTTTAATTATCTATATGGGTCATGAAAACCTCAATACACATTTTAATGGAAATAATCATATTGATTTTTTCATAAGTGATTAATGTTTTCATCTGTTAGTGCACATATGCCTTATTATTTGTCTTCTATTAGTTTTTTAGGTTCTTCATGACTAATTCGACATGTAGAAATTAATTCCCATGACAGTAAAATGGAAGTTCTATGTGTGATCAATATGTTAATTATTGTATGTATATACACATTCTATGATATCTGTAATTTTCTCCATGGGTTTTACCTTGTGCAATATTATTTCAATCAAATGGATTTATTCCTAGGGAATTCCTCTCATTAGCACTCAGTTGGGATACCTTGCATCCTAATATGTAAAATCATTCAACTGATATTGAGGAATTTATAGGCCTCAAAACCCCAGTTCTACATTTCCTTCACTGGCATATATCTCAGAGATTTGGGATTGATTGAGTAGAGGGAGTATTTCATCTTATGCTTTACATGATCTTGTAATCGGTATTACATGTAATCACATTATGGATTGTGACCATGAGAATAATTCCAAATTTCCATATTTAATTTATTCAAGGATTATCAAAGGGACATATCCTGATCATTTCGACATATCAATGATCCTTTGCAATATCTGGCTAACTTGTCTGGGACTCTTCACAATATTAGAATACCTATATAAGAGGCTTTCACATGATCAATGTAGACTTCCTCAGGGCCTTTAATTAGATCAAGTTATCTTGTTGAAAGCCTTTTTCAAGACCATTTTGACATATATAAAGGTTTTTTAGGATCAATGGTGATCCGAAGATGTACATAACACCTTTATTGTGAAGACTATAATATATATCCTTTTCATGAGGCTTCTACTTTTCCAGATTTTACTCCTTATTTTCTAGGGATTCTATCCATTTCCAAAGGTTTTTAGTGAATCAAATGATCATTAGAGGATCTAATGAAGGTGTGTGAGTATTTTAATGGATAGTAACTCTACCAATATATGATGGACCACATAATATGATTTTTTGTCCAAGGGATTTTGTATTATTGGTCTAACATGTCTGGGAGTCTTGGTGAGATCAATTCACCCTTCAATGAGGATTTTGTATGATCATGGAGTCTTTTATGGGGGAGTTTTATATAATCAATCAATGTTTTTCAAGGGGTTGGGGGCTCTTTATGATCAAAATACCATACAAAAGTACCTCCACAGGATTGATGGTGGTAAAAGGTGGCACAAACATCGACCTCATAAATATTTTCATATCATAAACCACAGGAATCCTATACCATTTTTATATTTATTTCATTATTTTATGATGGGATTTAGGTGATTTTCTAGTGAATGTGTCCGGATATGTCACATGATGGGACGATCTTGTCAAGAATTCTTCCTATGACCGTCACATTTTTTCTAGATTCATTCACAAGAATAAAAGTTTCTACCTTAGGGACTGTGTATGGTCATAAGAACATTTTCAATGGGATTTATGTGATCATCCATATATCATAAAAAGATCATGATTCATCTATATTCCCTTCCTATGTTCCGAAAATCGCATGTCCTCCAAATTATTATGTGATTCATGTGATCTGACCATATGATTTTTTATGTAGTCATGAGGCTCATTCATTTGTCATGTGAAGTGAACAATATCAATAAATTGTTTACTTATATTATTCAAGAATTTATGATGGTCATTTGGTGGGAATCAACAAGGTAGTTTGGTTGAGTTTTGCTTACCACATTCTTGGACCATGATTCATTTCATGTGAACGATCCATTCATGGATAGTTTATTATTCAAGTAAGGATGAAGATATTTATTAAGACATAAATTATTTAATTCAATATGGTGGATATATCTATGATTAAATATTTTATTAATAATATTATAAAATATATATTATTTTATCCACTCAGGACTGTATAATATTACTTGAAGGAAAAAATTATCTAACAAATTCCATTTTTATTCAGTTTTTTCTTTTGATTTCATTTTTTTCCAATAAATGGATTCAATTAATTGAATTGAATATTTAAAAAAAATAAAAAATGTATTTTTATGACCAAATTATAATGAAAACATACATCCTTGAGATAACCTTGAGTATAGTAACTTTGCTATATCTAGGGATCTTATAAATGAATTTTCAACTATTCATTGAGAGAAAATCATGTCAAAATTGGATTTGATTCTAGTAATAAAAGTAAATTTGTAATTATTCTTCAAACATTATTTTAATTAATATTTATTTAGTGATGGAATGTGACGAACATAGATAATTTTAATCATTTTATTACCTGGAGGTGAAATGAATTATTGAAAGTGTCTCAGGTTTTAAAGAATAGAAACAAGCATGTTAATGTTAGGTTCTCACCAAATAATAAATGGATTTTTCATATAAAATGGTCTAACTCTATTTAAAAGATAGTATTTTACTTTAATAATATCATTGGATGATGTTAGAAATAAAAAATTTTATTTCAATGAGGAGGAAGAAGAAAAGGTAACATAAAAAGTGGTTATGATACCCATATTTCTACATGATGAGCCTTTACATGTTGAAATGTATAAATTATTGAAATACTATTTGGATTATTCTAAGGTTTATAAGAAGAATTTATGTTTATTTTGATCTCAAGAACATTATATTACATCATTTTAAACATAGATTTCTAAAAAAACTACAATAAATCAATATGTTTAGTGTCTTTGTGAAATTACGAACAAAATATTAAAATTTTAAATTAAATATGTTATATTTTATTTCAACTTCCATAATATTATCCTAAATCCATGAAAATAATCTATAAATTATTGGGATATATTTGGGGAATACATGAAAGAATGAGTGACAACTAAATCATAGTAAGAGTATAAAATATGATAAAAATGGTATGAGATATCCTAGTAGTTAAAAATCATTCCATAGAATCAATAATTGATGGATTATAATCTACCACAATAAAACATGATATTAGAGTAACAATATCATAAGAGTATAAAAAACATGAAAATAATATAATGTGCCATAAATATAAGAGTTTTAATAATAATCATACATCCCAGATCACCACTGGGACATCGTTCTATTATTCACAATTCTAACTACATCATGCCCATGAATAATATTATGAAAAAATATAACCACATCATTTCCAATTACAAATTTTTTGAAAATGATAATATCATATTCCAAATAAATATTTCATGAGATATAAATAACTACCTAATAAATTGGGGAAATATGTAATTAATCTCCGAGCCATCATCATAATAAGTCATGAATATGTGCACCACAAATAAATCATTAACATGAAATAAATACCAAAAGATGAAATGGGTTACATAATAAATCCATAAAATATTTATTCATCATGGTATCACATATGAATAAACAAACGTAATTTGGAAATATTATACATTAATTTAGAAAAAAGAAACATGGTTCTTGAAAATATATCTCAAGGTGAAGAAAAAATCATATAAAAAATAAAGAATAAGTCATTAAATGATTTTTTCTTAAAAAACTGTTAAAAACATTGAAAAAATAATAAAGGGATAATATAATAGATTTAAAAAAACTCAATTTTTATATTAAATTATGGAGGGTGTGGGAAATCATTCAAATAAAATAATATTTATTAGAATGAAACCTGAAATGTGAGAGGAAATGGAAATGTTCACTTTATTTATTTTTAATTTATAAAAAATATTGGAAAGGGATCTAGGAAGACATGCATATACCGTAAAAATGGAGGGGAGAGAATAATGGAGAAAATAAATGGATTATAAGATAAATAGGAAAAAAGTTAGAGATAGAGATACATGGAGTGATATGGAGCATGACTCCAAGAATTAAAATGAAACCTAAAGGATCCCTTTCCACAAGTCCAAAAGTAATTCATAATTCTCCATATCCTTTAATATTGTCAGTTTAGATTCATTTCTTAATTGAATTAGTGAATTTTCAATATTTATTCTATCTATTATAAACAATTTTTGTCATGTTTTAATTATTTATTAACTTAATATTGATTTCATTGAATATTATGTGGTTTCTCTGTTAATAGTTCCAAAACCACATCAATCTAGAGGTTATGGCCAAAAGCCACTATCCAATGGTTTTATTATCTCCTTAGGTTTCAATGTATATATTTAATATCATTTCATCCATGATGGAGTTTAGTTGATCAATATATAGTTTCAAATTTAGATAATCCTCCTTGGTAAGCCTATTTTTATAATTTAAATTATTATGATTATTTATATATAATATCATTATTACCGTTTATATTTTTCAATAAAAAAAATATAAATGATATAAATTTTTTATTGTGTTATATTAAATCATAAAATATATTTTTATGAATATCCATAAATGGAATACGTGAAAAATAAAGAATCTTTTTCCACTTAGTTAGTCTAAAACTACCATGAGTGAAATGATGTTTTTAATAGTGTGTTTTAAAATATATAAACTAGAATATTTAATAACTTTTTAAAAACTAAATGTTTTATTAAAATTTTATATTTGTTTTATTTATCTCTTAAATTATAAATTGTGTAAGAGGAGATTTAAAATGGAAAAAATGGTTTTGAAACACTTACCATGCACCACGATTCACATCCACGAGGTTAATGTTAAAACCATTAGAGGTGTGAATTTTGGTTAAAACATTGTATTAATGATATGTAAAAGAGAGTTTGTTGAATTTTTCTAGAAGTTATTTTGAGTGGGATAGTTTTTTTGAAGTCTGGAGAAATGGGTGAAGGATTTTTATTTATATTACAAAGGGGTGGCGTATTTTATAATAATGTATTATTTGTTATATTATTTACGTTAGTGATTTTTAATATTTTTTATTATTATGAATTCTATTGGTTTAGGATTAATAAATTAATAAATAATTAAATTTCAAATGCATTGTAAAGTTTAATGTATCTTGAAAATATAATATATATATTGAATACTAAAAAATGGTTTTTTAACAAAATAAAACATCTGTTTTTAATAATTATTTATATTATTAGAATTTTTTATTTAATATAAATAAAATTTTCCCAATTTTTATTAATTATTTAAAAAAAATAAAAAAAGTCAATTTTATATAATGATGATAACTTAAATGTTATAGTATTCATAAAAACTGTTACTCCTCATTAAAAATTAAACTCTTTCAGAAAATACAAAAAAAAGACCTTTGATAAATTTCAATTTTTAATTTAAAAAATGATTTCTATTTATTTAAAATTTATCATATATATATTATAATAGTAATATCTAAATAATGTAATATAGTTAATGGTTATATATTTTTATCTCAATTAAATATTATATCTTTTAACATTCTGATTAAATTTATATTTTTTATCATTTATAATTATTAAATGAATTTTTGTTAATTATAATATTTTTTTATAAAAATTATATTCAAAATTAGATATTTTCATTTTAACATAAATATTTTAATTTTAATGAAGAATTTAATAAATATATTATTAAAATTTATACTTATATTTCATTCTTGTTAAATGATTTCAGTAATTGTATTGTAGAATTAAAATGTTTTTATTCCCCTAATTTACTCATTATAAATACTAATTGAATTAGGAATTTTCCTATTCCCATCGACCCAGTTACCATTTCAATGGTGTAATATCATGAATTTTTAAAGACAATATTAATTTTTGATCATTTTTATGTGCAGATGTAATTTAAGAATAAAAAATCACATAATATATGGTTTAAAGGATTTTCATTAGGATTATAGTCTACTTAACAGCTTATAAAATTCAATAGAATATTTATTTAGTTATGCAATGTGATAGCATGACATTTTGCGGCCTATAGATCCTCAATATAGATAGAATAAAATTATTTAATATATTATTTTCTACGTGGACTATTTTTTCTAGAATATTTTAATATCTTTCAAATAATGCATCTTACTAGAATTATTAGACCACTGTTAGTTTAGAGATGAGGGGTTCACCCTAAGAGTGACATAATATTTTTACATACCAGTCATTTTGTAACATTGCATTTGAGGATAACTTATTTAATATTTTCATTTATATTTTCATGAAAATAATTTAATATCCCCAAAATTATGCATTGTTTGAGAAATTTGAGACCATCAATATTTACATGGTTTGTGTTTTACCCTTGGCGCGATATAATATATGTTTTCTTTGGGTATTTGGTACCATCAACCGTGAGGATACCGTATCTTATATTTTTCTGATATATCTTTTCAAAATTAATTGAATATCTCTCAAATGGTGCATCAGATGAAAAACCTAAGACCAACATTACATTTGTAATGCATGGTTTACACTATATGAAGCATATCTTTTATGTCATCGAGCATTTCTTAGATCGCATATAATGTTATGTTATTTAATATTATTATTGTATTATAATTAGTAATTTAATTAATAAAAAATAAAATACTTTTCACCATCCCTGTTTTTTATGTCAAGCCCAATTTTGGACGCATGGGTTCATTCAATAACATCAGTATTCAATCATATTAATCTATTTAAAATTTAAAAACATTATGGGGTGAATTAAACCCATCATCTATCAATTTTAACTTGAATTAGTGGATTAAATAAGTATTTTAATATTAATATTGATGAATGTAATGAAGATTTAGGTTTTAAATACCCAAAGAATCTAGTTGTGGTTAATGATTGATTTGGTTGAGAATGAGGACCTTGATTCACTTTGGATGTGGTCATTATAGGTCTCTTTTTTCATTTGGTTCATTTTCTATGTTCCAGGCATGTTGTACCATGTTTTTATACCCCTCTATGTTGCTCCATTGATATTAATATTTGTTTTGATTTTTTTACCCTTTATATTCTTCTATTTATATTCTTAATAAATCATTTTACTTAAATATTAACTTAAATAAATTAAAACACATAAATTATTCATGGATAATTTAGAAAAATATCACACGATAATTGCTCTATTTTAACAAAGGTAATCTTGGAGAATTATCAAATAATAATTTTGAGAATAAAACTTATCAAAGGAAAATGGTATGGATTTATCAAGGGATAGTTTATATAACCATTGGATAAAAATTACTTTCAATTTATGGAAGGATAATTTTAAATAAATTTCAAGTGATAATAACAACAAACTATCGAGGTTATTGTTAAAAATTGTCAAATTTAATAATAATGAATTATAAAAATATTAATATTCTAAAATGAAAAGGAAATTTATTTATGTTTAATCATAAAAAATTTTCAAAATAAAGCTCCACCAAATTATAAATGGATTATTTATAAAAATTATCAAAATTAAATATTCCGGGATTACGAAATTATGATTATTAAATTATCAAAGGAAAATTACACATATTATCAACGATAATTATCTATAATTTTCAAAATATAATTATAAAATGTCAAATGTGAATGCTTGAGTTGACCAGAAACAATAACATGAAAATTTTATAAGAGAAAAAATATCATAACATGTGATATTTTAAAGGATATTTTTAAAATTTTCTAGGATAGATTATGTATCATCAAAGGTGATATTTTATTTCTCTTTGAAATAAATAATTGGTTTGGGTTCTAGAATCTCTTGAAACACCTTGACTTTTACATATTGATGGTTATGATAACAAGTTCTTAAAAAGTTGTTCTTGATTGTTGAGGTTTTTAATCCATCTATCAGACCACGCAGGGTGGTTTATCCTTTCCTATGACATTGATTAATTTAACAGAATAAATTTTCATACCATTTAGGGCTCACGTCTACAATTTTTACCATAATGATTGTGCTTTATTGTGATCGAATGTGTGTGTGGACCATGATACCATATGATTTGTTTCCATGATATTTTATATGATAGAACCATTCCATGATTATGTTTGATTCTCATTTTGATATATGATGATTCAATAATCTTATTTTTCTTATGGTGGATATTATCATGTTCTTTCTTGGCATATTTTCTTCTACAGTGTTGAAATTTGTATTCAAGAC
Source organism: Viscum album (assembly GCA_963277665.1). NCBI lineage: Eukaryota > Viridiplantae > Streptophyta > Magnoliopsida > Santalales > Viscaceae > Viscum > Viscum album. The sequence continues at coordinate 586,123,800 of OY728120.1, forward strand.
ATGTAACAGTCATGGTATGATAAAATGTATTGGTATATTAGATATTCGTTCGATATACGTATTTGCATATGGGTTTGGGTAAAATTTGTGAGACCTGTTGTCATAATTGATAACATGAGTTACACAAGGGTAGCTCATTCCATGTTTTATTATGATCATATGATTTTATGTATGACATTATATAATCCAATTAACATGTTATTTCATCATATGTATTCATCCTCTATATATGTTACCATGCCATGGTTGTTTTGATTTGTACTTAATAAAAGTGGATTGTCCTGACATATTATACCTTAGTGGTGGAATGCACTTAATTGTAATGATGGTGATGATGGACCAAGGTACAAGGTGGAGCTATGACATATATATTGTGTCGTTTTAAGAGTGTACTTTAGGTAGCCTTTATTTTCCAAGTACCATTCACCAAGTTATATCTTGGATGATGTGAATACTTGATATTCTCATCCATAGGATCTATATGACTTGATCCTGTTGAGGGATTGATGATGTTGGGTATCATCTCTCTAAAAAAATGAGGACAGTTTATAGGTGATTGTTTTGTTCATCTGGCTCATTCAATTTTCATGCAGTATGGGTTCAAATTAGGTACAACTGTGGGTATTTATAGCTTGTTTTGTGCAATACCAATTATTTTTTTTATTTCGTGTCCATGTATTTTCATATTTATTATTATAATGGAACACACATATATACTTGAGAACATGATATTAAGGGGTCATTAGAGATTTCCTACTATGTTGGGTACTCACACTCTACTTAAGAATTTTATGCGCTTATATATTTCATGAGAGACTCCATAAAGTGATAATCCATATAGATTATGGATGAGTAGGTGTATAACTAATATAGAACATGGATAGATAGATAGCAGAGGTCCTCACACCTCTATTATTTATTATCGGCATTAATTAATCTAGATTTTTTTCTACTATGGGAGCTCGTATTTATATACCATGAATTCCATCTATAGATTAAAATTTTACTCTAATTATTTATTCATTTGTCCTATTATTATTGTTTTTTATCATACATGTTGAAATGTTATGGAGGGTATAGTCTCCCCGCTATCAGACATAGACCCCTGCAACTAGTCAGAACCCATTTGTGTATGGGGAGGCACATATGAGGTCTAATAGAATTCCCACTTAGACTTGGCATTTCAGGTTGTTATGTTACAAAATAGTTTTAGAGGATCAATATTCAGCAGATTTTTCTTCTTTTTACCATATTAAATGTGAGGATAAAAAACAGATAAGAATGCTAGATCTTGGGATGGTTATTTATGACAATTCCTATAATATACTGTATAGTGGACCTCTGAGTTTCCATATTATGTGGAATTTATGTTTTCTTATTTCTATTAATTATACTCACCTTGGTTGATGCACATGATGTTGATATATTAATTATAATATTTTAAGAGCATTCATACGTAACAAATAGTTAAAATGGTTGACATTACCAATATATACTTTATGTCATGTTTTATTGTAGTTATTAATTAAATGCCTTGATTTGTGCTATCAGTTCTGGATATTTTCTCTTTTTGTGATATTTCTATTTCTATTTTGTTGTGGTATATGTTTATTTTCATTTATTTGAATAATTGATAATGTTGTTGTGTTGGTAAATATATGATGACAATTACTAACATTCATGGTTGGAAGAAAGGGTCGGTGTAAGGGGTATACTTTGGGTTAAGGGTAGACAACTATGAGAACCTTGTGTGAACATGTAGATTGGTTAAGAGAATATATTGTATTTTCCCATAGAATAATTTGGGTTTATCCAAAGGAATTTTTTTAATTTTTGTAGTGTGTTCTTTGGAATTACAAGATATTTCTCATCGATGACATCCTAAGGGAATATATGGGATGTAATTATGAATACATCTATAAGGGATTATTTATCTTCATTACCATAGGATATATATATGAATTTAGTTGAGCATGATCCCAGAAATTCTATAGGGTTTTGGTAGAAAGGTCCCTTAAATTTGATGTATTTTTCCAAGTGCCAATCCTAGGCCTAGGATTTTAGAATTATTGTTGAATATTCCATTATTTTGAACTCCAACATTCTCCACCCTTCTTGATCATTAAAGACTGTTCAAATACTAAAGAATGGGTTTAAATTATATTAAGAACCATTTCCCTTATAGATAATCTGAATGAAAGGAATGTTAAGCTGTTATTGAGATCTAGTCAGGAGTGCAACCATTTCCATACATTGAAATGTATGGAACCAACTGAGATGAAGGAGATCAAGGATAAGTTGGATTTCATATAGGGTAAGGTATTTATAAGGAAAATTACTTCACCATGGGGTTCACCAATGTTGTTCTCAAAGAAGGTGTATGGTAGTCATTGGGTATGCATTTATTACCTCAAGATGTACTATGGGAGGATGAAGAAACAATTTTCATTACACCATTTCAATTATTATTTTTCATCTATGGGGATCATGTATATTCCCCAAGATAGATCTTCAATTTGGATATAATTTGTTTTGGATTATAGGTCCTGAAATTCCAAGGAAGAAATTTTGAATCCGGTTTGGATTTTACCAATACATAGTAATGACATTTGAACTCACCAACACACCAATAGTGTTCATGCCCCTAATTAATAATCCCTTTCATCCATACCTATAATCAATCCTTGTGGTATTCCTTATTGATATCTTCATTTAATTCCAAACACTATAGAAACAATCTTGGGACATAGAGATAGTCCTAACTACGAATCGATCACACTTGATTTAGAAAAAGATATAATAATGTGATATATGGATTTGATAGGTGAAGAGCCTAAGACCTGTGGAGTGTGAGATCAGTATATCTATAGTGCTAGAGAAATTTGAAGCAGTTAGGGCCTTGAAAGATCATCCAAATGTGTTTGAGATTAATAGATTTATGGGTTTATTGATCTAAACATTTATCACCTACGACAACACTAGAAAAAAGGATGTGAAGTTTCATTGGCCAGATCAATGTGAACATGTGTTCTATGAGCTAAATAGAAGGTCAAATACAGAACTAGTACTCATACTAAATATGATTGGGATTAGTTATGCAACGTACTATGATGATAAAAAGAGATCAGGTAGTTACCTATGGGCCATTTCTTCTACTAACCAATGAGAGTAACGAAACTACACACAACATAGAGCTAGAAATATTTTTCCATTCTGTGATGTTTTTGTGAAACTATCACTTTGGGGAGATATTTAAAATTTACACAAACCACAAAATCCTGCACTACATCTTCATCCAAAGGGTAATTAATTAGAGATAGGGGTTCTGGGTTGTGTATATGTGGATTCTCATTTTTAGATGGAATATTCCCTAAGGAATGGTAATTTTGTTGATGATTACCAAGTTATAAGACACAGGATGGGTATAATCATGGTGAGAGGCCCTTTAGGGATAAGTGGCTCTTAATGATGTAATTTACTAATTTTATGATGAATTCAATAGAGGAACTTGGTTTTATGAATTCTTATACCATGATAGCAACATCCTCATTTGTGGAATAGGTAGAGGATGAAGAGAAATTGGACTCATAGTGTGTTGTAATGATGGAACAACTAACTTGTTGTAAAATAATGCATGTATGATCAATAAACGATGATGATGTTATCATGGTATATGGAAGAGTAGTAGTCCCTTATTATATTAGAGAAGATATGATTAGGTATTACCATACATCTAGACGGGTAGTACAACCTGGTGCGGCCATGAAATATAATGTCTTTAAGAGGATGTTCTGGTGTACATGGATGAAGAGAGACATTTCTGGGTTTTTACCCCGATGCCTCACTTGTTAGAGGGTGAATTCTAATAACAGGTTTCCTATTGGGCTCTTCGAGCCACTCCTTCCACATATTTATAAGTGGGATGACATCATGGTGGAATTTATAATGGGGTTACCCAAGACCTTGAGGAGTCTTGACGTAGACTAGGTGTTTATTTATTGGATAGTGAAGTATTATCCCTTATTAATAATTAGAGAGACTCACTCGGTTGACGAGGTAGAAATTCACTATTTCTAAAAGATCATACAACTTATTGGAGATCCCTTGACAATTTTTTAGATATATATTCAAAAATTTCATTGTACCTTTTTTAGGGCATATAGAAAATCCTAGAGACTTAACTGATATTGAACTTGAAAAACTATCATTAGACTAATAGACATTCCTATAAGACTATAATTGTGTTGTCTAATATGCTTTTAGCATATGTGATACACTTCGAAGGATAATGGGATGGTCACCTAGCCTTGATTGAGTTCACATGAAATAATAGTTATCCTGGTTTTATTTAGATGGAACATTATGGAGATCATTATGGTAGGTAGATTCACTCACCTCTTTGATTTCATGATGCGAATGAGACATTGGTATTTTTTTCACAACAAGGTTCATGAAACCTCTAAGATATTTCCCCTGATATGCAAGAGGTTGATGACCGATCAAAGAAGATATAGGACTTATACCAAAGGTATGAGGAGTCCCTTGATTTATTCGAAGGGTGATTCGGTTTTAGGGAGAGTGGATCCTTAGTAAGGTAAAGACAACTGGGAATGTAGGGAAAGACATAACATTGTTTTTTTGTATCCTTTGAGATCACCAACAAGATAAGTGAATTGGAATGTCATCTAGACCACTCTTCTCTCTATAGAGGTATCAAAACCATGTTCCATGTGTCATATCTTTGGATGTACATACCCAACCCTACGCATTGAAGACCCATTAATTCTATGAGAATCATCTAGTGTATAACATCAACTTATGTGATAAGGTATGGTGAGGAAGGATGGTTCCACTAATATAAATTAAATCACAACATGGACATATCTTTGAGGAGATATGGGAGTGCAAGCCAGGTGTTCGATCTTAATGGCTTGAGTTGTTCAGGAAAGGAAACTAGAGATACATCTCATGGATGAGAAATAGATAAAGGAGGAGAATTGTAATATCATCAATTTTTAAAGATAGTAAAACCCTTGTTAATAACAATTTATGATTGTTTTATGTGAAATTGAAATTTTCCAAATAAGTCACTTAATAGATGTTTTAATGGCATTTCATGAGGGTAAGAGTATATTTGACACCTTGAAATATTCTATAGAATATTTTCGGTAGTTAGGAATATAGATAACATAAGATTATAAGTCCATTAGAGCATCGATGGATATAGAATAATAATATTAAATATATTATATTATGCACATAGAATTTTCCCCAAAATAATTTAATATGTCCCAAATGGTGCATCGTATGAGAATAAAAAGACCATCATTAGTTAGAATGTAACATGAAATTTGTGTGTGGTGTGTGTTTGGTAACATCACAAGCAAGGATAACATATTTACTATTTTTTTTTATATTTCTGTAAATATTGGAATATCTCCCAAATGGAGCATCATATTTGAAATATCAGATTTATTTTAGGCATGGAATGAAGGTTGTACTCTTGTAGATAGATAACATTTATATTCCATAGGAATTTGGTAACATCACATGAGAGGATGAAATATTTACTATTTTTATTATATATTTTTATGAAAATAACTGAATTTTTTCCAAACAATGTGTTGTATGAGAAATATGAGACCACCATAAGAATTTGTATTTGGGATTAACCCTAGCTACAACATTACTTTTTCATTAGTCTAATTTTTGTTCTATCATCCATGAGTTTATTTTATTTAATACATTAATCATACTATTATTATTAATTTAATTATTAAAAAAAGAAAAAAATTATTCTCCCCCTTTTATATCTCTAAACCCCATTTTTGATTTATGGGTTGATTATAAAATTTTAGTTTTTAAGTGTTTGATCTATTTAAACATTCAATAGATTAATGGGGTGAATTAAAATTTCTCACCATCAATTTTCTATTGAAGTGGGGGATTAGAATAGGGTTTTAATTTTTGGATTTATGAATGGTATGTGGTATTGGGTTCTAAATACACAAACAATTATGTTTTCATTATTTGTTGAATTGGTTGATTCTAAGGACCCTGATTATCCGTAAATGTAGTTGGATAATGTCACTTCATCTATTAGATTATTCTTCCCAATTTTAGGCATGTTATGCGCATTTTATCAACATCGATGCACATCCCCTTTTATAATGAGGTTTTTTTATTTTTATGTTTTTTTATCATATATTTTATTCCATTTTAATTCTTCCAAAATCATGTAAAAATTTTGAATTTAAATAAATGATAATTTATCAAATTTAAAAAATATAATTGGGGAAAATTATTGACTAATAATTACAAGATTACCAAAGAATAATTTTTAAAGTTTTCAAAAAATAATTTCAAGATTATCAAAGGATAATTTGCCAAAAAAAATTATAAATGGATAATCACATTGATTTATCAAGGGTAAATTTAGTGAATTATTAGATGAAAAGTAGTTTGAATTAAAAAATAATAATTATCAATAAATTTGATGTGATAATTATAAATAAACAAAGTGATTGTTTTCAATTATCAATGATAATTATAAATATTTATAAAATTATAATTTCATAAAATTTCTGTGGATAATTATTGAATTTTAATCACACAATGATATAAAAATATGATTATAACAATTATCAATGTATGATATAGAAAAATTATCAAAAGGTAATTGTTTTACATTACCAAATAATTTTTACTAAATTATCAAGGGATAATTATATGTATCAGCAAATATAATTATCTATAATTATGAAATGAAAATCACAAAAGGATAATTGGGAACGTCTTCAATGACCTAATATGACTTTTTTTTAATATTATCTAGGAGAGATAAAATATTATCGCATGTGATATTTTAAAGAATAATTTAAAAAATATCCAAGAGAGAAAAGTTATCATCAAATGCAATATTTTTTATTTATCAAAATGACATATTTTGGTTCTTACGTCCCCTGAAATCCTTGATCTTTGACTTGTCTATGTTTACAATTATAAAGCCTCAAAGTGGTTTCATTTACTATTTATATTTTCAAACAAGAAATTAAACCACATAGGGTGGTTTTCCCTTTTCTTTGACATCAACATATTTTGAGGATGGATGTTACTTACCTATTTAGGATCATATTTATAGTTGTTTTCGTGATCATTTTTCATAATTATGATCGACTGTGGGTGTGGGTTTACTCCATGATACCATACGACAAATTTTAAGGAGATATGATTTGATAGCTAGATTCCATGATGATGTTTGATTCAAATTTTGATATAAAATGATGTTTTATTCTCAATATTTGTGCGATGGATATTATAATGATATGAATTTTCTTGATTTTCACCCAGGGATTGGAATGTGTATAATTTAAAGGTGGATATAATGGTATGATTAATTGTGTTTTCATATTTATTTTTCATTTCTAAATGTAATTGAATCTAGGTGTTGTTGTGGGTTTGAGGTTGGTGATACTATTTGGGATAATTGATCCCATGAGTGAAACTAGGTTACCACTTTCCATTTATTATTATGATCACATGCTGTTATACACTCATGATTATATGATATTACTTTTTTCATGATCCCTCTATTTATATGATACCATGCCTTGGTGGTTGTGATTGGTACCAGAGATAGTTGGGACATCATGAAAGATTATCCCTTAGGGATGTAGTGCTCTAAATTATGACGTTGAAAATGAGTTAATTGACTATAGGGTAAATGTTTGAGGTATTAAAGGTTTCATTTTGTGGGTGTACTCGATATATCTTTGATTGTACATGTTCTATTCACAATGTGATATCCTGGTTGATCTGAGTACTAAATATTTTCATCTAAAGGATTTAGGTGATAGGGTGCTCTTGAGGGAAAGATGACATGAGGTATCATCAACATGAAACCTTGAGGACACAATATAGGGGAAGGTTTTCTTGTTTCAACTCATTCTTTAATCTTCTGGTATTGAGACAAAGCAAGTGAATTCAACATTTTGTGACATCTTTGTTAGAGCATTGATGTTTCTTTTTCGGATTTTATTTTTCTTCTTTTATGAATTTTTTATTACTATGGTATACACATGTAAACTGGATTAAATAAGATTAATGACACATTGGTGAGGTCCTAATGAGTCTTATACCCACACAATACACAATCATTTTGATGTTCTTGTAGATTTCATTAGATTCCCAATGAAGGGGAAGGGTCCTGTATTGGATGCCTATGTAGGTGGTGAATGGAGTTAGTGTAGACTAGGATAGACCCAAGCGAACCCCAGTGTTATTTTATTTTTTATCTTCTTTCATTTCTCTATAATGATTTATACATCAGGATTTATAATTTATATACTATGATTTCCATCATTACACTCATCTTTCACATTGATTTTTTATTCAATTTTTATCTTATTACTATTTATTATCCTTCTCAATGATAGGATATTTAGGTTATAGTATCCCTACTATCAGACGTAGAACCTCACTATTATTTGACAATCTATTGTGTACTAGAAGGTGTGGCAGTGGTCATGTGGCATTCTAGCTCAGAACTAGTTGTCTAAGATGGGATATTATAAATGGTATGATATTATCCCCATTAGTCGGTTTCAATTCTCAATAGTGGATAATTATATTTCCTATAAATACATTGTATCTTCTACATTTTTCATTTTCATAATTTTCTATCAATGTTATTGATGTCGAACCTATTTCTATTACTTTCTATTTGTAGTTTGATTTTCATCTGTGATAATTCTTGAAAGCGATGACACTTAATAATTTAAATTACTATTAATGATATTTATATGTGCTTAATTACATATTATACTATTTTCAATATAATATAGTATATGTATACTTTATATGTATTATTTTATGTTGATGTAATAGATTTTTTTTCCCAAACCATCCCATGTTACCCCTCACCCATGCACTAGAGTTGGTTCATGGAGAGGCTCAAATGGTGTTCTTGATCCACATAGGCTAGCAACTAGTGCCTATGAGTCATGAAAATATATTTGGAATGGTTTTCCAAATATATTTATCAACATAATATAAATGGTACATAAAATGAAATCCAAAAAATAAATAGTGATAATAAATCTCCATGCATGGAAAAAATATCATCAAAAATTCATATTCATGAGATTATATGAAATCCCAAAGAATAAACACAAAAAATGATAGAGTACTACAATTGAGGCTCAAAAAACATTACCCATTTCAGAATAAAATGAGGGTAATCCTCTAACCATTTCACCACCACCATCCGATCATGATTCACTAATAGAAGTACTTGCCTCCCCCCAAGTGATACATTTCTTGTACCTTTATCTAGATAAACAAAGTATAAATACATCTTTTTAGTGTATTTAGGGTGTGAGTATGTCTATACAAATATCATCTCACTAATTATTTCACAAATTTAAATTTTTATAAAAATGAAAACATTCTTGTTTTAAAATAATTTAAATAAAATATGCTATTAATTTTTAAAATAAACATAGAATGATTAGTGAGAAATAATTATAAAAGAAAATGGGAAATCTAATGGGTAGGTAATGTTTGGGGTCCATCCTATGATCCGTGTACTCTTGGTGATCGATCCAGACTACCAAGAAGATTATCATCATGTGCATAGTATCTTGGGGATACCCAAACATGGAACCACATTAAATTTAAAATTTTTAGTTAATGACATAACATAGTAAAAATGGTGGGATGGTGGTATCCTACCTAGAAAATAATTTCCTAGTCTTCCCACCATAGTACCTTGGCTTTCCATGTACTATTCTCATTCCATTAGATCAAAAATAAGTGTCTCCATTGGTTCCATAAATAATAAAAATCAATTTTCAATCAATTTACACTTCCACAATGAAGGTAAATCATTAATTATGAAACCAGAAACACATAATAAATTTTCGAAATACAATTTAATATCCTAAAATAGTAAAATATATTTTATTATCTAAATGATGTATATTCAATTCATCATCCAGTAAAAAATCATGAATCCACAAACTATAATAACTTGATAACACTAATAATGTAGTACCCCCGGTTTCTGGTAAGTAACCTTTGTTTTATGTTTTTTATTTGCATGAAGCATATGTGAGGTGGTTGGAGAAAGTTTGGAAACTTGTAAAGATTAAAAAGGTCAAAATGTGGTGACTCACGGGCTACGCACGGTTTTCCAAACTGTGTAGAAGTCGTGCGGGTGATGGTCACCTGGGCAGAGGTAACTGCACGGTTTGCACACTGTTTGGGAAAACCATGCGATGAGGCCATGCGTGAAGGTTGGCTGAGGCAGAAGCTAATGCATGGTTAGCGCATAGATGGTCAAACTATGCAGACTAACCATGTAGTCACTTAAAATCGGATCCTAAAATTTTGGATCTAATTCGTTTTCCCTCTAATTGCCTCATTAAATCTCTTAAGCAACCCTAACTCGGGATTACTCTCCATGGAAGGTTGGAGGACTTCTCTCAGGTGTTCCGGAGGGGATTTGATGGGTTCTCTTAGTGAAACGAAGTCGGATTCTTAAGGTATGTTATCGTTCTTGATTGGTTTCTTAGATCTACTTGGATATACTTCTCCTCTTCTCTCGTTTTCTTAGATCATCACTCGTTATGGGAAGATCTAAGGGTGTGGATTCTAAATATGAAAAAATTTGGTCTTGGTTGTGTTAGGAGAAGAGATCTAAAGTGGATTCTGGGATTTTTGACCCGGTTATGTTGGCGTTCATCGTCCGTTGGTTGGTTTCGCCCAAATTGTTGAGGTAGGTGTCTTGAATCTCAACTCCTCTTATTAGAATTGGTTTTCTTAGTTTCATATTGGTTATTTGAATGGTATTGTTTGTAAAAAGCATGGAATAAATCTTCTTCAGTGTTGATTTATGGTTTTAATGAAATTGTGAAATCTTGGTGAATTGTTGTGCAAAGTGATTTGGTAATTTGAATTTAAAATGTTGGTTTTAAATTATGAAATTGATGAATTTGTAAATGGTTTGATGAGAAATGAGTTTTAAATAAAAATGGTTGTTTTATTGAAATGTTTTTTGATTGAAATGATTTTGATGGATTTGGATTTTCAATAAAGAAGGAGTTTTATTGAAATGGTTGAATGGGTTTGAACACACATGGTTTTGGGAATGGACATGCATGGGTTGTGGTGTGTGTTCATATGTATTGGGATGGATATGGTCGAGAAGTAACCCCATAAAAGGCTGGGATGGATATGGTCGTGACGTACCCTCATCAAGGTAGTTCACTAAGTGATGACTTCGCAGAAGGATAACTCACGACACGTGAGTATAGGGAGGTCCGGGTTGCATGCATGGTTGATTTCACAGGGTTGTGAAATGGTTGGGTATGCCAAAACGGGATGTTTTTAAAATGGCTTGGAAATTTTTTTGGTTATTTTTCTGGAAAAATAACATGTTGGAAAAGTCAGTTTTAATTGCACTTTGATAATTTTGAGCATTGATGGTTTTGGAAAACTAGTTTATATTTAGTTATAAACTTCTTTTGTGTAAATGATTTATATAAAATGTTTAATTATATAAATGTGGATAAATCTTCTATCCTAGTGGCGTGAGTTGGGAAATCATTGGGGAAAACCTACCGAGTTTTATAATCACACCTGCATTGGCACTTTGGTGATTTTGCAGATGTTGTTTTCCGAGACACGGGTAAAGGTAAAGCATCTCATTACTAGTGGCATGTGGAGATGTTTGGGAGATGTTGTGGAGCTTGGAGCTTGTGGGCCACTGAGTCGTGGTGTCTTTTGGGAGTCGTGTGTTGTTCTCTTTCTGTTGTGTACTTTGATGTTCGGTTGGTCTTCCGATTTTTTGTACTTTGAGGTGGTTTATTATAAATGACGTTTTTTATTGATCTACTTTTGTTCATGCATCATATAGTGAATGGTTAGTGTATGAGTTATTTTATTAAATGTTAAATCGTCCCCCAAATGTAATTGAAACCTATCGACATTTATTTCCATCCTTTGGCATCTTGGGGATGTCTTTTAAGGTCCAATAATGACTTGTTGAGCTCTCAAGCCTATGAGAATTGGCGGGTCATTACAAATGGTATCAGCTTGTTCGGTCCTCGCCAAACAAGTAGTCATCGATGTTCTTGGTATTGGAGATGAAATTCTTTCTTATCTATTCCTTGGGTTGGAATCTTAGAAAGGAGTATGAATTTTGGAACATGAAATGTATAGCATAAAAGGACGTAGCTAACCCCTTTATTCTGAACATCACGTTAATAGGGTGTTGGGTGCATAAGTGTTTGGAAACACTTCTAGAAGGGTGAAAATATTATTGTCATGTGTTTAGATAATGAGATGAGCATGACATTCATTGTAGAGGAATGACCTCCCACTAGGATTTCATATCTCATTGTGAGGAATGAGTAAGAATTTTGTGAAAAGTGCCAATTTTTAAAAAATACAAAAAAAAATTTCAACTGAATGACTTAGAAAACATGGTATTTAGTATATTTTGAAAATGGATTTATTTTCAAAAAGTATGTTGAATGTTTTAAAAAATGGTTGAACATGGAGAAATGTTGTTTGAGAACAATGTTGTGATATTTGATGTGATATAATTTGAAATGCTAACACAATAGTTTCTAGAGAGTGAGATTAACGAAGTTTGTTGTTGCTTTAGAAAATGGCACCCGGTAGGCATCATCGAAACCAACCCGAAGAAGCTGCGGAGAATGTGGTTACACCGGAACCACATGTGAACTAAGAGCTGGTTCAGAGTATTTTCCAAGACATTCAAGCTGTCGGTACGGGGAACCGGGGGAATAAGCCACGCCATGTGGATCATACCACCCATTTCATGATGTACAATCCACCGAACTTTTGGGGTGATGCTGAACCCGACAAAGTGGAGGTGTGTCTAAGCAGGTTGAATCATATATTCGATTTCATCAGTACACTAGTAGAGCTAAAAGTAAAGCTGGCGATGTATATGCTTGAGGATGTTGCACGTCAGTGGTGGGATTTAGTGGTGCATGCTAAATTGGATGAAGGTCTTACATGGGAGAATTTTGAAGAATTGTTTAACAAACAATTCTCTCATCACATGTTCAAGATCTAGAAAACGACGGACATATTTAGCTTGAAACATGAGAGCCTCTCTGTTATAGAGTATGCAGCTAAGTTCATGAATTTATTCTGTTTTGCACCAGAGGTTGTGGAAAGAGCTTCCTTGAAGGAACACGTCTTCGAATCAGGGCTAAGGCAGGAGATTAAATCAAAGATTGCAGTGCTCTGTATTACTGATTATACAGAGATGGTGAACAGAGCAACGGTTTCTGAACGTGATATCTCAGGATCGATAGGAGGAGGAATGATGATACCCACGAGAACGGGTGGGAACTCTAATACTGGGAACAAGCAGAAGAGAGACACCTACTTCCAAGGTGGGAGTGAAAATCAGAACCAGACGACGGGATCAGTCAACCATCCTCCATGACCCTAGACTAAATTAGGTTATTTTCCGTGTGGATCAATTGATCACATAAAGCGAGAGTTTACGGCGCAACCTAGAGAATGTCACAATTGAAAGAAGATGGAACCTTGAGGCTATGTGTGTATTATCGTAAACTTAACCAAGTCACAATAAAGAATATATATCCACTTCCACGCATTGATGACATGTTTGATCATTTGAGGGGATCTTAGCGGTTCTCTAAGATTTAATTACCGTCAGGATATCAACAGTTGCGAGTTCGGAAAGAGGATATTGCAAAGACAGCCTTCAAAAAAAGATATAGCCACTACGAATATGTAGTCATTCCTTTCGGTCTAACGAATGCACCAACGGTCTTTATGGATTTGATGAATCAGATATTTTTTCAATATCTGGATTCTTTTTTTGTGGTGTTTGTCGACAACATATTGGTGTATTCAGGAAGAAGGACTGAGCATGAGCAACACTTGGTGATAGTGTTGGAAATCTTGAGATACAATAAGTTGTATGTCAAATTATCAAAGTTTGATTTTTGGATACAAGAGTTATGATTTCTGGGCCATGTTGTTTCTGAGAAAGGTGTTTTAGTGGATCCAGAAAAGATATAAGCTCTTCATTCATGGCAACCACAGAAGAATATCTTTGAGATGTGCAGTTTTCTTTGTCTAGTTGGTTATTGTCGACGCTTTTTGCGTGACTTCTCATGACAAGATTCGCATATGAAAGCATTGACAAAGAAAAACAGTGCATTTCAATGGAGTGAGGAATTTCAATGATCTTTTCCAGAGTTGAAACTTCTCCTTACATCATCACCTATCTTGATCTTTCCTGAATCATGACAGGGGTATGTGATGTTTTGTGATGCTTCGGGAACAAGGTTGGGATGTGTTCTCATGCAAGGGGACCATGTTGTTGCTTATAGTTCAAGGAATTTGAGGGCGCATAAGAATTATTACCCAACACATGATTTGGAGTTATCTGTAGTTGTCCATGCTTTGAAAACATGGAGACACTATCTCTTTGGTGAGAAATTTACTGTGTTTACGGATCAAAAAAGCTTGAAACACATTATCTCACAATGGGAATTGAATCTGAGGCAGAAAAGATGGATGGAGTATCTTCAATTTTTCGACTTTGACTTGATGTATACACCGGGTAAGGGCAATTCGGTGGCTGATGCGTTAAGCAGGAAGTCGTATGCACAGTTGGCAAAGGAAGCTTCAAAATAATGGATGTTGATGTTGGCCTTAGACGACATGCATGTGGAATGTGATGGTCTTGGTGATGTTGCAGTTTTCTTTTCAGCAATGCTTGTTCCTGATTTGGAAAAAGTGGTCAAAGAGGCACAGACATCTGATACAGAATGTCTGGTTATGACTTCAAAACTCAATAGTGGGGAGACCATTGAGGGATGGAAGCTGGATCAGTGTTCATTTTTGTGTTCAGAGATCGGATGGTTGTACCTATGGGGAGTCAGGAACAACTCCTTCATTCTTACAACCATTCAATATGGACTATACACCCAGGTACATAGACGATGTATAAGTCGTTGAAGGCGCATTTTTGGTGGAGAAACATGAAAAGGAAGGTGGCCGAGTTTGTCTCACAATGAAAAACTAGTTAGCATGTTAATGTAGAGAACAAGTGACCATATAGTATGTTACAGTCTTTACCTATCCCAGTGTGGAAATGGGATCAGATAGCAATGGATTTAGTTACAGGTCTTCCAAGAATGTTTTGGAAACACGATGCCATCTGGGTGATAGTGGATCGTCTAACCATGTCGGCCCATTTCATCCCTATTTTTGAAACTAATACGGTGGAAGATCTTTCAAAAATCTATATCCAAGAAGTGGTAAAGAGACATGGTGTACCAGTGTCTATCATCTCAGATAGAGATCCGAGGTTCACATCTCGTTTCTGGAAATCCTTACAACAATCCCTTGGGAATCAGTTGACTATGATCACGGCCTATAATCCTAAGACGGATGGGCAATACGAGAGGACGATACAAACTTTGGAAGACATGTTTCAGGCTTGTTTAATGGATTTTGGTGGCTCATGGGATGAGAATATCCCTTTTTGGAGTTCTCATACAATAACAACTATAAAGCTTCGATATGCATGGCTTTGTTTGAAGCATTTTATGGGTGTCTATGTCGTTCTCCAATATGCTAGGTGGAAATGGGTGAAACATCACTAGTTGGGCTGAGCCTTTTACAAGAAACAATAGAGAGGATCCAGTTGATTAGAAAGAGGATGGAGATGGATCAATGTCATTAGAAATCTTAAGCAGATCACTATCGAAGACCGTTGTCGTTCGTTGTTAGTGATCATGTCTTTTTGAGAATCTCTCCAAGGCATGGACATCATCGTTTCAGGAAGCAGGGAAAATTATCTCCTCAATATATAGGCCCTTTTGAGATATTGGAATGGGTTGGCGAGGTGGCGTATCAGTTGGCATTACCACCTTGGTTCAGTGTTGTGCATAATTTGTTCCATGTATCTCATTTGAAGAAGTATCAGCCCGATCCTGACCATGTGATCTGATGGGATCACATTGATCTAGAGCCGGATAATTAGTTGGTACATATTCTGGTGCAGATTGTGGTTAAGTAGGATACTGTCTTGCGTGGGAAAAGCATCGGTCAAGTGTGAGTTTTGTGGCAACATGGTCAGATCAAGGAAGAGACTTGGGAACGCGAGAACGAAATGAAAGAAAAGTGGCCAAAACTCTTTCCGGAAAGCGATGGTCTTCTACTTTCTAGGGACGGAAAGGACAATGGTGGGGAGAATTTAGTGCCCCTGGTTTCTGGTATGTAACCTTTATTTTATGCATTTTAAGTGTAGGAAGCATATGTGAGATTGTTGGAGAATGTTTGGAAACATTTAAAAAGTAAAAAGGAAAAAATGTAGTGACGCACGGGCTACTCACGGTTTGCCAAACTATGTAGAAGTCGTATGTGGGATGGTCACCTGGGAAGAGGTAACCACACGGTTTGCGCACGGTTTGGGAAAACATTACGATGAGGCCGTGCATGAAGGTTGGCCGAGGCAGAAGCTAACACACGGTTAGCGCATGGTTTTTCAAACCGTGCGGACTAATTGTGCGGTCATTTAAAATCAGATCCTAAAATTGTGGATGTAATTAGTTTCCCCTATAATTGCCTCATTAAAGATACTAAGTGGCCCTAACTCGAGATTACTCTCCCTGGAAGGTTGGAGGACTTTTCCAGGCATTCCGGAGGCAATTCAAAGGGTTCTCTTGGCGAATTGAAGCCGAATTCTTAAGTTATGTGATCCTTCTTGATCTGTTTCTTAGATCTATTTAGATATACTTCTCCTCTTCTCTCGTTTACGTAGATCTAATCCTATTATGGGTAGATCTAAGGGTGTGGATGCCAAATATGAAAAAATTTGGTATTGGTTGTGTTAGGAGAAGAAATCAAAGGAGGATTCTTGCAATTTTGACCCGGTTTTGTTGGCGTTCTTCATCTGTTGGTTGGTTTCGCCCAAATTGTTGAGGTAGGTGGCTTCACTCTCGAATCCTCTTGTTATAATTGGTTGTATTAGTTTCAAATTGTTTATTTGAATGGTATTTTTTGTGAAAAGCATGGAATAAATATTTTTTAGTGTTGATTTATGGTTTTAATGAAATTCTGAAATCTTTGTGAATTTTTGTGCAAAGTGATTTGGCAATTTGAATTTAAAATGTTTGTTTTAAATAATAAAATTGATGATTTATTAAATAGTTTGATGAGAAATGGGATTTAAATAAAAAATGGAATTTTATTGAAATGGTTTGTGATTGAAATGATTTTGATGGATTTGGGTTTTTAATAAAGAAAGAGTTTTATTTAAATGGCTGAAAGGTTTTGAACATACTAGGTTTTGGGCATGGACTTTCTTGGGTTGTGGTGTGTGTTCATATGCATTGGGATGGATAAGGTCAAGAAGTACCCACATCAAAAGGTGGGACGGATAAGGTCATTAATTACCCCTGTCAAGGTAGTTCACTAAGTGATGACTTAGAGGAAGGATAACTCACCACTCACGAGTATAAGAAGGTCCAGGTTGCATGCATGGTTGACTTCACGGGGCTGTGAAATGGTTGGGTATGCCAAAACGGGATGTTTTTGAAATGGATTGGAAATTTGTTTGGATATTTTACTAGAAAAATAACGTGTTGGAAATGTTGGTTTTAATTTCACTTTGATGCTTTTGAGCATGGATGGATTTGGAAAACTAGTTTATATATAGTTATAAACTGATTTGGTAGAAATTATTTATATAAACTATTATATTATATAAATGTGGCTAACTCTTATATCCTAGTGGCGTGTGTAGGGAAGTTATTGGGGAAAACCTACTGAGTTTTATACTCACACCTACTTTGTCACTTTGGTGCTTTTGCAGATGTCGTTTTCCAAGACACGAGTAAAGGTAAGGCATCTCATTACTAGTTGTGTGTGGAGATATTTGGGAGATTCTGTGGAGCTTGGAGCTTGTAGACCACTAATTCATGATGTATTCTTGGGAGTCGTGTGTTGTTCTCTTTCTGCTGTGTACTTTGTTGTTTGGTTGGTCTTCCACTGTTGTGTACATTGAGGTGGTTTATTATAAATGAAGTTTTTTGTTGATCTACTTTTGTTCATGCATCATAGAGTGAATGGTTAGTGGATGAGTTATTTTCTTAAAGGGTAAATCATCCCCCAAGTTTAATTGAAACCCTTCGGCATTTATTTCCTGCCTTTTTCATCTTGGGGATGTCGCTTAAGGACTAGTAATGACTTGTTGAGATCTCAATTCAATGGGAATTGGCGGGTCATTACAAATAATCACTTGTAATTCATAGTCCATGAAAAGAGAAGACCCTAAAGATGAAATAGGGAACTATAAATAGAAAATTGCAGAAAACATGACTCAAATATTATAATACCTAGGCCTACTTGGACATGGGTAATAGAGGAAACCATGAGAGGAAGGATGAGGAATCCCACAGAGTAGAGGTGAAGCCATCAAATTAAAAATTATTACAAGAAAATGATGATGATATCAATTGAAATCCACCAAAATAGAAGATAATAATAAATCAATTGAAATGGGGATTTGTAGTTTTGGAAATATCATTTTAAAAATATAAACCTCCTACATTGTTTAGCTACATGGATTTACGATCTATGTGGGTCCCAATGTCTCACCTAAGATGTTTTCATGATTTAGTCACATGATTTAATAATCCATGACCCAAATAAGAAAATCAAATTTGGAACCAAATTGATGAATTTTTATGGATCTCCACATAGAATTTTCTAAAGAAAATTTTTCAATATTTTCAAAGTAAAATATTTCAAATATTATAATAATACAAGGAAAAAATAATAAATAAAAAACCCATCCTATAATTTGAAATAATGGGTCCAAAAATTATCCACACAATATCACTTTCTACCCCCCACCCACCGAAAAGAAATCCTTATGAATTATCAAAAGATAAGTTATGCCACTGCTCCTTCATATGTTATTTACATTCCTATGTGTCATGAGATTCCATCCATCGTTCTGGTAATACTCAGAATAAAAGGGTAGTATTTTGAAATAAAATTTTGTCATTAGAGTCAAAAATATTAACTAGATATTACATCATAAATACATGAGGCTCAAATTATATTTCTTACACATTCAAAATATGGGATGGATCCATGATATAAATGTTTAGTTGATAAATATGGAATACATTGTGAATTGATGTCAGTTTAGGAGGAAACATCAGTCGATATAAAAACTCCCTCATTATCTCAATAATATTAAAGGGATTGATGTACATTGTACCATGATTCACCTAATTTTTCTACAAATGGTGACCCTACCAAGGCAACACCATTAAAAATAGTTTTTTATTAACCAATAATTCAAAGAGATGATGTCAACCATCGATATATTACTTTTGATGACTCTAAGATATTCCCCTTTATTATTAGATAAAAATATTTATTTCATGATCTCTATTATTATACTCATCACATACAACTATGTATCACCCAACATTGTCTAATACAGAGTAGACTATAAATGTTTACTCTATAATGCTAAAAATGGATGATTTATAATTTAGGTCTTCTGACTGTTGCTGGTGAACTTATTAAAATTTTGATGGGTGTCCCCTAAGACTACAATATCCAATAAAGAATATCAAAGAACATCCTCCAAAATCTAGATCACTCACATTTTCTATCTAAAATTCTAAAGATGGTTGTGTTTTCAAATATTGATCAAATAATACATCATCTCTTCAAGGTGTTTCAAAAATTATTCTAAAAATTGAGGATCACTATGAGAATATATAGAATATGAATCCTCATGCAACCTAATGGTTTCATGAAAAAATATTTTCCATAGATCATCCATCTACATTGTATCCTTAACAATAATTAGTTGGGATGGTTTTGTTATTTAATCAATCATTTCCCATACACAATTCATTCCCAAAGTGTTATGAAGCAGCCTTATGTTAAATCCATAGAGATCGTATCCCACCTTCACATGGGTATGGAAGCACGTTTGAGTATAATTATTAGCTTCACATTCTAGACATTTATACAATTACAATTGTAAAAATATTGCATAAAATATATATCATTACATCTCATACATGGCCAATAGAATCCGTTTTTGAGATCATGATACATATTATTATCTCGTAGGTATACTTCCCACTAGGAGTGTTGGGAATACTAATCACCACCTTCTTTAGTGATACCATAACCACAAAATTGTGAATAAAATATAAGGTACCCATGGTGGACTATGATAATTAATTTGTGGAATCCCAACCATATTTAAATATCTTGATATGCTAACACCCTATATGACATATTTTCTCCACAAGAATAGGATATAGAAGATAAGTATTAAACATGATACTAATAAGTGACATAATCGCATTTTCTTCTCTCACTTCCAAATGCATATTTCATAATAGATCCACCAATTTAAATTAATCACTCGATTCCTTAAGGGACTAATTGGTCCATTTTCTATTAATAGAATCCCCAATAATATTGTAATGTACCGGTTCTAGAAGCCGCCCAGAGGCGCCTCAAACCCAGTTGGTCACATGGACTCAAGAACATTTCCATGAACACCAGAGTTTTCCGACTTGCATCGGGGGCCTTGGGTGTGATAGTGGGGAAACTATGCCCCCATTGAATGTGGTACACATTAGATGTAAAACAGATAGCAATAGAGGAATCAGTAATAATACAATTCCAAATTAAATAGATAAAGTAATACACCAATAGAGCTCACATATATAAATGATGCATGATACTTATGTCTAGGAAAGTATCCAATAAAATCAAAATGCTGGAATATAGTACTAAACCAATGTTCAAAAGAAATGTTGTAAACAACTCCACAACATCGCATGAATCAGGTTGGTAACATGCCCCCCAGTTCCATAACAATCATGTACCTAGAGTAGAAGGGAGCTCACCATTATATATACCTATATAAATATAATTTATTTGGCCCCAAAATCCAGACCCAAATAGGGTGTGAGACTAATACATGTAGTAAACCACCCAATGATCTCTACGTAATAGTCAATGAATATATTTGGTAGGAAATAAGAAAAAAGAAGCATTAAAATAGGAAGTACTAAAAAGTAAACAATATAACGGTTCAGTTGCATTCCATTTCATATATTAGTTAAAAAATTAATCACAAATAGGTAACCCTATGGGATGTACTCATAGCCCAACCCCTCTTGTTAAATCCCACAACACAAGCAACCGTCTCGGAAGTACACATTGTCTAACCCCTCTGGTTTAGCATTAGTGAAGAATATCTACGTAAAGGAACAAACCACCTACCTCGATGTTGTGAGAATGATATACATGAAACATAGGCCTTGAATCACCCTAGAATTACCTAGATCAAGAAAAATGTTAAAAATTATCAATCATGGATAAATCGCGAGAGAATAAAAATCAATAGATGATGTTCAAGAAGAAAGGATAACTCGCAGATGTGATTCCAATGCAATCGACAGAGTTCAAATCCGAGAATAGACGGTGAGTCGGTGGTTTGGAGAAGACCTGCAGAAAAGTAGACACTCTTGGACAAGGCAGAAGAAGAAGAAGAAGTGTGTTCTATCAATTAGATGCGACCCCGGTCCGTTTAATGAAAAAAAGAATCAACAATGTGTGTTCTTTAAAATTACACGGTGTGTACTTTTCTTTTTCGACCTCCACATTAGGCGGTCTCTAGGTCACCACACATGGACTTGTGCTCTATTGTTACATGACCAAAACATAGTCACCAGCGGAAACTGGGTACACGTCATGTACTCCTAAAATTTCAAGAAACTCCTCTTTTTCTTAAAAACAACCAGAAAAGAAAAATGTACCTAAAAATAAGATCTAGGTTCTTACAAACTTCCCCCATTAAAAAACATTTCCCCGAATTTTCCTAGAAAGGAGGT
Organism: Viscum album; assembly: GCA_963277665.1. Lineage (NCBI taxonomy): Eukaryota > Viridiplantae > Streptophyta > Magnoliopsida > Santalales > Viscaceae > Viscum > Viscum album. The sequence goes on from OY728120.1 coordinate 586,145,768, forward strand.
GTAGAAGAAGAATCCTTGAACAACTCTAGCCACTACGATCGTACATCAACCTCCCTCTCCCAGGCCTTATCTTGTACTCGCTCGTGATGCCATAGCACTGCATCCAGAGGAACATACTAGCCATGAAAAACCTAGACACATTGATCAAAAATCCAGAGAGAATTCTCTATGAAAACTGAATCCACCTCTAACTCATCCTATTTGGGTTGAAAAACATGTGACGGGTCTGAGAAGCAATGTTGAAGTTTAGAAAAATGGAAGAGGTCATGCGTAGAATGGTACCTCTGAGGTAACTGCATTCGATAGTCTGCTGGATTGACTCTCTCCAAAAACTCAAATGGCCTGACGTACCTTGGTGAAAGCTTACCCCATCACTTAATCCTCATGTGTCATAACCTCGGCGTGACATGCATGAAAACCTGATCTCTGACCTCAAATTACAAAGGTTATCTCTGTCGATTAGCATTAGACATCTGTTGTGACTATGCACTATCTATCCTCTTCTGAATCAACTCTATCTGCTTCGTGGTCTCCTGGACATGATGAGGTCCCAACATAACTACCTCTCCTACCACTTTCCAGAATAATGGTGATCGGCATGGCCTTCCGTAAAAATTCTCATAAGGTGCCATCTGAATAGTTGTTTTAAAACTATTATTGTAGGAAAACTCCACAAGAGGTATTTGAATCTCCCAAGAACCTACAAAATCAAATATGCATGCTAGAATCATGTCCACATGAATGTGAATTGTACACTCTGATTCGCCATCTATCTGGGGATTATGTGATGTACTCTGAAGTAGCTATGTACCCAAATTCCTTGGAAGTCCCTTCGAGACCTGAGAATCAAAATGGGTGTCCCTATCTGAAATAATGGAATGTGGAACCCCATGTAGACATAAAATCTCTTGGATGTTCAAACCTCCTAGCTCATCAACACTGAAGGTATCCTTGATCGGTAATAAGTGATCAACCTTAGTGATTCTATCAATGAAAACCCATACTGCATCATTCCATTAAGGAAACCATGACAAAGCTATCTTGATATCCATCGTGACATCATTCCACTTCCACTCTTGAATGGATAACTACTGCAAAATCCCCTCTGGTGGCTGATGCTCTGCCTTCACCTGTTAACAGGTGCAACACCTCATGATAATACCAACAACATCTCTCTTCATACCATGCCACCAATACTGACAGTGTAGATCAAAATATATCTTGGTGACACAAGGATGAAGTTCCCAAAGAGAGGAATGAATGCATCGTATCATCTCCTCACGTATGTCTGTTGGAACCCACATGCATCCATGAAATTGCAAGATCTAATCCTCGCCTACTGTCCATCCAGGTATACGGTCCTCTCTGAACACACTCCCTCATAGTACTAGGACTTCTAAATCTGATAGATGACTCATTTTCACTCGATCAAGAAGAGTAGAGGTATCAACTACATAAGATAGAAATTTCTACCACAGTCTGTCATGCTCCTCAAAATGCATTTCAGAGAACAGAGCCATATGCTGCCACTCAATACTGGCCTCCTGAACTGCCTATATCTGAGTCCTTCTACTCAACACATCAGCCACTGCATTTCCCTTCCTATGTATGTAGGCATGATCAATGTCCAAATACTGGAGGTACTCAACCAACCTTCACTATCTCAAATTCATATCGCACTGAGTGAAGATATACTTTATACTTTTGTGGTCAGTGAAACCGACAAAATTCTCTCCTAGAAGATAATGTCTCCAACATTGTAAATCATGAACAACTACATGCAGATCAAGATCATGCATCAGGTAATCCCACTCATGGGGCCTCAAATACCAAGAACTGTATGCAACGACCCCTTCTCCCTGCATAATCACTTCAAAAATCCTGATACCTGATGCATATTTGTATACAGTATAGATCTTTCGCAGCTCTGGAAATACTAGTATCGGTGTTAAATTCAACCTCCCTTCCAGCTCCTGAATGGCTGACTCAAAAGAATCTGACCACAATTACTTCGCACCCTTCTTGGTTAGGCTCATCAGTGGCACTTCTATGCTTGATAAGTACTTTATGAAATGTATTGAGTAACCATACAACCCTATAAAACTCCACACTACAGAGAAATTCTTCAGATCCTCCCAGGACACTATTACTCTCATTTTCTCTAGGTCTACTAATAATCATGTAACTGAGATAACCTATCCCATGATGTGAATTTGGACCACCCAAAAGAGGAATTTTAAGATCATAGCATATAGATGATTCTATTTTAGTGTACTCAAAACAATCTCAAGATGGGTTGCATGGTCGTGTCGAGTGGGATATTACACCAAGATATCATCCAAGAAGACTACTACGTAAGAATCCATGTATAGATAGAACACTCGGTTCATCTGTTCCATGAAGACTGCATGTGCATTTGTGATACCAAACGGCATAGCCACATACTTCTATAGACAATACCTGCTCTAAAAGGTGGTAAGAGGTACATATGATGCTCTATCATGAAACTAATGGTAACCGAACCTCATGTCAATCTTAAAGAACACCTGAGATCCTCAATGATGATCGAAGAGATCATCAATCCTCAGCAAGGGATATCAATTCTTGACTGTCAACTGGTTCAATATCCGATAATCCAAACAATGTATAAGGGTACAATCCACCTTCTTCACAAATAGGGTAGGCAAACCCTGAGGGGGTGTAATGGGTCAGATAAAACCCTTTTCCTGCAACTCATATAATTGCTTCATGAGCTCCAACAACTCTGGTGTAGCCTTCCTATAAGGAGGAATAAACACATATTCCTCCCCTAGAACAAGCTCAATAGGCATTTCCATCTCTTGCTTCGAAGGAAAACATTAGAAGTCCTGTGGAAATACATTCCTAAAATGATCCACCACTGGAGGAAAGTCCCAAGGAGAATTCCCCTGGTCATCTCGATATAGACTAGAAATATGGGATATAACTCCTCCCAACCCATGATGCAACGGTAATACTCATCTCACATAGACATCCCACTCAACATTATAAAGACATGATCCACCCTCTAGTGATGTGAAAATCATCACACAATGATAGAAATCGACAACCGCCTGGAAGGGAACTAAAAAGTCCATTTAGAGAATGAATCTTATCCTATCATCTCTAGGACATAATGGTCCTTGAGGAAGTGACACCGACCAACCTCGAGAGAGAACTCCTTGAACTAACATATTCTCACCATTCATGTCCCCAACGGTGTGTCTAGAATCAAGATATTAGTATATGAAAAGATACAAAGCCCAAAACTCTCCACAACAGAAATATATATTATGATTCGGAAAGAACTTTATCAAAAAGATCAGAAGATAAAACTAAGGCAATTAGGACCATACCTTGAACTGTAGAGGGTCCTAGATCCTGCTCCAGCTGGTTCGGCTCTACTGTAAAAGTATGACCTGCACTACGACCCTGCGACCCTTCTTGACCACCCTGATCTGATACACCTTGTTGTTTCTAAAAGCCTCGTGACTGGATACCCCAACCAGGACCTCCACCTTATCATGATGAGTCAGAAGAACTCCTATTCCATGACTGGTGAGAAAGTGGTGGTGCTTCTCTTGAAGGTGGAGTCATAGAAAAACACTTGTCACCACCTTCTGCTGAGAAGCACAAACAAAAGCACCAAATATGGCCCATCATTCTGCATGATCGGTACTCTAATAGGTCTCTTGAGAAATTTGTCCTCATATTCCAACTCTTCCCCCACTGGTAGCACACCACATGACCCCCAGAAGAAGTATCACACTTCCATGTGTCTCTGCACGTAGACTCCCTACGGTGTTCCTATAGTCAGTAAGAGGGACACCAACTCCAGATGTCGAGCCTCCCTAGATCACAACTCCATAATACCTCAGATTGTTCTTGGTGATTAGTGTCTGGTTGACTATAGATGTGACATAATTCTACCTAAAGATGTTCACCTGAGATCGGATGTTGTTCCTCAGACCATCCGCAGATTTCCTTGTAAGGAATAACTCATCACCTCCTGGGATATGCATGAAGTGATGTAGCTCTATGAAATGAGAAGATTACTCCATGAGTAAGAGAGTACCCTACTCCGGACTCATGAAATCTTGGGCTCGATTGGACTTCACGGTCTTCAGGTAGAAGTAGTCATAGAAGGCACACCCATGCCATAACCTACTGGAGTGCCACCTGTGAGATCAAATCCCACCATCTATTGGAGGTGTCCTACAACATGTATGTACTGGGATTCACCCTCCTCTCTAGAGGCGTCTTGAGATGGTCGAAGATATATAACATTGCTACTAACCATGACTCTTCAGCCTGAGGTCCTCTATCCCATCGGATGGTGGAAGGATGTTGCTACTGTAAAACCCGCGTCAACTCTTCCCTATAAGGGGAAGGATGTGTTACTTCTCAGAAGGTATACATGAACCTCAGATTTCCCTCTCGGAACTGTGCATCATCACTTGTGTCCAGAATGACTGTTGGTGCCAAGACTGGCACAGCTGGAGGATCTGCTAGTAGTCCCTGATCAGCCATATCTCGTGACTGATCACTGCCCTAAAATTGGTGGACAACCGAAGGGCGTCTCAGTGGCCTGACTCTACATGTCCAAGTGCACACTGTAGATCAAGAATAACCAGGACTGAAACATTTAAGTTTAAGAAGGTAACAAAAGAAATAAATCATTCTAGTTTTTTAAAACATGGATACATGACATGTAAAATTCCTAGACGACGTGTTACCTTAAGCCTTCACATGGGCATGTACTACTACCAACCCATGTCGTTTAACACCCCATACACATGATATTTTGTCCGAACACACAACATCTACCGAGATCCTCTTCCCCTTCCCATGTTATTATAAACAACTAAGCCACATGGTTTACCAAGAACAAGACTACATGGCATGTTAGTGCCAGACATGGCTGTTACTGGATAAACATCACTGACCTGTGTTGTTAGTTACACTGCCGGTTACATGACTAACCCTACACAATGTATTTTTTTCAAACACATCATGTAATAGAAATATTTCACTAACCTGTGTTGTTCTCTACACGGACAGATACATGGGTTATGCAAAAAAAAATGTGTTAAATCTTGACACGGCATGTATAACTTATGTTTTATCCATCTATGTCATTAGTAACACGAGTGGACACATGGTCTACACAACATGTCATGTAAATCTAGTACATTGTTTGTCCCACCCATATTTCCCAACACCGTGTCTCTACCGACACATCCAGTGACACAGTTAGAGACTACACGACGTGTACATACAGCACACATCGTGTACATAAGAAAAATAGTTCCTCCAAGAACAGAAGGAAACATGACATGTATTCATCATTATACAACTTTTATTCTAGGTTCTTCTAGAATGTAAAGCCTCAGAAACGACTTTGGAACATAGAAAACACTGAAAAAAAATATTTAGGTGCCAATTTTTGATCTGTGAGGGCCCATACACCCTCTGAATAAAATCTTGACATCTTGTACATGTTATATACAAGAAAAACATGGCGATGATCCACCAAATTCTAATCCATGAGGTCCCATAACACCTCAAGAACCAAAGGTTGTCATTCATTTATAGATAAACATACACACTTTAATACACTATCAAAAGCAGGTATTATATCGAGGCATCAATCACCACTGCATGCATATTTAACACACCATCTATCACAACAACATCAAATCACTAATTCACCCTAAATGGCATGGCATGAATTAATGACATGTGATCTCTAGAAACTGTTTTTATGATGCATGAGATGGGATACCCTCATATCACCGGGTTTCAATTGAAATAGAACCTAAATAACTTCAACAATAATCGCACAAAACATGTGAATCACCAAATTGTGAGACCAAATCAACTGTAAAATTGAAAAACTATGAAAATTGAAATAATGAGGTAGAATGTAATTTCCATTTACCCGTGTTAGATACTCATAGGAACTATTATTAGCATGTACATATTCCTTCATATTCCTAGATACAAGCTATAAATAGTAATTCAAGAAGAAAACAATTCCTTTGACACCACTTTATAGCATCCCAGTTCTGGAAGCGGCCTAGAGGTGCCCCATACCCGGTTGGTCACATAACCTCAAGCGCATTTCCCTAAATGCTAGAGGCTTCTGACTAATAGTGAATGATTTGGGTGTGAATGTGGGGAAACTATTCCCCCATTGGTATAGTAACACAACATATGTAAAACAAATAGTAATAGGGGAAGAAGTAATAATACCATACAAAATGTAAACAGTAGAAGTAATAAACTATTGGAGCTCACATAAATAAATGATTCATGATACATATGTCTATTAAAGCTGACAAACAAATCACAATTATGGAATATAGTACTAAACCAAAGTACAAAATAAAAGTAGTAAATAGTTCCACTGCATCGCAAGCCTCAGCTAGGTCTCATGCTCCCCAGCTTCACATCAATCATGTACCTGAAGTAGAATGGCACTTGCCCTTATCTATAACTACATCAGTGTAATCTGTTTGGGCCCAAAAGAATGTCCCAAATAGGGTGTGAGACTAATCCCAGTAGGAAACTACCCAAAGATCTGTTCCTAACAATCAGTGAATATATATGGTAGGCAATAAGAAAAAAGAAGCAGTAAATAAGGAAGTACTCAAAAGTAAATAATCTTACACTTCAGTTTCATTCAATTTCATATATTAGTTATGAATCTAATAACAAATATTTAACCCACTTGGAATTACTCACATCCTAACCCCTCTGGTTCAACAAAACACACAAGAAACCCTCTGGGAAGTACCCACAAACTAACCCCTCTTGTTCCGCTTTAGCGATGACACTCTGAGGAAGCACTCTCCATCGATTCCCCTTGCGGTCTCGTATTGGAAACTAATAGGTATTCTGAAGAAGCACTCAACATCCAATTACCCATGCGGACCATATTAAAGAATCTAAATACACTCTAAGGGAGCACAAATTCCATCACCCCTAAAGTCTCTCAATGTAATAGTAAACATACACTCTAGAGAAGCCCTTAACATCCATTCTCCCTTTGGTCTACTACACCATGTTCTCATGGACCCGTGTAAGTCAGTCATTAAAATTGATGTGTGATAGCCAAATTAAACCTCATGAACTACATGGATAAAAAATATATATCATATCATTGCATGTCAGATAATAATAACTCTATCATAATAATACTAGGCATGGGAGTCAAATCATCCAAACATGCCAGTTAGACAAAATGGTCAAAACAAGAAAACATGAGAAAAACATCCATATCATGAAAATGTAAACCCCATTCATAAACAATTAACCACTATCCCAAAAACAAGGTGTAGTAGGAAATAATAGGGCTAAAACCCATAAACACGCAATACCGCGTTCTTGGGTATTGGGCACCTTTCCACATAAAATTCAAAGACTATCTAAGGAAAGGCACAAACCACCTACCTCAGCATCGCGAGATCTATATATGTTAACCACAGTACTAGAATTTCCCTAGAAAAACATAGATATACAAAAACATTGAAAATATTCAACCGATTATAACTTGTGAGAGGGGAGAAATACAGAGATGTTGTTCAAGAAGAAAGGGGAACTCACAAGTGCGATTCCAACACAATCGACGGTGTTCGAATCGGGTAACGGATGAAGAGTCAGGAGATCAGAGAAGATCTGTGGCCGTACGGATGATCCTGGATGAGACGAAGGAAGAAGAAGTGCGTTCTGTCAATTATACCTAACTCGAGTCCATTTATTTAAAAAAAGTACAATGTGTGTACTTTTCTTTTTCTGGCCTCCTTTTTAAGCGGTCCCCAAGTCACCACACACAGCCCTATGCACGGCCATTACATGGATAACACACTGTTATCAACGACAACCGGGTACATAGCGTGTACTTGAAGTACACATTGGGTACTCCTAAAATTTCTAGAAACTCCTATTTATCTAAAAAACAACCTGAAAAGATAACCATACATGAAATTATGATCTAGTTACTTACACACATTCCCTTCAAATGGTGTATTATTGTTGTTGAAAACACATCTATGATTTTATTCCACCCATCGATGTTGTCTTAGGTTCAAATATTTCTTGGAGAGGATATAGATTAACATATTATGATCAAATAAAATAAATAAACACTCCTAAAATGATAATTTTTCCATTACTTGAAGGAATTCCTGAATGCTTCAGGCACAAGATCAAATGTCGGGTAGTTCATCCCATGGGCTAGAGTTTTGAGAGATATATGCCCCTACATGATCACCCTATATAAGAAATCATCCAAAAATCAAACCAGATGCATTATAGTAAAACACATATACTAGAATATCCTCTAATAAAATATGAATAGTATATAAAATCATCCATAATTTTATCTCTTTAAAAGATTCATGATTCCTTATAATCCATAAAAAGATCACCAATTTTAGGTGAGATATTTCAGTAATGATGAAATTAGGAAGAAGACTTCCACAAACATGATATATTATCCCACTATCCTGAAGGATATCCTAATAATAGTGGAATTCATGGGACTATCTAAAGTCATCATGGCCCTGATATTCTTATTATATAATGAGATAAAAAAAATTTATTTAAAATTCCTAAGCATCATAATCTCATTGATTAAAAAATAGATTTTAAAAACATTGAAAATGGGTGGTGACTTGAAAGATTCATAATGAGAACATTAAATGACTTAAATAATATTAATCGCTATTATATTAAACTATAATTTCATCCATTAACAAAAAAATGGACGCATTAAGTTATCAATGGAATATTTGGTTCATTGGTATCTTTAATACAATTAGTGAATTGGTTAACTCCAACGACATTGTCAAATAATAAATATGATCATATCTTCTTCCAAAAACAACCTTATAAACATTGATCTCTCTCACCCAAATATGGTGTTAACCTGAATGGATATTAATCTTTGAAACCTTGAATACACACTCAAGCTAATTTATAATTTACTTAATACGGCTCAATTGTTTTTTATTCTAAATCATTACCTAGTTCTATCTTTGGTAGTTGATAGAAAACATAGTACCCCTTCATCCTATAGGAAATAATACACTATTGTTTCCCATGTTAGATATACACGAATGAATGAATATATTATATTATATATCATCCATCTAAATAATCAATTCATAAATTTTTGTGAGAACCATATGATGTGAATGGAGAGATATGAATTGCATCTGTAGTAACCGATAAATAGTTAATTCCATTTCTTTAAGGGAAGACTATTAAATCACCCATGAATACCTTAGGAAACATTCTATAATCTAGACGTAACTCGTCCTTGAAACATCAGACATTATCTTCTAATAAAATATAGGATATGTTATAGATGATCTTCATGAGTTCAAGAATAAATGGTCTCACTCTATTGGACCTTGTGTCCCATTATTTCGAAATACTTTGGTGTTCCAGTCTAGGTCATTGAAAGTCACCTAATGAGGGTAATAATTGATATTTTATTTATAAACATTCATCCAGTATTTCATATTAATTATATAAAAAAAATCCATTTAAAGGATATGAAAATTTCATGCAAGCACCACTTCAGACATAGGGATCATACATAAAGGGCATTAAAATCGATATTATTTTTTCATTCAGAGAGGTGTGAATATCTCCATAAAATAAGGTCTAATATCAGTATGGAGTTTCAGAAAAATTAAAACTCATTTACATATAAATTAATGAAAGGTACATAATTAAAATAAGGTAGTCTCCATGGTGAGGAATTAAAAGTAGTACCAATTACATGCCTTACATCATATTTCACTAGAGCCTCATGCAATGCATGGAACTCCTTCACCTCTAAATGATATCGATGTCTCCCTCTTGCCCGAGGATAAGTCATAATGTGAATTTACATATAGATATATATATATATATATAACTAATAATACCTCCATGTCTAAGAAGATATATTCCCACCTCCTAAGATTTATCATACAAACCAGTGGATCCCCTGGGGGATGATGAGACTGCACCACCCTATGGAAGGGGTTGAATTAGTAGAATCTATGGATATGGACCAAGAAACACAAAAAGGAAATGCATTAGGTGATATAGGGAACAAAGGATTAATATTCCCCCACATTACCACACTGGTGGTAGAAAGAAGACTTACCACCCATAGTAGTTGTCACTAAAGATCATGGTTTATGTGTTGAACCACTCCCACATCCCATTATTGGTTCTTTTGGATTTCTCTTTTTTTTCTATAAGGAATCAGACACATATTAAATAGGTATATGTGAAACATAAATAAATACTGACTTCATGCATGGTTTATCTATACCACTAATTCTCTATCAATAACCTCAAAAAAGGTATGGAGTTTCAACAAGAAGAGTTGGGATTAAATATTTGGACACATACAAATATTTAAGTATTAGTATTTCATCACATCATTAATAAATATTTCAATATAAATGTTTTCCAATTTCATAAACTAATCAAAATGCTCCATGACCATCCTATTTCGATACTAGAGGCATATTTATTCTATATATTTTGAAAATACTAAGGTGTTAGGGTAATTTATTTTGATAAAATCATAAAAAATCATTCCACTATAGACTATTATGTAACATTTCGTAAATAATTGACTCCAATCACATCAAAATAATGATTTCGAGCATGAAGGTAGCACAAATTATCATAACAGAGTTTGGAGATCCAATAAATTCAATAATCCTATCAAGGTTCCCTAACCAATCCTTAACATACTGTGTATTATTTCATTTCTAAAAATAGGGAGTCTTGTGCATGATGAATTATAAAGCTTAATCCATTTTACACCTAGAATCAATTTCCTTAACAAGAGTGGAACCCGGTCATTTTAATTTCATTAAAACTCAATTGGAATGGACTACATTATAAATGAGGATATGTTAAACTAGTCGATTTTCTTTAATGGTGATATATTTATCCCCCTCTAGTTTGTTTTTTAATATTATTCAAGGAGGCATGAAACAACACAATTCAAATATATTGGATTGATATGATTAAAAAATTAATCGATAAAAACAATACATATGATAACCTAGATTTTTTTTAATTCTTTTAATTAAATAATATGCCTAATAAATTGTGGAACTAAAAAAATAACAGAAAAAAATGATACGTTAAAATAAAAAATAATAATATGACCATTTAAAATGTATTCGTTAAATTGGATTGTATTAAACAAATTAATAATATAATAAAATCTATTAAAAATTAATGAAATATGGAATCAAGTAAAATTATTCATCCTTATGATGCTCATTTTTAAAATATTTTGAAATATGTGAAACCACTATAGTTTTTCAAAGACCAATCCCATTCTAAACTCTAATAGGTTCAACTTAAGAGAAACTATTTACATGTAATGATTAAGCATATAAAACACACTACGAAATCCATAGCCGTAGAATAAACAACCACAACTGACACAATGAGTTATCTTACCCTTATGAAATATCATGAGGTTATAAGCGGGGTTTTGTGTTAAATTATTATGACATCAACATGTAATTATTATCTATAGAATGGAATTGACGTATCAATATAAAATCTTTTATAATATGAATACCTTTTATTTTCTATGTTTTGTATTAATATACTAAAATATTCACTTATCACTTATTTATATATAATTAATTTTTTAAAAATAAATGATCAACCATTCAAAAGTTATTTTATAGAAATAAATAAGAATTAATTCACCTTATACTTAAAAATACGTTATTTTTAAAAAAAATCAATAACTTGAAAATTTATACTATAACAAATATAATTGAATATTAGAATTATAAATTAAAAAAATAATATTTTTTTGAATTCATCATATCGTAATTTACATTGTTATTTATTTTTTAACCTTTATTGAAAATGTTGGTTTTTAGTAAAAAATGATGATTTTTATGACACCCATTTTTTTGATGATATCATTAGGCCCAAGAAAATTAAAAATCCTTCAATGGAATAAGTTGGGAAATTATGGAAAATCATTATTAATTTTCTATTATAATTTAAACTTATAAAATCAATTCAAAATATTTTTATGTGTAATTTATTATTTTACAGTAATAAAATTTAATTTCAGTAACTTATTTTAATTAAGAAGATTCAAAGTGAGATTAGTATATAGATTACCAAGACAACAATATAAATTTTATTTTATATATACTAAATTAATTTACAACATTAAAATTGGTGACAATGATAATTTTATCTTATATATAAATTTATAGATGAAAAACATTATTATTTTAAAAACTTGTTTTCTGTGATTATGTGTATCACTTATAAAAATAACATTTCAAAAATTTACAAAAAAAGTGAAAAAACTATTTTAGAATTTGAAATTAGAAGGTCAATATTAGTTAATCCGACGAATTTTAATTATTCACAATAAAACAAATTATAATGTCTAAAAACTTATTACCATAGTAAGAGTAAATTTGGGTAAATGATAAAATAATTATATGAAAAAACCCTCATGTTTCTTTCAAAAATAATTCATTGGGAGAATATTTGCCCAAAAAACAAATACATAACCTATAATGTTTTCAATTTTTCATCTATGTACCTTTTAACAGTAACATTACATGATAAAAAATTTATTGATAAATTTCCAAACTACACTTCCCTTCACTTATAAATGGGTAAGAATTCCACCACATCAAGACTCACATATCATAATAATTTCTTGTTCCAAATAATGAATTATTTCCCATCTTAGAACCCTCTACCACTTTAAAAAAATTGGACACCATTATATAGCATAATGGCTTTATTTTCGAGGAGAATTTAAAGGAAATTTCTAGTCCCTGATGTTAATATTGTCTTCTACATTGATTTTAATATTAATTATCCTAATTTAATTTTTTCATGAAGCACTATTATAAAGATATTACTATCAGTTATATGTTTAAATTTTGTTATATTAAATATATTATCATTATTTTTTTCATTTATCCAATCCATTAAGAAAAATGAAATTTTTGTCCATGCATATGTGTAGAATACCATCCCTTGAAAGCGATGGGATTAGTTTTATTTTCATCACCATATATCATGGATGAGAAATAGGGAGTATATTATGAATAGATATTTTATTTAAAACATTATAATGATTCTAAAATAATATTCTTTCACATATAATCATTCATTTCATTCCTTGAGAAATGATATCTTTCATCTTTAAATCAGTGTTTTGGGTTAAATCGTTTTATTTATCATACATGTTTGGACTTGTTGTTCTTGATATTATTTATTATATCCATATTTAATTAATTCCAGAATTTAAAACATGATTTATATATAATATATATTTAGTATATACATATATATATGATAGATCGATTAAATGGAATGAAATACACCGTTCATGGAGACGGTAGGCCGTACGTACACATGAACTCTATTTTCGTTTCCTTATTGAATTAAATGAAATTAAGTAGATGACATAAATATATATGCACATAAATCCAGTATCATTATTATTTCATATATTTCAGGATTACTTATTACATATACTTTATAATCATTCATAAATGGTTAACATGCAGAATGAATCCCATCGCGTCGTGGAGACGGTAGTCCGTACGTATGCATGAGCGATGATATCATTCCCATGATCGTGGAATTGCATTGAAGTGTATGTATAATATTTAAGAATCAATATCAATGTGAAATATTCATATATAGTTATTTATTTACACCATTATACCCATCCAATTATGGTGGTGGTCGAAAACAGATTACACCAGGGCGTGGAGACAGTATTCCGTACGTACACACGCGTGATGATTTCGTTGTTCGTAGGATGGATAGATGGTAAAATAGAGTTGTTTAAAACTTATAATAACATATCCGTATATGATTGATACTGATGTTATTACTTCATAGTGAAAAAAGTAAAGAAGAAGAAGTATATAAAGAAATAAATATGAAAGAATCGGTAGTAGATATTACCTCTTCTTTCAACACGGCTTTTTGAAACCTCTTCTCAGGGCACTGATATTGGTCTTTTAAGAAGACAAGAACCTCTAGGATGATTCTAGGGAAGTGGAGAAGAGAAATTGGTAGGGGTTGGCCAAGCATGAAGGCTCAAAGTGGTGTGAGGAAGGGAGGGAGGAGGTGACCTTTTATAAGGGAGGAGAGGGGCACCTTTAGAATAACTAAAAATATTATTTTATTATAAAGTCATATTAGGTTTCTAATAGCTCCAAATTGAGTTATTTAGTAGATAAGGTGGTTATGGGTCGAAATCCTCTCATCCAATTGAATTTATACAAGTTTAGGTTTCTATTTTAACCTTATCATTTAGATTTAACTTTAAGTTAAATATTTTTTCTTTTACCGTGTCTTCTTGTTTGGTTACACTATATGGTTAATAAACATACTATAACAAGAAAAACTAACCCCAAGTTGTTTATTATTAACATAAATATCCTTATCTAAGTCATATTTCTGAACTGTAGATTTTTAGGAATAAAATAACAATTAATAATATAAAATTTGTTTTAAAAACTATTTTATGTCAATTTTGACACTATTTGGTAATTGATTTTTGTGAAAATCATAAAATAATGATTAGTTCAAAAAAAGTTAACTAAATAAATACTAACATGTCATATTATCCTAGTAAATTAGGTTAATTCATAAAAAGTCTAAAATTACATTTATTTGGGTATTTATAACATCAATTATGTCAATATTTCATTAATAAGATAATTACTGCATCATCATTGTGTCATATATAAATTAAATTATTTAATGTCTAAAATATCTAAATAAAACACCATTATGTATGAAATCTTTTTATCTTTCTAATTAATATTTATAGTCGAATTTATATTATGTATAACCCTATATTAAAAATTATTTAGTTATTAAACAATGATTTTATCTATTTTAACCCTTCTTTAAATAAATTAATAATAAATGTCCCAATCTAATCCAATTTGGACTAAATGGTCATATTTTATTCCTAAGGTTGTTTCTGGTCTAATTACACTTAACCAATATAATTAGGACATTTTTTAGGGTAATAATAATATCAATTTTACCCTTAATTACCCTATTTATTTTTAAGCGTCGTAAAAAAAAGTAAAAAGTAACTATTCACAAAAAATTATTTTCATCTCATTGAACCAAATTTTAGTCCTTGATATTAACCTTCTGTCTCAGATTTCTGGAATTCCACTCACAGAAGCGGTAAAATTAAGTTTTATGGGAATTTGCATATTCTCTTAGGAGGTGGGTAGAAGACGGTGAAAAGTTCAATAAAAATTTTATATATCTAAAATTTTTATAAAATGACTCCAATGACTTAAATTGAACTTATATAGGTATTATGTATCAATTTTGACCAAAAATAAATTTAAATAAATTAAATAATTATATAAAAAGTCGGTTTTTGAATAGTAACCCAATGTTTTCACTATTCACCAAAAATTGAAAGTTTTCAGAAAAATACAAAAAATTCACCCTAGGCTAATTTCGATATTCTGAGTTCAAAAATTAAGTACATTTTGAATGATAAAATTTATAAAATTTCAAAATTGTGGTATTACTTTTCATAATGGCTAGTTTATATAACATATCGTTGTTTAGCGAAACTCGGTATTGCGTACAACACACGCTATCGTGGAAGGGTGGGCTTGTGTGTAATGCAAGCCAAGTCAGGGATGCATGTTGTGAAAGCTACTTTTGGTGTAGCATACAACACAATACATTAATGAAATTAAAAAGAATATTTTTCATAAAATCTCGGGATGTTACATTCTACCCCCCTTAAAATGAATTTCGCCCTCGAAATTTGTCGGGGTTATAAATGGTTTACTACTCGAAAGTTTCTTTAATAGAAACCCACATCGTAAAAAGGAATACCAAAACGTGGCTTTAAAGACTAAAGTATGAAATGTAATGGTTACCCAAATTAACTAATCAATGGGTTTCCACATAGGAGAACATAGTTGAAAATATGGATATGAAATAGAAATCTAACCCTCATGTTCTGATGGAGAGTGGTAAAGAACATGGCTATGAAAAATCCAACAATCACAAAGCCATAAATTTGTGATGATCTAGGGTACCATGTGATTCATCGGATATAAGGGCACTAGGCAACATTTTTGGTTTTCAAGATCATTTCCCTAAAGTTGAAGACTTTGAATTAGAATAAATACTTACTTTATTTTGGTATAATCTCACCGTTGATTGTGCCTTGCACAATTTCCACTTCATATCTTTAACAAACGATGTTGAATTTGTCTTTCGCGAAGTTCTAGCAGATCATGTGATAGAATGATAGGACATTACATCTGTCTCAAACATAAGTAAGCAAAGGTTATATACATAATTCCATCTATGGTGAGATTAATCATATATGGTTCCAAAATGGACTTATACTTCATCTATCATCCTCTATAATAAAATAAAACTAGTTTCTACTAAATAGGTACTTCATGTAGGCCAGTGGTAGGAAATAAAGGCATGTCACACTTCAGTTGTGGGTTCGATTCCCACATACTTGTCTGACGTGACGGGTTGTCGCTCATTCTGCAGGTTGTCCTTTTTTTCTAAAAAATACAATACTAACTTATGTCAAGCATAATCCATTCCAATATTTAGGCTTATCCATAATATTGCAGTCCATTCTCATATTATAGTGAATACGATTACCAGAGATTTCATATGACAATCATGTTAATACCATCGTTGATCCCCATATATCATATGATATGTCTTGTTGGTCACATTCCAAACATTCGAAGGCCTTAATAATGTATTCTCTTGAAAAATTAACACCCATTGAATCTTAGTGAAAACATGAGTGTTGTCAAAAGTTAACTCTTTCCACGAACCAAAACCCCAAAATTCTATATACTCAAACCATCTTATAACTATTTCCTTATCTCTGTCATGAGCTCATGAATACTGTCAAACATTTCATTTTCTTTGTATGCCTTCATTATGCGCATATCATCTTTTTTCCAAAAATATCTCAATCACTTTCCATGGTTACCGGTACTATAAAATTATTGAAAACCACAATAGACTAATACATAAATATTCTAATAATCCACGATACTATATACAACATTATTTTGGAACCCCAATAAATAAACACTTAATCATTCCACCACATCATTGTCATATTCAACATCGTCAATAGTGATCGCATATGACTTCCCTTTGTCCTTTGCCTTAAGTGGTTGATCATTTCGATCATCATTAACCCTTGTATTAGGGAATTGATTAGCATAATGCCCCATCTCATTGCACTTGAAGCATTGAAGTGTTGGTGGTGCGTGTTCTGCAGTTTTTTCTTTATTCACATCATTAGAAACCCTTTTTCCATTACATCGACACTCAGATGCTCGATGACCTTCTTTTCCACACTTAAAACATTTTATATTCCCTTTAAGACAATCTCCACCATGCTTCTTTCCACACGTTGAGCATAAGGAAACATTCATCTTCTTTTCACCATTATTCTAAGATTTCTCCTTGAACTCCATATTTCGATTCTTGTCAAAACCATGAGATGGATATGTAACATCAACTTCCATTTAAACCTTTATAGCACAAAGCACAATTTCTTCATAGCTACGAAAGTCTCTTATAGCTAATGCCCTTCGAATATTTGGTTTTAAGACACTGAAGAATCGATCAACTTTACTTATAGGTTGGATGATAAATCCAGATGCATACCTTGCAAGCCTTGTAAAATTCTCTTCGTATATACCAACAGATTCATCATCCTTTTACTTTAGTTCAAGAAACTCATTCTCCATCTTTGTTCGAAGAATACGAGGGATGTACTTATTGAAAAATAAGTTCTTGAACTCATCCCATTCCATGGACTCAATTTCATCTCTTGGCCTCATATTATTGATAAGATTCCACCATTGATCAGCTTCACCTTCCAAATGATATACTACTAAGATGAGTTTATCATGTTTAGAACATTGAAGAACTGAAAATAACTTTTCTGTGGTACTGATCCATTGTTCAGCAACAAGTGGTTCAGAAGACCCACTGAAAGAAGGCGGGCGTTGCCTCATGAAGGACTCAATAGAATATTGTTCCCTCTTCTACTCATTTGAAAGTCCATAATAATTCTTAGCTTGTGTAAGTATAGAAATAATATTTTTCACTCCATCTCCCATAAAATTTGTTTGTTCAAGAGGACACTCATTGCATTGTCCATTTCATTGATCAACATAGTTCCTTCGGGTTCCAGCCATCGTCTAAAACCCAAAAAGAATAGTCTGAGAGGAAAAAATCATGCTAGGGAAAAAACATAATAAATGGGGAGTACCTTCAATATCTAACATCTTAGGTTTAATTCTAATATCATTACCGTAATTCTAGGACTATAACCTATACTTAAACTTAACCATAGGGACATCCCTAGACATACCTTAGAAATATCTCTAGGGATCGAACTAAAGTTCTCGCATCCTAGTTTCCAAAGTTTGACTAAACCATTCCTATGATACCAATTGTAGAGACCCAAAGCTTGACATAAATGGACATTACATTACTTTTGCAGAATACATAGTACATAATAAAAACAGACACACAAGGACCGTAATAGTTTAGTGTCTTTGGAAACTCAGAATATAATCTTCTAATCGTGGTGAAAGATCTTAAACATCTCACATAAATATATTCCCCTTTTTTCTTACCTAAAACCTTTCTTTATATCCTACTGAAAAGAAAACATAAAAGGGGTGAGCTAAAATGCCCATAAAGGGTAAACATAGAGAACATAAAAAAGTCCATAATCATTTGAATGAAAAAACATGAACATAAAATCTAAACATCAAAAACACGAGCAAAGACATGAATCTCAGAAGTACGTAAGGAATATATCATAAGGGAACATCAATCATGATAAAATAGCATGGGAATAATACATGTAATTGTGGAAACCATTAAGTACATGTTATGATTTCCATAGTAGCCAAGGCATTGCTGCCAAGACCATCTTAGTAGACAAATTCCCTTTCTAAATCGAGTTCACTCCTCGTTTCAGTCCTGTAACACTGAACCCGATTAACTTACCGTTCCATCCATGTCTATCTCATGAGATTTAAATATTTACCCAATGCATTGGAGGGAGATATAGGTCCCACCCATATCATAATGAAATCATTCCTACTTGTGCCACAAAATAAACATACATCATTCATAATAACCCAACGAATAAAATGGGTGTCATAAACATTATCCCATCATCACATAATCCATATAAAATAAATGGATATCATTTAATGATAATAAAATTGAAACCATGTAAATCATAGAGACATTATACTTGAAACATTCACAAATGAAATAATGTCATTTTATATGGAAAATGGTTTTGATAAAACACTTGAAATGAATTCTTGAGGAAAATATCATTTCTTCTTCAAAATCATTTTCTTTTCACAAAATTTCATGCTATTTTTAAAGAATTTTTTTTTGAAAATATTCAAGAAATATTTTGGAGGAAGCTTCATGAAAATAAGGATTTATAAAACCGTAAAAAATCCGTTCGTGCCGTATAAGTTAAAAAAATATTCTTCTCGTACATTTGCCGGAAAAGTCAAAAAGTACCTCTTAAAAGAATGATTCCATACATACCATGTAGTAAAAGTAAAAAAAATGGGTAAAAAGGACATTAAACACACATGAAACCATTTTTAGGAAACATTGACATGGATGAGAACAATAACCCCATTAAATACTTTCGAATAAACAATCTCGAGATTGGAAAAGTTATCCCTTACCTTAGGTTCGATATGCTTCGTACGTTTTCGATCCTCCTATATTATGATTTAAACAATGTCATTGACTTATTACAGAATCATATTCATTTTTATGATATCGTATATGGTTCACTTATGACTTTATATTACCCGTTCTTTTGTAAGTTCCATGTTAAAGCAGTGTTTTGGGTTAAATCGTTTTATTTATCGTACGTGTTTGGACTTTTTGTTCTTGATATTATAACTTATATCCTGATTTAATTAATTACCAAATGTAAAACATGGTTTATATATAATATATATTCAGTATATACATATATATATGATTGATCGATTAAATGGAATGAAATACACCGTTCATGGAGACGGTAGGTCGTACGTACGCATGAACATTTTTTTCGTTTCCTTATTGAATTGAATGAAATTAAGTAGATGACATACATATATATACACATAGATCCAGTATCATTATTATGTCATATATTTCATGATTACTTATTATATATACTTTATAATCATTCATGAATGGTTAACATGAAGAATGAATCTCATCGCGTCGTGGAGACGGTAGTCCGTACGTATGAACGAGCGATGATATCATTCCCATGATCGTGGAATTGCATTGAAGTGTATGTATAATATTTCAGAATAAATATCACTTTGTAATAATCATATATAGTTATTTATTTACACCATTATACACATCCACGTAAGGTGGTGGTCGAAAACAGATTACACCACGGCGTGGAGACGGTATTCCGTATGTACGCACGCGTGGTGATTTCATTGTCCGTAGGGTGGATAGATGGTGAAATAGGGTTGTTTCATACTTATAATAACATATAATTATATGAGTGATACTGATGTTATTACTTCATAATTAAACAACTAATGAAGAAGAAGTATAAGACGAAATAATGTTAAAAGATTCGGTAACAGATATTACCTCTTCTTTCGACACGCCTTTTTGAAACCTCCTCATAGGGTACTATGATTGTTCTTTTAAGAAGACCAGAACCTATAGGATGTTTCTAGGGAAATGTAGAAGAGAAATTTTTAGGGTTTTCCCGAGCTTGAAGGCTCAAAGTGGTGTGAGGAAGAGAGGGAGGAGGTTCCCTTTTATAAGGGAGGAGAGGGGCACCTTTAGAATAACTAAAAATATTATTTTATTATAAAGTCATATTTGGTTTTTAATAGCTCAAAATTGAGTTATTTAGAAGCTAAGGTGTGTATGGGTCGAAATCCTCTAATAAAATAGAATTTAGAAAAGTTTAGGTTTCTATTTTAACCTTATCATTTATATTTAACTTTAAGTTAAATAATTTTTATTTTTTTGTGTCTTCTTGTTTTCTTACACTATAAGGTTAATAAACTTACTAAAAAAAGCCACACTAACCCCAAGTTGTTTATTATTAATATATATAAACTTATCTAAGTCATTTGGTCAAACCTTAGGTTTTTAGAAATAAAATAACAATTAATAATATAATATTTGTTTTAAAAACTATTTTATGTCAATTTTGATACTATCTGGTAATTGATTTTTGTGAAAATCATAAAAGAATTATTAGTTCTAAAAAAGTTAACTAAATCAATACTAACATGTCATATTAACCTAGAAAATTAGTGGAATTCATAAAAAGTCTCAAATTACATTTATTTGGGTATTTATAACATCAATTATGTCATTATTTCATTAATAAGATAATTACTGCATCATCATTGTGTCGTATATAAATTAAATTATTTAATGTCTAAAAATTATAAATAAAACACCATTATATAGGAAACTTTTTATGTTTATAATTAATATTTATTTTCAAATTTATCTTATGTATAACCCTATATTAAAATTGATTTAGTTATTAAACATTGATTTTGACTATTTTAAGCCTTCTTTAAATTAATTAATAATAAATGTCCTAATCTAATCCAAGTGGTCCTAAATGGTCATATTTTATTTCTAAGGTTGTTTTTGGTCGAATTAAACTTATCCAATAGAATTATGACATGTTTTAGGGTAATAATAATCTAAATTTTAACCATAATTACCCAATTTACTTTTAACCGTGGTAAAAAAAGTAAAGAGATTCTATTCACCAAAAATTATTTTCATCCCATTGAACCAAATTTTAGTCCTTGATATTAACTGTTTCTCTCGGGTTTTCAATATTCCACTTACATAAGCGGTAAAATTATGTTTTATGAGAATTTGCAAATTCTCATAGGAGGTGGGTAAAAGACGGTGAAAAGTTCAATAAAATTTTTATATATCTAAAATTATTATAAAATGACTCCAATGACTTAAATTGAACATATATAGGTATTATGTATCAATTTTGACCTAAAATAAATTTAAATAAAATAAATAATTTTATAAAAAGTCGGTTTTTGATTAGTAACCCAGTGTTTTCACTATTCATAAAAAATTAAAAGTTTTCAGAAAAATACCAAAAATTCACCCTAGGCTAATTTTGATATTATAAATCCAAAAATGAAGTCCATTTTGAAAGATAAAATTTATAAAATTTCAAAAAGTGGGTATTACTATTCATAACGGCTAGTTTATATAACATATCGTTGTTTAGCGAAACTCGGTATTGCGTACAACACACGCTATCGTTGAAGGTCGCCTTGCGTGTAATGCAAGCCAAGTTAGGGATTCGTGTTTTGAAGGCTCCATTTGATGTAGCGTACAACGGAATAAATTAATAAAATTAAAAATAATATTATTCATAAAATCTCGGGATGTTACAATATTGAGATCAATTTTTCCAAATTCTTCTCCATGGTTAAAATAATTGTGGTTCCTTGGAGATACAATCTATGAGAGTTTGTTGAGGGGTCGGAAATGGATGCAAATAATATAGTAGGTTTATATATGGTAGAAGAACATCATATATATTCTACCATTGTTTCATTATGGTACACATGAAGAAGAACTATCGAAGGTTACTACAAAAAATGGCCAAATAAGCAATTGAAAAATAAGAAATGGAGATGCTCATCTATCTATCTTTGGATAAACCATGCTTTTCTGCAAAGATAATGAAGAAAAATTCATGAATTCACTAACTCTGGACAATGAATGGGTGGATGATACTATATAATAACACCACATAAATCTACATAATAAGTATTTCCAGACTTATCTAGGTGGTGACATTGGTGCAGTCAATATGGGAAATACAAGTTTAGTAGAGTGTTTTTCCATGTGCGCTATTGAAGTCAAGACAAATATTGGATACACAATCACCATGATGGATGTTTGGGATGTTATAAGCATTTGAATCAACCTGTTATCGGGTATATCCGTTTATCGACATGGCTATGACAACATCATTATCCATGGAGCATTTTTGATGAAAAAAGGATCCATCATCATCACTCGAGGACATATAAGTGGTATGTTGTGAAAAAATTATGTGAATATATTTGTATACAACCTAAAAAATTGATAAGGAGAGATGTATTCCAATTTTTGGAATAAAGGAATTGGCCACATGTTTGAAAGAGGGTTATCTACCCAGACAATGAAGAAGTGCATTAGTATTGATAAGGATATATCACTTGATCATTGTAAATACTGCTTATATGGGAAGTAACATATTGTCTTATTCAAAAATGCTTCATCAAGTTAATCTGAGTTGCTAGATCTAGTTCACTATGATATATGGAGACCCATGGAGGTGGATTCATTGAGAGGTAAAAATATTTCTTATAATTTTTTATGATACATCTAGAAATGTGTGGGGGTTATTTATGTGGAAGAGGGAACAAGAACTAGACAACTTCAAGATTTCACACCCCATGTTGGTGAATGAAACATGAAGGAAACTAAAGTGTCTTCATTCATATAGTGGATAATAATACACATCTAAGGAATTTGATTCCGATTACATTAATCAGGGTATCCGATATTAAGGGACGGTCCCACACACCCCAAAACATAAGGATGTTTTATAATGGATGAAAAAAAGTCGTGGAGAATATTAAAAGCATGATATGTTTGGAAAAAATCTCTAATCTATTTTGGGGATAATTTGATCATGTTTCATGCTACCTCATCAACAAATCACCATTGGTATAGACAAATTTTAATATTACACAGAAGATATAGTCTCAGAAATATCCATTTTACTCTCATTTAAGATCATTTGGTTGCTTGGAATTTTCACATGTATATAAGGAGTTGATGATTAAGATAGATGAGAGATCTAATCCATACATCTTCATCGGCTATGGAGAGAGGTGTTTAGATACAAGATTTTGTACTCGAAGGAGAATAAGGTGATAAGAAGCAGATATGTAGTATTCCAACAAAACCGGATGGTCAAGGACATTCAAAATTCTAGAATTTATTAAAAGGAATGTGTCAAGGAATTAATTATTGATCCAACAACTGTACCAACACCACCTATCAATGAAGACGATGAGGTACCATAAGGCTCATTGATTGGGGAGCATAAGGCAGTGGAAAAGGATATTGAGTAGGTGGAGGCTCAATCCTATCCAAAACAAGTTGTAGAACCATCATAGAAGCTTGGTGATGTTGTGCTTCCAAAACCTACAAAATCATATGTTTGAAGATCTTTACTATGATGGATTCTGTCAATAATTGTTTTTCAGTTAGTGTAACAATTGCTGACTAATGCGAGTGATCTAGAAAGATACTAGGAATTAGTGTCTCATCCAGAAAAAATCAATTGGATTCAAGAAATGGAGGATGATATGGAGTCTTTAATGAAGAATGAGACTTATGGTTTGGTAGAACTACCCAATGGTAAGAAGTCACTAACAAAAAAATGGTTGTTCAGGCTGAAAAATGATAGAACCAAAAAGGAGGTCAATCAAAAAGCTCATTTAGTTGTCTGGGGATTCCTTCAAAAGAAAGGGGCAGACACTGATGATATATTTTCCCAATGGTGAATACGACTTCCATCGATGGCATTTTCTGATTAGTGGTTAGATTGGACTTTGATCTTGAACAAATGGATGTGAAGACATCTTTTCTTCATGATTAACTCCCTTAAGAGATCTATATGATTTATCCTATAAGTTTTGAGGTTTTTGGATAAGAAAAAATTAGATGAATATTTATGAATAGATTGTACGGAAAACAACAAGTACCAAATAGTGGTATAATAAGTTTGAATCATTCATAGTGAGTCGTGGCTACAAGAAAACATAATAAGACTAGTGAGTTTACATCTAGATATTCCATGATGGTAACTAGGTTACTCTTCTACTATATTTTGATGAAATGTTGATCATTGGGAAGGATGCATCCATTATTATCTAGTTTAAGAAGAAATTATACAAGTATTTTTATATGATGGACTCATTATAAGCTCAACAGATTTTGGGGATGCAAATCTTTCATGAAAAAGATCTGTTTGTTATGGATATCTTAGGAAAGGTAAGTAGAATGTGACCAGAAATGTTTCAGCATAGAAAAAGTCAGAGCAGTTATAATTCCTCTTCTTGGCCATTTGACGTTAATAAATAGTTTGTTCCTGTCATCTATGAAATAAATCAGGGTGATGAAGATGATACCATACTCATCATTAGTTGGATACTGGATGTATGTAATGGTGAGTATGAGAATGAACATTTCCCATGCAGTGGAAATCATGAGTCGATTTATCTCCAATATTATGGAGAATCACTTGGATGCAGTCAAGTGGATCATAAGGTATTTTAGTGGTACTTCAATAATATGTTTTAGTTACTAAGGAGTCAACCACTCTTGGAGGTATATATAGATGATTACATGGTCAGAAATCCTAATTGTAGGGATTCAACATCAGGATACATCTATACATTTATTGGGGGAGTTGTATCATGGCAGTAAAGGTTTAAGAAGTGAGTTTCATTATCCATGACAGTAGTAGAGTACATTGTTTCTTAGAGAGATGGAAATGAGATGTTGTGGATTAAAAATTTTCTCCAGGTTATATGACTTAGTGAGAAACATAACATATTTCATTTCAATAGGCAAATTTCAATGGACTTGAGTAAGAACTCTATGTAACATTTTTGGTTGAAGTAAATATACATTTTCTATCATTGGATATGTGAAGTGATGAATCAACAGCTAAGGAGACTTATGATGATCCACACATAGGTGAACCCGGTAGATATTTAGAAAACGGTGGTTGTGTGTGAGAATCTAGACCACTGTAGATGGTCCAAGAGATTGCAGCTGGAGGGGGATAATTTAGGGAGATATCCAACTTCATCCCACCATTATTTTCAAAGAAGGATACTATAACGACTCCACTAACCATGGTTGGTGGTGCCATGCAAGAAGTCCAAATTAGGTCAGGTATTGGTGGGAGTTGTTTTGTGTTGGACACGTCCCAAAACTGCTATATAAATATGTCCATGAGAGATTCCATCAAATCATCTGATCCATGAGAGATCTTATATCCATTTCTAGATATCCTTGAGAGATCCATGAGAGGGAGTGAAAGGAATATGTGTGGAAGGGGTCTTTTGTAACCTTTATTCTGAGTGAAGTAAAGTCTGTTTTCCCTCCATTCATCTCTCTTCATGATAATAGAATCACAACATGACCTCGTATCAACCTCCTTCCGATTCACATGCTATATTTGGCCTCATATGTCCTTTATACAAACTCTATGTACTCATATTTCCTTGATATAGAAATCTATGGCTAGCGTTTCTTGAACACATTTCATCTTCACTGACCGATCAACCATCCGCTCCAAATTTTGAAATTCATACTCACGATCGGTAAAGAATTGACCACATAGATAAATTAGGTTTCAGGATTATTTAAGAAGATTTTGTTGGCTTCTCTTTAGATGGTTAGATGTCTCAGATGGAATAGTTTTTTTCATGAAATCCCTATAAACCTCGAACGATTTATTAACATCAATCTTGGTCGGGGTCCTCGTGATTTATTTCCTCTTTAAGGATCTTGTTTCATCATCTTAAATAAATTGTTCAAGATTCATTCTGTCATCTATTTCATTTGGTTTCTTTATACCATGTATTTAACATCTCGATTGTAGTCAACAATGATCGATGTTGTTCTTATTCAATGGAACATCGGTTTATTAGTTATCATCTGGAAAATTTCATCGTCAACTAACCTTAATTGGCCTACCTCTATTCAGTTCTCCGCATTGATTGCAATAGAAAAGAGAGTACATGGAATACTCATACCTTAATAAAGGGATACAACCATTCCAAAAATTCCATACATTGATGTATCCATGATTGCTAACATGATCGAATTTTTCTAATTAGCTTCATGACTAATCCTTTAATTTAGAAATATGATAAATTAGATATTTATCTATGGCTAAAAATCTCATATGAGACTTCTTGGGAAAATAACTAGGTGAATGTGAATCCTTTTTATATTCTAGATATGTAGAATTTATTTCTTCAAAAAAAAATAAAGGAAAAATATAAATTAAAATAAATCTTCATAAACATAAAAACTAGAATTTAAATTAAAATTGAAACATTAGAAAATAAATATAAAATTAATTACACTTAATGAATACATTTATTAAAACACAAAGATTAATTAAAATAATTGAAATAACATTTTAAAAAATAAATTACAATAAAATCAATAAATTAAATATTAAAATATTGACCCCCACAGATTAAGAAAAAAAATAATAAAAATAAAGGATTACAAAAATTAACCATTCAACTATAAACTAAATTGAAAAATAATGTATACCAATTAAATGTGTAACGCCCCGACCCCAGTTACCAAGAGTCCGTGCATTATTACATAATATTTGCATGATCTAAAAAGATCATGTCTCGAAAGACCGATTAGTTTAGTAGCCTTCGAATAACTAGATACATTCATAATGTTTACATTACATCATAAAGTTAAAACAACTAAAACAACATATTGTCTTCATATCCCCTCATACTATCCCTATAGGTCATTCATAAATTACTTCTTCACATCTTGGAAAAAATAAAACATTGAAAGGGGTGAGCTCAGATGCTCAGTAAGGATAACAATATAGAGGAAACTTTCAATAATAAGCATAAACATTTAAGGCAATGTATAACTAAACCAAAAGCCTTTTAAACATGAAATTCAGTATAATATGGCAATGATAAAATGAAATAATTCCCTTTAATTATTCACATGGATATTCTACTAGTCTAATAATCACAGTAAATATCAATAACCACTTTCATAATGATGGAATGCATAATTCTAGACTATCATAACCATATAGTCAAGGCCTCTTGCCAATACTACAAATAAGATTTTGCCAAGTCCTTGTGCCAAGACACTAGTTTGTCTCATGAGACCTATCAATGCATCGAGGAGCTGTAGCAGGCTCCACCCGTCACATATTAAGTCCAATGCATTCCTCATATGAACTGGTTTGAACATAACAAAAACATTTGTATTAAAACTAGCATACGAAATGTCAATACTTTCTTCATAAAACATGAATGGTATAAAAATAACACATCCACAGTCAAAAATATCACAAAACCGTTAATATAATATGGAAGTTTTGTATCATAATAATAAACATCAAATAATCTTAAAATCCATCAAATGATGTTGACATAGATGAAATCAAAACTATTTGAGAGAAATATCTCTTTTTTTTAAATCATATAAAAGTATCATAATTATAAAATAAAACATTTACATTGAAAATATTCTTATATTCTTTTAAGGGATGTTTTTGTGATTTAAAAAGGGTGGAAAATAGCTGCACCCATTGTATAAGTTAAAAAAGACATTCCTACCTTAATTCTATCGAAAAGGATAAAAAAGACATTGTTTGGAAAATGACAGAATGATTCCTTTATAAACTTCTTATAAAAAGTCAACAAGGGTAAAAATGAATTTATCCCATAGTTTTTAATATAGTAAGAGTGATTTGAAATATATTTTTAAGAAACATGGATGTGGATGATAAAGAGGTCCTAGTATATAATTACATATAAATATCCTCAGATAATGAATAGATTGTGAAATAAATCCTTACCTTGTACTTTTGTTTAGTCGATGGTATGTTAACCTCCGTGGAAGCTTGGGGTGTTAAATTATCCCATCCTTCCAATAATTCATCCTTGAAATTTCTAGAATAGTACCGCATGAAAAGACTTGTGTGGTTCTTCATAATGAGTTCCTCGGGTTCCCACATTGCCTCTTCCATCATATGGTTTCTCCATAGAACATTTACCAGACGAGTCGTCTGGTTTCTCAGCACTTGATCCCTGGTATCAGAAATCATGATGGGCTCTTCACAATAAGACAGATCGGGTTCTAGTTCTAATTCCTCGTAAGTGATTACTTGCATTGGGTCAGGCATGTATTTTCTAAATAGTGATACATGGAACACATCGTGAACTTTGGAGAGACGTGGCGGCATTTCCAAACGGTAAGCTACAACATCAATTCATTCTATAATTTCAAAAGGTCTGATGTACATGGGACTAAATTTACCTTTATTACCGAAACATATTACTCCATTCCATGGAGATACCTTCAGGAAATCATGATCTCCTACCTGAAATTCCAAATCCTTCCTTCGGTTATTAGCATTTCTCTTATGCCTACTTTGAGCATATTTGATGTTGTTTTTGATTACCTTTACCTTTTCCATTGTTTCCTCCACCAGTTCTGGGCCTATAAGTTTTTTTTCAGCAATGTCATCCCAATAGGTTGGTGTGGGACATCTCTTTCCGTATAACGCTTCATATGGTGCCATCTGAATACTTGAATGGAAGATATTGTTATAGGAAAATTCTACCAGAGGTAAATATTGATCCCACATAGACTAAATGTCAAGTGAGCATGATCTCAACATATCTTCTAAGGTTTGAATAGTTCGTTCTGATTTTCCATCAGTTTGGGGATGGTAGGCAGTTCTCAAATGCAGTTCAATATCCAAGGCCTTATGAAGACTCATCCAGAATCTTGAAGTAAAATGGGGATCATGGTCAGAAACAATTGATAGGGGTACTCCATGAAGTCTCACAACTTCCTTAATATATAGTCTTGTTAGACGTTCCAGTGGTAGATCTTCTCTTATAGCAAGAAAATGTGCTGTCTTGGTAAGATGATCAATAATATCCCATATTGCATCATTCCTTCTAAGGGTCTTTGGTAGACACATGAAAAATTCCATCGTGATATTGTCCCATTTCCACTCTGGTATGGGAAGAGGTTGCATGACTCCTCCAGGCTGTTGCCTTCCAGCTTTCACTTGTTGACAAACCATACATCTTGACACAAAATCAGCGATCTCCCACTTCATGTTGTCCCACCAAAAATGTTTCTTCAAATATCTATACATTTTCTTTCTCCCAGGATTTATAGAGAAATTGGAACTATGAGCATTGTCTAACAATTCCCTTTTTAGATCAAGTATATCGGGAACACGAAATCTCTTCCTGAATTTCAAAATTCCATCTTCACACACAAATTCACTCAATATCCCATCATTCAATACATTAATCTTATTTTGGAATTCATCATCATTGGTATGAGAACTCTTAATCCTTTCTAGTAAAGATGGTTTGGAAACCATTTGAAAAAGCATTTATGTTTCACCTTCCATGGTGATTCCCATATCCAACTTTTCTAGATCCATGAAAATAGGATCCCTTTCAATTCTCATCATATTCAAAACTTCCTGATCATTTCTTCTCAAAGCATCTCCCACCATATATTCCTTCCCCAGGTGGAAGTGTATCGTGCAATCATAATCTTTGAGTTGTTCAAGCCATCTCCTTTGCCTCATGTTGAGTTCTTTCTGTGAAAAAATATACTTCAAACTCTTGTGAACAATATAAATCACACATTTTTCACCATAGAGATAGTGTATCCAAATATTCAAAGCAAATATTACAGCTTATAAATCAATATCATGAGTAGGATAGTTCTGCTCATGATATTTTAGCTGTTGTGATTCATAGGCAATAACCCTATCATTCTGCATAAGTACACAACCAAGTCCTTTCTTCGATGCATCACTATAAATAACAAACCCATCATTCACCGATGGTAGAGTCAATATAGGGGAATTGAATAATATTCTCTTCAGTTCTTCAAAAAATTATTCACACTCTTTTGTCCAAACAAATTTAACCCCTTTACGTGTGAGATTCGTTAATGGGTTACCCAATCGAGAAAAATTCTGGCTAAAACACCGATAATAACCTACAAAACCAATAAAACTGCACACCTCAGTTATACTCGTCGTTGTAGGCCATTCTAGGATTTTCTTTGTCATAGAAGGATCAAAAAAGATTCCATCATTAAATACAATATGGCCAAGAAATGAAATCTCCTAATCCCAGAATTCACACTTGCTAAACTTCCCATATAATTCATGTCTTCTCAGAGTCTTCAGGATAATGCGCAACTGATTTTCATGATATTCATAGATTTTGGAGTATACGATGATATCATCAATAAATACCACCAAAAAATCATTGAGATATTCCTTGAAATCTCTATTCATTAGATCCATGAATACAGAGGGTGAATTAGTCATCCCAAAAGGCATTATTGTAAACTCATAATGCCCGTACCTAGTTCAAAATGCTATCTGTGGAATGTCTTACTTCTTCACATACAACTTATGGTATCCAGATCCAATGTCAATCTTTGAAAAGTATTGAGATTCATGTAGTTGATAAAATAAATCATCAATGTGTGGTAGGGGATACTTGTTCTTTATTGTTATAGCACTGATTTCCCTGTAGTCGATACATAACCTCATAGATCTTCTTCCTATAAAAATGGACAAAGGCTCCCCACGGAGAAACACTTGGGAAAATAAATCCCTTATTACTCAATTCCTCTAGTTGTTTCTTTAGTTCAACTAATTCCACAGTGTCCATTCTATAAGGGATCATTGATATAGGCCTTCAACCAGGAATTAAATCAATGGAAAACTCAACTTCTCATTCTAGAGGATGTCCAGGTAAATCCTTCGGAAACACATCTACATATTATTTCACAATAGGTACATCCTCAATTTGAACATTCCTTTCCCCACCCACATCCATTTCATTCTCTTCCTCCCCAATAATTTAATTTAGTTGATCTACTAGGGGTGTATCTAGACAAGAATTAGGTGGTGACGATTTTTCTCTAAAGACAAGGTGTTAATTATCATCATCAAAAATCGTAACCTCCTTCTTCTTACAATAAATATTTTCATCGTGGTCATAAAGCCAATCAATACTGAGTATTATATCAAACTCAATCATAGGTATGACGATGAGATCGGTGGATAAAGAACATTTATGTGCTCTAATGGGGACTAATTCACAAAATATTGTTGCAATAATACTTCCCTTATGAGTTTTATCTGACAACTCCCTTGTTAAATCAAATTGGAAATATCAAATTTTCTTGTCAATCTGGGGAGATATGCAACAATGCGATGATCCAGAATCAAATAATGCATTTTATAAACATGAGGAAACCATTAAATTACCTGCCACCACGTCTTTCGGAGCTTCTACCTCAGCAGTAGTGATAGAATAAGCTTGGCCTTGATCCCTTGGAATTTTATGAGGTAAGTTACCCTGACACTTAAGACATTCATTTGCATAATGTCCCATATCTCTAGAGTTGTAGCATTGAACATCATTAGCTTCTTTTTTCCCCTTTCAATCATGATCTTGGTGGCCTTTTTCACCTCACTTGTAACAAACTCTCATTCCCTTCAAGAAACTACCAGGTTTTTTCTTCCCACATTTACTGCAGGATGGATATTCAAATTTTCCCTTCTTCCCCTTATTTCCATTCCCAGATTGATCAGTAGATCTATTCTTCTCTTGCTTTGCTTTAAATTCATAAGACATAGATAATTCATTTTCTGTCTTGATAGCAAATGAGACAATGTCTTCGTACGACGAGAAGGATTGTGAGACTAATGCTCGAAGGAGAAATGGTTTTAACCCATTATAGAAACGATCAATCTTACTTATTGGGTTACGTATATAATCTCCAGCATACCTTGATAACCTTGTAAATTTAGCCTCATACATTGTGACATTCTCATCCTCCTTTTATCTCAGACTCATTAATTGCCTTTCCATATCTGCTCGATGGTCACGATAAAAGAATTTTTCTGAAAATAGATCATTGAACTCCCTCCATTCCATATT
This sequence comes from Viscum album, assembly GCA_963277665.1. Taxonomy (NCBI): domain Eukaryota; kingdom Viridiplantae; phylum Streptophyta; class Magnoliopsida; order Santalales; family Viscaceae; genus Viscum; species Viscum album. The sequence goes on from OY728120.1 coordinate 586,178,743, forward strand.
TGATACTTCAGCATCTTACTTTGTGTTTTGAATCAATGACCACCATTGATCAGCATCTTCAGTGAGGCAGTAAACTGCCATGATAACTTTTTCCCTTTCTCTAATCCCCAAATCCTGAAATATTTTCTATAGGGAACTTATCCATTGCTCAGCTACCAATGCATCTGTACTCCCATTGAATGTTGGTGGTTGTTTCCTCATGAAGCTATATAACATTGATCCTCCACCCTGTGGATCAGGGTGCTCCATACGGGTATGGTAAATGTTGATAACCTGAGTGATTTGTCCCAATATGGTGATAAGCTGATCAGCACCAGTTGCATCACCAGCTCCACTATAATTATCTTGAGAAGGGGGGCAATCCCTATATGGAGTGTGTGCATTGATACGGTTTTCATTTCTTCTACTAGGTTCTATTTCTAAAAAATGTCATAAACTAGATCAGTTTATGAATCAAAATACATAATTCCATACTTGTAAAACACTTAACATAAATTGAACTATTTATGGATATAATACATAATCATAAATAAAATTTCTTTAAGGAAGTATATACGCATAAACCCTTTCTAATGGTTTGTAAATAAAATGAGAATTATCCTAAGCATATCCCTCGGGAGTGTCGTAACCAAGAGTGTAGCAAGGCTTGTTGTCGTGCACCAGTTCTCGTCCGAGTCTTGCTTAAAGCGGTGTTTTTGGGTTTTACCCCTAGGTAAATTTGTGCCAGAGATACCTCTACCTGCTCATATCCAGACAGTGATGTATTGCTCTGAAAACTCACAAAATCTCTACAATACCGAAATTCTCGTATGTTCTTCTATACTCATCCTCAACGTATATCTTAGGGCTATGTGCTCTAATCATAGTTTATCTAAATCTAGCTTCCAAGGATTGTACTAAACTTCCTCTGATACCAACTGTAACATCCCGACCCCTGTTACCCAGAGTCGGTGAATTATTACATAATGTTGGCATGATCACAAATGATCAAGTATCGAAAGGCCGATTAGTTTAGTATCCTTGGAATAACTATATACATTAATAAAGTTTACATTACATCATAACGTGGGAACTACTACATCAACAACTTTTCTTCATATCCCCTCATTCTATCCCTATAGGTCATTCATAAATTACTTCATCACATCAAGGGAAAAATAAAACATTGAATGAGGTGAGCTCATATTCTCATTAAGGATAACAATATAGCGGAAACATTCATAAATAAGTATAAACATTTAAGGCAATGTATAACTAAAACAAAAGCCTTTTAAACATGAACTTCAGAATAATATGGGAAAGATAAAATTAAATAATTCCATTTACATATTCACATGGATATTATACTAGTCGAATAATCACATTCAATATCAATAACCACTTTCATAATTATGGAATGCATAATTCCAGACTATCATACCACATAGTCAAGGCCTCATGCCAAGACTACAAATAAGATTTTGTCAAGGCCTTGTGCCAAGACACTAGTTTTTCTCATGATACCTATCGATGCATTGAGGAGCTATATCAGGCTCCACCCGTCACATATTAAGTCCAATCCATTCCTCATATGAACAGGTTTAAACATAACATAAACATTCGCATTAAAAATAGCATATGAAATGTCAATACTTTCTCCACAAACCCCGAATGGTATAAAAATACCAAATCCAAATTCAGTCTTATCACAAAACCTTGAATACAATATGGAAGTTTTGTATCATAATAATAAACTTCAAATAATCTTAAAATCTATCAAAGGATGTTGACATAGATGAAATCAAAATTATTTGAGAGAAATATGTCTTTTTTTTGAAATAATTTAAAAGTATCATAATTATAAAATAAAACATTTACTTTGAAAATATTCTTATAAGATTTTAAGGGAAGCATCGGCGATTTTATAACGGCGAAAAATAGCCGCACCCACTGTATATGTTAAAAAATACATTCTTACCTTAATTCTGTCAAAAAGGTTAAAAAGAACCTTGTTTGGAAAATGACAGAAACATTCCTTTATAAAATTCTTATAAAAATTCAACAAGGGTATATATGACTTTATCCCATAGTCTTTAAAATAGTAAGAGTGATTTGAAATACATTTTTAAGAAACATGGATGTGGATGATAAAGAGTTCCCAATAGATAATCACGTATAAACAACCTTGGATAATGAAGAGATTGTGAAATAAACCCTTACCTTGTACTTTTCCTTAATCGATGGTATGTTAAACTTCGTGGAAGCTTGGGGTGTTACAAAATGGAACTTTTAAAATGAAAATATCATTTCTATAAATTATATAGAAATATATAAACAAGTTATATCATTTTAGATCGAATCATAATTTTTTCAATTAAAATAAAATACAATTAAATTAAGGAATTGAAAAAATTGTATCAAAACATATCGACATAAAATTCCTCCACTCTATGATATTTCTGGTCTTCATTGAAACAATGATTCAAATTCAGTTGAATAAAATGAATTTCTAAATTAGAATACTAGTGGGACATAACAATGTTAGATTTCCAATACATTTTCATCACGGAGTTAATAAATTTCGCTGGAAAAATTATATTTTTTAGTGAAAAATATGATTCCTATTTTACAAAAACTACTAAAAGTGGAGATTTTAAAATAGAATAAACCGAATTCAATTTTAATTATACTAAAAGTGAAAATATCTTTTTATGTTATGATGAACACAATCAAATATTTAACAACCAAAATAATTTGACACTATTTTTTAATAACAAAAGATATAAATTTTCATAACGGCATAAAAACCCATCTAAATGTTTAAGCAATAAATATATGAATGTAATGAAAAATAATTTACTGAATTAAATACAAGGGAAAATGTTTAATGAACCTCTAATTTTTTTTGAATTTCGATTCAAACATCAGGAAAAATTTATACCACTAAAAATTAATATTTAGAACATGAAAAAAAATCACTTAAAAATTTTAAGGGTGTTTATGATGTGAATCTTATTGTGGTACAATTTATCACCTTGAAAAACCATTTCCCCTATAATAAAACCTGTAATTAACCATAATTTTGAATCCAATGCATAGAAACATGTAAAATCAATTTAATATAAAAAACGATTTCGCAATTTGGTATATCATAATCATGTACAAAGGATGTCAAGAAAGATCAATCCATGTCTACACACAATATAAGTAATTAATAACAGACAACATGAAATTTTTTTCCTATTAGTTACTACGTCAACATTTCATCACAAAGGTAAAATTATTATACTTGTACATGTTCATGGAATTGTGAAAAATGATATCCTGTGATGAAAAGAATATTTAGGATGGAATGTTAGTAATACAAAATAGAAAAAAACTACTTAAATAGTTGTAACCATCATAAAATACCAAAAATTTCAGCTTAAAAAAATTCATACTAAATAAAATTTTTATCCAATTAAAGAGTGAAGTGGTACTAGTTGCCAGCAGATTTTAATGTCATGAAATTTGTTAGAATGAAGGACGAATTACATCCATGAATTAGAAGGTATATTTTTATTCAAATACACATAAATACACCCCTTATTCAATTTCGAAATTCCCCTATGGTATGCTTCAAATATCGTAAGAGAATAAAATATTTGACATTAAATTCCCACAAAAATAAATTGTTGTTTAATAAATCCAATGTTTATATATTAATGGTGATGATTCAATATTCATCAACTTGTTACTTCTCTTAGTCACCAGAAAATTGTATTGTATATGTTCTTAATGATGGAATGCATCCACTTTAATATTCTTCAATGTGAAAACAAACTTAAAAACTTATGTATAGACTTTGGAAGGTGATATTACAACTTTTAGTGGATCCAAATATCCTTCTAGGATGTTCATGAGCTAATTCCAACATTATTACGTATAATAAAAACAATTATATTTTAAAATATTATTGAAATTAATAAGATATAACTAAAATTAAATATAATTTGAAAAGAAATGGAAGAGAATTATTGGTAATAAACCTCCAAGAAGAGTTTCAATTTATACTTTCCTCAATTGGGAACCCTATAATTCATCCCTAATTTATCAGTGGATTGATATTTTGTTGTATGAACCATCACTTCTTATCTTTCACACTGATGTTCAACTGTAATCATATGTAGGGTTTCCCATGGTAATTATAAGGGGAATCCATCCCCATCATATTGTTGTATAAATTATCAATTGGGAATGGAATAATATTATATGCCCCCACCCAATAATAAATTTCATTGAGGGTAGGTGTCATTTAGTCCCTCCACATGTTTTAATGACATAATTAATAGATAGAAAATAATTTCTCTACATTAAATTGTATAAGATCATATTCTATTTCCGGCTAAAAATCTGTTTCTATAGAGACTGTCAATAATGATCCAACCTAGAATACCATCTAAACAGGTACCCGAACGGATTCTCCACTTACCTAAAGAGTGTTCTTGATCTCCACGGGAAAGTGACATGCACCTCAGAATCAACAAATAACTATTGGGTATTATTTTTACCTCAAATTATTAATATAATAGATTACAATGAATAAATATAAACACACACACATATATATATATATATATCAATCAATACATACATATCATGTATAATGAGACTCTAAGAAAAATGGAAGTGGAACATAACCACTAAAACACATCACCTGGTGATCAACGACTACCCACAATGTCCCAAGTCACAACCCTTGGTCACCCAATCAAAAAAACACAATGGAAAGTGTGGGAAAATTCACCTTCTATAATATAATAAAGGGATGGAAACCCCAAAATGTACAAACGGGGTGTGAGATAAAGAGACCATTGGGAATATATCAAATATTATAAATAATTGAATCATAGGTAAATTAAAATAAGATAATAGTGGAGTTAATATGGGAGAATATGGGGATTAGTTTAAAGTATAGTGTTTTAAACATTGAAAAATCATTTATTAAACAGAACTTGTAAAGCATGCCTTTTCAACTTTTAAAAACTAAACATTTTCCTGAAAATATTTGAAACATATTTCAAATGATAAATTCAACTAATCAATAAAATATGTTAATATTCACCTGATATGAAAAGATGAATAAGAATCAACATATTAGATTCAAGGTGGATAATAATAATAAATGAAGCATGCAATGAAACCCTGATGACAAATGGATTAACTAACTATGTAATGAACTTTCAATTGTAAATAATCATGTTTTCAATTTATAGATAATATTTTAAAAAATGAGGCTTTACATTTCAAAGGACGAAATATTTCTAAACAAATTACTTAATAAAACATTTTATATAAATTTTTTAGTATAAATTCACAAGGTAAGTAAAATAGTTATCAACAACAATGGCATATATTTTGAATACAAAGAAGTGAGCCACATTGTCATATTTTTAAGAAGGTATCATGTTTCTATAATAAAGGGACTCTACACACCCTCAAGGTGAAATGGAAATATGTACATACATCATTTTGAGATCAGGTCAAAGGGGACTCATCACGGTCACCTAAGGGATGTGATGTGCTGAATTATTGTTTCAGAATATTGTAGAATTATAGATAAATGTTCAAATAACACTATAAATACCTATGTATTTCATATAATAGAGTATTAAATAAATTAGGGGCAATTAGTTTTATAAAAAAATTAATTTATCCCATTCACCCATTCAAATAGGACAATTTTCCATTTAAAAAACAATTATTCTAGTTTTTAATCAAGAAAATGTGTTTTTTCTAGATAAAACCCAAAGGATTATATCAAAACCATTTTATGAAATATTTATAAAATAATACATTGAAATTAATTTCATCAAATCAATTTCTACAAATTAAATTCCATGATTTAATTTCAAATAAAAATATCCAATTTCGCAATCCATCCAATTTCAATTCAAAACCTTTTATATATTTGAATATTCGAAAGGGTAACAATGCCCACTTTTTTCATAGTTCATAATAAAAATTCTAAAGGGGACTTTAAAACAATCATTCGTTAAATCATGAATAAATCATTTAAAGTAAGTATTACAATTTCAAAATGATTGAATACATTTCCAAAAATTAGTTTAAAACCTCATTCCATGAAGACAAATTCTTTATTTCAATTAACCCAAGAACACCAATTACAAAACTATGGTGAAATAATTTCAATGGAATTATAGTTCATTTAATAAATTAATTCATTTTGAACGATTTATATAAAATAGTTGAATTCATTTAATTATAATCATGGAAGTTCCTTAAATAAATCAACCCCCACCAAAACCTATTTAATAAATCAAATATCATGCCAAATCACCTAATATCACCAAAAAATCCTTTAAAATAGCTTAACAAAATTTAAAAAATTTCATTTTTCTATTCACAAATAGGTTAGAGAAATAAAATATACATCCATTTAATTCAGGATATATTCAATTTTGATAAAAAAAATGTTCAAATAGGATTTATTGAGAAATTAAATGGACATATTTTGTAGAACACGTGTTACAAATTATGAAACAAATATCCATGGATTAATCATGAAATGATGAATAAAAAAACGAAAAAAATCATAGAAACGCCTACTTGGATATTAAGGAATCCAACAACAACAAATCCATGATGTGTCTCCACCGATGGCTATCACCGGATCTGAGAAGATATATGTTGAAAGAAGAGAGAGGATATCATATATCTACAAATTACTCATAAATCAATCATGATTTAACCAAATGAGAGTACATCATGACCATTATGAATTAGCAATCAAGTAGATAAGGGAGATCCCAGATTATTACTGAAATAACTCACTGAAAGAGAAGATCTATTCTTTTATTGATGCTTTCATATGCCATGAGATAAGGATTGTGAAGCCAATATTCCAATGGAGGGATCCAAGAATCCTATGGATTGAATTATGGTCTATTGGGAGGAGATTATGGATTTTACGGGTAGATTATTACATTAATTACCATTGAAATGGTTTCTTAGGCTAAGTCACACGATTATTACTAAACATGCACAAACTGTACAAAAAATTTCCCACCTTATTCAAACAATTCACAAACCGTGCACTATGTTTTAAAATTTGTTTAACCATGCATAAACCATGAAACAAGTTGCACACTTTTTCTACACACATAGTTTAATGAAGCACAAACCTTGTGACCAGGCTACACACTTAGTTTTACCATGCACAAACCATGTGATGATAGTGAAACAAAGCAAAAACCTTCGAAAGGGTTCAATAAAATACTAAAAAATCCCACAAAGAGATCCAAACAGTTAGTAAATAAATAAATGGTTCACAACACATAAAAAAAGTTACAAGATGTTATAACCTCCACAAAAATAAAAAATGTGTCCCCCGGAAGCTTCATGTCTGAAAGATAGAACATGAGGACCCAAGAATAGATACATAACTTATATTATGAGGTTAATTTTCTATGGTCTGTAATTGAGACTCAGCCAAAGGTTAACATCAAAAACAACTCAAAGATCAAAACATCAAGATTATCACATGTTTCTAAATTAGAGAAATACTGGGGAAATAACATATGTATCCACATCATATAATATTTCATTAACATGGTGTAACCAAGGAAAATATTTTTCCTTAAACCCAAATAAGAGACTTCAACCAATCATTACAGATGAACATGTATTATCTAGAATCCACTAGAAATATAAATAATTGAAAATGATTTCTACCATGGTTACGTAGTCAACAGTAACACATGATTTTCAAATTGAGCTCTACTGAATATCCTATCTATTCCATTGACCCTATACCCACAGTTTTATTAAACCATTGGAATTTGGGGTCTTATCATAATGTTTTAGAATAATCATTGGGAACTTTGTGAGTACGGTTATCCAAAATGGTTTTAAAATACTATTGGGAGAGTTTTTACCCAAATGAAACTCATACGAACCTCCCTCCCCATTCCAGATTCAATTCATTTTTTCATCTTAAGAGCTCCAGTCTTCCAAGATGACAACCCCTCCTCCTCTTCCAACAAGAAATCAATCCTAGTTTAAATCATTCAGTTTCATCCACATAAAATTGGTGAGTTTCATTAATATAGTTTACCTATATTTATTTTGGAATTTTATGTACCATGTTTAGTTTATTTCCCCATTTGTTGCAATCACTCACTATTTATGGTTTTTATTTGATTATTCTTGAATATAAAATTTGAATGTTCCAAATACTTCAAGAAACAAAGAAGGAATGAATGTAAATTCTTAAACAACTTCCACCATCTCTACTTTTTCCAAGCATATTACACAATATTAGTGTATTAGTGGAACTATATTTTCCCCAATTTTCCTTGTTCACAATCATATTTTTATATATTTTACTCTCACAACTAATTAACTTGTTCAAAAAGGGACTTCCAATAATTAATTTCTGAAATTTTTCTTTAACTTCATTGTTTTTATGAAATTAAAGGAAAATTTATTTTTTTCTAATAAAAGTAATTTTTTTTGTAATATAATGTGTCATTACTGAAATAAAATTGTATTAGATGTTTTTAAAGGAAGATAATTCTAAATTTTTTAATAACACTTTACATATTGGGGATATATTGACCATTTGAGACTATATTGGGAGACATTTCCCATTTTCATTTTCATTTGTCACTACACATTCAAAAATATAATCACAGTCCCAAATTGGGTTTTATATTACCTACAAAACTTATCTTTTATATATTTTTCACTTATTTATTATTTAGGTTATCCATGTATGTTTGAAAAGTGTGTCACTATCATGTCTCTGAATTGAGATGTCTACGCAATGGTCCTCACATATAGTTGCACTATTTTGAAATATTTAGGTGAAGGAAATCAACAATTATCAATGCTCTTAAAAGCATCATTTATATATGAATTCAAATGATTGATTGTATAGTGGGAAGTTAGTTCCTAAAAGGAATTTTGGTGAAGTGATTTATGAAAGTAAAATGGAATAAGTATCTTATGTGAGACTTGTTGGTGAAGTGACCTATGTGATTCACTTGGGAGACGTGACTTGGGTGAGGTTCATGGTAATAATTCCTGAGTTTTCCAAATTCATGTACAAGGATTCAAAAACCAATTGAGATGTAATTAACCCACCTTTGAACCACCATATCCTTTACTCCACGATACATTCAAATAATTGCATCGTTACAAATAAAATCTTCTATTCTTACATCCATACATCAAATGGATTAGAAAACAGAAGATGGGTACCTATTAAATAACACACACTGTAAAAATATCATTTATCTGTAATATTAACATGACATCCTTGATTAGAAATATCATTAATTAAGAGATATAGTAAACCCTATAAATGTATACTTAATTCTAACTATTTTCATATAATTATTCTAATGAGATGATTATTTATATAATGATTTTCCATCACATCCACCTTAATTTACCTTATCTCACAATTTATTCCTTGTTAATATGGCCCACTAAAATAACATAAACTGTATTGAATAGACTATATCCTAAGAAAATAAAATTTTAAAAAGTTGGCAAAACTGGGCTTGAAAATAAATGAACTAATCCTATTAACCCTTTACACACTGAAACCTAACCAAACAAACAAATTCTATTTATATCATAACAAACCCGACTGGACTAAACAAAATAAATTAATTTGAAATGACTTGATCAGAACCAGGTAGACTTGACTAGACCAGAACTATAGTAAAAATCATCAAACTAAACAAATATGGGATTATTACTCTCATTGTAAATTTGTTGACATGAATCACACTTGAGTAGACCTGAACTATAGTAAAATGAGTCAAACATTGAATTTCCAGATGATTATGGATTTAGAGTTATTTAAATGGCTCACACTCTTACTGCAGATGAACAATGTGTATTGGAATCAATGGAGAAACAATTTTTATGTAAAAGATCATATTAGACAAGAATTTGGTGCCATTATTGATGTAATCCCAAAACATATTTTTTATGATGCTGATGATAGAATTAACACCATCCCATATCCTATTTTCCATGACTCATTTATTACTTATGATGACCTAAATACTAAAAATTTCATAGTTGATTATGATCCTAATGTTGAGGTCATAATTATATAGAATCATCCATATGTGTTCTCTGTTATTTTGGTTTTTTTCAACTTGGGTTGTTGAGGTTAGTTCTATAAAATTTGATTTACAATTGACTAAAAATATTATATATCCAACATGAACTTCAGGATCATTTTCAATGTTTAATGGTTGATGTTTTCATTTAGTTTCATTTTCTAAAATTAAATTGAATTGTATTCAAAACTATCAAACCGAACACAAATAAAATGAGTAAATTGGATCAAAAAATAGGATGAATTTATTTGTACATATTAAAAGAATTTGTACGAAAATTAAAAAAAAATAAAAAAATTAAAAAATCCAAAAAAATGGAAAAAATACCAAAAACAATATGAACCAAAAGACCTCAGAAAAATAAAATTGTTGAAATGACATAATAAATTGAAAAAATGAACCAAATGACCTAATACCATAAATGGGATAAATGACCTAATCAATTGACTATAATGAACAAAATGAACTAACCAAAATTGAATTGGATCGAATTCAAAATATAAAATACATATATTATACCCATGATAAAAATTATTATTTGAATGTTTTGTTTTTTCAATAACAAGTCTTCTATTTGTATATTCTTCCCACTATATATAAAATGATTTTGTTAGATCACTATGTATCATGTATTTGATTTCAAAAGCGGTATTCCTTAATTATGTAATCTGTCATATAATTTCTTTTTGGGTTATACATTAGTTATGGATTTCAAATTAATTACATATAGGTTTTCACATAAAGTAAACAAAAAAATGAGAAAATACAATGAAAGCATATTACTTATAATAATCACCAAATTGCTGAGATGCGTGTCCCTTGGTTGGTGTCAATTGTGAGTATTTTATTTCAAAAATATATATCAATAACATATAATGTCATGTGATTAATTTTTTTTATTTAATTTTAATCAGGTTCCACTAGAACAATAGCCTCAACCCAGTAGGTGAGGACTAGACAACTTCATCAAAAAGACCCGAGATCAAATATGGGTGGAGACATAATTACAGGTACTGTTGTTAGAATTGTAGCAGGTACTATTTGGTACTGTAACCGTGGGGACTATTCATCTGGTTGGGCTATCAGGCCACCATTTTGAACAGTTATTTCATCAATCCATTGGACCACCTATAGCCTTTGGGTCAACAAGGTTTTCATTCAACCTCTGGGCCTTCAATCCACTTCAGGGAATTCATGCCATGTGAAATTATGCTTAAATGGACTAGGCAGACACTACAAAGAGAATGATAAAAATGAGGATTCAGAGCATAAACATTCACTAGATCATAACTAACTTATTTGGAATAATGATAGGGTATGGAAATTGCCATCGGGACCAAACTGTGCATGCATGAGTAGCCTAGCCAAATTGCTATGAAATGGTTGTGAGCTGACATCATGATGTAGATTCCAAGGAGGCCAAGTTCCACATAGTTATAGTCAATATATATTTCACTATGACCTTTAGGTCATGTAATGTCACAAATCCTACACACCATGTTTGTGTTCCCCTTCAACACTTAATGGTGGATTATAAAAAATAAATAAAAATATAAGGCCGTCAAGCCATTTGGAGGATCCATCAACAAGGTACCAGTTATTCACCGATCATCCTACTAATTTCAATGCTCTGGTTTGTGACACAATGGAATACTTCTACATCTAGTTCCTCCAGTCGACACACCCAATTAGACCTCATCTCTCCCCCTAATATACCATCTACCATAGATACTAATCTTACAATGTCATTACAGACACCATCGATATTTGAGACATCCATGTTATCATAAACATTTTCATTTATGCACGCTAGAATATATTTACCAAATCTGATGATGATTTCTACTCCTCATCCTTATTATTAATTTCCTCAACCATTTATGTCATCTTATTTTACTTATACTTGTTTCTCCCTAAGCTTCTACCTTCAATCTTATTAAACTACATCTTTGACATATTATGAGCTTGTGGGGGATACTCTAGGACCCCCTACATCTTTACATATTGATGATCCTTTAGTACCTACAGATCTATTGACTTCCACTAATCAGGCTGCATCATGTTTATTTATTTAACCCTAGTAATTTTATTTATCACAATTTATTTTCTTTATAAGATATATTAATATAATATTTTTTCCCTTATTTAATAGTCCGATATACAAATAAGAATCATGGAAGGCCATGAATTCATGTCTTGTGGAACCATTGTATGTTGCTTATGGTTGAGTACAATGAAGACAAGAACTTTATTGGAAAAATATGATGGAAATATATGAGTCTTTAGAGAAACTATCCATATACTCCAACATCATTCGGGTCTATCAACTCTCATGGAGAAATCAACCAAATAAAGTAAAGGAGAACACTTGGGTACTAATATGGGTACGAAAATTCATGGGAATAAATGTTATATCATAATTGTATATATATGAATTAAAATTTTGGTGGAAACGATGTTTAAATTTTCTCAATGGTGAGGCAATGAGGCCCGCATGACTAATTGAATTAGTTGAACAATGGATATGATATAAGCTTGAGTGGTATAGTAGCTAGAATTATAGATTTTTAATTGATTTAGAGGCCACTCCTATCAACAATATTTAGAATATTAATGGGAAATTGTTACACATAAAATGATAAATTATTTCAAGGTATTAATCCAATTTAATGTTTTTAAATGAAAATTACCACGTGTTTCATTAATACATTATTTTGTTATTATTTATTTTTTTAAATGAATCAAATGGATAAAATAAATGAAATAAGATAGCTATGACATATCTCCACACATCGGTATGGACTACGATGCCCGACCATGAGAGGAAGCATGTATGACCCTCATTTATAATTTTTCTTCAAGATGATGTTGATATAAATATCATGTATATTACATATGAATTAAAATGAAATAAATTCATATATCTCATTATAAAATGGGGGGAAATCATATTACAAATTCCCTTTCCGAAAAATTAGATAATGTGATTTTCTCATGATTTGATAATTGATTAAGGATTTTTATTTTTTATCCCATCATGAGTGGAATAGAATACTTATACCTCATATTTTATAGTTTAATTTTTTCGTATGATTTATGGTGTTTTTCCATCATGATTTACTTCTTTAAAAAATGGCAACAGTAAGAAGGATGATAAATATTGAATTGATGATGACAGGAACAAACCTAAACCAAATGGAATTAAATTGATATAACCTAAATGAAAGTTAACCATATGAAATCGAGTCATAACAAACTCAATCTATCCCAAACATAATGTAATTTAACTAAAATTAAATGAAACAAATAAAAATTGATAGAACAAAATTTACTTGGTGTAACTTGACCCTATTCAGACCTGTCAAACATAACCAAAACCAAATATTACTACAAATACCATATCTAAACCAAACCTACTCAACCCAAATCAAATAATACATGAATGGATAATTAAGTAATTAATTATGGTGATCACACAACTACCTTATTATTGACTACTGTGATGACCTGTCCACTTATATATATGGTATATATATTCATAACTCATTCATTGATACGTAGTTATAATTCATCTACCATATGTTTTTCTATTTAGCTTCATTTAGAAATAATTTCATTTTTATTTTTGTAATGAAAATAATATTCTATAAACTATTTTCATTAATGGATTCTAATATTTAATTTAATTTCATAATGATATTTTTAATATTTAAGGTCATCTGCCACGGTAAAAACTATTTTTCTAATGGATTAAGAAAAAACATGGAAACATGGTTAATGAACAGAGACACAAAAAATATTGTATGTTTTACTTTTTTTAATTATAATTTAAATATATATTTAATACTTAATAGATTATTTATATTTTAAACAGGCCACATTGGAGGTCTCTGATTCCCATGAAGTTGACAACATTGGGTCAAATGACCCTTTAAATCTTTTTTTCAGATATTAGCATGACGGTAGAGAATGCTACCATCCAGGGAAGAGTATTGTATTAATGAGGTATTAGATATCTTCAAGAAAAATCACTCATTTCTCAGACTTGAAAAAATAAAACGAATTGGAAGAACAGGATGAAGGAAAGGCATAAAAGGCCGAAAAAGGTACATAGATGTGGAATAATTGAATCAAAGAGAAAACTCTGAATTTATGTAACCAATGGAAGTTTTTTATCCATTAATTCAACCAAATACTATTGGGTCTTGTGATGCTTATATATCGATGATGTGTATATTATATATTTCACCGGGCAGTAGTAGTAGTGGTTGTTGGGATGATAAAGTTACTAGAAATGGAGATTTTGAGGTTGATTGTGAGGAAGATGGTGAGGATGAGGGTGAGGATGATGGAAAGGAAGAGGAAAAGGGAGAGGAAAATGGTGACAGTGTGTATGAGGTTGAGGATTAGGATGAGGTTATTGAAGATTGTGGTGATAGTGATGTTGATGAGGTTCAAATTGATCATATACATTTTTGACATGTATTTATGACATTTGATTGTTTTTGATTTTTTATGTGATGTTTTTTTGTATTTGTTATAAATGGTTAAATGAATAAAATTATTTACTAGGATATCATTATTTTTCTATTGGTTTTTTGATCTTAGAGGATACTATGTTGGATTCATTATAGGTACTATTTTTCAAGGATGTTGTGTTGGTTGTATTTTAGGTTTGTTTGTTTTGAGGTTCTCCATTCATTGGTTTGTCTATCTTTGATTTTATATTGGTTACATTTAGTTTCTATTTGCTTTCATATTTCGTTCTAAGGTTGTTTTGTTATTTGGTTCCATATGTGGTGTTTTGGGTTATCTGAGTTCCATATTTATTATCTTTCTGATTTTTTATTGGACGCATCGAGTTTCATTTTGTAGGTTCTATATTGAATTTTATTTTGAACATTCTTTAAGAAAGGGAGGGATTGATGCTACCAGAGAATTGTGAGTGTGGGGTGTATACCAATTTTTTGATACCTGTTCCTATAGAATTTAACTAAGGAGAAATAGATCCAAATGGTTCTAAACAATTGGGACAGATCTTTCCCGATGGATCATAGTGAAACATTGGTTAACCTGAATTCTAGACCATCCTATTCCAAGGGTAAATAAAACTATTTGTATTTGCCTTTCCTAATTTCAGCAGATCCAATAGTATAGAGTTTCGATGTTATAGGTTATGCCAATGGTTCTCCATCCTATACTGATAGTTTTGGATTGTTGGTATAAGCTTATATTTTAACATTTATTAGCATCATACCTGGATGGGCTTTACAAATCAAATGCCAGCACAACAAGGTTCCTAGTCTATCAAAAATTTACAGAATCCTAGTTACCCAAGTACATTCTAATGTTCTATCCAAGTACAAAATAAATAGCTCAAAAATCCAGTTCAGTGTACAATATGGCACTACACTCTCACAAGGGAGATAATTCAATATATCAAAATTGAGCTCAATCTATCAAGTCAAAACAAGATGAACAAAAATAATCAAAAAATAGGATGTCATGTAAAGGAAACCATTATTACATCATCAATCCACAAATGAACAAAACATTGTACCCCAATAAATCATCACAATTATCCAAAAAATGTTTCAAATAAAACATATGATGGAAAACTCAAAAAATTTACACTCTGATGATAGAAACAAAAAGATGTGAACTAGAAGCTCCTCCACTACATGAAATCATCACTCTGATGACTATGAATGGAGCCCTATTATCCATATGTATCTTCAACCCCCTATTATGGAGCTAATATACCTAAAAATCATCATTTTGGCCTAAAAACATACAAAACCTCTTATGGTGACCCAAATAGCCACACCATTTACAAACTCTAAGAGATTTCGATCACAACATCTTTGAATGACTAGGTGGTCCACACTGGAAACATGTTGTAAAAATCCTTTATTCCCAAGGATACATAACATACCCAATTGGGAATGTGGAATTTAGCCATTCCTATTGTTTACTCGATCTACTATAGATGAAAAGGAATATTTAATAATCTCTGGATAAGAGATCGGCCATTCCGCATGCATGAGGATTAGCAGTTATAGGTTAAGACCTTTTTAAACAAAATCCCTACAGAAATCATTACTAACAAGTACAGCTATAAATCATAAAAAACGTGATAACGTAATGGAATACATCACAACCAATGGGTCATATTGACCAAAACCAATGAACTCAAAAGCGTTCTCCTTCTTAACATCCTCAGGATACTCTGAATGAATGAATGATTACTTGGTGGATTCTTAATATTTCAATTAATATAGAAATGTGGTAATCTCAACCTTCCACCACTTCTGACCAGGTCCCTCCAATAAATTTTCAATAAACATAATCTATATTGTATCACAAGTCTTGGGGTAATAAAAAATATCATCAAATTCTTTAAGACACATTATTGCACCATCATAAACTTTTTCTCCTTTATAAGAAGGATGATGAAAATATTGGAATTGAAGGATGGGGTTCAAAGGATGGAAGGTCTCTAGCTCTGCAAATAGATATGGAGTCTCAGTAGAGTCATTAACAAGAGATTCAACTTCTATAAAATATAAAGAACTACCCCAAGTATGAGAACGTTGGAAAATATTTCTATCATTAATAATTTACATTCTAGGATAGCATTATGAACATTAAAAAACCAATAATATCAACTCAGTAATGAAATAACACTCTAATAGAGAAAAAATCCTTTTAAATAATTTTTCAACCCTCTTTAAACAAGACATCAATGATTTTATAAAAAAATATTTCACCATTTAAAAAACATTACACATTCCTTTTAAAATGATAAATCATTCTATAAATCAATTTTAGTTACAAAAACTCATTACCAACAAATGTAAATTATTCAAATGTTTCAAAAACATCAGTCTCATTGTCCAATTATTAGAACAATTATCATTTAAATCCATTACAAATCAAAAATATATTTTAAAACCTTTTTTATCAAGTAACATATGGGTATTTGATATTTATTTTTCCAATCCAAACATTTTATAAAATAATTTTTTTAGTGATTGAAAACATTTCTCCAAGAACATACTGAAACATGTATGAAGACAAAATTCAATTTTTCACAAGGGATTTAAAAATATTAAAAAGTGATAAAATTTGAAACAACAAAACAAGAGCATGGAAAAACCTATATCAATAACCCAAACATCCAACCTCACATAAGTAATGTAATTGGTAAGAAAATGGATTTTTATTCAGGTTTAGAACCAAGTTATAATTTAAAATGGATGGGTTGTATGGGATAGTAATCCTCACTCCAACCTCTCAATTTTCCCTGTTTATATTTCCAAATCAATCACACTAATACCTCAAAGTTTACGAAACTATGAAAACCTGGTTCCACAATGGTCATCATTATGTTTTGGTTCAAAAACTCATATGACATTATTTAAATAAATGGTTATATAATTTGGAATATAAATATAATTTATCATTCAAAAACATGTAACAAAAAAAGAAAAGATCAAGTCCTAACATCCATGGTAACTCAAGTCTCACCATGAAGGGATGGTGGCCAAGAACTAGCTCATAGTCAATCTCTTGAGTAATAACAAATTCAAAATCTCATATATTCAATAATTCAAAAAACATAACATACAGATTTAATATTCATGTATTTCTATTTAGGTAAATACCCACTATGGTACCATTTGTTATGAACCAACCAATAATACCATATATACCGATATCCCATTCGATTTTCCACTAACCCAAAGATCATTCCTGATCTCCATGGGATGAATCAAATCACTAAAGAATGAACAAATTACTATTGTTAATGATTTCTCCGTAAAATTTTTAAAATAATAGTGTATAATATAGAAACATCAATATATATATATATATATCAATCAATACAAACATATCACGTACAATAAGACAATAATAAAACTGAAAGTGGAACATAATAACTAAAAAATGTATCCTAGTAGTCCATAAACACACACCATGTACCAAGTCATCCATCTTTGGTCACCCATGAATAGACCCACAAAGGAAGGAAAGAACATTAACACCATCTATAAGAAAATAAATGATTTCAAACACAAAAACGTATAAATAGGGTATGTGCTAATGTTCTTGCTAGGATTCCACTATAGATTTCATTTAATTAATTATTAATGAAATTAAAATTTTATATAAGAGGATTAAAAATGGTAGAGTTTGCGGATTAATTTTAAAATTACTATTTTTAACTTTTAAAAACCATTTATTAAACTAAACTTATAAAACAAGTCATTTTACCTTTTAGAAACTAATTTTTTTATTAAAAATCATTTAAAACCATTTCAAAATGTAAAATTAGATAATCAATATAATATTATAATATGATCCTGATATGTAAAAACGAATAAGAATCAATACAAAATAGTAAAGTTGTATAATAATAATAAATGAAGCACTAAAGTCAACTCTAGTGCCCAATCGTTTAAATAACCAGGTAAAGAGATTTAAATTTTAAAAAAAATCAGTTGGGAATTTGAATATAAAATTTTAACAAATCATGCTTTATATTTCAAAAGATATAAGATTTCAAAATAAATGGATCAAATACAAATAAGTGAGAGACATGGTCTTTTTCCTAAGAAGGTATGATAGTTCATGGCTGAAGGACTTTAGACACACTCAAGGCAACAAAAAAATATTTACATACGTTCCTTTGACCTTAGCTCGTAAAGGACTCACCACCATAAACTAAGGGATGGTATGTAATGTATTATAATTTTATAAGGTGTATAATTATAGAGTCTTGTCAAATTAAGTCATTAAATACCTAAGGTATATAATTTCTCTATAAAAAATCAATAACAGTTAATTACTTTCATAAAAAAAATTCATTTCATCCCATTTATCATTTCAATTATACCAATTTCCCATTTAAAAATCCATAATATAGGGTTTTAATAAGAAGAATTTATTTTTCCAATATAAAATCCAAAATTTTCTATCAAAACCATTTAAATACAATTTTATCAAATACAACTTTGAAATAAATTTCAACAAATCAATTACCAAAAATTTTGTTATATAATTTAATTTCAAAAAACATCCATCAAATTTCAGAGTCCACCCAATTATAATTAAAATCATTTTATATATTCAAAAGGGTAATAATACATGCTTCCTTTGACAATGTATCATAAAAATTCCAAACCAACCATTGAAAAAATTATTTATTTCAAATCATCCGTAATGAATTTAATTTATGTATTAATATTTTAAAATGATTGAATACATTTCAAAACATGGGTTTAGACCCTATTTCCATGAAAAAAAATAATGTATTTCAAATAACCCATATCACCAACTCTAAAACAAGGGTAAAATTGTATCAAGGGGGTTCTTTGTAATTAAATAAATTAAATAATCCGAATCTATTTTGAAAAAAATAATTTTTTTAATCCATGTAATTGAAATCAATTAAATCATTAAATAAATCAATTCCCCAGCCAAAGCCGATTTAATAAATCAAAACCTGATCCAAATCCCTCAATTTCACCAAAACATCTTTTAAAATGTCATTAAAAATAAATCAAAACAAACCTGACATGTCTCAATTCCTAAATAGGTGAGGGAAATAAAATTCAAGGCCCTCTAATTCAGGCCATATTCAAGTGGGAGAGAAATGGTTCAAAGAAGATTTTTTGAGGAATTTATTGGACATATTTCACAGAACATGTGGTAAAAATTAATAAACATGTATCCATGAATTTATCAAAAAATGATGAATAAAACAATGAAGGAAAATCATAGAAATACGTACTTTGATACTAAGGAATCACACCGAAAAAAATTTGAGATGTGTATCCTCTAATGGTGATGGCCAGATCTAATAAGATAGCTCATTCAATAAAGGAGAGAGGCGATCCCAGATCAATAATTACAAATCAGTAAATCTGGATCCAATAAAATGAGAGGTCATCATGAACATTAGTAAGAATTAATAAAGTGGGGAAATGAAATCTTTGATTAGGTAGAAATTAACTCACCAAAAGAGAATATCATCACTTAAATTGGTGCCTAAATATGCCAAGAGATGATGCATGGTGACCCAAAATTCATCAGGAAGGATCTCAGAAGCAAAATGATTAGATTAGGATCGAGTGGTAGGAGTTTAGGGTATTTATCGGTTTTTAGTGTCTTTAATTATAATTTTCAGAATTATAAATGCAATTATCATGGTTTCCTGGTCTAAGTCACATGGTTAGTACAAACCATGTTCAAACCATGAAACAATTTGCACACATTGTTTAAACTATGTGCAAACCATTCAAAAACCATGCAACAGGATTCAGACTTCTTTTAACCATTCCCAAACCATGTAACTGGTTGTACACTTAGCTCAAACTTGCACAAATCATACGAACATGTTACACATTTATTTTATCAATGGTAAAACCATGGGAAAAATGTGAAACATTCTTGAAACCATTGAAAAGGCATTAATAAAATAATGAAAAAACTATCAAGGACATCCAAAATTCGGGTACTCAAATAAATGGGTGAGAAATCATAAAAAAGAAACTTGATGTTAGGCTATATGTAGTTCAAAGTCATCTCCACTCATGGTACCTTCTTCCAAAGTCACATCAATATAATCTCATTCCTTTTAATAGGACCCTGTTTTAATTTTTAAATTATAGAGGGATTGAGTTATTATCTCTAGATTAGAATGATATAAATAGGATGGGTCCAAAATTTCAAAATCCCCCTTAAATAAACCAATTATAAGAAATTGTACTTCTTCCAAATAATTTGATAAATTAATCATTTTGGGATGTGAATGTTTATTAAATTCATCCTTAAACACTTGTATTTTGTCATCAATATTTGGGAAGTTAATCTATTCTATATTGAACATAGAGAAAAAAATGTAAAAATTCATTTACTTTTTTAAATAAGGCTTCATAGAAATTTCTATTTATATTTTTTTAAGGTCTTCCATGACCAATTTGAATTTTCTATAATTTAATGTATTGAATATTTCCATTGTTATGTAGGAAAAGTATCTAACTATTTCTTCCAAGAGAGGGTCATATTCAATTTTTTCTTATTGGTTTTTTTAAATTTCTTTTAAATTAGTTTTTATTTATATATATATTTATATATATTTAAAAATATTTGGAAGACTCCCCACCCAAAACACCAACTAAATCATTGTGATTTTATGTGCTGATTTTGTCCTTATGACAAATTTTGATCCCCTAAATACTATAATATAGTTGTAATTTGTGTTTCCTCCAATGATTCTTCCTTTTAGTATTATCAATAACTTCATTTTGTATTTCAAATAAGGTGTTCGATGGGATATATATGATAGAAAAGTAACTAATCCAAATTTTTTTATCATACTTAAATAAAATTATTAGCGAACAAGTAGAAAAGTGTGTTAATATGGAATGAAAAAAAAAATATTGACTTTTCCTAGTGATTCTTATTATTTTTCATTTATTCATGGATTTTAAATATTTTTATTCTATAAACTCCCTCATCATATAGATATAAATAAATAATCATGCAACTCATTATGTTTAAAAATATGGGATTTAAAACTATTATCATAGTAAATTAAATCCTTTCTATAAGAGTTGGTTGAAGAACATAATGATCATTGGGTAGTAAGATGAAATTGATCTCACGTTATACTCACAATTCACGGTCTAGAATTGAGAAGTTTGGGTAATGATAGTCGAAATGAAACTCTTAACTGTACTGAGTTAACAATTTTCACATGATAAACAAAAAACTCAGATAGGTAATGTGTTTATCGCCGAAGGTAATAGATATGTATATAACTATATGACTGAAAATATAATCATTAAACATTAATTTATTACTTAACAATCATAAATATGGAGACATATTATTTTTCCAAGGAATACAACTGTTCTTGTAAAATAACCAACTGTTGAAATCACTTTGTATAACCACAAAATTACATAGCTAATCATTTTTGAAGAACACAAAAAAAAATTATTCCTCATCCCCTTCTAAAGATGAAGAATCTCTCCAAGAAGTAATCTCATTTCTTCACTCTAGATGTGTGTGTAATTGAATATCCAATCTATTTTAATTTTGTTGTTGATATTCTCTAAAATGTGTTCTCTATCAACCTTGATTTAATAATTTCAGGTTTCACTCATCACTGATACTATAAATTGACAGGTCTCATAATTTATATTTTTCAATGACATTTGGTCACAACCATAATGATTTTAGAATATATCATTAGCATGCATGTGTGTGTGAATTTAATTTCTCCCAAAAAACAACCGCTTCTGAGATGATCACCATTGGTCATCATAATTATTATTTTTTAAAACATTAAATTAATAACTCATTATTACCATAATCAATTACCTACGTTAAGTGAATGAATATTCCAACTCATTGATGAAATTTTTAAATTCAACATCAACAATGATCAATACCCCAATTCCATTTAATTTTTTTATTCAATAGAAGATACCACGGTAACAGAAATGTGCACATTAGCCAAATTTTCTTAGGTAAATCTCCAAATGATCTGGAATCCTCTCATAATCATTACCTCAAATACATGGTGTCCAATTAAACCTATCCCTATAATTGGGGATATCATGAATAATAGGCCCTATATTGTTCTATATTAAAACACATAAAACAACATACAATATAGAAAACAATATTAATATCTAAAAAATGGTGGCATCATCTAGATTCAAAAAAATAATGAATAATCACAAAAATTATGTTTCTGTATAGATTCTACTTCTTATGTTACCTTCATAATCGAGGAATTGGATATTGACATTAAATATTAATGTGTGGAATTTAATAGTTAATCACATTTTGTTAGACATTTAATGGTAGGACATATGAAATTGGAGGGGATGTTGACAAAATTAATTCGATATCAAATGGGTATTAGAATACCTTTATAAACAATTGCTACAAAGAGGAGAGGTGCAATGTCGGATAGATAAAGACACTATGAATGAGAACTAGGAAGGAGGTTCCACATTTTTGGTTTCCCAACCACCAATAAAGGTGAACAAAGAGAGTTGAAGATGATGAGGTGAAATGATGGTAAGAGAATTATTAGTGATGGTATTAGAAGAGATCCATGATAATGATCCATGTATGGAATTTCCACTATGGTGTAGTGATAATGTGGTGTGTCCCAATTCAAAGGATTGGAGGTATAAAAAAATGGCATGTTCATGTGTTTTTGGAGAAGTCCTTCCAGTGATGTGTAAAATTCCTTCAGGTGATAAAGGGCCTTCAAGTGAATCTCATAGTGTGTTTTATGACTACTTCTCTTGTATCATTGAATTTCTCCTGAATGGTGTTATCGAATGAGATCACTATTGACCTGTGTTGATTATGATGCAGCCATGAAGTCATATCCTAATGGAGATTCGTTGAACACCACATGGTGAGAAGGGGAGCTAGGTTTATGACATGTGACCCATTTTTCCAAGACAATCAGCCTGTGAATTGTCATATTATAGGGGATGTTACATGAAATGTTTTTGGAAATTTTTTTATTGGGCCTTGGTGGGGGGACCAGAGTACTCGGGTGGCATGGAAGAGGTGACATGATAGAGATGGTCAAACTCGGGTGAATTTCAAAGGCAGAAATGCCACAATGGAGGGTGGGTTTCGATGGTATGTGGTCTGTATCCCATAAAGATGAAGGACCATAGAAACAGTAATGAGGTCTGATCATTCCAATAGCCATGCATGATAGTCAATTCGATGGAAGAAGAACATTTCAATGACAAATTCATGGGAATGATCTGACATGAAGGAAGGAAATAATGAAATGGTGTTGGGAGAATGTCACAACATAATCATGGGGGACTTTTCCCACACCAGTAAGAACATCAAGGATGTAGTTCATGCAGACTTTACATATCTGGGAGATGGAAGTCACCCTAAAAATGTGGAGGATGGTCGCTCATATATAATCTTGGATGAGAAATTCCTCCTAGCACCCATGATGTTGGGTGGGTTTTATTGTGCAAGGAAGACCCAATTCAAATATTCAAGATAAATGGGGAATAAAATTGGTTCAAAAAACAAAAATATAGAATTTAATTCAATTATTAACATTCCAATTCCACAATATGAAACAAATAATAGTAAATATACTCATAAAAATTGTAATAACCTAGATTAAAATGACTTAAAAATAAAAATATCAAAAAACAGCAACAAAAACATCACACATGAAATGAAAAATAAGACAATTCAACACATGCACTTAATTATCATTAATAAGAATACATATATTCTGATCACAACACTGATTTAATAATAATAATGAGAATTAAATTCCAATTTAAAAAAATAATTCTAGAACATAAAACTAGATTCCATCATCATATGAAGAACTATTCTAGCAAGCAGGTATAGTAAAAATAGTAGAAACCAGTAGACCAAAAATAAGAAACATGGAGAAAATAGTATCAAATTAAATCAAGATGTAATAAAGTGTTCAAAAATTTACTTGGTTGAAAAATAAAATCAAGAATTTAATAAATCGACACAATGATGTAACATACTTTTGACAATTGCCCTATGATCACGGAGCAGAGTCATGAGGGTAATCCACTATGAACCAAAATAAATAAAATGTACATGTGAATAGAATAAAACTTATTTGAATCAAATAGTCATAGAAAATACGATAGGACCAAGACCCCCTTACCTGGGGGTCCGATATCTCCTTTTCCACCATAAACGACATGCCAAATGTTTCATTCCATTGTTGTTATCATGTACCAGTATTAAAAACCCATTTTCTTTTTCCACATCTATTTTCCATGTGCTCTGTGTCTTCACAGATGGGTTTCTATTATTCAAGAATCATCATCATCATCCAGAATCGCACACTAAAACAATATTAATTTCCCTCACGATTCAATAACAAGAACCAAAATATCCTCTTGGTACACTAGTTTATGATGTAACATAATTGAGGTATGAACACAATGAAGCTCTTAATCGTAAAGACGTCAACGATCTTCCTCCACTAAATCAGCTCTGCTTCTAGTGAACAATAAATCCTAGAACCAGGGATCTAAATTCTAGAATTAACCACTTTATTTGCAAATTGTAGTTCCCCAAAATAGAAGTTGGGCTTCAACGTCCTCCTCAACCTCTGGAAAATAGGTAACCCACTGTTGGGTATCTCCCTCTCAATTCTCTATTGTGGTGGGGGGGAAATTCAATCCCAAAAACAAGGATATTTAACCCCTATTTATTATTTCTCTTGTCTAATGAAAATCCCCAAATTCAGGGACCCAACATTCTAAAATAGAGGATGGCCTTACTAGAATAAATAGAGTTGGGATGGGTAGAATATGTCTATGGTGGATGATGTCTTGATCGAAATCGCAGAACAGAAAGTGGTTCATGCAGTTCACGTACATAGTAGTGAAAAAGATAAAAATATTCATATTAAATAATAGAATTTTAATTAAAATAAAGTGAAAATATAATTCCCAATACAAAACCTTAGAAATAAAAATTCTGACCACATGGTGAATTTTCACTTCCTATATCCATTAATTCAAGCATCACATCCTAACCAGAAAAACACCTATTGGGAATGCCTCAAACAATACCCCCATCATGAAACAATGTGTCACACAATTCTAAAATTAATGTAATTATAATGCCTCAAAACTTGGTAAGAATTTAAATAGATCCAAAAATAAACAGAACACATGCCTGCTCTTACCAGAGTAACCCACTAAGATGATGCTGTCATGGAAGTCCCACACTACTAACCAGTACATTCAACAAAAGAAGCAAACACAATGGTACACATCCTCAATCCATGAAAAAATAAGGCTATGAAAATTCATAGATAATTTAACTTATAATCCCAGTTACAAAAGAAAATAGTAGTAGTAAAATAAACACAGAAAAATAATGCATAAAAAGAAAATAATTGGTCTCTACGAAAATCTATTAGAACTGGAAACCTCTCCCTTAAAAGGGAATAAATGGACTAGTACCTAGGTAATATTATATGTTCCTAAACAATAGGGTACCACTAAAAATCACATGTTTCCCCAAGATTCCTAATGAAAAACTATATACCCATGAGAACATCATTGCTCAAAAGGAAGACGAAAATCGCCAATAAAATATCATATTGGTATAACTTTTTAACTATAACTAAGAGGAACCTAATTTCACTACAGAGATCCCAATAGAATCTCCCTGAATCCTGGTCTTCAATAAAAATATTCACATGACAACACCAATCTATACACTAACATTTCCCAACACCCACTTGCAACAAGTCAACAGCTAGAGACACTAACCATATTAAGGAAACAAACTAATGGAACAAACCCAAGTAAATTAGCCACTCACTATCTGAGGATAAATCCAAAACCAAGAGAATAAAAAAATTGCTGACCGACCCATCTAGAGACCTCACTACTAACCAATACACTCACCCGAGCCAACCTCACACCAACCCCTCCTACCCAACAACCGGAGGAACAAACCAGACAACTGTAAGCTGTCTATGGTGTCTACAAGGTCATACTAGATAGGGATAAAACAAGGGAAAAAATGAATAACACATTAAAAAATTATGTCCAAAAAGAGAAAAAACCTAGAAAAAAATGATCAAAGAATGATGCACAATAAAATCCATAGAAAAATCCTTCAAAGATATGAATAATTGATTATGAAATTTTATAAAATTAAATTCTACCCAATATAGCTCTGGTGCTTCTTATTTAGTGGTTATGCTATGTAAGGATATCCCCAATTGAATAGCTAGGATCCATTGGGTATAAAATTTGTTTGAAAACTCAAAATATGTTTTCTAAAGATATTTTTTATATTCCAATTCATTAACATGAAACACATAAGAATAAATCTATTCATAAATAAATATCACTAAATTTTTTTAAAATTATTAAACAATGAAAATATCACAAACCAAAAAGAAAAGAACACAGAAAGTGTAAATTAAAACAACTCAATACTTTCACTTAATTCTTATTATTTAGAATACATCTATTCTGAACAAAACACTAATGTAATTAAAAAATGAAAATAAAATTCCAGATTATAATTTAAATTTCTAGAAACTAAAAATAGCTTCCATAAACATATAAGGAACCATTCTTGTAAGAAAAATATTAAAAAAAATAACATATAATAAACCTAGTATTTGAAACATAAAAAATACATTTTTATTATATCATGAAGCCATCGAGTATTTTAAATTAACCAGATTTATAAAATAAAATTTAGAATTAAGTAAATGGATGTAGAGATCAAACATGCTTCTCCTAATTATTCTTCTTATGTGGGAAAGGATCATAAAGATTTTATACTATGTGTGAAAAAAATAAAAGATACATGTAGATATAATATAATGTAGGGAAATCAAATTTTGAAAAAAAATATAGGATTGATACCCCCCTTAGCTGGGGTCCGGTATTAACATTGTCACCATGTAATGACAAACCAAATTTTTAACAGCATTATTATTATCATGTATCAGTTTTCAGAACCCATTATCTAAAGCTAGAGCTGTTTTCCATGTCCTTTATATCCTTTCTGATGTGCTTCTGCTATCCAAGAATCATCACATCCATCCAGTATTTAAAACCACAAAAAATATTCATTTTCAACATTATCCAAGAGATATAACCACAACATCATCATGATACATTGGTGTGTACAACAACACAATGGTGACACACACTTGAGGAAGCTCTATCCTGAAAGGATGTCGATGGTCTTCGTCTAATGAATCAGCTCTACCTCCGAGGAACAAGAAATCCATGAACTAGTGCTCTACCATTTTGATTTAACCTCTTTCTCAGTTAATTATAGTTAACCCAAAAAAATAGTGTTAAAATGTCTTCCTCCACCTTCGGTGCATAAGGAACCCATTGCTGGGTCACTCCCCCTCAATGATCTCTAACGGTGGGGGAGAAATGAAATCCCCAAAACCATGATCCCGCGCCCCTCTATCTCAGTGTTCTTCTATTGTAAAAATTCCATAATTGAGGGTCTCAATGTTTCACAATTGAGGAAGGACCTACAAGAATAAATGGAGCAGGCATGGGACGAACATGTTGATGGTGGATGATGGCCCAATCAAAACCACCAAATGGAATGTGGTTCAAGTGGTTGATGTATTCAAGTTGTAAAAAAACTCAAAATAGGCATATTAAATAATAGAAAATTAACTTAAAAAAAGATGAAAATAAAATACCCACATGAATTTCAAGATGGAATCATTGAAGGTATTTTGTGTTTGGCTTGAAAGACCTTGGACTTGAGGAAATTTATCCCAAAAGTGGTATCAAATGAGATGATCTTGGACCATTGATGTTTCTGATGGAGCCTTGAAGTCACAACCAGATGAATATTCATTGAAGTTGGAGTCAATCATGATAGACAAGTTGAAGGGGAAATAGTAAATGGTGGATCCCATGATAAGGTATACAATGATGATGATGTCAATTGAGGTGGAGTTAAGGCATGGCGAGTCAATGACCATGATAAATTCATATATTATGTCAGGGTGGAAATTTTGGGGGTATTGAAATAAAATATTAATGTTCCAAATTTAATAGTTAATCATACTGGTAGTACATTTATTGGGTGACAATATTGAATGGTAAGGGATATAGACTTAATTAATTGAAAATGAAATGAGAATTGGAATGCCTATAAAAAAGTTGACGTTAAGTGGAGAGGTGTAGTGCTGGAAAGATATAGTTGTTGTGAGAGAGAAAAAAGTAGAAGGTGATGCCTTTGTGATTTCTCAACAACCAATGAAAGAGAATAACATGAGGTGATGATGATGTTGTGAAACATTGGAGAGAGAATTTTCAATGACAATGTTCAATGATATCAGTGATGATGAGGCATGTATCAAATGTCTTCTTGATTACTAATTTCAAGTGGCTTATTCTATTTGTGATGATCAGTGGTAAAACAAAATGTAATGACACGTGTTTGTGGACAAATATTTTGGGTGATCTGTAAAATTATTTTGAGAAAGGCCTTCGAGTAAATATTCTATGTTTCAGTGTTTCATCCCAGTAATCATGTTCATCTTGTTTGGCCATCATCGAGATCAACATGCCTGGATTCCAGTTTGAGCTCCTCTAATGTTGATTTATTCACCAATAAAACTACATATCATTCAGAACAAAATTTTGTACTCACTATTAGTGAATAATAGGCTTCATCAAAAGATTGTGATTCAATCATCATCCAAAATATTCTACAGGATTTGATTCAGTTTCTTTTCATGTTTGGGCAGAATCTTCTTCTTCACGAAATCCTCATCATCCTCAAATGACTTCTCAGGTTTGATATTTATCAGGGGTATTAGGTTTGAGTTACACTTCATGGATTTAGTTTCTTTTTCACAATTTCAATGGATAAGTTTCCTTCTTTCTTCAGTGAGAAACCATGCCAATATATTCTTTTAGGTTTGGTTTCAGTTTATCACAATCATAAATGGTTTATTAGTATTCATTCATCAAGCTCGATCCTCAACTTCCTCTGGGTTTTTTCATACCATGAATCGAGCATCTTGATTATAGTCGACATCGATTGATTTTCTTATTAAATGGACCTCAAGATTGGATCAATATATTTCTTCGAAAAAAGAACTTTTTCCCCTATACTCATGTGGTCTCCCTATGCTTGACTCTTCTAATTGGTTGTAAGGGATAATTGGATATGTGGTACTCAGAAATTGATAAAAACCTATTCCTTACCACCAAACCTAGTGGATGTCATCTAGTGGTAGTTTTTGTGAGGTCTCATTCTCCATATAACATGCACCATGTAGTATATTTTGGTTGATTATTCCCCCAAATTTAATATATTGATACCTGAACACATCAATTTAAAACCCCCCATAAGAAGATGTATCCAACTTGGGATACATGAATGAATTCTTCTACATATAAAATAGGTTATTGGATTGATCATTGAATTTTAATATATGATAAATCAAATACTTATAAGTGTGAATATGCTTCAAGATAAAAATAAAGTACGTGGATTATTGTGAAAATGAATACATGACTGTGAATCTTTAGTAGAATTCAAATACGTGAAATAATTGTCCTAAATGTAAATAACCTGAAGGCTAAAATGTAAATTAAATTCAAAATACATACACCTAAAAATGATAAATTAAATAAAAACAAAAGAATTGATAAATTAATTATAAAAAAACGAACCTAAAGAATAAATTTATTTAAAAATATAGATAAATATAAAACACATAAAATAGATCTTTGAGAAAAAAATTGAAATGAAATAAATAAATAAATATAATATTAAAAAACTGACAGTCCATAATTCAATGAAATAAACCATAAAAAATGATAGTTTACAATAATTACTTATTCAACTATAAACTAACTGGAAGACTGAAATTAACCAATTAAATATATTTTAATATAAAATTAAGAATTTTATTTATATTACAAAAATCCATCGTCAATTCAAAATTGATCCATAAAAAATATTTTTTGGAATAAAAATAAATTAAATTAAATTAATTATCTGGTAAAATATTAGAAAAACATTCCCCCATCAATCCACATGACCTTCAATAATAATGAAATATATACAGGTCATCTTAACAATGTGTAATGCCACCATGTACTTATATGTGATAATGTCTTATTAGGATTTGATAACACTTTTACCAGATGAACAAACCTTCATTGAAAAAAAAACAATGTAACAAGTCCCCACAAGTCATGTGAATCAAACGTGATAAGTCATGATTCATGATACACCTATTTTCAATTTTATCAAAGAGTCAAGTCCATAATTATCTTCTCCTTAATGAACAGTGACATGAAAATCCTACAAATAATAAATACAAACATCTTGTGTTTCAAACAATGTAAAAACACATTAACTATAACTACCAAAACCAGAACATTCATCCGAACCCAGGAAATATGGAATTTGATTAAGTAAAGGTCTCCATGGTGAACTAGCCTAGTATCCATCAAAGGATCTGACACATTCCCATATCTAACTATGGCCATAAAAAATACTATGAAAAATATAAATAAGCTCTAATACAACTATGTAACATCCCGGACCAGCTCCATATATATGAACAGTAACCAGAATGGATCACCACGCGACCTTAGGAACACAACCCCATATGATACAAGCATCCGACTTGAAACTGGTGTTTAAGGTAGTATAATGTGGATAACATACTGCCCAGATCAGTGTGTGTAATATTAATGAACAATAATAACATCATATATCTTTAAAAAACATCCATAGGAGTATGCATAAAAATAACAGAAACATAAATATGTTGTAATAAAAGAAAATGAGATATACAACTCCAATGTTTTTTCTATACACATCAATTGGTTTCCCACTAGTCTGACTATTGATACAAGATAAAAAATTAATGATAAATGCACAGTGATCCACTGGATAATTCAAGCCATATTACATACCAAGTCTCAAAAACCCTATCGAGCTACCCAGTTCAATCCTAAGACCATATTTGAGTGGCTCTTCTAAATCATTCAATCCTAGGTCATGTCCTTATCCTTCACACATCATTACTTAACCAGAACTTTTATTTGAGATCTTCATGCATGTTGAAGTGAACTTATATGGTATGAGAAAAAAATCTCATTAGGCCCCCACCAATGGTGAACCTATATCCTACTTTCTAATGTGTGTGATCATACGATATGCCTAACTTAGAAAAGAAATTACATGAATAAAATAAAACAACAAAAACCCCTCATCAATAATTGTGGTTTTTAAGTCTATTAACCATATTTTCTTCTGTCAATGTTTGGCTATCATTGAGAATATCATGATTACTATGAAAACATCAAAACCATCTTGGGGGACCAATATAGTGACTCTAACATTTCTAAGATGATTATTACATCATTTAAATGATAAAAATGTAAAATCATTACAAAACCAGGATCCAAAGGATTGGTATCTTGGGAAAATTAGTACCATTCCTAAAATTTAGAAAATAAAACATAAATATTTATTCAATTCATTCTTATCTATCCACATAGTTTTTCTTTTTACCTTCTTAGTAAAATTAATCATTTGAGGATATACATCAATGAAAAGGGTGAGATAAAATCCTAGGAAGAGGATTGATAAGATAATGGATCAACATGACATGGGGTGAGCATAATAATAATAATCATCATCATCATATCATAATCATGATATCAGGATTAGAATTATTAAATGATGCATTTGATAAAGGCATTGAATATGGCAATGCATAAAAATTAAACATCATGCCTTAGTAGTTAACTACCACACATACTTATGTAGAAATTTAGCATCATGTTCATGCATAATTGACATTATATCATGAGATTCATCAAATTACCCAATGCGTTGGAGTGATGTAAAATTTCGGTCACACTCGTCACATCATAAATTTTACATGTACTAGACTATTTCTATTTCACCCATCAAATTATAATATCTATATAATCATTAATGCCACATAGAACAAATATCAATCATGGAAATTAAAAAACTAATTAAATGGAATGAGTTCCATTTAATAATGAATACATTCTTAAAATTTGGAGTTCCCAAGATAAAAAAGGGAATAAGATGCTTGATATAAATCTTGACCGAAGGAGAAACAATCTCAAGATAATTGAACAATATGTGTTTTTTAAAAAAACTGTTCTTTTGAAAAATCATTTATTTTATCATAAAACCTGATTGGAGATAGGTATGTCTCCTCACAGAAATGGAAATAAAAAATGATATTTGGGGTAAAAAGGAACAACCAAACTGAAAATGGGGTGAAAGAGGGAAAACACAAGGAAATAGAGTTGGGTTTGAGAATCCCCTTACTATTAATAATAATTCTTCATTATCATTAATATAACGGATAATAAAAATGAATTAATTACTTAATAATTAAAAAACATTTTATACATGAAATTGATTAATTACATGTTTATTATGTTCATTTTTAGGCATTTTTATGTGTTATAGAATTTAATTTCATTGTTCAGGAGCATCCAATTTATTTTTTTTCATGATCAGTTCGATTATTTATAATTAATGAAGTTTATGTAAAATTTAAATAATTATCTAGAATTGAAATTATAGTGTAAGAACCCAGTAACTGATTGATTTAAATATTATCAAAAGTTTGGTCTATTTCACTTATATGAACATAAATTGGATTCATAATGATTTCACAAAGGTCCTAGTGGTGATTGTGGCTCGTTCGGAGTCCAAAACCCATCTTTTTGAAAAAAATGGTCATGTTTCACGGTACGAGTAAACCATTTGGGGAGGATGTATGGTATGTCCAAATCATCTACATGGAATGAATTTTCAGGAAGACCAATATCACATGATTGGTGCATGGATTCTCAAACCGTGTGGCCTAACCGTGTGAGTTCCCCCATTTCTCTAGGTATCCATGCATGGATGGCATACAGTTTGGAAAACCATCTGGCCAAACTTTGTACAAACTAATTTTTTGGCTGATTTTACTATTTTCCATTAATGATATAATTATCCTTCTCCTTCTTCCCAAATTCGGATTTCAGCTGGATGAAACTCCATTTCTCCCTTTTTTGGATATTTTGATGCCCAAATCAATGTATTTTGTGATATCCTTCATATGAGGTCTGATTGAGCTTCTGTTTGTCTCGATTGATGTACAATGGCATGTAAAAATATACTTTTTATCTGATTTTCACTTCTATTTCTCTCATCTTAGTTATCAATGTTAATGATTTTATGTCCTTTTTCTGATCTACTTTAATATAGGTTGATATAGAGGCCAATATTTGAGGAGGAGAGTCATACGATTACAAGGTGGGAGGTTTATAACTCATCACTCAGGTTTGTCGATTTTGGAAGTTGATGTATGGATCCTAACAATTTCATTTGGTTCCATTTATTAAATCTATATTCCATGCTTATATTTAGTAGAACTGTGTGGTTATACTCTTTATGTAAATTTGATTAGCTTTTGGTGCTTATACTGATTACTCAAAACACCCCAAGTAGGGTAATTTTTCATAATTGGGTTTTTAGTGTTTTGACTCTTCTGAGCCACATTTTTGGTGTGTTAAATCTTTAACACACTAATGGTAGGCGTCCTTATATTAATTTCATATTGAATCATGGAATGTTCAATAGCTTGTACCTTTCCACTTCATCTTCATTAGCCTAAAGTAAGTTCCTAAATTTGAGTAATTAAATCAACTATTTTTATGGAAAACATACTTATATATATGAATTGGCCTCATTAAATGTAAATGAATGTTTGGTTGCACGTTCATAGCACACATTTCCATGTTCATGTAAGGTACTGGTGTATCACCCAAATTATTGGCCATATATTCCTTTTAGAATAAAAGCAATACACAGAACTCCCAATTTAAACAAAACAATACTTAGTAACATTTTTTAAAATAAATTGATTTATAATACTTTTAGATAGTTTATATACTTTATTTATATATTATATATCCAAAAAAATTATACTCATATATTATTTGTTATACATGCATAAGATAATAAAAAACCAAATATTACAAATGAAACACAATATTTTTGTAAAGATTTTTCGGTGTCATTTTAATGGAGAACCGAATTAAAATATAAAATTTATCCCTTTCTATTAATTTAATTTGTAAAAATAATAATTATATTTGGAAAAGAAACATAAAAATCATCCTATTTCAAATTTTTTGTATTTTTATATGAATATTAATTTTCTAAACGAAGAGTGATGAATACTGAATTTTAGTTCACAACATTTTTTTAATATAATTTATTTAAAAAGAAAAAGTATTATTTTAATTGATTTTAATGTTTAATGAGATCATAGTTATATCAATTAATCCAATTTCATTCATTGGGATCAATTTAATTTTGTAATTGAAGGTAAAAACTTATCAAACCATTGATCATTTTTCATTAAAAACATGAATTGTCGTCCTGCATGTGGGATGTATTTTCAATTAATTTCTGCCTCATCTATCTTTTGAATTTTCAAAAAAAAGGATTCCATATTTTGAATCAAAATAATTTATAATTTATAATAATACAAAAAAAATTTCTGACAAAAATTATTAGTTAGAGAAATTATAATTAATTATAATTATTAAGGTAAAATTAATCTCAATAAAGGAATAAACCTTTAACTTAAAGGCACAAATAAACAATCCACTTGAACAAAACCCATTGAATGGACATAATTCACCCATTAACTGTCCATTATATAGTTTATTTAGTTTTTTAACACATTTTTTAGTTAAAAACGTTGGTACACCTAACGACATTTAAAAAATATCATGTGAGTCCTCTTCCTCCCTTATAAAAGGCCACCACCTCTCCCCATTCCTCAAACCTACAAAAATACATAGGTATTGAAAATATCCACCTATATAGTTTCCAAAAATCCATAACATCAAACTTGAATCCTCCATTTGGTTATAAGTCCATCCATGGAATCCTTTTGGTACAAACCAAAAGTAGTGACCATATTAAGAGGTAACATCTTCTCTAAGGATTTTTAATTTTAATTCCATTCTCCACTCCCTAAAATATAATTTTTTCATGAATGTATAACAAAAACATTATAGAAAATATACTATTATTTTTTTATTCTAAGGGGTCTACCTATACTTATCCTCAAATACACTTAATGGGTAACAAACATATTTTTTCTCTGTACGGAGAACTACTGGCTCACGAAACTATTATTCTTCATTTTTTACCACCTATCATGGAGTCCATTATGATAGAAAAATGATTTATATATTTTATATATGATATTTAAAATGACTTTATGCTTCATTAATTTATATATAGAACATAATTTTATTCTTTTTTATGTAGTGAAAATAAAATAATTTTGTGTGAGGATGTTTGGACTACCACCCCCTCCAGGAAACATGACTTGTTCATGCCATACATGGAACATATAAATGATGGATTTAAAAAAACTAAGTAATATATATAATAATGATATGATTATGGTATTAAAATATACATATGTATCATTTATTATTCATTCATTAAATACAACAAATAAATGAAAGTAGTGTTCATTTGTACGTCTGGCGTACCATCTCTATGAATAGTGCACTTTATTTCTAATTTCCAATTATAATAGATTTTTATAAATACATATATAATTATTATAGATGATAATTATTTCATACAATAAATTCATTATTTTATGAATCCATACTCTAATTAAAGATAATAGTAAACAACAAGTTAAAAAAATTTCATGAAAATAACGTAATTAACCTCCAAAATAGTGAAATTAATGAATGTTTGTTAATAAATTCATAAATATATATTAATAGAAGTAAATATATGGTATTATAAATATTCTTATAATTATTAAATTAGTTATAAAAATATTTTAATCTACTATACAAGAGGATAAATACCACAAAACAAATTGTAAGGAAAAGGTACGGTAATTTCATCTCAATTTACATTTCATTGATAATTGTTTATTATTACTCACAACATCACTTTAATTTGTTTTATATACTTATTTTTCAATGTTATATCCAGAATAAACTTAATCTCATGATATTACATGTATCATTTAATTTCATACATTTCTGGATATTATGATTCAAATGTTTCAAAGTGGTATGATACACTTTGGATTGTTTAAAGATTATTCTCTTAATGATTTCAATTAATTATTATCATTGAAATGTCACATCCTTTTGTTATTGGTAACATTAATTTTAAACAATCAGTTTATTTTAATCATTATTTCTTGAAATTTTATTTGAATATCCATATTCTCATACAATGTATATTATTATTTCCAAGACCATATACTATTTTATATACGATGTCTAATTTTCCAGTATTTTGATTATTTAGAGAAAATACTGATAATTCCATAGTCATTAACCAATATAGTAATTTTATAAGGATTGTTATTTATTTGTACTAATTTTTTACCGAATTAATAGATTAGGAAATGACAGGAAGAGCCTAGACATTATATAGATCCTCGGTGCATCGACAGGTTCTCAAGGGACTAATAAGTTGGAAAAATTAAATGTGTTTCTATCTTATTTTAAACCCTATTGTTAATGGTATTTACTATATAGGTTTCAATATACCAGAGGCATGACATCCATTTTGAAATCCTTTTACTTATATTAGTTTTAATTTTTATTTATCTATTACATTTTTTGTCGACATTTTTATGATTGTATTCTATTCACAGTTTATTGATTAAGTGGAATGTGTTTCTGATTCGAAGCATTAAATATTGATTTTTTCCTTGTATATATGTTTTAATGGAAAGTGATATGATTTATTTACCTTACCATGTCTATTTTTTCCTATTTATTCAGTATTGTTTTCAATTTAATTACCCATACTATGAATTCGATCTCACCCTTATTACATTTCCTTTCCATGGGTTATAAAGAAGAAATATTTGAATATTATTTCAAAGTAGTTTATTTTAATTTTGAGGCATCATGTTTGTATTTTCAATTTAACAATGTATTATGGGTATCATGTTTTTAATATAGCTTTCCTAGACTTCTAAACTAATTGGTCCTTCGTGATATTATTATTTATAATCATTTTAATGTATTAAAATAATGCACTAACTTCCGTCTTCTGGGTTCGGGGCATTATAGTTGGTATAAGAGGGAGGATAGTGAAATCCTTGGATACTATATTTAGAAAATACATATTATAGAAGAAAACCCAAATAAAGACATTAATGTTTAGTGTAGAAGAACATTCTATTACTTTGGTAAGGTAGATATTATGAGAGTATTCCTATAAATACATATATATATTGATACTACAAGTGGGCATGGTTTTGGAACATATGTACCTTGGAGAAATAACTCTAAAATAGTGTTCTAAGCCTGACTTGTGATAACTTGGTTTATAAAAACAGGGCCTACTATGCACCTAATTTGACACTCACAAGGGATATTCTAAAGATAATTGATATTTCAATTACCTACCATTGTTAATGATTTAATAGTAAAAATACCCCCAATTAACAAAAGATGATGATTCTAAGAACTATGATTCATAAATTTATGTTATAGCCCATATTAAATTTTGGAATTATATATTATGAGTTAATCCAGTGCATTCCAATGTTTAGAAATGGTTCCTGGAAAGATGAAAAATGCCAATACTCATATAAAACGAAGAGACTTACCTCATGAGGAAACCAATACAATGGGTCATTGAATGGATAGAATAATGGTGATACTAGGGAACCATAATCAGGTTATAAAAAATAACATTTCATCGATATATATACCTATTCCATGAAGAGTATCTCTTATACTAGATCAATTTATGTGTTAGAATCCCCAGGTGTTTTGAGTGACTACTAATCCAATTGTATCTGAGCAATGGATTTTGTCTCTGGAGAATATATTTATAGCCTTAGAATGCAATGAAAAGAAAAAGGTTACACATTGGGTTTATTGTCTCCAAAATGTTGTAGATCAGTGGTGGTATCTGATCCATAATACAAGGGAGGAAAACTAAATTCAATTCATGGAATTGAGGAATTTTGAAAGTCAAATTTTCAATAAATATATCCCTCATGATCAACAAATTTCATTGAAGAGAAAGTTCCTAAGCTTAAAGAAAAAGGAAGATGAGAGTGTTTCATATTCTGAAGATACCATTACAAGGTTATCTAGGTATATAAAAAATTATATATGTAACATTGAGTGTATGATTTACCACTCTTTGAAGGTCTGAAACCAAGTCTGTAAAGGGAGATGGTCTCACAATATTTCTCTTCATACGATGTGACTGTTTTTTGTGATATCAAGATGAATAAGTAATTTTCCAAAATCAATATATTCAGTGGAAACCAAGACAATAATAGTTCATTTGAAACCCATGTAAAAGGGAATGCATAAAAAAGAAAAAGATGTTTGAGCGATTTCCATCATGTGAGAACTGTGTAAAAATAACCCTGGGAAATGTTTGATGGAAATGGGTGTTTTCAAGAAATTCTCATTTATGGGTCATCATGTTTGTAAGAACCCAAATCTTCCTTTCAGGTATGTTTTTATTTTTTCTGGAGTTTTTGAGAAAAGATGAGTTTCTAGAAATTTTTAAAATACACGTCGTGTACTTTTTGAGTACACACCGTGTACTCCCTTTCCACGCTATGCCATGTGCTGGCCATGTCCGGCCCACACATGCCATGTGTAGGGGTGAAGTGGAGGTCGCATAAAGAGGATTACAGAAAAGTAGAGTACACACTGTGTATTTTTTTCATTAAACGGACAGGGTTTGCGCCTAACAGACAGAAAGCTCTTCTTCTCCAGGTTCTTCGTCCGAGGGAACCCATACGACAATGAAACATCTCCGTATTCCCAAGACTATGTCCTTCCTCCGAATTGACCTCCATCAATTGCGTTGGAACCACAACAGTATGCTCTTCCTTCTCCTAGATCATTGTTTTCCAATCCCTCCTCTTCCTGAAGTTATTGTGGGTTGAAAATTTTGTGCATTTTCTAATATATACGAGTTTCCGAGGAGAATCAAGCCTCGTGGTTCATGTATATCTATCTCCTAGGATTGAGGTAGGTGGTTTGTTCCTTACCTTTTGATGTCTTTGAGTTTTATGTGCAAATTCTACCAATACTCATGAACGGGGTGTTGCCTTTTTACTTTTTTCCCCTTGTGGTTATTCTTGCCTTGCTTTCATGCTTTTGTAGAGGTAAATTGATCATGTTTGTGTATTTTTGTCATGCTTGGATGTTTTGCCCATGATTTGTTCTTGTTTCATCCTTTGGGTCTTGTTAGCCTTTGGCTGTTTCACCTGTTTTAATTCCTTGTGATCGTAGGACTGAATGATGTTGTTAACATGCTTGTTGCTTTGCAGACTTTTTAGCCAAGTATCTTTATAGGTGTACTTTGGTTATCCAAGTAGCTCTATAGGTGTACTCTAGCCTTATAGAATTAATATTCACTAAGTGGCACGGGGTTGTGAGAACCCGGTGCTATAGACTATAAGGGATAGACCGAGTGAGCTTCATGAGAGAGTGTTGGACATTATATACTACATGGGATAAACTAAGTGAGATTCCCCGAGAGTCTTAGTTAAAATAGATTAACGGAGAGTAGACCGAGTGAGCTCCCTTAGAGACTCTTTAATTTGTTTTAATGTCTTTAAAACCGTCCTAGGCTAGAGGAGGAATTGAATGAGTGAGCTTCCTCAAAGAGTCTGTGGTATACCTAAGGCTATAGGCGGATTGACCGAGTGAGCTTCCTCAGAGAGTATCTAGACCTTATGGCCAAGAGGGTTAGACCTCGTGATCTCTCTCAGAGAGTCCCTGACTACCCTATACTATAAAGGGAATTGACAAAATGAGCATCCCTAGAGAGTCTTGTAAATTCGTATGACTATACCAGAGGGGTTAGGGTGAGTGTACTGCCCAGAGGGTTGTGGTACTTCTTGGATAGGACCAGAGGGAATGGCTATGAGTACATCCCATAGGGTTTCCTAATTGTGTTATTTGTTGTTTCACTACTGCTTGTTGTTCTGTGGATTGATCATTGTGGTATATCATCTTGCTACGTTTCACTGTTTACTGCATGTTGTTTACTGTTAATGTTTACTGCTTACTGTCCATTTACCTGCCCTATACTCACTAAATGTTAGGCACAGAACTTCTGGTGGTTTCCTACTAGGATTTAGTATCACACCCTATTTGGGTCATTCTTTTGTCCCCAAACAGATTATGTTGTTACAGGTATAGACAAGGGTAAGCGCCCTTCATCTTCTGGTACTTGATTTCTTGGAGCAGGAGAGCATGGAACCAAGCATTGGCTTGCGATGCTGAGGAGCTGTTTACGTTCTTTTGTACTTGTTTTGGTACTATTTTATTTTTCACCATTGTGACTTGTATGGATCCTTTCCTAGATATATATCATGCATCATTTTACATATATATATATATGTGTGTGTGTGTGTGTGTGTGTGTGTGTGCTCCAGTTGTTTGCTGATTTAGTCTTCCGCAGTTTATTATTGTTGGTTATTTAATACATCCGCTATTGCATGTTTATTTTATTTCTGTTGTGTACTCTATCAATGAGGGCATAGTTTCCCCACTATCACACCCTAGGCCCTTGCTGCTAGTCGGCAACCTCTGAAATTTGGGAAAATGTGCTTGAGCCCATGTGATCAACCGGGTACGGGGTGCCTCTAGGTGGTAACTAGAACCGGGACATTACAAAGTGGTATCAGAGGGTTTCATTTCTCGTGATTTACTGTTTGGATCCTTTAGTTAGGGATAGGATAGATTTGGTACTTTGTAATAAGTTGTTCCCAGGAATAACTAACCCATGTACTTGGAAAAGCCATACTACCTCATTAATTGCAGTTTTCTAGTTTTGAGATCTTACAGTTGATATGATTTCACCTAGAGTGATTCACATGACTTGTGTTGTTATTATTGTTCCTATTATGGTTCTATTTCTGTCACAAACCGATGAGATAAGGGTATTCCATCTCATTCATCATATATGAACATGTTAGAAATCACATGCCATGCTTTCTTTCCATGTCATCTAGGGTGTATTAGTGATTTCATGTTGTTGTGATAGACTCTATGAAGAATATGCATGCAGTTGTGATAAATGCTTTGGTAGAATCTCTGCTATTTGATAGAGGGATGTTTTTATTGTACTTGATTAAAATAAATGCCAAATTATGGTTCTTGAGGTGTTATGGGCCCTATTGAATCAGAAATTGGTGAATCAT
Organism: Viscum album; assembly: GCA_963277665.1. NCBI lineage: Eukaryota > Viridiplantae > Streptophyta > Magnoliopsida > Santalales > Viscaceae > Viscum > Viscum album. Next base: position 586,220,716 of record OY728120.1, read on the forward strand.
TGACATGTTTTTCCTTATATATGATTGTATTGGATGCCAAGATTTGGTTCATGGGGAGTATGGGCCCTCAAGGATCATAATTTGGCACCTTCAAGACTTTTTCCTCTCTGTTTCAGGGCTTCGGTTTAGTTTCTGAGCTACTACACGAAAATGACCAGAATAAAAGCCGTGTACTTTATGACTACACGCCATGTAGTTTCATCCGTGTCACTGACTGTGTGAGCAAGAACACAGTGTTGAGGAAAAATCTTTAGGAACATGCCGTGTACGGTAGGTGCACGCCGTGTATTGTAGAGCTGTGTACCCGGTCGTGTCACTGACAACAAGGTCCGAGGAAGCTCGATTCGAACATGCCATGTTTGTAAAGAACACATAGTGTAGTCTTGTTCTAGGTACCCGGACTTGTCACGAACAACATAGGTCGGTGTCATCTTCTCCTATATATTCCGTGTTTGTTCAGAACACGCCGTGTAAGGGTCATCCATATAGCCAGCCGTGTAACTAACAACACGGGTTGCCGAAACCTTGTCTAGTACATGCTGTGTCCTTAGTGAACACGCCATGTAGTCTAGGGTTAAAAGGACCGTGAGGTTTAGTTGTGTAAAGATACATGGGTAGGGGAAGAGAGTTCAAGTACATGCCGTGTGTGGGGACAACACACCATGTAGTTGGGGTGTTACACGACCATAGGTGGCAGGAGGACATGCCCATGTCTTTGGTTTATGTGAACACACCGTTTAGTTTTTATACACGTTGTGTGGTCGTGTTTTGTAAACTCGAATATTTCCTTATCCTATTTTTGTTTTGTACTCTTTTGTTATATGTCATTGATAATCCTGATCTAAGGATTGTTTTTGATCATTTCAGAGTTATGCCTCTGAGAAGTCCTCCGGTTGTACATCAGTTGTCAGATGGTGATCAGACACCGGATATGGCCGACCAGGGGCCTCCTACATATCCTTCTGTTGTGACAGCCTTGGCACCAGCAGTCATACCCGTCGCAGCCACCGATACACAGTTCAGGGAGGACTTCCTGAGGATGATGCATAATTTTCAGGGAGCTCCGCCTCCTGCCCCGTCGATGGCCGAATTGATGCGGGTATTTGAGCAGCAGCATCCTCCTACTTTCTCAGGGGATGGAGGACCCTAGGCTGTAGAGTCATGGTTAAGGGCCACACTGACAATCTTTGAGCATCTATAGATACCCCCTGAGAAAAGGGTAAAGCTGGATACTTATATGCTCCGAGACACCACCATGAGGTTGTGGGAGGTGATCTCGCAGTCGGGGAGCCAGAATAGTATGTCTTGGGATGAGTTTCTCCACACCTTCTATGACTAATTTTACCCAGAGACCTTGAGGCCAGACCAAGCCTGGGAGTTTATGAGTCTGCAGTAGGGTACTCTTTTTGTTATGGAGTACTCGTCCCACATTACTAAGCTATAGCGCTTCACCCCGATTCTAGCAGGTGATGAGTTGTTCCTTGATAGGAAGTTCGAGGATGGTCTCAAGAAGGATATTAGTTCACAGGTGAATATATTCAGGTTGACTTTGATATCCTATATCGTCAACCAGGATCTGATCACTGAGCACAACCTGAGTGATTCTGGAGCTGTGATCCAGGGCGATTCGACATCAAGAACTGGTGTTCCTCCTACATATAGTAGGAAGTGCCGAAGATAGTCTTCTCGAAGGGATCATGAGGGATGAATCTTCTTGCAGTCAGGTTGTATGCTACCAGTGTAGTAGGAGTGAGCATACTAGGCCCCAGTGTCAGCAAGATCTGATGGAGTGCCGATCTTGCAGCAAGATGGGCCACCTCCATCATTTATTTCAGAACTTTTCGCCTTCAGCTGGTGGTAGGGGTTCTTCTATAACCCCACGTTCAGGAGATTCTTCGCCAGTTTCTAACCAGCTGGGAACTGGAGTTCTTCCAGCCATACGGGCTGAGGTGGAGGTCGCAGCCGTGGTGGTCAGTCACCAGGTCACCAGCGAAAACAGAGTGGGTCAGCTCAGATTGGTCATCCAAGGACGTAGGGCTGCGGTATAGTCCAGACCTTCGTCATGGAGCATAACTACCAGGAGAAGGATCTCGAACCTTCTACAGTTCTAGGTAAAATCCTAGTAGACTCACTTTTATCTTTAGCACTTTTTGATACTGGTGCTTCGCATAGTTTTATCTATGTTGATGTTTTGGAGAGCATTGGGCTCTATATCCTTTCGTCTGCTGACTTGTTGACTCTTGACACGCCATTGGGAACGAGGACATCTAGTGTACGTCGGTGCAGAGAGTGACCTTTTGAGGTTTCAGGGTGTCATTTTTTATGGGACCTCTATGTCCAAGAGATGACGGGCTATGACGTCATTCTCGAGATGGACCGGTTGGTTCCCTTCCAGGCAGTCGTTGATTGCTATCACCACAGGGTGAGTTTTGTATCACTAGAGGGAGGATATTTCCTTCATAGAGGCGAGTGGGATGTCACGGCGGGTAGAGCTGGACCATAGCATCATGGGCTATGAGGAGTTACAGCCCAGATTTCTAGTCTTTATCTGGATGACCAGGGGACTTCACAGTTAGAATTTCCTCCAGTTGTGGATCGTTTTAGGGATGTCTTTTTAGAGGACTTTTCAGGTATACCTGTGGAGCGTGAGTTAGACTTCTCGATTGGGCTCGTGCTAGGAGTGACACTAGTGTCCATTCCTCCTTATAAGCGGGCTACACATGAGTTGCAGGAGCTCAAGAAGTAGTTGGAGGAGTTACAGGAAAAGGGTTTCATTCGACCTAGTACTTCTCATTGGGGTTCGCCTGTCCTATTTGAAAAAAAGTCAGATGGCACCCTTAATCTTTTTGTGGATTATCGGAAGCTGAACCAATTGACGGTTAAGAACTGATATCCCTTCCCAAGGATCAATGAACTCTTTGATCATCTTCAAGGAGCCCGTGTGTTCTCGAAGATCAACTTGAGGTACGGTTATCATCAGTTGCACGTTAGACCATTAGATATACCTCTTATAGCCTTCAAGAGAAGGAATGGTCTATCCGAGTATAAAGTCATGCCATTCGACCTCACGAATGCGCCAGCTGTTTTTATGGCACTGATGAACCAAGTGTTCCATCCGTCCTTGGATTCCTTTGTGGTGGTTTTCGTGGAAGACATCTTGGTGAAATCTAAAACTCGACATGACCGTGCCACACATCTTGTGATCATTCTGAGTACACTGAGAGAGCATCATTTATTTTCTATGCTCTCGAAATGGAACTTTTGGATGGATCAGATTCACTTTCTGGGTCATGTTTTCTCAGAAATAGGAGAATCAGTGGACCCAGAGAAAGTGAGAGCTGTAGTTTCCTGGGACCATCCAAGGAATGTCTTTGAGGTGCGGGGTTTTCTAAGGCTGGTTAGATAATACAGGAGTTTCATACATGACTTTTCACGCCTATCAGCACCGCTGACAGGTCCTTCCAAGAAGGTGGAGAAGTTTTTATGGTCAAATTCTAGTGAGTTATCCTTTCAGGAGCTGAAGGGGAGGTTGACGTCAGCACCAATACTGGTCTTGTCAGAGCCGAGAAAGGGCTATATTGTTTACTGTGATGCTTCAGGTACTGGGCTAGGAGGTGTGCTTATGCAGAGAGATGGGTTCATTGCTTACCGGTCTCGGCAGTTGAGGCCACATGGGAGGAACTATTTGACGCACGATCTGGAGTTGGCAGCTGTTGTTCATGCCTTACGATGTTCGAGACAATACCTTCTAGGAGATCACTTTGTGGTTTTAAATGACTACAAGAGTCTCAAGTATATCTTCACTCATCACGAACTGAATTTGAGACAGTGCAGGTGGGTCGAGTATCTTCAGTCTTTCGACATCGAGCATGCTTATACGCCAGGAAAGGGAAACGCAGTAGCTGATGCGTTCAGTTGGAGAACTCATATTTTGGAAGTTCGGGAGGCCATCAGTGAGTGGAAGCTTATGAATCTATTCTCTGAGATTCACTTGGAGGTGCATGACAGACAGGGAAAAAGTTTTATATCTTCTGTAGCTATTACCTCTTCACTTCTTGATCGGGTACGAATGAGGTAGCTATCACACTCAAAAGGCTTAGTAATGTGGGAGAGGGTTTCAGGAGAGGACCCTCTTCCTGGATGGAAATCAAGAGAGGATGAGATCTTGTGTTTCTAGGGACACGTATGGGTTCCAGCGGACATACGTGAGGAGCTGATGCGGGATTTTCAATCCTCAGTTTGGGCAGTTCATCCGGGCATCACCAAGATGTATCGTGATCTACACCGCAAGTACTGGTGGCCAGGTATAAACAGAGATGTTTCTAGTTTTTTCATGAGATTTTTTACTTTCCAGCAGGTGAAAGCAGAGCATGAGAAACCAGAAGGGCTTTTATAGTATTTATCCATTCCCGAGTGGAAGTGGAACGATGTCGCAATGGACTTCGTGACTGGGTTACCGACGTCACCTTGAGGGATTGATGTTGTTTGCGTTATCGTCGACAGGCTTACGTAGGTTGCTCACTTCTTGTCGATCAAGGAGACCTTTAGTGTTGAAGAGATGGGACAGTTTTACATCTGAGAGATTTTATGCCTACATGGATTTCTACACTTCATTGTTTCAGATAGGGATGCACGCTTTACATCTCGGTTCTGGCAGGGACTTCTGAAGGCTTTGGGTACGCAGGTACTTTTCAGTACAGAATACCATCCCTAGACAGATGACCAATCCGATCGCACAATCCAGTTTCTTGAGGATATGATCCGAGCATGCATTCTAGGCTTTGGTGGTTCTTGGGAGAAGCATATACCTCTTGTGGAGTTTTCCTATAACAACAATTTCAAGGTGACTATTCAGATGGATCCTTACGAGGATTTGTACAGTAGGACATGCCGATCACCCTTATGCTGGCTAGAGGTAGGATAGGCAGCTTTTCTGGGACCTCATCTTGTTCAAGGGACCATATAGTTGGTAGAGTTGATTCGAAAGAGGATAGGTACAACACAGTCTCGGTAGAAGTCTTATGTTAATCCGTGGAGACGACCATTGGAGTTTGAGGTCGGGGATCAGCTTCTCCTACCTATTGCACCGAGGTTGGGACACAAGGGTATTCAGAGATAGGGTAAGCTTTCACCACGGTACGTTGGGATGTTTGAGCTATTGGAGAGAGTTTGGCTGGTTACCTATCAGTTTCAGTTACCTCATAGGTATCGGGCTATGCACGACGTCTTCCATGTTTCTCAGCTCTGAAGTTACTTTTCAGACTCGTCTCATTTCATTCAAATTGAGGAGGATGAGCTTGAAGCAGATGCGTCATTTGAGGAGCATCCCATTTGGATTGTCAATTGAAGTATGAAGGATCTCTATGGCCGGTCTATTACTCTAGTATGGGTTCTATGGAAACACGGGCGAGTGTCGGACGAGACTAGGCTGATGTACGATCACAGTGGCTGGAGCTGTTTGGGGTTTCTTCTTCTACGCCTCGCTAGGGAAATTAGGGGATGAATTTCTTTAAGGGGGGAAGTTTTTAAGAACCCAGATCTTTATTTAAGGTATGTTTTTCTTTTTTTTTCTGGAGTTTTTTTAGAAAAGAGGAGTTGCTGGAAATTTTTGAAGTACACGCCCTGTACTCCCTTGCCACTCCAGGTCGTGTGCTGACCATGTCCGGGCCACACACACGGTGTGTAGAGGTGAAGTAGAGGATACTTAAAGCTGAGTACGGAAAAGTAGAGTACACGTAATGTACTCAAGAAGTACACACCATGTATTTTCTTCTTTATTCATTAAACGGAACGAGGTCGCGCCTGACGGACAAAAAGCACTTCTACTCCAGGTTCTTCATCCGGGGGAACCCGTACGGCCGCAAAACTTCTCCGGATTCCCAATCCTCCATCTGTGCTCCTACTCGACTGCCATCGATTGCGTTGGAACCGCAGCGGTAAGTTCTTCCTTCTCCTTGAGCTTCATTTTCCAATACTGACTCTTTCTCAAGTTATCATGGGCTGAATGTTTTTTGCGTTTTCATAGTTATGCGACATTATGAGGAGAATAAAGCCTCCTGGTTCAAGTATATAGATATCCTAGGATCAACGTAGGTGGTTTTTGCCTGAACATTTGATGTCTTTGAGTTTTATCTGAAAATTCCACCAATACCCATTAACAGGGTATTGCGTGTTTACCTTTTTCCCCCTTTTGGTTATTCCTTCCTTACTTGCATGCTTGTGTAGAGATAAATTGATCATTTTTGTGGATTTTTTTCATGCTTGGATATTTTTCCCATGCTTTTTTCTTGTTATACCCTTTGAGTCTTTTCATCCTTTGGTCGTCGCACCTGTTTTCAAGCCTTGTGATCATAGGAACGAATGATGTTGTTAACATGCTTGTTGCTTTGCAGGCTGTTTAGCCAAGTAGCTCTATAGGTGTACATTGGTTATCCAAGTAGCTCAATAGGTTTACTCTAGCCTTATAACATTAATATGCACTAACTGGCACGAGTCCGTGAGAACCTGGTGCTATAGACTATATGGGACTGGAACGGGGCCGTGAGAACCCAGTGCTATAGACTATAAGGGATAGACTGAGTGAGCTTCCTTAGAGAGTCTTGGACATTATAGACTATAGGGGATAGACTGAGTGAGCTTCCCAGAGAGTCTTAGTTATTATAGACTACAAGAGTGTTGACTGAGGAAGCTTCCTCAGATAGTCATTACCTTGTTTGAATGTCTTTAAAACCTTCACAGGCAAGAGGCATAATTGCCCGAGTGAGCTTTCTCAGAGAGTCTGTGGTATACCTAAGGCTATAGGAGGATTTACCGAGTGAGCTTCCTCAGATATTCTCTAGAACTTGGGGCTAAGAGGGTTATACTGCGTGATCTCCCTCAGAGAGTCCCTGACTACCCTAAATTATAAGGGAATTGACCGAGTGAGGTTTCCTATAGAGTCTTATAAATTAGTATGACCAGACTAGAGGGGATAAGCTGAGTGTATTGCCCAGAGGGTTGTGGTACTTCTTGTATAGGACTAGAGGGAATGGCTATGAGTATATCCCAGAGGGTTTCCTGCTTGTGTTAGATGTTGCTTCGCTACTGCTTTTTGTTCTGTGGATTGATCACTGTGGTATATCATCTTGTTACTGTTCACTATTTACTGCCTATTGTTTACGGTTACTGTTTACTGCTTACTATCCATTTACCTGCCATATACTCACTGACTATTAGGCAGAGATCTTTGGGTGGTTTCCTATTGGGATTTAGTCTCACACCCTATTTGGGTCATGCTTTGGGCCCAAACAGATTATGTTGTTGCACGTATTGACAAGGTCAAGCGCCCTTCGACTTTCGGTACTTGATTTCTTGGAGCAGGAGTGAATGGGACCAAGCTTTGGCTTGCGATGCTGAGGAGCTGTTTACATTCTTTTGTACTTGTTTTGGTACTATTGTATTTTTCAATAGTGTTACTTGTTTGGCTTCTTTAATAGATCTGTATCATGCATCATTTTACATATATATATATATATGTGTGCTCCAATTGTTTTCAGATTTAGTCTTCCACGGTTGATTATTGTTGGTTATTTACTACTTCCGCTATCTCATGTTTATTTTTTTCCGCTATGTGCTCTGCCAATGAGGGCATAGTTTCCCCACTATCACACCCAAGGCCCTTGCTGCTAGTCGGTAGCCTCTAGAATTTGGTGAAATACGATTGAGCCCATGTGACCAACCGGGTACGGGGTGCCTCTAGTGGCTTCCAGAACCAAGATGTTACAAATTCAAGGTGAATAAGCCAATCAGTGAAGTCCAGTGCTACAATAGTAATGATATGGGGAACTATATAAGAAACTTACCCATGTGTAATGGAAATATATTATAGAATTGGAAAAGGGGATATGACTAAGCATATGTTATCAGTATAGCAATGGTATATGTATTAAATGATGTGGTGGTAGGTACATTATTAATATATTAAAATTTAACCAATTAGTTATTTGATTCTATACTGTCAAAATATTTTATATCTACATTGTTTTCTAATAAGATAAGACATTTCTCTTTTTATTTAATAAGGGAGTTGTCAGTAAAAACTCCCTAGGGAAGTATCACTGAAAAAAAATATTTTTAAAACAGTCCCCATTATGACACAAAAACGTTCTTTAGGTTATGACATTATAATTATACATTGGGTTGAATTTGACATAATCATCAGTATAGAATGGCTCTAAAAATATGATTCAAAAATATATTGCAATAGAAAGGATGTTATTAATTTTGAGAAAATTTTTACATACCTTATCTTTAGAGAAGACGTTTCCTCACATGATTCTTATTTAGATCCACATACAGTATCTCTACTAGATAAATTTCTTGGTAAATAATAGTTGGCAAACATTAGTGAGGAGGAAGGTAATATTCAAAATGGGGATGTAACAATTTCTAGGAGTACATTGTTTTATTTATTAAATATTTAGCTAGATATCCCCTAGAGCGTGAACATGAATTTTCAATTTATTTATTCCACGGTGAAAGGACAATATCAAAGACACCCTATATAATGGAACTATGAAACTAGTGGAATCAAAGAAAAAACAAGATTATTTGGGTAATAAGGGATTTATAACACCGTGTTCTTCACCATGGGGAGACCTTTCCCTATTCGCTAAAATGAAATATAAATCCATGAGAATTAACATTGATTTATAAGGAAATAAATGTTATTTCCATAATTAACATGTATCCTATTCTGTGCATTGATGACTTGTTCCATCAACTACATGGAGGCTTACATATCTCAATGAATGATCATCATTCTACATGCCACTAATTGCGAGTGATGAAGGAAGAATATCCAAATACAACATTTTGAAAAAGCTATAGACATCAAGACTTTATAATAATCCCATTTGGATTGACTAATTCACCTTATGTTTTTATGCACCTAATGAATAAAGTATTCAATGAATATCCTGATTATTTCATTGTGTTATTCATTTATGATTTTCTGGTGAATTAAAAAAGAAACAAGGAATATGATAATAACTTTTAGAACCTTCTAAATACTCATTGAAGGGAAGAGTTATTTGGGAAATTTTGAAATGGTGATTTCTATATTCAATAAGTTTCAATTCTTAGACATATTTACTTTGAAGATAGAAAATTATATGACCCTTTAAAGACAATGGCAGTAAGAGAATTTCTTATACAAACATACATAAATGAGGTATATAGTTTCATTAGATTGGTAGGTTACAATCATTAATTCATTTAGAATTTTTCCTGATTGGATAACCCATTAACCAAACTTGCACGAAAAGGTGATAAGTTTGTTTGGACAATGGGATGTGAAGAATACTTCGATGATCTAATGAGATGATTGGTCAATTCTCATGTTTTCACTCTACTATTGGGACGTGATTGGTTTTTCATATACATTGATGCATAAATGAGGGGGCTTGGTTGTGTCCTAATCCAACATGATAAAGTAATTTTATAAGAATCAAGGTAATTGAAAACTCAAGAATGCAACTATACAACTCATGACTTTGTGTTTGTGTCCATAATGATTACATAGAATATAGGGATACATTATCTCTATGTTAAGAAATGAAAGATTTACATAGATCATAAAAGCCAAAAATACAACTTATTATTGAATGTTGTCAAAATGAGACAACAAATATGGATTTAAATACTAAAAGATTGTTATTTCTCAATACACTACAACCAATGGAATGAAAATAAGGTCGAAGAAGCTTTATATTGGAAGGGTCATGGATTTCATACCCAAATGAGGTTTGAGAAGGATCCTATGTTCATGGATCTAATAAATATTATTATTGGAATGTATAATTTAGGGGATACATCAATAATTAAAAATATTATTGAAAAAATAATATTTATTAGATATGATAAAGTATTATTAGTCTAATGATGATGAATTCTAGAATGAAATTGAAGGCATGAATTGTGGAAAATTTATAGACATTGTTTTTGAATATGGTGTTCCAATATATCAAAAGAGAGTATGTGTCCCATATATACCTGATATAAAAAAGGAATTATTGGATTATAATCAAAGCTCAAACTTATATACACACCCTGGTATCACAAATATGTATAGGGGTGTGAATAAAAAAATTAGGTGGGATAAAATGAAGCAAGAAATTGCTGATTATGTGTCCATATGCTTGGTTCGTAAAAAATTGAAATTTGTGAGAAAACACACTAATGGAGTCCTATAGCCTATTTCTATTCCTATGTGGAAATTTGTTGAAATTAATATAGAATTAGCCACGAGACTACAAAATACTCTTACAAGGATTGATTTAATATGGGTTATCATTGATTGCCTCACCAAATTTGCTCGTTTCGTTCCCATAAGAGAAGACCCACCACTTGAGATACTAGCAAGGATATAAATTAATGAATTTGTAACGCTTCATGACACATCGCTATCAATTGTTTCAGATATAGACCCCCTCATTACATTTAACATATGGAATATTCTTTAAATGACTCTTAACACTGCGCTTCATTTGAGAACTGCATACCATCCTCACACTGATTGAAAATATAAAGTAAAAACATAAAAAAAAATAGAATACATGTTGAGGTCATGCTCACAATATTTTCAAGGTATGGGGGACCAGTACTTGTAGTTGGAAGAGTTTTCCTATAATAATATTTTCTATTAAAGTATTGAAATGGTGTTGTATGAAGAATTATATGGAAAGTGATGTCATACTCCAACATTATGGGGTGAGGTTATGTAATGGAAACTCGTAGGCCCAAAACATGTTGAAGAAGATGATGAAAAATGTAAAGGATATCCAATACCATATTATATCCTCTCAATGTAGGAAAAAGAGATATCCCAAAATTTGGCGGAAAGAAATAATATTACAAGAAGGAGATCATGTTTTCATGAGAGTATCTCCAAGGAAGGGTGTAATCAGATTTGATAAGAAGGGAATAATTAGTCCAAATTACATCATACCCTTTAAAATTCGTGAAATGGAGAGAGTCATTGATTATTTTTTAGCATTGCTTCTAAATATCTCAAAGGTACATGATGTGTTCTATATATCAATGATAAGGAAGTTTATGTCAAAAAAAATCATGTCATCATTTCTTATGAGGTAGAGTTGTAATATGTCCATTCATATTATGAAGAACCCCTTCATACTTTTGATACAAAAGATCAATTATTTAGAAATCAGATGACTTATCTATAACGGTTCTTTGGGGAAATCACAAAATGAATGTTGAAAAATGGGAACAAGAGGATTCTATGAAGGATAACTACCAAAAAAAATTTATCTAATAACTCTAAAATGTTGAGAACAACATTTATTTGGGTGTAAAGAATGTACCACCCCCATAATTTACAATTTTTCCTTTTAGAATAAATTTTATACACACAACACCTGATTTATACAAAACATTACGTAACCACATTTTTCTTTGTCAATTAAATTACAACACTTTTATAGAGCCTACATATTAAATTTATGTATTATATATCATATCTATAATTTTATTCTCATATAATATATTTTAGATGGGAATAATATAATAACAAATAAAATATTACATATAAAATAATATATTTTTATAATGGTAATTTTTCCTCCTTTTAATGGAAACCCCATTTTATATATAATTTTTGCCATTTTATAAATCTAATATGTCAAAATAAACTTCAAATTTGGAATTGAAACATAAAAATTATCTTAGATTGAGCCTTTGGTATATTAATATACTGATTCAATTTTTTAACAAATAGTGAAAAATAAGAGAATTTTGTTCAAAATAGTTTATTCATCTAATTTATTCATAAATAGAAAATAAACTTTTAATTGATTTTACGTTTTTAATTATATCATAATTTTGTAAATTAATCCAATTAAATTCATTGGGATCAATTTCACATTGAAATTAAATATAAAAAACTCATCAACCTTTTGATCATTTTTACAATAGATACTGCCATTGTATTCCCACCTATGGGGTGAATTTTAAATTTACTTATTACACTTATATTATTTGAATTTGGAAAAATGGAATCCATAATTGTGATCACCATAATTTATAATGTCTAACAAGACCAAATTTTTTGTACAAAAAATAATTGTGAATGTAATTAATGTTAATAACAATTATTAAGGTATACTTTAGCTATGTAAATGACTAAACCATTATCTTAAGGGTGCAAATGACCTAGCCACCTGTCAAACACCCATTTTCAAGAAATTATTATGCTATTAACCTTCAATATTTTATTTGGTTTTGGTATTTGATGGGTTTTTTGGTAATAATATTGGTACACCTAACTTCATTTCAAAAAAACCAAGTGATTCATGTTCCTTCGATATAAAAGGCCACCACCTATCCGTATTAATCACACATATAAAAATACATATGTTAAGAAAACATCCACCCACATCGCTTATGTAACGATCCAAACTTTTATTAGTTAAAACTCATCTTGATCTGATTAAATGTGTTACTATGTAAAATTGTAATATAACATATTCACTTCATTGGTTTTATGTTTTTGGATTAAAAAATATATTAAAGAATTGTGACCAGTTATAATATAGTTGTTGAATAGTTGTTAAATGATTAGAATAAATATTGGTCTTTAACAAATCAAATTTAACCTGAAAATGGAAGTGATGGCCTCATGTAGTAGAAATGCTCCATTCGAAGCACATTTTTCAGAGCTCGGAATGGAGGAGGCATCACTAGGTTTCTCTTTTGACTAATCCCAAACAATGCTTCATCACATTAAGATATGTCATAACCTATTATGATAAAAGTGGACGATAATAGAGATTACCACCCAAGAGATGTTATCTGAGCCTCCCTAAGATTTTTTCACTGTCCCACACCTTTTTCGTCAGTCATATACGGGTATTATAAGGGATAATGTAACAAGACCCTAGAACTATGATTATGTACATTATTGTTTTATGAAGAATATAGATTAATTTTGTTATTTTGACTTTGTGAATAGTTTTAAAAACAAAATTTGTTTTTTAGTTAATATTAAATTATGAAATCTATTTCAATGAATTAATGGATTTTTTGAATTAAATTATATTCAAATAAAATATTATTAATACTAAATTAGTATTTACTAAATATAAATAATCATATAATTTTTATGATTACATTTGTAATTATTTGTTATGGTTTTAAAACAATTTTTATCAAAACCACTTAATTTTCTATAAATGCCATTTTTTATTTTAAAAGTGAAAATGAACATATTTAAACAATTATTTATATAATGTGAATATTATTTTTGGAATCAGGATGTCAGAATTATCTAAAGGTGAATTTCCCATAATTTTCCGAAATAGTCGAATTTTTGGGTAGAATTTAAATGCCGTTTAAATATATAATGTGTTTTATGACATAATAATGTTCCAATAGTGATGTAATAAAACACTATAAAAGTAATTTTCTACCCATATATGTTTTAACTTTAAAATAATATCATTTTAGGTTTGTTTTATTTATTCTACTAAGCCTATATGGACCCTCTAGGACTTATGAAAAATTTTAACTTTTAAAATGATTTCCTTGAGTGTGTGACTCACCTCCATATAAACAATCCTAATATTTTAAGAATATCAGACATTGGACATATAAAATAATATTTTCTTCTCCCATTTGGATAAAACCATGGGCTGGTTTGTGGTTTTTATTAGTTTAATGTGTGGCATCCACAACCAAAATAATAATGGTTTCTCTCTCATTTCCTATATAAACCCACCCAAGCTCCCACTTTATCATCCCTCAAAACATTTCAATATTGACCAACCTCTACCCTCCTCTCTCTATAATCCTCTCAAGTTGCCCCAAACTCCATTTAATCCTCTCTCAATCCCCTCCCCAGCCTTTGGTATAACACTTCCATGAATGGTACTCCATCATTTCTCCTTTTTTATCAAAATTTCATTAGGTTGTTATTACTTGTTTTTTTTCAATTAAAAATGTTGGTGTATGATTTTTCACCTCTCCTATACTTCCCTCCTATTTTTGAATAATGAGAGACCCCTTTCTCTCTCATTAATGCCTCCCATGTACAGCTATTATCATGTCGAAATTTCATAATGGATTTCATCTTTCTCATTTGTTTCATGTTACATTTTTCTACTATACCCATTTATTATCAATTATACATTTTGGGGTTTTATTTCACACATCCCACATACTTACCAACTTTTTCATTAATTATGAGATACCCCTTTTTCTCTCATTAATGCCTCACATGTACACATGTTACCATGCTGAAATTTAGTAATTGATTTCTCTCTCCTCAATTGAATTCAAGTAAATATTTTGTATTATGAATATAATTTCAATTACATATGTAGTGAAATGTATCTGTATGATCCCCTTACTATCAATTTCATTCATATATGATGATTCACCCCTTTATCTCTCATCTACCATTTTTATGAATTCTTATGTCATGCCATTATGCTACCGAAATTGCACCATGATTTTTCATGCCAAAATCATTGTGTATTGAATAAAAAGTCTGTTTCTCTATCAAGGATATTCACCATTATGAATATTTACAGTTGGATTATAGAGTTTCATATATAAATTCCACATTCCATTATCGTATAATAAATGAAAATTGTTTATGAATCCGTGTCATATGATCTATGTGGAACACTTATGTAATAAACGAAATGATTAAGAAGGGTGCGCTTTAATAGTTCTCTAATGAATTGGGTAATGATTAGTATATTGAAATGTCAAGTCCAGTAAGGGTTTTATAATTATAATTAAAATGTAATGAGGGTTTACTCATGCTCTATGTGCAATGATACTTTTCCAATTCTAAAATCATCTTAAATGTTGTTATCACGTTTCCATGTTATGATAATCAAGCTATATCAAGCCTTTATGTTCGTGTTTTTCTTAGGAGACATTGATATGACTATTTCATAACATGTATTGTATTCATCATGTTATGAAATTTTTACTCCCTTAATATAATTTATTTATCACCTTTTTTATGCATTTCCTCTTGTTATCCCATGAAATTCTACATATAAATGAATGTGTTTGGTCATGTAAAAGAGGTTTTCGATAAAGATGTATTTATTTTTTTATGTTGTTATGTAATGTTCCTAATCCCCAAAGACAACATACCTCTCAATATTCTATATTGTATCATGTTAAGGTTTTATTTAATAAAATAAGTGTAAGTTTGAAATAATGATCAGGGTTATTAAAGTTGGTATCAGAGTATTGGTTTAGTTATTTTTGGGATTAGGATTAGAAATACCTAGTGAAAGCCTTAGAGATAAGACTATGTATAATAAAAACATCCATAAATTATGGTGAGTATTGAGTAAATAGTTTATAATGAAAATACATCCATGTCTAGATACAAGTAGGTTGAGGTGGCTTTGGCACATATGTATCTAGGGGTAAAACCTGAAAACAACACTTTGAGCTAGACTCGAATGGGAACTGGTGAACGAAAATGGGACATACTGCACTTAGATTGTGGATAACATAGATTTAAGCCTATAAATTCTTAATTTTAGGAAATAAAAGAAATTTATAAGTCAGAAATTTTTTTCTTTGCATTACCCTTTATGTGTTACCCCAAAATTTTCTTTTATTCTAGAAAATAGTTGGTAATAGGTGGACTCAGGATATCAACGGATGTGAAGATCAATGTGATGACTGGCTTAATGAGATTCCTAATCTGATGGGAGTGGGAATCATGAACATTTTCACAATACTCTCTTAGTTAACTCACGTTTTGAATAGGAACATGGGTCGAGAGGAACATTAACCCCCACCCCAAGAAATAACACGTCGTAATCATGAGGATCATGGAATAAAGGCCTCATACTTTTAATGGATTATATGATCCCTCAATTTTTGGGAAATGGATCTACTCCACTGAAATTATCTTTTCCATAATTAAATGATACAAAAAGTGAAGGTTCATCTAGATTTCTATTGTATAGAGGGTGAAGCTGATCAATGGTGGACATTGATAAAAATTATGAAGCCTGAGGAGGAGATCGGCGTATTTGAATAAAAGGATTTTTGGAAAATGTTTTTCAACAAATATTTTAAATTCACCCTGTGACATATGATAGAAAGGTACATCCTTTCTCTCATGAAGAAAGATGGCGAATCCACTGGAGCGTATGAGGAAAGCGTCAAAAGGCTTTCACAATACTTCTTTGTCTTTGTTGTTACCTCTGAATGCATGGTTTACCGCTTCAATGGTTGGATAAAACCATGCCAATAGAAATACCTAATGATCCGTGACTTTGAGATGTATGAGGAAAATGTCTGATGAGACCACCAAGTCAAAATGGAGATTTGAGAATCTCCAGGTAATCATGTGGATAATAAGTGTAATATGGACTTCAATTCTGGAGGTCTGATGGATAAATCCAACAGTGCTAAGAAAATCCACCACCCCACTGGACAATGGTGTGGAATGAAGCACCCCATAAATTTCAGGAAGGATATAAGGATATTCTTTTGGTGTAGAAGAGAATGTAACATAGCAATTAACTACAGACATTAAAATCATGCGGCTGCGACAGAGGAGAGGAATTATTTGTTCGACCTTCAACTCATTGTTAATTTCTTCAACTACAAAGAACAATGGAATTTTTAAAACTAGTGTCCTAAGACAAGGGTTTTCAGAGACAACAAATAACCTCCAATGAATCAAGGGTGAGATTTTTCCATCACTACAGCTGAAGTGAACCCCATCAAAGATGTGGTGAATGGTACACTAGTTATTTATTCAATAATAGCGAACACACTTTTTTATTATAGTTCTACGCATTATTTTTTGTCCCGAATGTTTAGTAGATCATTCCAAACACCACCAAAAATCATAAAAGTAATGATGTTAGTGAGAACAAAAAATGGGTCAATCCTTGCATCCCTTTAATATAACTCCACCACTATCATAATTTGTCATTTGAACTTCCCGAAAAACGTCATCATACTTCATCTAATGGAATTTAATGAAATTATTGGCATTGATTGGTATTCCCTATATAGAGCCAATATAAATTGTTGTGAGAGAGAAATCACTCTCCATATATAGAATTGAACCGAGATTATGTACATGTTCAAGGAGGAGGATGAATATTCCATAGGACCATCATCTCAAGCATGGATTTTACTACCCTATTAGGACGTGTATCATTCTCATATGATTGAGTCCAAATATGTAACCCTCATTAAAGTCATGCCTTTTGTGAGGGAATTCAGTGATGTGTTTCCTGAGGAATTTTCTTGTACATCCTCCTAGATGAGATATTTAATTATCAATTGATCTTATACCTAGGGTGTTTCCAATATCCAAAACTCTGTATATAATGGATTTTTTGTAAATTGATTAGCTGAAGAGACAACTAAAGGAGAATCTGGATAAAGCATTTATACACCCTAGTGCTTCACTATGGGGTGCATCAGTCCTCTTTGTCAAGAATAAGGATGGGTCAATTTGCCTTTGCATTGATTATCATGAGCTTAACAAAATCATGAAAAAGAACAAGTATCCTCTCTCATGATTTGATGAATTTTTGGATCATCTATGTGGAGAAAAATAAATCTATAAGGTGGATTTTTGGATGGTATATTACTATGTAATGGGGAAGAAGGATGATATACACAAGACTGCATTTCGTATAAGATACGGGCACTATGAAATCATAGTTTTTCCATTCTTACACACTAATTGTCCATCAATCTTCATGTTTGGGATGTATTGTGTGTTTAGATATTACCTCAAAAAATTTCTGGTAGTCTATATAGAGAGTATTCTAATATACTCCAAAACCAAGGAGGAGCATAAAGAGCAACTAAGCATTTTTCTAGAGACTTTGAAAAAAGAGAAGGTCTTTGAAAAGTACATAAAGTGTGAGTTCTGGATAAAGGAGGTCTCATTAGTAGATCATATCATCACAAGAAATGGGATATATGTGGATCCCTCCATGATAGCTACAATTGAGGGATGGATGAGGCCAACATCAGTAATGGATATCTGTAGATTCCTGGGATTTTCTATATATTATAACCAATTTGGGAGAAATTTATCATGATTTTCAAACCATGTTTCCAAGCTAACTAAGAAGGTAGTCATGTTTTCTTAGATTTATGAGTGAGAAGAGAGCTTTAAAGTGTTTAAATTGAGGCTTATCACTACTCCAGTTCTCACACTAGCCACAAGTGGGGAAAATATTGACGTATTCAGTGATGCTTAGAAGAATGGAATTTGTTTTGTGTTGTTGAAAATGAAAAATTCTTTGCCTATGATTCTTGGAAATCGAATTTTACTAAGAATAACAATCAAACACAATATCTGGAGTTGGCTGTAGTAATCATCACATTTAAATTTTGGCGGTATTACCTCCTTGGGGAGAAGGGTGATATATATACGGACCACCAAAGCCTCATGTATATATTCACACAGAAAGAGTTGAACATGCACCAACAAAGATGGTTATAGGTGATCAGTGTCTATGACTGCCCAATCCATTACCACCTGGTAAAGAGAACTTGGTGGCAGACACTCTATATTGAAAGGACCTAGGGATTCTATCATTGACGAGAGTTAAAAAGGATATAATCTTCATAGATTTTTAAAATATGGACATGGGAATCATAAAAAATCGAACATCATTAATCCTTTCACAAATGTCTACTAAACCATGTATAATGGAAAGGTTAATGGATGCTCAAAATAATGATGTGCGAATTACGATGAAAGTGGAAACTATTAGAAATGGAAATCCTTGGAGTTCAATGTCAATGAAGATTGGAATTGTGAGATTAGGGACAAGAATATGTGTTTCATCATGTCCAAAGTAAAATAATGAACTTTTCGATGATGCACATTGTTCAAATTTCTCTATTTACCCAAGAAACACCCATATGTATTGAGATCTCTAATAGATTTATTGGTGGGATACCATAATGATGGAGATCACTAAGTATACATCATAGTGACTGGTATCTCAGCAAGAGAAGGATGAGAGGAATACGTATAAGGGGATGATGAAACCATTACCGATACTATCATGGAAATGGGAAAACATCACTATGGACATTGTCAGCAGACTTCTGAACCCATCCAATTGAAACAATTCTCTCTGGGCTATTGTGGATCGTCTTACAAAGACTGCACACTTCACTGAAAATCGAGAGGATTTTTCATTGGATCAAATGGAACAAATATATATTAGATAAGTGGTAAGGATACATAGAGTACAACTATCAATTATATATGATCAAGATCAATGATTCACCACTATGTTCAGGAAAATCCTTCAACAAGCTCAGAATACTGAGTTGAACTACAGTATGCCTTATCATCCTCAAACTAATTACCAATCTGAGCAGACTATCCAAACACATGAGGACATGTTGAGAGAATCCTAAGTGGACTTCAAAGGTGGATAGGATCATTGTATTACTATTGTTCAGTTCTCTTACATTAATAGTTTTCACTCAAGATATCCAAATGGATCCTTATGAATCCCTGTATGGGAAGAGGTTATAAACACTGACAAGTTGGGATGATGTTGGGCTATGATAAATTATAGGTCCAAAAATGGTTGAAGAAATTATGGAGAAGGTTAAGAACATGGATCAACACATTAAAGTTTCTTAGAGTTGACAAATGGGCTATGATGATAATCATATATGAGACCTAGATTTTAATGTTGGGGACAAGATATTCCTCCGCATATCACCATGGAATTGAGTTATGATATTTGGGACGAAGTGAAATCAAAGTCCAAGGTACATTAGCTCTTTTGAGATCCTTGATCACTTTGGGGTGGGGGCATATAAACTAGCACTCCCACTGAACCTATGTCAAGTACATGATATATTACATGTATCAATCTTTGGGTAGTATATACCTAAACCATCACATGTACTCAATCCATAGGTGGTACCATTAGAGAATTACCTCTCTTATAAAGAGAACCCGGTGAAGATCTTAGATCTTAGGGGGAATGTCCCATGAAATAAGACAATGCCCCTCATCAAGTTATCATAGAGAAACCACATGTTTGAAGAGGAAAAGTGAGAATCAGATGAAGGGATGAAGGGAGTTTCCCTGATTTTAATTAGTGTGGTAAAATGAAAATTCAGGGGATAAATTTCATAAGCGAGGAATATTGTAACGACCCAAACTACTATTAATGAAAATTCGTCATGATCTAATAAAATGTCTTATTATGTAAAATTGTTACGTAACATATGAACATCCTGGGTTTTATGTTTCTGTATTTTAATATACCGTTATGAATCTTGACTACTATAAATATAGCCATTGAACACTGATCACATGATTTGTATAAATATTCGGCTTTATCAAATCCAATTTACTCAAACAAATGAAGTGATGTCCTTATCCATTATAATTGCTCCCTATGAAGCCCATTTTTTGGAGCTCGAATAGGAGATGGTGTAACTGGTCTTAGCTCTTGACCAAGACCAATCTGAGCTTCAACACGTTAAGCTTGAGTAGAACTATATATGAGAGAAGTGTATGTTAATAGAGATTACCACTCGAGCAATGTTGTCTGAGTCACCACAAGAGATTTTCACCAACACGCACCTTACCCTTCGGTCTAATGAAGGTGTTATAAGAGATTATGTAACTAAACCCTAAATATTTTATTATGTATATTATTTTTGTATATAGAATATACATTTATTTTATTATTGTTACATTGTAAATTTTTTTTAAAGAAAAACTAGTTCTTCTAATTAATAATGAATTAAGAAATATATATTAATGAATTAATGGATTTTTGGAATTAAATAAAAATAAAATAAAATATTATTATTAATAAAATAATTTTTATTAAATATATATTATCGTATAATTTTTTTGAATACAATTGAAATATTTATTAAGGTTTGAAAACTGTTTCTATCAAAACACATTAATTTCTAATAAGTAACGATTTATATTTTAAAAGTGAAAATTAAAATATTTTAAAAATTATTTAGATAAAATGAATATTATTTTTGGAATCAGGTCTTCTATATTATCATATGATGAATATTTCATAATTTTATGAGAATGTCGAATTTTGGGTAAAAACTCAATACCATTTAAAAATATAATGATTTTTGTAGCATCATAATTACCCAATAATAATTTAATAAAATACTATAAAATGGATTTTCGGAAAATATATGTTTTACATTTATAATAATGTGATTTTAGGTGTGGTTTATTAATTTTACAAAGCCGTTGTGGACCCTCTAATACTTATAAATCATTTTAACTTTTAAAATTATTTCGTTGATATTGTGACTCACCTCCACATTAGCAAGCCTAAAAATCTAAAATGATCAGATATTGGAATTATAAAATAATTTTCCACTCCCTTTTTTCAAAAACCAAGGGATAAAATTATGGGTTGGTTTGTGGTTTTGATTCTTTTAATGTGTGGTGTCCAAGACCTAAATAACAAAAATTCCTTCTCTTTTCCTATATAAACCCACTGAAGATCGCAAATTATCTTCACTCAAAATGTTTGGATCTCGATCATCCTATGCCCTCTTATCTTTATAATCCTCTCAGGGTTCCCCGATCTCCCAAGATACCTCAATCAAACCCCTCCCATGCCTTTGGGATCACACTTCAAAGTAAGGGATTTCATCTTTTCTAATTTTTTGTCCAAATTTCATTATGTTGTTATACCATATTACATTCATCTAAAAATATTGGGGTATGATATAGAACCTCTCCCATAATTCCATCCTTATGTTTTAATGATGAGATACCACTTTCTCTCTCATTATTGCCCCTCATGTACACATGTTTCCATGATGAAATTGCATAATGGATTTCGTCCTTTCTCATTTTTCAAAATTTCAATATGTTAATATACCCATTTATTTTAAATAAAAAAAATTGTTTTGATTTATCACCTCCCCCATACAGACATCCTTATGCTTTAATGATGGGATACCCCTTTCTATCTCATTAATAACTTTCATGTACACTCGTTACCTTGCTGAAATTCAATAAGGGAATTCACCCTCCACATTTGCATTAAAAAAATTATTTTGTATTATAAATCCAAATTCCTTTACATATGTTGGGAGATGTATCTATATGATCCCCTTAAATTCCATTTCAATCACATATGATGAGACAGCCCTTCTCTCTCATCAAACATTTTTATGAATACTTATGTCAAATTGTTATGTTATCGAAATTCCACCGCGCCGTTCCAAGACAATGCCATTGTGTAGATAATACCATGCCTTTTTGTCTATCAAGGGTGATCACCTTTATGTCACATTGTTATATTACTGAAATTTCCCTGCCCCTTTCCAAGACATTGTCATTGTGTAGACAATACCTTGCCCACTTCTCTGTCAATGGTATTCACCTTTATTCACATTTACATGTTGATTATTGAGTTTCATGTATGAATTACACATCCCTTTATCATGGACTAAATTATGATGTTTAATGAATCCATGTGGCACACTTATGCATGAAATGAAATGACTAAGAAGGGTGTGCCCTAGTAGCACCCCAATGCATTTGGAAAAGATTAATTTCATGATATATGAACTGAAATGAGGGTTTACTCATGATAATTAAAGGTAAATGAGGGTTTTCTCATGCTCCAGGTGCAATGAGGCTTGGGTCATGCTAATATCATGTTAAATGTTGTTTCCACATTTCCAAGTTATGATAAGAATTCTATATCATGCCTCTATGTTCATGTTCCTATTATGCTCCTTTGACATGTCTATTTCCTTTCATGTACCGTACACATCATATTATATCTTGTTTACTCCCTTAGTGGGTTTTATACCTCATCCTTTTTTAATGCATGACCTCAACGTATCCCATACAATTCTATGTACGAAGTAATGTGTGTGGTCATGTAAAAGTAGTTTTCAATAATGATATTTATGTCATGTTTTTAGTTGTTATGTAATGTTCCAAATCCCCAAAGACACTAGAACTCTAGATATTATATGTTTTACCAAGTTAAGGTCTTATGTAAAAAAAAATATTTACATGTGAAATGAAGATCATGGTTGTTTTAGCTTACCCCAATCCCTCCTCTTGACCTTGAATAATCTCTATGGGAATATTGACTTCCAAAGAATCCTTCTGGTTCTAACCAACTGTAGTTACTCGATTATTGAAGGACCCTAGATCACCTTGTGAGGGATGGGATGAATTAGGGTGTCAACATTTTACTTTTATAACAAGGATCTTGTTCCCACATTGGTAGGAACTCATTCAAACATGAATGGTGGATATGTGCTGTAATTAAAATAGGTAGAAGGACAACACAACAATTTTTACATTGTTCACCACTATGGGATATGTCTAAGGAGAATACACTGATAGGTTTTCAATAATACCAAATTCCACAAATATTCAGTAGTTGTGGAATACAATGTTTTTGGAATAGTCAATATGTCCCAGGCTCACTTCCTTAACAAAGGTTCAGGGATAGCTCACGACGTCCCTCGGGTCACTCCCATTGACTCCCCCTGGCTCACTGCCTTGGCTGAAGTCCCACTCAGTTAATAGACCCAAAGGTATCTCCAATACATTTGAATTAAAGTCTTTGTCTCTGTTTAGCATGAGACACTACATGCATCGAAGTCCTGGATTGATGCACTTGATAGCATTGAACCGAAAAACCAGATACTCAAAGCATCTTCCCAATTGTTCTACTCTGAATAATTCACAATATTCAGTTGGGCACACTTTTTTATCCTTCTTCTCTTCCATTAATTTCAAATACCAACACACCTGTATGTATCATTATACATCCTTCTTTCAATGCAGATATGAGTTTAGTTGCCGGTATTGTTCTTCTTCTCATCGCAATACACAATGAGCATGTTAAACACCTTTCATGTGTGTGGGTACTTCTTCTATTCGTACAACCAACAGGTAGAATATACTTCCTTGTTCAAAATGATTCATTGAGAGTTCTAATCACCAGTCTATGTCCCACAGGACCTCCAATTATTTCTCGCACCTTTTTATGTGACTTGCGCACAACGTTATTCCACACGTAAAATATTTTATTTCTTTCACGAAACAACATTTCCACTCAACATCAATCTTTTACGCAACATTCTTCTTGCGGGAAACCTATCCTTCTTGTGTAAAATCTATTTCTTCCACACACTACCATTTACATAAAATTCTTTTGCGCCTCAGAGCTTTGGATTTCTCTGTGTGTTGAGCTTAACAAATGTGTCTGGGTCGCCTCTTATATATAGACCTTTTTGACCCCCACAGACAAAAAACCTGATGTGTCATGCTAGACCCTAACATGGCACACAATCCCCCATTTGACTTCGTATTGGGCACATAAGTCTCTTTCACACCAACCTAATATTTTTCACACTTATTGAATACTTCGTGCACATCCATCCCTTTCCATTTTTCAATGTTTTATCCTCAGATCATGCCTTGTGCACATCATTCAAAACTTCCTTCAATATTGTGTGAAAAAACCAATCTTTCACAAAAGCCCCTCCATTGCCAGATTTTGATATTGGGATCATAGAACTCCACTTGTGAGAAACATACCATGCCATATTTAAGATTGCATGCAATGTCCTTTTTGAAAATCACATTTCTACATCTCCCGATGTTCAGCCTCAAAAATTAGGAAAAAACTAGTGAATGGCGCATCCTTAAAATGTTCTTTTATGCAACCTCTATATCATCCATTTCTTTTTCATGACTCTCTCCACTACATTATATGACTATTCATGCTTCTTTTCTGTGATTTTTCTACTTCAAAAACTATTCTTGTTTCATCCAAAACTCCACTTTTTTATATATATCCATTAATAGGTCATCTTTAGCATCGTTAGAGTTTCCATGGAAATTATTATCGCTTCCCTATCATCCACCAGCGTCTTTCCATTCAATAAGAACTGTATAGAAATGGTATCCCCTTTACTCGTATTTCCTTCATAATGCTTGAATAATAAGATCTCTTGACTTATGATATTTTTGAAATACAAATCCGCAAAACAATGTCTGATTTTGATACAATGTGAAATGTATGGCCACCTCAGAATTCCAAGCCCTTCCACACTCTCCATTATTCTTAAACAATAAATCCCAACATTATGAAAATCATATGATTATATTCTTTAAGTAGTCTCTTGCATGGTTCTCATGCAATAAAGGGGATTTACATGGTCTTATTCAAATCCTCATTATTCTTCAATCATCCGTAGATGGATGATACCTCACCATTCCTTCATTTCATTGAATTTCATCTGGGTCTCCTCCATTTTAATCATCATTGAATACTATTAACTACAAATACAACCTTATACATAACGTGGTCCCAACAATTATGAGGTAATGTCTTCTCTCAATATTTTTAATTTTATTTCCATTCTACACTCCCTAAAATCTTATTATTTCATGCTTGTATAACAATAATAGTATACTAAATATACTGATATGTTTTTATTATATGGTTTTGAACTACAATTACAAACACTTCTATCTAATGGGTATTGAACCTAGTGTTTCTACGTACAGTAATATAATACCTCACGAAATGACAATTGTACATTTTTCATTTACCCCTTTCATGGGGTCCATTATCATGGAAACTATGATTATATATGTTATATTTTATATTTATAATTCCTTTATACTTCTATAATTTATATTTATGATAAAATATTATTCATTACATCTTGTGTAAAAATGATAATTTCATTTGATGATGTGTGGACTACAACCCCCTCAAATCGATATGAATCATTCATTCCACTCATGGAACATATAAGGGATTGTTTTAATAAAAATATAAAACATATAAAACATAGATATGATAATATAATTACAATATACAAATTTATCACTTATTTTTCATTATTTTAATACAACAATGAAATGAAAGTGGCTTTCATGTGTAAGTATGACCTACCGTCTCCATGAACGGTGCACTTAAATTCTAATCTCCAATTATTATATATTTTTATAAATAAATATATATTTATTATATATTATAATTATGTCATGTATTACATTTTTTATATGATGAAACAATGGTATAATTAAATATATCAACAAAAAACAATATAAAACATACTCTATAATACTATGTAATTAAACACCGAAATAGTGAAATTAATGAATGTTAGTTATCAAACAGGTTACGAGATATTATTAAAAGTTAATATATGGTATTATAAAAAATATTATAGTAGTGGTATTAGTTAGTAACATATTTAAAACCACTATACATGAGGTTAAATAACACACAACAATGCTACGTGGTAAGAGACACAGTTTAGGTAATCACATATCTTCTTAAGACGCAGCCACCCAACATGATTCCATCCATAGCACGCTAATTTCCCAAGCACCTATACCTTGATCCAATTGGCCATATGACAACTGAGAAGGAAACTCAATTTCAATATCTCAAATGGTCTAACTCATTGTGTGGGTCTCAACGTTTTAAATGGATCGTCAAAAGGACACACATTTTGAGTGTTTTGGTATTTTTTGTAAAAAAGGGTTAGTATGGTTTGGGTTCAATTCGATCGGACCAATCTGACCTGCTGGGCCTAGCCCGATGATGGCTTGGTCCACCTTATTTAGCTTGGAACACTTCAGAGGGCTGATTTTTCCTCTCATATGTGGCTAGTACCACATATTCTCTCTGTCAACGTGAGGCAGCCACCACATGACCATCCCATGATCTAAATGGACCGCAAAATCATGTCACTTCTACCAAAGCCCACCACTATCCTTAATCCAGTGTCCCCTATCCTCTGTCACCTGGCGGTTGCGGCAGGGATCTGTACTGCTTCCATTGAGCCAATGACTGCTGCTTTCAGGTGGTCATGCCACTACCGATGACCCTCCTTCCATGGATCATCAGTCTCACACCAGAGCACATTTTGTCAAAATAAGGAAATTTTCATGATCCTCAGATACTTTTGTATACTACAATGGAATTATAGTCTTCTCTTCATCCATCTAGGTGTTCGAAAATGCTTGGAACCTCCGGAAAAATTGCACCGTGACAAAGGAGGTTGGTAGATGATGAACTCTATGAACAGGGTTCGGAGATTCCCAAAGAATGCATGAAGGATGAATGTTTGCCTTTTTATTTTAGGAAATCACTCATCCCGTTAGGAAATGACAGAGAATCAATAATCATAATTATTAATAAACATTAAATCCCACCATAATAATTTCCCATCTCATATGCATGAACAAACCGATGATCAGCCTATTTGTGGGTTGGAATATATTCCTCATTGAACATAATAACAGAGAAGGAATTCACATAGACAATAAAACCCTACCTAAGAATGGAATATTTTATATTCCATGGATTTATTGTCATTGATAATCAGATGAATAAAGTTCTTCATCTATCGTTCGTCAGTATTCGATCCGAGATCTGATCACTAAACTATCATAAATAGTGAGAGAGTTTCCCAAAGTTCAATAGAAACTCTCAAGTGTTATTAATTCTATCACTAGACCATGTCCGAGATTAATGGATGAAACTTGTTAGCACAATGACATGTATCAGTGTTATTATTTTTCTTTGAATTAGCATTACCACAATATTTCATTCATGAAAATAGAATGTGTTACTCCATCGTAGTCTTATAGCCTCCCTATGCTCTGAAATGTTAAAAAAAATAAAAAAAACATCAATATGTTTATTTTTCTGTCAATGAACAACGTCTAAAAATTATATTTCTTTTTTGAATCACATTGATCGATGTTAGTCCTCACCTAACAAAAGAACACCATCTCCAACTCAATGATTCTCTCGGATTATCAATATCAGTTAATGTCTAAGAGTTTTAATGATTTGAATAAAAAAGAATTTTTTTTTTATTTTTTATTTATTGTTACGTCCATTTTGGTTTTTTCCTCAGCAGTCCCACATCGACTAATCATAAGTCCACCCATGGGTAAACCCATTACACTAAACGTAATGGTTCCCACTAGATTCGGATCTATGCCACCATTTCATATGTATTCTAATTGTTCATTAAAACTGCTCAAATGTGGCATTTAAAAACATATCATTTTTCATTGAAACATTCTAGGAACATCGATCATAAAAATTTCATGTTTTTTTGCACCTGGTATTCTAATGTTCCTAATTAATTTCTAAAAATAAAACCAAGAAAATCTGAGTAATTTAATCCTCCCCACATAAATTATTTACATCCCAAAAATCTTAACCAAGGGATAATGAGACTGATGAAGGTACAAGCATGAACCTAAGACCCCCCACCCATGTTCTCTTCCAGAGATTCTGAGTCTTCAACCAGGAACACACTATGCGAATCAACTTCCAATAGAGGGTCCTATACTATGGATCCCAAATCTATAGGACGAGAATGAAAAGTGAGCATCCTGATCAGAACTACAGTCTACGGTATTTCATTGATTCAGGCTATCTACTACACATAGAGGTATCCCAAGATCAATAATTAACTATTCTCCCTAAAAGATAAGAAGTGTTCGACTTAGTGATTAGGTCAACTATCATGCATATGGTATCATTTATTCCAGACATACGTGATAAACATATAATGAACATCGTCAATATTCCATCCCACTTCCACTCCGGAAACTTAAGAGAGGGAAAGGGAAACCCCATTCAATCATAGGGGATGAACACGGTTTGTAGGAACACCACAAGGCCGGTTCAAACAACTTCTCGTCTTTTATGTCAATAGGTATGACCAACTCCAACCAATTATGTCATCCCCGATGTCATTTTGGACACCCAAATTCAGATCTTGATGAATCTCACCAATCTTGGCGTCCACTTCTAGTACAATACATCCTTTGAAAAAAACAACATGCTCCGCACATTTCAAATATCCATATGGGGTATTCTGCGTGGAAAACTGAGCTTCTAATGTCTCAATATTTGTATCACCGAGCTATGCCTCCTTAAATCGCTATAATATTGGAGGGTTAACAACTACAAAATGTAGGTAAGATGCATCATATCTATTCATGAATGATATATGAATCTAGGAAACTACTACATGGCCTCATTCAGAAACTGTGAACTCAGTCTCCAGCTCTGAGCATCTACCACCACATTCCACTTCTACGGAGTATAGACTATCTCAAAGTCACAGTCTAAGAGGAACTCATACCAAGGCCACTAGATTGGGTTCAGATCCATAAAATAAAATATCTACGTGGGATGTTTGTTTTTTGAGTACATGATAAACCACCCACCCATAAGGTAGAATCTCCATATCTTCGGTGCAGCGACCACCACCACCGAATCCACATATTGGGTCATGTTGTTATACTCAAGTGTTATCAACTATAATGAACTTTAAGAAACCACTACATTACCCTTCATGAGGACACAACTGATCACTGTTCTTGATGCGTCACTAAGAACCATGTACACAAAACCCTCCTCTAGAAATCTCGGGATATGAGTGCTCATCAATCATGGCCTCATCTGTTGAAAGCTCTATAAGCACTTCTCCATCCACAAATAGGGTGACCCTTTTCTGTCAAGTCTTTCATGGATGTTTCTACTCAATAAAATTTGGGAAAGAACCTCCAATAGTACACAACCAACCCAAGGAAACTCATACCTTGGAAATGTTCATGGTTGGCTCCCCTAAAATCACTCCAAAAATCATTCCTAGTTATACTAAAACTTTATCGCCCAAAAAGATGTCTCCCATAAAGTGGACCTATCTTATCTAGAACAAACACTTTGAGAGATTCCCATAAATTTGGTTCTCTCGGAGTAAGTCTAGGGCCATCCTTAATTGTATCACATGCTCCTACTCTGATTTTGAGTATACCAGGATGTCATCAATGATGACCACTTCAAATCGGTCCATGTAAGGATGGATGATCCTATTCAAGAGTCCAATGAACAATATGGGGTCATTCCTTATGCTTAATGGAATCACTATGTAATCATAGTGGACATAGAAACATCTAAAATCTATCTTTCAGGATGTCCTCATCCCACACTCAAAGTCGATGATATCCTGATATTAGGTATATCATAGATAACCATATCCATCCCTTCATCTAACTTGAGAGGTCATAAATCCATTGAAGATGAAACTTTTTCTTCACGATCACCTGGTTTGGGTGTTGTAAATCCACACATAACCTGATGCTAATTTGGACTTCTTGGAAAATAGTACAGGGCATGCCCTTATTGAAACTTTTTTCCACACGAAGCCCTTTCTCTACAGGTCAATCAAATGTACACTCAATTCATTGAGCTCTTCAAGGGACATCTGATATGCCGATGTAGATATTGGTACCTTCCATGGGTACATGTCAACGTAGAAGTCTACCTCTTTTTCAGGAGGTGGTCCTGGAACATCTTCTGGAAATATGTCTTTGTACTCGTCCACCACAGTAGGAATGTGAGGTCTCGTCTCATCCACTATAAGGAGAGTCATTCTAGCCTACTGATGTGTGATTGGATACACCATTATATTTCTGAGTCCATCCTACACAACTCTGATATCATATTCGCTGAAAAAAGAAAACCTGGTCCCATATCTACAGACACACCACACTGTGCACCTAAAAATATTGATCGGAGCATGAATTATGAATAACAAGTCCACACGATGTATGATTATGTAACTCAACGCTTAAACCTAGAGAACCCAACTGAAACTCTCACACCCAAGAGTATGTGAACACCATCAGCACCAGTGTGTGATCATTGATTCTACTCCTATGGGAGTCTCTAATCATTGAGATCATGTCAACGGTTCTAATGGAATCTTTATGTATCAAATGAGGGTCATGGTGAGAAAATAGTGACTTGAACCCATGCCTATCAGAAATAAATCTAGGGTGGAAAATACACAGATCATATCTCTAATAAACCTGAGTATCTCAAGATCGTAAACCTCCATCGCCTAGAAATGGGCTCGCCCCTGTCCAATAGCTCCCTGAGCTCAGGGTGGACCTCCTCGGGGTGGTGGTTGTTGTGCCTCGAACTGTCTTTTAGCTCTTTCCACTAATCATGATCCTCAACCTTTTCCTCTACCTAGTGAGACACCCTGTTACTGACACTGTTGTTTCCTCGGTGGTCCCTAAACAGTCATGCGGTTGGTTATATAGTTTTTATTACAGTCTCTTTCTAGATTCCCTTGACTGACGCATGAGTAGAAAAATCTAATCATTAGTAGACTCTCTCTACCCTAGGATCCTTGAACAACTGACCACATGTCTTGGGGTCCTCTCTTGGACTGTCTGGTCCTCTTTGACCCTTTCATCAGCTTTTAGCTACAAGTTTTCAAAAACTCTCCTACCTATCCCCATGTGGTACCTTCCCTTGGTGGTTCCAACTCGACAAGTAAACTATCTAATATTAGATCTTGGTCCATCACCCCATCATGTGAAGGGATGATATAGATATCATCATCTCCACAATCTACCATTTTATACCCTTTTCAAATGTACATAACGAGATGAATGGGTCCCACACCATATCTGTAGAGTAGTGCGAATGATTTTTGAATCTTACAGAGTATTCTTATACTGACTGGTTACCCTACTACTCGTGTTGTAGCTCTTTTATACACATATAGAATAACATTTTTGGTAAGAACTCCTCCTTGAAGAGGTGCTCAAAGTATGTCTAGGATAGCGTCACCTCTTCATGAGTCTGAGTCATCAGGATCCACCATATCCATACCGAGCCCTAAAGAAGGTTTGCTGCTAGGATTTCCATATAGTTTAGAGGAGTCCCCACTAAATGAAAAACTCGTGTCACCACCTCTAACCCATCCTCAACTACCAGAGAATCTATCTCACCTTGGAATCTAGGAGGCTGCTACCACTGTAACTCATGCAATGCACTAAGACTACATGAATCATCTACTGGTAACGTTTATAGGAACTACTTCTCCCCGAGTGGTGGAATCTCCAGTACACCAATGGGAGGTGCTATCTCTTGCCACAATGACTGCATTGATGCCTCATTCCTCAGTGGACCATCATCACAATCACTCCACATATTCCTAACTAGATGCATTTGTGGATGCATCCTGAAATAATATCAATATGAACCCCGGTAAATATAGTATACTTGATGAGATGACTCTAACTTAATAAGGACACAAGAAAAATCTAAATTCCTTTTTTATTCATTACCCATTGAATTCCCATGAATTTAGTGTTTTCATGTACTATGTCAAAAAGAATAATTCAAGGTCCTGGTGTATGGGTATGTCTGTCACCGCCCCAACACTAGGTTCCCTATCCTAAAAGATAAACTCAAAACAGTTAACATTGTTTCCCAAAAAAAATAGTGAAACCAACATGCCTCTGATACCACTATGTCATGTCTCATAACCTATGTCCCTGACTGTGACTACCCCAAGACCACCTCCCATATGCCACGGATTCACAACTAGCACTGAGTAGGCATTTCCCACAAAATTGGAGCATCTACCTATTAACCTCCACAAAACTACATTTCCCCAAAATAAATACTAAAATTGAAAACACAGAGTAAAAGGATATTAAACCAACTAAGATTAATAGTAAAAAATGAATAATAATCTTTCTAGAATACAAGCACAACTGAAAATAGAAAAGAACAAGATCTTGTGTCTGATCCAGAGAAAACCCTATCTTAAGGGTAGGTACAATAAGTTGTATCAACGTTGTTGAATCATACCATGTATGTTAGGACACCTATATGAACCACATATCTCCATCCCATTAAGGACACGTTCAAATATATTTCCCAACTGTATAATACATCACACGTGCATGCAAATCCCATATAGGGGTGAGTGAAACTATACATAGTAAAGACTCCAAAACAACAAAGGTAACACCACAAAGGAATTACTGGAATTACACCACAAATGAAACACATGAAGTATACCAAAAATGATATCACAAATAAATTTACCACAATGGAATAACTAAAAAATACACCACAATGGAATCCAAAAGAAATTCACCAAGCATACTACAAAATAGGTACATGAAGTTTAGCCTTCGATAAGAATAATAAAGAGAGTTTGTAGATTCATCCGACAAAAAGTATAGGTATATAGTATGTAAATAGGATTTCCTATTAATCCACAATAACCACAATTAGTAACACAAGGAATGTCGATAACACATGGTGTGTAGGTAACACATGGAGTGTAGGCAACACATGGAGTGTTGGTAACACATAGTGTGTCATAAAAGACTAATGGACCATCAACTTGGTGGGACAGGGGAGTACAAACTTAGTCATGGTAACATGCACAGTCAACGTAAGACACATATTCATGGTGAGACACATAGACTAGGAAAGGAACATATTCTAGGTAAGACACACAGTCTTATTAAGACACATAATATATGTAATACACACAGTCTAGGTAATCACATAGCTTCAATGTCGTATCTAGCCATATGATTCCATCCTTAGAATGCTCATTCTAGAAGCACGTAAACCATGATACAATAGCCCATCTGTAAACATCCACAGAAACAGAAATAGAGTATCGTAAAAGGACTACCTCATCACGAGGGTCCTAACACAGCAAACGACTCATCAAACGGACAAACAGTTTGAGACTTATGGGTTTTTTTAGTAAAAGGGGATAGTTTGATATGGGTCTAGTATAATATGGTTAGACCGACCTGAACCGCCAGTCCCAACATGCCCCATTTTGTCCTAGCAAATTCTTTTGGACCAGTACACCTATTGCAACATGGCCCGCTCGAGAGGGAATGTTCATCCACACAGATGAGGCTGGTGTAGTGTCTTCATTCCATCAACCTGGGGTGGCCACCATGTTTGACATGGTAGTTCACCACATTACCACACCACATCTATGGATGTATGGTGTTGATGTCATTCTCCAGCTGGACTACGACCTCTCATCCACGTAACAAAGATGCATGTCGTTTCTTCTGAATCCCTCATTCAGCCATCTGCCGGTAGTTTCCATGGGGATCTTTGATGCCAGTCATCAAGCTAGTGATTGTTATTTCTAGGTTTTTACATCACCGTTAGAACATCTATTGGTGGACCTCGTCCCATGGATCACTGGTCTCAATCTGAGTCTACATTTTTCAAAACGGGGGCATCAACGTAGTCCTCAGATCACATTCTTCACTTCTATGTCATTCAATTTTTTTTTTCATGTTTCTAGGGGTCCGACCACACTCAAAACCTCCCATAAAATTGTCTGGTGACCATGAGGGTTCGTCGACAAATAAAGAAAAGAATTGGGGTAAAAGAATCATAAATAACACATGAAGGATAAACATCATCCTTGTTAGTTTCATCCTTCGTTCATCCAATTATGAAATAATTGCTAAACTATAATCACACAGATTAATCTCTGATTATTCGTGCGCTTAAAATTAGAGATACTGCATGCATGATCAATTTAGGGATCAACCAATTCATTGGATGGTCCTCGTTCATCATTCAGATTAATAATTAAGAAGGAATTCACATATAAAATAAACCCTCTACCTATGATTCAAGCGTTCACTACCATGAGTTCATTTTCGTTGAAGATCCGATGAATAACAATCAATATTCGTCATTCATCGGGAATCGACCGGACTTTGTATCTCTAAACTATTGTCACTAGTGAGTGTGCTCTCTAGGGTTCTAGAGAAATTCTCCAGCATTAATAATTCTAATGCAAGATCCTACCCTGGATTAATAAAAGAAACAAGTTAATGAATTTAGATTTACTATTTCACATTGAAATAGAGTCACCACACTATTTCTTTTCTGAAATAAGGGAATTCATATTCCTTGCATTGCAATATCCCCACGCCGCAAAATGATAAAAGGAAATAAAATTAAATTTTTCAATATTATTTTACTGTACATTAAAAATGTCCAAAAATTATATTTCACTGTCAACCCATGTCCGTTGATATTACGCCCTAACTAAGGAATGAAAACTCTCACGAGCTCAACAATGGTCCTGGATATTTAATTTGAGTTGAAATTCATGAGTTGTATGGATTTTAAAAATAAAATAATTTTTTTAATAGTATTATTCATAGTTTTTTCCTTTTAATGTTTTTACAGAACTCCCTTGAGCCAACTAAACTTATGTGGCACATAGGGTAAACCCATTTATCTAAACACTACGGTGCTCTCAGATTTCTAATATGGGCACCCATTTAACAATTATTCCACTTTTTATGCAAAACCTCTCATGCACGATATTTAAAAACATAACATTTTTCATCGAACCATTCTTGGAACACCGTGAATCTGAATTGCACGTCGTTTCAGTGCCAGGTCTAATAATTTTGAATATTAATTTCTAAAAATAGTACTAGGAAAATTTGAATCAGTACACACTTTCTACAAACATCACTCACATAGTATGTTCTCTTAGTTAGAAAAATTGTGGACTAAGCATGCTTACCCCACTCTGTCCACACTTACATGGTTTCTCTTGGGTGGTTGAACAGTTTGGCTTAATCTTACACATAATCTTGTGCCTACCAAGGGTCAACTGTTTCAGTTACACAATGTAATACAACGTTTTTTTATTATTTTTTCAAATTAATTTATTATTTTTAGATATTTTTCATTTCTCGCAACATTAAATATATAATATTTTTATATGAAATCACTATGTTTGGATTGCTTTATATTCTATACAATGTTTATTTTTCACTAAAAAAACACATATATTTGCTTTGGGTAAATGAAACACTATGTATAGCCTGTATTACACACAATTCTGAGCCCATTCAATATCTTTAATTACACGCAAGGCTGAGTTTTACTGAACTACAATATAAAATTTATAATATTATTAAAATATTGTAATATCTAACACCTAGTAATTTGAATGGATATATGAATCATATTAAAAGAAATATAGAATATTTCATTTACATATAAATCCTTTGGTTATAAATTTGTATATGTGAATGAAATAAGAATTTTATAATAATAAAATTACTTTTATATGAAAACTATTTTCCTAATTACAAACACATTTTTATTTCAATAAATTAAACAAACCAATTTTGATTTATTTTTTTAATAAATTTTATCAATAGTTTATAAAATCATTATTTTTTCTACTCATAAAATTTATCTTATAGGTATAATATAAGAATAAACCTAATTTTATGAATAAAAAGATATATTTCTCTAAAGTGTAATTTTACTGCCTTTTAATGGAGAAACCATTTTTTTATAGTACTAAAATCTTTTAAAAAATTTATTGGAAAAAATCATCAAATTTTTTGAAATATAATAATAAATATTTACTCTGGGTGAAAGTTTTGTATTTTTTTGAACTTTCATACTTTTAAAAATAGTTAATAATACTGCATTTTACTTCAATACCGCATTTTGGTACAATTTATTAAAATAGATGGATAAAATTTTTGTAATTTTTTTTGTATATTTTGATAAATTTTAGTTCATTAAGAAAAATTAAGTTATTCAAAAAAATTAACATAAAATTTAGATATGAAATCTTACAAAACATTTGATCATTTTTACTTGTCAAAATCTTTTTTTTTCGTCCCATCTGTTGGATAAACTTCAAATTAATTTCAACCAATTCTATGATTTGAATTTGAAAAATGGAGTAAATATTTTGAATCCTAATGATTAATCATTTATAAATTTTTAACTTCTTTTTTAATAAAAAAATATTAGTGAAATTAATTATAATTAAATATAGTCATTAAGGTAAATAAATGATTACATAATGGTTAAACCGTAATCTTATAAAGAAAAATGACTTATAAACTGGTCAAAATCTATTTGATGGAAATATTTTTACAAATTCCCCTCAGGGATATAATTTTAAAAATTATTGGTGGCACATGATGTAAGGGAGACCTCTCAATAGTTTTTTTCTTTTTATAATTAAAAGAATTTCACTCCATCTCAATAAAAGGGAACTCACCCCCTCACTTCCTTACAAAACTAAAGAGACGTTAAATTTGAGAAACCCACTGAATACCTTTTCTAAACATCCATACACTCTAGTATAAGTATATAATTGGGTAGAAAAATAAATCAAGTAAGCCATTTGGTGTAAACCAAAAGGAGTTACTCGAATAAGAGGTAACATCCTTCCACAAGAACTTTTATTTTATTTTCTTTCTACATCACATCAAATATTATTATTCCAATTTTATATAATAACCTAGGTTTCCTAAATATATTAATAATTTTTTACTGTAAGTGTTTAACTTATAGATACACACATTTCCATCTAATGGGTAATAAACATACCATTACTGTGTACGGAGAACTACCGCCTCAAAAAATGATGTAGTTCATATTTTATTTTCCACATCTCATAGTTGAAAATTATGATGTAAACCGAAGTTTTATATGATTTATATGATATTTAGGATTTATTTATGATTATTTAATTATTATAGAATTTATACATTCATTAAATAAATTTTTTGTAAATATGATAACTTTATTTGTCGATGTGTGGAATAATAACTCCTCAAAGTGATGTGATTCATTCACACATTACATAACATATATTAAGGATGGGTTTTGTAAAATTATATGATATATATGAAATTATAATTCTACTATAATGATATTATATATATATATACAATAAATTTACTTTCATTTGTAAAATATGAAAATAAAAAGGAAACAACATTCATGCATACGTACGGCATACGTCTCCATGAAAACTGTATTCCATTTTATGATTCAATCATTTATAGATTATTATAAATATTTATAATCTGAATATATATGATATTTTTATATTTTTTTAATTCTATAAAAAATGAATCATGATGTAAGTAAGATTATCAAGAATAAAAAGTCAAAAGAGATATAAAAAAATGCATATATTACTCAAAACATAACGTTTACATGAAGTTATTTATGGAAGGATAATTTAAAATCATAATAAAATAATATTTGGAATTAGATATAATAATATGTATTTTTAGATTTATAATAAACATATATTGTTTATATAGGATGTTTGACCATGTGTGATGAAATTCAGGACTTAGGTAAGGGAATTTGATGTCACTTTTTATTTCCAGGAGGTACATACCATATTAACCACTAACATAATTTGTGGGGTGTATGTACATCCCTATGACATGTTATTAAAATAATTTAATTTATATAATGGTGTTAAAAATATTTAATTGATGTTATTATATCACGGGGTTCATGATTTTAAAGTTACTCAAGTAGTAAGGGATTTCTCATCTCACTTTTATTTTCTGTGATACAAAATCCATGTTCACCTCATATTTCATATATGTAGTGTTTATAGTACCCATGTAGGTATTATATAATTCGTATAGTTAAATTCTAGTGTATTTACATATCAATTTTATGATGTTAATATCATGGTGGTTGTGTTCTAAAATTTACCAAATCGGTAAAGTAATGTTTTCTCAATTTACCTTCTTGGTGATAAATCCCATGTTATGTAGCTATATTTTTCAATGGTGTGTATATAATTCACATTGAAATTGTATAAAATTAATATATTATTTTAATTATATTTTAATAATATGAAATTTTATTCTTTTATATGGATTATGATACAATGTTAATAAAGTGGTAACTGTTTATTGCTAGAATCACATCGTTTTTCAGGATTGTTTATTATTATTGTTCTAGTGATTAAATATAATTATCCAACTCTAAATAACAATAATTAATTTTAATATTATATTGTTATCCATGATATATTCATGTTTTATTTCCATTTTCCCACTCCTTGGTACTTATGATAATTAATGAATTGTTTATACGAAAATCCTCTCTTTCTCCGTTTGGTAAAAAATATGTGTTTTTTCAAAACAATGTTTTGTAAGAATGTTGTCAAAAATGATTTACACTTATCCTATGATGTTTAAAAGAAAATTTATACACAACCATTCCCTTTTTACAAAATGGTTTTAAAATGAATCTTATTGTCATTTTCTATTCGAGGTACTTTTCTATATGTTTTAAGGTGAAAAAGGAATGTTCGACACGTACAGATGTACCCACCATCATGACCATCATTTCTATAACTCTTCATTGGTAATTTTGAAAGTTTATTTTTTAAAAATAATTTGTTTTCATAATATTCTGGAATATTTTTCTGTTTAAATTGGTATTCAATGAAAAATGGTATTCAAAAATTGTTTTATGTTTAAAAACATTTTAAATGATTTTCAATGCATCCATTATGTATTTTCAGAAGTATGTTTTCAAAGAAAATGATTTCAGTAATTTGGAAGAATATTTTACACCTTTTCAAAGTATTTTAAAATAAATAATTTTACAATTTTTTTTCACAATTCATTTATACGTTTTCATGAAAAAGGTTTTTAACATATTTACATTCTACTTTATAAATATTCAAGGTTATTTTCACAAAATATAGTTTCTAAAATGTTTTATGTTTTTAAATGAATTTTTTATATACTAAACGATATTTTCCATAAGAAATATTTTAAATTGATTTTCACTATTCCATTATTTCTTTTACAAGTATTTTTAAGGAATATAAGTTTTAATATTGTTCAATGTTTTAAAATGTTATTTTCAATTAAGATATATATTCTAATTGATCATTCAAAAATAATTGTCTATATAAAATGATATTCTTGGTTATAGTTTACGATTTAATAAGGATATGATCCAATTATACCAATAATTTTATTTATCTAAATTTCCTCTATGTTTATGGCTGGATTTTTATGAAACCCATTTCCCTTCAATGGGTAATACGATGATAAATCATTATGAACCCCACCTAATTTCATGGGTTATTATAGGATGAAATGAATATGAAACCTATTTCTTTTT
The DNA here is from genome assembly GCA_963277665.1 of Viscum album. Classification (NCBI taxonomy): domain Eukaryota; kingdom Viridiplantae; phylum Streptophyta; class Magnoliopsida; order Santalales; family Viscaceae; genus Viscum; species Viscum album. The sequence continues at coordinate 586,260,600 of OY728120.1, forward strand.
CAAATTTTATTAAATGATTAAATTTTAATTATAACCATTTCATTTCATGGGTTATGATATTAGGTTTATGAAACACATATCTTTTATGGGTCATGATAAAAAGAATGTTTCAGGGAAAATTTATGTATGATTTCATTATGAGATGAATGGGACCTATATCTCCCTCAAATGAATTGGTTAAATATTTATATCTCAAGAGATAATGAAGAGAAACAATTGTATGTTCCTGATATACTTTGTGAAACATGTGTGTCTTGAGCTACTATGGGAAATAGGTGTTTACTTATCCACAATGGGTAATTGGTAAGTCCTGATGCACAATTGGAACCACGTGGTTCCTGATTAACTATGGGAAAAGGGGGTATTCCAATCAACTATGTTTATGGTTTTGGTATTTGTCCTCAAAAAATGAACTGGTTATATATATATATATATATATATATTTTGGTTAAACATTTATATGACATGAGATTATAGTTTATGATGGAGTTAAGATGATTCATCACCTTTATGGTACATGTATTATGAACTACCAATATTTATTCCATGACTCATTTATATGATCTTTGATATGGTGGGTGTGGTCTGAAAATGTTATTCTCAGGTTCTCAAACCCTTATGTTTATCTTATTAGTACACGCCCCCTTTATTTACCATTAATTATGATTCGAGCTTGCCCTTTCTTAGGTTTTATTTCCCCAGATTATGATAAAGGTTTTTAAGTAGATTTATTAAATGTGAAGATCTTTGTAGGAAACATTGACGACCATTCATTGAGTTATAAGATAATGTTTGATGATACCAAAGACACTAAACTATTACAGTCCTTAGGAATGCATATTTTTAATGTGCTGAATATTTATATAAAATGATGTATTAGACATTTATATTATTACTGGGTTGCAATAGTTGGTATCAAAGGAATGGTTTCGTCAAACTTTGGAAACTAGGATTAGAAAACATTCTTTAAATCCCTATGGATAATATTAAAGATATGAATATGGATGTTTCTAAATGTATGAAGGCAATGATGAATGCAATGCAAAATGAAGTTATTTTTAAGTGGAGAAAACAAATGACATGTGTGATGGAATGAAAAGTCTAGTTGATATTCTCCTATCATAATCCGAAGAGAGGAATAATGGTGAACATAAAAATGAGAAAAGTAGGCACCAATGTTCCATTTAGTCCTTAATGAGGAAAAATATGCCGTCATTTAGTTGTTCCACTGATCTACTAGTTGATAATAACTGGATCAGTACCAATACAAATATATTTTCCATTCCTTAGTGATTGATGAATGAAAAATTCATTTTGGCTACATATCATTTGGAAGGTAAATCTGATTAGTGGGGGATATTACTAAGAATAAATGGTAATAAGTATAAATTGAATCTATATAATGGGAAGAGTTTAGGGGGATATGATTTAGTAAGTACTTCACACATATTCCTTGAACAATTATAGAGAATTAATTCCTTTTTTAAATAAAAATTATAATGAATCTATTAGTACCTATGAATCTAATTTTATATTTTTTTTGAAGGTATGCTTCAGGTTTGATCATAATCCTAGAAAGACAACTAGATAGATTGATTGGTAGAATGAATTCATGTCGTTGAATGGTGTTATTTATAAGAGACATAATTTTTATAAATAATTATTTTGATGTGAACTGATGGTAGAAATTAAAATTGGATATTCCCACCATTCCCCAAGTTTCAATTAGAAATGGAAGGTTGAGTCTCATGAAAAAACAAAATGTGGAATGACATTCTATACATCATTGTGTCTGGAATATGGAAAGAAGTACCACTAACATTGCTTGAATGCAACTGATAGGTGATTTAAATATGGAATGGTATGTAATACAATCGATTAATTTCAAAATATAAATACTATGATGGTTAATGTAATGGAATAGAAGGTAATTCCAAATAATTCACAACCCACACTATATTGAATCAACTGCAATGAGTTTGGGAATTATGTGAATCAGCATACTAATCTGTGGGCTAATATGGATGATATTCAACAAAAACCGAAAATGAAAAAGGAAAAATGGAACGAATATAAAATCTTAATTGATGAAGTGAATCATGATAATTAGGGTACAATTACCCCCCTAGTTGGTATGTTCATGATTGTTTTTTAATGAACGATCCCTATGGAAATATTATTGTTAATCATATGCTGATGTTTTATGTGATTATCTAACACTACATGGATCTTGGAATAATAAAATAACATTAATATTATATTATTGTGAGGAGGAACCCAATTTTCCGATAGAAATTTTTGTTGTATAAGATAATAACTTATTTTTATGAATAAAGGGTGAATTATATTTTGTAAGGGTTATGTGGCTAATCATTCATGGAATGGTTTGAATTAAACATTGGATGAGGTTATAGATAATAATGTATTATATAAAAATATGATAATTTTGGAATATTTTAAAACATATTATAATATTTTTTGTGATAAATATATATGGAATGACCTATCATTCCATTTATGGGTGTCATGGTCACTTAATTATTTAGGAATAACAATTTCACCATTATTTCAATTAATAAGAGATGAAGTAGAAATTAATCAAGTCATAAAAAAGGGAAAGGTTGTCTTAAAATAATGTATATAACATTCTCATTGAAATTATTCAACATTAGTAAAATAGTTATTGAAATAAAATTTTGTTATTTTATAATCATTTCTAATGATATTAATGACATTTTTCAAGCATCTATGGGTCTTGGCATTGTGATTGTTAACTTCCTCCTAACAATATTATATATCACTATACATAAGAATATGGTATCTATATTTCTATTCCATTTACATGTTTTTACTTTCCACCTATGTTCTACTTTGTGGAAACCTCGTTATGAGTTACTCAGGATATTCATTATATTTCCAACTTCCCTTTCTAACTGATTTTCAATGCTCATTTTTATGATGTGGGATCCCGTTAAAGAAACATTAATGTATTAAACCATAATAGCCTAGATTAATTTCAATGGATAAAAACATTTTAAGGGGGTAAAAGGTAACAACATTCAATTTTGTGAAATAATTTTTTTTGAATTAATTTAATGTTTTTGATATTTTTCTTTTCACACAATATTGATTATAGTTTTTTATATAAAACCATTGTATTTGGATTATGCTATAAAAACATTTTAATTTTTCCCTACATAAATCACTTAGATAAACCTTTGTCACATGTAACATAATTATTTTATTGTGTTACACACAATATCAAGTTCATTCGATACCTTGTGTTACGTGTAACACCATGTTTTACAAACTAAAATATATTATCAATATGATTATTAAAATATTATTATTACTACGACAGGACCATTGTATTGTATGTTAAAAATTTTATTAAAATAAATTGGTAAAATATTATTTCCACATGAATCTTTTGTTTATAAATTATGACAAGTGAATGAAAGGACTACTTGGAAATAATGAAATAACTATTCCAAGAAAAACATTTTTAAACATCCAAACAAAAATTTATCTCAATAAATTAAAGAAAATCCTATATATTAATTATTTTAGTAAAATTTATATTTTCTAATTTCAATCAATATTTCTGATAGTCATACAATATATTTTTTATGTATAATATCATAATAGTTTTATTTTTTTGAATAAAAAGTTGTATTTTTCTAAAAGGTAATTTTATCAACTTTTATTTAAGAACACATTATAAATCTAATTTTTTATATTTTTAAAACTATAATTTGACAAAATAAACAACATTTTATAAATTTAAATATCAAAATTTAGTTTGGGATATTTTTATTTTTATTTTTCTCGGAAAGTTAAAATTTTTATGAAATGTAAATAATGGTGTACCTCTCGTACCCCTCGTGGTTTAATTTTCATGATCACAATCACTCTCTTATTTATCTAATCTTGTTTTAAGTGTTTTTGGATGATAGGCATGATTTCAGGTTGCCAAGGAATTGGGCCAAGAAAGCCAGAAGGCAAAAGTGGACTGATTTCAGTCCACCGGCCAACCGGTGGATGACCACCGGCCAGCCGGTGGTGCCTGGGCAGAAGGCATCCCCTCTGTCAAGACCACCGGCCAACCAGTGTCTCATCACCGGCCAGCCGGTGGAACCCAGACAGAAGAGACACCTACTGTCTCACCATCGGCCAACCGGTGGCCTCCTCACCGGCCAACCGGTGATGCCTGGGCAGAAGGCCTCTCCCTTTTCCAAAGCACCGGCCAACCGGTGGCCAAGCACCGGTTAGCCGGTGGAGCCAGTCAAACTAGCCGTTGGGCTTTGACCAGACTTGTCCACTTGACTCCCAACGGCTCCGAAGGCCTCTCCAACGGCTCCGAAGACCCCCAAAGGCCATTTGAGGGTTCCCCCTCTATAAATAAAGGACTAGGAAGCCCCGGAATGTTAGTGGAATAATAACAAAGACAACGGAAGCCAACAGACACATTTTTCAATCATTTGGCGAACCTCCGGCGGATTCCGTCAAGGAACCTCAATTGCTTCAACCCATTTCCATATCCAAGTATCATCACTATAGAAGCTTGGGAGCGCTCTTCATCAACTCCAATCAATCCATTGGCACCCAAGACTTCTCCTCTTTACGGTTTTTCTTGTTTTATTATTTTGAGCATCAATTTGGGTTTGTGCCTACAAACCCCTCTTTCTCTCATCCTCTCTTTGTTTGGGTTTTCACACCACCTTCAAGGTGTGAATGGGTTAGTCAAGCCTTCCATTTAAAAGGCTTGAGTCATAGGTGAGCTAGCCTTCACCTGTAAGAAGGCTAGTGGGTTCTTGCTCAACCATTAAAAGCAAGTGGGTTCTTGCTCAACCATTAAAAGCAAGCTATAATAGGTTCTAGACTACCTTAAAGTCTAGTGGGTTTCTTGCTAAAACCATTAAAAAGAAAGCGGTAGTAAATCTCTCAACGGTTGAGTTGAGAGCGGAGACGTAGGCTTTGATTTAAGCCGAACTCCGTTATCAAGTTTTGTGTCTTGCCTCTTTTATTTCCGCTGCACTTTTTACTTTGATTTTAAATTGTTAATTATTTTTTAAAAGGCAATTCACCCCCCTCTTGCCATCACTCTCCTCCCCAACAAATAATATCAAATTTTTTGTCAAAACTGGATTTTAATCCAAATTATTAATATAGATAAATAAATTTTAGATGGTTTTTTAGTATAATAAGATAAATTATATATAATTTAATACAATTTACATCCTTTAAAATAAATCCCATTTAAATTTAAATACAAAAATATAGAAATCTTTTATTCATTTTTACTTTAAAACCCCACTTTATCGTCCCATCTGTAGGTTTAAAAATAAATTACCTTCTTCAAATTATTTGATTAAAATTTTAAAAAATAGATTTAATTTTTTGAATTAGATTAATATTTAATTTATAATAAAGTAAATTAATTTTTATACTAAAATTATTAGTGAAATTAATTAAAATTAATTACAATAATTAAGGTTAAAACTAGATTACTTAATGGTTAATCATTAAACATTAGAGGACGAACGACCTAGACACCTATCCAAGATCTATTTTATGGAATTATTAGGGCCAGTTAATTTATTTTACATAATTTAAATAGTTACGTTAGGCACATGATATAAGTGAAATCTCACAATAATATTTACCTTTTAATAAATCAATAAAGACCACTCCTTTTCTATAAAAGGGAACTCAACCCTAACTTCCATAAACCTATAAAGCCACATTTTTTTATCCCATAACAACCAAAATATCATAAAAACATCCCTCCCAAAATCATAGAATCCTCCCTTTTTCGTAAATGTATCCACGGAATCCATTTTGTGAAAACCAAAAAGAGTTACTCATAGAAGAGGTAGCATCCATCAACAAGCTCATTTGTTTTATATTAATTATCCTCCACATAAAATCATTTTATTGCCTAATTATATAATTAAATCATTATCCTATATTTAATAAAATTTTTGTTATATTTTTCTATCATAAATTACACAAACATATGTCTTATTTGTAACGAACTTATCGATCTTGTGTACAGAGAACTACCGCCACATGAAATGATGTGGTTCATTTTTCCTTTACCACCTATAATGGTTTGGAATTATGATGAAAAAAATAATTTTATATTATTTATATTATCTTTATGATGTATTTTCACTTCTTATACTATTATATGACACATAACTTCATGATATCTCATTTTTGTGAGTATGATAACTTCATTTGTGGAATTGTTAATTATCACCTCCTTAAAGAGATATGATCCTTTCACACATTACATGGAATGTATTAAGGATGAGTTTAGTGAAATTATATGATATATATGAAATAATATTTCTACTATAATTATTATATATATATATACATAATTGTTTTACATTCTTTCTTTAAATATGATTATAAGATGAAAATAGTGTTCTGGTGTACGTATGACCAAATGTCTATATGAATCGTGTATTCCATTTCATGAGTCAATAGTTTAATGATAATTATAAAGATTTATATAGTGAATATTTATGAGATTTTTTCATGTTTTAAATTCATTAAATAATTATATCACTATCTGTGTAAGAGTATGAATAAAAACATGTGAAAACATATAATAAATACAACACTAATTTTACTAGAAACATATCGTTTACAGTGAATTATTATCGAAAAGGTAGTATAAAGACAGAATAAAAAATATACAATATTATATATATAAGAATTTGGTTTTATGGTAGATTTATAATAAACAAATATTTAGTATATAATAATTTTTAATGTGTATGAAAAAATTCAGGACTTATGATAAGGGGATTTAATATCTCTTTTTATTTTCATGAGATACATGACATATTCATCACTCGCTTATTCAGTGTGGTGTATATAATACAATATGAAATTAATGTCATTAATTTAATATATTTAATGATAAAAAATATCTTTAATTTATGTTATTCACTCATTGTGATCACAATTCTAAAGTCACTCATGTTGTAATGGTTTTCTCTTATTCTTTTATTTTATATTAGACACAATCCATGTTCACCTCATATATCATATATGTGGTGTATACAATGACCATTTATGTATTCTATGATGAATATAACTAAATTTATGGGTATTTAAATATCCATTTTATGATATTGATTTCATGGTGTTTATGATTAAAAAGATACTTGTAACACCCCAAGATTTCATAGTGTGTTATTTCTTCAAAATAATTCAATAACTTGCACTACACGCAACACCGAGTTCAATCACACCTTGACTTACAAAAAAAAGCCATTAAAAGAGGTCATGAATAGTATTAACTAAATTTTAAACTTTATATAATCCTTATAATTTTAGAATCCATATTATGAGTTTCTTAGTCATAATGCAAGAACAGATTCATTTTCAGTATTGCACTTTTATCAACTTTTAATAGTGAAAACTTTTTAAATACAATATTTTAAACTTTTTGACTAAATGGAGACATCAAAAAAAATTTAAAATGAAACATCCCAAGCTTCCACGGTATGCTTTCCTTTGAATAAAACAGTAGCGTGTGTTGTACGCAACTTTGAGTTTTAACACACACCACAACCGATCAAACTAGCCATTATGAATAGTAATACCTACTTTTTAAAATTATATATATTTTATATTTAAAAATGGACTTCATTTTTGGATTCAGAATATCTAATTTAGCCTAAGGTGAAATTTTGGTACTTTTCAGATAACTTTCATATTTTGATGAACAGTGAAAATTACTAAATTTTAATTAAAAACAACTTTTTTTATCAAAATAATTAATAGTGATAAATTATGAATTTTAGTAGTTTTAAAGTATATTTAGAATATATTTTTACCATTTAATATAATGTTGGTCATTGGACATAATTTTACAATTAAACCGAACATAAACAAGTGTCAATCTTTTGACAGTTATTATCTCTTAAAAACACGCTTTTTGTTTTGACAGCGGGAATTAATTTTAAATTAATTTCTGCCACTTATGTGTTTTGAATTTAGGAAAATGGATTCCATATTTGGAATGAGGATGTTCAAATTGTGTAAATAGGTAACTTTTATTTTTAGACATTTTGAATAATTACTGCGGTAAATATTTTATTTACCATGGTTAAGGGTAAATCCGGTAAATAAGGGTTAAAAAATAATATTATAATAATACTAAATTACCCTAAAACGTGTCTGGACCCTATTGGTTGATACATGGTCGACCATGAGCATCTTTGGGTCGATTTTGGGTCCCCATGGATCCACTTGTACGTTATAATGACACTTTATTTTAATTAAGTGAAAATGAATACAAAAATGACACAAGCATATATCTTTTAGAAAAACAATTTTTACATAGGGTTATATATGTTGGATTTTCGATTATAAATATTAATTCGAAAGATAAAAGGGTTTCCTACATAATTAGATTTTATTTATAATTTTTAGACATTAAATAATATATTTTATTTATGACACAATGATGATGCAGTAATTACTATAATAGTGAAAAATTAAACTAATTGATATTATAAATACCCAAATAAATATAATATGAACCTTTTAATGCATTAAACTAATTTTCTAGGATACTATGATATATTATTATTGATTTAATTGACTTAGTTCGAAGTAATCAATCTGTTATGAGTTTCACAAAAATCAACTATTGAATAGTGTCAAAATTGACATAAAAGAGTTCTTAAAACAAATATTATATTATTAATTGATATTAAATTCCTAAAAATCTAATGTTCGGCCAAGAGACTTATATCATGATAGTTTCATCATTAATGGACCACTTGGGGGTCGCTTGGATGTATATAGTAAGTTTATTAACCATATTATATAAAAATACAAAGAGACATTGTAAAAGTGAAACTAATTAACTTAGAGTAAATACTTAAAGATAAGGTTAATATAAGTACCCAAACCTGTCTAAATTCTATTGGTTGAGTGTTTTTCGACATATTCCCACCTTAACCTTTTAATATTCAACTTTGGAGCCATTAGAAACTGAATATGAATTTATTATAAATTAATATTTCTAGCTTTTCCAAAGGATCCCCTCACCCCTCTTATAAAAAGGCACTCCTCCTTCTCATTTCTTCACACCTTCAAAGCCTTTTGGTTCGGCCAAACTCTGCCAAAATACTCTCCCAACTTTCCTCACTACAACCTAGAGGCCTTAATTTGATCAAAAAGCCAACCTAAGGAGCCCTTTTGATCAAATCAAAAGGAAGAACCCGAAGAAGAGGTAATGTTTTCACCACCCCTTTTTTAAGTTCCTTTCTTCTTCCACTTCCTCTTTCTTTGTTATTACCATTATAAAATAATAACTCTAGTATCCTATATATACTGTGATGTTATTATAAATATGGCACAACCATATTCAGTATTCTATCCATCCTTTGAATAACATGTCACCATACGTGCGTACGTACGGCTTACCGTCTCCACTTCGTGGTGTAATTGTTATTCAATATATTATTATTTGGATGGGTATAATAATGATGTGTAACTCATGTAAATAATAAATATAACATGATAATGATTCTGTATATATGATATAAAATCCAATTATATATTATTTTAATATCAAAAGAATGATATTGTCGCTCGTGCGTATGTACGGACTACCGTCTCCACGAACGCGATGAGATTCATTGTCCATCATATCCATTCAAGTATAATTATAATTTGATGATTTAAAAATAGTATCTAAGGACTTGATATCATTCTGGATATGAATAATATACATCCCATTAATAAATAATATGGCTCACATAACAAAGAATATAAAGTAAAATGAACCCGTTAACACCCGAAATAACGATAATTCTAAGATATTATTAACAAATCAATGTTAAAAGATCATATATGATATCATATTAAAGTAAATGATTCTTGTATTATTCAATAACAATTATTTCACCATTATACAGGAGGTAAACCTACCATCGACCAAGGAAAAAGTACAAGTAAGGGATTTTCTTATCTCACTTTCAATTCCGTGAGATTTCCATTGTTCGCCACTAAATTATTGAATGTGGTGTATTGTGTACTGCCATTTGATATATATTATCATGATTATCTTTATATTCATGTTATTCTATAAATAATTTGGTGGTTATTAACTTTTGGTCATACGACTCAGTTGATTAACGTGGTAAGGAGTTTCTTATCTCGCTCTTAATTTCGTGAGAATTCCATTGTTCACCACTTAATTATTACATGTGGTGTATGTGTACTGCCCATGATTGTATTCATTGTGTAATATACTTTAATTTATGGGTATTTACATATTCATGGTATGATCCTTATTTCATGGTTGTTTGTTTCGTAAGTTACCAAATCGATAAGGGAATTTGAGATTTCAATTTCCACTCATTCGGCTTTACGCATATTTCATTGATTATGTTACTCCAAGATTATGTGTGGAATAACTATTCATTTGATTATGTCATAATTTCCACTCCCCTCCCTGTGGATATACTTTTGATACACATAATAACTCCATTGATAATTCTCAAGTCATTGATATGAATTTGATAAGAGTAATTTTAACTCATTCACCATTTGTTGAGTTAAACATCCAATTCGTTGGTGTTGTTTTTACAAGATTATGTGTGAATATCCTTTGATTGTTTTACACTGAATATCCAATAAGATTTAGTGTATTTATATTTTTCACACATAACTATGTCGTTGATTTATCCTTAACCTAAGGATACGTCCTTTATGAGAGATTTCATCTCAATTTACATTCCATTGAGACTTCTTTGTTGATATACACCAAATCACTTTTATGTGGTGTATATAATGTACTTTGACAAAGTTTATCATGAATCCCTTTATTCTCATGATATTACAATGTTTTGATTACCTTAATTATTTGTATTCAAGTGTCTCTCTTTTGGTTAGAAACTCTAACTAAAATACCATTTTTAAATGTTTTAAAGACTTATTCTTCTAAATCATGCTCATTAATGTCCATGTTTTAAAAATGGTTTTAAGGATTTATTTATATGGACATTAAAGTTTTAAAATTAAAAATCATTTTAAAAAGTTTCAAAGTGGTATGGGACACATTGATTCAAAAATCTATTTTAAATGGATTCTTGACAAATAGTGTGACTTTTAAATGATTTCAAGAAAAGGGGGATATTTCTCTCAAATTGTTTTGATGATTATTTTCATCTATGTAAACATACATAATTATTCTTGATTGAGGTTAATGTGATACAATACAATCTTCTATATTGTATCGAATGAGTTATGTTTGACTGTGGATGTGTTATTTTTATACCATTCATGGTTTGTGGTAGAAGTATTGACATTTCGTATGCTAGTTTTAATACGAATGTTTATGTTATGTTTAAACCTTTTCATATGGGAATGCATTGGACTTAATATGTGACGGGTGGAGCCCGCTATAGCTCCACGATGCATCGGTAGGTCTCATGAAACAAACTAGTCTCTTGGCACAAGGCCTTGGAAAAATCTTATTTGTAGTCTTGGCACGAGGCCTTGGCTATGTGGTTATGATAGTCTGGCATTATGCATTCCATCATTATGAAAGTGGTTATTGATATTTCATGTGATCATTCGACTAGTAGAATATCCATGTGAGTAAGTAAATGACATTATTTGATTTTACCTTTGCCATTTTATGCTGAAGTTTAAGTTTAAAAGGCTTTTGTTTTAGTTATAAATTGCCTTAAGTGTTTATGCTTATTTATGAAAGCTTCTGCTATAATGTTATCCTTATTGAGCATCTGAGCTCACCCCTTTCAATGTTTTATTTTTTTTCCCAGGATTATGAAGAAGTAATTTATGAATGACCTGCAGGGATAGTATGAGGGGATATGAAGACAAGATGTTTTTTTATGATGTAATGTAAAATTTATGGATGTATCTAGTTATTCCAAAGCTACTAAACTAATCGGTCTTTCGAGACTTGATCTTTCTCGTGATCATGCCAATGTTATGTAATAATGCACCGACTCTAGGTAATTATGGTCGGGGTGTTACAGTTGGTATCAGAGGAAGTTTAGTACAAACCTTGGTAGCTAGATTTAGATAAACTCTGATTAGAGCACGTAGACCTAAGATGAACTTTGAGGATTAGTATAGAAGAACTTCCTAGAATTTTGGTATTGTAGAGATTTTGTGAGTTTTCTGAGCAATACATCCCTGTCTGGATACGAGCAGGTAGAGGCGGCTCTGGCACAGATGTACCTAGGGGTAAAACCCGAAAACACCGCTTTGAGCTAGACTCAAACGGGAACTGGTGCACGACAACGGGCCTTGCTGCACTCTTGGTTACGACACTCCCGAGGGATATGCTTAGGATAATTTACATTTTCTTTACAAACGGATTTAATTAATATATACATAAGATGAGAGTAAATGACCTTGGTTAATCCTAATGTGTTTCAAATTGAGAATATTGTGACATTTTAATCTCTAAATGATTTTACGACTACTATTACTCACACAATGCTTTCTGGTTTTAGTCAATGGCTGGATTCCAAGGAAGTCATAGTGACTTTGAGAATGATGTACAAGGTGGGAACGGTGGTGGAAATGAGCAACAAAATGGAATGTTTATAGGCGTAAAAGATATCATCTTTATGCAAAATCAGTTTTCCAAAAATATGATCAACAACATATATATTAACCAACTCCCAGACACAACAAGGAAGAGAAAGGTGATAAATGATAAGATCTCCAGCAATGGAGACTATGGAGAAAAGAAACCTCAATTTTCATCATGCAGGAAATGTGGAAAGAGACACCCAGGAAAGTGTCTCAATGGGACAACGAAATGTTTTACGTGCGGGAAGGAAGGACATAAAGTGAAGAATTGCCGAAGAAAAATGAAGAGTACTATGGAATACGATAAAAATGGTCCCAAGAGTCCATTTACAGTCATTTGCCGTAAATGTAGGGCACCTGGCCATTACCCGAGTGAATGTCCTATTCTATAGAATATTTTCTTGGTCAAAGAAGAAGCTATGTGGAAATAAATGGTTGGAGAAAAATTTAAAAAGTATTATCACTCCTTGTTGATGGGTTTACTTTGGAATAATTTTCTCTTGTATTTGTAACCCCGCTGTTTTCCATGTGAGAATGATATTTGAGGAAGAATTGTCTCTTCTCTTGTGGATATAGGTATAAATAACCATTTGGTTTTATATGATCATTGGGGTTTGAGAAAATGATAAGTTATTATAATTTGGGATGAATATAAAAAGTATGATATAACATTTATGGTTAAATTATGTTATTTTGAGGAATTTATCTCATTTTGGTAATATTATAAAATATAGTTTTTGAAAAAGGACAACACGTAGACCATGTGACAACCCGTCGCGTCGGACAAAGCTGTGGGAATCGAACCCACAACCAAAGTGCGATTGGTATTTATCGCCTACCACTGGACTACGTGAAATCCCTGGTTAGTGTGACTATTTTTTTTGTTAAATGATTTTATTGATCAATAATAAGATGATTTGGGTTCTTATGTCTTATCAAATGAATACCCTTGGTATAGGAAAATGATTTGGTGATTAAGTGATAAATGTTAATTTGGAAGATGTTCGTTTTGTTAGGAACACTATATGCCCAAGGAAAATAGAATATAATGAGGTTTCATTTGTAGAGTAATGGTGGATTTTTATCTACGTTTTTATTGTTGATTTATAGTGATTTGGGTTATTTATGGAAATTATTAACCTATAACAGAGAATATGTGATGATGTCAATTACTTTTAAGTATGTGACTTTAAGAGTATTTGATGTCATTTGGAGATACAATGTAACATGGGAGACTACATAATCAAATTCTTCTATGTTTTGGGTTTCAATATTAGTTTGGATTATATTAAAGGATTTTAAGGAAAATTGGTTATTGAATGGTATCTATTAGCTTTGGGGTATTGTTGGTTTAATTTTAGAAATTAAGATTAGTACATATTTATCTCAATGAATATCCTTTTGGGGGATCATTAGATCATTCACTAACCATTTTTGTTTTGATTAATCTTCAAAGACAATGTAAATATATGGTTCATCCTGCATGGATCATGTGATTCTATAGAAGTTTATTCTAGCTCTTCCAGTGTGACCAAGTCTTCTTGAATACTTATCGTTAAAAAAAATAATTTTTTGATTTAGTAGTGGAAATTTATTAAAGAATGAAAATATACTTAAAATGTAAGTATATCTCATAATGTTCTTAGTCAATATCATAAATGAATTCCTCTTCCTTATGTAATGTAACTTTAAAAAACTTTTTTGTCCTAGATGGTACCTTAAATCATCACTAATTTATGGCTTTGGGATTGTTGGCCTTTTCATAGCCATGTTCTCTACCACTCTCCATCAGATAATTGATGGTTAGATTTCTCTTCCATATCCATATTTTCCTACATGGAACCCTAGTATGTGTTATTTTCGGTAATCTTCATACTTTCCACTCTTTATTTTAAATAGAGGCCTCATTAATTTTTTTTTCCGATGTGGGTTTTCCCACAAATATATTTTCTATTTTCAACCATTTATTTTCGAAGAACAATTTCAAATTGCGAGGACGCAATTTATTGAAGGAGGGGAGAATGTAACACCCCAAGATTTCATAGTGTGTTATTTCTTCAAAATAATTCAATAACTTGCACTACACGCAACACCGAGTTCAATCACACCTTGACATACAAAAAAAAGCCATTAAAAGAGGTCATGAATAGTATTAACTAAATTTTAAACATTATATAATCCTTATAATTTTAGAATCCATATTATGAGTTTCTTAGTCATAATGCAAGAACAGATTCATTTTCAGTATTGCACTTTTATCAACTTTTAATAGTGAAAACTTTTTAAATACAATATTTTAAACTTTTTGACTAAATGGAGACATCAAAAAAAATTTAAAATGAAACATCCAAAGCTTCCACGATATGTTTTCCTTTGAATAAAACAGTAGCGTGTGTTGTACGCAACTTTGAGTTTTAACACACACCACAACCGATCAAACTAGCCATTATGAATAGTAATACCTACTTTTTAAAATTATATATATTTTATATTTCAAAATGGACTTCATTTTTGGATTTGGAATATCTAATTTAGCCTAAGGTGAAATTTTGGTACTTTTCGGATAACTTTCATATTTTGATGAATAGTGAAAATTACTAAATTTTAATTAAAAACAACTTTTTTAATCAAAATAATTAATAGTGATAAATTATGAATTTTAGTAGTTTTAAATTATATTTAGAATATATTTTTACCATTTAATATAATTTTGGTAATTGGACATAATTTTACAATTAAACCGAACATAAACAAGTGTCAATCTTTTGATAGTTATTATCTCTTAAAAACACGCTTTTTGTTTTGACAGCGGGAATTAATTTTAAATTAATTTCTGCCACTTATGTGTTTTGAATTTAGGAAAATGGATTCCATATTTTGAATGAGGATGTTCAAATTGTGTAAATAGGTAACTTTTATTTTTAGACATTTTGAATAATTACTGCGGTAAATATTTTATTTACCATGGTTAAGGGTAAATCCGGTAAATAAGGGTTAACAAATAATATTATAATAATACTAAATTACCCTAAAACGTGTCTTAACCCTATTGGTTGATACATGGTCGACCATGGGCATCTTTGGGTCGATTTTGGGACCCCAGGGATCCACTTGTATGTGATAATGACACTTTATTTTAATTAAGTTAAAATGAATACAAAAATGACACAAGCATATATCTTTTAGAAAAACAATTTTTACATAGGGTTATATATGTTGGATTTTAGATTATAAATATTCATTAGAAAGATAAAAGGATTTCCTACATAATTATATTTTATTTATAATTTTTAGACATTAATTAATTTATTTTATTTATGACACAATGATGATGCAGTAATTACTATAATAGTGAAAAATTAAAATAATTGATATTATAAATACCCAAATAAATATAATATGAACCTTTTATTGAATTAAACTAATTTTCTAGGATAATATGATATATTAGGATTAATTTAATTGACTTTTTTCGAAGTAATCAATCTGTTATGAGTTTGAAAAAAATCAACTATTGAATAGTGTCAAAATTGACATAAAAGAGTTCTTAAAACAAATATTATATTATTAATTGATATTAAATTCCTAAAAATCTAAGGTTCGGCCAAGAGACTTATATAATGATATTTTCATCATTAATGGACCACTTTGGGGTCTATTGGATGTATATAGTAAGTTTATTAACCATATTGTATAAAAATACAAAGAGACATTGTAAAAGTGAAACTAATTAACTTAGAGTAAATACTTAAAGATAAGGTTAATATAAGTACCCAAACCTGTCTAAATTCTATTGGTTGAGTGGTTTTAGACCTATCCCCACCTTAAACTTTGAATAGTCAACTTTGGAGCCGTTAGAAACTAAATATGAATTTATTATAAATTAATATTTCTAGCTTTTCCAAAGGTGCCCCTCACCCCTCTTATAAAAAGGCACTCCTCCTTCTCATTTCTTCACACCTTCAAAGCCTTTTGGTTCGGCCAAACTCTGCCCAAATACTCTCCCAACTTCCCTCACTACAACCTAGAGTCCTTAGTTTGATCAGAAAGACAACCTAAGGAGCCCTTTTGATCAAATCAAAAGGAAGAACCCGAAGAAGAGGTAATGTTTTCACCACCCCTTTTTAAGTTCCTTTCTTCTTCCACTTCCTCTTTATTTGTTATTACCATTATAAAATAATAACTCCAGTATCATATATATACTGTGATGTTATTATAAATATGGTACAACCATATTCAGTATTCTATCCATCCTTTGAATAACATGTCACCATACGTGCGTACGTACGGCTTACCGTCTCCACGTCGTGGTGTAATTGTTATTCAATATATTATTATTTGGATGGGTATAATAATGATGTGTAACTCATGTAAATAATAAATATAACATGATAATGAATCTGTATATATGATATAAAATCCAATTATATATTATTTTAATATCAAAAGATTGATATTGTCGCTCGTGCGTATGTACGGACTACCGTCTCCACGAACGCGATGAGATTCATTGTCCATCATATCCATTCAAGTATAATTATAATTTGATGATTTAAAAATAGTATCTAAGGACTTGATATCATTCTGGATATGAATAATATACATCCCATTAATAACGAATATGGCTCACATAACAAAGAATATAAAGTAAAATGAACCCGTTAACACCCGAAATAACGATAATTCTAAGATATTATTAACAAATCAATGTTAAAAGATCATATATGATATCATATTAAAGTAAATAATTCTTGTATTATTCAATAACAATAATTTCACCATTATACAGGAGGTAGACCTACCATCGACCAAGAAAAAAGTACAAGTAAGGGATTTTCTTATCTCACATTCAATTCCATGAGATTTCCATTGTTCGCCACTAAATTATTGAATGTGGTGTATTGTGTACTGCCATTTGATATATATTATCATGATTATCTTTATATTCATGTTATTCTGTAAATAATCTGGTGGTTATTATCTTTTGGCCATACGACTCAGTTGATTAACGTGGTAAGGAGTTTCTTATCTCGCTCTTAATTTCGTGAGAATTCCATTGTTCACCACTTAATTATTACATGTGGTGTATGTGTACTGCCCATGATTGTATTCATTGTGTAATATACTTTAATTTATGGGTATTTACATAGTCATGGTATGATCCTTATTTCATGGTTGTTTGTTTCGTAAGTTACCAAATCGATAAGGGAATTTGAGATTTCAATTTCCACTCATTCGGCTTTACGCATATTTCATTGATTATGTTACTCCAAGATTATGTGTGGAATCACTATTCATTTGATTATGTCATAATTTCCACTCACCTCCCTATGGATATACTTTTGATACACATAATAACTCAATTGATAATTCTCAAGTCATTGATATGAATTTGATAAGAGTAATTTTAACTCATTCACCATTTGTTGAGTTAAACATCCAATTCGTTGGTGTTGTTTTTACAAGATTATGTGTGAATATCCTTTGATTGTTTTACACTGAATATCCAATCAGATTTAGTGTATTTATATTTTTCACACATAACTATGTCGTTGATTTATCCTTAACCTAAGGATACGTCCTTTATGAGAGATTTTATCTCAATTTACATTCCATTGAGACTTCTTTGTTGATATACACCAAATAACTTTTATGTGGTGTATATAATGTACTTTGACAAAGTATATCATGAATCCCTTTATTCTCATGATATTACAATGTTTTGATTACCTTAATTATTTGTATTCAAGTGTCTCTCTTTTGGTTTGAAACTCTAACTAAAATACCATTTTTAAATGTTTTAAAGACATATTCTTCTAAATCTTGCTCATTAATGTCCATGTTTTAAAAATGGTTTTAAGGATTTATTTATATGGACATTAATGTTTTAAAATTAAAAACAATTTTAAAAAGTTTCAAAGTGGTATGGGACACTTTGATTCAAAAATCTATTTTAAATGGATTCTTGACAAATAGTGTGACTTTTAAATGATTTCAAGAAAAGGGGGATATTTCTCTCAAATTGTTTTGATGATTATTTTCATCTATGTCAACATACTTCATTATTCTTGATTGAGGTTAATGTGATACAATACAATCTTCTATATTGTATCGAATGAGTTATGTTTGACTGTGGATGTGTTATTTTTATACCATTCATGGTTTGTGGTAGAAGTATTGACATTTCGTATGCTAGTTTTAATACGAATGTATATTATATGTTTAAACCTTTTCATATGGGAATGCATTGGACTTAATATGTGACGGGTGGAGCCCGCTATAGCTCCTCGATGCATCGGTAGGTCTCATGAGACAAACTAGTCTCTTGGCACAAGGCCTTGGCAAAATCTTATTTGTAGTCTTGGCACGAGGCCTTGGCTATGTGGTTATGATAGTCTGGCATTATGCATTCCATCATTATGAAAGTGGTTATTGATATTTCATGTGATCATTCTACTAGTAGAATATCCATGTGAGTAAGTAAATGACATTATTTCATTTTACCTTTCCCATTTTATGCTGAAGTTCAAGTTTAAAAGGCTTTTGTTTTAGTTATAAATTGCCTTAAGTGTTTATGCTTATTTATGAAAGCTTCTGCTATAATGTTATCCTTATTGAGCATCTGAGCTCACCCCTTTCAATGTTTTATTTTTTTTCCCTGGATTATGAAGAAGTAATTTATGAATGACCTGTAGGGATAGTATGAGGGGATATGAAGACAAGATGTTTTTTTTATGATGTAATGTAAAATTTATGGATGTATCTTGTTATTCCAAAGCTACTAAACTAATCGGTCTTTTGAGACTTGATCTTTCTCGTGATCATGCCAATGTTATGTAATAATGCACCGACTCTAGGTAATTAGGGTCAGGGTGTTACAGTTGGTATCAGAGGAAGTTTAGTACAAACCTTGGTAGCTAAATTTAGATAAACTCTGATTAGAGCACGTAGACCTAAGATGAACTTTGAGGATTAGTATAGAAGAACTTCCTAGAATTTTGGTATTGTAGAGATTTTGTGAGTTTTCCGAGCAATACATCCCTGTCTGGATACGAGCAGGTAGAGGCGGCTCTGGCACAGATGTACCTAGGGGTGAAACCCGAAAAAACCGCTTTGAGCTAGACTCGAACGGGAACTGGTGCACGACTACGGGCCTTGCTGCACTCTTGGTTACGACACTCCCGGGGGATATTCTTTGGATAATTTACATTTTCTTTAGAAACTGATTTAAGTAATATATACATACGATGAGAGTAAATGACCTTGGTTAATCCTAATATGTTTCAAATTGAGAATATGGTGACATTTTAATATCTAAATGATTTTACGACTACTATTACTCACACAATGCTTTCTGGTTTTAGTCAATGGCTGGATTCCAAGGAAGTCATAGTGACTTTGAGAATGATGTACAAGGTGGGAACGGTGGTGGCAATGAGCAACAAAATGGAATTTTGATAGGCGTAAAAGATATCATCTTTATGCCAAATCAGTTTTCCAAAAATATGATCAAAAACATATATATTAACCAACTCCCAGACACAACAAGGAAGAGAAAGGTGATAAATGATATGATCTCCAACAATGGAGACCATGGAGAAAAGAAACCTCAATTTTCATCATGCAGGAAATGTGGAAAGAGACACCCAGGAAAGTGTCTCAATGGGACAACGAAATGTTTTACGTGCGGGAAGGAAGGACATAATGTGAATAATTGCCGAAGAAAAATGAATATTACTATGGAATAAGATAAAAATGGTCCCAAGAGTCCATTTACAGTCATTTGCCGTAAATGTAGGGCACCTGGCCATTACCCGAGTGAATGTCCTATTCTATAGAATATTTTCTTGGTCATAGAAGAAGCTATGTGGAAATAAATGGTTGGAGAAAAATTTAAAAAGTATTAGCACTCCTTGTTGATGGGTTTACTTTGGAATAATTTTCTCTTGTATTTGTAACCCCGCTGTTTTCCATCTGAGAATGATATTTGAGGAAGAATTGTCTCTTCTCTTGTGGATATAGGTATAAATAACCATTTGGTTTTATATGATCATTGGGGTTTGAGAAAATGATAAGTTATTATAATTTGGGATGAATTTGCAAAGTATGATATAAAATTTTTGGTTAAATTTTGTTATTTTGAGGAATTTATTTCATTTTGGTAATATTATAAAATATAGTTTTTGAAAAAGGACAACACGTAGACCGTGTGACAACCCGTCGCGTCGGACAAAGCTGTGGGAATCGAACCCACAACCAAAGTGCGATTGGGATTTATCGCCTACCACTGGACTACGTGAAATCCCTGGTTAGTGTGACTATTTTTTTTGTTAAATGATTTTATTGATCAATAATAAGATGATTTGGGTTCTTATGTCTTATCAAGTGAATACCCTTGGTATAGGAAAATGATTTGGTGATTAATTGATAAATGTTATTTTGGAAGATGTTCGTTTTGTTAGGAACACTATATGCCCAAGGAAAATAGAATATAATGAGGTTTCATTTGTAGAGTAATGGTGGATTTTTATCTACGTTTTTATTGTTGATTTATAGTGATTTGGGTTATTTATGTAAATGATTAACCTATAACAGAGAATATGTGATGATGTTAATTACTTTTAAGTATGTAAATTTAAGAGTGTTTGATGTCATTTGGAGATACAATGTAACATGGGAGACTACATAATCAAATTCTTCTATGTTTTGGGTTTCAATATTAGTTTGGATTATATTAAAGGATTTTAAGGAAAATTGGTTATTGAATGGTATCTATTTAGCTTTGGGGTATTGTTGGATTAATTATAGAAATTAAGATTAGTACATATTTATCTCAATGAATATCATTTTGGGGGATCATTAGATCATTCACTAACCATTTTGGTTTTGGTTAATCTTCAAAGACAATGTAAATATATGGTTTATCCTGCATGGATCATGTGATTCTATAAAAGTTTATTCTAGCTCTTCCAGTGTGACCAAGTCTTCTTGAATACTTATCGTTAAAAAAAATAATTTTTTGATTTAGTGGTGGAAATTTATTAAAGAATGAAAATATACTTAAAATGTAAGTATATCTCATAATGTTCTTAGTCAATATCATAAATGACTTCCTCTTCCTTATGTAATGTAACTTTAAAAAAAAATGTTGTCCTAGATGGTACCTTAAATCATCACTAATTTATGGCTTTGGGATTGTTGGCCTTTTCATAGCCATTTCTCTACCACTCTCCATCAGATAATTGATGGTTAGATTTCTCTTCCATATCCATATTTTCCTACATGGAACCCTAGTATGTGTTATTTTCGGTAATCTTCATACTTTCCACTCTTTATTTTAAATAGAGGCCTCATTAATTTTTTTTCCGATGTGGGTTTTCCCACAAATATATTTTCTGTTTTCAACCTTTTATTTTCGAAGAACAATTTCAAATTGTGAGGACGCAATTTATTGAAGGAGGGGAGAATGTAACACCCCAAGATTTCATAGTGTGTTATTTCTTCAAAATAATTCAATAACTTGCACTACACGCAACACCGAGTTCAATAACACCTTGACTTACAAAAAAAAGCCATTAAAATAGGTCATGAATAGTATTAACTAAATTTTAAACTTTATATAATCCTTATAATTTTAGAATCCATATTATGAGTTTCTTAGTCATAATGCAAGAACAGATTCATTTTCAGTATTGCACTTTTATCAACTTTTAATAGTGAAAACTTTTTAAATACAATATTTTAAACTTTTTGACTAAATGGAGACATCAAAAAAAAATTAAAATGAAACATCCCAAGCTTCAACGGTATGCTTTCCTTTGAATAAAATAGTAGCGTGTGTTGTACGCAACTTTGAGTTTTAACACACACCACAACCGATCAAACTAGCCATTATGAATAGTAATACCTACTTTTTAAAATTATATATATTTTATATTTCAAAATGGACTTCATTTTTGGATTCGGAATATCTAATTTAGCCTAAGGTGAAATTTTGGTACTTTTCGGATAACTTTCATATTTTGATGAATATTGAAAATTACTAAATTTTAATTAAAAACAACTTTTTTAATCAAAATAATTAATAGTGATAAATTATGAATTTTAGTAGTTTTAAATTATATTTAGAATATATTTTTACCATTTAATATAATGTTGGTCATTGGACATAATTTTACAATTAAACCGAACATAAACAAGTGTCAATCTTTTGATAGTTATTATTTCTTAAAAACACGCTTTTTGTTTTGACAGCGGGAATTAATTTTAAATTAATTTCTGCCACTTATGTGTTTTGAATTTAGGAAAATGGATTCCATATTTTGAATGAGGATTTTCAAATTGTGTAAATAGGTAACTTTTATTTTTAGACATTTTGAATAATTACTGCGGTAAATATTTTATTTACCATGGTTAAGGGTAAATCCTGTAAATAAGGGTTAAAAAATAATATTATAATAATACTAAATTATCCTAAAACGTGTCTTAACCCTATTGGTGGATACATGGTCGACCATGGGCATCTTTGGGTCGATTTTGGGACCCCATGGATCCACTTGTAAGTGATAATGACACTTTATTTTAATTAAGTTAAAATGAATACAAAAATGACACAAGCATATATCTTTTAGCAAAAAAAATTTTACATAGGGTTATATATGTTTGATTTTCGATTATAAATATTCATTAGAATTATAAAAGTATTTCCTACATAATGATATTTTATTTATAATTTTTAGACATTAAATAATTTATTTTATTTATGACACAATGATGATGCAGTAATTACTATAATAGTGAAAAATTAAAATAATTGATATTATAAATACCCAAATAAAAATAATATGAAACTTTTAATGAATTAAAGTAATTTTATAGGATAATATGATATATTAGGATTGATTTAATTGACTTTGTTCGATGTAATCAATCTGTTATGAGTTTCAAAAAAATCAACTATTGAATAGTGTCAAAAGAGACATAAAAGAGTTCTTAAAACAAATATTATATTATTAATTGATATTAAATTCCTAAAAATCTAAGGTTCGGCCAAGAGACTTATATCATGATATTTTCATAATTAATGGACCACTTGGGGGTCTATTGGATGTATATAGTAAGTTTATTAACCATATTATATAAAAATACAAAGAGACATTGTAAAAGTGAAACTAATTAACTTAGAGTAAATACTTAAAGATAAGGTTAATATAAGTTCCGAAACCTGTCTAAATTCTATTGGTTGAGTGGTTTTCGACCTATCCCCACCTTAACCTTTGAATAGTCATCTTTTGAGCCATTATAAACTAAATATTAATTTATTAGAAATTAATATTTCTAGCTTTTCCAAAGGTGCCCCTCACCCCTCTTATAAAAAGGCACTCCTCCTTATCATTTCTTCACACCTTCAAAGCCTTTTGGTTCGGCCAAACTCTGCCCAAATACTCTCCCAACCTCCCTCACTACAACCTAGAGGCCTTAGTTTGATTAGAAAGCCAACCTAAGAATCCCTTTTGATCAAATCAAAAGGAAGAACCCAAAGAAGAGGTAATGTTTTCACCACCCCTTTTTAAGTTCCTTTCTTCTTCCACTTCCTCTTTCTTTATTATTACCATTATAAAATAATTACTCCAGTATCATATATATACTGTGATGTTATTATAAATATGGTACAACCATATTCAGTATTCTATCCATCCTTTTAATAACATGTCACCATACGTGCGTACGTACGGCTTACCGTCTCCACATCGTGGTGTAATTGTTATTCAATATATTATTATTTGGATGGGTATAATAATGATGTGTAACTCATGTAAATAATAAATATAAAATGATAATGATTCTGTATATATGATATAAAATCCAATTATATATTATTTTAATATCAAAAGAATGATATTGTCGCTCGTGCGTATGTACGGACTACCGTCTCCACGAACGCGATGAGATTCATTGTCCGTCATATCCATTCAAGTATAATTATAATTTGATGATTTAAAAATAGTATCTAAGGACTTGATATCATTCTGGATATGAATAATATACATCCCATTAATAACGAATATGTCTCACATAACAAAGAATATAAAGTAAAATGAACCCGTTAACACCCGAAATAACGATAATTCTAAGATATTATTAACAAATCAATGTTAAAAGATCATATATGATATCATATTAAAGTAAATGATTCTTGTATTATTCAATAACAATTATTTCACCATTATACAGGAGTTAAACCTACCATCGACCAAGGAAAAAGTAAAAGTAAGGGATTTTCTTATCTCACTTTCAATTCCGTGAGATTTCCATTGTTCGCCACTAAATTATTGAATGTGGTGTATTGTGTACTGCCATTTGATATATATTATCATGATTATCTTTATATTCATGTTATTCTGTAAATCATTTGGTGGTTAATAACTTTTGGCCATACGACTCAGTTGATTAACGTGGTAAGGAGTTTCTTATCTCTCTCTTAATTTCGTGAGAATTCCTTTGTTCACCACTTAATTATTACATGTGGTGTATGTGTACTGCCCATGATTGTATTCATTGTGTAATATACTTTAATTTATGGGTATTTACATAGTCATGGTATGATCCTTATTTCATGGTTGTTTGTTTCATAAGTTACCAAATCGATAAGGGAATTTGAGATTTCAATTTCCACTCATTCAGCTTTATGCATATTTCATTGATTATGTTACTCCAAGATTATGTGTGGAATCACTATTCATTTGATTATGTCATAATTTCCAGTCCCCTCCCTGTGGATATACTTTTGATACACATAATAACTACATTGATAATTCTCAAGTCATTGATATGAATTTGATAAGAGTAATTTTAACTCATTCACCATTTGTTGAGTTAAACATCCAATTCGTTGGTGTTGTTTTTACAAGATTATGTGTGAATATCATTTGATTGTTTTACACTGAATATCCAATCAGATTTAGTGTATTTATATTTTTCACACATAACTATGTCGTTGATTTATCCTTAACCTAAGGATACGGCCTTTATGAGAGATTTCATCTCAATTTACATTCCATTGAGAATTCTTTGTTGATAGACACCAAATCACTTTTATGTGGTGTATATAATGTACTTTGACAAAGTATATCATGAATCCCTTTATTCTCATGATATTACAATGTTTTGATTACCTTAATTATTTTTATTCAAGTGTCTCTCTTTTGGTTAGAAACTCTAACTAAAATACCATTTTTAAATGTTTTAAAGACTTATTCTTCTAAATCTTGCTCATTAATGTCCATGTTTTAAAAATGGTTTTAAGGATTTATTTATATGGACATTAAAGTTTTAAAATTAAAAATCATTTTAAAAAGTTTCAAAGTGGTATGGGACACTTTGATTCAAAAATCTATTTTAAATGGATTCTTGACAAATAGTGTGACTTTTAAATGATTTCAAGAAAAGGGGGATATTTCTCTCAAATTGTTTTGATGATTATTTTCATCTTTGTCAACATACTTCATTATTCTTGATTGAGGTTAATGTGATACAATACAATCTTCTATATTGTATTGAATGAGTTATGTTTGACTGTGGATGTGTTATTTTTATACCATTCATGGTTTGTGGTAGAAGTATTGACATTTCGTATGCTAGTTTCAATACGAATGATTATGTTATGTTTAAACCTTTTCATATGGGAATGCATTGGACTTAATATGTGATGGGTGGAGCCCGCTATAGCTCATCGATGCATCGGTAGGTCTCATGAGACAAACTAGTGTCTTGGCACAAGGCCTTGACAAAATCTTATTTGTAGTCTTGGCACAAGGCCTTGGCTATGTGGTTATGATAGTCTGGCATTATGCATTCCATCATTATGAAAGTGGTTATTGATATTTCATGTGATCATTCGACTAGTAGAATATCCATGTGAGTAAGTAAATGGCATTATTTCATTTTACCTTTTCCATTTTATGCTGAAGTTCAAGTTTAAAAGGCTTTTGTTTTAGTTATAAATTTCCTTAAGTGATTATGCTTATTTATGAAAGCTTCTGCTATAATGTTATCCTTATTGAGCATTTGAGCTCACCCCTTTCAATGTTTTATTTTTTTTCCCAGGATTATGAAGAAGTAATTTATGAATGACCTGCAGGGATAGTATGAGGGGATATGAAGACAAGATGTTTTTTTATGATGTAATGTAAAATTTATGGATGTATCTAGTTATTCCAAGGCTACTAAACTAATCGGTCTTTCGAGACTTGATCTTTCTTGTTATCATGCCAATGTTATGTAATAATGCACTGACTCTAGGTAATTAGGGTCAGGGTGTTACAATACTACATCGGTAAAGTAATTTTGTCTCAGTTTTCCTTCTTTAAGATACAAGGCATATTATGCCCCAATATTTTTCGACGGGGTGTATCTAATTATAATTGAAATTTTATATCATTAATATCCTTATTATATTGAAATTTTATGCTTTATGAAATTCTATTCTTTCATGGGCATTATGATTCAATGTTACCAAAATGGTAGCATATTATTGCAGCAACCTCAATGTTTATCGAGATTGTTTTTTAATATGATTCCATTGATCAAATATCAAGAACCAAATCTAGATAACACTATTAAAGTTTCTTCTAAAATTTTTATCCTTGATATATTCATGTGTTAGTACCATTTTTACACTCTTTTTTACTTAATATAATTTGGAAAATATTTTGATGAAAATATGACTTTAATTCCCATTTTTATTGGAAATCTATGTAATTTCAAAACCATATTTTCTAAAAATATTTTAAAAAATTTACTAATCGTATCCTATGATGTTTAATGTAAATTTTTACACATGTTTTAACTTTTTAAATAATGGTTTTAAAAGGAATATTCTTGTCATTTTCTAATCAAATTAATTTTCTAAACATTTTAAGGTGTAATAGTAATGTTCTACATGTACATAATTACCCACCATCATGGCCATAATATCATTGATTATTACATGGTATGATTAAAAGGATAATTTGTAAATAATTGTTTTTCATAATATTTATGATTTTTTGATATTAAAATGGTTTTCAAAGAAAAAGTTTTTTCCATAATTGATTATGGGTAAAAAAGTGTTTTAAATCATTTACCAAGATTCTTTTATATCATTGTAAAATGTAGTTTTAAAATAAAATGATTTCAAAAATTTAAAATATTATTTTATAAGTTTTCAAATTATTTTCAATGAAAAATGGTTTCAAAAGTTTTGAAATATTTCTTTATATGAGTTCATGGAAAATGATTTTCTAATTTTTTTCAAGATTGTTTATATGTTTTCAATGTAAATATCAAGGAAAATGGTTTCAAAATTGTTATAGGTTTCAAAAAGTGTTTTTAAAAATGTAAAGGATGTTTTAATAATGGAAATATTGAATGATTTTTCATGACTATATTATATGATTTCAGAGTGGTTTCAAGGAAATAGATTTTGAAATTTTTAATTGTTTTAGAAGGTGATCTTTAAAGAAACGTTATCTTCCTAGTAATCTTTAAAAATAATTATCCATATAAGATGAAATCCTTGGTAATAATTTATAATTTACTAGGGATATTATACAAGGATACCATTCATATTTTTGCTCAAAGTTTTCTAGGTTCTAAGGGAATGATATTTATTAAATCCATTTCTCTTAAATGGGTTATACCATGATAAATTCTTATGAAACCAATTTACTTTTATGTGTTGTTATAGGATGAAATTATCCTGAAACCTGTCTATTTTCCATTTGTTATTATGTTATTGAATATTTATGATACCCATTTTATTTATTGAGTTATTATATGATATTTTTAAACCCACATATTTATATGTGTAATGATAACATGAATGTTTAGTGGAAAATGATTGTTTGATTTCAATATGAGATGGGTGAGACCTATATATCCCTTTAATTAATTGGGTAAAGATTTATATCTAATGAGATAATGATGGGAAATAACTTAATGGGATTAATGCACTATGATAAATAGTTTTTCCTGATATACAATGGTAAATAGGTGTATCCTGATCCACAAAGGGAAACAGGTTTATCCTAATCCACATTTAGAAATATGGGCATCCTAATCAACTATGGGAAATAGTTGTGTCATGATCAACTGTGTTGATGGTATTGGTAGTTAACATTGAAAATTGATAATTTATTCTATATTTATGATAGTGACATTCTTATATGACATCATCATATTATTAATTACTAATTTCTAATGATTTTCACCCTTTTGATTCATGTCTCATGAACTGCCTATCTTTATTCCCTGGCTCATGTATATGATATTTGATATGTAGGGTATGATCTTAAAATGTTATTCTCATGTTTTCATACCCTTATTTTTATGATATTCTTACATGTCACCTTTATTAACCTTATTAAACATATAATCTCACCTTTTCTTATGTATCCTTTCCTTTGGTTATGAAGAATGGTTTTAAGTAGAATTACTAATGGGAAGATATTTGTAGGAAAATTGAAGATGTTTCAACAAGTAAGAACAATTTCTTCCAAGTTTCTAATTATATTATACTATTATAGTTCTTTGGAACAAACTTTTTTTATGTTATTAATATCGACAAAAATGTTGTAATAACCATATTTGTTATGCTTGGGTCACTATACATGGTGACTTGGGTGGTGATGCAAAATTTCTACAAACAATTACCAAATCGTGCACCAACATAAAAGCCCCAAAAACATGCCAAAACCATTCAAATCCTCCCAAAAATTAAACAAATTACAGTATTTATTTAAAATAAACAAATAAAGGGATAATGATAACAATTTTGGGGATACGATCTCCCCACCATTGGACTTTCCATACCTAGAATGTTTAAAACCACCATTTGACTAAATGAGTCAAGACCATTTCTTGACCATCTCCTTCTCATACTTCCATAAATCATCGAGAATCGGACCATGTTTCCATAAAACCATCACTGGACAGATTATTTTTTTACAAAATACTTTCTATATCCTATCTAGAATCCACACTAGTACATTGACCAATTTATCATCTGCCTCTAGGTTAACATTATCCCATAAAATAACCTGGTCAGGATCTGGATGATAGTTCTTCAGTTGAGATACATAAAAAAAAGTATGCACAGAAATGAACCATAGGGGAAAGGCCAACCAATAGTCCACCTCTCCAACCTAATCATGTATCTCAAAATGGCATATTAATCATGGATATAACATTCCATACTCCCCAAAATGATGAATCCAACACATTGGAAATATTCTAAAGAACACATGATCACTCACCTTGATTTACAACGACTGCTGATGATGATCTCCATATGATATCTGGAGACACTATTTTGTGTCCATATATTTTTTGATATTCAGAATCTTCTCGATTTTCTCTTATATATGGATTAGTCCAACTAGTGATGTTTCACCTATTTTCACCATATAAAGTGGATAATGTCAAGGATTCCAATACAATTCTTTAAATTTTTCTATATATATCAAGGCATGATAACTATTTTTATAGAAGATCTCCACTAACTTCACCTTATATACTCATGAGACAAAAAAAATCATTACAAAAGCCCTATGGATGTATTACAACATATGTATCTCAGTTTATATTTTCTATATGTCTGAGGATGATACACCGTGCTTATATTCAATTGATTCCTCATGGCTTGCGGCAAGGATTTCCAAAAATTAGATTTAAACCTCTGATCTCAATCCAATACTATCAAAATGGGTCGACTGTGCCACTTTACTACTTATTGGATATAGATTACAAACATGTCATCCACCATATGAGGTTCCTAAATAGTAATTAAATAGGCTGAAATTGTGAGATGACCTACTATCACCCATATGGGATTATGTTTCTGAACTTTTCTTGGGAGTCCTATCTTAGAATCTATGGTTATCTACTCCCCTTTCCAAATATTAATAGTTAAATACATAAACATAGCAACTGGTTATTAGTTCTCTTCCTTAACTAGTAGATAGTTGGGGCATCTAATAACAATCTCAGATCCACATCTATTTAGGATAACCTACCAAAATTATGCTTTCAACACCTAATAAATATTTTTTATTCTATGATGCCTAATCTATCTTGGATGGTGGTAAACATGAATGAATTTTTCCCAAAAAAAATAAAGGTACTACCATATTGTCATGAAACCACAAAACTAAACTCCCATCTATCTTTCTATTGTCAATTGGTTCCCCACTATTTAGTTTTTACCTCCTCTCAAAACATTCATAATTGGATGTTTGTTCCTGATTAACATTCTCAAAAAAATTAGGATCAAAATAAACTAGAATGGAAACCTTAAAACTACCTCATTCTTCACATTCCAATTGAATTTATGCTATCACTAATATCTTCATAAGCTAATATAAAGCCTCTTTAGCCATTTGTCTATATGACTTTCTCAAAATGGAATCTTCCATTGAATTTCCCTTAACTAGTGTATACATCATGACAATGTTAAAATTTTGGAGATACTCCCCTAATATTCATTTGAAAGATAAAAATATATTTGTGATAATTTTTTTAATATCTTATGATCAAAAAACAACATAAATATCTTACAAAATAGGTAATGATTCCATGTCATCAAAGTATAGACTACAACAAAAAAACACCAAATCATGCATTGGGAATTTTTTCTCATGAAACCATTACTTCCATGAGACATAACTAGTAACATTATATACATTCTTGAGAAAAATTCCAAACTAGATACTTGTAATGGACATACCTACTCATTAATGTTTTTTTTGGGAATATCGTCATTCTGAACCCCTAATAAGTTATATCCTATGTGCCTATCAATTTTAGGGAACCACTAAACTCCACTATTTTTATCAATTAGTTCATCAATTCATGGAAGCAGATACCAATTTTCTATCATAACTTTGTTACGATTACAATAATCCAAAAAAATATATGAAGGGTTCTATAAACATTTTTCATAAACACGGCCTGTGTTACCCACAATGACATACTAGGGTGAATATAGCATTTAATATCTAACTCTTCCAACTGGACCTTCAATTCAATTAATTATGTTGGTCGTATAAGATAAGATGGATGTTTAATAAGACTAGTCCTTTTTTATATATCAATCAAAATATCCACTTCTATTTTAGGTGGAAGCCCCATGAAATTATCTGAAAACAATTTGGAAACTGATAAAAAACTTATGGAAAACAATTATTCTCAATATAATCCACCAATAAAAAGGTCCATGATACCAATTAGCATGAGATCATTCCAACCTGTGGTCCAAAAATCCCATTGCACCTACCATTAAATTCCGGGCGACACGAAAGAGATGGTCAACACCATAATTAATTGTAAATCTATTCTATCATGTACAATAATTGTTGTGAGCCTTAAACATTTTCAACCAATCAATAACCATGATTATATCAAATATATCGATCTGTATCATATATAAATAACTTATCAATTTATCCCCATCAATTTTTATAGAACATGATTTTTCACATTAAGGCTTAACATTCTCTTAGACTAAGAGGGGGTTTACCTTTCAAAAAAAGGCATAATCTCAACATGAATGACCAGAAGATCAACAACCCAAAAAGAAACAAATGAATTGGTTACACCCATAATAAATAAATATTTCATAAGGTTATAATTTAATATAATTGTTTGTCTTACCATCATTGTCTAGATTGGTCATCCAGAATCATTTTTTGCACTCCATAAAATTGCTTACCCACAACCTTTTTCTCTTTATTATCTTTTTTAGATTTCACTTCTTGTGGAGTCATAGAATTCCTAGAATCACCATAGATTCTTTGGCCATACTAATCAGAACTAATATGATTCCCTCATCTTGTCGATGCATTATACATATGTCAAATATGATATGTTCCCTGAGCACCCAAACTATGAGAACTATGATAATAGTGTTGATGATGCCTCCTATTGTTGAAATTTTGGAATTCTCTAGGTGGTTTCATATAAAATCTATTTCTATGATCCAATGAACTACATTTAAAACATCATAGATTACTCTTGAGTTTAGGTGAATGATTCATCGATCTATCCGTCTGATTCTATGTCATTCCACTACCTCGAAAATTTCTGTATCTCTTCACCTTATTCACAACATTTGAGTTCCCACCATTTTTAAAGGTATCAAAATGATCCCCCTATAGGTATTTCCTAATATGTATTTTTTCCCATCATCTCTCAATTGAAAATCATTGTATAATCTCTTATATAAATAATTAAAAACATTGACTAAATCTCTCACATCAACCATGATTAAAAAATGTGTGCCTTTCAGGATACAATTTTTGAAATATCTGGCGAGGAGAGGAATAAATTCATGATTTTAGCAACAGACACTACCAATGAAATATTATCATACTTCAACATCAAAACGTTTGTTGTTATAGAAATTATGAATGTGCGAGGATATATTTTGTTTAAAATAA
The DNA here is from genome assembly GCA_963277665.1 of Viscum album. NCBI lineage: Eukaryota > Viridiplantae > Streptophyta > Magnoliopsida > Santalales > Viscaceae > Viscum > Viscum album. The sequence goes on from OY728120.1 coordinate 586,293,683, forward strand.
AATTATTTAAAATCAACCCATGAAATGTCTCAATCTAATTTAGCTTGAATTGAAAAAACCCACCACTTGTATAATAGATCCACGAAATTTTAAATTTCTAACATGAATTTTAGAGCAAAATGCCTTCCTAGAAAATCAATTATTCAATTCATCTTATTTATCCACACCACTACCTTTTTTAGTTTCAAATCACCTAGAAAAATGGGTGGATTTTGATTCTAGAATTGAATAGAGTAATCAACATTTCATGGTTCGCCCCTTTCTTCTCTCTATCCACATCTAAATAAAAAAGGAATCTACTTTTAATAGTTGTTGGTTCATTTATGGCTCAGGTGAAACCACATTATCAGCAACATCTTCTCGTTGGTTCATTCTAGGCCAAACTAGTTCCATTATCTGTAGTAAAAAACACAATTTAGTACCACTCTATAGCAATTGAAGGATTAATATATTTCAAATTTTCCATATCACACACATTACAACAAGTATTTAAAAAAAATTTAATTTCCATTTTCAAATAATTATTGAAAATTCCATCAGATTTTTTGAAAATCATACGATTTTCAACTATTTTCAAAAATGATCACTTCTTCACAAAATCATCAATCATTAATAAAAATGAAATATGCACTTCTATTGGGATACCATTTTAATCAATTCCTGGCATTCTATTCTCATGGATAATCCCATTAAAATGAGGTAATAACCCCTAGAAATTTCTAAACACTCATATGTACCGAATACCATGATAACATGAAGTTCAAAATAAATAGGTTAGATATTCCATTTTATAGTGTACATTTCAAGTTCTGATATCCTTACTCCATGTTACCATCCAATCTCAAGGATGATACCATAGTGATTGTCAACTTTAGTACTGAATAGAATAATACCATTTACAACATCCCATCCCTGACCCATTATCATTGGAATATGCAGTGACATTACTAGACCTTAAGTGACAACCCCCAAAGACCAATGGTTTGAAATAAATTTTAGGGGATTAATAAAAAATTAGCCGATAATTTTCCCGTTGAGAACAAAAAAACCCAATTAGTATAACTGTAATAAAAAAACGAATTATTCCTGATCACAATGTAGAATAACTCATTATTTAAACATTCGACACAAAACCAAAATATAGTAGTGTAAAAAGTTGAAACTAACACAAAAAACAATATGAGCGTAAAAATTGGATTCCAAAGAAAAAAAATCATAGATCATAAATACACCAACTCAACAACTTCCAACCTACTCCATGATCTTACTCCACATTCCCAACACATTGTATCATGATGTGTCACTAAATAAATGAGATAACATTCCTTTACCCTTGTCTCAATATACAATATCCAAAAATGCACCAAAGTTCCCATGTATCGGGTGAGTATAAAACAGAGTAGTATTTCTTCAAATAACCTCCAATGTCATGACACTAGGATCAAACAAGTTATTATATTTATAAAAATTAGTTTAAAACAAAATTTAATGATGTTTATATCAAATCATAAAAATAGTTTTCCATACTAATACTAATTCATAGAAAATATAGAAACACATAAAATATTTTCACATTTGAATTTGGCATAAAAAAATTCCATTACACGCATCTAAAAAACATACACATAAAGAATATTTGTGATACCATTGACGGTGGAAATTTGTATCCATAGTGTGTCCCTTTGATTGTGGTAATTCATGATATCCCATTCAACTCATACCCACTCATCATGCAGAAATAATTTCAAACCATTTAAGTAATATAATATTTCAATTGAAAATATTTATTAATATCTCATTAAATAAATAAGAAAACAACCAATCTAATATATACATTTGAAAATTATATAACTAATTGAACATTCCACAAAAAATCCATTTCAACAATTTCAAAAACCATCCCTAAAGAGGGTTTCTATAAAAAATGGCACATCAATTTCACAATACAAATAAATTAATTAAATCAATTTGAAATCATGAATTCCATTATTAAACATTTAGATTCAAGATTAAAACCATCTACCACATTTATCTTAGGTGAAAATTAATATCAGCACAAATTCTTCATTACACTAGCTTGAAACTCGAAAAAACAATCTTAGATCGTATTCCCTAACATCAAAACAACCATATATCACCATTATTGGCATAATGAAACATGGATCTATTCTAAATGGATTATATATGTAAACCTAATAGAAATAATAAATATAAAACAAAGGAAAAACCCCAATAATGGGCAATTAACAAGGAATATAGGCCTCAAATGCACCAATATTCACCAAAGGATCACTCATAGATTAAGGGGAAAGATCTCCATCGTTATGGGAGGTAGAGGAATTTGAGTTATAGTTAGATTAATATAAATAAAATTAGTAAATTGGTTGATTTGGGTTATATCATCCAAATCTAGCTCTAATTTTTAACATTTTATTGTTAGGCACATGGTTTGGAAAACCATGTTCCAACCACTTATTCCAAAAACCCCTCATACAGTTGGCTCACATAGTTAGATAAAACATAATCCAATCATGCTAATCCCCTCTATCCAATCATACATAGTTTCTCCTCAGTCACTACATGATTTGGGAAAACTTTGTTCCTAACCATGCATCTACCTAATGCCCACTATTTCTGTTGTACTATTTCTTGAGAGGTTCTGGATGATTTATACTAAACGTGATAAAAACATGAACATTTTGAAAATACCCAAAATGTCACCAAACCCTTCCAAGACTCATAAAAAAATAACCAATTTAATTTAGATATTATAGATACATAAATAAAATTTTAATAAATTAATTTTTTTTCTAAACTATTTGAAGCATATGTGGGAGAGGCTGAAAGCGTCAACACTATCTGAAATAAAGAGAGTGTGAAATCAGTCTTCTTATGAATATAATATCAAATGACCTATGAACGATACCAAGAGAGTGAATATAAAAAGTATAGTTAAATATATAGAATTAAAATAATTACTTCATAGAATATTTTTATTGATGAACGTATATAGTGGTCTTATATATTTGAATATGCATATTTCAAAAAATGAGAGTGATAAAGGAATTTCCTTACATCCAACTTAGACATTCCTAGAGGATACAATAATATATGTAATTGTTGAATTTAATATGGTGATTGTATATAAATGAACATTATTATTTTTAACTTCATATATTATAATCCCATTATTATCATATGTTATTCATTTATTATATTAAAAAATTTCATTTCAGTTATTTCGAGTTGCAGGTCCACTACTCAAAAGCTACTTCGGTGTTATAATAATTTTCAATTTAAATAATTCAATGGTTATAATATATAAATATGTGTTTAGGTATTTATGTTTATTTAATTCTTGGATTATAAATTTATTTTCTAAAAATAGTAAATATTTATTGAAAAATATGAAATGTGACTCAGTATACTTTATTAAACTTTTTAACATCCCATATCTGATTAATTATAATATTTTTTATTAGAAAAATATATTTTCACAATATATTCTTATCTTTGATTTAAATTGGTTGTTAATAACTTCATTATACTTCAATTGAATTTTTAAATCTATTAAAAAATTATGGTAAAATAAATTTTTTAATGTTCTAATATGTGGTATGAACCAACCATAATGTAGATGAAAATTATTAGAATATATTAAAGGTATTAATTATTATTATTTAATAATTATATATAATTATAAAATATTATAAATAGTTAATTTTTTCAGAGTAAAAACATCTATATATATGTCCATATGAGAAGGAGAAAATAAATGCGTAATGATAGGATGATGTCATGTTCTCTTTGGGACAACTCATTTGAACACCGATTATGGAATCATAGAATGGTATTTTGGTTATTATATGACACCAGAAATGTGGTAAAAAAATTTTGAGAGATATTTATAGAGGTATTATGCTTGTAAAGATGTTTTTAAGTAAATAATAATTTTTTTGAGTATTATTATATTATAATGGGAAGGAGATGGATGTTTTTATTAAATTATTGACGAATTTTCATTTTTTTTGAAATATTTTATTCATAGTTATTTATTAGTTTTTGTTAATAATATCATTTAATTATAAAATACCAATTTTATTCAAATTTGAAAAATAAAAAATATAAATAGTATCTTTTTTTAAATTTAGAGTAATGAATCAAATAGTGTTTTTATTAGCGTAAAAAATATTATAAATTTTAGAAATTAAATATTTTACAAATTAAATCCATATAAATTAAGGAATAATAATTTATAAATTATTCTTTATTGAAATTTAGATACCATAAAACCTATGGTATACACAAATACTATAGTTTTACAAATAACTAGAAAATACAATTTTACAAAAAAAACTGAATAAAATCAACATAAACTTGTTTTAATTGAACATTAGAAAGAATTTCATGTTTTAATAAAAATAAATATCTAAATTATTTTAATTATAATATTTTATTATTTATATAAAAATAATGTTTTATTATGTAATTTTTAAATAATTAATTAAAATTTTACAGTTATGAATACATTTAGTTATATAATTAGAGAAATTAATTTATATTATTTTAATAATTATATTAACATATTTTTATAAATATAAAATATTTATTATTATATATTTTATTATTCCCAATGGTTATTTATTATTCCAATGGTTATATATTTTTATAATAAACTTGCAATGCCTATATTTTATATAAACACCACTAATTTCAAATACGGATTTTTATATTAATATTTTCTATAAAATTAAATTCTGATTTCTATTTTTGTTTTATTTTCATATTATTTTCCATGGGTGTGATAATTATTCGAGATTGTGATGAAACATAATTAAAAATTCTTGTTCTGTTATTTAAATGTATTTATTATCAAATTGTACTAATTTTTATTTAAGGAGTATATATATCCGTCATATATAATGTTATGTGTTGAAATAATAAAATAATGATTATCACATTATGTGTCGTCTTCCAATAATTTATTTCATTAAATTATACATGTATGTAGAGACACACTTTTATTTACTAATGGATACTAAATATATGATAAATATGTTTTAATATTAGGTTTATATTATCATATATAAAAGAAAATAGTGGGTCTAACATTTATAAATATAATTTTAGTTAGAAAATTTATTAAATTTATCAATAAATCTCTGGTATCTCAATTTACTCAACATTAATCAAATTCTGTACTCACACATTGAATTTTCTATCATTAGGGAAAAATATGTGATGGTGTAATTGAAATAGGAATGACCCCACATACGATTTCAATTGGTAAGACTAGAGAACACTATAATATCAGTAAAAATAGAAATATATAAATATTTCTATTAGTTAGAACCATTTTTAGAATATATGATTCAATTTAATGTATCATGAGTTTTTGGTGACATCCCTTTCATCCATATGACCTCAGGATCATGTTTTCCATAATTTACTAAATGTGAAGTGGTTAGTGTGCGTAATAATAATATCAAATAAATTTGAGTTACAAATATTCTGAACATGAAAAACTGAACCCCATTCATCATCAACTATGAAACTTGTTTTCATTTTGTCAATATAAATTCAATATATATCCAAAAATTGGTTTAACATGGTGTTTTTTGTCTTTTACCCTCTAAAAAGATTGACTTTTTGCATACATTAAGGATTTTAGCTTCTTTAATATGAGAAAATTAATCTATTATATATTAAAGGCATATTAAAAAATTTAATCATTGGTATTGGGTAATCAATAATATAACCTCCAAGCACTTAAATAGAAATAACCAGATATGTTTTTGTTACAATAGGATTTTAATAGTGTTTTAACTAATTACATATTTATTAATTCCTTGGGGAATGATACAATGTAATTGAAAAATATTGTAGATCTAAAATAGTGGTTGAATCCAGAATCAAATAACATCTCAAAAAAATGACTTTATGATGAAAGTACGTTCAATAAAATAATTTGGGAAGTTAACCTTTGGTAAATTCATTACATAGGTTTTGAATTTCCCATTTGAACACTTCTGACACATATTCCCTTGATGCCTGAGGTATGGATTAGAATAGTTTCCCTTGTGCTTATAATTAATTAATTGTACACTAGATAAATCTATGTTTTTCTCCCTAAGTATTATTATAACCTTTATCCCAATAATTGAAAAAAACCCACAATCCATTCTAGTCAATCACATGGTGTTACCTTAGATAATTATTTCATGATGGAAAATCCTTGCATCATTCTTTGTCATCTATATAGTTATTTTTATATTGTATCCCATAATACTCTTATTTACATGCATTCCTCAAAAAATATAATTCTTTGATAACTCATTAGTCTTGAAAACACTTCTCACTATCTTCTAAAATAACTATATTTTTAGTGATAAATTTCATTTTTATAATTCTCTAATGACCAAAATGGAATCAACTAGTCTTGATTTTTGGATTCCATACATAGTTCGTAGTGTTCCACATAAGTATTGAAAATTAATCTATATATATAACAACAATTTACTCTTCATTTTTCAAAAATTCAAATAATTCCATTCATTATTAGTGTATTTTTCTTACAGAAATTATTTTTCATGTTATAATTATATAAAATCATTGCATTCCTAATTTTTATATTTTCCTCATTCTCATTATTTTTAATCTATTATTATCATCGATGGACATCAACATTTGGATTATATTCCCTGAAAATAATCTTATCTCTTTTAATTCATTCTAAATGATACATATCTTCTCCAGGTCTATAATCCATTACACTTATTCTAATGAATTTTTGGTCTTATTGAATGATAGAGGTGGTAAAATCATAAAAAAAATTTGGTTATTCTATTTTTTGGGGATAATAGTTTGTTCCCTGTTGGTATGGTTATTCATCAGAACATGAGTCATCATCCCAAAAATATAGAGAAGTTAAACGAACTCAACACCAGGGTCATTGGTTTTCTCCATATGGAAATCCCTATACTGACTCCAAGTGTTGAGATGACTTCCAACCCATATATTAGGTGTGATTTATGAACAATGGCATAAAAATTATAGTTTGAATTAATTGATGATTTATAATTCATATTTTATAATACCAATGAAATTATTAAAAAAATCATATAAAATACTTCATCTAATCATTAAAAATCTATATTATTTATTTAGAGTAGATCAATATTTTTCTTCTCTAGAAACATTTGCTGAAATCTCGTTCCAATTATTTATATTAAAATCTCACTGATATCAACTATTGAAACCATGAAAATAGTTAACCAAATCCATAGATTGATTATTACATTAACAAAATTCTGAATAAAGTGTTTATTACACTTATGATATTAGATTAACTTTTTATCATTGTGTTACATATCATAAAAAATTACATTATAAAACTTCATATATAATTATTATTCCTACATTGTTTATCCTTAGAACACTCATATGTGTCATCATGGTTTCCCGAGGAAATCGGGGAATAATATAAATGGTTGAGATCATATTCAAAGTAAGGGGTAGTCAATAGTGTAATATAAATTAGAATAATCATAATAGAAATAATATTATTTTAATTAATAATGAAATAAATTACATATAATTGATGATATAATAAAATATATCAATAAAAATAGAAATTTTTAATCAACTATATAATATTAATAGATATTTTAACGATTTAAGGAATAATTCCAAACATAATTACCATAGTTTTGAAGATTTATTCTCATTGAAATTTCATAAATTCCAAGGAATACACCAAAGAAGTGAACTGTTTTGTCCCATGAGACCAATAAATGCATTTGGAGGCTATAAAATTATAGGTCCCAATCATCATGTGAAAACACATGTGATTGTTTTTTATATATATATTTAATATTTTTTTCTAATTACTATTATTTTGATAGTTTTCCTCATTTTTCGAGTTTTTCATGGACCCCTAGGAAGTAGTAGTCCATGACTACAGCATGTAACACCATGAAGAGGGTCATCACACTATGAGTAGGAAATATCACAAGTTTTTAGTTTTTGGCTATAGAGTAGTCACACCATGATGAAGTAGTGTTGTTCGATAATTCTAACTAGACAATGGTGCCCCAGTTCTACTAGGGGTTCTTCCACTAAAATGTACAATGTCTAAACCATGGATACGTAGTTTCTAAATGACATTATTCCAATATTTAAGCAATCACACCATCATTTACACTATGTATAATAATAATTTTTTTGTATTTATGATTATACACCAATTTAATTTTATGTATTGAAACCTTTCATTCCCCTCCAATTCATTCGAAAATTGGAAATAAAATGTGGAAATATCATTTCCTTATCATATTGTTTTGGGATACATCCTCTTATTTCAGGTGGATTCGTAAGGAAAAATTATCCATTTTTTATTGTCCCACTCCTCTTATTTCACATGCCCAAAATTTATCTTTTCATAGTATCTCCCATGAGCTATAGCGGATATGTGGTTCTATCATTAGGGTTGAGAAGATTCAAATTTGTGGATTTGGGTGTCTAGGAATCATACATTTTTTTCTTATTTGTGTTTCTTTTCTCCACCACAGAATATGGATTAAAAATTATTACACTTGATATAGGTAGGAATTTTTATACAGTTCCTTTTATTGACATGTCATTGTGTGCTTTAAAATTTCAAAAAAGAATATCAAACTTAAAAAAAATTTAATAGCCTCCCCAAACATTACTAATAATATAAATGTTTCTCAATTAAAAAAACTTCTGTTTTAATTTTTTATGTATTTAATAAATGGTTCGTTGGCTAAGTGTATGTTGAAATTCATGGATTTGTGATCCTAAATTAATCTTTATAATTAAATGTATTTGAACTTGTTTGTTTCCAGAATTGGGTGAAATTTTGTTTTTAAGGAATTATTTGAAATAGAAGAAAAAAATTATTTTTTTCAAATGGTTTGAAAAGAAAAATAATTTTCGATATGATTGGTTTTAAATGTGTCTTCCCATGGAGGTGTTTGCAGCAATTTAAAAATTATATTTTAATTGATGGAAAATGAAAATTCATCATGATTTGTTTTTATAATGGATAGTTTTCAATTTATAATGGTCTATATGCGTGTTAAATTAGACATATGTGTACACAATTGATAGCTCTTTTGGAACATTTCACCCTCATAGGGGATTAATTTGTACTCGATGGGATCCGAAATGGGGAAGAAGAATTTCTTATTATTATTTTATATTGGAGATAAGTGGGTGATCTAAGGAACTAGTTATAGTGTAATTTGAGTTAGATACTAATGATATTAACATACTGTTTAATCCTTATTGGAATATTTTTAGGGTTTCCCATCGTTGATATTATTTTAGCCTCTAGTTTTATTATCTTATATTGTTTCATCGAATCGTGTTGGTTTTTTCTCTTACTTTTTTTCAAATAATTATGTGGTGGCCTATTGTGGTGTTTCTAATTTTGGTAATCTTGACTATTTTTCTAAAATTGATTTCCAAAGATGACTTTAATAGGGGTGATTGAAATAAAGAAAATGAATTTTAAATGTGTGGGATTTTCAGAATAGTTTGATAAGAGGAAATAAGATTTTTCTAAAACATAAATATTACGTTGTTTATGTTTTATGTTGATATTTTTCAATTCTTGATTCCTTAAATTATTCCTAAAAATATGTTAATGGTTTTGAAAAATTGATATGGTATTATATATATATTTTTACACTAATGAAAAAATAATTATCCAACATATGGTTAAAACTAGAATGTATTACTTATATCTAGAAAGTAACAACGTAAACTCATTGGATAAATAATACTAGGTAGGTTTTTCTCACACCCCACAAATACCAATGAGTGTATGTGGTTCATATGTTATCATTTAAGTTCCCAAGATTTGATCCCTTTCTCAGTTCATATTTAAATTAGTCTAATTATAGGTGGTATGAGTATTATTGAGTTAACATGGGTTACACAGAGATGGTTTCTAGTGGTTTAGGATATTGTTTTGATGTTTACCTATCGACCTTCTTATCCCAGATATTTCTTTTAGCTTTTATTATACCTATAATATCACATATCATTTTATGTTCACTTTAAATGATGATGTAGTTTATGATTTTTTTATTATATTAGTTGGGTTATAATTTTTGGTTTTTTCATTTATATTTGAATCCTTTATTTTATTAAAGGGTGTTATGTACTTGTATGGGACATTATTTATTTTATAGGTTGAATATGTGGTGCATTTTTTTGGTTTTAAAGGGAAAAAATCCCCAATGGTATTATTTTGTTATATTGGACCTTATTTCTAGCATGTGTTGATCAAGAATGAAATTTGAGCCTTATGGGAAGCTTGGTTTGGTGACATGCTTCATCGACCAGAAATGGTACGTTATACACCACATATTATATCCAACACACTCATCATATAAAAATTAATAAATGGATAATAAATACATTATGTTCCATAAGAAAAATTTAAGATAAACATTTCTACATAATAAATAATTAATTACATTAAAATAATGGGAATATTCAATTTTGATGTTTATCTAATCTGAAAAATGGTATTCCATTTTAGGTAAACATCCTTGATTCAAAATTAGAAATATAAGGTATTCTCACCATATAGAGTAAATGGTACATGATCTTATAACAATAAATTTTAAATAATATAAAAAATGAAACCCTTAGATATGTAAAATTGACATAAAAAAGGATAATGTAGGAGAGATAGATATATAAAGTGATATATAGCATCACTATTGTATTTTCCTAGTTCCATGTGCTACCCAAAGGGTCCCCGAACCTGGTTTGTCACATGACCTCAAGTGCATTTCCCCAAATTCCAGAGGCTTCTAACTAGTAGCGAGGGCCACATTGTAATAATGGGGAAACAAGTCCCTCATTGGAAGAGTATACACAATGGAAATGAAATAGTAAACAATGGCGAAAAAAAGTAATACCACGCAACAAAAATAAACAGTAGAAGACTGATAGTAATATAACAACATGATTATATATAAATGATTCATGTTATATGTGTCTAAGAAAAAATATAAAAATGTAATGATGTTGGAAATAAAATACTGAAACCAAATTATTGACAAAAAAAATACTCCAACAGATATGACAAGCCTCATCATGGTCCCATGCTCTCCCGCTCCAATAGGGATCAAGTACCTAATGAATAAGGGATCTTATTCATATATATACATAAAAACATATAATCATTTTGTGTCTAAAATCATGAGCCTAACACAATGTGAGACGAATACCTATAGGGTACCACTAAAAGATCTGTACCTAACTATCAGTGAACATATAATGCATGTATTATGAAAAAATTAATCAATAAACTAAGAAGTACTCAAAAATTAAAAAGGGAAATAGTTTTTAATTGCATTAATCTAACATTCATTATTCATCTGTTCTATCTTGTAATATTATGATCTAGCCTAATTTCTATATACCTTTTTGTAATATTAACAAAAAAATGTCTCTGAAGACCACCTAAACAACATGGAAAGACCAAGTCGATGCTTATGATTTGTCTTGGATGTCTTGTCATAATCATTCACAAGGAACCCTATAGGAAAGTTCTCAATGTCTAAACCCACTGGTCTAGCATCTCATCAACTCAATAAATAATGACCCTATGGGATTTCTCCCATAGTATAACCCCTTTGGTCCCAAAGAGCATAATTAAATTACTAATGAACACTCGGGATACTCTCATTGTAAATACCCCATTGGTCTACATCACATCAGTAAACTATAATGATCACCTGGTAGCTCTCACAGTCAATTCCCTAGGGTCCAATATTCATTTATTAATGACCCTCTAGGTAGATCTCATGTTCTAACCCCCCAGGTTTAACATAAAAAAATTCATGCATAAAAGACCCTACCACAGGAAGCTATCACAATCCTATTCCCCTTGGTCAAACTTCCATGATTCATAACACATGAATTTCATAAAATCTGAAAATCCATCTTAACAAAACAAGGCATGGAAGCGATGCTAGCCAATAGGCATCCAAGACCAAACATCCATAAACAATCAATCAAGGGAACACACACAAGGGGTGTCCAATAACAATGTTCCTAACCTACATATAAGCAATAAAACTTTCTCAATCTAACAAACCATAGTTGGTGTTAATAAGGGTTAAATTCTCAATCGAAAAATATCCCAAACATGAGTATTCGGCACATTAAGCATTTAAAATCTAAAAGAACAAACGATTGGTATAAACCACCTACCTTGAGGTCGTGCAATATCTACTCTTGAACATCAGCCCTTGAATCAGTTTGAAATGACATAGATCTACAAAAATGAGAAAAATGTTCAGCCTTGAATAACTCAAGAGAGAGGAATAATCAGTTAAAAGTTCTTTAGAGGGATTGAGAACTCACCGGTGGAATTCTGATGCACCTGATGGAATCTCAATCGGTTGTTGGACAAAGAAAAGTGGGCTCAATATTTCTTCACCATTACCATGTACTCCTGTACGAAATATGAGAAGAGGAAGATGTTTCTGAGGATGAGATGCAACCGTGCTCTAATTCATAAAATAATAATTAAACTGCATGGAATGTTCATAAACGATACACTCCATGTAGTAGCCTTAACAATCCATTGCCTTAAAAAGCCTTCTAGGATACAACATGGCCAAGTACTCGTCCATTACATGACTATTACATGCTTGTACACGGTACTTGGGTGTAGATAATATACTCAAGAGTACATGACTTGTACCTAGAAAATTCACATTTGTTCCTTTTTCCTAAAAAACAACCCGAAATAAAGATCCATAACTTACATGAGGACCCCGGTTCTTACAAAACCCCCCCTTCAAGAAATTTGTCCCCTAATCTCCCTTCCAAGGAAGTTGAAGAAAAGCTACAAAAAAACTCTATCCTTAATGATCGCACGTGGACCTCATCTCCAAATTATCGTCATGTACTCACGTGTGCTTCCATAGAACACATACTAGAGGAATATACCGGCCACGCAGAACCTTCATCCCTTGAGCCAAAATCAGAATAGGGTTCTCCTAGAAGGATACATCCACCTCGAACTCAACCTCCTTCGATTGAAAAATATGGGAGAAGTTTAAAATGTAATTTCAAAGCTGAGAAACATGAAATACGACATGTCTAACATGATACCTCTAAGGTATCTACACCAAATAGGAAATTATCTAAACTCTCTCCAAAACATCAAATGGCCCTATGTAGCTTAGTGAAAGCTTCAACAATCTCTTTATCCTCATGTGTCTCAACCTCGGTGTGACATGTAAGAATACATGATCCATGACTTCAAACTCCCAACTTCATCTCCATAGATTAGTATAATGTTTCTACTGTGTCTATGTCATAGCCATCCTTTTCGGAATCAACTCTACCTGCTCAGTGGTTTCCTATACTAGATGAGGTCCCAACATAGTTGCCTCTCCTACCACTAACCAACATAGGGGTGATCAGTGTGGCCTACCATAAAAATATTCACAATGTTCCATATCAATCGTCGCATGAAAACTATTGTTGTTGGAATAATCCACTAGGGTATGTGTCTCTCCCAAGAGCCCCCAAAATCCCGGACTCATGCTCGTTGCTTTTCCTCCAGAACCTAAATCATGTGCTTAAACAAGCCATGTATCATGGAATGGTATGATGTACTCAGAAGTACTTGTCTACACAATGCCCTCTATAGTCCCTTCCTTACCTGAGAAGTAAACCAGAAATCCCCATTAAAAATGATATAGTGTGGAACCCCATGAAAATATAAAATATATTGGATGTACAACTTTCCAATATCATCAACACTGAAGGTTCCATTGATCGGTAGAATATTTTCAACCTTCGTGAGTCTATCAACAACAACCCAAACCAAATCATTCCGTTGAGGTGACCAGGTTACACCTGTCACAAAATCCATTACGTCATCATTCCACTTCCACTCGGGAATGGGGAACTATTGAAAAAGTCTTATCAATCGTTGATTCCCCGCCTTCATCTACTGACATGTAGGACATCTTATAACAAATCTAGCTACATCCCTCTTCATACCTATCCACCGATACCAACTTTGTAGATCACGATGCATAATGGTGACACCAGGATGAACATCCCATACTAAGACATGAAAATCTTGTATCAAATACTCACATATTTCTAATGAAACCCATATATATCCAGGAAAATTCAAAACCTCATGCTCATCTATAGTTCATCTATGAGAAAGGCCCTCGCTTTACACACTATCCTATAGGACTATGCCTTTATAATCTGATAGCTTCCTCATTCGCACTCAATCCATATGTGAAAAGGTAAAAAATAAAAAGGATGAAATGTCTTCCCATATCTATCATGAACATCTAAATGCATCTTATAGAAAAGAGCCACAAGCTTCCACTCACTGTTGGCCTCCAGGACTACCTGTATCTATGTCCTCCTACTCAACGCATCAGGCACTAAGTAATATTTTCATGGCATGTAAGAAATATCAATGTCAAAAGACTAACGGTACTCAACCCACCTTCACTATCTCAAATTCCAATCTCATTGAGTATAGATACACATGAAGATTTTATGGTCAGTGTAAACCACAAAATGATCTCCCAAAATATAATGTATCAAAAATCCCAAGACATACACAAATGTAGATAACTTGAGAGCATGTTTCAGGTAATTCCTCCCATGTGGCCTCAACTTCCAAGACCCATACACAATGACTACTTCTCCCTTCATAATCACTACTCACAGCCCGATACCTGATGTGTTGCAGTAAATGGTGTAACTCTTTCACAACTTTTCAAAAATAAGAACCAGTGCTGAATTCAATCTCCTATTCAGCTCCTGAATGGCATAATAATAGGAATATATTGAAAAGTAAGTCACACCATTTTTATTCAGGACTTTTAGTGGCTCTGATAAGAGTGAAATGTCATGTATAAAGCACATGTAGTAACTATCCATCATTAGAAAAATTCGTACCACAAAGTTGATGTTCAGTTTCTCATAGAAAACTACTTCTCTAACTTTCTCTGGGACTACTTATACTTCTATCTCTGAGATGGCATGACTAAAAAGTGAATCTGATCCATCAAGAGTGGAATTTTGAGAGCATACCATATCACTGATGCTCTCTCAGGGTACTCAATATGATCTCAAGATGGGTTGAATGGTCCTGTTGAGGGTGATAATACGACAATATATCATCCATGAAGACTAATACAATGGAATCCCAATAAGGATGGAACACTTGGTTCATCAATTCCCTAGAAACCACTAACATGTTCCTGAGACCAAATAGAATAACCAAATATTCATATAGAACATACCTACTCCAAAAGGCAGTAAGAGGTACATTTGATGGTCTAACAAGCAACTAATGATAATCGGATCTCAAGTCAATATTTGAGAACAATTCAGGTCATAGATGCTAATAAAAGAGATCATAATTCCTCGCCAAGGGATATTAGTTCTTTACCATCAACTTGTTCAGTTTTCAATAATCCACACAACCTTTTAGGGTACCGTCAGCCATTTATGAAAAAAGGAAAAGCGAACACCAAGGAGAAGTACTAGGTCGGATGAAATCCCTTTCCTATAACTCCTCTAACTGATTATTAAGATCATATAACTCTGGTGTATCTATCCTATATGTTGAAATGAAAAATGTTTTCACTCCTGGAACTGTATCAATAATGAAATATACCTCTATCTATGGAGGTAAATATAAAAAGTCATCTAGAAAGACACAACTAAAATGATCCACCACTAGAGGAAATTCCATATGTGAAGTCCCCTGGTAATCTAGATGTAAATTAACAATATTTTCTATAATTACTCTAAGCCCAAGATGATCGGGTCTAACTCTACTCGCAAAGACATCAAATTCTCTATTTTTTAGGAAATACCTGCTCACATATGACTTAAAATTAACATTGAGGTGATAACTATAAACAAAATTCAGGAAAAAGATCAAAAAGTCCATTATGAGAATGAAATCGAAGCCTATCATATCTATGATATAAGGGTCCCATAAGAAGTGACACCCAATAATCTCAATAGGTAACTCCTTGAACTGACGTACATTAGCCATCCTAATCCCCAATGGAGTGTCTATTGCCATTAAATAATCATAAGTAATGATGCAGTTCCCGATGCTCTCCACAAAAAAAACATATATTAAACTATGGGAAGAACGTGTATCAAAAAAAACATAACCTAAAACTGAGGAAATTATAATCATACCTCTATCCGTAGAGATTCAGGGATCCTACTCTTGATGGGACTACTCCTTCTAAAAATTTTGACTTCTACAATGGCCATGTGACCCTTCATGGCTACCCTAATCTGATCCACCCCACTATCTATGAAAACTAGTCTTCTGGCTACCACGATGATGACCACCTCCTAAGCCTGAAAATCATGACAAAATCTAGTTCCCCAACTAATGAGAAAGTAGTGGTTCTGCTAAAAGACATGGTGTCATAACAGGTCCTATATCACTCATTATTGGTGAGAACATCTGGAAAAAACTAAAGATGAACCAACTTGCTTCAATATCAGCACTCAACTAGTTATCTCAGTCATTGAGATCTCATTTTCCCACTCCTTCAGCAAGAGTAGAACACTACCTAGTCAACTGAATAAAGATTGCATGAAATATCTCTATGGTACTTCTTGATATCTTTCGAATGTGTATAATCCTTGAATACTGAACCGCCTGGGCTCGCAGCTCCCAACTCCCCCAGATTGTGCTCAGTAATATGCGACTGATTTACTATAGCAGTCACTGATGTCATCATAAAGACATTCACCTATGATCAAATGTTGTACATGAGACAATCCTCAAATATCATATCCAATGAAAAATCGCCACCTTCCAAAACAGGTGCGATGTGTGGATGCTCTGTAAAATTAGACAAAGAATGTATCATTGAAATAGTTCCCAATCCAAATTCATGATCACATTGTCTTGGTCAAACCTCAATATTTCAGGGTTGAACTATTCATAGAGGGCCCTCTAAAACTCTTCATAAGGCATATCCTGACGACCTCTCCCTTGAGAGATAACATCACACCATCTCTTGGCAGTGTCACATAGCATGTAGGTCACAAGCATCACCCTTATCTCTAGAGGCATCATCAAATTCTCAAAGATAGAATCAAATGATTCAAACCATGAATCTATAGCATGTGGTCCTCCGTCCCTTAAAAAAGATGGAGGATGATACTATTGGAATACCCTCTTCAACTCTTCCATAGGTGAGGCAGGATGCGATGCTCCTTAAAAAGTCTGCATCATACTCATAAAGCATCCCATAACATTTAATCCGCACCTATGACAAGTATAATAGCTAGTTCCAAGATTTTCACGATGAGAGGATATACTAGAAATCCTTGATCTACAATTTCAAGTGTTTGATCATCACTATTCATTTGGAATACAACCATAAGACATCTTGGTGGAATCACACTTTGAGGTCGGGCTCACACCATATTAAAATATTATCAAGGACACCAACTTATAAGTCCAAGAAAGGAATATGAGAAGAAAGAGTTTGTGTTTTAAAAAAAATGGTTGCACGGCGTGTAGAACCACTACAAGGAATGTTCCCTTAAGCTTCCAACATGGGAATTTACCCCTACCAACCTGGTATTTAACACCCCATACACAAAACATGGTCCCCATAATACATGGTACGTAATTTAATATTCCATCCTTCCCAAATTCCCCTATATGGATAGAACTACATGGTTCTCTCTCGGTGTAACACTACACGGCATGTTCACCATAGAAACGTCCTGTAATACTTAGGTTCCATCCACCTGTGTTTCTGGACAAATGTTCGAATACACAGTCAATTACCAGACATTGTGTACATGATAGACACATAATGTACCAACTTATTTTCATCCACTGGGGACATTAGTCACACGGACGAATACATGGTCTCATACAGCACGATGTGTAATCGTTGTACATGATGTGTTCTACCATGTTTTTATCAACCCCATGCCTCTGATCACATAGTCAATGAAATGGTTAACATTTACACATTGTGTACATACAATACACTATGTGTACTTAACAAAATTCATTTCTTCCCAAAGAGAAGAACACATGGCATGTTTTCATAACAACACATGTCGTCTTATCAAGGATTCCAGACAATATGCCAACAAAAATTTATTGGAACCCAAAAAAAGATAATAATTTTCCCATGTCATGCCAAATTCTTATCTGTGAGAGTGAATACTCACTGGGAATCAATGTTTGGAATACTTATTCATGTCATAGTATAACTGAGTAAAATTGATGTTAAAATATGATCCACCAAATTCTTATCCATGAGTGCTCGTAACACCTTAGGGACCAAATCATGGAATCCATACAAATGAAAAATTACATGTGATAGTACCCAATAAATATTATTAGAAATTCTATCATAGAATCTATAACAATTGCATGAATATCTAGCACAACATCTATCATAACAACAGGCAATCAATAATGCATCCAAAATGGCATAACAAGAACGCATGAAATGTGATCTCTAGTAAGTGTGTAAATGATTCATGAGATAGAATACCCTCATCTCATTAGGATGCAACATAAATAAATCCAAAATGATATAAATCATTATAGCATAGAAAAACTAAATCACCCGACGGTGGATCCAAATCCACTGTAATAATCAAAAAACCAGAAAAATTTCAATATTTTATGTAACTTGGATTTTCATTGTATACAAGTTACATAATCTCAAGAACAGCTTATTATCAACTACCTATTACTTCCATCCCCAGTCTATAAGATCTAAATAAAAAGGTAATGCTGAAAAGAACCCCTATGATACCACTTTTTAACATCCCGGTTCCCAGTGCCTCCCAAAGGTGCCCCAATCCCAGTCGGTCACATGACCTCAAGCCCAATTCTCCAAATTTTAGAGGATGCCGACTAGATACGAAGGACATAGTGTAATAATTGGGAAACTATTACCTCATTGGCAGAGTATACACAATAAAAATCAAATAATAAACAATAAATAAAATAGTAACAACATTTAATAAAAATAAAGAGAGAAAGACTGATACTAATATAATAACGAGAGAATATATAAATGATTCATGTAACATCTATCCAGGAAAACATCAAAACAAGAAATAATTATAGAAATAAATTATTGAAACCAATGAATAATAAACTAGTAATCTGAAATAGCATCACAAGCCTTAGCATGGTCCTATGTTATCCAGTTCCAACATCAATAATGTACTTGCTGAAGAAGGGTGCTCTCCCTTATCTTTAACTGGAACCATATAATCTGTTTGGGTCCAAAATCATGACCCAAACAAGGTGTGAGATGAATCCTTGTAGGTGAAAACTAAAATATTTGTACTTAACAGTCAGTGAATATATATTGCAGGGAATATGCAGAAATGAACCAATAAACTAGGAAGTACTCAGAAGTAAATAGTCCTACAGTTTTAAATTACATTTATCTAACATTCATTATTAATCCATTGAATAATGTAATCTCAGAACCAAGCCTAAGAAATATATCCCATTATATAGTACTAAAAAACTTATGTCTCATAATACAACCTAAATGATGAAGAAAAAAAATTTCAAGCTTGTTCTTTGGATTGGAATACTTGTCACAATCATTCATATGAAACCCTCTAGAAAATTTATCACAGTCTTACCCCTCTGGTATAGAACTTTATCAATTAAATAAATAATGTCCCAATGGGGAATCTCTCAATGTCTTACCACTTTGGTTCTACACAACACTAATCATATACAAATTACAACCAAGGTAGCTCTCATGGTTAGTACCCCCTTAGTGTACATTTCATCAATAAACTATAATGACCACCTCATAGCTCACACAGTCAATTCCCTCATGTCCAACATTCATTTAATAATGACCCGCTGGGTAGATCTCACGGTCTAACCCCCTAGGTATAACATAAAAACAATTCATAAATAAATGACCCTACCTCTGGAGTCTATAATAGTCAAATTCCCCTTGGTCAAACTTCCACAATGCATAACAAATACACTTCATATATTCAGGAACTCCATCCTAAAAAAACAAGGAATAGAAAAAAAGAAAGATTATATGAAGCCTAGACCAAACAGCCCTAAACAATCAATCAAGGGAATGTGCCCATGGGGTGTCCCATAACAAGTTATGAAAACAACACATAAGCAATAACCATTTCTCCATCAAACAACCCATAGCTGGTATTAAAAATGGTTGAATTCTCAGTCGATCAATTCACCAAACATTGGTATTTGGCACATTAATCATATATAATCCATGGAAAATAAATAAAAGGCACAAACCACCTACCATGTTATCGTATGATCACTACTCGTTAATGTTATCCCTTGAATTGGCTTAAAATCGTAGCTCTGTAAATAGATGAAAAAATGTTCAACCTTGAATTACTCATGGGAGAGGAAGAATCAGGAATATGGGATCTAGATGAATTGAGAACTCACATTTGGAATTACAAATCACTTGACATCGTCTCGGTCAGAGGTCAGGTAGATAAATGGGGGCTCAATATTTGTTCATCATTACCATGGACTCCTGTATGAATCCTGGGAAGAAGAGAACATTTATGAGGATAATACGCACCAACTCTTTGATTAATGAAATAAAAAGAAAACATCAAAGCGTCCTCATTAGAGGTACACACCATGTAGTAGCCTTAACTGTCCCCTGTCTTAAGTGGACTTCTAGGCCACCATATGGCCATGTAATCGACCAATACAGGACTAATACACAGCTTCATGTGGTGCCTAGGTACATGGCGTGTAATCAAAAGTATAGACGTGTACATAGAAAATTCCCATTGTGTCCTTTTTCCTAAAAACAACCCAAAATAAATATCCATAGATAAAATGAAGATACAGGTTCTAACAACTATATTAAATAAAATGAGTGAAATATCCCCTTAAGAACAATGTATGGTATAAACTATGCCCCAATAAGGATTAAAAATATAAATGTAATACCTAAAAAATAAAAAATCTATGAGGTATACTTTTTTTAAATTTAAAATAATACATATAATAGATGTTATAAATTAGGGAAATAATATATATATATAATGAATGTGGATTTTTTTTAGAAAAACCCTTAATAAAAATAATAAATATGGGAATATATCCTTCAAAGGGAATAAATGCATATAGATGTCCTCAATATGGAGAAAGAATCAAAATATAGGATTAAGGACACTATGATTCATAAAACTAGAGTTTAAAATAAGATTATAGTAGTGATAAATGTTAAAGAATAATAAATTTAACATATTCTAACACATACAAGAAAAATTATGAACTTATAATAAATCAATTGAAAATGAAAAAAATATAAAAATCATAATAGTGTGGTTTTTAAGCCACTATTTTTAATTATTTGGGTGTTAGAAGAATGTAAAGAAGAATAGAGGAATTAAAAAGTTTTTTGAGTTAAAATTTTATCTGAAGGCGTGTATTGTTATATGGCATGAATAACTGGGCACTGGGAAGTTAGCTAGAGGAATGGGTTTTATTTCGGCCTTATGTTCTAAACTGTGATGGGTGTAAAATGACCTGATGATTTTTATTGTATAATGGGGTGTGATTTATGATGTTTTAGTGTGGTTGTTCATTGAAAAGACTATAATTGTATCATATATGTGAAAATTAAAAATACACAACATTGAAATTTATTTAACAATGAGTTGATTATTTATGATATGATTATACATAATATAAAATTTCTATTATTTATGTCTCGTAATACTAAATTAATTTTTTATGTTACGATGAGATAAATGTGAGACATGATATTTCAATAACGTATAGAAGTCACACTAAATAGTTTAATTCAAGAAATTACTTCTCTCAATTATATTATAACAATAAATAAAGATCTAATATGTTACCATTAGAGTTGTTATGATAGTGTCTATAAATGCAGAAAAAGGATTTATAGAATTGGAATAATGAGTTACAAAAGATACACATGAGATAAAAATATTTCTATATCAATCCTACATTACCTTATAGTTAGTGAGAGTTTAAATTGTAATTATTTTATATGTGTTTTACATAGATAATTTTTATTATATTGTATTTATTGAAAATGATGCTATCATGGATTATTATTACCATTTACTTTGAGATTTGTTATGATATATATTTTGTTCACATATTTCTAGTCCACTTATAATCATTATGATCAAATATGTTCTAGGGATATGAAAATTATTTTTAATAAACTCTAAATTCCTATAAATTATAGTTTATTGGAATTACTATCTATAATGATAATTGAAGAGGATATCTAGGTTAGAGATTCAATATTTTGATTGGTTTTATGAGGATGTTCATGGTGCAGAGCATGTATCTTCAGATTTGTTTTTGAAAATTTTCATGATGAAATTCTTGTATATCTTGGTTTTGGTAACTAATCTTCCAACCACTATTGGATAAAATTTAAGAGTTTTTATTAATTAAATCTATTGGTAATGATATCCATTATAATATTATTTAAATTATTATTAGATACTCAATATTTTATTTTTATATATTATTTTATTTTGAATTGGTTTGTATATTGGGTTGATTATTTCAAACTATAAGAGTTTGATTTTCATTTTATACTTTTTCTTTATTGTAAATTTATTTTATCAAATTTTTTAATTTATAAATAACATAAATTCCTAATTTTGATAATTTTATATTCATTCTTTGACATCAATTCAAACACATTTGGAAGCTTCCAAATTTCTATTATTTCTGAGATTAATTGGCATAAGATTCGTACCTCTTTTTTTGTACCTAATATAAATGGTTTCAATGAGCTAGTCTATAGCATGTTTTTTATCGTTTAGAACGTAGTTTTTTACCATTTTGGATTTCAAGCATATTTTTTTCTAACTATAACTATTTACTATAGGAATGATTTTTTTTGTTTTTCTATGGAAGCTGTTATAATTGTTAGATTTTTGTAAAATATTAATTCATATTATCCACCATTTCTTAATGGAGATAAATTTAAGTCCTAGAATGATCATTGGGAACTTACATGATAAATAATGGAGTTGAACATTTTATCATTTTGATATTTGAATAAAATATTCATAATAATCTTGTTCTAAATTTTACATGTGAAGAGAAGGATAAATTTCAATTGAAGTTCATAGCTCATATAATACGAGGGAAGCTATAGTAATGAATAAGAATATTTTATAACAATTAAATACATTACAAATCAGATATAAATATTTATTTGGATAGATAAAATTAAATTGGAAAATAGAAAAAAAATAAGTATAATTTAAATATAACCTAAAATATATTTCATAATAATCATCTTGGTGATCATAAAAATGGTAAAAAAAATACAGACCACAAAATAAATATTTTGAAAGAACTGCGAATCAAAAATATGATTCAATGGATTTAATTATATGAATTTATTATAATAAAATGTAAATATTGATGTTATATTATGAAAGTTAGGAATTATAGCCATTGGGAATAATGAAAGTTGTGAAAGAACAATAAAATGTGACCATCGATATTAATATATATTAAGGGTAGTGACTAGAGATAATTAGTAAATAAGGCATCAACCATGGACTCAATTAGTTTTAACATACCTTATGAATTTTATTTATTCAAACATGGGAAATATGTAGATTCACAGGGGATCTCCCTTGACCAAGCCTAATAATAACTTGAATAATTGGGGACAGATAACATTAATCTACATGAGAAGTTTATGTTAGTGGGAATTTCCACCATATCTATATTGGATAAAACAAAAAATTAATATAACACCTCTATACACCTCACCCTATGATATTATGTTGGTGTTATTAGGGTTTATGTATCAAGAGTTTAAGTATCACATAATGTGGAAAATTGGCATAGAAAAAAGATGTTTCCTATACTGAAATAAAATTTTTATCATATGTATTTACATTATCTAAATGGTAAAATGTTCATTATTTGTAGATATATTTAATAAAAAAAATTATATATAGAACCATGACAGCAAAATTATTTTTTGGTGACTTTTATATAATATTATAGGAATATTAATTTTTTCCCAAAAATTATAAATTATATTAATCATATATAGTATATGGCATGATATAATTATGTTATAAACTAAATGTAATAATTTATATAAGAGAATATAAAAAAATATCTTTGATTTCTAATATAATATATTTTAATGAAATAAAATGATTTTACCAACTATTAAAAACATTTAAATCTATAAAATGGGAATTAAGGATATAAAATTGAAGTTTTTGGAAAATTTATATTTTCATAACCAAATTAATTTAAAATAATGTATTTTGGTTCTCAAAGTCAAATAAGTCAAAAAATTATTCATTATATTTCAATAATATGGAGTGAAAATTATGGGTAAATATGAGGTTTTTCATTTTACTCTACCTATATTTATAAGGCCTAGGTTTAGAAATAATTTCGAAAAAATCTTCCCCCCATTTCTATAAATACCCATTAATTCCCCCATTTATTTTTAATCCAAATACATTAAACATTATGTTCATCTCATTTTTGGTGTTTCTTGAATCTCCAAGAGTTTCTAGGGATCCTAGCTTCTCATATCATTCTTTATGAAGATTCCATTCAAGGAAAGGATCCCTAATTTCTTCTCTTTCTTTAATTGGGTTATTATTTCAAATTCCATATCATTTTAAAATGAAAGTTTTTTATGCCTCATTTCTATAAATACTATATTATATGTTTAATGGTAGATCACCATTCCCTCTCATTATACTATATTAATAAGTCTTTTAATGCTTAATATTTTCCATAACCATAAAACCATCCTAAATTTTGGTAGAGTATAGGGTTTTTTGTTTACTAGAAATTTTATCCCTATCTTGATATTACAGACTTTATATATGAATGGCATAAATTAACCTGGGGATAATCACCATGAATATGGTTGGTTTAGTATCAACTTTATCTTTACTCGTTGAAAGATTTTTGGACCTTAGACCACACAATATGCTTAAAACTCCCACGGGATTTGATTTGAATGATTATTTTGATCTAAATCAATCAAAATGATGAATTTTATAATATTACTATAGGAATTTATACCTATTTATTTGGTCTCTTTAAATTTAAAATATATTATTTAATCTTCCCAAAACTCATTTATATACCTAAATTTGATAAAGTGTTGGATAACTGCAACTCTACATTCATCACATGATAAGGCTTCTTATTTTAAGATAACGAATCACTAATTATTCCATATATAAGACAAAGTATTTCAACTAGACATGCTTATTAACTCATTAACTGGGTAAATATATTGATAATCCATATTAACCATTTTCCTATAAAAGAAAACATTGTATGGTCATTTTATTTGAGAAAATATCCAATATATTTATATGTTGTTTATCCTTGCACAACATACCCTGTATAACATATTCTCATTTACTGTATGATAGAATTCATAAGGATTTTATGTTATGGGTGAGAAATGAAATTATATACCCCCTTAGTGAACCATTAGGTCCTATGATACAACTTAGATATGGTAATGGGATCTTCCATTCATTTATTATGTCTTGTTACAATCCTTGACTGATATGTATATGGTATCTAGCATTATGAATTCTAAAAAATAATCATTATATTATTATTTTATCATTTATTTCCTTCACCATTCCAAAAAAAAATTTATGAAAAATCAATTGTTTATGTGTTACCATTATAGATCTTCTTCCAAGTTAAATTCTTATGTACATTACCCTTTACTAAGAATTTGATCTCATCATTTAGATTTGATTCCCATATTCCTACCAAATAAAGAGGAATAATATATAGGATTAGAGAAATGGATAACATTATGGAATAACGATTTGTACTGGAATATTAGATTTTCATTTATTATGAAATGTAATATTTACATATCTAACCTCTTAGGGACTACTAAACCTTTATCATAGGAATATAGTATAATTTATTTAAAATATCATTTAATAAAAAACACACCAACTTTGGGTAACTATGGTTGGGGTCATTATAGTTGGTAGGAGATCATGTTTTTATAGAATCCATATGAATTAGATGTAATAGTATATTGATATAAAATACATATTCTTCAATTGAAAATATATAGATATTATTCTTTAATTATTTTTAGGTATTCAATTAATAGGATTATATTTTAGGGAAACATGATATATAAGTCTTGGATTATATATTAGTAGTTAATAAAATTATTAAATAATACAACATAGTTAATAGATAATGGTACCTTCTATAAGAAATGAAAACCAAGACAACAACAAGTATAATGTGGGAATTTTAATGATAATCTAGATACTAATGTTAATTTTGGTATTGATAAAATTAATAATATCCTTTAGAAATAAATTCATGTCCTGAAAAATTACATGGGATGCATAGAGCAACTCGTTTCCCCTCAATATGTATCAAACTTTTTAGTTTTATTATTAAGATACATCCTAAATCATTAAATGGGTATAACAATCCCATAGTGGTAGATCAATGGATTTAGTTCTTATAGATGATCAATATGGCATTATGGTGTATTGAGAAGGAAACAATATAGAATGTTTGTGTATTTTTAAAGGGGGGATGTTGAACAATGGTGGCATCTAATTAAAAATGATAATTAGTTAAAGGAGAAAAAAGGTAAATAGTGAAATAAATTTTGTTTAAATTTCCTTGAAAAATTATTTCCTCTGAATAAATGAGCTCATTTTTAATGGTAATTCTTAAATTTATGGCAAAATGAATAATAAACAGTGGTTGGGTATGAGATTAATTTCACAATATTTGATGTTTAAATTTTAGATTATCTATTAAAAGAAAAATATATGAATTGTCATTTTATAAAAACATTGAATAGATGTATTCGATGATCATTTTACTCTAATACTTTATCATTAAATAATTATTTTTTGGAAATGGTTTATCCAGACAGAGAATGTGTTTTCAAATTCATTCATATTCAATGGAATGCCTTACAAAAGGATAGTTGACCACCATGTGTGAAGAAAAGATAGACAGAAAAAATGGAATAGTAGAGATCCCATTATATCAAAAATGTCGGAAGAATGAACCAAGGACCTTATATTAAGGATTGGATATACTTCAAATGTGGATACAAATGTCATCAAGCAGATAACTGTAATCGAAAGAGGGAATTATTCAAGGTCTAATGAATCAATTATAGATTTTTGGGGAATTACACTAATTAATGGACTAATTAAAAAGAGAATATTCTCCAAAATAAACCTAGGGATAAGGGATGTGTTTTTTCAATAAAAATAGTCTAAGTAAAATCCCCAAATGAAGTTATAGTAGATACATTGGTTATACACTCAATGTTAGTTAGTACATTTTTTGATTTTTGATCAATGTTGTAAGACAAATTTTTTTTATATAAGTTAATTTAAAATAAATTTGAATTATTTTTTAATTATATAAAAACCCATGTCAAAATGATCCAAGAAATATTTTAACATTTATAACATAGTCGTGGGTTTTACAGGTATGAATAAGATTAACGATAGTATAAAATATATAATGAAATTTTAGTAGTAATTAAAATGTATTTCTTAATTCATATTAAGAAATACTTAAATTTTTTATAAAATAAATATATTATTGAAATATCTATTTTTCTAATAAATGTATTCATACATTCGTTATTTAATGATTAGTAATGCAAAATAAAGTCATTTGAATGTAAAAAATTATTTTTCAAAATTTCTTTTTATATAAACAATGTGTTTTTATATTAATAAATTAAAATAAAAATCATCAATTAATATAATTAAATATTTATAATCTATAATAAATAAAATATTTTATCATTTATTTAATTGTTTTCATAAGACTGTGAATGAATGTAAATTCATTTTTATGCTTAAACTAAATTTTCTAATAACAGTTTCTATTTTATTTGAATAATTATTTTAAAGTTAATTGATTAAAATTATAGAAATTTATATTGATGAAATTTATTAAATATATTGAATCATAATTTCAATATTTTTAAATTTTTCCACCTTTATTTTCTTTATAAAGGAAATTTATAAAGGAAAAAAATTATCACCACGATTATGGTTATAATAGGTTAACAAAGTGGGTTAAACTAATAGATAAGGGGAAATTCCACATAAAAAATATCTAATTTTTTTAAGATATATTGACCATATATTTTCTTAAAATTTATTTCCTATCAATTCGGAGACACATTAACAAGAAAATGACTATATATTATTTAAATATTATAAGAATTTAGAATTATGTCTCTCCTGTGAATTATAAAAATTAATCACTTATCCACCATAATTCATAAATTTTTACCCCTATGGTTCTTCAAATAACTACCCAAAATCCTTTTTAAATTACATAACATCATTATGGATCCCTTTTTCTTAATTAATAACCATCCAACTATGTCTTATTGTGTAATCCAAAGGATGTACCTCAGAGAATATGTAATCATTTTAACTGACTCTTTCAATGTTTATTTCTTCTTATAATTCATATAAATATATTTTTTCTTTCATAATATAATTATTCTAGTATTATAAAAATATTTATATTTTACTATGATAATTGGATAACCATTTTCTCTCTCTTTTCCAAAAAATGGTAAATGAACATTTCGTATGTGCGTGCGTGTGGTCTACTGCCATCGTGTAGTAATATGATTCATTTTACAAAATAATGCATCACATGGATGGTTATAATGATATATTCACATAATATAAATGATATTTATTATTTAATAAGTATTTTATAATGGAATATTATTATCTAATTTATTTTCCATTTTTCTCATTTGAAAATAAAAGTATCATTCTTACATCAGTATAGACTATTGTCTCCATGAGTGATATATTTTATTTTTAATTAATTCCTTCCATGGTTAATTATAAAATTATATATAATAAAAATATATGAAACTTATTACACTAATAATATTTTATAAATTATATATTAAGATTATACCTTAGCATTTTCTATCTCATTCGATATTTATGACATGCTCTTATTTGGGTCATTTTCACAACCTATACAAGTGTCGTCATAATGTATATGAGAAAAATGATTATGTAATATTAAATAATATTAATATTATTTAGTAATAATTTTTAAATGAAATTATTAGCATTATGTAGATTATGGAACCATGATCAATATTCATGTATTATTACTACCGTATAGTAACATACACAAAAAATGGACCAATTCACACTTGAAATGCTGATGATAACAAAAGACTGTAAATGAAAAGATGGAAAATGTTATATATATATAATTTATAATATTATAATTTCTTATATGGTTCTATATTAAAGATATAATAATATTAAATTAATTATATATGGGTTATAGTTCTTATGAACGAAGTCACACATGAGGAAATGGTTTTATGTTATAATAAATATTTTTAACTGGATTATGGATGATTAAATTTCTAATGTGGAATTTTAAAATATTTATTTCAAAAAAAATTCTATTATTCTACATTATTTATATAATATATATATATATATATATATCACTAGTGTTTATTTCATTTTACTCTCTATATGTACACAGATGTCCAGTAGAATGTTTTTATTGAAAATCTTGTTTATTTGTGTAACACCCCAAGCTTCCACAGTATGCTTCTCTTTGAATATACAGTAGCGTGTGTTGTATGCAACTTCGAGTTCTAACACATACCACATCCAATCAAACTAGCCGTTATGAATAGTAATACCCACATTTTAAATTTTTTAAAATTTATCTTTCATAATGGACTTCATTTTTGAATTCGGAATTTCGAAATTAGCGTAGGGTGAATTTTTGGTATTTTTCTAAAAACATTCAATTTTTGATGAATATTAAAAAAACAATGAGTTATAGTTTAAAACCAAATATTTATTTAAATAATTATTAATTTAATTAAAATTATTTTAGGTCAAAATAGATACATAATACCTACATAAGTTCAATGTAATTCATTGGATTTAGTTTCTAATAATTTTATATATATAAAAATTTTATTGAACTTTTCACCACCTTTTACCCATCTCCTAGGAGAATTTGAAAATTCGCATAAAACATAATTTTACCACTTTTGTGGGTGGAATTTCAAAAATCCATGAGACACAGTTAATAACAAGTAATACAATTTTGTTAAATAAGATAAAATAATTTTTCGTAAATAGTAAATTTTAACTTTTATTTACCACGGTTAAAACTAAATAGGGTAATTAAGGGTAAAAATGAAATTATTATTACCCTAACACATGTCCTAATTCTATTAGCTAAGTATTATTTGACCAAAAACAACCATAGGAAAAAAAATATAAACTTCTTCAGTCCACTTGGATTAGATTAGGACATTTATTATTATTTATTTCAAAGAAGAGTTAAAAGAGTTAAAATAAAAGTTTAATAATTAAAACATTTTTAATACAGGGTCATACATAAGGTAAATTCGATTATAATTATTAATTATAAAGCTAAAAATATTTCCTACTTATTGGTATTTTATTTATAATTTTTATACATTAAATAATTTAATTTATTTTTGACATAATGGTGACTCAGTAATTACCGAATTAATGAAATATTAAAATAATTGATATTATAAATAGCCAAATAAATGTAATTTGAAAAATTTTATGAATTCCACTAATTTTCTAGATTCATATTAAATGTTAGGATTGATCAAATGAATTTAGTTCAAATTCATAAGGTTGTTAGATTTTTAACAAAAATCAATTATTAAACATTGTCAAAATTGACATAAATGAGTATTTATAACAAATATTATATTATTATTTGATATTATATTACTAAAAATCTATGGATTGGACAAAGGACTTATTTAATGATAATTGTATCATTAATTAACCACTTTGGGATCTCTAGGATGTGTATAGTACGTTTGTTAACCATATAATATAAAAATTCAAAGAGACATGGTAAATGTCAAACTATTTAACTAAAAGTTAAATATAAATGATATGGTTAATATAATGACCCAAACCTGTCTAAAATCTATTTTTTCAAATTATATAGACCCATACCCACCTTAGAATCTAAATAAGTCACTTTGGAACCATTATAAACCGAATATAAATTTATTATAAAATAATATTTTATGTTTTTTCTAAGGTTCCCCTCATGCCTCTTATAAAAGGGTACTCCCCCTTATCTCAAATTCATACCTTAAAAGCCTTTTGGTTCGTCCAAACACTACCCAAATATCCTCTAAACATCCATAAATTCATCATAGGGGCATTATTTTGAACATAAAGCCAACTTATAGATCCATTTTGATCAAATCAAAAAGAAGAACCCGAAGAAGAGGTAATGTTTTCACCACCTTCTTTGAAGTTCATTTCTTCTTCCACTTCATTTTTCTTTCTATTTCCATTATAAGATAATAAATCCAGTATCTTCTATATGCTGTGATTTTATTATAAATATGGTACAACCAAATTCATTATTCTATTCATCCCTTGAATGACATGTCACTATACATGCGTGCGTACGGCTTACAGTCTCCACATCGTGGTGTAATTGTTATTCAATACATTATTATTTGGATGGGTAAAATAATGATGTGTAATTCTTGTAAATAATAAATATAACATGATAAATATTATGTATATATATGATCCACCATCCAATTATATATTATTTTATTATTAAAATATTGATATTTTCGCTCGTGCAAACATACGGACTACCGTCTCCACGAACGCGATAAGATTCATTCCCCATCATATCCATTCAAGAATAATTTTAATTTGATGATTACAAATAATGTTTAAGGACTTAATATCATTCTGTATATGAATAAGATACAACCTATGTATAACAAACATGGCTTATGTAACAAAACATATAAAACAAAACTAGTAAGTGAACACCCGAAACGACGATAATACTAAAATATTATTAACAAAGAAATATTAAAATATAATATATGATATCATATTTATGAATATTATTATTATATAATATAATAACAATGATTTAACTATTATAAAGGTGGTTAACCTACCCTCTACTAAGGAAAAGTACGAGGTAAGGGTTTATTTCACAATCTCTTCATTATACGAGTTTGTTTATACGTAATTATCTACTGGGACCTCTTTATCATCCACATCCATGTTTCTTAAAAATTTATTTCAAAACATTTTTTTAATTTATTAGAAAATGGGTTAATTTCATTTATACCCTTATTTGTTTTTAAAGGAATATTTCTATCATTTTCCAAACAAGTTACTTTTTCACCTTTTCGACAAATTTATGGTAAGTATGTTTTCTTTTAACTTATACGAAGGGTGCAGAAATTTTCCCCCATTATAACACCATTAAAGATTCCCTTTAAATATTATAAGAATATTTTCAAAATAAATGTTTTATTTATAATTATGTGACTCCTAAATGATTTCAAAATAGAAAGAGATATTTCTCTAAAAAGGGTTTTGATTTCATCTATGTGAACATCCTTTGATAGATTTTAAGTTTATTTGAAGTTGATACAAAACTTCTATATTATATTGAAGTTTTTGTAATATGTTTGACTATTGATGTGCTATTTTTATACCATTCATGGTTTATGGTTAAAGTATTGACATTCTTTTGCTGTTTTTAATACGAATGTTTATGATATGTTTTAACCTTTCCATATGAGGAATCTATCGGACTTAGTAAGTGATGGGTGGAGCCCACTATAGCTCCTTGATGCATTGGAAGGTCTCATTAGACAACTAGACATTGAATTGGCCGAGGCCCTTTCCCAATGATATGTTTTAACCTTTCTGGAATTATACATTTCCTCATTTTGAAAATAATATTTATGGATCATGTGGTCATTAGACTTGTAGAATACCAATGATTATATTTTATTAGGGAAATATTTACACAACTCATATTCCTCCCATAAAATTATTCATTTTTATTAGTAGTAAAGTCATGTGGTTTCAATTATTCACCATGCTTAATATTTATATTATCTTCTGCTGTATTTATTTCCCTTACAGAGCATTTGAGCTCACCCCTTTATTTTGTTTCATTTTACCAGGATATGAAGAAGATAGTTATGAGTTACTCTCAAGCATTATTTAGGAGGCTTGGATGTTTCGAATGGAATAAATTCATGTAGTATTTATTTTCAAGTTGTAATGTTAAACATGTGTATGAATGTTGTTTCCAATAATACTAAACTGATCGGCCGTTCGAGACATGATTTACTTGTGTTCATGCCAATGATATGTAATAATGCATCGACTCTGGGTAACTGGGGTCAGGGTGTTATAGTTGGTATTAGAGGAAGTTTAGTACAAAATTTCGAATCTAGATTTAGATAAATTCTGATTAGAGCACATAGCCCTAAGATAGACTTTGAGGATTAGTATAGAAGAACTTCCTAGAATATTGGTATTTTAATGATTTTGTGAGTTTTCCAAGAAATACATCCCTGTCTGGATACGAGAAGGTAGAGACGGATCTGGCACAGATGTACCTAGGGGTAATACCCGAAAACACCACATTGAGCTAGACTCGAATGGTAATTGGTGCACGAAAACGGGCCTTGCTACACTCTTGGTTACGACACTCCCTGGGGATATGCTTAGGATAATTATTATTTTCATTACAAACCATTCTGAAGGGTTTATGAGTATATACTTCCTCAATTAAATCATTTTTAAGATTATGGATTATATCCATAAACTCTTCAATTTATGTTAAGTGTTTTCCTAGTTTGGATTTTTGTA
Organism: Viscum album; assembly: GCA_963277665.1. Lineage (NCBI taxonomy): Eukaryota > Viridiplantae > Streptophyta > Magnoliopsida > Santalales > Viscaceae > Viscum > Viscum album. The sequence continues at coordinate 586,327,535 of OY728120.1, forward strand.
TTGCGATTCATAAACTAATCTAGTGTATTCCATTGTTTAGAAATGACACCTAGTGGAAGTAATGGAAGTCGTATCAATGCACACACTCCATGTAGGGATTACCCTCCTGCTCAAGATAATTATAGTGGAGCTAGTGATACAACTGATGCTGATCATCTAATCACCATACTGGGACAACTCACTCAGGTTATGAATAATAACCTTAGCCATATGGAGCACCCTGATCAGCAGCGTGGAGGATCAATGTTAGACCGCTTCATGAGGAAACAACCACCAATATTCTATGGGGGTACAAATCCACTAGTAGCTGAGCAATGGATAAGTTCTTTAGAGATAAGATTCCATGCCTTGGAGAGTAGCGAAAGGGAAAAGGTTTTCATGGAAGTTTACCGCCTCACTGGAGATGATGATCAATGGTGGTTATTGATTCAATTCACAAAGGAAGATGATGAAGTATCAAATATGGAATGGAGGTAGTTTAAAGACATTTTCATAGAAAAATACATTTCTCGCAACCATCGAGCAGAAATGGAAAGATGGTTTCTGAGTTTGAGGCAAATGGAGGATGAGAATGTCGCAAAGTATGAGGTTAACCTTACAAGGTTATCGAGGCATGTTTCACATTATATAAATAACCAAAGAGTAATATTTATAGTTTCTTTTATGGGTTAAAACAATTTATCCGTCGAGAATTAGTATCACAATCCTTCTCACCATACGAAAATATTCTCTCGTGTGGTATCAAGACAGAAAAGTAATTCTCTAAGTCTTATGACATTAAATCAAAGCAAAAGAAGAAGTGATCTACTGAACACTCTGGTAAAGGAAATAAGGAAACATGGATGAAGGGAAGAATTGAATTTCCTCACTATGATAGTTGTTGAAGGAAGTACCCTAGTGCTTGTCCAAAAGGAAAAGGAGTATGCTACAAATGTGGACGAAATGCCATCTAGCTGGTGATTGTAAGGGAAAGAAAAATGATACCAATGTACAATGCTATAATTTCATGGAGATGGTAAATTATGCAAATGAATGTCATAAGCGTCAAGGAAACTTACCTTAGAAAATGCCAAGGGATCAAGGCCAAGCTTATGTGATCACTGCTGCTGAGGTTGAAGCCCCGAAAGACATGGTGACAGGTAATTTAATGGTTTCCACATGTTTAGAAAATTCTTTATTTGATTCTGGATCATCGCATGGTTTCACATCTTCCTAATTTTCATAGAAGATTAGATATTTCCAATTTTATTTAACAAGGGAGTTGTCAGTCAAAACTATTAAGGGGAGTATCATAGCTACAATTTTCTTTGAATCAGTTCCCATTAGAGTATATAAATGTTCTTTATCTGCTGATCTCATAGTCATACCCATGATTGAATTTGATATAATCCAAGGAATGGATTGGATTTCAGACCATGATGCGAAGATTTATTGTAAGAATAATGAGGTTACTATTTTTGATAACGATGATAAAGAAAAATTTATCATTAGTGAAGAATCATAGCTACTTAATTCTTATCTAGAACCACCCCCAGTAGCTCAACTAAATTCAATTATTGGGGATGAAGAGAATGAAATAACTATGGGTGAGGAAAGGAATGTTCAAATAGAGGATTTACCTATTTTGAAAGAATATGTTGATGTGTTTCCAGAAGATTTTCCTGGAAATCCTCCAGAATGAGAAATTGAGTTTTCAATTGATTTAATTCCTGGTTCAAGGCCCATATCGAAGACCCCTTATAGAATGGGCACTGTGGAATTAGTGTAATTAAAGAAACAAATCACGGATTGAGTAATAAGGGACTTATTCACCCTAGTGTTTCTCCATGGGGAGACCCTGTACTTTTTGTAATGAATAAAGATGGATCTATGAGGTTATGTATTGACTACAGGGAGATAAATGCTATAACAATAATGAACTAGTATCTCATACCTCACATTGATGATTTATTTGACCAACTGCATAGAGCTCAATACTTTTCAAAGATTTTCCTTCGATTTGGATACCATCAGTTGTGTGTGAATAATTAATACATTCTGAAGAAAACATTTCGAACCAGGTACGGGCATTACAAGTTTATAGTAATGCCTCTTGGATTAACTAAGGAACCCCTTGTATTCATGGATGTAATGAATAGAGTTTTCAAGGAATATCTTGATGACTTTGTAGTGGTATTTATAGATGATATCATGGTATACTCCAAAATCTATGAAGATCATGAAAATCAATTGTGCGTAATCTTGAAGACACTTAGAAGACATGATTTATATGGGAATTTTAGCAAGTGTGAATTCTGGTTTCAGGAGAATTATTTTCTTGGGAATATTGTCTCTAAGGATGGAATCTCTGTTGATCCTTCTAAGACTAGAGCTATCCAAGAATGGCTAGAACCAACGAGTTTAACTGAGGTACATAGTTTTATTGGTATAGCAGGTTATTATCGACGTTTTATCCAGAATGTTTCCTGATTGGCTGACCCATTAATGAAGCTCACATGTAAATGGGTTAAATTTGTTTCGACAAAAGAGTGAAAAAATGTTTTGAAGAACTTAAGAAAAGATTAGTGAATGCCTTTATATTTAATCTACCATCAGGGAATGATGGGTTTGTTATTTATAGTGATTCTTCAAAGAAAGTAATTGGTTGTTTCCTTATGCCGAATTATTTGGTTATTGCCTATGCATCATGACAGCTGAAAATTCATGAGAAAAACTATCCTATATATGGTCATGAATTATCAGCTGTAATCTTTGTTTTGAGGATTTGGAGACACTATCTATATGGTTAAAAGTGTGAGATTTATACTGATCATAAGAGTTTGAAGTATATTTTCTCACATAAAGAACTCAACATGAGGAAAAGGTGATGGCTTGAACTACTCAAGGATTATTATTGCACGATACACTACCACCCAGGGAAGGAAAATAAGGTGGAAGATGCTTTTAGTAGAAAGGATCATGGTTTTTGGAAAAAGATGAGGATTAAAAGGGATTATATTTTAATTGATCTAGTGAAGATGGAGATGGAAATAACCATGGAATGTGAAACATCAATGCCTTTTAAAATGTTTTCGAAACCATCTTTACCAGAAAGGATTAAGAGTTCTCAGACTGATGATGAAGAATTTTAAAAGAAGATTAAAGATGTGAATGATGTGAGATTGAGTTACTTTGTGTATGAAGTTGGAATTTTGAAATTTTGGAAGAGACTTTTTATTCCCCATATAGCTGATCTAAAAAGAGAATTGTTGGACGATGCTCATAGTTCCAATTTCTATATACACCCTGGGAGCACCAAAATTTATACAGATTTGAAGGAACATTTTTGGTGGGACAATATAAAGAGGGATATTTTTTATTTTGTGTCAAGATGTATGGTTTGTCATCAAGTGAAAGCTAGAAGGAAACATCGTGGAAGAGTACTGCAACCTCTTCCCATTCTTGAGTGGTAATGGGATAATATTACGATGAAATTTTTCATGGGACTACCAAATAATTCTAGAAAGAATGATGAAATATGGGTCATTGTTGATCGTCTTACCAAGTCATAACATTTTCTTGCTATAAGAGAAGATTTACCACTTGAACGGTTATCAAGACTATATATTAATGAAGTTGTAAGGCTTCATGGAGTACCACTATGGATTGTCTCTAATCGTGATCCATGTTTTACTTCAAGATTCTAGAAAAGTCTTCAGAAAGCCCTGGATACTAATCTTTGTTTGAGCATTGCCTACCACCCTCAAATAAATGGACAATTAGAAAGAACTATTCAAACCATAGAAGACATGTTGAGATCCTACTGACTTTATATTCAGGGTATGTGGGATCAATATTTAACACTGGTAGAATTTTCCTTTAATAATAGCTTTCATTAAAGTATTCAGATGACACCATATGAAGCGTTATATGGAAAGAGATGTCGCACACCAACAAATTGAGATGATGTTGGTGAAAGAAATATTGTTGGCTAGGAACTGGTTGGGGAAATTATGGAAAAGGTGAAGGTAATCCAAAACCGTATCAAAGTAGCTCAAAGTAGGTTGAAGATCTATGTCGATAACCGATGGAAGGATTTATAATTCCATGTAGGATAGCATATTTTCTTGAAGGTATCTCCATGTTATAGAGTTATATGTTTCGGTAAGAAAGGTAAATTTAGTCCTAGGTACATTGGACCATTCGAAATTCTAGAACAAATTGGGGTTGTAGATTATCATTTGGCAATGCCTCCAAATCACTCCAAAGTTCACGATGTATTCCATGTATCACTGTTGTGAAAATACATGCCTAACCCAACGCATGTACTTACCTATGAAGAATTAGAAATTGAACCCAATTTGTCTTACTACGAAGATCCTATCAAGATTCTTGATATAAGAGAACAAGTGCTGAGAAACTGTACGACTAGTCTGGTAAAAGTTCTATGGAGAAACCATAATATGGAAGAGGCATTGTGGGAACCCAAGGAACTTATGATGAAGAACCACCAGAGTCCCTTTATCTAGTTATATTCTAGAAATTTCTAGGATGAAATTATTTTATGGAGGGGAGAATGTAATACTCCAAGATTCTATGGTACGCTTCTCTTTGAATATTATAGTACCGTGTGTTGTACACAACTTTATGTTCTAACACACACCACAACCAATCAAACTAGCCGTTATGAATAATAATACCCACTTTTTGAAATTTTATAAATTTTATCAATCAAAATTGACATCATTTTTTGATTTAGAATATCGAAATTAGCCTAGGGTGAATTTTTTGGATTTTTCTAAAAACATTCAATTTTTGATGAATAGTAAAAACACTGAATTATAGTTTAAAACCGAATTTTTGTATAAATAATTATTTATTTAATTTAAATTAATTTTAGGTCAAAATAGATACATAATAATTATATAAGTTCAATTTAATTCATTAGAGTCAGTTTATAATAATTTTAGATATATAAAAATGTTATTGAACTTTTCACCGTCTTTTACCCATCTCCTAGGAGAATTTGCAAATTTGCATAAAACATAAGTTTACCTCTTCTGTGAGTGGAATTTCAAAAACCCTAGAGACACGGTTAATATAATTAAGTAAAATGTGGTTCAATAAGATAAAAATAATTTTTGGTGAATAGTAAATTTTTACTTTTTTTACCACGGTTAAAAGTAAATAGAGTAATTAAGGGTAAAAATGAGATTATTATTACCCTAAAACATGTCCTAATTCTATTTTCTAAGTATAATTCGACCAAAAAAACCTTAGGAATAATATATAAACCTCTTTCGTCCACTTGGATTAGATTAGGACATTTATTATTATTTAATTCCAAGAAGAGTTAAAAGAGTTAAAATCAATGTTTAATAATTAAAACAATTTTAATATAGGGTTATACATAAGATAAACTCGAATATAAATATTAATTAGAAACCTAAAAAGATTTCCCACATAATGGAATTTTATTTACAATTTTTATACATTATATAATTTAATTTATTTATGACACAATGGTGATGAAGTAATTACCTAATTAATGAAATATTAAAATAATTGATATTATAAATATCCAAAAAATGTAATTCGAGACTTTTTATGAATTACACTAATTTTATTGGTTAATATAACATTTTATAATTTATTAAAAGAATTTATTTATAATTAATAATGTTTCTAGAACTTTAAAAAAGATCAATTATTAAATTGTGTCAAAATTGACATAAAGGATTATTTAAAACAAATATTATATTATTAATTGATATTATATTCCTAAATATCTATGGTTCAGCCAAACAATTTATGTAATGATAGGTGTATCATTAATGAACCACTTGGGGTTCATTTGGATGTATATAGTATGTTTATTAACCATATAATATGCAAATACAAAGAGACAAGGTAAATGTCAATCTATTTAACTAAGAGTTAAATATAAATGATAAGGTTAATATAGTGTCCCAAACCTATCTAAAATCTATTTTTTGAAAGGTTTTAGACCCATTCCCACATAAGCCTCAAAATAAGTCACTTTGGATCCATTATAAACCGAATATGAATTTATTATAAAATAATATTTTAAGTTTTGCCTAATGTGCCCCTCACCCCTCTTATAAAAGGGTACTCAACCTTCTATCAAATCCATACCTTCAAATCCTTCTGGTTTGGCCAACAACATCCCCAATATCCTCTCAACTTCCCTAAATTGAATCTATAATCCTTAGTTTTATAAAAAATCCAACCTATGGAGCCCTTATGTTCAAATCAAAAAGAACAACCCGAAGAAGAGGTAATGTTTTCACGACCCTCTTTCAGGTTCCTTTCATCTTCCACTTCCTTTTTATTTTTTGTTTCAATTATAAGATAATAACTCCAGTATATTATATATGCTGTTATTTTATTATAAATATGGTACAACCAAATTCATTATTCTATCAATCCCTTGAATGACATGTCACCATACGTGTGTATGTATGGCTTATCGTCTCCACGTCGTGGTGTAATTGTTATTCAATACATTATTATTTGGATGGGTATAATAATGATAAGTAATTCTTATAAAAAATAGATATAACATGATAATAATTATTTATATATGATACAACATCCTATTATATATTATTTTAATATCAAAATAATTATATTCTCACTCATGCGTACATACAGACTACCGTCTCCACGAACGCGATAAGATCCATTCCCCATCGTATCCATTCAAGACTAATTTTAATTTGATGATTAAAAATAATGATTAAGGACTTGATATCATTATAAATATGAACAAGATACTACCTATTGATATAAAACATGGCTTATGTAACAAAACATATAAAATTAAATGAGTAAGTGAACACCCGAAACGACAATAATACAAAAATATTATTAACAAAGTAATATTAATTGATCATATATGATATCATATTTATGTATATGATTCTTGTATAATTTAATAACAATTATTTAACTATTATACAGGAGGTTAAACTACCATCTACCATGTAAAAGTATAAGGTAAGGGTTTATTTCACAATCTCATCATTATACGAGGTTGTTTATATGTGATTAAATACTTGGACCTCTTTATCATCCACATCCATGTTTCTTAAAAATGTATGTAAAATTTTTTTTACTATATAATAGACAATGGGTTAAAGTCATTTATACCCTTATGTGTTTTTAAATGAATCTTTCCATTATTTTCCAAAAAAGGTTGTTTTTGACCTTTTTGACAAATATAAGGTAAGAATGCTTTTTTAACATATACGACAAGTGCTGCTATTTTTTGCCATTATAAAATCATTAATGATTCCCTTACAAGAACATAAGAATATTTTCAAAATAAATTTTTTCTTTATTATTATGTGACTCTTAAATGATTTCAAAATAGAAATAGATATTTCTCTAAAAGGGTTTTTATTTCTTCTTTGTCAACATCCTTTGATGGATTTTAAGTTTATTTGAAGTTGATAGAAAACATCCATATTGTATTGAAGGTTTTGTGATATGGTTGAATGTGGATATGCAATTTTTATACCATTCATGGTTTATAATTAATGTATTGACATATAGTATGCTAGTTTTAATACAAATGTTTATGATATGTTTAAACCTTTTCATATGAGGAATGTATTGGACCTACTAAGTGACAGGTGGAGCCCGTTATAGATCCTCGATGCATCAGTAGGTCTCATGAGACAACTAGACGTTGAATTGGCCGAGGCCCTTTCCGAATTTTGATATATGGTTTTGGATGAGGCCTTAATAATTGTTCGATGTCTTGGCCAAGGCCTGGACAAAATGTTTCAGAATGTCCGGCATTATACATTTCCTCATTCTAAAAATAATATTGATGGTTCATGTGGTCATTCGACTAGTAGAATACCCATGATTAAGTTTTATTATGGAATTATTTAATCAGCTCATATTCCTACCATAAAAGTATTCATGTTTATTATTGGTAAAGGCATGTGGTTTCAATTATTCACCATGCTTAATATTTATGTTTATCTTCCAATGTATTTCTTTCCCTTACTGAGCGTTTGATCTCACCCCTTTCTTATGTTTCATTTTCCCAGGATATAATGAAGTTAATTTTGAGTGACTTTGAGGCATTATTTAGTAGGCTTGGATGTTTCCAATGGAATAAATTCGTGTTGTATTTCTTTTCATGTTGTAAATTTAAACTTATGTATGAATATTTTTTACAATACTATTGAACTGGTCGGTCTTTCAAGAAATGATTTCTTTTTTATCATGCCAATGTTATGTAATAATGCACCGACTCGGGGTAACTAGGGTCAGGGTGTTACAATTTTTCTTTTTGGGAGGGTATCTTTTTTTTACATGACAATATTTTGATTAAAATCATTTGAAGAATGTTTCTAAAATTATATAATGATTTATTAAATTAATTTTTTCCCATTGTTTAATTTTTATAAAAATAATTTTTAGGAATCATTTTTTATTTTTCAAATGAGGTAATTTTTATAAAAGGTGTGAATGAAATAACTACTTTAACATATACATGAATAAAATTTCCCATAGTGATTCATACTATTTGAAATTATGATTTTCTTATAAATTATTTTGGTTATTTTTAGTTAAAATTTTAATCCTAATATTCAATAATTTTATATATTTTATGTAATTGTTTTAAGAATAAAATAGTATTTTTGTTAAGAAATAGCCTAGTGATATTTTAATTGTATTTTCATATGTGAATATATCCATTGTTTTTACTTATGATTCACTGAGTATAGGATCCAATGTTATCATATTTATTATTTTCCTAGATGGTTATTGATTATGATGATGAAATATTGATGCAACCTATTTTATATTCCTTGGATTAACCTATTAAGAAATGATAATATTTTCATGATATTAATGAATCCATATTATTGGATTGTGATTATATTAAAAGTGTATCATGACCTGTCCTCAGGGCCTGTGCCGTGACTACCCCAAGCCCACCATCCATAGGCCAGGGGTTAACGACTATCACCCAAGGCGTAAATCCCTAAGCTGGGAAGGCATTGCCTTTATGAAGGTAAAAAAACATAGCATGGTACTCAATAGGAAGTAAACACTAAGTAAAACTGAATAAAAAAGAGTGTGCTGGAATGTAAATGGTCCAGTATACAAACCCAACTAAACAACATGTACAAGTAAAGGTAGAAATAGCTGAAAGTAAAGAGTAGCTCCTGGATCGTCCTCTGGGAATCCCACCGGAAGGGTGGGTACGTATGGCCACCTCAAAACCTCAGGTCCATCCGTCTACTCTGTATACCTCACGCTAGTGGTCCACCTCGAGGTATCGTCCCGCTCCACAACAATCTGCCTCGACCAGTGTTGTTCGTCATCTGCAACCAACCCAATGAAGTGCTGGTATTTACCATGCAGGGGTGAATATAATGATACTCAGTAGGGACCTTGAGACCCCCGTAGTATACCAGAATCCACATGGATAAACCACAAAATGAATAATATAATCATTAATTATCAGCCAATCCTACTTAGGTATAATCCCATGAATATAAGTAAATTATCAATCTCAGTTCGGCTACAACTCTCAAGTGCAAGCACAACCCAATCCACACAGGATGTAAAGTTAATCACATCGATGATAATGATTGAAAGTCAAGACTCATCTCACACATGTATAAATCTTTCGTATATTGATAGAGATGATCAGATTTAGTCACTGATTCATCTAAGCTATTGGACCCACACGGGATACAAGACCAGCTAAGCTGTCGGACCCACACAGGATACAAGACTAGATACTCTATCAGACACACACAGGATACAAGTACAGAGGTCATACTGACGGACCCACATAGGATACAAGAACAGTATTCATCACTGTCGAACCCACGAAGTATCCCAGTACATTAGTCATCACTATCAAACCCATGAAGGATTCAAATACAGTGGTCGTCGATGTTGAACCCATGGAGGATTCTAGTACAGTAGTCGTTGTAGTCGCAGCTAGCTCTAGGGTTCTCGCACACAGCACACTCGATTCTGAGAGGGTCCACTCCTCAATAAAAAGGTTCGATAAATCAACTATCACAAAGTCCTATGTTGATGTATCCCAATGTTTAATCTCATCACAAGGAACCCAACGCGACAGACTGCGCGTCAATTGGACGCCCGGTTTGAGAGATATTGGCTTTTCTGTTCCACGGGCCCGGTTGGAATTATTCTGGATACAAACCCGACATTGTTTCGAAGTTATCCAAAACTCATTTACAGTATCTCAAAAGGACCACCACGTTGCAACGGTCCCAGTGCGGCAGACAACACGTCGATCAGACGCGCGGTCTCGAAATTATTCTCGTTTAAACGGAACGAGCCCGGCCCGTCAAGCCTAGTGGGGGGGGGGGGGTGGGGTGGGTCGGCCTGACCCGGTTTGGTGGGTCCTACCTAGAAGGGGGTCAGCCCGACCAGGTGGAGTGTGGCCCACCCAGGGGACGGGCCCGGCGGGCGGACCCCGCTAGGGGGTCGGCCCGGTGGGGCGCGGCCCACCCGCAGCCCCGACCCGTAGTTGCGTGCCGGTTTGGCTCACCCGGCAGCACCGCCTCTCCTTGCTACCCGACCGGTCGAATCTGGCCAGTTTTTCAGGATCGATCATCTTGTGGTTGCGGGCCACGGTCCTCCACTACGTGGTGACAAGGGGGCGCCGTAGTTCGTTCAGCCCACCCGGCAGGCGGCCAGGCAGTTTACCTACCGAAGAGGCCCCCAGAAGCAGGGCGCGTTTCTCCGAAGCGCGGAGCCAAGAGGCACAGCGGTTCTCCATCCGTGCCGCCTTTATCCGGGTGGTGTGTGTAGCAAGCGGCCCGCGGGTGCGGGTTGCACCTCCTCCGCGAGACACCTGCGGGTGTCGCGGTTCACCAGCCCAGCCGGTTATGGCTGGCTGGTTTGGTTCGTTTGAGCGGCCTCCGAACATGGGTTGTGGATTCCTCTACGCAGCTGGTGCATGGCCGATGCATCCGAAGGCCACCTCCTCTGGTCACCTCCCCCTCTGATTGCCACCGCCAAAATAAACAAGAATTTTCGGAGGGTCGTCGGGTCATGTTTGTTCGGCTCGTTCCCTCCACATTAGGTGATATCAAATGGCCATAGTCGATCACTTGCATGATCAATGAAGAGAGTATAATTTTATTAAAATACAATCATACAAAAACCCCCTACCTCTATTTCAAGAACGTTTCACTTCGTCGAGCTGTGGAAGACGAGCGTCGCGGAAGACGGATGTCATCCCGTCAACGTCAGAGGGAATGACGTAATCGTTGGAGGCTCTCTTAGCAGATGCCATCTTCTCCCATGACACAGTGAAAGAAGAAGGAAGATGGGCGTTCCTCATGGGAGTAACCTTCTTTCTTGCCTCGGTTAATTAAGTGGAGAGAATGTTCTTCGTCGAGTGGAAGATGTCATTCTTCGTGGAAGTTGTTCTTCGTGGAGAGGAACACTTTTCTTCTAAATCTCCAGAGCCTCCCCAATAGATTATTTTCCAATGAAAATAAAATAAAAGGCTTCCCCATTTAATAATTCCATGCATTTCAAATCAATTCAAACTAACCAATTAATTATGGGAGCTTAATTAATTAAATTGATGGGGTTGGCACAATTAATGGAGGAAGATGGAGGGCCTCCTCCATTAATTGGATGTTCAAAAGATAATAAGGGGGTTCATGGGAGTTAATGAGTAGGTGAAGAGTTATGTGCTCGTGTGGGCCACACCATACATTATCCTCGATTGGGAGGTTATGTGGGGGTGGGCCCCACCATCAACATCCCTTTGTAGATAATAACCACCAACTACATAAATTGTGTAACACAACAATTTATTTAATTTATTATGAATCCCCAAAATATAACATCTTCTCCAGACCAAAAGCAACTGTTGAAAAGGTCCCAATAGGCGAATACATGCACTAGGAGTTTGTCGGTGTCCTCAGATATCAATTCCGAGAACCGATTAAAATGATAGAAAAAACCACACTTACGTTTATTGAAAGTACCCAAACAAAACATCATAAAATGATTTCGGTCACATAGGGCCATGGAATCAGGCACCATCAGAAAGAGCGAACTCGTAAAATTTCAAAGTATTTAAGAAAAAATTATCCATGATATATATGGGTCTTTACATTACTCGTACCTCAAGGCTTTACGTCCCCATAAAGCTAAAACACACACATAGAGAAACAAAACGATGTCTTGAGCGCGCATTTGAGCCTCCCGCTCCCATATGCTCCCCTAGAGGTTCACGTGCTTCCATTGAACATGCACTAGAGGAATCAACCATCCACGTAGGACATGCTCCTATTGATCCTCGATCTCCATTGGGACCTTCGTGAACATCGCCCTGTTATCGATATCCAGCTCCTCATGGTCGATGATGTGTGACAGGTCGTGCACGTATCTCCTTAGTTGAGATACTTGGAAGACGTCGTGCACCCGGTGCAACTGAGGTGGAAGGGCCAGGCGGTAAGCCACCTCACCTACCCTGCTGAGGACCAAAAAATTCCCAATTAATTGAAGAGAAAACTTGACACCTTGGCCAAATCTCATATGACCTCATCGAGGTGAGACCCATAAGAATACATGGTTGTCATCCTCGAACTCCAGTGGTCTCCGTCTCCTATCAGCATAAGACTTATGTCTGCTCTCTGAAGTCTTCATTTTCTCCTAGATGATCTGCACCTTCTCCATCATAGCCTGAACCATCTCTAGTCCGACAAGTGCTGACTCCCCTGGGTCAGTCCAGCACAAAGATGATCTTCAAGGACGGTCGTACAGTGCCTCGTAAGGGGCCATCATGATGGTCGAGTGGTAACTGTTGTAGTATGAAACTCCACCATTCGTAATTGATCCTCACAGCTACGACCAAAGTCACTGAGACATGCATGGAGCATGTCCTCGAGAGTCTTAATGGTCCTCTAAGTCTAGCCATCCATCTCGGGATGGGAGGCGGTGCTCAGACGTAGATGCATTCCAAAAGCCTCCTGTAACCCCTTCCATAGCAAGGAAGTGAAACGAGCATCTCGATCGGAGACAACAGTTGATGGCACACCATGAAGTCGTACAATCTCCTGAACATAGAGGCATCACATGCTCTCTACTTATCCCTTCTCTCTGATAGTTAGGATGTGGGATGACATGGTGAGTTATTCGACAATCACCCAGATAGATTCATTTCCCCTGGATGTACATGGAAGCCCCATCACAAAATCCATGGATATTCCGTCCCACTTCCACTCGGGGACCTCTAAGCATTGTACCAAGCCTACTGGTACTAGGTGCTCTGCCTTCACCTGATGACAGGTGAGGCATTGTGATACAAACTCTGCTACAACCTTCTTCATACCCGGCCACCAGTGATGTCGTCTGAGGTCTTGTTACATCTTCTCCACTCCTAGATGTACCACTAGAGGGGAAGTGTGAAACTCCCTCAACAGTTCCTCTTCAATTGCAACTGGTACCATGGTATGTCCTTTGAAGATGATTTTGTGCTCTCGGCCTTCAGAAAACCCATCAGGTGACTGTCCTGAGGATATCTGAGCATGACGCGTCTCACAGTCAATGGCTCCAGGTTGTGCCTCCCGGAACCGCTGAAATAGTGGAGGAGTGACTATGAGAGACTGTAGAAAGGATGATCCATCTTTATCCAGAAAGGATATCTGCAAAGCGGCTAGCTGCTCTGTCGCCTCTCCTAGTAGATATATGCCTGATCTCCTGCTGAGAGAATCTACTACTACGTTCCACTTCGCAGGAGTATAGACTATCTCAAAGTCATAATCCAGGAGGAACTCGAGCCATCACCGCTGTCTCAGGTTCCAGTCCTTCTGCGAAAATATTTACCCAAGTCTCTGATGGTCAGAGTAGACTGTAAAGCGCTCGCCCATAAGATAGTGCTTCCACATCTTCAAGGAAAATACTGCTGCTGCTAACTCCAGGTCATGGGTAGCGCAGTTCTTCTCGTGCTATCTCAACTACTGTGAACCATACGTGATCACTTCTTGATCATGCATCAGGACACACATGAGTCCAGTCCCTGATGCATCACAGTAAACTACGTACCCTACGCCCTCCTCCAGTAGCCTTAAGATGGGCGCACTGGTCAACCTCTGACTCAGCTTCTGAAAGCTCTACTAACATCTATTTGACCTCATGAATGGTTTCCCCTTATTCGTCAAAGCTGATAGTGGTGCTTCAACTCTGGAGAAGTCTAACACAATGGTAAGTCATGCTGACTCCGGAGGGATCGACTGCACCCTCTTATGCATGATTCCATCCCGTGCTGCCTAGGATTTCCTTTTCGCCGACCAAGGAAAACTCCATCCCATCGTTGTAGATAAACCACAACCTTTTTTCCTAATACAGTCAATCTGTGTATGAGCTATGGTTTCCCAGTCCATTCCAAAATTAACGTCATAAGGCCTCGACGCTGTCACCAAGATGATCCAACCGAAACTCTCACCTCAAGGGACAGATCACACTGTCAGTGTGAGTGTGATTATCGAGTCTCCTCCCAATGGTATCTCTAGATGTGAGGGACAAGTCAATGGCTTAACTGGAAACTCTAGGTCTGAGACAATATTCATTTAAGGAATGATTGGTAACTATGTCTATTGATATGGACTCTAGTAGTAGACACAGACCGTACCTAAAATCATTCATAGAGCTCTTGGGTCACACTACATGACCGCATGAAGCTACTCTCTTACCCTGCCCACCAACTCCCTGAGCCTAGCGGGGACTAGAAATGTGGGTGGCTGTAACATGTCAAAATGTTCACCACCTCATGCTGCTCTCCTAACTCTGCTTCCACCTCTGCTGCCCTGCAGATTCATCTGTCCTTAACACTTCCTCTCTGTGAAAAATTTTACACGCTCAAGCCTCTGAGACTAACGCCAGTTTCATGCTTTCCAACTATTAACATTCCCAGGCTGTATCCACTCATCCAATGAACACTCAAGAAAAATGTTTCTCTCTAGAACCCTAACATAAGTAGGAATGCATAGAGGAAAAAGTGTTAGGTTGGATATCCTTAAACACACCTCACTCAGAGGTCCGAGCTCTAAATCACAGACCGAATTATATTGTTCGAGTACTTGGAATGATCAGTATACCTCGATGAATACTCAGCCACCGACACGTCATCCTGCCGAAGTTTTATAAGCTCTAGAAAACTCTCATCCACCTCCTCAAGCTAGTCCTTAGCCTCTTGTGGGTTGGACTCGCCTCAGAACATGATGGATAACTGGTTATAAAACACATGTAAGGCACTAATCCTACAAGTGTCCTCTACCGGTACTACTGGTAGTGTCTACTGACCATAGGGATGATATATAGTCGGAACACTGCCCGAAAGTACCATCTCCGAAAACGGTCCAAGTACCAAAACATTATCATTTATGCGGACCATCTTCATGGTCACTCACTGAAAAATATTAGTAGCTAAGATCAAAATATGCTCTACTAGTGCCTCAACTTGGAGGAAACTCTAGTAATCACCTCCATCCAGTCCTCTACTACCTGGGAATTTTTCTCGCCTCGAAACCTCAGAGGCCTCTGCCGCTGGAACTCATGCCTTGCGCTCAGTCAGCGTGCAACATCCGCCAGTGCTGGTGGTGGCATCTACTGCCCAACGAGTGGTGGTGCTACTGGTACACCACCCGAAGGTGCCAACATAGTTAGAGGGCCCTGTACCGGAGCCTCATCTCTCGGTGGTCCATCATCGTTTACTCTCTATCAGGAACACTAGTGGGTTGTCCTTGCAGTGGAATCCTGATAAAAAATAGGTGCACCATGGTAAATAAGTTATATCTCATTAGCTGACTCAAAGATAACACAAAGGAAACTCTTTGAACACACACACAATCAGTGTTACCATGCACTAAGTCTAAAATCAGAGGTCAGGGTCCTGGTGTATGGATACAATGGTCGCCACACCAACACTGGACTCCCTAGATTGAAAATCATACTCAATACTCTAAACACAATTCCTTCACAGAAATGAAGAATCAGAGTCCTATGTTCTGTGGTAGAATCAACTCCTATGATACCAATTTGTCACAACCTGTCCTTGGGGCCCGTGCCGTGACTACCCCAAGATCGCCTTCCAATGCCAGGGGCTGGCGACTAGCACCAAAGGCGTAAATCCCTATACTGGGATGACATTTCCTTTATTATGGTTAAAAAACACAGTAGAGTACACAACAGGAAGTAAACACTATGTAAAATTGTATAAGAAAGAGTGTGCTGGAAAGTAAATGGGCCAGTATACAAACCCAACTGAACAACATGTATAAGTAAAGGTACAAACAGTTGAAAGTAAATTGCAGCTCTTGGATCGTTTTCCAGGAATCCAACCTGAAGTGTGGGTACATATGGCCTCCTCAGCACCTTAGTTTCGTTCGTCCGATCCTTGTATGTTTCTCTAGTGGTCCACCTCCGGGTACCGTCCAGCACCACAACACTCTGCCTCGATCATTTCTGTCTGTCGTCTACAACCAACACAACGAAGTGCGGTGATTGACCTTGCAGGGGTGAGTATAATGATACTCAGTAGGGACCTCGATACCCCTATAGGACTCCAAGAATCCACGAAGGATTAACCACAAAAGGAAAGATACAATCACGAAGTATCAACCAAAACTACTTAGGTATATTCCCATACATATACGTAAGTTATCATTCTCAGTTCAGCTCCAACTCTCAAGCTCAAGAACAACCCAATCCACATAACAAGTAAAGTCAATATCATCGAGGATAATGATTAAAAGTCAAGACTCAACTCACACAGGTATACATATTTCATATAGAGATAGAGATGATCAGATGTATTCACTGATTCATCAAAGCTGTCGGACCCGCACAGGATACAAGACCAGCTATGCTGTCAGACCCAAAGAGGATACAAGACCAGCTACTCTATCAGACCCACATAGGATACAAGTACACATGTCATACTGCCGAACCCAGACAGGATACAAGAACAGTAGTCATCGCTGTCGAACCCATAGAGGATCACAGTACTATAGTCGTTGTTGTCGAACCCACGAAGGATCCAAATACAATAGTCGTTGATGTAGAACCCACGGAGGATTCCAGTATAGTAGTCGTCATAGTCGTATCAAGCACTAGGGTTCCCGCACAGAGCACGCTCGATTCCAAAAGGGTCCACTCCTTGAGCAAAGGGGTCGATACATAAACTATCTGAAAGTCCTGAGTTGATGTATCCCAAAGTTCCTTCTCATTAAAAGGAACCCAACGCGATAGACGGCGCGTCAATCGGACACTAAGTCTGAGAGTTATTGGCTTTTCCGTTCCATGGGTGCGGTTGGAATTAGGATCATTCCAAACCCGTCCATTTTCTAAAGTTATCCAAAACTCACATAGAGTATCACAAAAGGACCACCTCATCTCAAGGGTCCCATTTCCATAGACGACGTGTCGATCAGACACGCGGTTTGGAAATTATTCGCGTTTAAGGGAAATGGCCCTGACCTATCAAGCCCAGTGGGCTGGAGGGTTGGCCTGACCCGGATTGGCGGGTCCAACCCAGTAGGGGGTCAGCCCAGACCGGTGGAGCAGGACCCACCCAGGGGCCTGGCTCGGCGGGTTTGACCCGGCCCGGTGGGGCGCGGCCGACCCGGGGAACTGGCTCGCGGTTGTGGGCCAGTTTGGCTCGCCCGGCTACGTCGAGTGGCGCCGCCTCTCCTTAATACCGGGCCGGCAGATGCCAGATGGTTTTTCCGGCTCGAGTGGCCCGTGGTTGTGGGTCGTGGTCTTCCGCAGTGTGGCTCCATGGGGGCGTCACGGTTCCTTCAGCCCAGCCGGCCGGTTCACCCACTGAACTGACCCAAGGATCTCCGTAGTGAGGCGCCAAGAGGTGCCCCAGTTCTCCTACCCAGCCAGCTTTAGCTGGCCAGTTTTTCTAACAACCGGCCCGTGGGTGCGGGTCAAACCTCCTCCGTGCGGCACCTGCAGGTGTCGCGGTTCACCAGCTCGGCCTGCTATGTCTGGCTGGTTCTGTTCGTCCGAGTGGCCCACGGACACGGGCCGTGGTTTCCTCCACGCGGCTAGTGCGCGACTGCAACCTCCGAACGCGGCTGCCTCTAGTCACCACCGCCTCCAATCTCCACCACCAAAATAGACACGAATTTTCGGAGAGTCCTCGGGCCATTTTTGTTTGGCCTGCTCCCTCCATGTTAGGCGAAATCAAATGGACATTGTCAATCACTTGCACTCAACAATGATGATAGTATAATTTTATTAAACTAAAATCATACAAAAACCACCTACCTCGATTTCATGAACATTGCACATCGTCGATCCGTGGTTGACGAGCATCCCAGAAGACTGATGTCATCCCATCAATGTCAGAGGGAATAAAATAGTCGTTGGCGGTGCTCTTAGTGGATGATGTCTTTTCCCTTGACGCAGAGAAGGAAGAAGGAAGATGGGTGTTCCTCATGGGTTTCACCTTCTTTCTTGCCCCGATTGAAGAAGTGGAGAGAACGTTCTTCATCAAGAGGAAGATGTTCTTCTTCGTTGAAGTTGTTCTTTGTGGAGAGGAACACTTTTCTTATAATTCTCCAGAGCCTCCCCAATAGATTATTTTCAATCACAAATAAAATAAAAGGCTTCCCAATTTAATAATTCCATGCATTTCAAATCAATTCAAACTAACCAATTAATTAAGGGAGCTTAGTTAATTAAATTGATGGGGTATGCAAAAATAATGGAGGAAGGTGGTGACGCTCCTCCGTTAAGTGGATATTCAAAAGATCAAAAGGGGGGTTCATGGGAGTTAAAGGGGAGGTGAAGAGTAAGGTGCTCATGTGGGCCCCACCACACATTATCCTCTCATGGGAGGTTATGTGGGGGTGGACCCCACCATCAACCTCCCTTTGGAGATAATAACCGCACACTAAATAAATTGTGTAACACAAAAATTTATTTAATTTATTAAGAATCCCCAAAATGTAACTTCTACTCCCATCCAAACGCAATTGCGGTAAAGGTCCCCTTAGATGAATAACGGCACTGCGAGTTTTTCGGTGTCCTCATATTTCAATTCCGAGCACCGGTTCAAAAGACAGAAAAACCACACATACGTTTACTGAACGTACCTGAACAAAACATCATAAAATGATTCCGGGCACACCGGTCCTCGGAATCAGGCGCTGTCAGATAATGCGGACACGTAAAATTCGAATTTATTTAAGAAAACAAATTTCCTTGAAATTTCTAGTTATTAATAAAGTGAGTTTGTTATATCCCTCAAATGAATAAGGCAATGATTAATGTTTTATGATCTAAGAGAATTCATGAACATTTATCCAAATCCCAAAAGAGGGTACATGGGTGGTTAGGCATATCCAGATTTTGGTACAAGGGAGGTTAACCCAAACCAAACATGCGAGCGATGTCTTGTTGGGAGTTCATGAAAGATAAATTATATTACTATTATTACAACACTCATTTTATTCACATATCTATTAAATAATTATACTTTTTATATGATCTATTGTCTCATGATCACTGATTCTTTTATGACTCATTTATTATAAACTATCAAATCATTATACTGTGGTTTTAATATATGAGTTTTTGGGTATTATTTTATAATGTTAAGCTCAGATAAATATACCCTTACACCCATATTACATATAAATTTCATCACTAACAAATAACTTCCATGTGTTACATTACTGGGAATCTAATATTTTCTTTTCTATGCCTCCCTTCAATAGTCTGTGAATAAATGTTTTATGTAGAGAATATCTAATAAGATTATATCTTGAGAAGAAGTTTGTTGGAGAAGTTAAAAATATCACATGAAATAATATTTGTATGTATCTAGTATCAAAATACACTAAACCTTTATAGTTATGGGTAATGTATTATTAGGGTATTTGTTTTATATTAATATAGAATTATTTAGTTTTTTTTAATGTAATATTAGGGTCAACTAAGTTTCTACCGTGGAAGGTATAGTTATTTTTGGAAACTAGGATGATAAATGTTTAGTGATAACCCTTAGAATAATCCTATATGTTAGAGGGAAACTAAATTTATAGTAAACAATTGAGTTTGTTTTCCTAAAAAGATGATATTTGTCTAGATAATGGAAAGTGGATAGGGTTTTGGCACAAATTCATTATGGGATAAAAACTATTAAAGGATGGATTTTTTATTAACATTAACATAATTACTGCATGAGGTGTGGGCCTATGATTTCAAACTGAGATAGAAACTTATAGGGTATAAGTTTTGAGGTGACCCAATAAAAAAATATAAATATTACATTATTTTGGACGAATAATCAATAAATATGATAATAATGCTTACCCTAGAACCATAAAAGTTTTATATCTATAGAGACTAGATATATAGCAATATAATTTTATGAAATATTCTAAACATGTCCTATAACAATAATCTAACCATTTAAATTACATATACATACCCTTCATACATGTTTTATTCATAAGCTGGGGAAAATAAACATAAAAAAGGGTGAGAACACATTCTTTGTAAGGTTAATCATTAGTGATATCAATCAATGATATTATGTGAGAATAATACAAGAATAAGGGTCTGATAAAAAGATCAAAAATTAGAAAAAACATAAAGAATAAATCATAGAAAATTAATTATAAATAAGGGAATTTTTATTTTTCATAACAAAGTAAATATTTTGTAAGTTTTTTTTATAATACTCAATAACCATTCATTGTCCATGATATCATATTATTAGAATAACACATATGTTTTGGACCTAAATATAACAAAATAAAATAATTTCTTAGTCAAGGATCACTACCAATACTATCATTGTGGATTTTATTTAGCCCCTTTTCCATCATTTTCAATGTCATGGATCACTACCAAGACAATTATAGTGCATTGGATTCACTCCCCATTGTATCATTTTATTAGTCATGCATCACTACCAATATGATCATAGTTGAATGATTCAAATAACAGAGTTCACTTCGCATTCCAATCCTTATTATATCATTATATATCCATATGTACCAAATTCATTAAACATATATATAATTTTGAGGCCACCCATTACATAATAAAAACTATAAATATGTGTTCCAAAATATTATAAAACATTCATCATATAATAATATGATATACTGTTGAAAGGAAAAAATAATCATAAGCATTTCATCAATTAATAATCACATAAATGACAGTTGTCCACTGAAAATCCTAAGCAGCAATGGTCTCCACCCCCCCCCCCCCCCCGAAGGGGGATGATCCTCTACCGTCGCTTACTAGATAACTCCCAACACCTTTCATCCCATTTTAGAATCCAAATTTCTTTCATCATATTCCTTATATTACTCTAATCCGAAACGTGATGAAATTCATTGATGGTATCCTGAAATTGTCGATTTCTAATTCAGAATTTAGTATGGCATCCACTCTTCTTTATCTGACATTTATTTATAGAATTAATCATCATAGGTAGTCCATATATCTCTTTGACCATTGGATATTTGAAACATGGGGTGTTATGAGTGGTATATTACAGGGTTATTGTACTTCAGACATATCATGATTTGATTTTATTTTAAGATTCCATCATTCTCAACATGTTGAGCCCACCTTGGACCTATGTTGGTTCATGCTTTCTTCTCATTAAATGGTCATATTACTTTCAAATAGAATGGAATTCATCAACTATGGTGGTTTTGGTATGTTTTTAGAACATCCAATTCCCTTTAAAACCCAATAAATTATTTGTATTCTAGGGAACATGGTTGGGAGCTATCTCTATTCAGATCATAGGACTATGGTGGTGTGTCATACGATCTTTTTGAGGGGTTGTGTTCAGGTCAATGTATCTAAGGAACTGGTCAATTACTATGGGTGAGGAGTTCGGTTATAAGAAGCATGTTGTGTTTAAATCATGGAATGAGTATGGTTCTTTGTGAATGAAACTACGACATAATATGGAAGTTTATAGATGTTGGGGGTGGAGACACTATGGTTCTTGTGATGTTCAGGAGAATCATGCCTCATTTTTTACTTCTGTTTTGTGTATCATGAAACTGGATGTTAATTGAAATGATAAAATTGAGGGAGGTGAAGCTTCTGCAGATGATGGTAATGTAAGAGAATCTGGTATGCAGAAATAAGAAAATATATTTCTCTCAGAACCAAGTGGCAAGGAAATCAATAGCATGTTGAGATTATATTTAGGAGGCTCATCAGGAACATTAGATATTGCAGGTGATACATGTCTGAGTGATGTGGTGAAAGATAATGAAGAAATGTGGTTTTAATCCAATGTATTTGTATGATGTTTTTTCAAGACAAAGTATACAGGCATGGAGTGTTTCTTCCAATGCGAGTTTGGGCTAGAACAATGATACTAAACATAATTAGGAGAAGGGAAGTTTGGATCTGATTAAAGATGAGTCAAAATAGAAGGATTACATTAGTGACCAAGCCATTGGGGAGAATCCTCCATTATTGGTATTGGAGGATAATATATCTACTAGTGTTTTAGACCCTCCTCTTAAGGGTCCCCTAGGTGTCAGCAGGTAAGAGGCTGAGAATACTACTGAGGATGGAGGTTGGATTGTGCCTAAAAATTGTCCAGTGCAGGTGAGGAAGGGACTTTGGGCCATATGACAGTGTCACAACCATGAGAACATTTGGATCGGTAAATGCTTTTCATATTTGTAGGGTGTGAGTGAAGTTAAAGATAAGGATAATGAAGTTGAAATAATAGGTGGAATAAAGATGGTAGTCTTGTAAATAGGGAATAAGAGATAAGGGCACAATGATTCCTCATATCTCCCAAATTCCATAGAGATCAGGTCCGATACAAAGATGAAATTTAAGGATAAGAAATTCTTTCATCTATCTAGTGATAATTTTTAGGGGAATTCTGAATAAGTTATGTCTAATGATGGTGAAGTCGGTGCGGAAAATCATGATGGGGAGAAGGCAGTTAATAAAAAATCACTAGAATTTCTTGTAACTAGTACATAAAAAATGGGGGTGTTTATTTATATCAATACCACTCAAGAAGAGACAGATAAGTTGTTGGGTAGGCTGCTTCATATGGATGTATATAATGATAAAGCTGAATGGATAGACAAGAAGGACCTTATATTGATAAGGGGTTCTAATAATTTGAAACTGAGTAATGAAAAATAATCTTATACTTGAGACAAGTTGGAGGATCACATTTAAGACTTCATATTCTATGAACTAGATCCACATGTTCATTGTAACACCCCAAGCTTCCACGGTATGTTTCCCTTTGAATAATGCAATGGCGTGTATTGTACGCAACTTCGAGATTCTAACACACCACAACCAATCAAACTAGCCGTTATGAATAGTAATACCTACTTTTTGAAATATTATAAATTTTATTTTTCGAAATGGACTTCATTTCTGGATTCGTAATATTGAAATTAGCTTAGGGTGAAATTTTGGTACTTTTCGGATAACTTTCATATTTTGATGAATAGTGAAAATTAGTAAATTTTAATTAAAAACAACTTTTTTAATAAAAATAATTAATAGTGATAAATTATTAATTTGAGTGGTTTTAAAGTATATTTAGAATATATTTTTACCATTTAATAAAATGTTGGTCATTGGCTATAATTTAACATTTAAACCAGACATAAACAAGTGTCAATCTTTTGATAGTTATTGTCTCTTAAAAACACGCTATTTGTTTTGACGACGGGAATTAATTTTAAAATTAATTAATGCAACTGATATGTTTTGAATTTGGTAAAATAGACATCATTTTTGAATTCATAATATCAAATATATCTTAGGCCTAATTTTTGGTATTTTTCTGGAAACTTTCATTTTTTGATGAATAGTGAAACCACTAAGTGGTAGTTAAAAAACTGATTTTTTTCATAAAACATAATTTTACCACTTCTGTGCGTGGAATTTCGAAAATTCGAGAGACACGGTTAATATCAAGGAGTAAAATGTGATTCAATGAGATGAAAATAATTTTTGGTGAATAGTAACTTTTTACTTTTATTTACCACGGTTAAAAGTAAATAGTGTAATTAAGGGTAAAAATGATATTAATATTACCCTAACACATGTCCTAATTCTATTGGACAAGTTTATCTCGACCAAAAACAACCTTAGGAGTAAAATATTATCATTTAGGTCCACTTTTATTAGATTAGGATATTTATTATTATTTAATTTAAAGAAGAGTTAAAAGAGTTAAATAAAAGTGTATTTACTAAAAGATTTTTAATATAGGGTTATACATAAGATAAATTAAATTGTAAATAATCATTATAAATATAATAATATTTCATACATAATGGTATTTTATTTATAATTTTTAGACTTTAAATAATTTTATTTATATATGACACAATGGTGATGCAATAATTACCTAATTAATAAAATATTAAAATAATTGATATTATAAATACCAAAATAAATGTAATTTCATACTTTTTATGAATTTAAATAATTTTATAGGCTAATATTACATATTAGGATTGATTATATAAATTGTGTTTGAAGTAATAATGCTGTTATGAATTTATCAAAAACAAAATACCCAATATTGTCAAAATTGACATAAAAGAGTTTTTAAAACAAATATTATATTATTAATTTAAATTTAATTCCTAAAAATCTAAGGTTCTTCCAAGAGATTTATTCCATGATAGGTGTATCATTAATGGACCACATGGGGGTCTCTTGGATGTATATAGTAAGTTTATTAACCATATAATATAAAAATACAAAGAGACATTGTAAAAGTGAAACTAATTAACTAGATGTTAATACTTAAAGATATGGTTAATATAATGACCCAAACCTATCTAAATTCTATTGGTCAAGTGGTGTTCGACCCATCCCCACCTTAACCTTTAAATAATCCACTTTGGAGCCATTATAAACCGAATATAAATTTATTATAAAATAATATTTTTAACTTTTCCAAAGGCGCCCCTCACCCCTCTTATAAAAGGGCACTCCCCCTTCTCACTAATTCACACATTCAATGCCTTTTGGATCGACCAAACCCTACCCAAATACTCTCTCAACTTCCCTCACTATATCCTAGAGGCCTTAGTTTGATCAGAAAGCCATCCTATGGAGCCCTTTTGATCAAATCAAAAGGAAGAACCCGAAGAATAGGTAATGTTCTCACCACCCTCTTTCAAGTTCCTTTCTTCTTCAACTTATTCTTTCTTTATTGTTTCTATTATAAAATAATAACTCCAGTATATTCTATATAATGTGATGTTATTATAAATATGGTACAACCATATTCAGTATTCTATCCATCCTTCTAATGGCATGTCACCATACGTGCGTACGTACGGCTTATCGTCTCCACGGCGTGGTGTAATTGTCATTCAATAAATTATTATATGGATGGGTATAATAATGATGTTTAATTCATTTAAATAATAAATATAACATGACAATTATTCTGTCTATATGATATACCATCCAATTATATATTATTTTAACATCAAAAGAATGATATTGTCACTCGTGCGTACGTACGAACTACCGTCTCCACGAACGCAGTGAGATTCATTATCCATCGTATCAATTCAAGTATAATTATAAATTAAAGATTAATAATAATGTTTAAGGAATTAATATCATTCTGTATATGAATATTATACAACCTATCCATAACAAACACGGCTTACGTAACAAAGTATATAAAGGAAAACGAGTAAGTTAACACCCGAAATGACGATAATACTTAGATATTATTAACAAATAAATGTTAAAAGATCATATATGATATCATATTAATGTAAATGATTATTGTATAATTAAAGTAAAATTATTTCACAATTATACATGAGGTTAACCTACCTTCTACCAAGGAAAAATTACAAAGTACGAGGTTTCTTATCTCACTTTTAATTCCGTGAGAATTCCATTGTTGACCACTTATTTATTACATGTGGTGTGTGTACTACCCATGATTGTATTCATTGTGTAATATTAGTTAATTCATGTATATTTACATCATCATTTTATGATCCTTATTTCATGGGTTTATGTTTTTTATGTTACCAAATCAATAAGGGAATTTGAAATTTCAATTTCCACTCATTGGGCTTTACGCATACCTTATTTATTATTTTACTGCAAGATTATGTATAGAATCACTATTCATTTGATTATGTCATAATTTCCACTCCCCTTTCTGTGGATATACATTTTATACACATAATAACTCCATTTATAAATTCTCAAGTCATCAGTATGAACTTGATAAGAGTAATTTTTACTCAATCTCGATCTGTTGGGATAAACATCCAATTCATTGGTGTTGTTTTTTACAAAAATATGTGTGAATGTACTTTGATTGTTTTACACTGAATATCCAATCATATTGAGTTTATTTATATTTGTCACACATAATTATGTCATTGATTTATCCTTAACCAAAGGATATGGTCTTTATAAGAGAATTCATCTCAATCTACATTCCATTGAGGCTTCTTTGTTGTTATACACCAAATCACTTGTATATGGTGTATATAATGTACTTTGGCATAGTATATCATGATTCCCTTTATTCTCATGATATTATAAAGTTTTATTACCTAAATTATTTGTATTCAAGTGTCTCTCTTTTGGTTAGAAACTCTAACTAAAATAAATTTTTAAGTGTTTTAAAGATTGATTATTCTCAATCTTTCTCATTAATGTCCATGTTTTAAAAATGGTTTTAAAGATTTATTTATATGGACATTAGTGTTTTAAAATCAAAATTCCTTTAAAAAGTTTCAAAGTGGTATGAGAAAATTTGATTCTAAAATCTATTTTAAATGGATTCTTGACAAATAGTGTGACTTTTAAATTATTTCAAGAAAAAGGGGGATATTTCACACTAATTGTTTTGATGATTATTTTTATGTATGTCAATATCCTTCATCATTCTCGATTGAGGTTAATATGATACAATAAAATATTCCATATTGTATCGAATGTGTTATTTTTGACTGTGGATGTGCTATTTTTATTACATTAATGGTTTGTGGATAAAGTATTGACATTTCGTATTCTAGTTTTAATACGAATTTTTATGTTATGTTTAAAACTTTTCATATGAGGAATGCATTGGACTTAGTAAGTAATGGGTGGAGCCCGCTATAGCTCCTAGATGCATCGGTAGGTCTCATGAGACAAACTAGTGTCTTGGCACAAGGACTTGACAAATCTTATTTGTAGTCTTGGAACAAGGCTTTGGATATGTGGTTATGATAGTCTGGCATTATGAATTCCATAATTATGAAAGTGGTTATTGATATTGCATGTGATTATTTGTTTAGTAGAATATCCATGTGAATAAGTAAATGGAATTATTTCATTTTATTTTTTCCATACTATGTTGAAGTTCATGTTTAAAAGGAATTTGTTTTAGTTATACATTGCCTTAAAGGTTTATTCTTATTTATGAAAGTTTCCGCTATATTGTTATCCATACTCGGCATTTGAGCTCACCCCTTTTCTATGTTTTATTTTTCCCATTATGTGAAGAATAAAATTATGAATGACCAGCAGTGATAGTATGAGGGGATAAGAGTGTGGACTATGGAGATTATATTGTTGATGTTTTTCACTTATTGATGTAATGTACACTTTATGAATATATATAGTGTTTCCAAGGCTACTAAAATAATCAGTCTTTCAGGACTTGATCATTCTTGTGATCATACCAATGTTATGTAATAATACACCGACTCTGGGTAACTGGGGTCGGGGTGTTACATTCACTCTATCACTTGTAAAATATTTATGGAGGAAACATCTAATGGAATATGTTTTGTTTCAATAACATTGTGACATATTTTTAGGGCTATCCTCCTCGATGAAATTGTGTTGTTTCTCACTTTATAATAAAAGAGTTTTCTAATAAATTGTTTAATATTCAGTCATTATGTAAACCTTTGAAAACAAATGTTTTTTATAATGGTTTCATCATAACATAATTATGATACTAGAAAGAAATGATTTTTATATAATCATCCTTAAATAATCATCTTCGTAAGCCATCTAGAGAAATAAAGTTAATGATTGAATAAGACAATATCGTTATTGAATCAAAAAAATACATAATGGGCTTTGAATGTAACAGCCCAAGATTTTATGAAAAATATTCTTTTTAATTTCACTAATGTCTTGTGTTGTATACTACACCAAAAGGAGCTTTCACAACACGCATCCTTGACTTGCCTTTCATTACACGCAATCGCGACCTTCCTCGATAGCGTGTGTAATACGCAATACCGAGTTTCACTAAACAACGATATGCTATTAAAATATTATTAAAACTAGCCGTTATGAATAGTAATAACCACTTTTTGAAATTTTTTAAATCTTATTTTTCAAAATGGACATCATTTTTGGATTCGGAATATCGAAATTAGCTTAGGGTGAAATTTTGGTAATTTTCGGATAAATTTCAAATTTTGATGAATAGTGAAAATTACTAAATTTTAGTTAAAAACAACTTTTTCAATCGAAATAATTAATAGCAATAAATTATTAATTTTAGTGGTTTTAAAGTATATTTAGAATATATTTTTACAATTTAATACAATGTTGGTCATTGAATGTAATTTCACATTTAAACCAGACATAATCAAGTGTCAATCTTTTGATAGATATTGTTTCTTAAAAACACGCTATTTGTTTTAACAGCGGGATTTAATTATAAAATTAATTAATGAAACTTCTATGTTATGAATTTGGTAAAATAGACTTCATTTTTGAATTCGGAATATGAAATATAGCTTAGGATGAAATTTTGGCATTGTTCTGAAAAACATCAATTTTTGATGAATAGTGAAACTACTAAGTGCTAGTTAAAAAACTGAATTTTTCATAAAACTTAATTTTACCGCTTCTGTGAATGGAATTTCAAAAATCTGAGAGACACGGTTGATGTCAGTAAGTAAAATGTGGTTCAATGAGATGAAAATAATTTTTGGTGAATAGTAACTTTTTACTTTTATTTACCACGGTTAAAAGTAAATAGGGTAATTAAGGGTAAGAATGATATTAATATTACCCTAACACATGTCCTAATTCTATTGGATAAGTTTATCTCGACCAAAAACAACCTTAAGTGTAAAATATTATCATTTAGGTCCACTTGGATTAGATTAGGACATTTATTATTATTTAATTCAAAGAAGAGTTAAAAGAGTTAAAATCAAAGTATATTTACTAAAACATTTTTAATATAGGGTTGTACATAAGATAAATTCGATTGTAAATATTCATTAGAAATATAAAATGATTTCCTAAATAATGGTATTTTATTTATAATTTTTAGACATCAAATAATTTAATTTATTCATGTCACAAAGATGATGCAGTAATTATCTTATTAATGAAATATTGACATAATTGATGTTATAAACACCAAAATAAATGTAATTTGAGACTTTTTATGAATTACATTAATTTTATAGGTTAATATGATATATTAGTGTTGATTTAATAAACTCTTTTCGAACATATAATTCTGTTATGACTTTTACAAAAATCATATATCAAATAGTGTCAAAATTGACACAAAATAGTTTTTAAATCAAATATTATATTATTAATTGTTATTTTATTCCTAAAAATCTAAGGTTCGTCCAAATGACTTAGATAAGGATATATGTATTAATAATATACAATTTGGGGTTCGTTTGGAATGTTATAGTAAGTGTATTAACCATATAGTGAAAGAAAACAAAAAGACACGGTAAAAGTTAAATTATTTAACTTAGAGTTAAATCTAATTGATAAGGTTAAAATAATACCTTAAACTTGTCTATATCCTATTGGATGATAGGATTTCGACCCATCCCAACTTTAGCTTCGAAATAAGACCCTTTGGAACCATTATAAACCGATTTTGACTTTAATATAAAATAATATTTTGAGATATTCCTAAGGTTCCCCTCTCCTCCCTTATAAAAGGGCCCCTCCTCCCACTCCTCCTCACACCAATTTGAGCACTCAAGCTCGTCCAACCCCTGCCATTTTCTTCTATCCACTTCCCTAGAATAATCCTAGAGGTCCTGGTCTTCTTCAAAGACCAATCTTAGTTCCCTAAGTGGAGGATTCAAAGAGGCGTTCCAAAGAAGAGGTAATATCCATTACCGATCTTTTCAATTTATTTCTTCTTCAAAATCTTCTTCTTTAGTTGTTTCATTATAAAGTAATAACATCAGTATTACTTAAATACTGATATGTTATTATAAATATTAAACAACTCTAATTAACCTTCTATCCATCCTACGGAGAAAGGAAATCACCGTGCGTGCGTACGTACGAAATACTGTCTCTACGCCGTGGTGTAATCTATTTTCCGTCACCACCTTAATTGGATGGGTATAATGGTGTAATGAGTAACTATATATGATTATTATAAAGTGATATTGATACTTAAATAGTATACATACACTTCAAAACAATTCCACAACCATGAGAATGATATCATCGCTCGTGCGTACGTACGGACTACCGTCTCCACGACGCGATGAGATTCATTCTCAATGATTAACCATTCATGAATGATTATAAAGTATATATAATAAGTACTAATGAAATATATGACATAATAATGATACTGTATTTATGTATATTTATATGTATGTCATGTACTTAATTCTATTCAATTCAATAAGGAAACGAAAATAGCGTTCATGCGTACGTACAGACTACCGTCTCCATGAATGGTGTATTTCATTCCATTTATCAATATATTACATATATGTATATTCTGAATATATATGATATATAAATCATTTTTTACATTCTGGATATAAGTAATCATGATCCAAGTAATCATATTAATAATTACAAGTTAAAAACACCTATGATAAATGAAACGATTTTACCCAAAACGCTTCTTTAACATGAATTTACAAAAGAACGGGTAATATAAATCATAAGTGGACCATATATGATATAATAAAAATGAATATGATTCTGGAATAAGTCAATAACATGATTTAAATCATTATACAGGAGGTTCGGACACGTACAAAGCAAGTCGGACCTAAGGTAAGGGGAAATATCACAATCTCATTTTTATCCGAGATTTTTTATACTTTGAAATTTACTGGGGTGTATTTTATCATCCACATCCATGTTTCCTCAATATGTAATATTATCCACCTACAAATGTTTAAATCCAATTTTACCCTTCTGTGTGTTTTTAGTAAAAGATACAAAAATAATTTTTTGTCGTTTTTCGTACGAGGTACTTTTTGACTTTTCCGACAAAAGTACGAAGAATGTTTTTTTTATACGGCCTGAATGGATTTTTAAAAAAAGTTATTTCAAAGAAGTTTCCATTACAAGTTTTCAAGTTTATTTTTAATCAACTTCTTTTAGATATAATTTTATGACATGTTAAGAAAGGAAAAGTGTTTTTGAAGAAGAAATGATATTTTCCTCAAGAATGAAGTTCAAGTGTTTTATCAAAATTATTTTCCATCTAAGATAATAAAGGGTTCTGTTTTTATCCCTATTATTACATTGATTTGATTATGTTGTGATGGAAATATTTTTTTGAATTCCTTTATCTTCTATGAATAGTTTTATGATGTCATGTTGTTTAAGAATCCCATTTTTATTTCATGGGTTATGCAATGATGTATGATTTATGAATTTGTGGCACACATAAGAATGGTATCATTATGAGATGGGTGGGACCTATATCTCCCTCCAATGCATTGGGTAAAGATTTTTTATTTCATGAGATAGACATGGATGAAATGGTAGGTTATACCGGTTCAGTGAAACAGGACTGAAACGAGGGTTACTCGATTCAGAAAGGGACTTTGTCCAGTAAGATAGTCTTGGCAATGAGTCTTGACTAACAAGAAATGATTCTCTATGATTATGTGTGTATTCCACAGAGTTTCATTTTTTTATGTTATGATTATTGGGATTTCATTTCACTACTATGATTTATCCCATGTTATGAAATTATGCTCTCTTTTGCAGGTTAAGATTTCCAAAAGTTATGTTCTTATGAATATGATGTGATTGATTTTTCTTTTGTATACCCTTACTGAGCATTTGAGCTCACCCTTTTATGTTTTCTTTTCCCCAGGATATAAAGAAAGGTTTTAGGTAAAAAAAGGGAAGATCTTTATGGGAGATATTGAAGATCTTTCACCACGATTAGAAGATTACGTTCCGAGTTTCCAAAGACACTAAACTATTACGATCCTTGTGTGTGTGTTTTTGTTATGTACTAAGTATTCTGAAAATGTAATGTAATGTCCATGTACGATAAGCTTCGGGTCGCTACAGTTGGTATCAGAGAAAAGGTTTAGTCAACCTTTGGAAACTCAGATGCGAGAACTTTAGTGAGATGCCTAGAGATATTTATAAGGTTTTTCTAGGGATATCCCTAAGGATAAGTATACGTATAGGATACAGTCCTATAACTACGGTAAAGATCTTAGAATTTAACCTAAGAAGTTAGATATTGAGGATACTCCCCCTTTATAATGTTTTTTTCCCTAGCATGATTTTTGCCTCTCACACTATTCTTTTTTTTTGGCTTTTAGAAAATGGATGGAAACAAGATGATTCACGATAATGGAGGATATGATGGACAATGGAATGATATTATTCATAATGAAATGGGATTTGGATGTCCAAACATCATTATTATGCCGAATCAGCAATCTCATAATATGATCAATAAAGTAAAATTTGGTGAGTTTCCTGACTTGGCTAATAAGAGAAAGATGGAGTTTCATGATGATCATAGAGGAAAGAAAGTTCAATTTCCCCTATGTAAATCATGTGGGAAGAGGAATCAAGGAGAATGTTTCAAAGGAACCGGAAGATGCTTTGGGTGTGGAAAAGAAGGACACAAAGCAAGTAAGTGCAAAGGAAAAGTTTCAGTTAACACCATGGATGAGGATAATGGTATTGCTATGACATCAACAATGGTTAAATGTTTTCAATGTGGAATGTACGGGCATTATGCAAACCAATGCCCTAAGGGAATGTCTCATGAAGATAATCAGTATGGTCGTATGGGTAGTATTTATGTTGATGATGATGAAGAGACTACAAATGATATGTGATATGAAAGAATTGTTGAAGCTCGGTCAATGGTTTAAGAAGGTAGTGGAATGATTACATGTTTATCAAAGTGTAATGTTGTATAAAGAATCTCATGGTACTATAGAATAAAGAGACATCTAAGGATTGTTACATTGTTGTCTTTCCTTGAGTTTTGAAAGTGTGTGATTAATGCTACCAGTATCCATGAAAGGTTATTCAGATATTTTTGGAATGAAGATGATATGCGCATAATGAAGGGATAAGGAGAAAATTAAATGTTTGATAGTATTCATGAGCTCATGAATGATATAAGGAGAAGGTTATATCATGGTTTGAATATATAGAATTTTTGGATTTTGGTATGTGGAAAGAGTTAACTTTTAACTGCATTCATGTTTTCACTAAGGTTCAATGGGTATTCAAGAGAATACATGATTAAGGCCTTTGAATGTTTGGAATGTGACCAACAAGACATATCTTATGATATATGAGGATTAACGACAGTATTAAATCTCTGGTAATCGTTTTCACTATATTATGAGAGTGGACTGCAGTATTATGGATAAGCCTAAAGATTAGAATGGATTACGTTAGACATAAGTTATTATTGTCTAAGGGTAGAAGATTTTCGATATTATTGATGGGATGTTATAGTAATGTAGTTTTAGAAAAAGGACAACCTGCAGGATGGGCGACAGCCCATCGCTTCGGACAAGGCTGTCGGAATCGAACCCACAACAGAAGTGCGACTGGCCTTTATCGCCTACCACTGGCCTACAGGACGTCCCTGTTTAGTAGAAACTAGTTTTTTTATATTAAGCAGTATGATATATGAATTATAAGTCCATTTTTGGAACCATATATGATTAATAACTTTTGCTAACATTTTGTTTGAGACAGATGGAATGACCCGTCATTCTATGATCTGCTAACACTTCACGAATAACAAATTCAACATCATTTATTTAAGAGATGAAGTGGAAATTGTTCAAGTCACGAACAATAGTGAGATTGTACCAAAATAATGTAAGTATTTATTCTAATTCAAATTCTTCAACTTTAGGGAAACGATCTTGAAAACCAAAAATGTTGTCCTAGTGATCTTATATCTGATGAATCAGATGGTACCTTAGATCGTCACAAATTTATGGCTTTATGATTGCTGGCTTTTCCATAGCCATGTTCTCTACCACTCCCCATCAGAACATGATGGTTAGATTTCTCTTCCATGTCCATATTTTCACCTATGTGCAAACCCAGTGATTAGTTTATTTGGGTAACCGTTAAGTTTCATACTTTTGTTTTTAAATATTTGTTTTGGTATTCCTTTTTACGATGTGGGTTTATATTAAAGAAACTTTCGAATAGTAAACCATTTATAACCCCGACGAATTTCGAGGGCGAAATTCATTTTAAGGGGGTTAGAATGTAACAGCCCACGATTTTATGAAAAATATTCTTTTTAATTTCACTAATGTCTTGTGTTTTACGCTACACCAAAAGGAGCTTTCACAACACGCATCCTTGACTTGGATTGCATTACACGCAATCGCGACCTTCCTCGATAGCGTGTGTAATACGCAATACCGAGTTTCACTAAACAACGATATGCTATTAAAATATTATTAAAACTAGCAGTTATGAATAGTAATAACCACTTTTTGAAATTTTGTAAATCTTATTTTTCAAAATGGACTTTATTTTTGGATTCGGAATATCGAAATTAGCTTAGGGTGAAATTTTGGTAATTTTCGGATAACTTTCAAATTTTGATGAATAGTGAAAATTACTAAATTTTAGTGAAAAACAACTTTTTCAATCGAAATAATTAATAGTGATAAATTATTAATTTTAGTGGTTTTAAAGTATATTTAGAATATATTTTTACAATTTAATACAATGTAGGTCATTGAATGTAATTTCACATTTAAACCAGACATAATCAAGTGTCAATCTTTTGATAGATATTGTTTCTTAAAAACACGCTATTTGTTTTAACAGCGGGATTTAATTATAAAATTAATTAATGCAACTTCTATGTTATTAATTTGGTAAAATAGACTTAATTTTTGAATTCATAATATGAAATATAGCTTAGGATGAAATTTTGGCATTGTTCTGAAAAACATCAATTTTTGATGAATAGTGAAACTACTAAGTGGTAGTTAAAAAACAAAATTTTTCATAAAACATAATTTTACCGCTTCTGTGAATGGAATTTCAAAAATCCGAGAGACACGGTTGATGTCAGTAAGTAAAATGCGGTTCAATGAGATGAAAATAATTTTTGGTGAATAGTAACTTTTTACTTTTATTTACCACGGTTAAAAGTAAATAGGGTAATTAAGGGTAAGAATGATATTAATATTACCCTAACACATGTCCTAATTCTATTGGACAAGTGTATCTCGACCAAAAACAACCTTAAGTGTAACATATTATCATTTAGGCCCACTTGGATTAGATTAGGACATTTATTATTATTTAATTCAAAGAAGAGTTAAAAGAGTTAAAATCAAAGTATATTTACTAAAACATTTTTAATATAGGGTTGTACATAAGATAAATTCGATTGTAAATATTCATTAGAAATATAAAAGGATTTCCTAAATAATGGTATTTTATTTGTAATTTTTAGACATCAAATAATTTAATTTATTCATGTCACAAAGATGATGCAGTAATTACCTATTAATGAAATATTGACATAATTGATGTTATAAACACCAAAATAAATGTAATTTGAGACTTTTTATGAATTCCATTAATTTTTTAGGTTACGATGATATATTAGTGTTGATTTAATAAACTTGGTTCGAACATATAATTCTTTTATGACTTTTACAAAAATCATATATCAAATAGTGTCAAAATTGACACAAAATAGTTTTAAAATCAAATATTATATTATTAATTGTTATTTTATTCCTAAAAATCTAAGGTTCGTCCAAATGACTTAGATAAGGATATATGTATTAATAATATACAATTTGGGGTTCGTTTGGCATGTTATAGTAAGTGTATTAACCATATAGTGAAATAAAACAAAAAGACACGGTAGAAGTTAAATTATTTAACATAGAGTTAAATCTAATTGATAAGGTTAAAATAATACCCTAAACTTGACTAAATCCTATTGGATGATAGGATTTCAACCCATCCCAACTTTAGCTTCTAAATAAGACCCTTTGGAACCATTATAAACCGATTTTGACTTTAATATAAAATAATATTTTGAGATATTCCTAAGGTGCCCCTCTCCTCCCTTATAAAAGGGCACCTCCCCCCCTCCTCCTCACACCAATTTGAGCACTCAAGCTCGGAAAACCCCTGCCATTTTCTCCTCTCCACTTCCCTAGAATAATCCTAGAGGTCCTGGTATTCTTCAAAGACCAATCTTAGTTCCCTAAGTGGAGGATTCAAAGAGGCGTTCCAAAGAAGAGGTAATATCCATTACCGATCTTTTCAATTTATTTCTTCTTCAACATCTTATTCTTTAGTTGTTTCATTATAAAGTAATAACATCAGTATTACTTACATACTGATATGTTATTATAAATATGAAACAACTCTAATTAACCTTCTATCCATCCTACGGAGAAAGGAAATCACCGCGCGTGTGTACGTACAGAATACCGTCTCCACGCCGTGGTGTAATCTATTTTCTGTCACCACCTTAATTGGATGGGTATAATGGTGTAATGAGTAACTATATATAATTATTATAAAGTTATATTGATAATGAAATAGTATACATACACTTCAACACAATTCCACAACCATGAGAACGATATCATCGCTCGTGCGTACGTACGGACTACCGTCTCCACGACGCGATGAGATTCATTCTCAATGATTAACCATTCATGAATGATTATAAAGTATATATAATAAGTACTGATGAAATATATGACATAATAATGATACTGTATTTATGTATATTTATATGTATGTCATCTACTTAATTCTATTCAATTCAATAAGGAAACGAAAACATCGTTCATGCGTACGTACGGACTACCATCTCCATGAATGGTGTATTTCATTCTATTTATAAATATATTACATATATGTATATTCTGAATATATAATATATATAAATCATTTTTTACATTCTAGATATAAGTAATCATTATCCAAGTAATCATATTAATAATTACAAGTTAAAAACACCTACGATAAATGAAACGATTTTACCCAAAACGCTTCTTTAACATGAATTTACAAAAGAACGGGTAATATAAAGTCATAAGTGGACCATATATGATATAATAAAAATGAATATGATTCTGGAATAAGTCAATAACATGATTTAAATCATTATACAGGAGGTTCTGACACGTACAAAGCAAGTCGGACCTAAGGTAAGGGGAAATATCACAATCTCGTTTTTATCTGAGATTGTTTATACTTTGGTATTTACTGGGGTGTATTTTATCATCCACATCCATGTTTCCTCAATATGTAATATTATCCACCTACAAATTCTTAAATCCAATTTTACCCTTCGGTGTGTTTTTAGTAAAAGATACAAAAAGAATATTTTGTCGTTTTTCGTACGAGGTACTTTTTGACTTTTCCGACAAAAGTACGAAGAATGTTTTTTTTATACGGCCTGAATGGATTTTAAAAAAAAAGTTATTTCAAAGAAGTTTCCTTTACAAGTTTTCAAGTTTATTTTTAATCAACTTCTTTTAGATATAATTTTATGACATGTTAAGAAAGGAAAAGTGTTTTGAAGAAGAAATGATATTTTCCTCAAGAATGAAGTTCAAGTGTTTTATCAAAATTATTATCCATCTAAGATAATAAAGGGTTCTGTTTTTATCCCTAATATTACATTGATTTGATTATGTTGTGATGGAAATATTTTTATGAATTCCTTTATCTTCTATGAATATTTTTATGATGTCATGTTGTTTAAGAATCCCATTTTTATTACATGGGTTATGCAATGATGTATGATTTATGAATTTGTGGCACACATAATAATGGTATCATTATGAGATGGGTGGGACCTATATCTCCCTCCAATGCATTGGGTAAAGATTTTATATCTCATGAGATAGACATGGCTGAAATGGTAGGTTATACCGGTTCAGTGAAACAGGACTGAAATGAGGGTTACTCAATTCAGAAAGGGACTTTGTCCACTAAGATAGTCTTGGCAATGAGTCTTGACTAACAAGAAATGATTCTCTATGATTATGTGTGAATGACACAAAGTTTCATTTTTTTATGTTATGATTATTGGGATTTCATTTCACTACTATGATTTATACCATGTTATGAAATTATGCTCTCTTTTGCAGGTTAAGATTTTCAAAAGTTATGTTCTTATGAATATGATGTGATTGATTTTTCTTTTGGATACCCTTACTGAGCATTTGAGCTCACCCTTTTAAGTTTTCTTTTCCCCAGGATATAAAGAAAGGTTTTAGGTAAAAAAGGGAAGATCTTTATGGGAGATATTGAAGATCTTTCACCACGATTAGAAGATTACATTCCGAGTTTCCAAAGACACTAAACTATTACGATCCTTGTGTGTGTGTTTTTGTTATGTACTAAGTATTCCGCAAATGTAATGTAATGTCCATGTATGATAAGCTTCGGGTCTCTACAGTTGGTATCAGAGGAAAGGTTTAGTCAACCTTTGGAAACTCGGATGCGAGAACATTAGTGAGATCCCTAGAGATATTTATAAGGTTTGTCTAGGGATGTCCCTAAGGATAAGTATACGTATAGGATACAGTCCTATAACTACGGTAAAGAACTTAGAATTTAACCTAAGAAGTTAGATATTGAGGATACTCCCCCTTTATAATGTTGTTTTCCCTAGCATGATTTTTGCCTCTCACACTATTCTTTTTTTTGGCTTTTAGAAAATGGCTGGAAACAAGATGATTCACGATAATGGAGGATATGATGGACAATGGAATGATATTTTTCATAATGAAATGGGATTTGGAAGTCCAAACATCATTATTATGCCAAATCAGCAATCTCATAATATGATCAATAAAGTAAAATTTGGTAAGTTTCCTGACTTGGCCAATAAGAGAAAGATGGAGTTTCATGATGATCATAGAGGAAAGAAAGTTCAATTTCCCCTATGTAAAACATGCGGGAAGAGGCATCAAGGAGAGTGTTTCAAAGGAACTGGAAGATGCTTTGGGTGTGGAAAAGAAGGACACAAAGCAAGTAAGTGCAAAGGAAAAGGTTCAGTTAACACCATGGATGAGGATAATGGTATTCCTATGACATCAACAATGGGTAAATGTTTTAAATGTGGAATGTACGGGCATTATGCAAACCAATGCCCTAAGGGAAAGTCCCATGAAGATAATCAGTACGGTCGTATGGGTAGTATTTATGTTGATGATGATGAAGAGACTACAAATGATATGTGAGATGAAAGAATTGTTGAAACTCGGTCAATGGTTTAAGAAGGTAGTGGAATGATTACATGTTTATCAAAGTGTAATGTTGTATAAAGAATCTCATGGTACTATGGAATAAAGAGACATCTAAGGATTGTTACATTGTTGTCTTTCCTTGAGTTTTGAAAGTGTGTGATTAATGCTACCAGTATCCAAGAAAGGTTATTCAGATATTTTTGGAATGAAGATGATATGCGCATAATGAAGGGATAAGGAGAAAATTAAATGTTTGATAATATTCATGAGCTCATGAATGATATAAGGAGAAGGTTATATCATGGTTTGAATATATAGAATTTTTGGATTTTGGTATGTGGAAAGAGTTAACTTTTAACTTCATTCATGTTTTCACTAAGGTTCAATGGGTATTCAAGAGAATACATGATTAAGGCCTTTGAATGTTTGGAATGTGACCAACAAGACATATCTTATGATATATGAGGATTAACGACAGTATTAAATCTATGGTAATCGTTTTCACTATATTATGAGAGTGGACTGTAGTATTATGGATAAGCCTAAAGATTAGAATGGATTACATTGGACATAAGTTAGTATTGTTTATGGGTAGAAGATTTTCGATATTATTGATGGGATGTTATAGTAATGTAGTTTTAGAAAAAGGACAACCTGCAGGATGGGCGACAGCCCATCGCTTCGGGAAAGGCTGTGGGAATCAAACCCACAACCGAAGTGCGACTGGCCTTTATCGCCTACCACTGGCCTACAGGAAGTCCATGTTTAGTAGAAACTAGTTTTTTCATATTAAGCAGTATGATATATGAAGTATAAGTCCATTTTAGGAACCATATATTATTAATAACTTTTGCTAACATTTTGCTTGAGACAGATGGAATGACCCGTCATTCTATGATCTGCTAACACTTCACGAATAACAAATTCAACTTCATTTATTTAAGAGATGAAGTGGAAATTGTTCAAGGCATGAACAACAGTGAGATTATACCAAAATAAAGTAAGTATTTATTCTAATTCAAATTCTTCAACTTTAGGGAAA
The DNA here is from genome assembly GCA_963277665.1 of Viscum album. Classification (NCBI taxonomy): domain Eukaryota; kingdom Viridiplantae; phylum Streptophyta; class Magnoliopsida; order Santalales; family Viscaceae; genus Viscum; species Viscum album. The sequence continues at coordinate 586,368,107 of OY728120.1, forward strand.
CGATCTTGAAAACCAAAAATGTTGTCCTAGTGATCTTATATCTGATGAATCAGATGGTACCTTAGATCGTCACAAATTTATGGCTTTATGATTGCTGGCTTTTCCATAGCCATGTTCTCTACCACTCCCCATCAGAACATGATGGTTAGATTTCTCTTCCATGTCCATATTTTCACCTATGTGGAAACCCAGTGATTAGTTTATTTGGGTAACCGTTAAGTTTCATACTTTTGTTTTTAAATATTGGTTTTGGTATTCCTTTTTACGATGTGGGTTTATATTAAAGAAACTTTCGAATAGTAAACCATTTATAACCCCGACGAATTTCAAGGGCGAAATTCATTTTAAAGAGGGTAGAATGTAACAGCCCATGATTTTATGAAAAATATTCTTTTTAATTTCACTAATGTCTTGTGTTGTACGCTACACCAAAAGGAGCTTTCACAACACGCATCCTTGACTTGGATTGCATTACACGCAATCGCGACCTTCCTCGATAGCGTGTGTAATACGCAATACCGAGTTTCATTAAACAACGATATGCTATTAAAATATTATTAAAACTACCAGTTATGAATAGTAATAACCACTTTTTGAATTTTTGTAAATCTTATTTTTCAAAATGGACTTCATTTTTGGATTCGGAATATCGAAATTAGCTTAGGGTGAAATTTTGGTAATTTTCGGATAACTTTCATATTTTGATGAATAGTGAAAATTACTAAATTTTAGTTAAAAACAACTTTTTCAATCGAAATAATTAATAGTGATAAATTATTAATTTTAGTGGTTTTAAAGTATATTTAGAACATATTTTTACAATTTAATACAATTTTGGTCATTGAATGTAATTTCACATTTAAACCAGACATAATCAAGTGTCAATCTTTTGATAGATATTGTTTCTTAAAAACACGCTATTTGTTTTAACAGCGGGATTTAATTATAAAATTAATTAATGCAACTTCTATGTTATGAATTTGGTAAAATAGACTTCATTTTTGAATTCGGAATATGAAATATAGCTTAGGATGAAATTTTGGCATTGTTCTGAAAAACATCAATTTTTGATGAATAGTGAAACTACTAAGTGGTAGTTAAAAAACTGAATTTTTCATAAAACTTAATTTTACCGCTTCTGTGAATGGAATTTCAAAAATCCGAGAGACACAGTTGATGTCAGTAAGTAAAATGTGGTTCAATGAGATGAAAATAATTTTTGGTGAATAGTAACTTTTTACTTTTATTTACCACGGTTAAAAGTAAATAGGGTAATTAAGGGTAAGAATGATATTAATATTACCCTAACACATGTCCTAATTCTATTGGAAAAGTGTATCTCGACCAAAAACAACCTTAAGTGTAACATATTATCATTTAGGCCTACTTGGATTAGATTAGGACATTTATTATTATTTAATTCAAAGAAGAGTTAAAAGAGTTAAAATCAAAGTATATTTACTAAAACATTTTTAATATAGGGTTGTACATAAGATAAATTCGATTGTAAATATTCATTAGAAATATAAAAAGATTTCCTACATAATGGTATTTTATTTGTAATTTTTAGACATCATATAATTTAATTTATTCATGTCACAAAGATGATTCAGTAATTATCTTATTAATGATATATTGACATAATTGATGTTATAAACACCAAAATAAATGTAATTTGAGACTTTTTATGAATTTCATTAATTTTCTAGGTTACTATGATATATTAGTGTTGATTTAATAAACTTGGTTCGAACATATAATTCTGTTATGACTTTTACAAAAATCATATATCAAATAGTGTCAAAATTGACACAAAATAGTTTTTAAATCAAATATTATATTATTAATTGTTATTTTATTCCTAAAAATCTAGGGTTCGTCCAAATGACTTAGATAAGGATATATTTATTAATAATATACAATTTGGGGTTCGTTTGGCATGTTATAGTAAGTGTATTAACCATATAGTGAAATAAAACAAAAAGACACGGTAAAAGTTAAATTATTTAACATAGAGTTAAATCTAATTGATAAGGTTAAAATAATACCCTAAACTTGTCTAAATCCTATTGGATGATAGTATTTCGACCCATACCAAATTTAGCTTCAAAATAAGACCCTTTGGAACCATTATAAACCGATTTTGACTTTAATATAAAATAATATTTTGAGATATTCCTAAGGTGCCCTTCTCCTCCCTTATAAAAGGGCACCTCCTCCCCCTCCTCCTCACACCAATTTGAGCACTCAAGCTCGGCCAACCCCTGCCATTTTATACTCTCCACTTCCCTAGAATAATCCTAGAGGTCCTGGTCTTCTTCAAAGACCAATATTAGTTCCCTAAGTGGAGGATTCAAAGAGGCGTTCCAAAGAAGAGGTAATATCCATTACCGATCTTTTCAATTTCTTTCTTCTTCAACTTCTTATTCTTTAGTTGTTTCATTATAAAGTAATAACATCAGTATTAATTACATACTGATATGTTATTATAAATATGAAACAACTCTAATTAACCATCTATCCATCCTACGGAGAAAGGAAATCACCGTGCGTGCGTACGTACAGAATACCGTCTCCACGCCGTGGTGTAATCTATTTTCCGTCACCACCTTAATTGGATGGGTATAATGGTGTAATGAGTAACTATATATGATTATTATAAAGTTGTATTGATACTGAAATAGTATACATACACTTCAACACAATTCCAAAACCATGAGAACGATATCATCGCTCGTGCGTACGTACGGACTACCGTCTCCACGACGCGATGAGATTCATTCTCAATGATTAACCATTCATGAATGATTATAAAGTATATATAATAAGTACTAATGAAATATATGACATAATAATGATACTGTATTTATGTATATTTATATGTATGTCATCTACTTAATTCTATTCAATTCAATAAGGAAATGAAAACAGCGTTCATGCGTACGTACGGACTACCGTCTCCATGAATGGTTTATTTCATTCCATTTATCAATATATTACATATATGTATATTCTAAATATATATGATATATAAATCATTTTTTACATTATGGATATAAGTAATCATGATCCAAGTAATCATATTAATAATTACAAGTTAAAAACACCTACGATAAATGAAACAATTTTACCCAAAACGCTTCTTTAACATGAATTTACAAAAGAACGGGTAATATAAAGTCATAAGTGGACCATATATGATATAATAAAAATAAATATGATTCTGGAATAAGTCAATAACATGATTTAAATCATTATACATGAGGTTCGGACACGTACAAAGCAAGTCGGACCTAAGGTAAGCGGAAATATCACAATCTCATTTTTATCCGAGATTGTTTATACTTTGGTATTTACTGGGGTGTATTGTATCATCCACATCCATGTTTCCTCAATATGTAATATTATCCACCTACAAATGTTTAAATCCAATTTTACCCTTCGGTTTGTTTTTAGTAAAAGATACAAAAAGAATCTTTTGTCGTTTTTCGTACGAGGTACTTTTTGACTTTTCCGACAAAAGTACGAAGAATGTTTTTTTTATACGGCCTGAATGGATTTTAAAAAAAAAGTTATTTCAAAAAAGTTTCCTTTACAAGTTTTCAAGTTTATTTTTAATCAACTTCTTTTAGATATAATTTTATGACATGTTAAGAAAGGAAAAGTGTTTTTGAAGAAGAAATGATATTTTCCTCAAGAATGAAGTTCAAGTGTTTTATCAAAATTATTTTCCATCTAAGATAATAAAGGGTTCTGTTTTTATCCCTATTATTACATTGATTTTATTATGTTGTGATGGAAATATTTTTATGAATTCCTTTATCTTCTATGAATAGTTTTATGATGTCATGTTGTTTAAGAATCCCATTTTTATTACATGGGTTATGCAATGATGTATGATTTATGAATTTGTGGCACACATAATAATGGTATCATTATGATATGGGTGGGACCTATATCTCCCTCCAATGCATTGGGTAAAGATTTTATATCTCATGAGATAGACATGGCTGAAATGGTAGGTTATACCGGTTCAGTGAAACAGGACTGAAACGAGGGTTACTCGATTCAGAAAGGGACTTTGTCCACTAAGATAGTATTGGCAATGAGTCTTGACTAATAAGAAATGATTCTCTATGATTATGTGTGTATGCCACAAAGATTCATTTTTTTATGTTATGATTATTGGGATTTCATTTCACTACTATAATTTATACCATGTTATGAAATTATGCTCTCTTTTGCAGGTTAAGATTTCCAAAAGTTATGTTCTTATGAATATGATGTGATTGATTTTTCTTTTGTATACCATTACTGAGAATTTGAGCTCACCCTTTTATGTTTTCTTTTCCCCAGGATATAAAGAAAGGTTTTAGGTAAAAAAAAGGGAAGATCTTTATGGGAGATATTGAAGATCTTTCACCACGATTAGAAGATTACGTTCCGAGTTTCCAAAGACACTAAACTATTACGATCCTTGTGTGTGTGTTTTTGTTATGTACTAAGTATTCCAAAAATGTAATGTAATTTCCCTGTACGATAAGGTTCGGGTCGCTACATTGAAATAGATTAAAATACCATTAAAATACAATTCAATCATTTATTTAAAAACAGGTGAAAATATCCATTTCTTTAGATTATATTTTAATTAAAAATATCTAGAATTTTGATAAAAGGATTTTATTTTAATATTACTATGTAAAAATGTAAAGATTCATTAAATGATAATAGCAGTAATTATTTTGATAAAAATCATTTCATACTACACATGTTAAAAGAGAACATTAATTTCACACCATTGTAAAAAGTTGAAAATAGCTTGTTCAGAAAAAGTATCCTTAAAAGATTCCTTTTAAAACATTATAGATAAAGTTAAGGGAAATGAAAATAAAAATTTAAACATTTAATTTATACACAAAAACTTCAAGAAAATAATTTTTTAGAGCAAGGAAATGGATGAAATATTTTATCAATCAAAATGGAAATAAATATGGATTTTCATTAAAAACATTTTATTGATCATTTTAGGATCCAAATTGCTGGAAATAATAGTAATGGATAAATAATATTTGAATTAATAAAGTTAAATAAATATTATGTGTTATAATGAATAATATACTTATAATTAACAAAAATATAAATTTATTATAGAAATCATGAAAAGAAATGAGATTCTAACATAACACATTACATCAAGTCTCGTCTCACATCATACATGCTAAAATATACATGATAATTAAAATATAATAATTTTAAATATATTAAAAACATATATTAAAAAATAAAATAGTTTTTATCATTCTTGTATAATTTCAAATTATCCTTTTATTACAAATTCCCTCATTAAAATGAATATACATGAAACAAATCGTCCATTTTATATGCATGTTTCTGTTTAATGGTATCAATACAAGATCCTTGGTCATGATTTCATCATCTATAAATATATATAATTAAATAATTATCATATTTATTTATTTTATTCAATTTTGTAACCATTCATATAAATTGGTTGGGAAAATTAAATTGCATCACTTCATGGAGACAGTGGTCCGTATAAACAAACAGGTGACGTTTCCACGTTTTGATGAATGCAATGAAAGAAATATAAATAATAATATACCATTAAAAATAAATTTTATATCATAATTATGATATATATTCATTAAATATATCTTTATTATCATTCATGTAAAAAATTTAAAAATGAATCACATCACTTCGTAAAGGTGGTAGTCTACGCGTACACACAAGCAACATTGCCATTTTCCAGTGGAATGGAATGTAAGAAGGTAGATATGATTTTAAAATTCTAGAATAATAATTATATTATATATATAATATATAAAAATTAAGTTCCTCATAATAAATAGTTTTATGAGGTGTTTATATAAAATGAATCATATTTCTATGTGGAGGCGATAGTCCATACGTATGCTTGATCGATGCTATCATTTCTCATTTGATGGAATAGTGGATGAAAATAGTTTTGAAATCATAATAATAAAATAATATTATATTGATGGTATATTATTAATAAAATTATCATGGATATAATTTTTCTATATACAGATTAAGGATAGAATAAATTGAGATTACTTTGTTAAGAGTTATATCTGTTTATTGAGAAACCTCATTTGAATTACAAATTAATCCTTGAAATGAAGGTATTATGATCTAACTAGGACCTATATGTCAAGGAGAAGGGTGTTTATAAAGTATTTGGGTAGGTATTTGTTGATATAATAGGCTCTCTATGTAAGAGGATGAGAGGTTAGGTGGTGTCCTTTTATAAGGAATGGAGAAGACACACTTTGAATTTTTCAAAAGATTAAAATATATTAATGTATTACTTGAGTAAAGTGGAAAAAAATGAAAAATAGTTGAAGATAAGATGGATAATATAAAAATAAAATAATCCAATAAAATTAAATAATGGTTTCCCCATATTTTAATCCTTAACTATTAGGATAACCCCCTTTTAACCCTTTTAACCATTATAGTGGTAACATAAATTTTACCATGGTAACTATTCAATATAAAAAATTAAGATTAAATAAAGAAATTACATCAATGATTGTGATTATAAATATGGAATAAAATTTAAAATATTCAATTACTATTATTTGATGATATTTATTTTAAAATAAATTTTCTACAATCAACATTTTATTTGAAAATGCATTTTTAACCATAAAACAATGTTTAACGTCATTCTTTTATAAAAACTAATATATGAATGTTAAAATATTTGTTTGAATATATTATCTTTAAATATAAATAAATGAATTCATTACTATAGATTAATTTAATTTATTGTGATAATAAGACATTATTTTCATAAAAATGGGTATTTTTAGAAAAACATATATTTTTTCCATCAAATACTTTTATTTTAATGTCTAACCACTTGATATGTAATGAATTAATATTATACATTTGTAAAAAAATTATTTCATTATAACATTAATCTTATTTAAAAATTCCAATAAAAACCCTAGGTAGTAATTCTCACATTTAATAATAAAACTTCTATATTATAATGTGGTTCATCTAAACATGGAGATTAATGTAATGTATGGTAAAACAAAAATCAATCTTATTTAAGGATAAATATATAATAAAATCATTATTTCTTAAATAACAACCCCTTGTAATAATTTTACCATAAAAATTCCATTAGATTAATATATACAATGGTGTATAATTCTTCCTCATTATATCATTGGGTTCCAATATAGCTTCCATAAATTTTTTATTCCTCTAGGGAAGCTTAACCCTCAAGGTAGTCTTGAAATGAAACACATTCCCTCTAAGATACATGATTTATACTAGTTTTTCATCATAGTAAATATTATTCTATTGTGGTACAACATCTGATTTCATTACATTTTAAGGATAAAATATTCACTTCTTTTTGATAGATAAATAGACCACAATAATAATTTCATTATGCTTTTAGGAAAACACCGGGTGATAAGAAACCATCATGATCTGATCATGAACCTCAAAGGGGATGATATATCTAGGTCTAAAAATTATTTTCCTTATAAATATAATAACCATATTCTATAGAGAATTTCATTGGGATACCTTCTCACAATCATTGAATTCTAGAACTTGCTGAAGATTTTCAGTATATCTCTTCATTCGACTCTAAGATGTACTGAGGTGATACTAAATGAATCTAACATAATATTATATTTATTCATCTATATTAGGTCCCAAAATCATTATTTCTATTTTTTTTATCCTAACCCATTTATGTTATTCATTTATTTCCAAAAAGGTATTCATAATGATCCTTTTGAATGCTCGAGTGAAAGATATTGTTATATGAGAATTTTATAAGAGAAAGGTGTTAATCAGAGTCACCTTTAAAATATAGATAATAGGATATAAACAAATTACATATGGTTTGAATGATCCTATTTTAATGAACATCATTATGAGGATGATAAATATTGTTAAATCTCAATTTATTATTCAACTCATGTTGTATAATTCTCCATAACATGAGGTGAACAACATATCACAATTAGAAATGATAGAATGTCACACTCTCTAAAAACATATGACATAATTAATTAATATCCTATAAATAAGATCAAAATATAATTTTTATATAATTGAAATTAAATGTGTTTATTTTATAAGTTTATTGAGTATAAAAAAATAAAATTATCACTTTATATGTTATGGAGAATTTGATGATGAAATTCATGGTAAAGTTTTCATATTTTCATTTTGGTATGTGAAATGGTAATAACATAACCATAGAATTATATCTTTAATATGTAACATTATTACATACCATAAATCAATAAACATACACTATAATTTCACTTTTCATGTCATCCCACTAGAAATACTCTCTCATATCTTTATACTTATACATACATTAAGGTTGAATAGATAATTATGAACAATGAGTATCATCCAATTGCTCATTATTCTGGTTTAGAGTTTCTGGGACACATACTCATTTCATAGAACATAGAATTCCATCATAATAATGTTTGATCATCATAACATTTTTCTCCCTCTTTTATAGTTCCACATTCTCCTTCTGTGCCTCTTTAATCATCACAAATGTTGATGGATGAACATTCAGTTTAGAAATATATGACCAATCCCACATTATCATGACTTCGATATCCATCTTTTGAAAATCCATAAATGTTGGATCGTGTTCAATCCACTTCAAGGGAAACATAGCATGGTATTTATGACATATATATTTGTCCACCATGACCCCCCTTCCATGGTGGTACTATTTTTTGAGGTCATTATATTTAATCAATTACACTGATATCCTATAGTGAATATTTAACTAGTTTTTGGGAAATATATACTTAAATTTTTTATGATATATATATACATAACATATTTCAATATAATAAAAATTTCTCTAAATTTTAAATTCATAAATAACCAATTCCAACTCAAAATCAAGAGTCAAACACTTTTTTGAATGGATTTTAAATTATCACACGTCATAAGCTATCTCCATATCATTCTACACATGGATGAATCCAATTACCTTCTTTTATGTATCAATATAGATAATACCCCTTCTCAAATATAGGATAGGGTAATCACAGGTGTACACTAACCTACCTTATTTTTAGATCCTTGAAATTTTCATCACATTCATTTATCCAAATGTACTTGGATCCAATAGGAGTTAAATTTTATATTGGACTAGTTTTGTATTGAAAAATACATCACAAAGTGTTAGTAGTATCCAAAAAACCCAATAAAACAAAGGATGTTAGATACTTTGGTCAGTTTGGTCCATCCATTAATGAAATTCATCTTTGTGGGATCCACTGATATACCCTCACTTGATATTACATGATCCCAAAATGAAAATTTTTATAACTAGAATTCACCCTTTCTAAATTTGGCATACAATTTATCTTTCCTCTGAGTCTTCAAAAGAATCTGAAAATGATCTTTATGATCTTCATTTATCTTTTAATATATAATTATATCATTTATAAATACTACAACAAACCTATTGGGTTAATATCTATACACTCTATTCATTAAATACATGAAGATCGTAGGAGAATTGTTTATGTCCAAATGGTATCACTATAAATTATTAATGATGTTACCTCATTCATAAGGCTATGTTGTATATATCATCCTTGAACATCAATTATTGATATCCAAAAGGATGGTAAATGTTGAAGAGAATTGATCTCCATGGATTTGATCAAAAAAATTTACTATGGGGATTAAGATACTTGTTCTTAATAGTGATCTTTTTATGTTATTTATAATAAATGAAAATATTCATTAACACAAATTTATTCATAACAAAAAGAAGAAGTTAACTCCATGGTGGAGTACAAGGTAATATGAATCACATATCAATATTATCCTAGATTTGATTTTTCAATTTATGTAAGTTGATCATGGAAATAAAAAAATAGAGATATTGAATAGATGTAGCTCTAGGTTGGAGATTTATTGAGAACACAAATCCAAGAATTAGGAAAATACTAGTAATATTTTGTGAAAATAAATCATCATAATAAAAAAATGGAATATCATAAATATTGAGTTTCTCCCAAACCATTTGAGATACATATCTCTCATTTATATGTAGTAAGACCCATACAATAGAAGTAAAATTAATTAGAAATTCAAATCATCATCACACAAAAATATGATAATTTGGTGATTTGGAATCTCGAACATGATTTATCTTCCTATGAAATTGATATTTACTATATACAAATAGAGAAATTCATTTACGTAAATTTAATAAAATTATACTCGGGGGAAAATCACAATATTTTCATAATGAACATTCCCACAAAATGCTATCAGGGAGTAGCTATAGACTTGATAATTGATCATCAAACCATTATATATTTTGACTTCTAACTCAACATCTAATCATTCTAGTGTTCATATGATAACCTTATAAATTTATTCATTTATAAAATATTATGTAGATATGTAATTAAATAAAAAAATTAGTTGTATAGCATATTATAAGTAGAATTTTCACTACATCATTCTCAAGACCCTCTTTAGTAGTTGTGATAAAATGGGATTTCCTTTTTTATATAGACTTAAGAGACTATTAAAAAAATGTTTCATATTATCCCTACAATTCACTCATTGATTGGTGTAGTGTGCCTACTTTGTGAAATTATAGTACTGTAGTGTGGATAGAACATTCAGTTGAGCTTTTTCACTATTCCTTTCATTGATTGGCCTCTTCAGATATCTTTAATATTTTTTTCCCCACCTAAATAAATTACCCAACCCCTTATGTTAATTTACTATATACTTATTTCAACAATTTCTATATGATATAATATTAAATTTCGTTCCTCCAAGGGTTTTATTATTAGAGTTTCATTGTAATTGAATCTTTCTATTTTTGTTCCCATTGTCAGCAGAACACATAGAGTCTCATATTCCCATTTCCATATTGATGGAACATAAAATGATTGATTAATAGCTATTAAATTATCTTAATTATAATTAATTATAATTAATTAATATCAATACAAAAATTAATTATTCAACATTTCATTCAGAATTGATAACAAAATTGATTATACCAGGCATGTCTGGTGAAATTAGCTTCATGGGTATAGAAAGATTCATCATACATATGATCCAATTCAAAGAATTCCCTAACCAATTTAGTGTAAATAATTCTAAGACAATAGTAATTCAAAATTACCTTCTTAAACTCTTCCATTATATCAAGTCAATTTCTTCCCCTTTCCTCATATTCCTGATAACTATCTGCGGTTAATCATCCTCACCTTCAAAATGATACACATCCAAAATATCCCCATAATGGTTTTATCATTTTAGAACAAACAATATCATTTTTTTAACATTGATACATTTTTTAATAATAATTATATTATATAAAAAACTAAAGTATGGTGGACATTACTATATAAAATAATAAATATGGAGTTATTCCTTCCTTTGGATATTTGGAATTATAGCATGATCCATGACATCATTCATAGATTGAGAGAGTTTAGTGATCATAACCATAAGATTCCACATCAAAGCTCCCATCTCATTTGGTATCCTATGACAACGGTTCTTCAATTTACAATTGCATTTTAAGTTAGCACAATTACAGCTAGGTTCATGAATTGATTAAGGCCAAAAAGGAATTTGTGAGATACAATAATATTATTGATTGATCATGAAATCATGAAAAATAATTCCATTTATGTCTATATAATCACAGAATATTTTTAATCTATGATACCTTTGGAATAAAAATAATCATTCATGGTCATAATATATTCCAATATTTCATAGTGGTACATAAATAAAATGTGAATTAACCCAATAATATCCCCCAAAAGTGTATATATAGGTGTGTGGTCTTAGGACCACTCAAATTACACTAGTGAAAAGAAATTCAATACTAAATGTTCCTATTTTAGAATGGATACCCCTAGGTACATCCATTCCATAACTTAATCAAATTTATAGAATCTATATAGGGATTTATTTTCTAGGAAAACCATTAAATCTCTTCATTAACAAAGCATTTGGATGTTATCCTATACATAGAATTATCTGCTTGGTTTTGAAAATTATATCTAACCTTAATCTATAAAAATAACTAAATGATACTCTCATACAAACTGTGGATTCCCAATAATAACTTACATGTATATTACAACATTTTAGATGAATTATCAACACTTCTAATAATAACAGATTACCTAAAACCATAACAGTATAGTGTCATTGGAGACTAGATACATAATCATCTTATATCATGAAATATTAACCAATATATCAAAAAAATTGCATATAATATAGTAAAATTATTAAATATAACATATATTAAGGTATTCTTCATAACAAGGGAAAGGAAAGATAATAACAAATTAGCTCAGATGCTCAAGGAGGGTAAATATAGGTGATATCAATCAATGTTCATAGGTATGAATAATAAAAGAATAAGGGAATACCAACATGATCATAACTAATGTAAATCATACCCAATTAGTCAAAGATCAATTATCATGAATTATGAAAGAAGTATTTATCAAAAGAAATATACAAAAGTCATAAGTATTCAGAATCATCAATAATCCATAAGGATATATGATTTCATATTATATGAATATGACATAATTTTGTGACATTCATTTAATTAAAGAAAATAATTTACATAGTCAATGATCACTTCCAAGATTTTCATATTAGATATGATAATCCTACTATTTTTTTATGTTGTAATTTTTCTTAATAAGTCATTAGTGGTAAAGAACAGAATGTCAATATAAATTCAATAGACATTTTTTAAAAGTTTATTAGAGATCCAAGGCATTATTGTTACTGATGATCTATCCATGAGATGTTCAAAAGAGCCATATTTTTTTTACTAAAGACAATTTTAACTCTTTTGATTATTGAATTATTCATAATTTTCAAGGACATGTGATTATTGCAACAGTATGGTGAACATATTATAGAAATTTTAAATAAAAAGTTGAAAACTTTTAAAATATTAATATTAATAAATAATTTTTTTAGATGAAGACATTAAATATCCTAACTATTTTCATTATTAATTTGTATATGTGGATGTAAAATTTCAAGGAAAAATATATTTATATTTTTCTTGATTAACATTATAAATAAGGAATTAAGTTGAATATGTATTTTTCATACTTGTTAGTTACAATGTATATTTAGATGATTCAATTAAAAAGTTTACAAACCAAGCTTACTCACTAGGAAAACTAAATCCCATCGATGTTGGAGAAGGGTAAAAAATCTAGCAGATCTACCCATGAAAAATAGTATGGCTATATGTGTAGTGTAATTTCATATTTCCCACAAGGAGTGCACAGATGGTTCATATGGTTCATGAAAATGGATGACCCAGGGATTACACAAGTGTGAGGTGGAAATCAGTGAAGTTATGTGTATAATGTTGTTCTAAATGCTGATCCTAGAGGTGGAACAAATGGATAAAGACGCATAGATGTTTATATAGCAGTTATCAATTAAATAAAAGTTTAATTTGGGACTAGAAATTAAGAATACTATTCAAGTGCATTAAAAATATTTTGAAACAACCATAGTTTTTCAATTGTGTATTCTTGGGTTTCTAGATCATGTAGATGTAATTTTATACCTACTAAAACCTTTAAGGAACTGACAATGATACCATTTTACAAGTGAACTCAAGAAATCCCATGTTTAATAATCTCTTACGATCATCCTCAGAGGACAAGATATTATTGAACATATTAATCTATGTTGAAAATCCATAGTGCTATTGAATTTTTAGTGATGATTGAGATATGTGATCACATATCCAAAAAGCATCACATGAATAAGATCATAACTTCAATAATATGAAGCTTCTATCATAGATAGATTCCATCACATGAAGAGGCTAGTATTTTTCCCCTATCTATCGATCAATACATCGTAAGAACAAGTCATTGGTCTTATGAATACATGTCGGTAGGCATCATGGTATCATGTGATTATGAGTGTATTTAATAATATATAACCTACGACATATTTTTTGTATTACCTAGCAATAAGATCATGGAATAGAATGATATCTCCCATGTCACATGGAGAATCGATGACTTTCAGTATTTGAAATACCAACGATACACAAAGATTTTGGGGTTCCTATTATGATTTGCCTCACCAAAAAACATTGAATTTAGATGGTTGGTTCCTCGTTTATAAATACCCATCACTTGAGGTTGTGTGAACGTGATGAAAAATGATATATCTCTCTGAAAAATAGGGACTATAAATCAGTATTGTACAAATCAGTTCGAGCAATATGTTCTCTTGGGATCTATTCATGGGAAGGAATGAGATAATGTATGCCTATTGGATTATGTGAATAATCTTAAGAACATGTATTATTGTTTATGTGATGTAAATTTAGGATCCATTGATTCACCAAACATGGATGTGTGATGGAGATCCATGAAATATGCTAGTATCACATAGGAGGAATCTTCAGGCCTTTATGGTCTTTAGAATGATAAGTTCCCACATTACTCATTCATGTAAGGGATATCCCATAAGGCTATTAATATTTCATTAAGTAAACTATTAGTTCATATAAAACTCATTGTTTATGTGAAGAGAATAAAGATAACTTGTAAACCACCTTGGTTATACGAAGAAGAAGAAAAGACCCACAAACATTCCTAGTTATGTGATGGAATAATAAAATACCATGTACACAATATTTGATTTGATGGAACTATGACATTTGATATTCATATATTCTCTATGTGTTGATAATGTGATTTTACATATAGGGTTCCTATGAAACTATAATGTATTTTTTGAAATGAAAGTAAAAAAATGCATGCACATTCAATCATGAAGTGTTTATATGAATAAGTATTCAAATTAAATATTTCACACACAAAGTATCTTCAAATGTGTTAAAATATTACACTATAATTTAATATATAATAATTTTAATTGAAGATAAAAATTAAAAGAATATTTGGCGAATGATTATATTTTTTCTTAATTATCATTGGTTTACAAAAAATAATATATGATTACTAATCCATAGTAATATTCATATCATTCTGATTAATGAATAATAAAAGGATGTATCTGAGATTTATGAATTCCATAGGTCCTTTTGAATGATGTGTTTTGTGAATGTTGATCAATGTTCACTTGATTTCTAAACACATCATAAGGAAAAAAGTTGATATATTCTAATCATGTTCTTAATAGATAAATATTTTATTGTATCTAGTTAGTGCTATTTAAATAGTTTTAAGGCCATCCCCTTTCTTTTGATTTTAAAGATAATAAGAAGGAAGTTGTGTGTGAGTGGGATAATAACAACCATAAATCAGGGACATAGTGATCCAAATTGGTGGCAAACCAAATTCATAAATCATGGTGTTCATTTAAATTTATCATTTTATGTGCATGCTTTCTAATATAGGTGAAAAAACGTATTGATCCATTTACTATATAAGTAATTAGGTAATTAAAGGGAAAAGTTTTAATGAGATAAAAAGTTTATCCAAACTGATTCACCCCTCTCATTTTGGTCAACCCAAAGTTATCTAAACAAGATTTTGTTCACTCCATGTTACATCATTTTCTTATGTTAAGGTTTATTACAAAGAAAATAAATATTGATAGAGTACATTACAGAACTAGGTTTACTCCCCAATTTTCTAACAACCCTAACATTAATAAATGAAATTCCCTTTTTTAATGAATTACTTATTTATTAAGTATTATAGTTAATGAAAAAACAAGCACTACTTTAGTTATTTTGGACCAATTATAAAATATAACATATTAGATTAAAAATACCAATAATCATGTTATACAAAGATAATATAGTCATTTTACAATGATATATAAGATAAATATATATTAAGGCTTAATATAAAGCATACTTTTCATAGATTTAATGAGAAATGACCTCAACCAGTATGATTGTACCCTATTAATATAATTTATTAGATCTTATGGGGGATATGGAATCACATGGATTTTCCCATGACCTAGACAGTGTTCAAATTAAATAATTGAAGCAAATACAAAATAATTTATAGGATATGTTCAATCTTATCAATATCATGACCCAAACCATGTTTTCCAAAACACCCTAAGAATGTCCCAACATTGCACACCATTATTATAGGGAATATTCTAATTTAATAAGGGGTTATTTATCTTGATAGTGGTAGTATGAATTTTTATATTTTCATTTTTTATAAAATAATTATTATATTTATCCCTTTTGATTATTAAAATTATATACGAGTTGATAAAAACTAGATTTTTATACAAAGACACAAAAATAATATTTTCGTAAAATATACAATTTTAATTAGACGATACATTTTTGATAAATTATAGATTTTTGAAATAAATTTTACTGTCATAAAATATTTTTATTAAATAATATTTATATACACATAATAATATAATTTCATATTGTCCAATATAATCTTTATTAGGGCTAGAAAACAATTATTATCATAAAAATTGTATATTTAATTAAATAATTTTTTTAATCTAAAATTTTAAATTATCATATTAAGATAATTATTTGGATAACGTAAATTTTATTTTTGAAATTGGCTCATTAAAATTATCCAAAGGTGGATTTTTCATAATTTTGTGAGACAGTCAAATTTTTTGTTAAAATTTAAATATGGTCTAAATATATGATATGTATTATGACATCTAAATAGCCTTAAAGTGATATAATTATTTTTATAAATGTAATAAAACACAAAGACATTGTTACCCCTTTTAAATAATGAGATTTTATGTTATTTAATAATTTATATACAAACATAAACAATCCTATTAGATTTATATTATATTTTAAGGTTTTAAAACAATTCATTATAAACATGTACCACTTCCACACCACCAAGGGTATTATTTTATGTATTTTTGTTCATGATAATATGAAATAATGGAAACCACTCCTCTTTATATGTATCAATGTAACAACCTATTACCGTATTTTTGGTATTTCCTATATCTTTACAAGTTTTCATATAAAATTAGGTTTTTCTTGGGACTCCCAAGGATGGAGATCATTTTTTTAAAAAAATTATCAAAAGAACATTGATTTCTGATTTTTTGAATTAATGGATTTCAGGTAAAGACATGTGATGACTTTACATGTTTATCCCAATGTTCGGATAATTTGAAATATGGTTAGGGTTTTCATCTACGAATATGATATTTAGGAAATATGCTAATAGATTACAAACTATGCAAATAGATTAAATTATATGTATTTGATCAGTAGGATCATCTAATGAAATGAATACACATCATAAAAGGTTACATGAAGTGTAATGTCATTCCATTTTGTCATGGTGAAAAATAATGTTTCTAATTAAAATGTGATGAGTTTCTTGGCTTATATGGACCCCAGGGATTACACAATGTGTAAAAGGATTACACACAATGTAATTATAAAACTTTTTTATTTTAGAGTGATGTTGGACTGATTTTTTTATTATTCAGATATATTCATCCTTTCTTATTTCCTATAAGTATTCTCTAGTGATTTTGGGAACATCTATCCCTTCTAGATCGATTTTTTCCATGTTTTATATCCATTGCGGTTGGGGTTTATCTCTTCAGCTGTGTAATCCTCCAATTAGTTCATTAAATTTGATCTAGGTAGCAACATTTCATTGTGTTATATATTGATTATTATTTATTATTTCTATCTATATTGGGTGATCATCCCCTAAGGGCCATTCATTTTTTGGTCATAGAGTGGTGAGTGTGCATTCTTGAGGTATGTTGTGATGTTTCCTCTTCATTGAAAATTTTTTGATAAATTATATCAACTTTATGATGTGTGGATTTGTTCAGGGGAATCTATTTTCATTTAAGTTTGCTTCCATGTTGGTGGATCATGTTGCTGGTATGATAAAATTTATTTTTGAGGTAGTTAGTTCCTTATCTATCCTATTTTGGTGAACTTCATTGATCTAATTTTTAATAAAAAATTTATAAATGAAAAGGAATTATTGATTGATTTTATTTGTGTGTGTGGAAATGGGGATTTTATAAAATATTGTTTCCCCTAGTTTTAGTAAATAAAATATGCCTTTTCAAATTAGTATGAAATGGTTTTTTGAAATGATTCTCAAAGCATGGTTTGATAAAATGGTTTGGAAAATCAATCACATGTGATCCATGGGTACTTGGTTGGAAGGTTTTGTAATAGGCCTCATCCACTATCTGGGGGTTCACACATAGGGTGTTCCCGTACTCCCTAATCTTGTTTTTCTTTAGACATGTTAGACCTGTCAAAGGATCACTTTTCCTGGTGTTCTTCTGTTCTACATTTTTGATGAATATGTCTACAGACTTAATACATAATATTGTCTATGTTAGGTATGAGTGTCCTAGCTATCCTAACATAAAGTGATCATTTTCATGATGTTACATGTGATTTATCTTATACTATTTTTTTCGTACCTCCCTGGATTTCATATGTTACGTGATACATGATTTATTTTGAAACATATTCTTTGATAAACAGATATGAAATTATTTCAAGCTGATTTACATGATTTTTTTGAAAAATTCAAAAAATGGGGAATTATATTGTTTTGGAATAATTTCTATATGACACATATAAAATTTATTTCATACCATGATTTTATTAAAGATGGGTATGCTTGGATTATCGTATAGAGACTTGTTGTGGAATACCTAGGTTGGATCCTACTAACCCTATTAGCTTACATCCTATGCACCCCTTTGGTAGTGTTTAGACCTTGTTATGTATTTTGATATAGGGAATGTGAATCCACCATAGTGAGTCACCAAGTTTATCTGTAAGTTGGCTTTGGGTTACTCGTTATGAGATGGTGGGAGTTTTCCCATGCTATCACATTGAGACTATAAGAGTACCTATTTTTGGTTTTTCATCTTTATGGATAGACTTATCACTTGTTGATTATTTTGATACATATTATATTTTATCACTTCCATTGTTTTTCTATATGTTATGATATATATATATATATACATATTCATGTTTCATTCGACTATATCTGTCTATATAAATATATTTTAGGTTTTCTTCTTGTGGTTGGGAGAAAACATTCCCTATTTTTGTTTTTTATATTCAGGTGCTAGATGCCAACCCTTAGTGATCAGGAACCCCCTATAGGTATATGATTTCTCGAGTTGGGTACCAGTATAGAGAGGGTAACCCAATTTGTTTCATCATTTTTTATTAGAAAATGATTGCTTGTCCTTAAGAGTCCTTTTCTTATGATGTTTAATATACCGGAGATAAAAATTTCGGGACTTGAGAGGTACGTTTTAGTGAGTGCCTAACCAGATCATTCCATTATAAGACCCATGATACAAGGGGATTTTGGGATGTGTGTATTGTATTCAGAGTTTTGGTCTTACTCAAACTTTTATCTTATGTGTATTCTGGTCTTAACTGAGATTATCCCATGTCTAATCATTTCCTCTATTTCGATGAGCAGTGGTATGCCTCTGAGATGACATTAGAGGTCCCTAAAAGTGGCCATAGTTTGTTTAGGACATAGGAATATCCCCCCAATCATAATTTTATCAAGAAAATTATTCAAGAAATATATGATATAATCTATAATGTACTACATGTATAGAATGCAGTTACAGATGTATAGCTTGGAACATTATGAGACAGAAATCGATTGGGTGACTTATTTAATGAGAATAAACCATCCTTTAAATGTAAAAATGAACATCAAGATTTCAAGGATGGAATTGAAAATTTCATCTAGATTTTCGAATTCCTGGATACAAATTAGAGTATACAGGTGAATTGTGCAACATTTAGACTTGAGGGTCCTACAAGAGTTGCTGGGTTCCAGGGATCATGCAGATAGGCACATGGGATTAGACCGAAAGTGTTTCAAGAATCTATTCAACCAACAGTGTTTCCTAGATTCACTGATGGTGAAGTATCTGGAGTTCCTCTATTTAGGTTAGGGAGAGAATTTGGTGTCATCATATACCAATCAATTTGCTGAGGTAGTTCACATTTCATTTGATGTAGTAAATAATGACCAAATGAAAGCTTTGAAGTACCTACAGGGTTTGTAATCACATATAATTATCTCCAATTTCAATTTTAGAACAATAATATGCTTCAATGACTACAGGGACTCTTCCACAACCCTCATCAGGGAATCTAATTCACACATTAGATGAGTTTCAAGTGAAGGTAAATGTGGGAAATGTGATAGTGAGAGGTACCATCTTTATATAATCACATGTAACAATTGATTTAATATATACTAGTGTTTCGTTGTAATATATATCTCGACCTTTTTTATATGCTGAAACATAGAATGGAACTCATTTCCATTTTTAGGGTGTTGGAAACACATATTGGGCATATGATTGTGTATGGGATTTAAAATCCTTCTTGTTCACTATAGATTGCAGATGTGGAGTTAATATGAGATTTTAATCTTCTCAATATAGATCTATTTGACATCATAATCATACTAGATTGTATTTTTCTCATCATGATGATCTTGATTGTTATCATGGTTCTGTCTCATTTCTTGTAGCCTATGGGAACATATATGTGTTTCAAGGTCAGTGGGATACAAGGTCTAACAGTGTAAGACTTTCTCACCTAGAGCTTATGGGTTTTTTTGTTTTTTAAAGGTTGTTCTTAAGGAAATTTCATCTATTATTGAACCAATATTATTTGGGACTTTCCTAATGTTTTCAAAAATGATTTCTTTGGGATATCTCCAGAGATGGAGGTTGAGTTTATTATTGAACTAGTGTCAGGTATGCCAATGATTTTGATACCTTCTTATCGAATAGAACTAGAAGAAATACTGGAGCTCAATGTTCAATTGGATAATATGATGGAGAATGTTTTTGTTCGCTCTAGTGTTTCTCATTGGGTATCCCCAATTCTTTTTTCCATGAAGGAAGATGGTTCACTTTGACTGTCTATGGATTGTTAGATGTTGAACTAGGTAATGGTTAATAAAAAGTATCATTTTTATCATTTGGATGATTTTTTTGATCATTTAATGTGGGATGTTGTTTTAGGATAATGATCATTGGTTGAGATATCATCAGCATAGAGTTAGGGAGCTTGATATATTGATGCCAACTTTCAGGAGTATGTATTTCCATTATTAATACCTATAATTCCATTAGTTCAATCTAAATCTCTTATAGTTTTATGGATTTGATGAATTAGATAATGCATCTGTATATTATAACTTTTTTGGTAGTGTTCATGGATAATATTTTGGATTATTCAAGATCCGACCATTATCACATGAACTATTTGGGTATGGTTTTGAAAATATTAAGGTGTCACCCATTGTATAGAAATATTTTCAAATGTAAATTTTGGATCAAAGTAGTGAGTTTCTTATTGAATGTGATTTATGATCATGAATAATCAGTTATTCCTATATAGGTGGAGGATTTTTGTCTTCAGAAGAACCAGAGAATATCTTGGAGATTCAAAGAATCCCTAGTCTTTCTGAATACTATGAGAGATTATTCAAGAATTTTTCAACGTTTGAACCACCTTTGACTAATCATAATAGGAATGTGAGAATTCTCATTGTATGCAATGGGACAATATTCATTAAATGAGGTGATGATAATTTTGGAATAAGATCCTATTCAAATCTTACTTGATCGTAGTATGGGGAATGGGGTTTTTGTAATGTTTCTGGCACTATTTTGGGTGTTCTTATTATACTTTATGGTCATTTGATATCTTATATCTCTTTTAAATTTTGATTACATTGGAATAACTACCCTACTCATGGTTTAGAAAATTCCATAGTTATGAATTCACTTAAATGTTGTTAGTACTATCATTTTTTGGATAGATTCATAGTATTTTCTGAATATAAGAGTTTGAGCTATATCTTTTCCCAGAATTACTACAATGACATACTGAGGAGGTGGTTGTAATATCATTAGATGTTTGACTTCTACATCTCCTACACTATAGGTAATGGGAATTCTATTTCAAATTCTCTCGATAGGAAACTTCTATCATAGGATATTTTGGAATTGATGAAATAGTGTAGAATTCTGAGGATTTTTACTCAGTTTCTTATGGATTATTAAGAGAATTATTATGGCGTTCTTCTAGAAATTTTTCAATTATAATCATCTCTCATTAAGTCTATTCTATAGAATCTGTAGTTGGGTAATGAGTGTTGAGGAATTTGAGAAACCTTATATGGTGGGGAGACCATTTGTAGTTGGTATCCCTATTTAGATGGTATTTGATGTTCTGGGGAATGGTTTACATTCAAAAATCTAAAAAGAGATAATTTTTTTATATTCATAGCCCTTCGTGACCCGTTCATCTGGGAACTATGAACATGTATTATGACATTAGAAAACAATTATGTTTATCAGGTCAGAAGCATGAAATTGCTGATTATGTGTCCCACTATTACACCTTCCAATAGAAAAATTAATATCCTCTGAAACCATATGGGTTTCTCTATCCTCCTCTAATGATAGTATGGAAATTGAATGATATATCCATGGGATTGTTTTGGGATTAACATGGACTCCCTGAGGTAGGAATGTTATCTAGGTGGAGATTGATAGGGTGAAAATGTAATCTTATTTCATTCCAATCAGGTACATCACAAAATTAGAATATATGTATATGTTGTATGTCCAAGAGATTGTATATTTCATGGAGTTCCTTTTTCCATTATTTTCAAAAACTCTATTTGGTTTACATTAATGTTCTATAGGATTCTATAGGATTTGATGAGGAATCAAGTCAATTTGAGTACAAACATATAATCCATATAAATATGGCTAAACAATGAATGTTATTCTGTTCCTGTAGGATATCCTCCATATATGTGTCTTGGATTTTGATTGATCTTGGGATATAAATTTGGGTATTTTTGATTTTTCTTATAATAGTTACCATTCATTGATCTAGATGACACCTTTTTAGGATTTTTATGGCCACCTGTCCAGATCTCCTATTTGATGGGTGAAGTTGGTAATGCTTATTTAATGGGATTGAGTTTGGGTTATGAAATGTATATGAGGATTTTAAATATACATCAGCATCTGGTTATAGCTCATAGTTGACAAAAATATTTTGCAGATCCATAATTTTTTCTTTGGTGTTTTATTCGGGTAACCATGTTTTCTTGAAATATTATCCTTTGTTGGGTCACCGTCATCATAGAAAATTGGGGAAGGTAGATCTGAGATATATAGGACTATTTGAGGTCACTATGAAATATCTTATGGTTTCTTATCAATTGAAATTTCTGGTTTAGCTAACAATAATTATTAATGTTTTTCATATATTGTATCTCTAAAATTATATCCTTATATCAATCACATTGTGGGATGTGAAGAGATTGAGTTATAGATAGATGTTTTTGTTCTGGAACATCCAATAGAGATTGTTGAATATCATGTGAAAGTATTACATGGTATGTGTATTCCATTTTTCAGAGTGTTATAGAGGAACATGTTAGATTGTCATGATACATGGGATTGTGAGTCATTGATGATGGAGAAATTCAGTCACTTCTTTATCAGAATTCACTCTTTAATCATACTTTTTAGGGGTGTAACATCTTATAGTGTGGATATTTTAACATTCTCTTACCATATTTCTATTTTTGACCATCTCTTTAATCATTTTTCTATTTATTTGTAAACTTCTATAGACTACCAAGGATGGTTATAATTTTCTAACAAAAATGTCCAAAATTTTTGTGATGAATGTTTTTTAATGATTGGTTTCAATGTATAAACATGTGATGGATTAATGGATTTCTCCCTATGTTTTGAGAACACTCAAGATGGTATGGGTTTTTGGATAAGAATATAATATTTTTGTAGTCTTCTTGGTGATCACATTCCATGTAAATTTTTTTCATGTCATGTATTTTATTGGTAAGGTCATGCCATAAGCTAAATACATATCATTAAATATTACATGGAGTGTAATGGTTTCAAATCTTGTAATTGTGATAATAGTGTTTTTAATAAAAAAGAGATGGGTTTTTTAAGAATATATGAACCTTGTAGATTACATAAAATGTAAATATTTTACAAAAAATGTAAGTTTCATAAGTTTAGATTTTAGGGTACTGCTGAGATGATTTATTTATTATTTATCCACTTCCCTCTTTTTTGTCGACCTAGAAGAATTGTTTGGAAATTTTTGTCACCTAGAATCTTTCTAAATCAATTCATTCAATTTTTAGTCATCATTATGGATGGATTAAATCTCTCTGGGTGATTAATCACCCAGTTTCATTATTTAAATTGAATTCAGTTAAAACATTGCATTTTGTAATTGGACCTATAGACCCATAGTGTTGATTTTTCATGACCCTTTCTAGATCTGTTGTCTTATCTTCCACTAGGGGACATTCCATTGTGGGTGATAGTTTGTCTGGTGTGCATTCTTGAGGTTTTTTGTCATATTTCCTCTTTTCTAAAACTTTTTTTAATTGAATCTATTATGAGATGTTTGGACTTGTTTTAGGGCCTCTACTATCATTATTGTGTTTTTTCCGTATTATTGGATCCCACTATGGGCATGTGCGACCTGAGTTTTGAGGTGGGTGGTTCAATCTATATCCTATATTGGTGAACTACGTGGCTTTAATTATTGATAAATTATTTTAGAAATGAAATTAAATGATTGAGGGAAGTTAGTTTTTTGTGTCAAAATCGGTTTTTGATAATATATAGTTTACCCTAGTTTGTTTAAGTTAAAATTGGGTTTCAAATCATTATTAAATGGTTTTAGGAAATTATTTTCAAATGAGGTTTTGATGAAATAGTTTTAAAAATAGATCACATAAGAATTATTTAGTAGAAAGTGTAGTAATAAGCCTCAACCACTATCGATGGGTTCACACATGGGGTGTTCCTCCAATCCCTGGGTCTGTTATTCTTTGGACATGTTCTACATGTTGGGGGGTTTTCATTCTATGGTGTCCCTTTAATCTCTAGATTCAATTCCTATGTATATAGAAATTATGTGTGTGATTTTCTATATTATATACAATTGTCCAAGCTATCCTGGACTATTTTCATCCATAGTGCGATGTTAATTTTTATTTGTATTTTTTTGTTCTAGTTTTACTACCATGGATTTGATGTGTATGTTATTCATGATTTGTTATCATATATCTTATTTCATAAAAGTATATGAAATGTTTTGAAACTGATATAACAATTTGTTTTAAAAACATTGAAGGGGCAATTAAATTTTTTTCCTTACTTTTTTTATAAAACAACTAAATTGTATATCAATTCTTGTTTTCTATAAAATTGATAATAGTTGGATTATCATATATATATATGTTATGTAACCCAGGGGTGGGATCCTACTAAGCCTATTATCATACTCCCAATGAACCCCTTTGGTTGTGTGTATACCTGATTATATATTTCTATGCAGGGAATGGCATGACACTATAATGAGGGGGAGCTACTATCTATAAGCTGGGAGTTGGGTAGCTTGGGGTGGGATGGTTTGTGTTTTCCCCTACTATCACATGGAGAGTATTCAAGTTTCTTTTTTAGTTGTATCATTCTTGGTAATTAGACTTGCCTCTTGGAGATGGTTTTTATATAATGTTTTGATGATCGGGTTGGTGATTGTCGCCCCTTTTATGTCACTATGGTATTTTTATTTAGTTAACATGTATTAATTTTATCATGGTATTCTTTTATTATTTCATTAGTAGGTATTATAGCTCAACCTTTTCTTATATACATCCTCTTGATATCTTGTGCATTATTTTATTATCATTGTAATATAAGGTCATGTTTTAGAATTTTTAAATAATGCTTTTACAAATGTTTATTTTTAATGTGATATGTAACTAATACACTAATGAAACATGGTCTAATTATCTTTTGGTATTGTACTAAGTGTTTCATTATGTAATAAATCAGGAATTATGTTTTGTAAAAGATATGGGTTGTCATAATTCTACTATTTATTATGACATTATATATTCATCATTTCAAAATGAATTACTAGACGATATAATTTCAGTAAAACCTATCACATAATGAAAAAGATACATATATGTGTAAAAAGTTCATAAAACAATAATCATAACAAAATATGACATCACATAGAAAGGAAAATGTTTTCCAAAATATTTCATCATTACATCATTGCATAACCAATGGAAAATAAAGGGTTCTCATATTGGGTTCATTACAACACATTTAAACTATTAGAACGAAATTGGTTTTGTAGAATCATTTGGAAATAATAATAATTATAATAAATCTAGAGAAATAATTTGGATAGTATCATAATATCATTTCCACGTTGAAGAAAGACAATCCATAAAGGATATTGATATAGATGAGAATACCTTTAAAAGATCATCTGACCTTCTCTTTGAAAACATTTATAAAATATCCATTTCATTTAATAAAATTTTAACTAAAAATTCATATAATACTTAGAGAATTATTTTATCTAAATATAACAATGGAATATTTTAATAGATTCTTCAGATAAAAATATG
Organism: Viscum album; assembly: GCA_963277665.1. Taxonomy (NCBI): domain Eukaryota; kingdom Viridiplantae; phylum Streptophyta; class Magnoliopsida; order Santalales; family Viscaceae; genus Viscum; species Viscum album. Next base: position 586,394,698 of record OY728120.1, read on the forward strand.
GTCATAATTGTAGAGAAATTCATTCATACTATATATTTAAACAATGAAAATTCTTTTCACACCATTATAAAAATTTAAAAACAACTTTTTTTTAAAATGTCTAATTAAAATGATTTCATATATAAATATTTTGATAAATTAAAATTTAATTTAAAATTATTTATTTTATATGTAATGACATCGATAAATCAATTTTAAAAATAATATGTGTGGATGAAAATGTTTATATACTAAAATTTTAATGTGATCGATTCTAATTTTAAAATCGTTTTATCATTCATTTCAAGTAAAAAAAGATAGATAAATGGTACAAATACATAAAAATTATTTGAATAATTATAGTAGAATAAAATATATGTGGTTTAAATGATAAAATCTATAAAAGTTGTCTCAATGTATATCTTACAATGATAATACTGAAAAGAAATGAGATTTAACATAAACCCCAACCTCAATTTTGGTATCAATTCACATGTGTTAAACTATCATGTATAATAAAAATATTTTTATTATACCTATATTAAAGAATATTATTTATACATAACGTACTATGAATCATTCCTTTAAAATTCCCAATTATCCTTTTACTAAAAATTTAACTGTTTAAATGAATATTCATGTGAAAAATAGATTATTTTCCTTGCATATTTCAGATCTATGGTTATGGTACATACATGTTGGTCATGGTTTCATAATCACTATAATATTAATCCAAATATAAATGTACTATTTAATCATTTTATATTATTTTATAAATATTAATATAATTTATTGATGAAAAAAGATTTACATCAATTCTTGGAGATGGTTGGATTTATATATGGATGAGTGATGTTTCAACATTTTTATTGATGGATCGAAAGAAAGGTAAATAATAATTAAAAATTCTGTACTAATTATTATATTTTTTAAAAGGATGGGTTTGAAGCCTCATTTATTATTAAATCAAAGTAATGACCTCTATAACTGGGTAGAGGGAGACCACACATACGCACAAGAAACATTAACGATTTCCAATTGATGGGAAGGTATGAGGGTTGATAGGATCCTATAATCACTAAATAATAATTAAATTATAAATATAATAAATAAATAATAAATATATCCTAAAAAATATCCATGAAATGTGGTGATAGAAACTGATTGTTCCCGTCTCATCAAGGTGATAGTCAACACATATGAACGAGTGATACTTTCATTTACCATTTGATGAAAGGGTGTGGGAAATGGTCTTTATATCATTATAATAACATATTTTTTTATTAATAATATCATATTAATCATGATATTTTGTATAAAATAGTTTTACAAATGGTGGTGAAGGAATGAAATTGAAATTACCTGGTAAAGAGTTATACCTCTTCCTTAAGAAACCACATTTGGATTACACATTAAGTCTTAAAATAATGTATTATGATCATAAAAGGAACTATAGGACTTGGGGAGGGATGTTATAAATTTATATAGGTAGGAAATATGTAATATAAGAGGCTCATTGAATTTTGTGTAAGAGAGTAGAGGTTGCTTCCATTAATAAGGGAGGGAGAGGACACACTTGAAATTTTTCTAAAGATTAAAATATATTGATGTATTAAGAAATTCAAGTGCCTATAAGATGATAAATAATTTAATTTAAGAAGGATAAAGTTAAAATAACAATAACTAATTAAATTAAAACACTTTTTTTGAGATATTAAAAAACATGTCTCCTTTGTCGACCCCTTTATCCACTTTTAACCCATATTGTGGTAACAAGATTTTTACCATTGTAACAATTCATTATTTATAGAAATAAAAATAAAAATATTAAATTATTGTAATTATGATTATTAAAAATATTAAATCCATTTTATAATATTCAATTTCATTAAGTGTCATAAATTCATTTTAAAATAGGTGTACCAAATTGAAAACTGTTATTTATAGAAAAATGCATTTTTAAGCATAAAACTGTGTTTAAATTCATTCCATTCAATGTAAAATCTACTAGAAAAATGAAAAAATATATGTTTGAATATTTTATACACAAATATAATTAAAATCATTTATCAATAGATATTATTTTAATTTATTATTAAAAATATACATTGTGCGTATAAAAATGGATTATTTAGAAAAACTATATTGTTACCTTCAAAAAAAATTTAATTTATAACCAATTTAAAAATAATTAAATCATTTTATAATATGTAAATAATAAGTTCAAAAAATTATTTAGTCATAATTAAACCCTACAATCGAGTCTAGGTGATAATTATAACATTAAAAAGTAATAATTCAATAGTTAATTGATGTTTGTTTAAAATCAGTGTTGCGTTTAAAGAATGATATCAAATAAATAAAATTTATTTGAAGATAAATATATTATATAATATTAGTGTGTTAAATTATAACCCCATTATAATATTTTTTACCATATATTTTGATCACACTGATACAAACAACATGTCAAAATTTCATATCATCACATCTTCTGGTTCCCACGTATCTTACACAAAAATATTATTATAGAGAATTTTAACCACGTGGGTAGTATTATGATGAATTGATTTACCTATAAAATATAATTTGAATTTGAATTTTAATTCATAGTAACATTCATGATCCAAAATTATGACCATTGATTTTAGTACAAGTGAAGGATCAGGTAAGTACATCATTTGTGTAGATACACGGAACTCATCATGAACATAAGACAATTTTAGTAGATACATAGATTTATAATATACCATCCCAATTTGATCATGAATATAAAATGTGATTATATAACTAGGTAATTAATTTACCTTCTTTTTTGAATCTTATAAGCTTCTTCTAGGGATAAATTTTCAATAATCCACTCTCACGAACATTTAATTCTAGTTCTCACTGAGGATAATCTAGACAAACCATCTAATAATAATGAGCTTCCCTGATGGGTTTCTGAATAGATTTACCCATAATGTAATATCATTATCTATTATAGGTTCCAATACAATTTATTCTACAACATCATCCCAACACATTGGAGTTCTTCACTTCCTCTTATAGAGGGATTTATAAGGGTCCATTTAAATTAGCAATTGAAGGATAATCATATAAGAGAATTTGAAAAGAGGAAGGTGTTGAACTAAATTACCTTTGAAATCTAGAGAATATGGTCTCATTAAATCCTATAGTATTTTAATGGTCCTCTCATACTATAAATATATTTTAGGATTAAAAGTACTACTAACTTTCAATCTGAAATTCAATACCTATTGAAAAATTCTTGTGAACTATGAGGAAACCCCCAAATCTTGATTTGATATAATACAATGGGGTACTGCAAGAAGCATTATTTATTCCTGAATGTATATCCTCAAAACTAAATCAATATAAAAATATTCTCTGATGGTAATGAAATCTGTTTCTTTTGAAAGTCGATCATCTAAAACCTAAATAAATTTGTGTATTTAGATGTTTTGGCATGATTGAATATGAAATACGTCTTAATGTTTTAACATTTACATTATAGAATAGGTAATGGTTCTAATATCCCCTTATACTTCTATCTGTAAAGATTAACGTTTTATATCTAGAATCATGCTACAAACTCTGCACTAACCCCTCCCATGTTATCCTACTAGAAATACTCTCCAAGATCTCAATACAAATTCATAAATTTATGATGAGTAGTGTATGATGAACTATGAAATTTATCAAAGAGATCCATTTATAAGTATTTTATTTATGGGACACATACTCAATTTTTGACCATTTTAATTCCATTATAATCATTATTGTACTTAAGTACATTTCTCAAAATCTTATGTAGTTCCAGATTCTCTTCCTACCCCTATTAAATCATTATATTGATTGAATATTGAACATTCATCTGGGAAAGATATGATTTATACCATTTACTCATTATTTCATGATCCATTTTCTAAAAATAAAAAAAAATATTGGGTGTCATTCAATCCCAACAATAGAAAAACTTGCATGATCTTTCTGACTCAAATCACCATCCACCTTATTTACCTTCCCATATATGTCATATATTGAGTAATCATAATCATAAATGAATTTCAACCATATCCTTAGGAATATATTTAACTATTTAATTGTGAATATATATTTAATGATTTTAGGATTATAGTATATATCACATATTCCACTATAATGATAATTCATACATATTTTCAATGAAAAAATACTACTTCCAACTCCAAATCACGAGTCTAGTAATTTTTCTCAACAATTTTCATTTGGTGTGTTGTATAAGCAATCACCATATCAGAATACAGGTGGATTCAATCCAATGCATTTTCAAATTCATTACTATAGATAACAACCCTGTCCTAATTATATGGCAGTGTAAGTTTAGGTGCAATGAGAAAACTTATTTTCAAATCCTTAAAATTTTCCACACATTCATCTATCCAAAGGAACATGGCTCCCTTATGCATCAACCTATTTAGGTGATAAGATATCCATGAAGAATCTCTCAAAAAAATGTGTTGTCTCCATCCAAACCACGATAATTAGCTATCTAAATAATCATTATTTTTAAGGGACATTTTTCAATAATATCTATATTTAAGGATATACCATTATACCCACGCTTCAAATTAAATGACCCAATAATGAAACATTTTTTCACCATTTTTTAAACTTTCTGAATTTGGAATAAAAATTCTCCTTCCATAGGGTCTTCAAATTAATATTAAAATTATGTTCATTCTCATACATTCTCTTGGAATATATAATAATATCATCTATAAAGACTACAAAAAATCGTTGCAGAAAATATCTAATGTTTTTATTTAATAAAACCATGAAGAAATTAGGGGAATCAGTTGGTGAAAATAGGATTACTATAAATCCATAACTATTATACCTCTTATTGAATAATTTATTGGGTATATCTAAAGTTTTCTTCTTTACATTCATTGGATAGCCTCATTATATCACATTGACATTAATTTACTCGATGGAGTAATTTTACACACTTAAATTTTTTTCCAAACCACATTATATAGTTTCTTTTATTCTTCATTCCACACTTTTGATATGATGAAAGATAAATTTTCATTCCTATATTGGTTATTTTTATCATAATATACTCAAAATTTCATCTTTACTTTTCTACAAAAAACTAGGAAAACATCGGTAGTCTCTAATTTCCATTTATATATTGAGAAAACAATGAATGATTTTTTTATATCAAATTAAATATCTTATATAAAATACCATTAAGAAATTTATTCTTTAGACACTATATAATTAGTGAACATTTCTTTCAAGATCACTAATAAAAATGGAATCATACCCTGTAATTCAACTAAATTTACCTCATATATACTAATGGACATATCATCATTCTATTTCAATTATGGAAATTCCCAATAAATTTTAGTGTGATGTTTTTTAGGAAAAAACATATTAAAAATATCTTCATTAACTTTTCCCCTATCATGGTGTCAATTTCCTCATATTGCCTTGCATTCACGATAAGAATCCACTATTGATCAGATTCATCTTCCAAATGATAAAAAATTTTCCTATCATGGTATGAGAAGTAGAGAACATATAATATATTTTTTATATAATTGATATTGTAGTCAAAAACAAGTGTATTAGTGGTGAAATTGATGAAATGAGGTTGGTTCCTTATAAAGGACATATCAATGAGTTTTTTCATCCATTGAATGCTTGGAATTTTACAATGATCCATGTCAAGGTTAATATCTTGAGAGTGTTGGGTGAGAATATACAAAATAGGTTTCATCTCAACTCCAATTTAATATGGTTTTTCATGAGGATTATTTTTGTATTTCTTATCACAATTAGTGTTAACTTGTTTCATCTTTGGTGCATCCTTTGAAAAAAAAAACAAAAAGAACACTGTGATAAATAATAATCAAAATGAGTATCCATATAATAATGAAAAAATTTGCATCAAATGTCTAAATAATTAATCCTTTATTTAAATATATGAATCATTAGGTGTTACCTAGTTTATTCATGGTCATTATCTATTTTAATTCATTTATAATTGTTAATAATGAAAATATGTATTAACTCAATCATATCCCATGTGTGTGTTTAGCATGGTTAACAGTCTTAGGTCTACTCATCATGCATCGATAATGTTCGATTTAATTCCTAATCCACCAATTAATAATTTTTACTCATAAGTTCAATTATGATATAATTACGTACACATAATACTATCTAGATAGGGGTATATTTTTGATAAATTCCACACAATATTTTATTTACCATTTTCTTAAGATGTTAAAATATACTTGAACATATCCAAATGGATTTTAAAAAGTTACCTAATCATAATATCCAAAAATAATAATCCCTAGTTTGATACCAACTAAGTAAACCTAAGAAAAATATATATAAATACTACATCATTTATGATTAATAATCAATACATGTCATCATAATACATTCCCCAAAACCATATTGGTTTAGTATCATTTGAGACTATATATATAATCAACTTATTTCCAAAAATATCTTAAATGTCTCTTGAAAATATCTTCTCACATAGTAAAATTCTAAGACATTATATACATAAACCCATTATTTATATCATGGGGAAAGGAAACATAAGAAAGGGTGAGTTAAAATTCTCATTAATGGAAAATAGAGTCGATATCAATCAATAATCATAAGAGAATATAATAAAAGTATAACTATATGATAATATGGTCATAAAATATTAAATAACACCCAATTAGTCAATAATCATTAATTATAAATCATGTTATAAGGATTTTTAATAACAAAAGGTAGAATTACTAAGTTTTAGAATCATCAGTAATCAATCATGATCCATGAGATCATATTATATGACAAAGACATAATTTTGTGGCATATATATATAAATGCATTGATAATAATTTCATTATCAAGGATCACTTCCAAGACATTCATAGTGGAATGTGTGCAGTAATCACTCAATCATTTTCAATGTCAATGTTCACACCTAAGACTATTATAATAGAGGTATTACCTTATTAAAAAGGTTTCACTCCACAATTTTCTCCTAATTATAATATAATTTATCCATCATTACCCAATGAATTAGAGGGAAAATATAAATATATTCTCATCCATAACATAATGAAAACTATATATATGTGTTGCATAAGATAAAAACAATTCATCATATCACAATCCATTGAATGGAAATGGGAAACCTAAACCTTTCATCATTTCACTACACCATAACATGTGTAAATGATATTTTTTTGATAATGTATTCATCAAAACATAATTAACTCATTCGAATGAAAATGTTTTTATAGAATCATCCAAAAAACCATCATCATAATAAGTTATTTATAGATAAAAAGTGGATAGTATCATAATTTCATATCCCCAAAAAATAATTAAAATTTTTATTGGATGTTGACATAGATGAAGATACAATTAAAATATTATTCAAACAATTCCTTGAAAATATGAGAAAAATATAATTTATTTTCAAAATAGTTTAAATGAAAATTACCAAAATATTGATAAAAATATTTTATTTGAAAATAACTATAATAAAAAATAGTGGAATAATCAATCAAAATAATGGTCATGATATTTTTAAAATCCATTCAAACATTAAATTTTAATAGATAACATTATTTTTATACCTTTATAATGAGTCAAAAAGGACTTATTCATAAAACAATTCATTGAAAACACTCATTTTAAAAAATTATAGTCAATGTAAATTGTGATTAAATTGAACATCCATAAAATTTCATGTATTGGTAAAAACATCCATAAAATAATATTTAAAATCTTTTACAAAGAATAAAATGTTTATCGACCAAAAATGAAATATGGTTAACTTTTATTTTAAAATATTTTCTTCATCATTTTAATTACCAAAAAGTATAAAATAAAAATAAAAAATAAAAAATTTAGGAATATCCATTAGAAAAAAAATATATTTGGTTTATAGGATAATGAATATAATTTCCCACAATATAAAATTTTCATGGAAAAACCCAAAAATAAATGAGATTGTAACATAGACCCTTACCTCAAGTAATATCGTGATTTTTATGCCATAAAAAATCATATATAATAACTATATATTTATTATAAATATATTCCAGAAATATATTCAAACATGAAATACTATTAATAATTTATTTATAGTTTCCAATTACCTTTTTATTTACAATTTATTCTCTAAAATGAACATTTGGGTGAAACTTGTCTATTTTCTATACATGTTTTCTTTTAATAGTTATAATAATTTCACCAAGTTCATAATTTAATCATATATAGAATAATAACAATCAATTAAGTGTATTATTTATTTAATATAAAAACTATCATTACAATTCATATAATGTGGTGATGAAGAATAAATTATATCACCTTATAGAGATGGTTTTCCATACTTACGCACAAGTGATATTTCCAATTTTTAATGGGTGAAAAATATAAAGTTAAATAGTAATGAACCTTTAAAAATTCATTATTTAATCATAATAATAATAAAAATCATTAAATAAATCCTTATTATCTACCATGTAATATAAGAATTAAAAATAAATCATACCATTTCATGAAGGTGGTAGTCCACACTTACACATGATCGAAAATATCATTTTCCAATAGATGGTTCAGTTAGAAGGTAGAATTTACAATATAATTATAACAGAATAATTACATTACAAATATCATATATAAAGGTGATCGAAAATTAATTATATTGCAATGTGTAGGTGTTAATATAAATGTATTCATGCGGGATACTTTCAATTCGAATTTTCTAGAGTGGAGGTACAAAATGGATTTAACATAATCGTAACAAAATTTTAGTATAATTATTAGGATATATCCAATACCTCACAGATTTCAGGAGGTGTTTTTGGAAATTATTTGGTGGGTTTTTACTAATATATTAGTCTCTTTAAGGGAGATTTAATTGAGGATGGGTGGTGTCCTTTTATAAGGGTAAGAGAGGACATAATTGGAATTTTTCAAAATATTCAATTATATTAATGTATTATTCGGGTACGTTGTATTCAAAACTACATAATATTTTTGGTAATAGTTCTATTTTATATATACCATAATCCAATAAAATTTATTCATGTTTTTTGTGATATTTTAAACTTTATCTCTTAGTTAAACTCTCCTTTTGACCCTTACCATGGTATCATGATTTTTAAAATGGTTACTATTAATTGTGGCCAACATTTATGTAGACCATATTGAATTATTTTAATTATGATGATTCAATATTTTTAATCCAATTTACACGATTAAATTTAAATAATTGGGAAAAAATTCAACTTATCAGAAGTGCTCAAAATGTAAAAAACTAAATATAGAAAAAAATCATTTTAAGTATAAAACTGAGTTTACCATCGTTCAATGTTAAGTAAAAATAGTTATATTGATTTTAACACCCAAATATTTATAGTATATATATTCTAAATTTAACATCTTTGATAGCTTATGTTGCACAGAATCGCATTTAAAACCCTTATATACTATTTAAAATGTGACTAGTATAACATTGTCTTTAAATTGGCCGTAATGAATAGTATTATCCAAATTATAAAATTTATATATTATATAATAAATAAAATATTTTTATATTTATAAAAATTATTTTTATAGTCCTATGATAAGTAAAAATCAATTTTATTCATAAAAGGATATATTTTTCAAAAGGTTGTTTTACCACCATTTAATAGAACACTTTTTTTAAAACTAAATTTTTACACATTAATAAATTTCATTGAAATTAATAAAACTTATTTCCAAAATATGATTGTAAAAACTATATTTGGATGATCGTTATTATAAAAATAATTATTTTCTAGTCAATAGTGAAAAATATTTGTTTTCATAAAACGATATAGTTATTTATATTAAAAGTATATTTATGATTAAACTATTATCTCAATGTAACATAAATAAATTTTTTTATAAATAATATAATTCATTTCATCAGTATTATATATTTTTGTAGATGTATATTTTGGGATAAAAATGCTTTTTCAAATGGAAAACTATTTCTAGTAATATTTTATCAGATTAATTTTAAATTTTTTTCTCAAGCTTCTTTATTTTGAATTCAAAAAATGGTTTCTATATTTTAAATCAAAAGATGCAAATTTAGTAAATAGCATCCATTTATTTTTTTCAATATTAATAGTAACTTTTTAATTTTTTATACTATGGTTAATGGGTAAATTTGAAAATTTAGGGTAAAAATAAAAAGATAAGTATTAGAAAACAACCCCAAATTTTTTTTAAAAAATAGATGATTTATATAAAAATCTTAACACCAATGGATCTAATTTAAGTTATATATTTCATAGTTTTCTATGATAATGAATTTTGGGTTATTTTAATTTATAAAAATATAAAATTTCACTTGTTTTGTCTTATATAACTCTTATGTGTCCACACGGGGACAAAGGTTGGTTGTGAACGAATATATGTGTCAATTGTGAACATAATAAAATTATTTTCATTTTATAATTTTTTTTATAATTTTTGGAAATTATTTGGATCAGTGTTTAATATTTATAATATTTTATTTAATTACAAGAAAATTATGTCACATTCATATTTTAATAAATATATTATTTTTACTATGGTGTTTCTTAGATTATATCCCCAAATATAGATCCTTTTTTTGAATTATAATAGATTTATACTCATCATGGTATTTCATTTTCAATTATTAGGGAATAAATAATTACCACAAATATATATACTATGATTGTTCATTAATTTTTTTATTATTGAAATAATAAAAAAAATGATATTAAAAATATTTAAATAACGAGATTTTTATTTAATTAAAGTTAAAAAAAATTCTTTTTTAGGACATATTAGTGGTTTATTAAAAATTTTAGTTTGAAGTGAACTTACTTTAATTTTTTCCTTATTCCCAAGGTAATAAATTGTGTAAAAATTGGTAGTAATGATATTTTATCAAAATAATATTTTATCAAATTATTTTAAAATAAGAAAAATTTTATTTAAAAATAAAAAATGATTTTTATTTGGTCGAAAATATCATTAATTGTTCATTTATATCACAATTTACTTTTTATATGTATAAATTTCCACCTTTAAATATTAAATAAATGGGTACAATAATTGAAATTCTATTATGTTAACTAATGTCCATCAAAATGATGAAGATTAAAGAATAACCAAAACCTAAGAAAAATATATTTTATGAGGAGACTACAACTTTATATAATCTTATATTCAAATCCATAGAAATACATTTTTATTTGGATGAAAAATTATATTATTGTAATTTATATTTTTAGGAATTCCATTGGTTCCCATCACATAAATTATGGGAGAGAACACCTTAATTAATTTTAGTTCACCTCCTTGAGACTCTTATCTTTAATTATTCCTACCCATTTCTCCACATAACATCCTTATTAATATATTAGAGGTAATATATTTCCATAAAGACTATTTCTAGATCACATAAGAAGAGATCTAAATTTTGTTCTCTGAAGAATAGGTATTCATTTTTACAAAATCATTAAAAATAATTTCTTATTTTAATTCCCCTTTTATAGGAAATCATATTTAACATTAATCCATTATTTAAAAAATAAACGCAATGCATGTGCATACCTACGACTTACTATCTCCATGTAGTGGTGTAATATGTCTTCCATTTTCAACATTCAAGAATAATTAAAAAATGTAAAATTTTGATTAAATATGATATTTATGACTTCATTGTTATTCTTGAAATGTTGGATCTATCCCATATTCAAGAGAACTGGGACTTTTAGGACAAAAAATAATTAAAAACAATGGAATTAACCCTCAGAATTTTTAAATGAATAAATATTATTAACAAACTAATGGTAAAATGTTTTAATGGGTCAAATATGAAATCTAAAATATTATTAGGTTTTTTATAAGATATTAATTTGACTAATACAACTATAATGGAGGACAAGATTTTTTTAAAATAAGTTTAACCTAAGGTATGGTTTTTTCTAATATGTCATTCATTTCTGTGGGATGTGCCTTATTCAACACTTATTTGTTGTTTTGGTGTATTCATTATGATCTTTGATATATATTATAATGATTTTAATTATTCAAATTATAGGAAATGTTTTTTTAAATGTTATTCCTTTATGGGGATTATGATTCAAATGATTCAATGTGGTACGGGACACATTTGAGTGATTAATTATTATCTTCCTCATGAATGTTCTTAATGAACTTTTAATTGTATTTCAATTATTTGGTTTAAAAATATACTCCAATTATTATTTCATATGTCAAATAAATTTTTAATATATTATGTTTTTCTCGCAATATTTTTATGTAGATATAAATATAATACACATAATTGATTCAATATCTAAATTCTCACACTTTGTTTTTTAAAAAGTGTTGGAATTTTTTTTCAACATTTAAAAGATTTTTTTTTAAAACCTATAATAAACTTTTTAATTTCCAGACATTCAATAGGATTTTATATTTTCTGAAATACTTTATATGTTTAAAAGGTTTATTTCCAAATAAAATGTTTTCTTTTTCTAGTCATGTGAATTTCAATATAAATTATTCAAAATAGAAACGTTTATTTCTATCAATAAATTTTCAAATATATTGTAATATTATTTTTATTTATGTCAATGCCATCTATTTAATATTATGCTTATTTGATTTTGATCTCTTTTAATAAAATCTACCATATTTTATTTAGTGTTTTATGATCATTTTGACTAGAGGTGGATTATGTTCATACCATTAACCATATTACTCTAGATGGATTATGATTTGGGGAAATTTATTAATATTTCAAATAATAGCTTCATTATTAGTGTATATGTTGATTATGATCCACACCTTTTATATTAAGAATGAATTGGACATAGTAATTGATGAGAGAGGTCATCTATAGAGCCTCAATGCATCACTGCGGCTCATAAGTCAAACAAAACATGGTTTTTACACATTAATTAATGGTTTTTATTTCAAATCATTGATGATATGTTTATGATATCTCTCTTTATGCATTTCCACCCTATGATATTATTAATTGATAATCAATATGATTATTAAACTTGTAGAACATTCATGGTTAATTTTCATTATAATGTGATTATTTATATAGAATTATTTATTCAGCTTTTTTTTGTTCCATTTTATACTCAATCTTATGTTTTAATGGTATTTATTGTTAGATATTAACTTCCCCATAGTGTTTATGATTTTGGATTTTACTATATTGTTTACCCTAACTGAGAATCTGAGATCACCCCTTTCTAATATTTCATTTTTTCCCAGAATTTCATGATGTATATAATGACAGACATGTAGGGAAGCCTAATAGAATAAGAGTTTTTTCAATGAATTTAATATATTGAATTTAATTTTATGATATAATGTTATTATTATATTTGTATCTATCTTTCTTAATCTACTAAACTATTCTGTCTTTTGGGATGTGAACTCCTTTTCATAGTACCACTGTAATAAAGTAATGCATCAGATCAAGGATATTGGGGAAAACCTCTTCACATGAAGGTATGAAATTAAAAATTTTAATTAAAATCATTCATTAATATATAATATTTTAATTTATAATGAAAAAAACATATTGCACGTAAAAATATTTTTTTAGAAAATACCTATCTTTTTAACTTCAAATTCTATTATTTTAATTTCTAACCAATTCAAAACTAATGAATTTTTTTTATATTTTTAAAAAATAATAATTCATAAGTTATTTCATCCTATTTATACTCCACTTTCTGACAAGAAATTGATAACTATCGTAATAAATAATAAAAAATAAATAGTATATCATTATTTATTTGAACTCGATGATGCATGTATATGAAGATATAAAAGAAATAAAAGTTATTTTTAGAGTAATATATCATAAAATCATGGAGTGTCAAATTCTTAGGTTATTTAACATTTTATCTACTAACCATTTTGATGAATGATAGGATGGAATCTGTGAAAGACAATGATAATCCATAGAGAAATGAGTTGAACATGAAGTGTAACAGATTGAATAGAAGTTGTTGTGATTAATATATCCTAATAATGATTTTCCTGGATTATATGATTATTCACTATAATAATTGTTTTTGAAAATATGATTCTTTGATTTAGCCAATGGTTGGAACTAGGAGGAATCATGTTAATGCTGACTATTATAAAAAATGCAATGATTTTACACCTATGCAACTGAATTTCATAGGGAATGAATATAAAACCTAGTTGTTATGACTAATAATAAATCTTAAATTGTGATTAGAAAAGAGAATATATGTGAGTTTAAAAGTCTAACCAAACAATATAAGATTTTATCTTAGGAAATGTTTGGGTAATAATCTTTATGGAGAGAAGAATATTGAGCTTGTTAAATGTTTAAAATGTTGGAAGATTCACCCAAGTAAATGTCTCAAAAAAATAGAGTGTTTTAAGTGTAGAAAATAAGCTAATAATGAAATTATACTTTGATAAAAATGTATTGTTTGATGGGGGTAAATTAATTTCAATCTAATGTACCACTATTAGTTCAATGTATTTTTTGAGGGTAACTTTTGCATTATGTGATTCAATTCCTTTGTCCACGGGCAAGATCAGAGACCAAAATAGGGCCTATGTTATGTCAATCATTAAATTGTATCATGATTTTTAAGGAACACTTATCCTAAACTCCATATTCGGGGATATCATTTTAATGTTTGTAAGAATGTGATATTTGAAAATATTATTGTACTCCCATTTGTTGAATTTTATGTGATTTTCAGAATTGAATAACTCCATGTTTTTAGATCACACATAAATTGTTAAAATAAGGAAATAACATTTGATATTATGAATCAACCATTGATAATTTGTATGTGTGAGGATGAACATGAAATTTTTAATCAGAATTTATTCCATTTTATGGGTCTTACTACCTATTTATAAGGTATATATACCACAAATGGTTGGGGAGAAACTCAACATTGATGATATACCTATTGTATGATATTTTGTTAATGTCTTTCAAGATAAGTTTCCAAATATTACTCCAAATCATTAATATAATTTTACAATATAAATTATACACGGTGATATACCTATTTCAAAAACTCAATATAGAATTTCCCCGATCGAGTTGTTGGAATTGAATAAGTGAATATATAAGAATCATCATGATGGATTTTTTTGGTTAAGTGCATCACAATGGGATACACCTTTTAATTTTATTATGATTAATTTTATTTCAATGTGACTATGTAGTAATTATCAAGAACATAACCTAATCATGATCAATAATAAGAATCATGTTCCCTATATTGATAATATTTTAATAAATTGTGTGTGGATTAATACTTATTAATTAATCAACAACATTTTGGGTATAATCAATTAAGGGTTATAAGTGATGGCATGCCTAAAAAACCTTCTGTATGAGGTATGGACACTATGGATTTATAGTGATTACATTTGGATTACTAATACCATCACTATCTTCTGGGTGTAAATGAATCAAATATTTAAATTATATATCGATCAATTTCAAGTAGACTTTACGAATAATATTCTTTTATACTATAAGAGAATGTATGAGAATGAAGTTAATTAATGAATTCTGTTGAATACCTTGAGGGAATAGAATATATATTCCAAATTCATTAATTGTGAATTTTTATTTCATAATGTATCATTATTTTGATGTCTTATAATGAGTTAGGGTATATCAATATATATTTTAATGATGCATGTCATCAATCATTAGACCAGAAAAAACACTATGATTGAGAATCATAGATTTCTTGTATTTTAAGGAAATTATTGAATCGTTTTAGATAATTTTAAATGGATATCTAGTAAATTCAGCAAGCTAACTAGGAAGTGAGAAATGTTCCTTTGGACTAATGAATGGGATGAAAATTTCACAGATATGAAGAGGTGATTTGTTAGTGAACCTATACTCACACTACCCTATAGTGGACCAAGGATTCTGATCTATAATTATTCATATGGGAAATAGATTGTATTTGATAATGTGGATAATGTCATGGAGATTGTTCATGCCTCATATCAATTGAAGGATTATGAGAAGAATTACCTAACCCATGACTTGGTGTTGGCATAAATAATATTTGCAATAAAGATATGGATGAATTATCTTTACAGATAAAGGTGAGACATATATGTGGATAATACATTTTTAATACATATACTCACTCATAAAGAGTTGAATATGAACTAAATAAGATGGTTCAAATTGATTAATGATTATGATTTCAAAAAATGTTACCACCCTTAGAAATCAGACATGGTTGTCAGTGCGTTGACATGAAAGTATTATTGTAGATTATCTTTGATTAGGATCTTAAAAGATCCAATATTTATGGATTTGAAAAGGATGGGATATGAATTCCTAATAGAAGGGTAGGAAAATTATCTTACCTAAATTAGTGTTCAACCATCTATCCATGGGTTGATTAATGAGTCATAGAGGGAACATGTAGAGCTAAAAAATAAAATGATTAATTATCTTGATTTTAAAATTGATTATAATGTAATGATATGGTTTAGAAACCAATTATGTGTCCTTGTTATACCAGAATTGATATTAGAGTTATTGTATGAGGATAATATCTCAACATTCTCTATACATATCAGATGTTCAAAAATTTGTAGAAACCATAATGATTTTCTCTGGTGGAATAAAATGGAATGAGATGTTGGGGACTATGTATATGGATTCTTTTAATCCCAACAAGTTATATTTTTGTGGGAAAATTCTAAAGTTATATTAAAAATATTAACCATAATTATATGGAAAATGGTAAAAATCACCATGTATTTCGTTATAGGACTACCAAATATAACTAAACAGAATAATTTTATTTCCTTTATAATCGATCTTCACACACCATGATCATATTTTAATTCTATATGATAATATTTCCTTCTTGATTGTATTTAAAATATTTTCATTAATGAGGTATTAATATTACATAGGGAACCATATTCTATATCCTCTAATCGAGATCTAAGTTTTACCTCTATTTTCAATATAATTATTCAGAAATCACTAGATTTAGTGTTATTTTTAAGTACCGCCTATCATCCTGGGATAGGTTATTAGTTTGGGATAACCATTAAAACCATATAAGATATAATAATATATTGTTTTCTGTGTTTTACTGGTAGTTTGTACTAACACCTTAATCATGTTGAATTATCTTATAAAAATATATGTCCCTCAAGAAATTCTATTTATCCTTATGAATCCCTCTATAGATATAGGTTTTGAACTTAGACATGTTGCGGTGATCTTAGAGAATGAAAGATATTGTAGTTGAACTAGATTGATAATTTAAAAAGAATTTTACAGACATTCAACATCACATCAATACATGTCATAGTCCATTAATGTATTATTATAATAATCAGCAGTGAGATGTTGAATACAAAGTTTGTAAGGAGTATATTCCTATGAATTTCTCTATAGGATATGTTTATGATATTTGAAAAGATTGGATATATCATCCCTAGATATATTCGACACTTAGAGATTCTTGATTGGGTGGGGATAATAGCTTATCAAATATAACATACACTTACCCACTTTTAAGTATATATTGTGTTATATTTATCTCTTCTAAGGAAGTGTATACTTGTTCCTTCACATGTAATTAACTCATATGTTTTACCACTAGATCATGATATTTCCTATGAAGAACAACTATTATAAGTCGTCGATCATAAAGATAAATTTATATAGAATAAGACTACTCATCTGGTTAACGTTCCATGAAGGAATCATATCTTTGAATATGCTACATGGGAACCTAGGGTTTTGAGGACAAACATGCATCCTCATTTTTTTCATATGAATTACTGGATTTAAAGGGTGAAATTAATTTTAATGGGGTTACAATGGGACACCCAAATAATATATATATGTATTATAATAAAAAAATTGAATTATTAAATAACATTATTTATGCTTATCCCAAATTCTAAACTAACCATAAAATATTATAACTTTTATAACCCAGTTTTTGGGTTAATGGGCATGAACAATATTAACCATATTTTGAAATATGAATAAAAAATTTCACCTTAATTAAAAATTATTGATTAATTCATAAGAAATAATAACTTAATTTTTGATAAATTAATTTCATGATTAAACGAACTATTTAAAAAAATGTATGCATACATTAGTAATTTAATTATATATAATCGAGATGAAATAATATGACGGTAAAAATAATTATTTTTCCAAAATCTACTTTTATCTAAATGTTGTGTTTTTATCATTAAATTGTAATTAAATTGTTATATATTAAGGATTACAATGAAATATGTATATTATATATTAAATCAAATATTTTAAAATTAATCTATTTCTTTTTAAAAGGAAATTCATATATGTAAAATAAATTTTATGCAAAAAATGTGGTCATTGTTAAATTGGGTTTCATTGAGTTTTTTTAATTATTTTAAATTCAATTACTACTCTGTTTAGAAAGAAAATTTGGTAAAAAGGATTATAAGTTTATTACCAACATGTCCAAATTTTTTAATGAATCTAATCTCATTTTTTTGAAAAATTAATTGAAAATAGAATAAAAATTTTACAATGATAGGGGTTGGAAAATTTAAAAAAAATAGGTAAAACTAAGAGATAAGTGTAAAATTTAAATATAAAAATGTATAAATACTATTGGATGAATATATTTCATCCATATTTTATCATACATTTGATTTCATATCCACTTGGTGCAACATGGAAAATGAAATTAATTTTTATAATTTAATCTTTTTAAGGTATTCCATGTGTGTCCCTCACCTCACTTATGAAAGGGCTCCTATACCCTAACATTATTCAAAATCATTTAACCCTATATCATAGCCAATCCCTGCACAAAATTATTCTTATATTCTTTCTCTTCATTGTTGACCTCTTTATTTTACATTGATTATGACAACACATTTCGATTATAAACAATAATTCACTATTTATTACATAAATAATACAATAATACAATCAAAATAGATCAACAAGACTATTGTATTTGGGTCATTATATACATCTAACAATAACATTCAATAAGGATATAATGACAATGATTAAAACTCTATAACATTGTTGATCGTCAAAAATTTCAAGGGTAATCTATGGATGTACATAAGAGAGGGGTGAGTGTCAAATACTAGTGCAGGAATAATAAAATCATAACATGGTGGAAGTTATTAATTTGGTTCATGTGGCACATGATGGTAACATAAAAGGGTCAGAATCAAACACTTTAACAATGAATCATGATATAAGATCATAATATTAAAGATATATTAAAATTATAAAACAATATAAAACATGACATCATAAGAATACATCAAAGATAACCATTGAATCATCATAATATAGTGTGTTTACACTATCATTCAATTTACCATACATGGTACCTCCTAAGATAAAATCATTACCCAATTCATTTGAGGGAAATATAATTCTGGGTTTATATATCACATTCATATCATGTACATACATTTGTGCCCTTCATAGATCATATATAAAAATATATTTCATTAATTTTAATGCAACACTTTTGGAATTTGGGTTATATACATTTTATTACCCAAAAAATTAATGATAGTTACATCTAGGTGAGTAAAAATTATTAAAAATTGGGATGGTTATTCACAACATATAGTATTATCTTGGATAATCACAAGATAATTATGGTAGCATTATGGGTGTACAAAATGGTTAAAGGAAGAGTTTAATGAGATTGAATGATAGTCACCCATTACTTTGTATTCATAAGGAAAGAAAATTTATGTTTAAAAACACTTTACAACATGAAAAATTGGGAAAAAAATTCTTAGTAAAAATAATGTACATTAATAAAATGCATGGGGATAAATTCTCATACCTTGAGAGGGTGCTTATAAAATCATAAGTGGAGATTATGGAGAGAATTAAAACACCTTGTAGAGGAAATATTGAGTTAATGGTAGAGTAAATTCCTGCAAAATGGATTCTTAGAGATGAGTATTGGGAGTTTCGGTGGTAATTTATAACAAAATATAGGGATAATCATTATTAATTTTAAAACATAGGTTTGGCACTCTATGTAATAAGATAATGAAATACAAAAATATTCTCATGGTTTTTCCCACCATTCCTAAATAATATTATTTTATTATAATTTTATTATGTTAATAACCAATCTCAATAAAAATTTACCATTTATGATGTGGAAGTGAGTCATGTTCCAAAATAATTTTTTATAACCATAAAATATAGCATAGGTTCTTTAGGATTCATTAAAGGTTTGTAAAATTAATTAAATAACTTCAAAAACACATTATTTTAATGGGGAAATATATTATTGGCCATGGATAAAATTTCTAGAATTTATTTCATCACTTTTGGGGTATTATTATGTCATAATAAATACATTATATTTATTCGCTATTTAGTATTTCCCAAAAAAACATTTATCTTAAAAAAATTAATATTTCAACATTTGTTAATTTCAATGTGCTAATTTAAAAAAATTATTTATTTTACAAAAATAGTTTTATAAATATTGAAATTTATACTATTAAATAAGAATCGTATTTATTATAAAATATTTTTTTATGACACTGATCATAATATGACCGTTATTAACATTACATTGGATGTGCTTAAATTATATTATCATATATATATGAATAAAAATTATTTAATTATAATAATTTATTAACATAACATTCATTTTCTTCTAAGAAATATGTATTGATTTAATCAATATATTTTCCAAAAAAAATTTGACTTATTAAACTCATTATATAATCATGTGTATAAGTAATATTAAAAATGGATATATATAAAAATATTTGATTTAAAGTAAGATATAAAAATTCATTGAACTACGGTTTAGATTCATAACCCCTTATTACACTAGATTACCCCCTAAGGGTAAGTTGTATGATGACAACACGTTCTTGGGGTGGTTCGTTGGACATGGTTTGGGAGGTGATCTCTAGGAGCATGAACTTATCTGAGAAACAGTTTTGATTGAGTTTATTGGTTGAATATCAACATTTTGTTGGTCAGTGGAAAAAACTTGTGATGAAATATCCCTCAAAATATCTAATAAATGGGAGTTTTCATGTACGATCCTACCTATTGAGGTCAGCACTTCTTCCATGTGTATCAAATATATTTCATCATAAACCTTAATATTTTGTAATCTTAACAGTCACTGTAAAAATACTATATTAACAATGATTATGATTCATAAAAGTATTTTAACTCTAAAATGCTATTTTTTATAATGTTCCAAAATAAAAAATATAGCGCATGTGTTTTTTATTACTAAATTTATTAATAAGTAAATTATTTATTACAAATGTAATTTCATTTATAAATTTTTGGATCATTACATTAACCCCCTTCAAAAATATATCCCTTGTTATTTCATTTTATTCAATAAAATAGATGGAAGTACTTCTGTTTCATTGCCTCTTTCAATTCTCAGGTTTCCACTTTAAACATGTGGTTCTACCAAAGTATATTTACTAGGTGATATTTCTCATTCCATATATCTTTGTCTCTTTTATCTTTGATCTTCAATGACTGCTCCTCATACGAATGTTAATTCCCTAATGGCATCATATTTTGATTGAATACATGTTATGGGTTTAGTATGTACTTCCCTTAGTGTGATACATGAAACACATTATGTTCTTGAGAAATGTTAGGTTGGAGTTAGATTTAATAGGTGAAAGTTTCAATGTGTTAAAGGATCTCAAAGGGGATGATGTATCTTGGACTACGGTTTCACTTTATTCCAATCCTCATGAATTTATTTAAAGTGATATATGAAGGAACACATTATCTCAAACCAAAAGCACCATGCCTCATTAGAGATTATCATCTTATATTTTATATAAAATTTTATAGATTTCAGATTACACTGAATGGTTTTGAACCATATCAGTCATCTCTTAGATAAGATGAGATCTCATCAACTTCCTCTCTCCAACTTCTTCATAGATTATAGGACTCCAACAATTTTTCCCATTCAATGCATCATAAGGTTCCATTTAAATGATTTAATGGATAGTTTATTTATATGAGAACTCCAATAGAGGAATTTACAAATCCCAACATCCATGAAAATAAATTTGATAAGATCTGAGTATATCATCTAGGGTTTGGATGGTTTTCTCAGACTGACCATCCATATGTGGGTGATATATAGTGCTGAATCTTATATCTATATCCAATACCTAATGAAGGATTCTATAGAAACTCAATGTATACTTAATTTTTTTTATTATATATGATATAGTTCGTTAATCCATGTGGATTTACTACTTCTATTATGCATAATATAGTTTGTCTAAAAAAAGTATAATCTTACAAAATTGAAATAAAATGGGGTGAATTTTTCCAGTGATCAACTACAATCCAGATGGTGTTATTTACATTTGATATCCTAGGGTGTCATATGATAGAATCCATGGTTACATTTTCCAATTTCTATACTGTTATGGTAAATGATTGCATCATACCATTATACTTATATCATTCATCCTTAATATGTTGGAATATCATGTGTCAAGATACAAATTTTGTAATATTTCACTTCACGTTATCCCATAAGATGTTTTTCATTGTATCTCTATATATATTAGTGATTTCATGGTGAATAGAGAAGGATGAGCTATGTGCGTCATCCCGAAGGTCGTTAGTCATTTCATGTTTTGACGTGGAATATATCCAGGTTTCACTACTTATGACCCCTTTTTTAGAAAATGTAAATTCTAGAATATTCAATAAAATTGTATATATATCTGCTCATCTTATTTTGGGACCTCCTTGATCCTTTCTATAATGGATAGGTGACAATTTATTTAATAAATCTTTTTTGAAATTCTATTTATAATTCCAATTACAATCCATTTAATTTCTAGTAAGATGGGATCCCGTACAATCCTTATCAGGGATATAGATGTAGTATCATTTCTACTCAAATAATATTCCTCTTTATTCAACTTCCTAGGATGGTAATGGATTTAATAGTCACAATCTTTTATCATATCTAACAACCTTCATTGGTGCTTATTGAACTGCATTTTCGTGAATATACACTTAAGGATATTATAACATGTATATATGTCAAGCTTCCCCTTGTAGAGATATTGTCACTAAATATTTAATAAGAATAAATTTACAAGCAATCCCATATCATGGGATGGGTTATTCTTATCATATATCTTTATTTAGTGTGAAAAATAGTATATTGAATTTTCATATTTCTTGTATACACAACCCAATACCTTTTTGGAGACATCGCTATAGATCCCAAACACTTCACCATTAATTGGAAATGTAGAAAAATTGAACTGATTTTCTTCTTATTTATCTCTCTAAAGAACTAATTTTATTCATTAGTATAGAAAAACATTACTCCATTTATGTTTACTTATTTATTGGTATTGTTAATTATGAGAAGTTCCTCACAAATTGACAATTGTACCCATCTAATCCTTGGAAACTAAATATCTCTATCACTGATGTTTGTCTAAGATGCACTTCAGTTTCTTATATTTTCAAAGGATCCACATATATCTCTTTTCTGGTGATAACATACCCCATGAATTTTTCTATATCCATTTATAACATTAATTTACAATACATTTCATAAAATTATCCATTTTCATGGAATTTAGTACAACTTTCAAATGATATTAATATTCCACCTTCCTTTCCGTGTAGATAAGAATATCATCCATAATGACTATAAAATATTAATCAAGTTAGTCAGTAAAAATCAATTCACTGTACAGATGGTGATACCTAGATAATTTTTGATTCCAAATGAAATCACTATTACCTAGTTGTGTTTATACCTTCTATGAAAATTAGTGATTGGGATATCCTCCTTCTTGTCCTATAATTAAAAATATCATGACTAGAGATCCACCTTACAGATGTACTAGGATCCATGTAGCTAATCATTTATGAGGTCCCAGATCATGAAGCCACTCAATTGGTTCCCCATAACTAGTTTAACCCATGGCCTCAAGAACATTCTCCAAATGCCAAAGGCTTCTGTTTAGTAGTGAGGGACTAGGGTGTGATAGTGGGGAAACAATGCCCACATTGAAAGAGTGTAACATAGTGGAATTTGTAATACAATAGCTTAAGGAGTAAACAACATAAAAATCAAGACACAAATGGAAGGATGAAGATAATGATAACTAGAAGGCATGTAATTTTAAAATGATGCAGCATCTCACATGGTCTAAGGAAATATTGAAAACATGTTACCCAACAGTCAAATATAATATAATACCAAAGTACGATAACACAAAATGAAGCTCAGCTGCATCACAATCATTGTCTTGGTCCCATGCTCTCGTGCTCCTAAGAAGTTATCAAGTATATGGTAAAGGGTCCATTCACCATTGGACACCAAAAAAAAATTAGTATTTTTGGAACCATAAACATGACCCAAATTGGGTTTGGGAAATAAATATTAGTTGGAAGCCACTAGAGGTTGGTTCTAATCAATCTGTGAGTATTTGCAGCAGTAGTGTACAAAGGAAATGCAATAAACTAGAAAGTACTTGAAATTAAACAATCCTAAATGTAATAGAGTTCATTTATAGTTTTCATTAGTAATCCTATTAGTAGAAGTATTTTTGTCTTAGAATTCGGCATAAGACTTTCATTCCCCATAACAATGTATGTATAATATAAGTCTCCAAAGAACATCTAAACATGTAAGTAAAGACTGAATCCATGATTGTGCTTTGGCTTCCCAGACATGTCACAATTTGATCCATATAATATTATAATTATAACTTGAGTCCATTTTTGAGATTCCAACACTAGAATTCAACTATCACTCCTGGTGAAATTCTACTGATATCTTATGAGTCCATTCTCAATGGTCGTACTTGGGTGTCCTGAGTATCACTCTAGAAATTGGTATATGTTAATTTCTGTTTTGTTCATACACGGTAGTCCTAATACGGAGACAAAGTGTCACTAATCTCATATAAAACAACATCACTTGAGTCAGTCCATGGAATTCAATGGTGAGCCCTTATGTCACCCAGTGAGTGGTATAAGATCATTTCAATATAGTCCATGCTCATAGCTCCTACTAGGGAGACTAGGTACCACTAATGACATATAAATCAAAAGCCTCTCGAGTATGTCTATGGTGTGCTATATTGAACCCATCTGTCACCAAAGGTGCAAGGTACAATAGTCATAAGAGTCTGTTGATGGTGTTCAAAACTAAACCTATGTATCACCCAATGCTATATACCATTTAATAATTAAAATTCAATAAAACATTACAAAAGAATTAAACATGAAAAACCAGTACATGGGGGAAGAGGGGAAACAAATCCCAGAACTATAGTCAACATACTTAGTATTCTTTCATAAATATAATTCCATTTAATAACCATGATCATTTTAAACAAACCTAAAAAGGGAATAAAGGAATGACCACATAAATCCTCATCTAGAAACGACTAAAAATATTTATATGAGCAAACAAAAAAGGCAAACATATTTAAATTCATTAAAATTATTACCAAACCATAATTTCATAATAACAATGCTTAATTTCCTTCCTAGCTGACACTTTATAAATTTATGCATGAAAAAACTACACATATAAAAATCTCAACAAGTAACGAGAGACACAAGACAACTACCTAATCATAGTATAAATATCCTTGTATGGAATTGACTTTAAATTAAATATAGAATGGTAATTATCTATAAAAAATGATATTAAATCAACCTTAAATAAATCAGGTGAGAAAAAATCACCAACAATGGATCAAGAGTAATTTATCACTCACCGAGAGGATTCCAACAGATCTGGCGGTGTTCAAATCAGCTTTGGGATGTTGAAACAGGAGAGGAAATCAATCCTGGTGGTGCTTGCTTGTCCACCCGATGACCCTTATTTACAAATGACAGAAGAATGAGGATATAATATATTTTAAGTGAAAAAACATAAACATCATGACTTTTAATCCCATATACATTGTGTGAATATCATTTAACTATTCATTTGGAGAATGAAATACATATACTTACTTTACAAGGCATTCCAACATGACTAGACGACATTTACTAGGAATTATATAGTGTGTAGTTGGTTTTTCCTCTTTTCCTTGCCGACATATCCACACACAATGTATTCCCATCATACACGGCCAACCTACAGAACATCTACGTAAGAGCACATGGTGTGTAACACTATGTCAGGATGTGGGATAGTATGATTCCAAAACATGCCTAGTCTTCCCCTGTTTTCTCAAAAACAACTCAAAGGAACAAGTTGAAAAGAAATTGTACCTCGAAGGAAGAATCGGGTTCATACAAAATTTTTCCATTAAAGGAATTCATTCGTTATTTTCCAAACCAATGGTGGTGATGAAATATATGAGAATAAATCTATAAACTGAGCACATACATTATCCTCCCTCTCCCAATCCTCATCATGTACATTGTCGTTCTACTATAGCACCCACACGAGAGGAACTGACCATTCTCAGAGAAAACTCATTACCCTATCAACTACACGAATTTGATGCTCCTCAATGATGCATCAGCACGAAGCCCAACCTCTATAGTCTGAAAAATGTGAGATGGGTCTGAGTGATAGCGGCGTAGGAGAGATACATGAACGAAATCATGGATGGATTGGTACCTCTTAAGTAACTCTAACCAACATGTTACTGGCCCAAATATCTCCAGAATCTCAAATGTAATGATGTATCTCGGTGAAAGCTTACCATATCTCTTGATTATCTTGTGTCCCAAAATTTGTGTGACACTAATGAAAACTCAGTCCCCCGACCTCAACCTCCCATGGTTGTCTGCAGTGATCATCATATGATTTCTAATGATACATCATATTATCCATCCACTTCCAAATCAACTCTACCTACATTGTGGACTCTGAAAAAAGATGAGGCCCTAGCATAGTGGTCTCTCCAATCACCATCCAACATAGGGGTGATCAACATGGTCTACCATGAAATGCCTCATATTTAAACATCTATATAATATTCGGGAAGCTATAATTATTGTAATACTCAACTAGAGGTATGTGTCTCTCCCAACAACACCCAAAAAATCTAGGATGCAATCCCGAAGCGTGTCCTCAAACATCTAAAATGTGTGCTCCATCATCCCATCTTTTTAGGGGTGTTATGATATTCTCAGAATTTGAATTATACATAAGCACTCTATATCCCATTCCATAAATGAGAAGTAAACATGGCATCCCTCTCTAAAATGATAGAATGAGTTTCCCCATGTAGTCGTACAATCTCAGGGATGTACAACCTCTCATTTTCATCAACACGGAAGGGTTCCTTGATCAGAAAAAAGTGTGAAACCATCATAAGCCTATCAACAACAAACCATACAGAATCATTTCCACTAGGTGAACATGGTAAACCTGTCACAAAATACATTGAGACATCATTCCATTTTCTCTCTGAAAAGTGTAATTTCTATAAATGTATTGCGGATCATTTTTCTTCTTCCTTCAGCTGCTGACAGGTGGAGCACCTCATGAACAAAATCTCATACTTCTCGCTTCATACTAGGCCACCAATACTGATGGTGCAAATCCGTAAACATTTTGGGGACACCAGAGTGCACTTCCCATACAGAGGCATGAAAATCCTATATCATCTTCTCACGTATGTCCCCTATAACCCAAACACATTGTTGGATATGTAGGATCTCATCATCTCCTACTGTCTAACCCAAAGGAGCATCCTCACCTTCCACAATTTCTCACAGAACTAGGCTTTTGAAATCTGATAGTTGCCTCATCTACACTCAATCCATTAGGGTAGAAAAACAACCATAGATGAAGGAAAAATCTTCCCTTTTTCATGCACCTCTAGATGCATCTTATAGAACAAATCCATAAGTTCCCACTCACCACTGGCCTCTGTCACATCCTGTATATGAGTCATACTCAGTTCTTCATATAATGTGTTTCATTTTCCATGCATATAGGAAATCTCAAAATCAAACTACTAAAGGTATTCCACCCACCTATGCTACCTCATATTCAAAATTTACTTGGTAAAGATGTATTATATATTTTTTGTTAGGTGTACACAATAAAATGATCTCCCAATAAATAATGTCTCCAACAGTGAAAAACATGCACAATTACTGATAAATCGAGATCATGCATAGGGTAATTCCTCTCATGTGGCCTCAAATGTTAAGAACCATATAGAAAAAATCGATCCCCCCTACATAAGAACTGATCCAAGCCCAATAGATGATGCATCACAGTATACAGTGTAACTCATTCTCAGATTAGGCAATATCAGTATCGACGCAATAGTCAATTTCCCTTTCATCTCATGAAAGGATGTCTCATAATGATCTAACCAAACATTCTTCACACTCATCTTAGTTGAGCCTATCAGTTTCACTGCTAAGTGTAAGAAGACACATATGAAATTCATGTAGTAACTAGCTAGCCCCATGAAACTCTACACCTCAAAAATATTCTTAGGCTACTCCTGGGTAACTGTTGCTCACACCTTCTCTAGGACCACTGATACTTCTGTCTCTGAGATGACATGACCCAGAAAGTTAATCTTATCTATCCAAAATTGTCATTTTGAGATAATATCATATAACAGATTCTCTCTTAGTGTATTTAAAAAGATCTCATGTTGTTTGGCATGGTCATGTCGATTGGTAGAATAAACCAAGATATTTTCCACGAAAACCACCACATTGGAATCTATATAGGGATGAAACACTCAGTTCATTAGTTCCATAAAAACTGTTGGCATGTTTATGAGACCAAATGGCCTAAATATGTTCTCACATAGACGATACTTACTACGAAATGTTGTAAGGTGAATGTATATAGGTTGAACACATTCCTAATGATATAATAAATATAATTTGACCTTTAAGAACAAAAAATCTCCTCAAATTTATTCCAAAAAGTCATATACCCATGGAAATAGTTATCAATTTTAAACCATCATATGGTTAAATTTTTGGTAGTCCATGAATAGCTTGAGGGTACTGTCCAGCTTTTTGGAAAAATAGATCGGCGAACCCTAAGGAGATGTAATAGATCATATGAAACCCTTAGCTTCCAGATCTTCCAACTATCTCTTGAGATCTTGAAATTCTTTTTTAGCCATACTAAATGGAAGAATTGATACTACTGCATCTCCTATAACTAAATCAATAGTGATCTTCACATCTCTGATTGTAGGTAATCCGGAGTAGTCGTCCTAGAAATCATCCCTAAAATGATCAACCACTGGATGGAAATCAACCATTTATGTTCCCTGGTCATCCAAATTTATACTCTCAATATGGGCTATCATCATGAATTATCCATGATCCCCAGGTCCAGCTCTACTTACCTAGAAATCCAATTCTCCCTAATATAAAAACGATCCACCTTCTGGTGATGTGAAACTCACCCTGTGGCAATATTAGTAAACAATGGCCTGAAAGGATAACTTCCAGTCCATAATAAGAATAAAATAGAATATTTTTACCTTTAAGACATAGAGGTCCCAAATGATGTTTTACCCCCCATTCCCAAGGAGGAACTCCTTTCAGTTAAGCACACCTACCATTCATAACCCTAATGGAGTTTCCAACATCATAATTTCATCAGAAGTAAGTATACAAAGCCCAAATATCTTCTTAAAAGAAACATAAATTAAACTATGTTTAGAAACTATATCGAAAAGTGTTGAATATGAAATAGAGGAAATTAGAATAGTACCTCTAACTATAGAAGGTCTAGTATCCTACTCTTATTGGGTCTGTTTCACAGAATATGTCTGACTGATACCACGATCCTATGACACAGCCAGGCTACCCTAAGATAACCCACCCAGTGGTCGTTGAGGCCCTAGGGTCTGTCTACCATGGACACAACCACCACGACGCCCTAACCACCCTAAAGTACTCTAGTTACCTATCTACAGAGAAGTTATAGACCCAACTCCAGAACATGGAGTCGGTGAAAAACCTCTCCCACCAGCCACTTATGGAAACTTCCAATAGAAGCACTGTCCATGTCCCATCTTGTCGCAGGATTGGCACTCAACTAGATCCTTCATGAATTGTGGCCTCGTATGCAACGGCTTACAACACTAGAAGCACTACACCAGAATATCATAAGAATGATTATGACTCGATATAATTACAAAGTACAAATTTAGATGACACCTATTCTTTGCGGTTGAGACTGTACGGTAAACCGGTGTCGAAACACCATGGATCGCACCACTAGCTTCCCACAGATTGTGCACAGAGATCAGCGCCTAATTCAAGATAGCATAGATAGAAGGAAACCTAAAAACATTCAACTGTGAATAGACTTCATACATGAGACCTTCATCGAATCTTCTATCATTGGATATGTCATCACCCATCAGAATAGGTTAAAATCACTCTAGCTCCTTAATCCGGGAAGAATAGTCCATAACTAACAATGTGCACTATTCCGGATGCATGAACTCATAGGCCTAGTCAGCCCTCTGTGTCTCAGAGAGATTCTTATCATTTAAGGAAACCTAAAATTCTTCCCATTTCATATCCTATTGACTCCATTCTTGAGTTATAATATAACACCATATCTTTGATGAATCACATAGAATATATGTCATGAGCATGACCCCCCTCGATAGAGGTGTCTCCAAGTTCACAAAGATAGAAAGAATGGATGGCATCCGTGATTCAATAGCTTCTGGTCTAACTTCCCCTATCAAAGTAGTAAGATATAGTTTTTGGAATACTTGTGTTATCTCTTACATTGATGAATTAGGCTGTGGTGCTCCCTGATTATTTTTCATAATCTCGATAAAACCTTCACGGAATAGTTCATTAACACTTGCATCTGTTATAACAGTTGATGCCAAGACTGGCACATAGGGAGGATCCTAAGGTATCCCATGTCTTACCACATCTGAGGTATGATCATCACCACTTTGCGGGAGTACAACTCGAGGTTGTCATGGTGGCACGACTCTGCAATGTCATGAATACTTCTCAATTTGAGCTCATCGTCAAGGTTTTCCATTCAAGAGTGCCAAAATGAAACAATAAAAGACCCAAAATATTTCCAAAAATGGACTACACAACATATAAAAATAATATATAGTGTGTACCCTAATGTCAATAAATAAAAGTGTAATCTCGCCAGACTGTGTGTTTATCAACTCCTTGTACCCACCATGTTAGATGAGTACATGGTGTGTACCCAAGTCTCCCCTCCAAGACATGTAATCCCACATAGTGTGTATCAACCCATTGTACCCATCGTGTTAGATGAGTACATGGTGTGTACCCAAGTCTCCCCTCCATGGTAATCAATGTTTTTCAACCAAATATAACATATCATAATAAAATTATATACAAAATGTCTTAACCATGTTCCACCAAATTTTGATCCAAGACGGACCATACACCTCATAGATCAATCTTTGGCATCCATCAAATTCATACCATATTATGTACCGATACACCTACCACAACATCCAGCATATCTATCAAGGTACTATAAAAAACATGCTTATCTACCACGTCATCAATCACAACTGCATGAAATCAGTAATCCTCTCTAAATGGCATGGCTAGTATAAACGGAATTTGAATTCTAAAAAGTGCCTATATGATGCATGAGATAAAACACCCTCATATCATCAGGTTGAAATTAAATAGTACCACAATAATATCAATATTAACCACACTAAACAAGTGTGTCACCCAATGGTGAAATCGAATCAATTGTAATATCTCAAAATCCAAGAGCACAATTTAATTTGAGGAAATTTGGATTTTCCCAATACATTCGATAGCTACTCCTAGACATAAAAAATTACCATGTTCTAAATCCTCTATATCATGGAAAAATAGTAAGAAAATGTAGAAAATAAAAACAACTCTCATACCACACTATAACATCCTAGATCTGGAAGCCACTCAACTAGTGCCTCGTACCTGGCTGGCCCCATGGAATCAATATCACTTCCCCAAACACCATATGGAATCGAATAAAAGTGAGGGAATAGGGATCTATGTCCTCATTGGCAGATATTAACACAAAAAAACACGTAAAAAAATAGCAGAAGTAGTAAATATCATGCACCTAAAGTAACCAACAAATGACTGAAAATAAAAATAACAAAAATGCATGTAATATAAATATAACGCAGCATATCACATGTTCTAAGAAAAAATTGATAACAGGTTACACAATAATCAATTTCAATACCATACCATATTATGTTAACAAAAAATTAATCTCAGCAGCATCGAAAACCTTGGCTCGGTCCCAAACTCTTCTGCTCCTAAGCTGCAATCATGTACTTGTGAAAGGGAAAATGCCCCTATCGACACCTACAACAACATAGTCTGTTTGTTCTGAAAAAACCTGAACAAAATAGGGTGGGAGGAGTAAATATTTGTATGAAACCACAAAAAGTCTCTCCTAATATATCTATGAGTATATGCAGTAGTATTAAAAAAAATAAATGTAGCAAACAAAGAAGTAATAAAAATTAAAAAAACATAAAATTATATGCATTTATTTATAGAGTTCATTAGAAATAATATTAATATAATTATTTATGTCTCAGAATTCACCATAATACTGACATTCCCTATAGAAAAGTAAGCATAATAGAAGTCTTAGAAGACCTTCTAAACATGTAAGTGAAGACTAAATCCAAGATTCTTCTTTGGCCTAAGAGACATGTCACAATTCATTCCATTATATTATTTAATTATAACCCAAGAATATTCTTGAGATTCCTATGTTTTAATTCAAGTATCACTCCATGTGAAATTCTACTGACATCCTGTGGCTATGATCTCAGTAGACCTATAAGGGAGTCCCATGTATAACTCTAGACATTTTTATAATTTCATGTCAATTTAGTTTGTACTTGCTTGTCCAACTAGGGAGCCAAAGTGTCAATAATGACATATAAAACAAAGTATCTCGATTCTGTCCATAGAGTTCTTTTCTGAACCCATTTGTCACACCAAGTGTAGTATATAATCATGTTAGTCTAGTCCATTCTTTGTGGTCCTACTAGGGAACCCAAGTATCACCAATGACATATAATTCAAAAACCTCTTGAGTACATTGGTGCTCTAAGTTGAACCCATGTGTGACACAAGGTGCAAGGTACACTAGTCAGGTGAGTCTGCTCACAGGGTTCTAAACTGAACCCATGAATCACCCAATAATATTTATCATTTAATTATTAAAATTAAATAAAAAATTCTAACCTAATTAAAAAATAATAACCACAACATGGGAAAAAGGGGAAAACATAGTACCTAAAACATAAACCAATTTCTTACTATTCTATCACAAATACAGTTCCATTTAATAACTACGTTACTTTTAACAATCCCTAAAAAGGGAATGATGGAATTCAAAAAGATATCTTGGTCCAAAACTGCTAAAAAATATTTATCTGAGGGTAATGCATCCACAGGGTGGCCCTTAATAAAACAAAAAACTTAAACATTCTTAAATTCATTGTATTTATTACCCAAAAAATATAGGTAATAACAAGGAACAATATCCTTCTATGAAGAAAACCTAAACATAGGTGTGCAACACAACAGAAAATATAACCATTTCAACAATTAATAAGAGGTATAGGACCAACTACCTCATTGTATTATGATTCTCCTCATCGAGCCTCAACTACCAATTCAATGTAGAACAGTAGAGATCTACCGAAAAAAGATATTCACACAACATTAAATAACTTAGTTGAGAAGAAAAATCACCAATAATGGAATAAGTGTAATGAAGGGCTCACTGAGAGGATTAAAATTCATCCCACAGAGTTCGAATCGGCCTTCGGACGACGAGACGAATGAAGAAATCAATCTCGTCGATGCTTGCTCATCCACCCGTGGACCCATCTGTCCAAATGATTGATGTACAAGGATAATACCTTTTTAAGTGAATAACATAAAATATATGGTGTGTATGCCCATATACACAGAATATATATCATTTAACAGTTCATTTAGAGGCTGAAATTCACCGACTTACTTACCTAGGCATGCCTCCAAGACTACACAATGTTTACTAGGAAGTACGCAGAGTACAATTGTTTTTTATTCTTTTCATTGTTGACAGGACTGCCCACTATGTATTTACATCATACACAGACAATATACACAATGTTTACATTGGAGTAAATTATGTGCTACCCTAATTCAATCCATTAGATAGTATTATTCCAGTACTTTCCTAGTTTTCCCTAATTTTCTCGAAAAACAACTCAAAGGAACAAGAATAAAAGAAACAGTACCTCCATGTAAGAAC
The DNA here is from genome assembly GCA_963277665.1 of Viscum album. NCBI lineage: Eukaryota > Viridiplantae > Streptophyta > Magnoliopsida > Santalales > Viscaceae > Viscum > Viscum album. The sequence continues at coordinate 586,429,095 of OY728120.1, forward strand.
TAGGGTCTTACGTAATTAAAGATATCAATCTATTTGTATGATACTTTTAATTTATATTTATATTATTAAGAAAATTATAATAAATACATAATCACATTAACTAAAGATTATTTGTATGATAAATGACCAATTCACTCCAAGGTGAATCACATGGGGGTATAAAACCTTTATCTAGATTCTATTTTATTTACTACTTTATCACATTAATTTCAATATTTTCCACTCCATATACTGTCTTATATATAAGAAAATATATAGTAATATTTTTTATTGAGAACTGAACTTCTCATCTAGGATGAAGACTAGGAAATTCTTAAGGAAAACATCAGAATATTCCCTTTTAGTAGGCATGTCATTAAGGATGATCTTTCCTTAGTATTAGACATTTTATATACATATCCTTAATCGTAAGGAAATATTATACATTATTGAGTTGATGATTTCAATGGATACATATCCTCCTCAATACACATGGAAATAATAAGAGTGTGGTTTTTGATACAAAGGGTAATTTCCATCTCCTGATGATTTGTTTTTGATATATAAAAGGATATCCAATCTATTCCTAGAATAACATTGAATTTAACTGAATAGAGTATCAAAAGGTTAAATGGTCATCAAAAAAATATATAAAATGGATTAGTTGCATAAATTTGATGTAATAATTTCCTTATTTACTATTTTTATAGATAAGAAGACTTCTATTTTGTGAGGTGGTTTCTGAATAGTTATAATAATCATTCGTCGTATGCAAGAATATATAGAAGCATAATAAAATAATATAATCACTACCATTGAATAAATAACTAGAATAACTATTTCCAATTCATTATAAAGATCCAACTTAGTTGGTTTAATGCAATATAATCTCCATTTATTTTAGGACGTTATGGTAACCATGTATTTTAATTTATAAATATTCTAACATTTTATATGAATATTCAAAACAATTTACAAACCCTTACTAAGAACTATAGAGGTTTAGTGTCTTTAGAAATGATAAACATGGTCTTCTAATTTCATGATATATCTTCAAAATTTTCCCAAGTGATCTTCAAATTTAGTAGTCTTCATAGATATACCTTATATGATCCATTCTTTATAACCTAGGGAAGGAAACATAATAAAGGGTAAGCTCATATGCTTAATAATTGTAAACATTAGAGATGTCAATAGATCATATTATGAATGTGTAAGGTAATAAAAAGGTTTTAAGATCATGAATATAACATAAAATGTTCATACCCAATCTATCATGGACTGTAATCATGAATCATGGTGTAAAACATTATCATTTTGGAAGACATGAATCATAACAATGAGAAATCATAAAGAACAATCATGAAATATAAGTTCGTGTCTTATAAGTATGGATCGATCATATGTATAAAATCGGTTTCATATATCAAGGTTTACTAACAAGAGAAATAAATCATAATATATAATGAATCAACACCTATTTTCCATCTTGTATAAACCACATGAACTTGATTCCCATGAAAAATCAAGAACATCAACTTGTTTCCCATAATAGGGAAACAACATCAACTTGCTTCTCATAATTATATCATGAGGTATAAAATTTTGCTCATTTAATTTGAGGGAAATATAAAAATGGGACCACCCATAGAATAATAAAACCATATTTATGTGTTTCATTATATCATTAAATAGTTATCATATCATCATATCAGATCCTGGGAAATGAAAACTAGTTTCATAAACATTTAATCAAATCCATCATATTATAACCCATGGAAAATAAAAGGGTTTTATTAAAATATATTCATCATAATAATAAAAACATATAGAGATATAGTTATTATTGTAAAATTGGATCATATACCTAAGTAATACATAATCCACACCAATGGCATTTGTCGTTGATGAATTGGAATACCATAAAAATATCATTTAAAAATCGTGAGGGAAATACCCTTTCCAATTTGAATAAATTTTTTTTATAATCTAAAAATTTCAATGTATTAAATAAAAAATTTCATTTAAAATAACCTATAAAGCTTTTAAATGAATATTTTAATCAATTATTGGTCATGATAGTGGAAAATAGTTTTTATTTTGTACACATTAAAAATATATTTTTTAAATATTTTTTGAAAAAATTGAAATGTTCTTTATTATAAAATTGATAAGAAAATTAATTTTACGTCATTTTTTAATATTGAAGAGAAGGGTAAAAATTAATATTTAAATTCATTGTATAAATGTAAAAAAATTATTTATTTTTTTAGAAAGCATGTACATGAAATGTAAAATATGTTCGACCCAATAGAGAAATATAACCAGTTTCTCATAAAATAATTCTATTGTTATGTTGTAAAAAAAGAAAATAAATTGAAACTAAGTCATTTAATTTTAAAACAATATATAGAGTATAACAAAATTTATTTTTTCTTCATAGGTAGAAAATAAAAATTCATCATATTAAACTTAATAAAAAATGATCCCAATGAACCATTAAATTATAATAAAAAACCCTTCCAACTTCGGTATCATTGGAATTATGAACCACATGTATGAAATAACATTATATGGATATTTTTATAAAATAATTTAATAATAATCATCATTAAATAAATTAATGTGTAATATATACAAAACATATAAGAAACAATTGGTGAATATGGTGTGTGTCCAATAGAAATAAAAATGGGACAAAAAAATACCTTACCTTAAGTCTCACATTCCTTCTTATGCATTTAAAAATAATATCTAATAAATATCTGTTTCATATAAATCTATTATTGAAAATATAATCATATATATCATACCATTTATTATTTAATTATAAACATGTATCACTAGTTTTTTAACAATTCTTTTCTAAAATCATGGTTTCAGGTAATAACTGCTATGTTTTTCATGTTTGATTTGGTTTGGAAGTTTTGGACCCTGTAATTTAATTATGGATTTATAATATAAATATTTTAAATAAATATATAAATATAATATAGATTCATTATATTCTTATTTAAAGTCATCCATAAAATTTATAGATAGAAAAATTAACTACACCATTCATAGAGCATGTAAGTAATATGTATGGATGAACATTGTTTTCATCTTCCTAAAAATGAACCGAAATAAACATAAATATTAATTCAAATTTACAGAATATTTATTATATAATATATATCATTAATTGCCATTATATATATATCCCTATTACTATTCATTTAAAAATAAAATGAAAAAACATATCACATTTCTTCGTGGAGGGGGTAGTCCACTCGTACGCACGGGCGATGTTATCCATTTTCAACGGATTGGAAGGTACAATGGTATAATTAATTATATACATTTATAAGTGTAATTATCTTTTAAATATCATATATATACTCTAAATCCATTAATATATCCAACCATTAAGGTTAGTGATGGAAAAAGGAATTAGATCAATTCATGAGGATGTAGTCCACCATACACATGATGGACGTGTTTGTTTCCCATTTGATAGAAGATGAGATGGATATTTGTTGTGAAATTAACATAAAATTTTTTCATTATATGATAGATAATGGTGTTTTTGTTTCATCAGGGTTGAATAAAATTTTAAAGATGTAGAAGAAGGAATAAAATGTAAACACATATTTATGAACTATACATCTTCTTGGAAGAACCTTAGAAGGTTTATAGCTAAAGCCTTAATTGGATGGTTTAAGGATCAAAATAGGGACTCTAGATCATTTTTAGGGATTTAATTAAGGTATTCAGGACAGTTATTATAGAACCAAAATTATCTTATAGTGTTAAAAATATTGGAGAGGGGATTTACTTTTACATGTGGGGGAGCGAACATACATGGAAATTCCCTATAGGAAACCAAAATCATAATGTCATTCCCATGAAATATAGTTCCAAATTACCATATATTTGATGGTGGGATAATATAAAGCTGATATAATACGACGAATGGGTTTTGGACAGGTTTAATTGGAAAATATATCCTTGTATTTTGGTTTAACCCCACAATAAAATCATTTTATCCTTAATCAGGATAATTAATTTTTACTGTTTTTACAATTCATTATGGCCAAAAAAAATTGAACTTATTGAATAATATTAATTATTTAGTTTAAATATATGGAATTAATTTTTCCAAATTCAATTAAATGTGGTACAATTCAATTTAAAACTAAACTCGTAGATGTGAATAAAAAACTTGTTTCTATAGAAAAAGGGTCTACATGTATAAACGGTTTCTATATCAATATTCTTCATGAAATTGATTCCATTAAACTAATTTGGATTAATAAATAGATAAGTCAAATAATATTACATTTAAATAATTTTTATATAATTCATTTTTGTGAAACATTAAGTTGAAATGGTAGTTTTTAATAAATATCATCATTTTCACTATTTATTGAAAAAAATTTACTTTCAACAAATTGTTAAAAATTTACTATAATTTTTTTGAAATGATAATTTAAAATTGTAATTTAATTTTTTAAAATCAATTTTCAAAAATTAGAAACATTGAAATTTAAAATAATTTCACAAAACAAAATAAAACATATTTTTTAAATAATATTATGTTTATGAATAAAACTGGATTTATTTTAAACTCAATATTAGAAAAGAATATTAAATTATTAATACCATTTATAAGTTTCTAAAATATTTTTTCAATAGTTATGTGTTTAAATTATTATGATAAAAACACATTGTGTGCATGACAATATATTATGGAAAAAAATATTTATTTAGTTTCATTAATTTCTATTTTCATTTATAATTAATTTATAACCAATGGATTTATTTTTTACATGTGTAAAAAATATAATTTCCATAATTTTCTTAGTCTTACTCATATTATCCAATTTAATAACGAGGTTATAATGGTATACTATATTATGGTTTGTTAAAACCTAGTGTTATGTGTAAAAAACCTATAAAAACGTAAATTTATTTAAAAAATCATAAAACTATAGGGTAATACATTATACCCACATTAAAATTAATTTATCCCTAAAAAATTCATTTGTATGATAAAATCCACTGAGGATTCTTATTTATCATCATATCTTCACGTTCCCATGTTTTTTCCTAAAATTAGTGGTTTCACCACAAAACATCGATTTGGAAAATAGTATTGCTTCATAGTAATTTCTCTCAAAGATCCAGAATATCCACTAGTTATTACTCATAATAGAGATCCTACTCCAATGGTATGACCTCTATATTCAATACATTTGAATGTTCATATATATAGTTAATCATAATAGATTTATTACACACATAATTGACTTGAGGGAGGTTCGATGGAAGAACCAATAGATTGCATATTTTCCATATTCTATTAAGAATATCGAAGTGGAAAATATACCATAGGATCAGGTTTCATTTTTTAAATAATATCATATCCTTCATCCTTTTCTCAATTCACAACAAATCATTATCATCAACTTCAAACACTAGATCTCAATGATTATTTTTAGCATATCTTTTTGATTGACGTTGTGCTACAGTAAACTGTTACTATATGGATTTAACATTCTCTACCATTTCATAGCTAGATCAGGTCCCAAAAGATTTATTTCTCTATCTTCATTCCAAAATATTGTAGTTCTACACTTCATTCTATATTGGTATTCATAAAGAACAATCTGAATTCCCAAAAAAATATATTATTTTATGAAAATGCTAGTAGATGAATTTATTGGTCCTAGCAACCAAAGAAATAAATAAAAAAATATCATAATATCCTCTAGGGTTTGAAAAATTCTCTCAAACTGGCCATCTGTTCAAGGATGATACATGATGTTAAAATGTTAATTTTAATCGCGATTCTACTAAATAATTCACTAGAACATAGAGGTAAATATCTGATCCTCATCAGATACAATTTAATGTGGAACTCTATAAAACCATAAAACATACATAATGTATATTATTGAAATATTTTCCTGTGATAAATCCACACTATTATAAATTAATTGTGATTAATTTTTAAGGTGATTGAATACAACCCAAATAGAATTATGAACATTAGGTTTTTTGGGAGTCTAGTGAAAAAATCCATAGTGATGTTTTCCCATTTCTATTTTTGAATGGGTACTGGTTGTAACATCACCTTATTTTTTTCTCTTACCCTTAACATGATTATATACCAAGCACAATGATACAAATGTTTCAATATATCTCTTTATGCATTCACACCAAAAATACTCTTTAAAATCTATATTCATATTTTTACTTATAAGATTAATAAACAAGGAAGAAAAAATGTGCTTACTATAACATCACCATCTTCAAAAATGATATGGATAGAACAAAAAAAGGGTTCCTATTCCTTATCATTCAATCTTAATCAGGATTGATCTATTGAATACTTATTACCTTCTTTTGAATATTTACACATTCCTTTTGTGCCTATTTAGTACTAACATAGATAAATGGTTGAACTCTTGTTTTAGAATGATAGTAATTCTCCCCTACCTTATATATTCTGAAATTGATCCTTTTAATGTATAAAAATGTAGGATCTTTTTTTATCTTAATCATGGATAAGATAACATGATGTTTTAATTTAAATCATCATCCACCTTACTCACATTCGTATGGTGGTAATGTTTTTATTAGTCATACTCTTTTGTTATATCCAACCATATTTATTAGAACATTTCAACTCTTCCTATGTGAAAATATAATTTAAGCATTTTTTATCAGTATATATATCAAACCACTCCCCATAAAGACAATTCTGCCATATCTTTAAGGAAAAAATTTATAATGTTAACAATAAATAATGTCTTGGGTAATTTTTATCATGAACCATTAGATGTCAAGAAACACAAGTTATATCCATAAATTTCTATTAGATAATGTATTATGGTCCCTTATTTAATTAATCACTATATAATACAAACCGTTATCCACTATAGTGCAATGTAAATACATGTTCAATGACTAGAATTCTCTTGTGTTCCATGAAATTTTCCTCACATTCATCCATCCAAAGGAACATGGATTTCTTAGGAGTTAATTTTGTTTAGGGTATTAGAGAGTCACGATATGTTCTCCACAAAGAATATATAGTGTCCATCCAAACCAATAAAGCTATAAATATGAGTAACTATGTATGGATTGATCTATTTCATAATAACTTCTATTTTTGAGGGATCCTCATAAATATCATGTCAATGGATTATAAAACCATGTAATGAAGTATTATAAATCCAAAATTAAAACATAGCAATGTCTTTGTACAACTTTTCCTTCCTTATTGTCTTCAATAATATTGTTATGTGATCTTACTAATCTTCATTACACTTTTAATATATAAGAATATCATCTATAAGAACTAATAAAAACTAATAAATGTATTCTATAATGACTCTATTAATTAAATCCATGATGATGGTTGGGGTATTTATAAGTCCAAATGGAGTCATTAAAAATTCATTGTGTATATACATCATACAGAGGGTTTTTTCCCATGTCATCACTTTTGACCATAAATTGATAGTACCTAAATCAAATATAAAACTTAGAAAAGTATTTATCTCCTAATAATTAATCAACAAAGCATCAATACCAATTTTGGATACTTGTTCTTGATAGTTATATTATTACGTTATTGATAATCAATGAAGAGTTGAATTGATCCCTTTTTTCTATTAGAGTATGTGTCCAATGTCCAACTGATTTTACTTTTAATAAATGTATATAGTATATATTAAATACTAATTAAACATATTTTTACATAAATTTCATTTTTCTACATGGATTTAATGTAGTAATATTTTAGATTATTTGTCTTATTGATATGGTTATAGTAGTTCCCATCTATGATGAAAACTTCAAAGTGCTATGAAAATATTATTAATCTAGTTTTTTAGTTGGATAATGTACGATGAAGATACACATAGTGTTAATAATGTTAGGTGTGAGTACTCATAAGAAGAGGAGTATTATTCTCATGATGATTTTACTTATTAATATCAATGATGGGATATTATGATAATAGTCCCTCTAGTAGTAATTCAACATATTATGGTTTCATCGCATATTCCTATCGGCAAGGGTGTGTAATGGTCCTTATACTTTATTATTGTCATTAATAAATTTCAAGAATCATTAAATTATATTTACATACAAAAACCATCATGCAGTATATTGGATGTAAGTGGGTTATATTGGGTGCTTCATGCTTGACTTATCATTAATGGATAAGATAATGAAATATTGTTCACTTCCATTATTATGGGAGTTGATATCTTGGTCCATTGATGGGAATATTACCATCACCTAAATTCCATAGGTATAGTTTAACAGTGTTTTTATTATAGATAGTAAAAAAAAGTCATATCAAGCAAATAGATAGATGACACTGTCGTGCAATCTTCTTGATGAGATATTGTGGAAAATTGAATATATTACATAGTGATTGTCCGTATGTTGTTATTGTCATTTTGACATTATGTTCTTTCTATCTGGTTCCTTGACCCATTGCTAGATAAAAATATTGGACTTTCTGTAATCCCACAAAAAGCTAGTGGGATAGAATCCTAGAGGGTGGCACATTATGTGAATACATTGATGTAGATTAAATCCAATTTCAATTTAATTAATAGAGTAAATATTATACTCAAGACCAAGGAAAAACATTATTCATGACATATTGATCACATAAATTAAATAAATATTTATTTTTTGGCAAGACAATAAAAATGTATATTTTTTATTCTATTGAATATAGAATAAGTATTTTTTTTAATAATTATGTGAATGATAAATTTATTTATGGATGAATTATTTCTTCATATTTTTAATAAATACTATAGATTTCGGGAAAAAAAACTAGACCACATCTGATGATAAAATAATTATTGTAACACCCCAAGATTCCATGGTATGTTTCCCTTTGAATAGTGCAATAGCTTACATTGTACGCAACTTCGAGATTCTAACACACCACGACCAATCAAACTAGCTATTATGAATAGTAATAACCACTTTTTGAAATTTTAAAAATTTTATATTTCAAAATGGACTTCATTTTTGTATTTGTAATATCTAAATTATCTTAGGGTGATTTTCTGGTATTTTTCTAAAAACATTCAATTATTGATGAATAGTGAAAACACTGAGTTATAGTTTAAAAACAAATTTTTATTTAAATTTTTATTTATTTTATTTAAATTTATTTTAGGTCCGAATAGATATATAATAATTAAATATGGTTAATTTAAATCATTGGATTCAGTTTATAATAATTTTATATATATAAAAATTAAATTTAACTTTTCACCGTCTTTTACCCACCTCCTTAGAGAATTTTCAAATTCACATAAAAAAAATTTTACTGCTTCTGTGAGTGTATTTAAAAATTCCGAGAGACAATGTTGAAATTAGTAAGTAATATGTGGTTCAATTAGATGAAAATAATTTTTGGTGAATAGTAACTTTTTAAATTTATTTAACACGGTTAAGAGTAAATATGGTTATTAAGGATAAAAATTGTATTATTATTACCCTAACACAAGTCATAATTCTATTGGATATGTATAATTCGAACGAAAACAACCTTAGAAAAAAAATATGAACATATTTGGTCCACTTGGATTAGATGAGGACACTTATTATTATTTTATTTAAAGAATAGTTAAAAGAGTTAAAATCAAAGTTTAATATATAAAACATTTTTAATATAGGGTTATAGAAAAGATAAATTAGACTATAAATATTAATTAAAAATATCAAAATATTTCCTAGATAATGGTATTTTATTTATATTTTTTAGACATTAAATAACTTAATTTATTTATGAGACAATGATGATGCAGTAATTATATAATTAATGAAATATTAAAATAATTGATATTATAAATATCCAAATAAATGTAATTTGAAACTTTTTATGAATTAAACTAATTTTATACGTTAATATTACATGTTAGTGTTTTTTAGATGAATTTTTTTTCTATGTAATAATTCTTTTATGAATTTAGAAAAAACAAAAAACCAAATAGTGTCAAAATTGACATAAAAGAGTTTTTAAAACAAATATTATATTATTAATTGATATTATATTCCAAAAAATATAAGGTTAATCCAAAGGACTTATATAATGATATTTGGTTCATTAATGAACCACTTGGGGTTCTCATGGAGGTATATAGTATGTTTATTAACCATTTAATCAAAAAAAGGGAAACGGTAAATGTCAAACTATTTAACTAAGAGATAAATCTAAACGATAATGTTAATATAGTGACGCAAACATGTCTAAAACCTATTGGTTGAGTGTTATTCGATCCATCCCCACCTTAGAATATAAATAATTCTTTTGAGCCATTATAAACATAAAATTTATTTATTATAAAATAATATTTCTCTCTTTACTGAAGGTGCCCCTCAATCCTCTTATAAAAGGGCACTCCCCCTTCTCTCTAATTCACACCTTGAAATCCATTTTTCTCAACCAATCCCTACCCTAATACCCTCTCAACTATTATCCCTTCATCCTAGATTCCTTAATTTGGTCATAAATCCACCTTATGTAGCCCTTTTTGATCAAATCAAAAAGAAGAACCTGAAGAAGAGGTAAATATTCCATCACCTCTTTCAAGTTCCTTTCTTCTTCACTTCCTTTTTAATTGTTTTTCCATTATAAAAAAATAACACCAGTATCTTCTATATAATTTTATGTTATTATAAATATGGTACAAAAAAATTCATTATTCTATCCATCCTTTTAATGAGATGTCGCCATAAGTGCGTACATATGACTTACCGTCTCCATGTCGGGTTGTAATTGTTATTCAATACATTATTATTTGGATGTGTATAATAATAATGTGTAATTGATGTAAATAATAAATATAACATGATAATTATTATTTATATAGGACATAACATCCAATTATATATTATTTTAATATCATAAGAAGGATATTGTTGCTCGTGCATACGTACGGATTAACATCTCCACGAACACGAGGAGATTCATTCCCCATCGCATCCATTCAAGACTAATTTTCATTAGATGATTAAAAATAATGATTAATGACCTCATATAATTATGGATATAAATAATATACATCCCATCCATAACAAATATGACTAACGTAACAAAGAATATAAAGGAAAACGAATCTGTCAACATTGAAACAACGATAATACTAATATATTATTAACAAATCAATGTCAAAAGATTATATATGATATCATATTAATGTATATGATTCTTTTATAATTTAATATCAATTATTTCACCATTATAGATGATGGTAACCTACTCTCGACCAAGGAAAATATCAAGGCAAGGGTTAATTATACAATCTCTTCATTATCCGAGGTTGTTTATATGTAATTATCTAGTGGGACCTCTTTATCATCCACATCCATGTTTCATAAAAATGTATTTCAAAACATTCATAACTTTTTGTATACTTTGGGTGAGAGCCATTTATACCCTTTTTGGACTTTCATTAGATGTTTATAATGGAATCATTCCATTGTTTTCTAAACAAATTACTTTTTGACCTATTCGACAAATTTATGGTAAGAATGTTTTTTTAACATATACATAGGGTGTGGCTATTTTCCACTATTATAACATCACCGAAGCTTCCCTTGCATTATTATAAGATTATTTTCAAATATAAATGTTTTCTTTTATAATTATGTGACTTTTAAATGATTTCAAAATAGAAAGAAATATTTTCTAAAAAGGTTTTGATTTCATCTTTGTCAACATCCGTTGATGAATTTCGGGTTTTTTTGAAGTAGATTTATTAGGATACAAAACATCCATATTGTAATGAAGGTTTTGTGATATGTTTGAATATGGATGTGTTATTTCATACCATTCCTGTTTTATGGGTAAAGTATTGACATATCGTATGCCATTTTTAATAAGAATGTTTATGTTATGTTTAAACATTTTCATATGAGGAATTAATTGGACTTAATAAGTGAAGGGTCGAGTCCTCTATATCTCCTCGATGCATCGGTAGGTCTCATGAGACAAACTAGTTTCTTGGAACAGGGAGTTGACAAAATCTTATTTATAGTCATGGCATAATGCCTTGACTATATGGTTATGAATGTCTTACATTATGCACTCCATCATTATAAAAGTGGCTATTGATATTGAATGTGATTATTCGACTAGTATAATATCCATGTGAGTAAGTAAATGGAATTATTTTGATTTATATTTTCCAAATTATGATTATGTTTATGTTGAAAAGTCTTTTTATTTATTTTTATACATTTCCTTAAATATTTATACTTATTTATGAAATTTTCCACTATATTATTATCCTTACTGAGCATCTGAGCTCCCCCTTTCTATGTTTCTTTTTTCCCAGGATGCGAAGAAGTATATTATGACTGACCTACAGGGATAGTCTATGCAATCTTAGTGTTTTCTATGTAAACAATGTTGTTGTAGTTTTCCATTTTATAATGTAATGTAAACCTTATGAATGGATCTAGTACTTTCAAGTCTTATAAACTAATCGGTCTTTCGAGACATGATCTTTTGTGATCATGAAAATTCTATGTAATAATGCCCCGACTCTAGGTAACTAGGGTTGGGGCATTAAAATTGGTATCAGGGGAATTTTAGTACAATATTTTTTATCTAGATTTAGATAAACTATGATTAGAGTACATTACCCTAAGATGGAATTTGGGGATTAGTATAGAAGAACATATTAGAATTTGGGAATTGTAGAGATTTTTTTAGTTTTCCAAGAAATAAATCCCTCTCTGTATACGAGTAGGTAGAGGCAGCTCTGGCACAGATGTACCTAGGGGTAAAACTCAAAAACACCACTTTGAGATAGACTTGAATGGGAAGTGGTGCACGACAACGAACCTTGCTGAACTCTTGGTTTCGACACTCGACAAGGATATGCTTAGGATAATTATAATTTTCATTAAAACCCATTATGAAGTGTGTATGACCATTTACTTACTTAAAGAAAACTTTTTTTATGATTATAGATTATATCTCTAAACTTATCAATTTATTCTAAGTGTTTTACAAGTTTGCAATTATGTATTTCGATTCGTAATCTAATCTTGTTTATGCCAATTTTTACAAATAGTGCCTAATGGAAGGAATTGAAACCATAGAAATGAACGCACTCCATGAAGTGATTTCCCTCCTACTAAAGATAATTATTGTGGATCTTGTGATACAACTGGTGCCGATCAGCTTATCACTATATTGGGACAACTCACTCAGGTTATGAATAATAACTTTACCCATTTGGAGCACCCTGATCTACAATGTGGAGGATCAATGTTAGATCGCTTCATGAGGAAACAACCACCATTATTCAAAGGGAGTACAAATCCATTAGTAGTTTAGAAATGGATTAATTCCTTAGAGAAAATATTACATTCCTTGGGGACTAGTGAAAGGGAAAAAGTTTTCATGGTAGTTTACCGCCTCACTGGAGATGCTAATCAATGGGTGTCATTGATTCAAAACACAAAGGAAGATGATTAAGTATTAAATAGGTAATAGATGCAGTTTAAAGAAATTTTCATAGAAAAATACATTCCTCGTGACAATCGAGCAGATATGGTAAGGATTTTTTTGAGTCTGGGGCCAAAGAAGGATGATAATGTCTCAAAGTATGAGGATAAATTTACAAGGGTAGCGAGGCATGCTACAGTTTATATACATGAACCAAGAAGTAATATTGATCATTTATTTGATAGGTTAAAACCATTTCTCCATCAAGAATTAGTCTCACAATCCTTCTTGTCATACGAAGATATTATCTCATGTGCTATGAAGACAAAAAAAAGAATTCTCTAGGTCTTAAGACTTTAATGAAAACAAAGATAAGAAGATATCTGTAGAACAGTATAGAAATAGAAATAAGAGGATGATGGGAAAAGTTAAATATCCATCCTGCAGTAAATGTGGGAAGAAACACCCTGGTACTTGCCAGAAGAGAATGGCAGTCTGTTACAAGTGTGGTGAAAAAGGACACCAAGCTCGTGATTTGCAAGGGGAATGAAGAGGATGTCGATGTTGAATTCTACAATTATAGAGAAAGGGGGCATTGTGCGAATGAATGTCCTAAGCGTCAGGGGAACGTACCTCAGAAAAGGCCATGGGAGAAAGGCCATTCTTATTCCATGACTACTGCTGAGGTTGAAGCTCTGAAGGACGTGGTGGAACGTATTTTAATGGTTTCATCATGTTTATCCAATGCTTTATTTGATTCTGGATCATCGCATTGTTTCATATCTTCTCATTTTTCTAATAAAATTAGATATTTCCAATTTGATTAAACAAGGGAGTTGTCAGTCATAACTCCTAAGGGAAGTATCATTGCAAAAATGTTTTGTGAATCAGTCCCCATTAGAGAATATAAATGTTCTTTATCTGCTGATATCATCGTCATACCCATGATTGAATTTGATATAATCCTTAGTATGGATTAGCTTTCAGACCATGATGCAAAACTTTATTGTAAGAAGAAGGAGGTTACTCTTTTTAATGACGACGATAAATAACACGTTATCTTTAGAGCAGAAATGTCACCACCCGATTCTTTTCTAGATCCTCCCCCATTATCTCAACTAAATTCAACTATTAGGGTGGAATAGAATGAAATAACTATGGGTGAGGAAAGTAATGTTCAAATAGAGGATGTAACTATTGTGCAATAATATGTTGATGTGTTTCCAGAATATTTTCCTAGACATCCTCAAGAATGATAAATTGATTTTTCTATTGATTTAATTCCTGGATCAATGCCCATATCGAAGACCCCTTATAGAATGGCAACTATGGAATTAGTGGAACTAATGAAACAACTAGAGGAATTGATTAATAAGGGATTTATTCTCCCTAGTGTTTCTCAATGGGAATCCCCACCCCTATTTGTTAGGATGAAAGATGGATCTATGAGGTTGTGCATTGCCTACATGGAGAACAATGAAATAACAATAAAGAAAAAGTATCCCATACCTTGGATTGATGATTTATTTGACCAAATTCATTGAGGTCGATACTTTTCAAAGATTGACCCTTGATCTGGATATTGTCTATTGTGTGTGAAGAAGGAAGACATTCTGGAAACAGCATTTTGAACTAGGTACGAGCATTATGAGTTTATAGTAATTCCTTTTGGATTGACTGATGCACCTTCTGTTTTCATGGATCTAATGAACATAATATTCAAGGAATATCTCGATGATTTTGTAGTGGTATTTATTATTTATGTCTTGGTATACTCCAAAATAATCGAAGATCATAAAAATCACTTGGGATTTATCCTGAACACTCTTAGAAGACATGAATTATATGGGATGTTTAGATAGTGTGAATTATGGATTCAGGAGATTTTTTTCATGGCCATATTCTCTCTAAGGATGGAATCATTGTTGATCATTCAAAGACCAAGGCAATCAATGATTTCCCATCACAAACAAGTATAACTGAGGTACGTAGTTTTATTGGTTTAGCTGGTTATTATTGACGTTTCTTCCAGAATTCTACCCAGTTGGCTCACCCATTAACACAGCTCACATGAAAAAGGGGTTAAATTTGTCTGGAAAAAAGTGTGTGAAGAATGTTTTGAAGAATTGATGAAAATATTAGTCAATTATCTTATCTTGACTCTACCATCGGGGAATGATGGGTTTTTTATTTAATGTGATGCATCAAAGAAAGGACTTGGTTATGTTCTTATGCATAATGATAGAGTTATATCCTATGCATCACAATAGCTGAAAATTCATGAGAAAAACTATCCAACTCAAGATCTTGAGTTAGCAGTAGTAATATTTTCTTTGAACATTTGGAGACACAATCACTATGGAAAAAATGGGAGATTTATATAGATCACAAGATTTTGAAGTATATTTTCTCATAGAAAGAACTCATCATGAGGCAAAGGAGACAGCTTGAACTACTCAAGGATTATGATAGCACAATACACTACCACCCAGGGAAGGCAAAGAATGTGGTAGATGACTTGAGTAGAAAAGATAATGGAGTTTTGAACAATATTAGAGTTGAAAAAGATCTTATATAGATGGATCTTTTGAAGATTTATATGGTAATCACCATGGAAGGTGAAACATAGGGAATTTTTCAAATGGTTGCCAAACCATATTTACTAGAAAGGATAAATAGTTCTCAGACCAGTGATGAGGAGTTCAAAAGAAGATTAAAGCTATGAATGATGGGAGATTGAGTGACTTGGTGTATGTATATAGAAATTTGAAATTTGGGAAAAGACTTTGTGTTCCTGATATACCTAATCAATAAAGGGAATTGTTAGATGATTCTCATAGTTCAAATTTATCTACACACCCTAGGAGCACCAAAATGTATAAATATTTGAAGGAACATTTTTGGGGGGACAACATGAAGAGGGAGATTTATGATTTTTCTTCAAGATGTATAGTTTTTCAACAAGTGAATTCTGGAAGGAAACAGCCTTGAAAAGTCATGCAACATTTTCAAATACGTTAGTGGAAATGGGATAATATTACAAAGGAATTTTTCATGGGACTACTGAAGACTCCTAGAATAAACGACGCAATATGGGTCATTGCTGATCATCTTACTAAGTCAGAACATTTTCTTGATATAAGAGAAGATTTACCACTTGAATGTCTAGAAAGACAATATATTAATGATGTTGTGAGACTTTATGGAGTACCACTATCGATTGTTTCTCATCGTGATGCACATTTTACATCATGATTCTGGAAAATTCTTCTGAATGCCTTGGATACTGCACTTTGTTTGAGCACTGCCTAACACCCTCAAATGGGTGGACAATTAGAACGGAATATTCAAACCTTATATAACATGTTGAGATCATGCTCACATTACATTCAAGGTATGTGGGATCAATATTTACCTATGGTATAATTTTTCTATAACAATATATTCCATGTAAGTATTCAAATGGCACCATATGAAGTGTTATACGGAAAGGGATGTCGCACATTAACTTGTTGGGATGATGTTGGTGAAAGAAAACTCTTAGGCCCTGAACTAGTGGAGGAAACGATAGAAAAGTTAAAGGTAATCCAAAACTGCATCAAAGAAGCTCAATATAGGCAGAAGAGCTATACCGATAACCAAATGACATATTTGAAATTTCAGGTAGGAGATCATGTTTTTTTGAATGTATCTCCATGGAAGGGTGTTATATGTTTCAGTAAGAAGGGAAAATTGATTCCCTGGTATATCAGACCTTCAAAAATTCTAGAATGAATCGGGGTTGTAGATTACTATTTGGAAATGTTGTCAAGTGTCTCCAAAGTTCATTATGTGTCCCACATATCATTGTTGATAAAATACATGTCTGACCCAACGTATGTACTCACCTATGAGGAATTAGAACTGGAACCCAATCTATCTTATTGGGAAGAGAATGTCAAGGTTCTTGATACAAAGAACAAGTGTAGAAAAACCGGACGACTCGTCTCATAAAAGATCTATGGAGAAACCATAAGATGGAAGAGGCAACATCCGAAACCAAGGAACATGTGATGAAGAACCACCCAAATATTTTTAGGTAGTAATCTTCAAGAAATTTTGAAGATGACATTTTTTTGAGGGGAGAATGTAACACCCCAAGATTCCACAGTATGTTTCCCTTTGAATAATGCAATAGCTTGCATTATATGCAACTTCGAGATTCTAACACACTGTGACCAATCAAACTAGCTACTATGAATAGTAATTACAGCCTCTTGAAATTTTATAAATTGTATCATTCGAAATGGAATTCAATTTTGGATTCGGAATATCGAAACTAACTTAGGTTGAATTTTTGGTATTTTTCTGAAAACATTCATTTTTTGATGAATAGTGAAAAACTATGACTTATAGTTTAAAACCGAATTTTTATTTAAATAATTATTAATTTCATTTAAATTAATTTTAGGTCAAAATAGATATATAATACCTATATAAGTTCAATGTAATTAATTGGAGTCAGTATACAATATTTTTTTATATATAAAAATTTTATTGAACTTTTCACCGTCTTTTACCCACCTCCTAGGAGAATTTTCAAATTCTCATAAAACATAATTTTAACACTTCTGTTAGTGGAACTTAAAAATTACAAGAGACACGGTTGATATAAGTAAGTAAAATTTGGTTCAATAAGTAGAAAATAATTTTTGGCGAATAGTAACTTTTTACTTTTATTTACCACGGTCAAATGTAAATAAGCTAACTACGGGTAATAATGATATTATTATTTCACCATACGTGGGTACGTACAGCTTACCGTCTCCACGTCGTGGTGTAATTGTTATTCAACACATTATTATTTGGATGGGTAAAATAATGATTTGTAATTAATGTAAATAATAAATATAACCTGATAATTATTCTGTATATATGATATAACATCAAATTATATATTATTTTAATATCAAAATAATGAAATTATCGCTCGTGCGTTTGTACGGATTACCCTCTCCACGAACGCAATGAGATTCATTTCCCATCACATCCATTCAAGACTAAATTTCATTAGATGATTAAAAATAATATTTAAAGACTCGATATCATTATGTATATGCATAATATACATCCCATACATAACAAATATGTCTCACATAAGAAAGAATATAATGGAAAATGAATCCTTTAACACTCGAAACAATGATATTTCAAAGAGATTATTAACAAAGAAATGTTAAAAGATCATATATGATATCATATTAATGTATATGATTCTTGAATAATTTAATAACAATTATTTTTCCAATTATAAATGAGGCTAAACTGCCCTATACCAAAGAAATGTTCAAGTTAAGGGTTGATTCTACAATCTCTTCATTATCCGAGGTTGTTTCTACGTAATTATCTACTGGGTCCTCTTTATCATCCACATCCATGTTTCTTAAAAATGTATTTCAAAATATTCATACTATTATATAGACTATGGGTTAAATCCATTTATACCCTTGTTTGACTTTTATAAGATGTTTATAAAGGAATATTTATGTTGTTTTCCAAATAAGGTACTTTTTTACCTTTTCGACAAATTTAAGGTTAGAATGTTTTTTTTAACTTATATAGAGGGTGCAGATATTTTACAACATTATAACATCGTCTAAGCATCACATAAAAGCTTATAAGAATATTCTAAAATATAAATGTTTTCTTTTATAATTACATGAATTTTAAATTATTTCAAAATAGAAAGAGATATTTCTCTAAAAAGGTTTTTATTTCATCTATGTAAACATCCTTTGATAAATTTTGAGTTTGCTTGAAGTTGATTTATTATGATACAAAACTTCCATATTCTATTGAAGGTTTTGTGATATGTTTTACTATGTATGTGTTATTTCATACCATTCATGGTTTATGGATATAGTGTTAACATTTCTTATTCTAGTTTTAATATTAATGTTTATGTTATGTTTAAACATTTTCATATGAGGAATGCATTGGACTTAGTATGTGACGGGTGGAGCCTGCTATAGGTCCTAGATGCATCAGTAGGTCACATGAGATAAACTAGTGTCTTGGCACAAGGCCATGAAAAATCATATTTGTAGTCTTGGCACAAGGCCTTGACTATGTGGTTATGAAAGTATGGCATTATAAATTCCATTATTATGAAAGTGGATATTGATATTTCATGTGATTATTCGACTAGTAGAATATCCATGTGAATAAGTAAATGGAATTATTTTGATTTATATTTTCCATATTATGATGAATTTGATGTTGAAAATTCTTTTGTTTTAGTTTTATACATTGCCTTTAATGTTTATACTTATTTATGAATGTTTCCACTATATTTTTATCCTTACTGGTCATCTGAGCTCACCCCATTCTATGTTTTATTTTTCCAAGGAGGCGAAGAAGTAGATTATGAATTACCTGTAGGGGTAGTCTATGAGATCTAATTATTGTCTGTGGAAACAATGTCATTTTATATTTCCATTTTATGATGTAATTTAAACCTTATGTCTGTATCTAGTACTTCCCAGGCTACTAAACTAATCAGTCTTTCGAGACATGATCTTTTGTGATCATAGCAATGATACGTAATAATGCACTAACTCTGGGTAACTAGGGTCGGGGTGTTACCATTATTTACAGGCTCATAAATATTATTTATCATTTTATTCAAGCTGTCTCACCTCAATACAATAATAAAAATATCATGTGTAAAGGGATTTATTAAATGTTTTAAATGTTGATTAATGGACATCATGAAATAGAGTAATATTTTAATCTGAACCCAAAATATATAAATAGATGATTATCAATTTTTTTCATTGTATTCAAAATTGAAAATAGATAATTATTATGAATAATGATTCCTTAATTGTATACATCTCTCTCCCTCTCATGAACAAGAAACATAAGATATCATTCATCATGATTGCAGAAAGATCGATCAAGAACAAACAACTCAATGTATTTAATTTTCTTCTCTAGCACTTGAAGTTCTAGTTATGTTGGTCATAGATAATTTGAGAACTTATGGATCACAACTAGAAGGATTCAATCCTAGGATACTCAGAACGTATTGAAGGAAATCAAAAATGGTCTTTTTGAATTTCAACATTCACCAATGATGATCATTCCTAATACTATGTCTTTTTTCTATTCAGATATTAAATAAATTAATTATAAATTTGACATGAAATATCCTTGATCAAGGTTTTGGGAAATGATTATTAAAATAAATTTTAATATATCTCCAACCAATACATTCTTACACTGTGGTTGGAACCAACACGTGATGTCATAGTAATCATGGTGATGATGTTTAAATTTATAATTATTTATTAGATTGTTGATCTCTGGGAAATTGTGGTTATATTTTCATTACTTATTATTCGATCATTAAATCCAATTTTAATTAACAAACATCAATAAAAAAAATAATCATTCAAGTGTTTTGATTTTTCATAATGGTTATTTGAATAGATGAATAATAATCATATATTCATAAGGAAAACTACACATTTTTGGATAGTAAGATAGGGTTTCATGGTGTGTAGTAAGAATGACATGTCGTGTTTCCTAGTGCACTACATCTGTATGTTCTAAGAGGTACACTAAAAAACACACAATAATTACACATGGTGTACACGGTATATTGACCGGCCATGGTTGGACATAGGTTTTTGGATAATATGTCTTGTATAGATATATATGTCATGCAATCTACTTGGGTCAGCAGCATAAATCACACAAACCATGTGTTCATTATGTGTCGCCAAAATTGCGTGAGATAGAAAACCTATAAAATTTAGGGTATACACGACATGCATGAGGTGTAAATGGTATGTAGTTCATCAATTTCCACATCTGAAGAAAACACAAAGAAACTTGGCAATAAAAAAGGAAACATTGGTCGAAGAGATACACAGAATGTAGTTGGCTTGCACACATCATGTAGTCCACCAAAACACACATCGATGACTCGTGAATATATCCCATACATATAGAATTGGAACACATATTGTGTATTTTGACTATACACTACATATAGTATGGATGAGGTACATGATACAGAACCAAGAGTATTACCCGAATATAAGGAAACTGAGATACATGGCTTGATGTTGGATATAGATACCATGTATTCTCACATTAATGGAAAGAATTAAAAATTAAATTATATTTAAAAATTTAAGAATTAATACCATCTTTTATTCATTATCACTCCATTGTGTGTTTGTAAAATTAAAAATGATTTTATTTAATTTTAAATGAGCTATTAATTTATTTTAATAAAATGTTTATTATTGGTTCTTTCGTTTTTTCGATGAATTCCATAAATGGTGGGTATCTCCAATTATTTTTGGATGATAATTAAAATTAAAGGGAATTAATTATGTCATATATTTATTAATTCAAGGGAATACATGTTAATAATAATGACCTAATAAAGAAAAAAATGATATCCAAATAATTTTTCATATTATTTGCATATATGACTACTTTCATTTGACCAATATTTATGTATGTGTTGAATGTTTTAATTTTAATTATTAAATGGGATTGAAATTATATGATAAAAAATTCAATGATGGAAATTGTTTTATCCCACCCTCTATTATTATTTTAGAACATCATCGCCACTGATATTTATGTAATCCACTCTTACCAGTCCTTTGGTTCTCCTCACCTACATGTGATTTACTAATATTTGTAATTAATAGATTATCGTAAGGCCTATGAAGGTAGTTAAAGATAGATCCAATATGATGTAAACTCAATTGATTAATAGGTGGATATGTGGAAAGTTGTAAATCATTACAAGGCCAACAATTGGAGTTATTTCTCCAAGGTTGAATGTTTATTTAATGTCTTCTCATTAAATAAACCATTACATAAAGCTCATGAAAAGGTCTGCGAATTATTTATTTATTCTATGGATACAATGCCATGATCACACAAATAAATGAATAAATGTGAACTGACAAAAATGAAATAAATTAATTATGTTTAAATGTATTATCCAACATGGTTAATTAATTATGTAACATCCACATAATATTACCATGGCATGTAAAGGATAAAAAGATAAATTTTTTCATAATAAATTTAAAAGTCACTCAATTAAATATTATGTCAGACATGGAATTCTATTATTTTTTCTAGAATGAAAATCAATATAACTAAGTGATTA
The DNA here is from genome assembly GCA_963277665.1 of Viscum album. Lineage (NCBI taxonomy): Eukaryota > Viridiplantae > Streptophyta > Magnoliopsida > Santalales > Viscaceae > Viscum > Viscum album. The sequence goes on from OY728120.1 coordinate 586,451,744, forward strand.
ACTAACCCTTGTTAAGACACCTAAATTTATAAGGGGGGTTCTTATGATGGTTTTCGAATTAATTAACCATTTTACATCAGGATGAGTATCCCTTTCTAGATTTTTTGTGATTTCAAGGAAAGTAATAAGGAAATCCAAGTCATGATTTCATGATATGGGAGTCCACTCAATAGATCAAGGAGTTACAAGCCCATAGTTGGAAAAGACCTACCTACCTAAATAACACAAAGTATCTTGACAAAACCATTTTTTGGTTTTGTGAAGGGGGTATAGATCATTTCAAATATATTTCTAAAGAATCCAGAAATTCTATGTTTAGTGGTGAGGGATTTTGAACCTAATAAAATAGTGAGTTATTTAATAAATTCAACTGATTTACTATATCTCACCCAATATTTAATCAAGAATATTACTAATAATATTCTCCTTTAATTGTAGAATAAAATGGAATTCCCATAATCCATATTATCCCTTTAATAAATACTATATAAATATAACCTTTGATCTATAAGTAATATCTAAGAATTATTGACACCTTCGAGTTGAGATACACCATGAACAAAAATATTATGTTCTAGAATCATCAATTTTTGATCCATCATATATGGTGTTGAGTGAAATATAGTTCATATTTTATTAGAAACATATGAATAACAAGGTTGATGTTCAATGATGTATTATTTGATCATTATCATGTGAAATCATAAAATCTCATCTAAACAGGGATGCACATACCATGATTGATCACCTCTATGGTCATCACCAAGAGACAGCTTGACTATAACTCTTTGAGAATTCCTAGTTTTTTATTCAGTGTAGACTTGTAGAGGGAGTTATGTTGGGACTCAAGTAGTTGATCTCATTTGATACATTTATGGCATAGAGATTTTACTTTTTAAACTCCCTAGAGAACAAGGATCCAATATTATTTTAGAATCACTCACAATGAGGTTCTCAATATTTTTTTAAAATTCTTATATTAACAACATTGAGAAGTATCTTCTACATCATTATAATAATTTTCCCCTTGTATATAAGGATACAAATCATGTAAAACCTTCCATCCGTATGGTGAGAAAAAATGAAATTAAAGAGTATTAAGCCCAAAGCTTCTTCACACCTATCCATCAAGAGGAAGAACATGGGTAAAACAAGGGAATGGGATGTTTTCTATTTCACAGGTGCTAAGAAGGTCCACAATATAAAAAATTATACCTAGAGAAAGAAGCAAGGGGAAGCGTCAGAAGAGTTTTTTAATGAGTACAATTTATCTATTTATAAAAATTGGGAATTTGATATGGATTTTGGTGATCACATATGTATATAAATACAAGGAACACATATAATTAGAATTATTGAATTAGGGGAGGTAGATATATGAGATATCAATGGAGAAAAACCTTCTATATTAGTTTTTGGGGACTGTTATCCCACGTTGCGAGCCATAATGATCTTGATTTTGAATGGTTTTTATTGTGTGTCTTCCATTACCAAAAACATTATTGATGTATCCTTACTTGATATAGAGGGATTTATATTCATATTTGTGAATAAAAGTTTCTTCATTTATAAATATAACATTTTTTATAAAAAGGAACATTTTATTAAAAGTAATAAGGTGTTGGATTACATAAAGCAAGTAAGGAAAATCAATAATGAAGTTACTTCTAATGACTCAAACCACACAAACCTTTGGAATCACTATCCTATTGAATAAAGGGGTGGGTACTCAAACTTCATAAAAATACTAATGATTTCTCTAGATATGGATATGTATAATTAATGAGCTATAAATTTTATTATTTTGATAAATTCATTGAATAAATGAATGATTTTGAGAATAATATTTGTGGGAATATTAGTAAACTACACTCAAAATGTGGTGTGGAATATACTAATTAAGACTTCATTGATTACTTATTAGACATTGGGATCCTATTCCAAATCACACCTCCTTACATGCCTCCATGGAATCTTGTAAGTGAAAGATGAACCACACCATGTTGGAAATGGTGAGATCAATGATGAGTCATACAAGTCATAAATTGTGCTTTTGGGGACACACATTTGAAATAGAAGCACGTTTACTTAAATAAGTACCAAAAAAATTTATAAATGGTATTCCATATAAATTTTAGAGTGTAATTAAGATAATGTTATCAAATTTACATTTATAATAAAGGGAATAATTTGTTAAGGCCTTTTTAGGTAATAAAATTATACCTTGAGGAACAAATTCTAACATTATTAGATAGCTAAACGCAATATGAGTATATTATATATGTGAACACTGAGACCAAAATGTTATAGTTGTAAGACAAGACATATTTCTTGAGAGGGAAAACATATCTAAAAGAGATCGTGAGATAGAGATTAACATTGATGATGTTGATGATCAAGTAACACAAGATTTAGTACAAGAATAGATTCCACAAAGCACTATTGAAGATGATATTGCTCCATAGACACATTTACTATGTAGGAGTACAATAAATGGTATAGATATAATAAGTTTTTCATTTGGAATTCATTATTGTAGGAAAACTTGTCCTCAAACACATGAGGAAACAAACAGAATGGAAAGGTTTCCATATGATTTAGGAAATGGTTCAGTCATGTATTCCATGAAATGTACTAGGCTAGAAGTTTTCTGTGTATTGAGTGTGGTTGGAAGATTTCAAGATGATCCATGTGAACACTATTGGATTGTATTCAATAATATCCTTATGTATATGAGGATAATAAATGATATGTTTGTAATATATATAGGAGATGGGGAGTTATTCATCGTATGATATTCAAATTCAATTTTCCAAATTGATCAACATAGCATGTGGTCACAAACTGGATATGACTTCACTTTGAATGGAGATGTTGTGAGTTGGAAGAGCTCAAATAATGTAGTGGTCATAGAGTATATAGTATATTACGATTATATTATATCTTCTAAGGTAGATAAGGAAGTATTAAGATTAAAAACATCATTCAATAGCTTGACCTGGTGCCTATCAGTAATGATCATATCACACTCTATTTTGAAAATACTATAGTTCTCAATCTCACAAAAGATCCAAGGTCCCACCCACAGATGAATAACATCCTTTTGAAGTGTCATCTCTTAAAGTATTTTTAAATGCTAGGTGAGGTTGAAGGGAGTAGTGTTTCCCCGGAAGGAAAAATAGAATACCCCTTGACTAAATCCTTCACTCATTTGAAATGTGATTATCATGTGAGGTCTATTAGACTGAAATTCATTGGAAGTTTTCTCTAGTCCAAGTGGTATTTTGTTAGAGTTGGTGTCTTAGGACCAACTGATTTTAATTTTATTACATGTGTATTTTATTTATTAAATATTAGTTAAAAATCATATAGTATATTGTTCATTTTTTTTCATGTATTTAATATAATAATACCCTCGTGTATTTTTCACATTGATAAAGTCACAACAGTTCCCCACTATGATAATAACCTTGAAGTGTTATGACAATATTCATAATATAGTTTTGTAGTTGGATAATGGTATATTATGGGACACATAGTATGTACACCACCATGTGGGAGTACCCATAAGTAAATGGTTTTTCCTCTCTCAAAGTTCACACATGATAATTTTCCAATATGAGAGATTATGAGAAAAAACCCACCAGAAATAATGCCACATGTTTTGGTTTCATCAGATATTCCTATCTTCAATCATGTGTAATGGTCCTTGAACATTACATGTTATGTATCCCACAACATGATTTACTAAAAAAATCCATGTTTCCATATATTGGGGGGAAGTAGGATATATTGGGTGAATTATGATTAACATGTCATTAATATATAATTCATTGAAGTATTTTTCCATTCCATATTTTTTGGAGTTGATATAACAACCATTTGATTAGAATATAAGTTTCTCCTAAATTCCATGTGAGCGTTTAATGACCTGTTTATTTAATATAGTCAAAGAGATTTGTATCAAGAATATATATTGATTACACTTTCAGGAAACCTTCATGATGAGATATTGTTGAAAAGGGAATATATTACATGATGAGTGTTCATATGTGGTTGTCATTGTTATGACATTAAGTTCTTTCTCTTTGGTGTATTGACCCATTACTAGATGATATTCATGGACTTTAGGAAAGTTGATCTAATGCCAAAGACAATGAATCCTAGAGGGCCACTTATTTTGAGTTTCTATTGATCTTGATTACATTTTTCTTGAATATAATTGATGGAATAAATATTACACTCAATACCGAGGAATAATTTTCTCAAGTTATATTGATCGAAAAAATTATATAAACGTTTATTTTTTTACATGTTGATACAAATATTTTTTTATTTTATTAAATATATAATAATTATTTATTGATCGATTAGCGAATAAAATATTTATTTATGAATACAACAATTATTCAGGTGTTCAATAAATATCGAGGAGTTCAAATAGACCCAACCCACGTATGGTGACATAATAATCACTTATAAGCTGATAAGTATTATTTATCAATTTGTGCAAGTTAGTTCACCAAAAAATAAGATTAATATTATTATATGGATAGAGTTTACCAGAGATTTTAAATTTTATTTAAAGGATGATATTCAATTAAATAATATTTTAGCAAAATTCCTAACACTATAAATACATAGTTGTGCATGCTGTTTATTTTATCCAAAATTGAGAATTGATAATTGATGCACACAAATAATTCTCTCCAACTCCTCCACTCTCCCTCTTAAGACTGAGAAATGTCAATGATATTTCTTCAAGACTAATGAATGAGTGATAGAAAAATAACAAAAAAATATATTTGATTCACCATACTAGAACATGGAGATCAAGTGGTGTCGTTCAGAGATTGCAATGCGCCGACCCTAGTTACCCATAGTCGGTGCATTGTTACATAACATTGGAATGATCACTAGGCATCAAATCATGAAAGACCGATCAGTTTAGTAGCCTTAGAAGTACTGGATACATTCACAATTTTTACATTACATTATAAAATGAAAAACAACAAAAACATTTTTTCTCTTGACAACATTCATATCCCTTAGAATATCCTTTCAGGTCAGTCAAAATATACTTCTTCGCATCCTAGGAAAAATAAAACATATAAAGGGGTGAGCTCAGATGCGCAGTAAGGATAAAAATATAGAAAAAACATTCATAAAGTAGCATAAACATTTAAGGTAGAGGATAAGACTAAAACAAAATCCTATTAATCTTAAAATTCATCATAATATAGAAAAGATAAATCAAATAATTCCATTTACTTATTCACATTGATATTCTCATAGTTGAATAATAACTCAAAATATAAATAGTCAATTTCATAATGATGTAATGCATAATTCCAGACTTTATAACAACATATTCAAGTCCTTGTTCAAAGACAATAGATTGTCTCATTAGATGTACTGATGCATCGAAGATCTAGAGCGGGTTCCACCCGTAACTTACTAAGTCCAATGAATTCGTCATATGAAAAGGTGTAAACATAACAAAACCATTCGAATTAAAACTATCATATAAAATTCCAATACATTATCCATAAAACATGAATGGTGTAAAAATAACACATCCACAATAAATCATATCACACAATCTTTAATATAATATTTAAGCTTTTTATAATAATAAATCAACTTCAAACAAGCTTAAAATCCATCGAAGGATGTTGACATAGATGAAATCAAAAAAATCAGAGAAATATTTCTTTCTATTTTGAAATAATTTAGGAGTCATATAATTATCAAATAAAAAGATTATTTTGAAAATATTTTTATAAGCTTGTATGGGATTCTTCGATGAAGTTACAATGGTGGAAAACAGTCGCACCCACCGTATAAGTTAAAAAAAGACATTCCTACTTTTATTTTATCGAAAAGGTCATAATGTACCTTGTTTGGAAAAATAAAAAGATAGTCCTTTTAAAACATATATGGTCAAATAAGGGTATAAATTAAATTAACTAATAGTATAATAAATATTAAGAATGTTTTGAGTTACATTTTTAAGAAAACACGGATGTGGATGATAAAAAGGTCCCAGTAGATACTTACGTACTAACAACCGCAGATAAGTATAAGTTTTCCATTATATTATTGGTTATGTAAGCCATTTTTGTCATGAATAGGATGTATTTGATTCATATGAAGAATGATATTAAGTTCTTAAAAATTATTTTTAATCATAAAATGAAAAATATTCCGGAATGATTATGATGGGGAATTAATCTCATCGTGTTCGTGGAGATGGTAATCTGTACGTACGCATGAGTGACCATATCATTATAATTATGGTGAAATAATATGTAATTGGATGGTATATAGTTTATAATGAATAATTATCATGTAATATTTATTATTTACATATGTTATACTAATTATTATACCCATAAAAATAATGAAGTGTTTGAATAACAAACTACACCACAGCAAGGAGACGGTAAGACGTACATAAGATTGTATGGTGGAATTGTCATTGATTGGATGGATAGAATAACTAATATGGTTGTAAAATATTTATAATAACATCACACTATGTAGAAGGTATTGGATTTATTATTTTGGTATGGTAACAACAAAGAAATAGGAAGTGGAAGAAGAAAAGAACTTGAAAGAGGGTAGTAAAATTATTATCTCTTGCTCAGGTGTTTCCTTTTAAGATAATCAAAAGGGATCCTTAGGTTGGATTTATGATCAATGTATGGCCTCTAGGTTTATTTTAGGGATTTTGAGAAGATATTTGGTTAGTTTTTGGCTGTGAAAAATGGATTTGGAGGTGTGAAATTAGGAGAAGGGGAAGTACCCTTTTATTAGAGAGGTGAGGGTCACTTTATGTAAATCTTGAAATAATATATTTATAATAAAATCATATTCAGCTTATAATGGATCAAAAATGATTTATTAATATGATAATGTGGGGTTGGGGTGAAAACCTCTCACCCAATATGTTGTAGATAGATTTTGGTCACCATATTAACCTTGTCCTTTAGATTTAACTATTAGTTTAATAGTTTGACATTTACGGTATCCCTTTTTATTTTTATATTATATATTTAATAAAAATACAATAACATCCCAAGGGAACCCCAAGTGATTTATTATTAATATATATAACCTTATCTAAGTCCTTTTTTACAATCCCTAGATATTGAAGAATATTATATCAATTAATAATATAGTATTTGTTTTAGAAACTCAATTATGTCAATTTGGACACTATTAAGTATTTGATAATTCTTAAATCCATAAGAACCTTATCACATTGAATAAAATTTATTTAATCAACCCTAACATGTAATATTAACCTATAAAATTAGTTTAATTAATCATAAGCCTCAATTTACATTTATTTGGATATTTATAATATAAATTATTTTCATTTTTCATTAATAAGGTAATAACTACATTATCATTGTGTCATAAAGAAATTAAATTATTTAATGCATAAAAATTAAAAATAAACAAAAATTAGGTGTAAAATAAATTTGGATTTTTAATTAATATTTATAGTCGAATTTATATTATGTGTAACCCTATATTAAAAATTGTTTATTTGTTAAACTTTGAATTTTACTCTTTTAACACTTCTTTAAATAAAATAATAATAAATATCCTAATATAATCCAAGTAGACCAAAGGGGGTTATATTTTATTCCTAATGTATTTTTTTCACAAATTACACTTATAATATAGAAATAGGAAACCTGTTAGGGTAATTATAATATCAATTTTACCCTTAATTTCCCTATTTACTTTTAATCGTGGTAAATCAAAGTCAAAAGATAAAATTTGCCCAAAATTATTTTCATCTTATTGAACCAAATTTTACATACTTATATTAACTATGTCTCTATGATTTTTGAAATTCATCTCATAGAAGAGGTAAATTTAGTTTTATTCAAATTTTCAAATGCTCCTATAATGTGGGTAAAAGACGGTAAAATGTTCAGTAAATTTGTATATATCTAAACTTATTATAAAATTACCCCAATGAATTATATTGAATATATATATATATATTATGTATATATTTTTACCAAAAATAAATTAAATAAAAATAACTAATTAGTTAAATAAAAAGTTGGTTTTAAATAATAATGACGTGTTTTTCACTATTCCTCAATAATTGAATGTTTTTAGAAAAATACAAAAAATTTACCATAAGCTAATTTTGATATTCTGAATACAATAATGAAGTCCATCTTGAAAAATAAAATTTATAACATTTCAAAAAGTGGGTATTATTATTCATAACGGCTAGTTTGATTGGTTGTGGTGTGTTAAAACACCATGTTGCAAAAAACGCGAGCTACTGCATTATTCAAAGTGAAACGTACCGTATAAGCTTGGGGTGTTACATTATCCCCTCAAAATAATTTCATCCAAGAAATTTTTAGAATATTACTACATAAAATGTTTCAGGTGGTTCATCATCCTATGTTCCTCGGGTTCCCATGTTGCGTCTTCCATCTTATAGTTTCTTCATTGAACTTTTACCAAACGAGTCATCTGGTTTCTCTGCACTTTTTTTCTAGTATCAATAATTTTGACAGACTCTTCACAATAAGACAGATGAGGTTTCAGTTAGATTTCATCATAGGTGAGTACATGGGTTAGTTCAGGCATGTATTTTCTCAACAGTGATATGTGGAACACATTATGAACATTAGAGAGTCTTCGAGGCATTTCCAAATGATAAGTTACAACTCCAATTCATTCTAGAATTTTGAAAGTTCTATTGTACCTAGGACTCAATTTACCCTTCTTACTGAAATGTATAACACCCTTCCATGGTGATACCTTCAATAAAAAATGGTCTCCTACTTCAAATTCCAAATCCTTCCTTTGGTTATCAGCATTGCTCTTTTTCCAAATTTGGGCTGCTTTGATGTGGGTTTCGATAATCTTCACTTTTTCCATTGTTTCCTCAACAAGTTCTAGGCCTAAGAGTTTTATTTCAACAACATTATCCCAACAAGTTGGTGTGAAAAATCTCTTTCCATATAATGCTTCATATGGTTCTATCTAAATACTTAAATGGAAGTTATTGATATAGGAAAATTCTACTAGAGGTAAATATTGATCCCATATACCTTGAAAGTCAAGTGAGCAAGATATCCACATGTCTTCGATGGTTTGAATAGTTCATTTTGATTTTCCATCGGTTTGAGGGTGGTAGGCAGTGCTCGATCAAAGTTCAGTATCCAGGGCCTTCTGAAGACTTTTTTAGAATCAAGATGAAAAATTGGGATCACGACCCGAAAAAATCGATAGGGGTACACTACTGAGTCTTGAAACTTCATTAATATATAGTCTTTATAGACGTTCAAGTGGAAAAATATTCACTTATAGTAAGAAAATGTGATGATTTGGTAAGATGATAAAAAAAGACCCATATTTCATCATTCCTTCTAGTAGTATATGGTAGCCCCATGAAAAAGTCCATTGTAATATTGTCCCATTTCCACTCAAGTATGGGAAGAGGATTCATGTCTCTTCCAGGATGTTGCCTTTCAGTATTCACTTATTGATAAACCATACATCATGACACTAAATCAGTAATCTCCCACATCATGTTGTCCCACCAAAAATGTCCCTTAAAATCTCTATACATCTTGCTGCTCCCAGGGTGTATAAATGAATTGGAGCTATGAGCATCATCCAAAAAATCCCTTTTTAGAACAGGTATATTAAGAACATAAATTTTCTTCCCAAATATCATAATTCCATCTTTATATATGAGGTCACCCAATATCCAATCATTTATTGCTTTAATCTTATTTTGAAACTCCTCGTCATTAGTCTGAGAACTCTTTATCCTTTATAGTAATGATTGTATGGCATCTATTTGAAAAATTATTGATGTTTCACCTTCCATGGTTATTACCATGTCCATTTTTACTAGATCCTAGAAAATAGGATTCCTTTCAACTCACAACTTGTTCAAAACTTCATGATCTATTATACTCAAAGAATCTGCCACCTTATTTTCCTTTTCCAGGTGGTAGTTTATAGTGAAATAATAATCCTTGAGTAGTTCAAGCCATCATCTTTGTCTCATGTTGAGTTATTTCAATGAGAAAATATACTTAAAACTATCGTGATCTGCATAAATCTATCATTTTCACCATAGAGATAGTGTCTCCATATTTTTAGATCAATTATTATAGCTGATAACACAAGATCATGACTGGGATAGTTTTTCTCATGAATTTTTAGCTGTCATGATGCACATACAACAACTCTATCATTCTGCATAAGGACACAAACAAGTAATTTCTTTGATGCATCACTATAAAAAATAAACCCATCATTCCCCTATGGTAGAGTCAATATTCAATCATTGACTAATATTATCTTTAGTTCTTTGACACATTCTTTTTCTATTTTTTCGAAACAAATTTAACCCCTTTACGTGTGTGCTTCGTCAATGGATTTTCCAATTGGGAAACATTATTGATGAAACATCGATAATAACCTACATAACCAATAAAACTATGTAAATCAGTTATACTCGTTGGTGATGTCCATTCATGGATTGCCTTGGCCTTTTATGGATTAATAGAAATTACATCCTTAGAGAAAATATGGCCAAAAAATGAAATATCTTGAAACCGGAATTCACATGTTCTAAACATCCAATATAATTCATTTCTTATAAGGGTTTTCAGAATAGGGTGCAAGCTGTTTTCATGATCTGCATAGCTTTTGGAGTATAACATGATATCATCAGTAAATACCACTATAAGTTCATTTAGATATTCCTTGAAAACTCTCTTCATTAGATCCAATTAATCAGTGGGTTCATTAGTTAGTCCAAAAGACATTACTGTAAACTCGTAATGCTCGTACCTAGTTTGAAATATTGTCTTTGGAATGTATTTCTTTTTTACACACAACTGATGTTATCCGGATAAAAGTTACCTAAATCATCAATGTGAGGTAGGAGATACTTGTTCTTTATTGTTATAGAATTGATCTCCATGTAGTCATTACACAACCTCATAGATCCATCCTTCTTTTTAAGAAAAATGACCGTGGATTCCCATAGAGAAATACTAGGGTGAATAAATCCTTTATTACTCAATTCCTCTAGTTGTTTCTTTAGTTCCACTAATTCCAAAATGGCCTTTCTATAAGGGGTCATTGATATGGGCCTTGAACCAAGAATTAAATCAATGGAAAACTCAATATCTCATTCTTGTGGATGTCCAGGTAAATCCTCTAGAAACACATAAAAGTATTCTTTCACAATGGGTACACCCTCTATTTGAACATTCCTTCCCTCACCTATAGTTATTTCATGCACTTCCTCCATGATAATTGAATTTAGTAGAGCTACTAGGGGTGGATCAAGATAAGAATCAGGTGGTGATGTTTCTTCTCTAATGATAAGGAACTCTTTATCATCATCAAAAATTGAAAATTCATTATTCTTAAAATAAATTTTCACATCATGGTCTGAAATCCAATCCATTCTGAGGATTATATCAAATTCAATCATGGGTATGACAATTAGATCATTTGATAATGAAGATTTATATGTCCTAATGGGAATAGTTTCACAAAACATTGTTGCAATGATACTTCCCTTAGGTGTTTTTTCTTACAACTTATTTGCTAAATAATGTTGGAAATATCTATTTTTCATAGAAAACTAGGAAGATATGAAACAATGTGATGATTCAGAATCAAATAAAGCATTGGCTAAACTTGAGAAAACCATTAAATTACCTGCCACTACATCTTTAAGAGATTCAATCTCAGCAGTAGTTATCACATAATCTTGGCCTTGCTCCCATGGAATTTTTTCAGGGATTTTCCCTTGGAACATAAGAAATTCATCTGTGTAATGCCCATTTTCCCTAAAATTGTAGCATTCAACATTACCTACCTCTTTCTTCCCTTTGAAATCACAAGCATGCTGGCCTTTTCCACCAAATTTCTAATAAACTCTCATTCCCTTCAGGCAAGTAACAAGGTATTTCATCCCACATTTACCACAGGATGGATATTCAAATTTTCTATTCTTCCCCTTATATCCATTTCAAGTTTTTACATAGGATCTCTTTCTCTCTTGATTTTCTTTAATTTTTTAGGACATAGTGAAATACTTTTCATTCTTGATAGCACAAGAGAAAATATCTTTGTACGATGATAAGGATTGTGAGTCTAATGCTCGATGGAGAAATGGTTTTAACCCATCAAAAAATTGATCAATCTTAAACCTTGGGATATGTATATAATCAGTTTCATGCCTTCCTATCCTTGTAATGATAGCCTCATAATTTGTGACATTCTCGTCCTCCTTTTTTCTCAGACTCAGAAGTAGTCATTCCATATCCGAATTATGGTCATGTTGACAGAATTTTTCTATAAAAATATCATTAAAATACAACCATTCCATGTTTGATACTTCTTTTTCATCATTTTTGTTTTGGATTAATGACCACCACTGATCTGTATCTCTCGTGAGGCGATAAACTTCCATGACAACTTTTTCCCTTTTTCTACTCCCAAAGGCATGAAATATTTTCTCTAAAGAATATATCCATTGCTTACCTAATAATTGATTTGTAATCCCATTAAATGTTGGTGGTTTTTTCCTCATGAAGTGGTCTAAAATTGATCCTCTGCGTTGTGTATTAGGGTGCTCCATATGGGTATGTTTATTATTCAAAACCTGAGTGAGTTGACCCACTATGGTCATAAGCTGACCAGCACCAGTTGCATCACCAGATCCACTATAATTATCTTCAATAGGAGGGAAATCCCTACAGGGATTACATGCATTGATAAATTTTCTATTCCATCCAATATTTTCCATTTCTAAATAATGGTATACAATAGATTAGTTTATGAATTACAATACATAATTCCAAATTAGTAAAACAATTGACATAAATTCAAAAGTCTTTGGATATAATCCATAATCATAAAAATATTTTATTTGAATAGATATATACTCATAAATCCTTCATAATGGTTTGTAATGAAATTGTGAATTATCCAAACCATACCCCGAGAGTATCATAACCAAAAGTGAACCAAGGCCAGTTGTCGTGTTCCAGGATACCTCGGGTCCATCGCGAAACTCCTTGTAAGATATTTCACTCCAAGATACATGTGTTCCAGAGCCACCATTACCCGTTCGTATACATAAAGGTATTTATTTCTTGGAAAATAAAAAATATATATCTATGTTACCAAAATTCATGGAAGTTATTATATAGTAATTCTCAAAGTCTATCTTAAGGTAATGTGCTTTAATCAGAGCTTATCTAAATCATGCTTCTAGGTTTTTTACTAAACATCATATGATACCAACTATAATGCTACAACCCAATTACTGAGAGTCATTGCATTATTACATAACATTGGCATGATCACAAGCGATCAAATCCCAAAAGACCGATCAATTTAGTAGCCTTGGAAGTACAAGATACAATCATAAATTTTACATTACATTATAAAATGAAAAATTGAAACACTCTTGTTTATATTAAACACATTCATATCCCTTAGACTATCCAAGGAGGAAAATCATAATATATTTCTTCGCATCGTGGGAAAATTAAAACATTGAAGGGGTGAGCTCAGATGCTCAGTAAGGATAACAATATAGCGGAAACTTTCTTAAATAAGAATAAAAATTTAAGGCAATGTATAAGACTAAAAGAAAAGCCTTTTAAACTTAAACATCATCATAATATGGGAAAGATAAATCATATGATTCCATTTAATTATTCACATGGATATTCTATTAGCTGAATAATCACATGTAATATCAATATCCAATTTCATAATGATGGAATGCATAATTCTAGACCTCATAACCGTATTGTCAAGGCTTTGTGCTAGGACTACAAATAACATTTTTTCAAGGCCTTGTGCCAAGACACTGGTTTGTCTCATGAGACCTATAGATGCATCGAGGATATATAGTGGGCTCCACCCATCACTTACTAAGTCCAATGCATTCCTCATATGAAACGACTTAAACATAACATAAACATTCGTATTAAAACTTGCATGTGAAATGTCAATAAATTATCCATAAACCATTAATGGAGTAAAAATAACACATCCACAATCAATCATATCCCTAAATTATCAATATAATATGGATATTTTGTATCATACTAAATCAAATTCAAACAAGCTTAAAATACATCAAAGAATGTTTACATGGATGAAATCAAAACATTCTTAGAGAAATATCTCTTTCTATTTTGAAATCATCTAAACGTAAAATAATAATAAAAGAAATCATTTATTTTAATAATATTTTTATAATCTTGTAATGGAAGCTTCAACAATGTTATAATGGTGAAAAATTTTAGCACCTGCTGTAGAAGATAAAAAAAACTTTCTTACCTTAATTTTGTCAAAAAGGTCATAATGTTCCTTGTTTGGAAAATTACAAAACGATTCCTTTCAAAACATATATGGTCAAATAAGGGAAAAAATGACTTTAAACCATAGTCTAGTAAATAGTAATAATGGTTTGAATTAAATTTTTATGAAAACACAGCTGTTGATGATAAAGAGGTCCCAATATATACTTACATATTAATATCCTCAGATAAGTAAAGAGATTGTTGAATTAACCCTTACTTTGTAAATTTCCCTGGTCGAGGGTATGTTAGACTATTTTATAATATTTAAATCATTGTTATTAAATTATTAAATAATCATATACATAAATATGATATCATATATGATCTTCTAATATTACATTGTTAGTAATATTTCAGTTGTATCATCGTTTCGGGTGTAAACTGATTTGTTTTCCTTTATATGCATGGTAACGTACGCCATGTTTGTTATGAATCATATGTATTTGATTCATATCTAGAATGATATTAAGTTCTTAAAAATTGTTTTTATTTATACCATTAAAATTATTCTCGAATGATTACAATGGGGAATGAATCTCATTGCGTTCGTGGAGACGGTAATTCGTACGTACGCACGAGCGACAATATCATTATATTGATGGTGAAATCGTATGTAATTGATTGGTATATCATATATACATAATCAGTATAATTTTATATTTATTATTTATTTCTATAATACTAATTATTATACCCATCCAAATAATGAAGTGATTGAATTACAAACTACACCACGACGTGGAGATGGTAAGTCATACGTACGCACGTATGGTGACTTTGTCATTTATAGGATGGATAGAATAATGAATATAGTTGTACAATATTTATAATAACATCATAGTATGTATAAAGTACTGTATTTATTATTTTTTTATGTAAACAAAAAAGAAAGATGAAGTGGAAGATGAAATGATCTTGAAAGAGGGTGGTGAAATTATTACCACTTCTTCGGGTGTTTCCTTTTGATTGGATCAAAGGGGATACATAGGTTGGCTTTACGATCAATTTAAGGCCTCTAGGTTGATTTTAGGGAAGTTGGGAAGTTATTTTCACTGGGGTCGGCTGAGCCAAATGGATTTGGAAGAGTGGAATTAAGAGAAGGGGGAGTGACCTTTTATAAGAGTGGTGAGGGTCACCTTAGGAAAACCATGAAATATTATTTAATAATAAAATCATTTTCAGTTTCTAATGGATAGAAAATGATTTATTTCTAGGATAAGGTGGTGATGTGCCGAATACCTTTCAACCAATAGGTTTTTGACTGGTTTAGGTCACCATATTAACCTTATATTTTAGATTTAACAATTAGTTAAATAGTTTGACATTTAAAATGTCTCTTTTTATTTTTACATTTTATGGTTAATAAACATAATATTATATGACCGGAGAACCCCATGTGTTTAATTGTTAAATATATATAACCTTATCTATATCCTTTGGAAGAACCTTGGATTTTTAGTAAAATTATATCAATTAATAATATATTATTTGTTTTAAAAACTCAATTATGTCAATTTTTAGACTATTTAGAATTTGATTTATTTTAAAGCCATAAAAACTCTATCACTTAGAATAAAACTTATTTAATAAACTATAAAATTTCATATTAACCTATAAAAATATTTTAATTAATCATCAGCCTGAATTTAGAAATATTTGGACATTTATAATATCAATTATTTTAATATTTCATTAATAAGGTAATTATTTCATCAACGTTGTGTCATAAACAATTAAATTATTTAATGACTAAAAATTATAAATAAAATACCATTATGTAGGAAATATTATTATATTTCTAATGGATATTTATTTTGGAATTTATATTGTGTATATCCCTATATTAAAAATTCTTTAGTTATTAATCATTGAATTTAACTCTTTTAACTCTTCTTTAAATAAAATAATAATAAATGTCTTAATCTATTCCATGTGGACTAAAGGGGATATTTTTTATTCCTAAGGTTGTTTTTAGTTGAATTACACTTTTCCAATATAATTAAGACATTTGTTAGGTTTATTAGAATATCATTTTTACCCTTAATTTCCCTATTTTCTTTTAATCTTGGTAAATAATTGTCAAAAGTTACTATTCACCTAAATTACATTCATCATATTGTACCAATTTTTACTTACTGATATTAACTAGGTCTCTTAGATTTTTTAAATTCAAGTAACATAAGCGGTAAAATTATGTTTTATGCATATTTTCAAGTTCTCCTAAAAGGTGGGTAAAAGACTATAAAAAGTTCAATAAAATGTTATATATCAAAACTTATATTAAAATTACTCCAATGAATTATATTGAACATATATAGGTATTATGTATCTATTTTTACATAAAATAATTTAAAATAAAATATCTAATTATTTAAATAAATAGTTGGTTTTAGACAATAATGTAATGTTTTTCACTATTCATCAAATATTGATAATTTTCATAAAAATACCAAAAATTCACACTAATCTTATTTTGATATTATGAATACATAAAAAAGGCCATTTTGAAAAATAAAATTTATAAAATTTCAATAAGTGGGTATTACAATTCATAATGGCCAGTTTGATTGATCGTAGTGTGTTAAAACTCTAATGTACGTACAATGAAAGCTACTGCATTATTCAAAGGGAAAAGTAATGTGGAAGCTTGGGGTGTTATGGAGATAATAAGAGAACACATGTGTCAATTTTAGAGGGATTCTATCCTTGGTTCATCACATCATAATGAAGGCAATCTGAAATTTTATCTTCAGATGATCAAGGTTCATCAATGAAGAATGTTTCTATGTTCATGCATTTATATCATTAGATATTAAATAAATTAATTAAAAATGTGATGTGAATATCCTCGGTCATGGTTTTAGTAAGGAATTTTTAAAATAATTTTTAATATATCTCCCACCACAATACACTTCTTCTCTTCCCAGAACCAATACTTTCATCATACGAAAAAGGACTCGTGCACTCCATGGTGACACACTTGGATGAATATATCCCTTATAAATATTCTCCTAAAGATTCTTCCTCAATTCATAGAACTCAATTGTAGTTATTCTATATGGAATATTTCATATTGGTGTAGCATCAGGTATGAGTTCTATTGAGAAATAAATTTCATTAATCTACTGAATAATATGAAATAGTTTTGTAAATACATAAAAATAGTTTAAAAATGGCATGCATTCAATGTTGATTATCTCCCCCAACCATTTGAGACAAAAATATTTCATGGATATAAAGTATGACCCATAAAATGGCTATTATTTCAATTGGATTTTTATATTTATCATTTCCCTAATAAACAATAATAGGTTTTTTAATAATATTAAACATGAGTTCACATACTCAAAAATTGATGTGGACATTAAATAGAGAAATCCAATCCAATCCATATATAATATAAAATTTAGCCAAAGGGAGAATCATAAGTTATTTTAGAGGCACATTTGCAAAAAAAATAAACTAGAGAAGAATCATAGACTTGAGTTGTGATCATTGTATCATTGGGGATTTTCACTATTAGTTTAACATCTAATCATTGAGTATAGTAATTAATATACCTATAGAAATTTCTTGATATATACAATTTCATATATCTAATATCAAATAGGGTATTTCAATATTTTATCAAACCTTTAACCACCTAATATTTATCCTTCAATATTAACAACATTAGTAAAACCCAAATTTTTAGTACAACCATCAATAACAATTAATCTGAGTGATAAATTAGGTAAAATTCTTAACTTTATGTATAAATCATGAAAAATTATTTTAAATATATGTAACTATATTTTTAACATAATTCATTCATGGTCACCATCTATTGAAATCTTTCATGATGGTTCAAAATGAATTTTGGAATTTTGAAAACATTTTCCCCGAGAGTGTCCAACGAGGTGTTGAAATATTCCTATCGTTGTTCACTAAGTGAAGATCAAGTCAAATACCAATGTGACCAATTTGGTGGTATTACCCCTAGGTAAAAATGTTTTAGTTCCACATACACTTTTTGAATCCTGACAGAGATATAATTTTTTAGAAACCAATCACTTTATCCATCACCCATACTCTAGGAATATTTTTTAATTAGAATTATAAATAGGATTCTCACTAAATCTTTATAATCATATTTTCCAAAGGTTGACTAAACCTTACTATGATATCTATAACAATAATCAATTCATTTCTTAATTAAATATTATATATTTATTGATTAATATTCTATACATTTCACAAATACTCTCCCAAAGAACATAAATCATTAATGTATAGAGACCATAAATAAATTAACCTTTAAAGTATAGAAACTTTTGGATATGTGTATTTCAAAGAAAATAAACCTTAGGACAAAAATATGATCATTTTTATCCACTTGGATTAGATTAGGACATTAATAATATTATATTTAAAGAAGAGTTAAAAGTTTTAAATTAAAAGTTTAATAACTAAAACATTATTAATATAGGGTTACACAGAAGATAAATTCTACTACAAATATTCATTAGAAATAATAAAAGATTTACTACATAATTTAAATTCATTTATAATTTTTATACATTGATTAATTAAATTTATTTAAGACAATGATGATGTAGTAATAACCTTATTAACGAAAGACTAAAATAATTAATTTTATAAATATTAAAAAATGTAAATTGAGACTTTTGATGCACAAAATGAATTTTATAGGTACCTATGACATGTTAGGGCTGATTTAATTAATTTCTTTCTAGGTAATCATGTTGTTATGAATTTCACAAAAACCAAATTCTAAATAGTGTCATAATTTACATAAGTGAGTTTTTAAAACAAATACTATTTTATTATATTATATAATAGTCCTAAAAATATAAAAATAGGACAAAGGAATTATATAATGATAGATATATCATTAAATAACCCCTTTAGGTTCTTTTTGAATTATTATTGTAAGTTTACTAACCATGTAATATAAAAATAAAGGAAGAAATGTAAAATGTTAAACTATTTAACTAAGAATTAATTATAAAAGATAAGTTATTATAGGGACCTAAACATGTCTAAATCATGTTGGTTGATAATATTTCGACCCATTCTCACCATTTCCTAAAAATAAATCCATTTGGATCCATCAAAAAACGAAAATGATTTTATAATAAAATAATATTTCTAGCTTTTCCCAAAGTGACATTCAACTCACTAATAAAATGGTACTTCCCCTTCTCTTAATTTCACTCCTCTAAAGCCATTTGGTTCGTCCAAACCTAGCTTCAATATCATCCCAACTACCCTAAATTTATCCTATAGTCCTTAAATTGATCAAAAACCACACCTATGGAGCCCTTTTGATCAAATCAGAAGGAAGCACCCGAAGAAGAGATAATTATTTCACCACCTCTTTCAAAGTAATTTTCTGTCTCCGCTTCCTCTTTCTTTGTTGTTCCAACACAAAACTAATAACTTATAAATTTTGAGATGTTTTATATATAGGTTAATACCATATTCATTATTATATACTTCCTATGAGTGACAAAGTCATCATACGTGCATACGTACAGCTTGCCGTCTCCACGTCGTGGTGCAGTTTGTTATTCAACACTTCACAATTTGGATAAGTATAATAATGAGTATTACTAATTTAAATTAAAAATATAACATTATAATGATTATTTATATATAATATACCATAAAACTACATACTATTTCACCACTAATAGAATGGTATTCTTGTTCATGCGTACGTAAGGCTTATGGTCTCCACAATGCGATGAGATTTCATTCCCCATCGTAACAATTCGATAATAATTTTCATTTGATGATTATAAATAATGATTAAGATTTAATTTTCATTCTAGATTCAAATAAAAAACATCTTGTCTATAAAAAACATTTCTTATGTAACAAAATAGATAAAGTAAAATGAATCATTTTACACCCAAAACAATGATACTACTGAAATATCATTAACAAATAAATATTAGAAGATCATATATGATATCATGTTTATGTATGTGGTTATTGTATAATTTAATAAAAATTAATTCACCATTATACATGAGGTTAACCTACCCCCAACTAATTAAAAGTATAAGGTAAGGGTTAATTTCACAATCTCTTTATTACTCGAGTTTATTCATATGTAAGTATCTACTGGGACATATTTATCTTCCACATCCATGCTTCTTAAAAATGTATTTTTAAACATTCTAATATTTAATTTACTATGGGATAATGTCAATTATACCCTCTATTGATTTTTTATAAAATGTTTTCAAATGAATCTTTCCATCGCTGTCCCAACAAGGTACTTATGACCCGTTCAAAAAATTAAGGAATGAATTTTTTTTAACTTATACGGTGGGTGCAGCTTTATTTCGTGGTTATAACACCTTTTAATCATAAATTACATGTTTATAAGAATATTTCTGAAATAAATTATTTCATTATTTATAAATTATTTCAAAATAGAAAGTGGTATTTCGCTCAAATTATTTTTGGATTGATTTCATCTATGTCAGTATCCTTCGTTGGATTTTATGTTTGGTTGATGTTGATTTATTATGATATAATCTTCTATATTTTACTGAAGGTTTTGTGATATGTTTGACTATAGATGTGATCTTTTTATTCCATTCATGGTTTATGGTTAATGTATTGAAATTTCATATTACTGTTTTAATACGAATGTTTATATTATGTTTCAAACATTTCATATGAGAAATGCATTGGACATAGTAAGCGGTAGGGGGGGCAATATAGCCCCTCGATGCATCGATAGGTCTAATGGGGAAACTAGTGTCTTGTAAGAATGCCCATACAAAATCATATTTGTAGTCTAGAATGAATCCATGACTATGTGGTTATTATATCTGGCATTATTCATTCTATCATTATGAAATTAGCTATTTATAATACATGTGATTATTTGACTTGTAGAATATCCATGTGAATATGTAAATGGAATTATTTGTTATATTTTATCCATATTATGATGAAGTTTAATTATAAATGTCTTGGGTTTTAGTCGTATACATTGATCTAAATATTAATTCTTATATATGATTGTTTCTGCAATATTTTTACCCTTATTGAGCATCTGACTCACCACATTCTTATGTTTTACTTTTCCCAGTATGTGAAGATGTATATAATTATTGAACAAGATGGATAGGCTGAGAGGTATGAGTTTGTTCAAAGGGGACACAATGTTCTTTTTTTAATTTCATGATGTACTGTAAAACTTATGTATGCATTTAGTACTCCAAGGCTACTAAAAATATCGGCCTTTGGATACGGTTCTCCTGTGATCATGAAAATGTTATGTTATAATGCACCAACTCTGAGTAAATAGGTTCAGGGTGTTATAGTTGGTATCAATGGAATTTTGGTACAATCCTTGGAAACTAGATTCAGATAAACTATGATTAATGATCATTACCATAAGATAGACTTTGAGGATTAATATATATATAATTCCTAGAATTTTGGAAATGTTGACATTTTGTGAATTTTCCAAAAATACAACCCTGTCTGGATATGAGCAGGTAGAGGTGGCTCTAGAACAGTTGTATATAGGGTTAAAACTAAAAAACACCACTTTGAGCTAGAATCGAGTGGGAACGGGTACGCAACAATGAGCCTTATTGCACTCTTGGTTACGACAATCTAGGGGGATATGCATAAGATAATTCACATTTTCTATAAAATCCATTTTGAATCATTTAGGAGTAAATACTTCCTCAATGAAATCATTTTTTATGATTATGGATTTTACAAAAAAACTGCTCTATTTATGTTAAGTATTTTACTTGTTTGGAATAATGTATTGCGATTCATAAAAAAAATCTACTGTATTCCATTGTTTATAAATGGTGCCCAGTGGATGGAATGTAAATATTATCAAAGATCGTAATCTATGTAGGGATAGCCCTAATAATCATGAAATTTATAGTGGAGTTGGTGATAGAACTGGTGTCAAACAACTTATAACTATACTAGGACAACTCACTCAGGTTATGAATAATAACCTTACTCGTATGGAGCACACTGATCCAAAAAGTGGAGGGTAAATGTTAGACCGATTCATCAGTAAATAACCACCAAAATTCAATGGGACTAAAAATTCATTTGTAGCTGAAAAATGGATAAGTTCCTTATTGAAAATATTTCAAGATTTGGGGAGTAGCAAAAGGGAAAAAGTTATCATGGCAGTTTGTAACCTCATGGGAGATGCGGATCAATGGTGGTAATTAATTCAAAACACCAAGGAAGATGAATATATATAAAATATTGAATGGAGAGTGTTTAATGATATTTTCTTAGAAAAATACATTCCTCATGAACATCGAGTGGATATGGAATGTCAATTATAGATTTTGAGGCTAAAGGAGGATGAGAATGATGCAAAGTATAAGGTGAACATTACAAGGATAGAATGGAATGCTGAAAATTATATACATAACTAAAATAGTAAGATTGATCTATTTTTTATGGGTTGAAACCATTTCACTATCGATCGTTAGTCTTACAATCCATCTCATCGAATGAATATATATTCTCACGTGCTATAAAGACATAAAATGAATTCTTTAAGTCTTACAACTTTAATGAAAAGTAAGAGAAGAAGAGATCTGCTGAAAACTGTAGAAATGGAAATAATGGGATGAAGGGAAAAGTTGAATTTCCATCCTGTGGTAAATATGAGAAAATACTCCCTGGTACATTCCTGAAGGGAATGGGAATTTGTTAGATGTGTGAGGAAAAGGCCACCAAGAACGTGATTACAATGGAAACAAAGAGGTTGTCAATGTATAATGCTAAATATAACGACCCATACTTTACATACATTGTTAATACTTAAAAATTGAAGCATACTTATTACAACATATAACAAAACCACGAAAGGACCGTATAGGTATAGTGTCTTTAGAAACTGGGAAACATAAACAACTGGTTCATAAAGCATCAACTTTGCCTCCCACTTATTTCATCATATCTATAGTCCCTTTTTGGCATATCCTACTTAATAACCTTCTTCCTGACCTGGGGAAATAAAACATACAAAATGGTGAGCTCAAATGCTCAGTAAGGGTAAAAAAAAGAAAGATCAATCACATTGTATACATAAGAACATAACTTTTGGAAATCTTACCCTGCAAAAGAGATCATAATTTCATAACATGGGATAAATCATGGCAGTGAAATGTAATCACAATAATCATAACATAAAACCTGAAACTTTGTGGCATACACACATAATCATAGAGAATCATTTCTTGTTAGTCAACACTCATTGCCAAGACTATCTTAGTGGACAAAGTCCCTTTCTTAACCGAGTCACCCTCGTTTTAGTCCTGTTTCACTGAATCGGTATAACCTACCATTCCAGCCATGTCTATCTCATGAGATATAAAATCTTTACCCAATGCATTTTAGGTAGATATAGGTCCCACCCATCTCATAATGATACCATTATTATGTGTGCCACAAAATCATAAACCATACATCATTGCATAACCCATGTAATAAAAATGGGAATCTTAAACATCATGACATCATAAAACAATTCATATACGATAAAGGAATTCATAAAAATAATTCCATCACAACTTAATCAAATCAATGTAATAATAGGGATAAAAATAGAACCCTTTATTATCTTAGATGGAAAATAATTTTGATAAAACACTTGAACTTCATTCTTGAGGAAAATATCCTTTCTACTTCAAAAACACTTTTCCTTTCTTAACATGTCAAAAAATTATAAACTAAAAGAAGTTGATTAAAAATAAACTTGAAAACTTGTAAAGGAAGATTGTTTGAAATAATTTTTTAAAAATCCATTCATTCCGTATAAGTTAAAAAAACATTCTTCTCATACTTTTGTCAGAAAAGTCAAAAAGTACCTCGTACGAAAAACGACAAAATATTCCATTCATATCTTTTACTAAAAACTCACCGAAGGGTAAAATTAGATTTAAAAAATTGTAGGAGGATGGAAATAATATTACATATCGAGGAAACATGGATGTGGATGATAAAATACAACCCAGTAAATACCAAAGTATAAAAAATCTCGGATAAAAATGAGATTGTGATATTTCCCTTACCTTAGGTCCGACTTGCTTTGTAAGTGTCCGAACCTCCTCTTCTTTGAAGTGCTTCTTTGAGACCTCCTTTTAGGGCACTAAAATGGGTCTTTGAAGAAGACCAGAACCTCTAGGATGTCTCTAGGGAAGTGGAGAGGAGAAATTGGCAGGGGTTGGCCGAGCTTTAAGGCTCAATGTGGTGTGAGGAAGAGGGGGAGGAGTTGCCCTTTTATAAGGGAGGAGAGGGGCACGTTAGAAATATCTCAAAATATTATTTTATATTAAAGTCAAAATTGGTTTATAATGGTTACAAAGGGTATTATTTCGAAGGTAAAGTGGGGATGGGTCGAAATCCTATCAAACAATAGGATTTAGACAAGTTTAGTTTATTATTTTCACCTTATTAATTAGATTTAACTCTAAGTTAAATAATTTAACTTTTACCGTGTCTTTTTGTTTTCTTACACTATATGGTTAATACACATACTATAACAAGCCAAACGAACCCCAAATTGTTTATTATTAATATATATATCCTTATCTAAGTCATTTGGCTGAACCTTAGATTTTTAGGAATACAATAACAATTAATAATATAATATTTGATTTAAAAACTATATTGTATCAATTTTGACACTATTTGATATATGATTTTTGTGAAAGTCATAACAGAATTATATGTTCGAACCAAGTTTATTAAATCAACACTAATATATCATAGTAACCTATAAAATTAGTGTAATTCAGAAAAAGTCTCAAATTACTTTTATTTTGGTGTTTATAATATCAATTATGTCAATATTTCATTAATAAGATAATTACTGCAACATCATTGTGTCATAAATAAATTAAATTATTTAATTTCTAAAAATTAAAAATAAACTACCATTATGTAGGAACTCTTTTTAACTTTCTAATGAATATTTATCTTCTAATTTATCTTATGTATAACCCCATATTAAAAATGTTTTAGTTATTAAACTTTGATTTTAACTATTTTAACTATTCATTAAATAAAATAATATTAAATGTCATAATCTAATCCAAGTGGACCTAAATGGTCATATTATATTAATAATGTTGTTTTTGGTCTAATTACACTTATCCAATAGAATTAGGACATGTTTTAGGGTAATAGTAATATCATATTTACCCTTAGTTACCCTATTTACTATTAACTGCGGGAAAAAAAAGTAAAAAGTTACTATTCACCAAAAATTATTTTCATCTCATTGAACCACATTTTAGTCCTTGATATTAACCGTGTCTCTTGGATTTTAGAAATTCCATTCACAGAAGCGGTAAAATTAAGTTTTATGAAAAATTCAGTTTTTTTAACTACCACTTATTGGTTTCACTATTCATCAAAAATTGAAAGTTTTCAGAAAAATACCAAAATTTCACCCTAGGCTAATTTCGATATTCTGAATCCAAAAATGAAGTCCATTTTGAAAAATAAAATTTATAAAATTTCAAAAAGTGGTTATTACTATTCATAACGGCTTGTTTTAATAATATTTTAATAGCATATCGTTGTTTAGTGAAACTCGGTATTGCGTACGACGCAAGCTATCGAGGAAGGTCGCGATTTCGTGTAAAGAAAGACAAGAAAGTATTGTGTAGAAAAATATTCCTTTGATGATTTATATAACATAAAAGTCTAGCATGTTACACTAAAATTGTATAGAAATAGGGAATTATGAAAATGAATTTCCTAAGCTCTAAGGAATAATAACCCCGAAAAGGCGAAGTGAAGAAGGCCATGATTATGTGATCACAACTCTTAAGGTTCATGTTCTGAATGATGTGGGGGTGGGTACATTAATCATTTCTGCAAATTTAGACAATGATTTATTTGATTCATGATCATCACATTCTTTCATATCTTCTGAGTTTTCATTGAAAATTAGATATTTCCAATTTGTTTTAACAAGGTATTTTTCTGTCAAAACTCCTTAGGAAAGTATCATTGAAACATTGTTTTTTTAATCAGAAACCGCTATGGTGTATAATCTTGATTTATCTGAAGATCTTATATTCATACCCATAATGGTATTTTATATAACCCTTGGTATGTATTGTTTTTGGAAAATGATGAAAAAAATATTTTAAGAAGGTATATGATAAAATTTTTATGATGATAATCAATCCCTTATCATTAGAGCAGAAACATCGCCATCTGATTATCATCAAGGTATAAACCCCATTATCTCTACTAAATTCAATTATTAGGGAGGAAGAGTGTGAACTAACTGTGGATGAGGAAATGAATTTTCAAATATAGGACATACCTGTTATGTATGAATATGTTGATGTTTTTCTAGATTAATTACTTGGACATCCTCTAGAATGAGAGATTGAGTTTTCCATTTATTTAATTCATGGTTCAAGGCCCATATCAAAGAACCCACAGAGAATGGACACTGTAGAATTAGTGGAACTAAAAAAACCAGTGTAATTGAGTAATAAATGATTTATTCAACCCAGTTTTTCTCCATGGGAAGCCTGACTTATTTTTGTTAAGAATAAAATGGGTCTATGAGGTTATGCATTGACTACATGGAGATCAATGCTATAACAATAAATAACAAGTATTCCCTATGTCACATTGATGATCTATTCTATCACCTTCAGGGATCTCAGTATTTTGCAATGATTGACCTTCGATATGGATATCATCAGTTGTGCATTATGAAGGAAGACATTCTAAAGATAACATTTCGTACCAAGTATGGGCATTACGAGTTTATAGTAATGCCTTTTGGACTGACAAATTCCCCATCTGTCTTCATGTATCTAATGAATTGAGTTTTCTAGGAATATCATGATGAATTATTAATGGTATTTATTGATGATAAAATGTTATACACCAAAAGCTATGAGGATCATGAAAATACATGCCCACTATTCTAAATACTCTTAGAAGAAATGAATAATATGGGATGTTTAGGAAGTGTGAATTATGGAATCAAGAGATATCATTTCTTGTCCATATTGTCGCTAAGGATGTAATCTCTATTGATCCTTCTAAGACAAGATCAATATAATAATGGTCATCATGGACCGATATAACTATGGTACACAGTTTTATTGGTTTAGCAGGTTATTAGCAGCATTATGTCCTTAATTTTGCCCAATTGGCTAACCCATTAACAAAGCATCCACATAATGGGGTTAAATTTGTTAGGAAGAAAGATTGTGAAGAATGTTTTTGAAGATCTGAAGATAAGCTACGTCAATGCGCCTATATTTACTATAGCCTTAGGGAATGATGGGTTTTTTATTTATCAGGATGCTTCAAAAAAAGGTCATGGATGTTTCCTTATGAAAAATGATAGAGTTATTGTGTATGCCTCACGGTAGCAACAAATTCATGAACAAAACAATCCCACTCATGATCTTGAGTTAGCAGTTGTAATCGTAGCTCTGAAAATATGTAGTGAAAATCTCTATGGGGAAAAAATTTGAGATATATACCGACCACAAGAGTTTGGTGTATATTTTCTCACAGAATGAAATCAACATAAGGCAAGGATGATGGCTTATACTCTTCAACGATTTTGATTTCACTATACACTACCACTTGGGGTAGGAAAATAAGGTGGAATATGCTTTATTAAGAAAGTATCATGGTGTTTTGAACAAGATGACAGTTGAAAGGGGTCATAAGTTCATGGATCTAGTAAATATGGATACGGGAATAGTCATGTAAGGTGAAATGTTGATAGTTTTTCCAATGGTCAAAAAACCATCTTTATTAGAATGGATTAAATGTTATCACACTCATGATGAGGAGTTTCAAAAGAAAATTAATGTTTTTGATGATGGAAGATTGATTGACATTATATATGAACATGGAATTTTGAAATTTGGGAGGAGGCTTTGGGTTCTCGATATACATGATCCAAAAAAGGAATTGTTGGATGACTCTCATGGCTCCAATTCATCTATAAACCCTTCTAGTACTAATATGTATAGTGATATGAAGGAACATTTTTGTTGGGGAAACATAAAGAGGGATGTTGATAATTATGTGTCATGATGTATGGTTTTTCAATAGGCTAAGGCTGGAAGACAACATCCCGGAGGAGTCATGCTCCCTCTTCCCTTACCCGAGTGCAAATTGGATGATATAACGATAAAATTTTTCATGGGGCTACCAAATACTCCTACAAGAAATGATGCAATGTGGGTCATTATTGAAAATATTACCAAGACACCACATTTTTTTTCTATAATAGAAGATTTAACACTTGAACATTTAGAAAGACTATATATTAATGATGTTGTAAGACTTAATTATGTAACACTATAGATTGTTTATTATCATGATCCACATTTCACATCAAGATTCTAGAAAAGTATTCAGAAATCCATGGATACTTAACATTGATTGAGCACTGCATACCACACTCAAACAGATGGAAAATCAGAACTAACTATTAAAAACTAAGAAGACTTGTTGAGATATTTCTCAATTGACATTCAATGTATATCAGATCAGTATTTACCTATAGTAGAATTTTCCTAAAATAATATATTCCATTAAAGTATTCATATATAACCATATGAAGTGTTATATAGAAAGAGATGTCACAAACCAACTTGTTGGGATGATATTGGTGAAACAAAACTTGTAAGACCAGAACATGTTGAGGAAACAATTTAGAAGGTGAATATTATCCAAACACACATCAAAGTAGCACAAATTAGAAAAAAGATCTATGTTGATAACTGAAAGAATTATTTTGAATTTAAAGTAGGAAATTATGTTTTCATGATGGTATCTCCACGAAAGGTGTTGTACAATATTGGTAAGAAGGGTAAATTGTGTCCCTGGTACATTGTAACATTCAGAATTCAAGAACGAATTAGAGTTGTAGCTTATCATTTGGAAAGTCCACCAAGTCTCTCCAAAGTTCATGATGTGTTCCAAGTATCACTATTGAAAAAATATATGCCTGACCTAATGCATGTAATAACCTCTGAAGAAATAGAACCGAAACCTGATAAATCTCACTGTAAAGAGTCTATCAAGATTATTGATACCAGAGAACAAGTGTTGAGAAATGGGATGACTCGAACGGTAAAATTTCTATGGAGAAACCATAAAATGGAAGAGGCAACATGTGAACCTCAGGAACATATGACGAAGAACCACCTGAATATTTTTATGCATTATAATTTTATAAAATTCAAGGACAAAGTTATTTTATGGAGGGAATAATGTAACACCCCACGCTTCCACGATATGTTTCTTTTTAAATATTACAATAGCATGCATTGAATGTAACATCGAGTTCTAGAACACCACGTCCAATCGAATTAAACATTATGAATAAAAATACCCAATTTTTGAAATTTTATAAATTTTATTTTTCAAAATGGAAATCATTTTTGGATTAGTTATATCAGAATTAGCTTAGGGTGAATTTTTGTTATTTTTCTGAAAACATTCATTTTTTGAGGAATAATAAAAAAATGTGTTATTGTTTAAAACCAAATTATTATTTAAATAATTAGTTATTTTATTTAAATCTATTTTAAGTCAAAATAGATACAAAATACATATATATGTTATATTTAATTCATTGTAGTAATTTTATAATATGATTATATATATATAATTTTATGTAACTATTTACCTTCTTTTACCCACATTCTAGGAACATTTTAAAATTTGAATAAAAAAATATTTTTGTTCTTCAATGAATTGAATTTCAAAAATATATGTGACCTGGTTGACATTATTAATTAAAATATGGTTCAATCAGATGAAAATAAATTTTGGAGAATCGTAACTTTTCAATTTTATCTACCACGGTTAAAAGTAAATAGTGTAATTAAAGGTAAAAATGTTATTATAATTACCCTAACACATGTCCTAATTCTATTGGTTAACTTTATTTCATCCAAAATCAACAATTGGACAAAAATATGATCCTTTTAGATTCACATATATTAGATTAGGATAATTATTATATTTTATTTAAAGAAGAGTTAAAAGTGTAAAATTCAAAGTTTAATAATGAAAACATTTTTAATATAGGGATACACATCAGATAAATTTGACTACAATTATTCATTACAAATCTAAACAAAATTTAATACATCATGGTATTTTATTTACAAATTTTAAGACAATAAATAATTAAATTTATTTATGACAAAATGATGATGCAGTAATTACCATATTAATGAATCACTAAAATAATTGACGTTATAAATATTCAAATAAATATAAATTGAGACTTTTGATGAATTAAAATAATTTTATAGGTTAATATGACATTTTATGGTTGATTCAATTAATATTTTTTGATGTAATCATGTTGCTATGACTTTCACAAAAACAAAATACTAAATATTGTCAAATTGATATAAATGAGTATTTTAAACAAATATTATTTAATAAATTATATAATATTCCATAAATTATATGGTTCATCAAAAGGATATATATAATAATATATATTCCATTAAAAATCACTTTTGGTTCTCTTGTAATTTTATAGTATGTTTATTAACCATTTAATATAAAAATACCAGAAGAAAAGTTAAATGTTAAACGGTTTAACTAAGAATTAAATTTAAAAGATAAGTTTAATATGGTGACCTAAAATTGTCTAAAACCTGTTGGGTGATAATATTTTAACCAATACACACCTTATCCTAGAAATAAATCCATTTGGAGCCATTGGAAATAGAAAATGATATGGTAGTAAAATAATATTTCAATATTTTCCTAAAGTGACCTTCACCTATCTTTTAAAAGGATATTTCCCATTCTCTTAATTTCGCACCTCCAAAGAAATTTGGATCGGCCACCCCTGGATCAAATATCCTCCCAAATACCCTTACATAAACCTATAGGCACTAATTTGGTTTGAAATCCATCCTAAGGATCCCTTTTGATCAAATCCAAAGGCAGCACTCGATGAAGAGTTAATAATTTCCCCACCTCATTCAAAGTTAATTTCATCTTCCACTTCATCTTTCTCTGTTGTTTCCATAAAAAAATAATTCCAGTAACTTCTACATACGGATATGTCCTTTTTATTACGGTATGACAGTATTCATTTTTATATCCATCCTATGAATGGAAAAGTCTCCATATGTGCGTACGTACGATATACCATCTACATGTCGTGGTGTAGTTTGTTATTCAACACTTCATTATTTGGATGGGTATAATAATGTGTATAACTGATTTAAATAATAAATTTAACATTTTAATTATTGTATATATATAATATACCATCAAATTTCATATTATTTCACCCCTAAAAGAATGATATTGTCACTCATGTGTATGCCCGACTTACCGTATCCACAACACGATATGATCTTATTCCCCGTCGTAACCATTCAAGATTAATTTTCATTTGATGATTATAAATAATGTTTAAGAAATAAATAAAATTCTATATATGAATCTAATAAATCCAATCCATAACAAACATGACTTACATAACAAAAAATATAAAGGAAAACGAATCATCTAACACCAAAAACAATGATACTACTGAAATATCATTAAAAAGAAATATTAGATGATCATATATGATATCATATTTATATATGTGGTTCTTATATAATTTTATAAAAATATTTTCACCATTATACAAGAATTCAACCTACCCTCGACTACCAGAACGTACAAATTAAGTTTTAATTTCACAATCTTTTTGTTATCCAGTGTTGTTTATACGTTAGTGTCTATTGTGACTTCATTATCATCCACATCCTTGTTTCTTAAAAATGTTTTTCAAAAGATTTTAAATATTTACTAGAATATGGTTTAAAGTCATTTATACCCTCTATTTACTTTTATAAAATGTCTTGAAAGGAATAATTTCATCAGTTTTCAAACAAGGTACTTTATGACCATTTCGACAAATTATAAAAAGAATATTTTTAACTTATATGATAGGTGAAGCTATTTTCCACCATTAAAACACCTTCGAAGCTTCCCTTAAATTTGTAAAATAATATTTTTAATATAAATTTTTTTCATTATTTCTAAATGATTCTAAAATAGAAAGAGATATTTCACTCCAATAGTTTTTGGATTGATTTCATCTATGTCCACATCATTCGTTGGATTTTAGGTTTGTTTGATGTTGATTTATTATGATACAATTTTCCATATTGAATTGATGGTTTTGTGATATTTTTGACTGTGTATGTTCTATTAGTATACCATTCATGGTTTATAGTTAATCTATTGACATTTCGTATTGTAATTTTAATACAAATTTTTATATTATGTTTCAACATTTTCATAAGAGGAACGCATTGGGCTTAGTAAATGATGGGTGTGCCCCGCTATAGCCCCTCGATGCATTGGTAGGTATCACGAGAAAAACTAGTTTCTTGGAAAAATGACATGACAAAATAAATTTTTTAGCCTTTGAAAAAGGCCTCGACAATGGGGTTATGATGTCTGCCATTATGCATTCTATTATTATGAAATTAGGTTTTGATATTACATGTGATTATTCAACAAGTAGAATATCCAGCTGAATAAGTAAATGAAATTATTTGATTTATATTTTCCTTAATAATCAGAATTTTACATTTATAGGACTTTTCTTAGTCTTATACATTGTATTAAATGATTATGCTTATTTAATATAGTCTCTGATATATTGTTATCCTTACTGAGCATCGGAGCTCACCCCTTTCTTATGTTTTCTCTTTCCTAGGTTGTGAAGAAGTATATTGTTATTGACCTGTAGAGATAGGCTAAGGGATCTGAGTCAGTTCAAAGGGAAAAAATGTGGTTGTTGTTTTTATATCATGATGTAATGTAAAACTTATGTATGTATCTATTACTTCAAAGGCTACTAAGCAAATCAGTCTTTCGATACATGATCTCTTGTGATCATGCCAATGTTATATAATAATGCACCAACTCTGGGTAACTAGGTTAAGGGCATTACATATTTGGTTTTGGTAGTGGTTGGTATGGTTGCTTCGTCATGATAATGTGTGTTGTGTTTGGTAGTTTCCCAGGTAAAGATGGAATCAATAATATTTGCTTTTTAAATAAATATTGAAAACTGGTTGAAATAATTAGCTGGGGTTATGAATTATTTTTGTGGCTAGCTATGTAATTATGCATTAGAGGTACCAGCCAAGGTCACAATGTTATGGGGTGGTTTTTTTCTTGAGATCCAATTGGATGGGATTAGAGTTTTGTTCCTATATATATACTTGAACATTATTTTGATTCTATATGCACCACACCCAAGTTGATAAATCCATGTAGAACACCCCCATAATTATTGAGAGGGTGACTTTCCAAAACATCCCAGTGGGAGGATGGATGGATGGATAGAATCTCTTCCTTCCACAATCTTCCTAGAAGTGATTTTCCAAGAATCTTTAGGTAGGATGTGTTTTTTGAGACCAAAGTGTGTTCGGGAGAGTTTTGGTTCCCTTGTGTCATTGGGATGAGATGTTCTTTGGTTCCCTTGTGTATTTGAGATAAGATGTGTTGTAGTTCCCTTGTGACTTCAGAAAGTGGTGTGGTTTTGTGCCTGAAGAGTAAGTGGGAGGGATGAGATGAGTTATGTGTTCCAAGTTTGTATGTGCGGGATGTGATGTGGCATGTCTACTTGGGGTGTGCGTTGAGGTATTGATGTGGTAATTCTCGAAAAGGTAGGAGTTCCAGAACGTTTTCTATTAGGGTCTGAGAGTGGATAAACATTTGGAATATCGTGCATGGAACCCTATCATCTATTTATTTATTATATTACTTTTCATGACTTCGGTTATTTAGTTAGTGTACAATGTTGTGATTTTGGATGGACAATATACCTTGTTATGTGCTATGGGATTTTGTTGTTTTCCCATGGGGGAATTAGTATGCTTCTCCACTTGTGCATGAGAAATTTTAGTTTTCTCTTCTAAGTAGACATGTATGTTAACACTATTTATATAAAAATATTTCTATGTTTCCAAGCAGATTATGATGTTCATATTGGACTGTACAAGCTTAGGTCTCAAGGAAAGTTGTTGTTTCACTACATAACATTGTTCTTTTGGTAATTAAATTAGATATCTTCATTTTATTTCTTATATATTTACTTTAAACATGCATGTGGAATGGATTCTTTCTTCCTTTATTATATGTATTGATTTTTTTTCAGGTATATAAATCTTATCTCCCAATCATGGAAACTATTAAATGGTTAATTCCTCCTGTGTTGTGAGATTTATATACCCTTGGTGTTGGTCACCACCTAGGGCCCTACTAAAAGTAGTAATCAGGGGTCATTATCTCTATATCTCAATTTACACCTTAGGGGGGCGTCTCTAGAGGGTGGGGGTTGTGACAGAATGGTATTAGAGGTAAAACGGATAGATAGGACATTTTTTGTAGTTTAGAACAATGATAATTTCATGAGATGTTAGGGAAGTAGTGTCAGGTGATCTAAGTGAGTGACTTAGGTTAGGTATGATAGGTTTGGACATAGGATTTTATAGCCCCCCATGATCCAATGCAAGGACAATGAGCTTACCGAAAAACTAAGTGATGCTACACTATTTGTAGGGTATTGACCCTATGAAAGGTACTTGCATCATGCTGACTTTTGTTTTTGTTTGAATTTGGAGTTACAAGGAATTTAAATAGATAAAGAGTTCAAATAAATCCTGATCAAAATTCCTTACTACTCGGGATTGGCAATTCCTTGTTTACCATTTAGCTATAGAACCTGACTATCGTCCATGAGTGGCTCAGGAAGTGGAGGCTTAGTATGCCAGTTAGGATTATCAGTGGAGGGTTGATCCAAAGATGGAGGAAAACCGGTGGAAGAGAATGTTACCTTCTATCCAGCTGAAACCATGGGAATGTATGTGGTTGGTGTCTCATATAGGGAGATAGATAGATGGATCATGGATCTTGAGATCACATTCATCATGATCTTGGATCCAATAGAGTACTAGCTTCCATTGGTGTTTAGTATGATGAGGGGATCTATGTGTCAGTGTGGAATTGTACTCGGGGGTGGGAGAGAAATGGGGATGATGTTCTGTGGGTTGATTTCTTGAATGGGTTTTGGGAAGAATTTCTTTCTTTGACAGTGGAGGCTAAGAAGTGAGAAGATATAATCTCCCTACATTAGGTTGGTCTGTTGGTATGGGAGTTGGGGATCATTTTCAAGGATCACCTTGACTTCTATCCTGATCTTTTTCTGGATGAGGTGTCTTGTGCGAGATTCTTAGGGGAGTCAGTTTATCCTTCTCTACATTATTCTATTACTCCCTTCACCTTGTTGACATACCTAGTTGTCCAAAATTATAATAAGTTGGTTGATATAATTCCCACATGACCAAGTCTACCAAGAGAGGGGTGCCAGAAGGAATCTTATAAGGGAAAATCTACCAGTGGTAGGTCTTAGGGACAAAAACCTTTGATGTTTGGACCATTAGGTAGTTGACTATAGAAGTTTTCATTCCAAATGTTTAGTCTAAATGCCTATCTTATGGGTTTGGGGCTGGTTTTTTTCATCTATAGAGTTCATAAGAACCATTAGAATCAGTTCCCAATAGTCATTCGAGTTTAGTATAGTGGAGGTGGGTGGGTTTAGCACCCACCTCAGTAGTAGTTTCCAGCAATGTCATTTCACCCACAGGGATAGTAGGCTCCTTATCCACTGAGGAGAGATATAGTAGGTGGAGGATTACCTTAGGGCGTTCCTTGGGGACCTCGAACATAATGTGGGCCAAGAGGCGGTCTTCAGTAGAGGGGCTGAGGATCTATGCATGCCAAGCTTTACACCAAAGAGGTAGTAGTTCTAGCAGGGCCAGAGATTATTCGAGATATGATCATCTTGATTAGTACTCTTATTTTTACCTTGTTTAATTAGATATATTTTCACTCCTTTTTTACACCCAATGTATCCAATTCTATGGGACTATACATAAAGGGAAATTCAATTCCCTAGGTGTTGAGTACATTGGTCGGAGTTTAGACTGTCTTTTTTTATGTGTGTCAGGGATGCAAACTAATGATGGTTCTGAATCATTCATGTGGGGATCGTTTACAATTTCAGAGACAACTATAACATATCATCCTAGGTATTAAATACTTATACTCTGTACATGATTTTATCAACATGTTCTAGAGAAGAGTCATGTTTTCAGACGTGGATGAAAAATGTGTAGCTTTCGTTGGAGAGCATTGTTTTCCTGCGGGTAGCCTGTGTATGGATAATCGTCCTTCTTTTTTGGTTGAGATTTTAGTGGAATTGGTGGATACCAAAATGATGGAGGTTATGGGTGTTTTTAGGGAGTTTTTTATTTTTTCCATGGGGATTTTGTGGCTCTACCCCCTTGATGTGTCATTATGTTCAGGATCTACTTACAACCCGGTGCAAATCCTATTTCAATTACTCTGTATCGGATGGAACCTTCCGAGTTGTAGGATCTATATATTTAGATTGATGACATGATGAAGAGGGTATTTATTCAGCTTACTGTGTCACCATGGGGTGCTTCTATCTTGTTCGTAATGAAGTACGTTGGTGGTCTGAGGCTATGTATAGACTATCAGAGGTTGAATGAGGTGATGGTCAAGAACTGTTATCCTCTTCTGAGGATAGATTATATTTTTGACCAGCTTAGGGGATCATTATTAGTTTATATAATCAGTATGCAGTCTAGATATCACCAGTTGACGGTGAAGAAGGGTGACCTCTTAAAAACTACTTTCAATTGTAGGTGTGGGCACTTCGAGTCTTTGGTTATGCCTATAGGTGTTAAGAACACACAAAACATTTTCATGGGGCTCATGAACTCTGTCTTTCATGAGTACCTATAATACTTCATCACCATGTTCATTGATGACATTCTAATCTACTCTTAGTTTGAGGAGAATCATACTTGGCATTTTATGAATACCTTAGATGTCATTCTATTCAACCATATCTATGTGAGGTTTTCCTAGTGTAGGTTTTAGACTTGATAGGTGCACTTCCATGGGTGTGTGGTTTCCTAGATGGGAATATCAGTGGACCCTTCGAAGTTTAAGGCAGTTGGTTCCTCGGAATCACCCATGAATGTGGTGGAATTTTGCTTCATTCTTAGTCTGTAAGGATATTATCAGATATTTAACGGGATTTCTCTCGAGTTTTATCTATGTTGATGGATTTGATAAAAAACCAGACCCTTTTCTAGAGTGATAATTTTCTGGAATATTTCATCAATATAAAGGTGATGTTGGTTAGTACACCAGTACATAATTTTCTTGGGGAAGGGGTGGTGTTCAGGGTGTTCAGCAATGCTTCCCATTGGGGCTTGGGATTCATGCTAATGAAACACTGGGTATTGATCTCCAATGGGTCTAGAAAGGTACATCCCGACAAACATAACTTTTCCACCCATTATCTGAATATTGGAATGGTCAAGTTTTCATGATATTTTCTGCGGAATTACCTAATTGGGGAGATAATTGTGGTCATCATAGATCAAAAGATCCAAAGTTATATCTTTTCCTAGTGAGAGATAAAATTAAGGTAGCTGAATTGGATATAGTTTCTTCGTGGATATTATTTTGAGATCACTTACACATTAGGAAAGGGGAACGTTGTGGCGTATGACTTGAGTAGGAATTCATAGAAAGAGGTAGTCTAAGAATCCATGGATTCTTGGTTGGCGATGGAGGGTTTGGTTACCTTGAACATAGATGGAAGAATGGATGGTGGAAGAGGCTATATATTTTATATGACGATGTAGTCATATATCAGGTAGTAGGTGGAAGATTCTCAGTGGTGATACTTCGAGGTGGAGGTTATGTGTGGTCACATTAACCATTGTGATGCTCAGGAGGGATGGTCGGAGGATTATTAGAATCCAATGTAATTCCATGAGGAGGTATTTTATATAGTGGATATGTGTGAGAAAGTTCTCTCTGATTTTAATAGATCTACCCTAGAAGTATATACAAGAGTTTCCATGATGTTTCATGGCTTGAGGGGACATTTTTTGTGGCTCCGGATGAACCGATAAGTTGCAAATTTTTTGGAAATGTGCATAGTGTTCTAGTAGGTGATGGCTAAGTTATAGGTTCCTAGAGGTTTGTTTCATCACCTAAATTTCATCAATTATAAGAGGGGTAACATATCACATGATATCATCAGAAGGATACCTAGGCCTCTAGGAGGCTTTTACTCAATCTAGGTTGTGGTGGATCGGCTGATGAAATCAGCTCACTTATTTACGATTAAGGAGTTTGGCATGATGGATAGCTTGTCCAGGAGGTATGTGGATTAAGTGGTGGGGCTACATGGGGTTCTGAGTTCCATTGTCTCAGATCAAGATTTATGTTTTACCTCATTAGTCAGGATGGGATTTCATTGTTCTTTTGGTACTCAGTTACGCCTCAACACTACTTTCCAACCTCAGATAAATGGGAAGACAAAACGGACAATCCATTGTTTTTAGGACTTGTTTATATCATGCATATTGGACTTTGGAGGATCTTGGGTGTGACACTTTACCTTGTTATTGTTTTCATAAAAAATTTATCTATCACTCTATAATTGGAATGGATTCGTTTGAAGAATAATATGAATGTTTCTATCATTCACCATTGAGATGGATAGAGGTTGGGGAAACGGTCGTTCTTTGACCTGATGTGGTGCAGAACAAGAATGGGACTACTCACCATGTTCGTAAGAGGATGAAGGAAACACAAGACTGGTAGAAGTCATATTTCTATTATAGGTGGAGTCCCTTAGAGTTCAAGGTTGGATACCATGTGTTCTTAACGGTTTCCCTCGACATGTGTAGTAGATGATAGGTAGAGGGTGAAATAATTATACCAGTTTCATTGGACGCTTTTAGGTGTGGGGTGAGTTGGTGATATGGAATACAAGTTATAATTTACACCATAGTTAGATAGGATCCACGACATCATTCATATCTCTTAGATTCATCGATATCTTCATGATGGATCCCATGAAATTCACTAGGATGAGTTGGATATTGAGGATGACATGATGTTTGTGGAGCATCGAGTAGATATCCAAGTCATTAAGATAAGGTCCTAAGTAGATGGACCATTTATTTGGTTCTATTCTAATGGAGGCATGGAGAACTATATGAGAGTACTTGGGAGTGAGAATAATAGAAGTGTGCCTAGTATACAGATTTGTATTTAATTTTTCTTATATTTGTTGCTTTGTGATGTAATGATGGAACGTTGTTTTCTATAAGATGATTTGGTTCCTTATTGTGTAATGTGTGATAAATTATTGACCATGAGGATCAGAGGACACACTTACTAAACAATATTCATAAATTTAGATGTGATTAATGTTGTGTGGAAATTTCAGTACCACCCAGAATGGATTTTATCTTGACATGGAGGAAGGAATTCCTTGATTCAGGTTTCTGAAATGTATGCCCAATGGAACTTTTGTGGTGTCCTTTCTGGTTGGTTATTGGTAGTGGATGTTGGAGGATGTGATATTGGATATCATTTTTTATCTTCATATGTTGAATGATAGAGGGTGGTTTATCGTTGAACATTTATGACGGTGGGGGCGTTTCACGTGAAACAAGATACTTGAGAGGTATCTCATGAGGTGGTTTTTTTGGAGCACACATTCATCTGTGTTTGGTTTTGAATTCTTGAGGATATGAATAGTTTTATAGGCATCTTATGTAATTTCTTAGACACCTAAATTCCATAAATTCAGGAGAATTTAGTGTTGGAGGAGTTCTGGGGAGTCGTGGTGACTAATTTTAAGAGTTTTACAAACATATAATTTTCCAATGGTAGGTAAAGCATCAGTAGGTAATGACAGTGAATCGTGTTGGTCGGTCATGTCAATGACTCAATGTCGTTATGTCAAGCATCAGTAGGTCAGGCATCAGTGACTCACATCGGTGATTTAGGCATTAGTGGGTCACATCGGTGACTTGCTATTGGTGGTTCATGTCAGTGAATTACTATTGGTGAGTCACTATCATTGAGTTGTGGTCAGTGAGTCTCATCTTTGAGTGAAATTAGTGAGTGGTTTTAGTAGGTGTCGACAATAGGTGGTATTGGTAGGCCTCATGAGTAGCTCAGTGTTGATAGCAAACGTCAGTAACTTCCTATCTATGGGTTTTCTCAACGAGTCACATTGATGGCTCTCCATTATTGTCTTGGTGTTGGTTGCTCATCATATGTATCCCAGAATTAGTTACACATCAATTGGTTACTCATATTGATATTTTTCCAAAATTTCATTCTTTTATAGTTTTTTCAGTTTCTCCCCTATTACGTCTTATTAGATGTTAATTTAGTTAAATGTCTTTTTTTTAGGTTTTAAAGACATTTCAAAGGTAATTTACCATATATTAAATTACTAAGGTCAATAAGACTGTTGAAATAGTAAAAACATGTATTAATGATCATGATATGAATTTGAAGTACCTTGAAATGGTTTCCTTAAATAGATATTAGATCTTTCCTTTTCTAAATCTGAGATCCTCTCTTCCTTAAACTATTTATTTTTCTCTTGGAATACCTAGAGCCTTTTTCCCCATGGATTTTTGTGTTGTGTTGTGGAAATAAAATCTAGTTTTCCCTTAGTGTCCTTCTAGTTTCCCACACACCCCATAGTTTTGGAGCAAGGAGGAGTTCTAGATCATTTTTTCTTCAATGTCAGGATTCCATAGTCATTATTTAGTTGTGTATCATATAGAGTGAGTAGGCTAATGTATCTTTCTATTTTCGGTCAAACCCCATTGTTATGAAGATTATATAACCTATTATATAGATAATGAAACTTGTTACAATAAAAAATTTTGTTACCTTAATAATAGAAGATTCGTGGTGTAGATGATGATGATGCTTGCGTTGTTTTATATGTTAACATTGATCAATTCTATGATTAGTGTTTGTCATAAACCCTATGAAATTCATAGTCATTTGTGGTCTATGTTTTCAAACTGGAAACATGAATACTTGTTGTAAATATTCTTTTGGAAGGATGTGAACATGGAAAATTGATTAATCACGTATATCCAGTTAATTAAATCTATTCCCATAGATTAAACATGTTAAATGATAATATTTTATTTATAAAAGTGGAATTAAGGAATGATTTTTTAAAATATGAATACAATTATATTTTTTTTGTGTGGATCCATGTTGTGTCTTGATATTTTTTTCTCTTGTTCTTCATATGGGTTGTTTGGTGATTTTGTTGAGAGCCCGACCGTTTTTAAAGATGGTTTGATGGTAATATGGTATCTCAGGTTGAGATATTGATTTATTTTGGAATGAATGGACTTATTTAATAGTGTGTATTCATCTGGGTTGTGTTATGGTTGTCGAGTGTGGTGTTTTTGTGCAGTTGGACTTCAAACATTTGGAGTTTTCTTATTATTATGGAATATGGTTCATTTCATATAGCGGGGAAGATGAGGATGATTTGGGAGGGTAAAAC
Organism: Viscum album; assembly: GCA_963277665.1. Lineage (NCBI taxonomy): Eukaryota > Viridiplantae > Streptophyta > Magnoliopsida > Santalales > Viscaceae > Viscum > Viscum album. The sequence goes on from OY728120.1 coordinate 586,493,672, forward strand.
ATTAAGAAGGATGATGTTACCTTGTGTGGGAGTTTCACATAGTGTTTCCAAAGACTGGTATAGTAACTATGGGAATTAGAGTGGAAAAGTTTACCCGAGTCCAACTATCTCTATTTAGATTTGGTACGGGTTAGTATGTTTTCTTCACTCTTATAAAATGTTATTTGTTTGGTAGTTTCCTAGGTTGGGATGGAATAAATAATTTTGGCTTGTTAAATACTGAATAATTTTTGGTTGAATAAATTTCATGTGGTTATGAATTTTGTCTCTGGATGGCGTTGTGGTTATGCATTAGAGGAAATAAAAAAGGTGATGCTGTTATGGGGAGGTTTTTTCTTAAGAACCCATAGGTTGGGATGAGTGTTTAGTAACTATATATATACATGTATAGTCTTGTGATTCTATACACACCCCACCCTAGTTTAGTACTATAGTTTGTACACCCCCGTTGTAATAGGGGATAGTGTATTTAGAAAACATTATGGTGGTAGGATGGATGACTAGCACCCCATTCATCGCTACTCCCTCTTCTAGTAATTGATACCTCATCACTCTTCTAGTAGGTTCGGTTTCTTTGGCCTAGGTGGGTACGAGCGAGTTGTGGTTCCCATTTTTTTCGATATGAGATGTGTTTATGGATCCTAGGTGTCTTCATTATGATATGTGTGTTGGTTACCATGTGTCTTCAGGATGTGGTGTGGTTTTGTGGCCTAGACGTGTGCAGGTAATATGAGATGTAGTATGTGGCCCAGGTGTGTGTCGGTGGGATGTGATGTTTTATGTGGCCTTGTAATGTGTGAGAGGGTTCTAATTTGGTACTTTCCGAAGTGGTAGGAGCACCAAGACGTTTGTCGTTAGGATGTGAGAGTGGATAATCAGTGGGAAAGTGGTGTGTGGTTCCCCATAATTGATGTGGTTTTATATTACTTTACATGACCTATGTTACATTGTGAGAGTCCCTCAGTGAGATTTGGGATAGATAGTTTACTTTCTAGGTGCTTCGGGGTTTTGATGTTTTCTTACGGGGACATTAGTATGCTTCTCCAATTCTACAAGAGAGACTTTGGTTTTACAAAGTGAGTATCCTTTTATGCTCACCCAACATATAAAAAACTATTTTCATGTTTCTAAGAAAATTATGTAAACTATGATAGACCATACTAGCTCAGGTGTTGGAGACAGTTGATGTGTCCCTGTTTAGATTTTTCCTTTTTGTATTTACTTTGGTGATTTATATTGAATTTCATGAATTTTGTTTTTACTTTAAACCTGAATGTTCAATGGATTTTGGATTATTTTACGTATATTTATTGGTGTTTTTTATGCAGATACATCTTATCTACCAATCATGGTAACTATATAAAGGGTAATGCCTCCCATGTTTTAATATTTCTATACCCTCGATGATGTTCTCTACCTAGGGGCCTATTGGTGGTGGGAATCAGTGGTCATTTTCAATCTTTTTCTAATTCTATTTCAAGAGGTGCATCATTGGATGGATAGGGTCGTGAAAATTTTAATTTATTAGGAAAGGAATACATGGTATGCTAAAACACATTTTTTAGAAAAAAATATATTATTTACTTTAAATTTATTTATATTTTAATTTCTACTAAATTTATAACCAACAAATTTATTTTATACTTGTGTAAGCCGTATAGTTTTTTGTAATTTGGTTATTATTATCCATACCTTCTAATTTATGTCTTGGATATAATGGTATACTATACTACAATTTTATATAACACGTTGTTTCATGTAAAACTATATTTTAATGAAAATAAATTTACTTGAAAAAAATATTTCATAAAATATTGATGTGTTACATGACATTGTGGTTTTTTCACGCAATCACTTAGAAAACCATTGGTTTAGTTTATGTTTTTCATAATTTGTACGTTTCTTGTAGTTGCAACATTGGACAATATACTAAGGGTTGACTAGAGTATTCTTTTCTTTCATTACACTGGGGGGTTTCTCCCATCAACATTCACTAGCTTCATATACCTCCTTCCCATACATAAAGAATTTCATGTCCCCTATATGATTTATTTAGGATGATAAATTTTCGACAAGTGGGTTGTTTCATTTTATTACCACCATGAGATTTCTCAATCGCTCAAAAATAATTAAAATCTATTATGTGCTTCCTATCTCTAGACCCATTAGACCCTTGAGATTATCCAATATATAATTTTACATTAGGATAAAATCTTATAAATTTTTTCAAAGTCTCTAATCTCTATATCATTTCATAGATTCCACATTTTCCCACTAAAGAAGTGGTTAAATTTACTTTCAAGGTCAATGACAAAGATGGGGATTTATCCCACAAGTCTTTTGATGTTTTCCCCACATTACATGATTTAATTGTCTATCTTTTTTTCGTGATTCTAAGTAAATCACACCCCATATGAATTTAGAGATAACAACAGAAATATTTATAGGAAACTATTTTTTATAATTATTTCCACTACATCACTTCGATCACTTTTTCGATCATTGTATTTTTTTATCTAAATCCATAGTTGATTAGTTTCTCCCTATATTATATAAATATTAAGTATGACTTTAAATTACTAAGACAATGTAAGGTTGGATAATTTCATTTCAATAATGTTTATTCATTGTTCCATGATTTATATATCAGTTGATCCACTAAAATTTTGATACCTTTTTTGTATTAAGCTTTCAATTTAAACTTGATATTTTTAGTGGGTGAGAATTTTCCACTGATTCATGGTTATGTTAGAATCTTGAGTTAATTGAGTATGTATTTTGATGAAGTTATCAATGGAATATCCTATTATTATGGGAATCTATTTCGGGTAATCATCACATAGCCTATCACACTAGTAGTTGACTCGGTGCCTCCTATTTAAAACAATTGGCTAAAATAAAAAATATATGGATTGAAATTTTCAAAATGTTAAACACATAAATGGGAAACAGTGAACATTAATGTAGTCACTCAAAAATTACATAAATTCCTTAACCCATGCATTTATATGATTAAATCTGTGTTATCCATGTATATTTCCTAAAATTAAATTTCATATGAATTTTAGATCCCTTCATAATGGTTCACAAAAAGAATGTGAATTTACCAAATCATGTCCCATGGGATTTTCAAATGAGGTGTGTATTAAGGAATATTTATCATTCACTAGTTAAATATTGAGTTAATACAAAATGCATACTTTTTGCATTTGTTACCACTAAGAACAATTGTGCCAGAGCAACATCCACATGCAGTATCTAGATAGATATTTTTTATTGGGAACCACTCAATATAATAATTTATAAAATTTATGGTCTTTTTTCTAGGTTTAATCATCATCTATTTTTTTCAAAAAATATTTATGAATCCTATTCCTTGAAAATAATTATACAATTCTCTAATACCAACTATGAAAATCCATATCTTTTATAAACATTTATTCATGATTTATTACATAAAGATACATATAAGACAATCCAAAAAGATCAAGATGAGTAGTGTGTTTGAGTAATTATATATATATATATATATATATGAAAATAAATTACAATAAGGATAAAATGACATTAATTATAACTCTATAACATTCCCTTATAATTCCATTGATCTTCAAAAATTTCAGGGGATGTGATTGGGACGTACATAATAATGGGGTGTCTTATAAATAACAAAAAGGGAATAATGAAAGATTAAATTAGAGAAATTAATACATGTTTATGAAGAGGAATATCAAGGTGACATAAAAGGGTGATAATTATAAACATGGAAATAAAAAAATTATACAAGATGATAACATAAATTTAACATTAGAATGTTGTGACAACATAAAACAAGAAATAATAGGCATAATTTAATGCTCACAATTGAGACATCATAACATAGTGTTATTAGGATAATTTCCATGACACCATAAATGGTATCTAATGAGATAAAAACAATTCCCAATGAATTTAGGGGATATATAATTATGGCCTCATATGTAACATTCATATCATGTGCATGATTATTTTGTGACACATATATCATAAAACACATAGATGTATTTCATCAAATTTAATCACATGATCATGGAGTGTGGGTTTCATCCTTTTAAGTCCTCAATTAGTGAAGTATAGGTACATATACGTGAATAAACATGAGTGGAAATGTGGATGGGTATTCATAACAAAATTGTTTGGCTTGGAAAATCAATTGATAATTTTAGCAACATAATAGGTGTACTTAAATGTTCATAGAAGTTCTTAATGAAATTAAAAGGTGATATATAATTACTTTGTAATAATAAGTAAATATAAGGGGTTTTAAATAAAAATTACAACATATATAATTTCAAATAAAATTTTTTAGTAAAAGTGATGTACTTGAATAATGAGTAAGAGGAGAGAATCCCTTACCATATGAGTGTTCTTCTAAAAGCATAGGAAGGCCGTATTAAGATCTTAGGAACACTATGGGAGGGAATTATCAAAGGGTATATAGAGGAAATTTGTGATAAATGGTCTTTTATAGAAGGAGAGTAGGAGGTTGGGGTATTTGTTTCAAAACATGTGGAATTATTTATTTATTTATAAACATTGCCATTTGAATTTATATTACAAAACAAGGGAAACCACAAAACATCCAATGGTTTTCCGATTGATTTCTAGCAAATAAGAGTTATTTGAAATATTTTATTTGGTTATGCGCTGAACATCTTATAATAATACAATTGAAGACCTGGATATAAGTCATGTTTATAATGAAATATTTCAAAACCCTTAAAATCTAATATAGGTTCTATTGGATTCATTAATAGTTTTTAAAAGTTATAAAATTACATCAAAAACACATTATTTTAAAATGGGTTATATATATTTTATCATGGATTCCTATTATTGTATTTACATCATCACTTTTGGTCATTTATGGTGTCAAAATCCACACCATATATTTATACCATATTTAATTTTCATCCAAAAAATGACACTATTATAAAATTAATAAAAACCCCAATGGATAATTTACACATGATGATTTCAAAAATAAAATTTATTTTACCTGTTTTATTCTAAATATGAGAATTTACAAGTGTAAATAAAAACAGTTTTTTATTAAAAAGTACTAGTTTTTTAAAAACTGACCACATTCGGTACCTTATAAAAATTACATTGGAATTTTTTAAATTATATTATGATTTGTATTTAAATGAATATTATTTAACAATAATATTTCATGAATAAATATTTATTTAAAAAATTATTGAATTTTTTCCAAAATAGTGTATTATTTTATTATATATATTTTAAAAAATATAATTTAGATTTCTTCATATCAAATTAAAATTTTTATTAAAATCATTGTATAAAAATGTGTATATAGTACAAATAAAATTGGATATGTTTGAAAATTATTTCATTAAAAATTAAAAAATGCATACAATATGGGTCAAGATACAGGACCCATTATTTCACTAGAATACGCCCTATAGGTAAGGTGTGTAATGTTAGTACATTCTTAGGGTCATTCAAAATACATTTTTTGGGATGTTTTCTCCATGATCTTGTACATATCTCATAAATTATTTTTCTTGAGTTTAAGTTGTTGAATCCACGATTGGGGATGGTTATGGGAAATTACTTATGACACCATCTCCCTTGAAAGATCTGATAAATGTGTTTCAAAAGACAAAATCGTACTATTTATGTCCATCACTTCATCCATCTATGTCAATTATACTTTATCATCACCTTTATTATATAATAATGTTAATGGTAACTATACATTTACTATATTAATAATGGATATGTTGCTTAAAAATCATTTAAATCTAAAATGATACATTTTATAATAGTACAATATAATAAATTTAGTGCATGTATTTTATATAATTATGTTTCCTGATAATTAATTTCATTATTAAAAAGAGAATTTACTTATAAAATTTTTGTTCAATACACTAAGACTATCCAATTATGACATAATGTGTAATCCAAAGGAGGTCTCCCAATAAAGAGGTAATTGTCTACCATGATTCTTTGAAAGTTTATTTCTTCTTATGCTTCCTCTAAATATATTGAATCCATACTATCATTATTAATGTAATTTCTTGTGGATTTTATAATTTTATTCTGATTATTGGGTTTCCATTTTACACCTCCTTTTCATCATATGGGAAATGAAAGTATCTCATGTAAGTAAGTGCAGACTACCACCTCTATGTTGTGGTATGATTCCTTTTCCATAATCACATGTCATGGATAATTATATTCATGGACATACATAAAATATATGAAATTTATGATATAATAATGATTTTTTAATGATAAAATATTATATAATTTCTTTTTATTTTTTTCATTATTGGATAGAAGTATCGTTCATTCGTACGTATGAACTACAATCTTGATAAATGATATATTTCATTTTAAATGTCATAATTTTAGGGATGGTTATTAATTTGTATATAGTGAATAAATATAATAATTATTAAATGAATAATATTTTTTAATTTTTATATTAATATTATACCTTATCCTGTACTTACTCATTCAGTTTTTACAACCTACTCTTATTTAGGCCAATTTTACCACCAATATTAGTGGTGTTATAAATTTTACATCAATTAATAATTGAAGAATGTAAAATACTAGTGATATTATGTGAAAGTATTATATACATGAAATTTTAAACATTATGTTTTTGATGGAATAATTATTAATATGTATGGTCTATAACCATCGATCCAAAACATACATTTTAAACGAAGTGGTTAACACCCCAAATGATGATACAAATAAAATATTATTAAAAAATGTTGGGAAGTTGAAATAAGTGAATAATTTATGGTATTATAAGATTAATACTGCATTTTCTATAATATTATAATAATTTTAAATTTACTATTATATATGACAAATCACTTTCAAATAATGTCATACTTGAGCTGCAGGTGTTGTGTTAAAATATTACTTTTTACCAAGATTGTTGATGATTAAAGTTATAATGATGAAATTTTTTGATCAATATCTAATAAATATTATGAATTTACATATCCTATGGATATTTATATATATTACATGTTTTCCTTTTATTTCCCACACTTTAGGTACAGAATAGTTCAATATAATATTTTTATTTGAAACTAAATTTTTTTCTTTCATTGGTTATTACTTGCCCATTTTTTGGAATTATTTGAATAGTATTTTTAGTATTAAATAATTATTCATTAAATTAATTTTTATCCATGTTTAAATATCTGTAAAAATTATTAAAATTAATCTCATTGTCTCTTTCGTAACGATATATTTTTTACCAATGGGGTGATTGAAATCATTGTTATAACGTATACCGCAAGAATTACTTTTCATGAAATTATTAATAATATTTGTTTTGAAGAATAATTTAAAATTTTATGTGGTTATTTTCGAGTAAAATATTTTTCCTAATATATTGGAAATTTTTAGATTTAATATTAGTTATTTAAAAATAAAAAATGTAATTTTCCAAATGAATTGTTCTAGTGATCATTAAATGATATTTTAATATATATAAACATCTTTTGATGTAACTTATAATTCACTAGGGATTTTATCAAATGTTATAAACATCATTATTTCTCTTTTTTTATTGATCAAGAAGGTGAAATCATGATAGAACTCATTTTATTTTCCATGGGTATTTCTATTAAGATATGATGAATATTTTCCATATATTTTTGAATACATATGAATGGATTATTATTATGTTATTGGTGGGTATATTATTTCCCATTAACGAATTGGGTAATGATTAATGTTTTTAGATCTCAAAGGGTACATGTACGGTTATCCCAATCCCAAAAGAGGGTACACAGGTGGTTATCCCAAGACCAATTCAGGTCATGGCTAATGATATTTGATTCATTTATGAATCACATCTTATGAACATCAAAACCCTTATGAAATGATTATGAACTGTTTAATGATGGGGATGATTTTAAAATTTTAAGATCTAATTCACATAGTATTAGTCTCTTGTTAGACATACATATGATAATTGATTGATATATTCAATATTTTCCTTTTATTCAGCATCTGAGATCACCCTTTCTTATGTTTCTTTTCCCCATGTTATGAAGAAAGGATCTATGTAGGGTGTCTATAAGAAGTTTAGAATATGGGAAAAATTAGATATATTTAAGGTATTTCATGAATTAATATGTTTATGTTTTTAGTGTCCAAAGACACTAAACCATTACGGTTCCAGGGAATGTATTTTTAGGACATGTATTGAATATTCCCATAAAATGGTGTTATATTTTAGTATATAATATTTGTGTAACATCATACACACTACTTTATATCATTAATGACATATATGAATATTCAATAACTTATTAATGAATTAACTAATGATTAATCTATTAGAACAACAAGCGGTACTTTGATTGAAACTAAGATATATCATAGGATTCAAATTGGAATTCATGGGTGTTATGTAGTTATGAACATAATAATCATACGGTTGTAGGGTTTTGATGTAACTATAGTTATGGATTGGCTCATTAATTATAATGAACCAATATTTTATTGTGGAAAGAAGTAATAATTCTAAATTAAAGTATTATTTTACTTATTTTGAAGGGGGGTTTCATTTCCTAAAACTTTTATGGAACCACCCCTAGTTTACTTACATAATAAAATCCATAGCAATGATATAGATGAAATCCAATCTATAATGGGAAATGCTACATTGAGAATAGAATAAATGTCTATTATGTAGTAGTATATTGATATATTTCCTGATGAATTTCTTAACTTATTCCTTGATAGATATTTTTAATTTTTTATTAACCTTATCCTTGATTTGAAACCCATATCTATGTCCCTTAATAGAATGGATCTAATAGAGTTTGTTGAGTAGAATAAGAAATTAAGAGAATTATATGATAAGGGTGTCATTATCCAATGTTCCTCAAAATAGGGATCAACCATTTTATTCAGGGAGAAGAATGATAGATCAATGACATTATAAATTGATTATATGGAGGTCAACTGGATTATAGTCTAGAAAAAATACTCATTGTCTCATATATAGGACTTTTTTGATTATATTTAAGGTGTTCAATAATTATAAAATATTTATCTTCTTTATGGTTATCATTAGTTAAATTTTATAAACAATGACATCCCAAATATGATAGTTTACAAGAGTAATGGTCATTATTAGTTCCCAATAATGACTTTTGGGTAATCCAATTCACCATCGGTATATATGGATTTTATAAGTAGAGTATTAAAGGATTATATCGATAATTTCATGGTGTTATTTTTGATATTATTATATAATCATAATGTTATGAGGACCGTGAATCGAATTTTATCTTTGTTCTTAAGGTTCTAAGGAAAAATGTTTTATATGTGAAATTTTGTGAATATGAATTTTGGATACATATAATTTAATTATAGTGTAATATTATATCCATGGTTGGTATATCTACTAGCCCTTGAAATTGTGGTTTTCATGGAATGGCCTGGACCTACCACTATATCTAAAACATATAGTTTCCTTGAATTAGTCTGATACTATTAGAGGTTTGTCAAAAAAATCACTCGATTTGCTAATCCACTAACCATGTTAACACATAACGGAAAAAATGTACATATAAAAATTACTGTAATGATGTATTTGGGGAATAGATGATTAGATTAAATTTTTGTCTATATTTACTCTTATAATTATTAAATAAGGGATTCTAATTTATATTGATGCATTAAGTAATGGTCTTGTGTTATATTGCAGGTTTCTTATGAATCTTGATACATAAATCCTCATGCATTAAATTATCCAACACGTGATTTAGATTTATTAATAGTGATATTTGAACTAAATAAATTGATACATTATCACTATGTAGTGAGATGTGATATATACATTGATTATAAGAGTTTAAAAATAATATTTACTGAAAAATATTTTAATATAAGGAATAGGAGATTGTTAGGACTACATAAGGATTTTGATTCTACTATACACTATCATACAAGTAATGAAATCAAGGCAGAATATGAATTGAGTAGAAAAGACCATGGAATCATATTCACGATGAGGGTGGAGAATTATCCCATTCTAAATGATTTAGTAATGATGGGCATTGGTATTATAATGGAAGGTGGAAAATAATATTTGTTCCATGAAATTACACAATATAAATCCCAACCTCATTATATGGTCTTGTAAAAGAATAATGTAGATGTGGAGAATGGGTGATTTCTATTCCATAATATTGGAGATGTTAAAGTATTATGGTTTGGTAAGAGATTCTATATACCAAAAATACCAGAGATAAATAAATATTTACTATTTATAAATCATACTTAATATTTCTTGATATATCATTGAAACCAAAAGATTTATATGGATATTCCTAACCATTTTTTGTTGGAAAATATAATCCATGAGATTATATATTATACTATAAGATGAGTACTATGCCAATATGTGAATTCTAGAAGAAATATTACCAGGGTTTCTCTGAAACCTTTTCTGATTCTAGAGTGGAGGTGGGATAATATTATTACGGATTTTTTCATTGGGACTCCTAATACATCCAAGGGTCATGATTTAATATTGGCTATTAAAATTATCATTAAAACTCTTCTCATTTCCGTATAATTCATGAAAATTTCCCACTAGAACTTTATGAAAGATGCATGTAAATAACGTTTGAGGACATCATGAAACATCCTAATATATAGAATCTGATGTTTCCCCAGTTTTACTTAAAAATTTTAGAGTAGCCTACAAAAGGAATTAAATACAAAGAATAATATTAGAAAAACATCACAACCTCAAATAGATTGGAAATATAAAATTTCAATCCAAACATTTTAATATGTTCTACGTTCATGATATATGGACTTTCGAGGTTGTTGGGATTATAATTTATAGGAATTTGAGTTTTCATACAATAAGAATTTCCACTCTTTCATTAAATTGGCCCCATATGAAACAATATATCAAAATAGATTTCAGACTCCAATAAATTGGCGTGAAGTTGGAGGAATGATTTTATTGGGTCAATATCATGTATAAGGGACATCAGATAAGGTAATATTTAACCAAGATCACATCAATGTATCCCAATGTAGATTGAACAATTATGATAAAAATAGAAGAAGGGTTCCGGAATGGCATGTTGGAGACAATACCTTCCTAAGGATATCACTATGGAATGATATCATGAGATTTGGAAATAATGGTAATATATGAATAAGGTATACCAAGATGTTTGAAAATACTTATTAGATATATTTTATTTCATATAGTTTTTCAATTCCTCCTAACCTATTTCATGCGCATGAAATATTCCAAATATCACTTCAAAAGAAGTGTATTACCGAGCCTTCCCATGATTTGATGATGGACCAAGTTTAATTGGAACATGATTTTTAATTCATTGAAGTGTTAATTTAGATTATTTATATATGATAGTGAGTAATATAATATCGTACAACATCACTAGTGAAGGTTCTTTAGAGGAATCATCATTTTGAAGAGGAAAAATAAGACCAAGGAAATGCAATGGTAGACATTTATCCACATTTTTTGTCGAATGAATTATAATTTTATGGTAAATTTTTATATAGTGGTATAATATTTTAACAACTAAATTATGGTAATGAATATGAATATTTTATTATAATGTAATACATTACTTCAAATAAATAATAATTTATTAGGACCGCTAAAACAAAAAATGCACAATATAAAATAATTAATTAATTAAACTGTAATATAGATGTCACTTGTCAAATATTCACCAATAAACATCATAGTTAAATTAATATTGATATAAAATAGAAATAATTAAATCCACATAATAAACATATTGATATAATTGAAAATTTTATGTATGATTTAATGGTTTGGTTTATATGAATTTATAGAATGTAAGTGTAAATATTGCCATTACATTATGATATATATGAATTATGGTCATCTTCCATTATGTCCACTATAAATTACCATTAATATATTACCATTTGGATAATACATTATTACAGTTAACAAAAAGATTTAATTAGAAATGAATAAATGAACCACGAACGTCTAAACTAATATAAACATTGGAAAATTGATTATTTATCCATGTTTGGAAAATAAATAGTGTCACTGGTGTTTTTACTTAACTAATCCTACTATAAAAAACTAAAAATGATGTTAGAATAAAATTATATATGGTATAAATTAATTTTAGTGGAATTTAGAAAATTTTCAATGTTTTCTAAGCCACCCCACTACAAAATATAGAGAGTTTAGTAGTGCATTTTTTTTCTCCATGTGGTGGTTTTAATCACTATTATAAGGATTAACGATGGTTAGAAAAACATCAATGTATTTCTTGGTCATCAGTCATTTTACTACACTTCTAAATTTTTTGTGATGGTTTTATTAAGTTTCTTATTTGGAGAATTTAGTGACAGTTCCCAATTAATTTAATTTGGGATAGTTTTTTAAAAATTATGTGGGAACTATATTTTATGAAATTAACATAACTAGATATACAATAAATAGAGTTGGTTATGTTTAGTGGAAGTTAATGATAACTAACTCTAAATTAAATCATAACAAAAATTTTGTAGTGGTTAATATAAACCACAACTAAATTTATTACTAAAAATTGTATTTTTCAAAAAATTGTATATAAAAATATTAATATAAAACATCTGAAAAAAATAAACTAAAATATAAATGTATAAGAAACATATTATATATACACCATTATAACACTATATATATATATAACCTTATTCAACCCATACATCAATAAATCCATAACTCATTGATCAATATATAATTATTAAATATGTCAATCAACAAAAAACCATATCCCTTATACATCCATCCCACAACCTACAATACTTATATCTACCTCCACATCATCTCATTAACCGGAACATACAACATCATCACATCAAATGGAATCGACCACCTCATCTCATTAACTAAAACAAAAAAGAAGGTAGTAATTAGAACTAAAGATAAAAAAATATGTTTATAGTAAAATCATTGATAATATTTAAACAAATCGTAGAAACAATGATCTATCACAATTGCCTTAGGATGAATGTCATTGATCAGAATGGGAAACCTCATGCCTAATTCCTCTATCAATCAACAATAATAAAACCAATAAAATTTATGAAAATAAATCCGAATGATAATAAAAAAAATATTCATGAATGTTTCATATAAAATTTGTTATTATTTTTATAAAACAGAAAAAAATTAACATAAAATAAATACTATATCATATAAAACAACTTGAAATAATAAACATACAAGTTTAATATGTGATTGAACACTTGGAATTAAAAATTTATACATATATAACAATCCAATCAATTTTTAAGTTGATCTGTGATGTGTTTGAATTTAACTTAATAAGAAAAAATTAAATAATTTGATATAAAATCATTTATTATATTTCAAAAATAATGAAGCGGTGATAGTCCCATTATTTCAGGTCATTTTGAGTTTGTTTTTTATGTGTTTATTGTGACACACATGTTTTAGCTTTTTAAAACACTAAATACATGTTTATGGGAGTCTAGATAAATTAGAAACTCATAATGAAGTGTCCTCAGTTCCTACTAATAAAAAAATAAATTTACAATCCTTGTCTTAGGACTTCATGATATTCTGATGGTTGTTTGTGTAGTTCAGACCCCCTCACACTTGTTTTAAAAGAAATGTGTATCTTTAAAAAATTATTATTGATTCATTCTGAGAGCACCACTCTTTTAATAGATTTTTTCTTCATCCTTACATGAAAAAAATCAATGATTGTTTTCCCATGTTTCTTTATCACGCTACGTTGTTGTTTTATGGTTTTGGTTGTTACACACTTGTTTTAGTGTTTTAATATACTTAAAAAGAATTTACTCACATCCTGGGAAAATTATAACTCATAATTATGGTTCATCAGTTCCTACATTTAAAAAATAATTATATGGTATTTTTTATCTGTTATCATGGCTAAAAGACATATGTTACATAGTTTTGACCCCCTGACCCACATTTTTAAAAACTCTAGTGTCTTTACAAACATCCTATTGAGTAATACAGAGCACAACACACATTGGATGAATGTGTTGTCCATGTGTACACACCCAAAATAATTCTACACTGGTTTTAATGTGATTTCACAACAATATGAGTTTGTTGTCTACGGTTTTTACCATTACAAGGCCATTTAGTGTTTTAAATAACTGAAAATGTGTTTATTAGAATCCGGATAAAACCGTAACACAAAATGACGTTTCATTGGTTCTTACATTACAAAAAATTAATATATGATTTTTTTTAAAAATTTCACATCCATTATATGTTGTTTGTGTAGTTCTAATTCCCTAAATCACATTTTGAACGAATTTAATATCATTAAAAACAACATATTGATTAATTCATATCACATCTCACATCATATTTATGTTTTTTCTATGTTTAAACATCACAAATAATTCAATGGTGGGGTTTTCCTGATTTATTTTCAATCTAAGATTGTTTTCTAGGGTTTTGACCATTATATGCATATTTTAATGTTTTTGAACATTAAAAATGTGTATATAGGAATCTCATGAAAAACATTACTTAAAATGTTGGTTCATTAGTTCTAATATTTCAAAAATCAATCTATAATAATAATTCTTTAATTTCATAGGAATATGATGTTGATTTCATAGTTTTGATCCCAATAGACATGTTTTTAATGACATTGGTGTTTTTAAAACCATCTCCATGAGTCATTATGAGAGCACCACTTGTTGAATGGATTTTTTATATATTCATATACATAAAAAAAATAATTCAAATATGGTTTCCCATGATTTTACATCAAGCATAGTACATTTTTTATGGTTTTGACTGTTAAAAGCATGTTTTTGTGTTTAAAACATTGAAAATGTGTTTATGGGTTTCTGAGGAAACATTTCACACAAAATCACACTTATTTAGTTTTTAAAATACATAATTAAACCAATGATAATTTTCCAATGAATTTAGGTCCATTTAACAATATTTTCATCATTTGGAACCTTGACAATCATTTTCAAAGACATTATTGTATTTAAAAACAAATTGATGAGTCATTACAATCACACTGCACAAAAGATATATTTTTTTATTATTATTACAAGCCAAATATAATTCCACTATGGGTTTACAATAATTTTACATCAATATGTAGTTATTTTCTATGGTTTTTGATGTTACACGCATGATTTAGTGTTTTCAAACACTAAAATCATCTTTATGAGCATCCCAAAAAAATTGTAACTCATAATGACATGTATTCAGTTACATCATTTCAAAAATAAATCTATGGTAATTTTTATATGATGTCACAACTATTCGACATTTTTACATTGTTTTTTCCCCATGACATGCATTTGTAATGACTATCATATATTACAAAACTGCTTATTTAGTCATCTGGATAACACCACATGTCATAAAAATTATTTTCTATTTCTACACATGAAAAACAATTATAAAGTTGTTTTTATATTATTTCATGTTAATATGAGGGTTTTATATGTTTTCTTATTACTACACACATTTTTCAGTTTTTTAAATCACTAAAACATTGTTTATGGTCATCCCGAAAAAACTGTAACTTGTAATGATGTTTTGTTAGATCCTAAATTTAAAAAAAAAAATCTAATGTTGTATTTATTATATTTAAAATCCATCTAGGAATTTTTTTCAATGTTTTTACTCCATGAATGAAATTTTTAAAAACATTGGTATCATTAAAAACTATTTATTGAGTCTTTCAGATCACACTACACGCTGTATAGACATGTTTTCTATGAATACATATAAAAAATAATTAAATTGTGATTTTCATGAAATCACAAAAATCTAAGGTCCTTTGATATTCCTTTTAAAATCACAAGATTGAATCTGGGTATTAAAACAATGAAAACATTTTTAAATGAATCCCATAAAAACCAAAATTGGGAATTAAATTTTATAACTTCCTGTATTTTAAAAATTCATCTACATTCATTTTACTCTAATTTAATTTTTAACTTACTAATGATGTTTGTGGTATGACTTGAATTTCTTGTTTTCCATATAAAACTGACATTTATTAATTTAAAATGTATATCAGATATCTAAAACCGAGTAAACGAGCTCGATTATTTTAGAAAAAATTCATAATATATTTTTGATATCTAGAATTGATGACAGATCCACCCGAACATGACATGTTAAGTGTGACTCTAAGCGCATGTTTTCAATATAAACGTTTCATTTTAGTATAAAATATCTGTCACATTTTCCATTATAAAAAAACAAGATCATATTATTTTCAAGCATTTGGAAAATGATTCATAATTCATCAATGATGTGTAGGAATCTAACACACATAAATTGGATTCCCAAAGAGGGTGGTATGAATTGATGTGTGGGTTTTCAATATATGTTTCATTTTACATTAAAATTAATATGAAATGGACCAAACCTATAAAATGAGCATGGATTGTTTTAAATCTTTCAAAAAATAATCCATATTTCTTTTAAATATGTACAAATGGATTTCATGTTAATCTAACACACTATGTGGTCAGTATAACTCAATGTGCATGTTTTCCATATAAAAGATTCATTTAAGATTTATTCATGTTAGTTTCATGTGCTCTTTGAAAGTGTGTGACTAATTTATTTAGTTTATAATTTTCCACAATATGACAATCTATAAGGCTGGAAATATATATGGAGATAATGTTCGACATCATTGTAAATACAAACTATAATTAATTTTCAATTGTTGATTAAAAAAATCATGTGATTTACTAGAAGATTCATGTTCTATTACATTTTCTTTAAACGTTTTAATTTCTCTTTATGCTTCCTAATCAATGGAACTCTTAAAAAATACACTGGGTTTGGTATTAAATGATTATTATTCCCTCCAAAATACATATGTTGGAGTAGGCATATAACCCATCCCATGTACACTCTAGGTATTATCCTTCCCTAAAATGATTTCAACCACATCGTTATGGGATACTGATAATGATTTTATAGGGTTCAATTTCTAGAATTATAGAATTTTAACATGTTAGTACAATACTATTAACAATGATTTTTTCAATTATCTAAAATTCATAATATTATATAATTCATAATTTTTATATTACTATATAATTTCATTTCATTACACCAAAAAAATTACAAACTAAATTATGAGCACAAACACATATTAAAGACAATTAAATTGGTTTTTCTAGATAGATCAAGTGGCCCTAATATAGATAATTTGAACCATTTTATCCATGTATCTGCCACAATTTAATTGGTTTTATGGTTTGTTTATTAGGATAATTTATTTTTCATAAAACAAATTTATTGTAGTGAAATGACATTAAATTGTATTCAAAATTACATACTCCAATGTCTCGAGTATGATCATTCAAAAAACTATCTTCTAGTATAAAATGAAATTTAAGCCACATATCTCTCTAATAAAAAGTGAGACCTAGTTCATTAAACGTTTTAAAATATATATATTTAAATAAAATTTTGAAAAAAAATTAACATATATTAAAAGAATATAAATAATATTTGATAAAATATAACCAACAATTTTCTTTTTCTTGAAAATATATGAGACATAGTGATAGGAGGAATGGGTTGTTTCTCATGTTTTAGAATATTTTTTAGATAATACCTATAAAAAATATAAAAAATAATTAAAATTATAATTTCATTGTGTTTAGGTTATTAATATATAAAAAATGTGCAATTACATGAGGAGCTACATCTATATTAATATCAACAATCATATTCTACTACTCCGGAAAAACACCTTCGAGAACATTCTCATGCATCTGTTATGGGTTCAGAGATGTGTCATTACATTCAATCCGTAATATCCATTTAAATTCTCTCTAATTATTGACCAAAGTTTTTAGAGTTCGTTTGAATAAAATTGATTTAGGTATATCAAAATAAAAATACCCAGAAATAAACATAACATATTCTATGTGTATTATAAAAAGTTAACCATGTATTTTAAACTAGTTATCAAAGAATAATATATTTATACTATTTTAATCTTTTATAAAATACTTCATTTTTTCAAGATGTGGGAATATGCACCCAATCAATATAATTAATGAAAAAACCCACCTTCCCACCAGAAATTAGTCCAAGAATTTTTTTATAAATTCCATCGACATCACGAGTAAGCACAAAAAATCATCAAATATATTGATAATAATGAAGTCTTTTAGGTCTTATACATCATCAATTTTCATATTTACATTGCTTCTATTACTATATTTATTTATTTAACTAATTAATTACTAAATTGATAATATATATAGTTTTTTGTTCAATGAAATACATGCTAGTAATGGTAATTCGACAATATCCCCAAGATCGATGGGTGAAAAACCACTCCATCCTTAGGTGCATCGAATAGTGGGATACCAAAAACATCAGGGGAAAATATATTCTCGTTAGAAGTCTCTAGTATAGTGTAATTACTTAGATCCACTTAAGCTAATAGTAGTGGTGGTGTGTTCTAAGATGTCGATTAGCTAGGTTCTTAATTTTTTAATTCTAGATATTCCTATAATTCGGAATGTTTAAAAAATATTAAATGTATTGGATATGTACAATTAAATGTTTTTTACAAAAAAATTAAAAAAAGTTGTATATTTTATATATCTAATAAACATTTATAAATGATAAATTATATAATGTTTATATTACCAATTTATAAATTGAATTATCTTCATCTTTATTGTCATAATTTTTATCAACATCCATTATAATGAGTACTTCTTTTTCAAACTCTCACTTAAGTTATATTGTTTCAATATTGTCAGGAAAAAATTGTTCAATGTTTTTTGGTTGGTGAGGTTTACTATCACAAAGTACCAATTGACTTCATCATTCATTTCCAACAAATCTCTCTCCTTTAAGTGTACAACAAAACTCCAACATCCCTGAATTTCGTAATCTACATAATAAACCACATTCACTTTTGATGGCAAGATAAATAGATCATGTTATGAACAATCACTAATATGGATCCAGCAAGTGATGTTGATTGAAGTAAAATTCCACACATCATTCATTATAAACCTATCAATATTGAGCCACTTTCATTTAAATAAGATGCCCAAAAAATGACAATGATAGTCTAATTCGATTATATTAACAAACTATACATAGTATCCCACCCCTGAAAGTCCAAATACACCACTATTTTTATTTTTCAAGTCATCCTTTGGATAAATAATACAAAACCAAAATCCAATAATATTTTAGGCATCAAATTTTTTAATTGGTCATAGAGTAACTCAAGTAAGGAACCTCAAATCATTTGATAGTTCATCATGATTTTCAATAATGATTATATAGAATATAAGATATAATGTGTTACTTTTAACAAAGAGTGATTACAACATGCCAATAATATGAATATGAGTATATACTTACACAACTGGAGAACCATTTTACAATATCTTTATTGACATATTTTTTTAATTCTTGATCATTCCATGTCTAACACTTAGTCATCTATTTTTTTAAAATCCCAGTCACTCAATCAATGGACCATCAATAAGACCACTAAGTTTCACATATCTATATACATTTAGAAACACTAATTCAGTCAGTGTAAAATTTGAATCCTTTCCAATTGGTCATCAAATAGTTGAAAATAATGAGGAATTTCTTTTAGAATGAGAATTAGTGGATAAATCATCATCACATCCAACACAGTTAAATATAGTCTACAACCCATCCAACCGATGGTCAGACACTCTTTGAAAATGTAACCTTTTAATAATAGAGCCCTCTGGTTGAGCATTATTCCTTATATTTGATTTCAAAAAACCTATGTTCCAAATGAAAAATACGAAACATATAAAAAATATATGCAATGAATTTATATAATTCAATTCACCAATGAAAATAAAAAAAATCAACAAACCTCTAAATTGGACAAATCCATCGATAGTGTATTGGTCCAAAAATTTTATCTTGTTCAAACAAATGAATAGTAAAATGAATCATGACTATGATGAATGAAAGGAGAAACAAAATATCTAAATGAAAAAGACTCAAAACAATTCTTTCTTGAATTTTACCAAGCTCAGTTTATTTATTTTTTTTCCAAAAATCTATCCAAAAAAGGTAGACAAATCAACTAGAATAGATGTTACTTTTTTAGTTAATATGTTACATAATACCAATGGAAAAATAATTATCTATCTAAAAATGTGGGTTGTAACTTTTTAATCAATGTAAATTTTGATTTTTTAAGTAAACACACCTTGAAATATTACTTGAATATATATCTATGACTTTTACATTATTTAATGTTTGAAGGAATATCCCTTTATCATGATTTTTCACTATAATAATTGTTGAAGGATACCCTCCACTATCATTTTCTGAAAAAGCATTATTTATAATCATTGATTATAAATATTTATGACCATTAATGTGGTCCTTTATTTTACCCTGATCATTACATAATGTAAAAATTACATTTCCACAGATGATATTTTCTATATTCGTTGTATCAATTTATGAAATATCAAGTTTAAATCCCAATATGTGTGTCGGAAAATGTACTCATTTTATTCCACTATTGTATTCCATCTACATTGGATACTATAACTTATACCTTTTTCTCACCTTCTTTAAAATAATTACATTTTAAAAAACCTATAGTGACATTTATTAATTATCCCAATACTTCTGAACTAGATAATTACATTGGTGTATTTGTCAATTCTAAATATCCATTTAATTGTGTCTCGTTAAATCTAAATTTATGATAATATTCAATAAATCAAAGGTGACACATAAAATACTATTTAATACTAAAATATAATCATAGAGGTTAAAAAAATACAAACTAGACAAGCCTAACCGGTATGAGTGTTCTATAAACATTTCATAGTCTTGAAAAGTCACTAATTTTAAACATTAAATAAACATGATTTTTTTTGATGAATTTTTTTCATCTCATAAAATGATATATAGATTATAGATTCACTAAACTTTTATAAAGAAATTCTATGATCATGGAAATTTCTATATCAATAGCACCACCAACAAATGTAATGATACTATTTCAGTAGAAAAAAACAACTTTGAATACTTTCCACACTATCCATATAGTTCATGATGTCCGTATTAAATTAATTCATAAAGATCATTTTTTAGGTCACTGAATTTATAATCAAGACTGACCATCTAAATATCTACTCATGTTTATACTGATCTATTAATATATTCATCATTATATCCTACAAATATAAATGATTCATTTACCAAATTTCAAACTCAATTATCCTATATTGGTTTAGTTTTTATATTGTAAACAATATTTTCATTTCTTTTAATTTATATAACATTTGATTCACCATTCAAAATCAAATATACATATTGAAAAAGAAACTATTGTAATATCAAATGCTTGTATAATTCATTTCCACTCAAATAACACATAAATTTACAATCATGACACAAAATGATTATTCTACTATCTGTATATTGGATTGCAATAGAAAAATCTAAAATTCATTCAAACCCTGGAATACCAATGTGTTTTCATGATAAATTAATCCATTTTTTCCAAAGGTATTGGATTTTCAGTCTTCTCAATGTAAATTCAGATATATGATCTTTTTCAATATGGCTAGTTGAAATCTCAAGAAGGGGTGAATTGAGTTTCTAAAATTTTCTTTACAAAAAGATACCCTCTTTATGTATGATAGATCAAATAGTTTTAAATAATATGAATCTACTTAAAAGGCATAAAAACATAATCGAAATATATTAGACACAATATATTTATAGTGGTTAGTGGAATATAAATACCCTATTCTACTCAATAAACACTCTACTCTAAAAGTTTGGTGATTTTTACTATAACAACCCTTTTACTAGGGATCCTTGTTGAGTTCAAGCAGTTTTAAAATAATATAAAGGTCCAGGAACTTTCTACTAGGATCTCCCATTACAAGACCTATCTACATTATCAACACACACTCTCATAATGAGTGTAAAAATAGAATCACTTTTTTTAAGGAATATTTTTAACTTATATTTTCGAGTAGAAACAGACAGTAGTCGAATATACATTCTTAAAACAAGATAGTATTCAAAGAATACCTCAAAATGATCTTTAGTGAAACTAATATATTTTTAATCACATTATAAGTGTTTATGTTTGATCTTTTCTATGTAAAAATGTTTTATGTTATCTAAATATTTTTATGTTCGTGCACCCTATTCATTCTCCACATCTATATATTTCATTTACTAAATAACTATTTAGTTAATATCTCATTTTTAATTTTGAACGTAACCAAGAGGTAATTGTAATGGTAAAGTAGATAATCCATTAAAACGTTGAAATGGTATGATATTAATAAAATTCATGCATTCCATCAAATATAGAATAAGATTCCAATATTGAACCATCAGAGATTATATTCATTGGATCTTTCCACTCTTGGGAACATGAAACATAGTTCAAAAAAATTTCTTAAATGGAAGACCCCTTATCCGATATTATCTATAATCATGAAATGACTTATCACGAGATTATCAAATAAGTCATGAAATTCATCCAATAGCTAGATGTTATTATGATATTAAATTGATATACTCTTCATCATAACATAACCATCCTGAGAGTCCTTTTAGGAAAAATGAGGTCATTGAATTAAATTATCCATAAGATAAAATGAATTCGAAATTGCATAATATAAATATGTGACTGTGATTTGATAAATAGAATTCATAATTTCTTTTGGATTTCATAAGACTATATTATATAAATAACATTTTTGTAATATAACTACTTCTCATCACATAATTCAATCTATGATAGTTAACATTGATTATATAGAAACTCAATCAAACTTTTCATCAGATAATATATCAAATCTTAAAATAAACCTTTAGTATAGAGTTTTCTGATTCTGGGTAGATGAAATATAATATTTTATTCTAATAATATAAAATACTTTATAGTAAAAAAAATACTTCACATGATGTCGGAAAATCACTTATAGAATTAGAATAAGATACATTGTATTGATAAATTTAATTTAAACCCCTTATTAAAAACTCATAGTATATAAATATGGAATTTTTTAATGATCAAAACACCAAAAAAACAGAGGTATATTAGAAAAATATTAGTATTCTCATCAATCTCCCCCTTTTTTATGATCATAAATGTAATGAACCAAACATTCATTAATGGAAATTCCTCTCGGCCTTTTTAAATTTCTTTTTATATAAAATGGTTATGTAAAACATATGCACTTCCTTGGTTTTATTTTTTTGAATTATGACCATTCCTAATATGGCTGTTGAATAGTGATCACATGATTATTATAAATATAGGTCTTAAACAATCCAATTTACTCATACAAAGGAAGCGGTGGCCTCATCGTGTAGAATTTATCTATACGAAGCCCATTTTTTGGGGCTCGGAAAACAGGTGGTGTCATTTGGCTTCACTCTTGACCAAGACTAAGCAGAGATTCAACAGGTTAAGATCGAATGGAACCGTCTATGGGAGAAGTGGAAGTAGATATACATCACCAGGTGAGAAATGTTATCCGAGCCACCCCACGAGTTTGTCACCATCGTGCACGTTACCCTTATGTCTTATGCAACTGTTTTAAGGGGTTATGTAACAAATCCCTAGCACTATGATTATGAACATTATTTTGTATATAATAATGTATATCCATTCAATTTATTATTGTTACCTTGTAAATAGTTTTTTAAGCACAAATAGTATTTTAAGTTAATGTTCAACTATGAAATCTATTTTGATGAATTAATTGATTTTTTGAATTAAATCATATTTAAATAAAATATTATTATTATTATTAAATTATTTTATTAAAATATAAATGATCGTATAATTTTAGGAATGCAAATGTTGTTTTTATTAAGGTTTAAAGCCATTATGGTCAAAACCCCATGAGTTTTTTTATAAATGTCGGTTTTTATTTTAAAAGTGAAAATTAAAAATTTTAGAAAAATATTAAGACAAAATGAATCTTATTTCGGGAATCATGACATTGAAATTATCCAAAGTTGATTTTTTCGTAATTTTCTGAGACAATCAATTTTTTGGGTAAAAATTAAATACCGTTTAAATATATAATGTGTTTTATGACATCATAATGACCCAATATTGATGTAATAAAATACTATAATCCTTATGATCGTCCAATATATGTTTTACCATAAAAATAATGTGGTTTTGGGTATGATTTACTTATTTTAAAAATCATTAATGGACCCTTCAAAGCTTATTAAACATCTTGTCTTTTTAAATTGTTTTCCTTAGGAGTGTGACTCACCTCCTCATAAGAAACCCCATTATTTTAATAAGTTCATACTCAGGCCTTATAAAATATTTTTTTCTACTTCCTTTTTTTAAAAACCATGGTCCAAAACCATGGTATGGTTTGTGGTTTGTATTAGTTTAATGTAAGCTATCCCAAACCTAAATAATAATGAATTCTTTCACCGT
Source organism: Viscum album (assembly GCA_963277665.1). Lineage (NCBI taxonomy): Eukaryota > Viridiplantae > Streptophyta > Magnoliopsida > Santalales > Viscaceae > Viscum > Viscum album. Next base: position 586,518,238 of record OY728120.1, read on the forward strand.
TCCTATTTAATCCCACCCATGCTCCCACATACCCCTCACTCAAAACCTTTTGTGTACTACCAACCTCTTCCCTCTTGTCCCTAGAATCCTCCCAGGGTTCTCCAAGCTCCTAATAAGCCTCTCTCAAGCCTCTCCCAAGCCATTGGAAGCACACTTCCAAGTAAGGGTTTTTTCTTACTTTCTCATTTTTTCCAATAATAATTAAATTGTTATGGCCTTTTAATATCAATTATAAATTTTGGGGTATGTTTTAGCTCCTCCACCATACATCTTTATATATTTTTGAATGATGGGAGACCCTTTCTCTCTCATTAAATTCCTCCCTTGTACACCCGTTACAATTATTAAATTCCAAAAGGAATTTTACTCTCCTCATTTACATTCAACAAATTTTTTTGTATCATGACTCTAAATTCCATTACATTTTTTGGGACATGTATCTATATAACCCCTTAAATTCCATGTCATGTAAATATTAGGAGACACCCTTTCTCTCTCATCAACCATTTTTATGAGTTCTTATGTTACGCCGTTATGCTGCCGAAATTGCATTGTGTTTTTCCAAGCCAAAGTCATTGTGTAGTTAATACCATGTTCATTTCTCTATCAAGGGTATTCACCTTTATTCACATTTAATTATTTATTAAAGGGTTTCATGTATGTTTTCCACATTATTTTATCCTGGAATAAATTATTAGGTTGAATTATTCAATATTTTATGATCCATGCGTCACACTTATTCATGAAATGAAATGTTTAAGAAGGGTGCGCCCTTATAGTGCTCCAATGCATTGGGTAAAGTATAGTATCATGATATGTCATGTCCAATAAAAGTTTACTCATTCTAATTCAGGAGTAACTAGGTTTTACTCGTGCTTCATATGCAGTGAGGATTTACTCATGCTCAATATGCAATGATCCTTGGCTCATACTAATTCCATGTTATGTGTTATTGCCAAATTTCCATGTTAGGATTATCATGATTTATCATGACCTTATGTTTATGCTTTTCTTGTTCTCTATTAATATGCCTATTGTCTAAAATGTATTGTATTCCTCTTGTTATTCCATGATTATTCCCTTATTGGGATTTATAGCTCACACTTTTTTTATGCATGTCCTCAGGTAATCCCATGCAATGCTAAGTACGAGGGAATGTAGTGGTCATGTAAAGGATTTTTTTAATAAAGATGTCATATTTCATGTTTTAAGTTGTTATGTAATTATCCTAAGCCCCAAATACACTAGACCTCTTGATCTTCTATTTTTTATCAAGTGATGTTTATGTAATAAATAAGGATTAATTGTTTAATAAAAAGAAGGGTTGTTATAGTTGGTATCTGAGGATAGGTATAGTAATTTTTGGGATTATGATTAGAAAACCATACTGAATCCTTAGAGATAAGACTAAGTATAATAAAAACATCCCTATGTTTTTGTGAGTATTGATTTACTGTTTTATCCAGAAAATACATCCCTGTCTAGATACGAGCAGGTAGAGGCTGCTCTGGAACATATTTATCCAAGGGGTAAAACTCGAAAACACTACTATGAGCTAGACTCAAATAGGAACTGGTGCACAAAAACAGGTCATGCTTTACTCTTGGTTAAGACACTCCCTGGGGATATTCTTTGGTAAATTCACAATATTAGTATGAACCATTATTAAGGGACAATAAAAATGCCTTGAGAATATATGTTAGAATATATATCATGGATAACATAGACTAAAGCCAATAGATTCATATATTAAGAAATTAAAATTTATTTATAAGTTTTTTGTTTTGTCCTAGGATTACACATTATGTGTTACCCCTAATATTCCTTTTATTCCATCCAATGGCCAGTAATAAGAGGAATCGGGCTAACAACTGATGTGAAGATCGATGTGATGACTGTACTAATGAGATAACCATTCCAATGGGAGTGGGAATTGAAAACATTGTCACACTTATCTCTCAGCTAACTCAATATTTGAATAGAATCATGGTTCAAGAAGAACATTCAACCCCCCCCCCCCATAATAATGAATAAGTCGCTCTCGAGATAATCATGAGACAAAGGACTCCTACTTTTAATGGATCATCTGATCTCTCAATCGCTAAACAATGGATCAACTCCATTGAAATTATCTTCTCCATCATCCAACATTCTGAACAAGAAAAGGATCTCATGACCACTTATCGTAAGGAAGGTTAAGCTGATTAATGGTGGAAGTTTATCAAAAATATGATGCCTGAGGAGGAGATCGAGGCGTTGGAATGGATGGATTTCTAGAAGATGTTTTTCAATAAATATTTTGTGTGCACCCTATAGATTAAGATTGAAAGGGACTTCCTTTCCCTCAAGAAAAAACAAGATGAATCTCTTAGAGAATACGAGGAAAACTCCACAAGGCTTTCACGGTACACTTCTGGCTTTTTCATTACCCTCGAATGAAATGTTGATCTCTTCTTTGGTGGGCTGAAACCTTGCCTCCGAGAAGCACTAGTGATCTATAACTTCGACAGCTATGAGGAAATTTTTCGATGTTCCCTCAATGTTGAAATGGATTTCATAGAATATCTAGGGTATCAAGGGGATAAGAAGCATATGGTGGACTTCAATGCTGGAGGTCCGATGTATAAATCCAATAGTGCTAAGAAGATCCAGCAAACCACTTGCCAAAGGTGCATAAATAAGCACCTTGGAAATTTCCTGAAGGGGATGATGAAATGCATTAGGTGTGGAAGAGAAGGGAACATAGCTTTTAAATATCATCAAGAAATACCTGTGGTTGCGGTATATAAGAGGAACACTCCATTTGATCCTCAATGTGTGGTTCATTGGTACAACTGCAAAGAACCAGGGCATCTTGAAAAACAGTTCCCTAAGCCAAGGGTTTTTTGAGGCAACCAACAACCTCCAAGGCAGAAAGGGTGAGCTTTTTCCATCACTACGACCAAAGTGAACACCAAAAAAGAAGTGGTGACAGGTACGCTGGTTATTAATTCATGAATGGCGAATGTACCTTTTGATTCCGGTTCTACACATTCTTTTATATCTTGAAAGTTTAGTAGAACAATCCCAGCACCACCACAAATATTGGAAGTGAAGATGTTGGTGAGTTCGGAAAATGGGGCAATAATTTTATACCATGAACATAACTCTTCCCCTATCATCATCTGCGGAATAAACATCCTGATGAACCACTTCATACTCCCTCTGGTGGAATTTAATGCAATTCTTGGCATGGATTGGATTTCCCTATATAGAGCCAACATAAATTGTCATCAGAGGTAAATCACTCTCAATATGGAGAATCGACCCCCTAATTCTCTATAAGTGAATGAAGGAAGATGAATCTTATTTAGCTCTATCATCTCAAGAGTGAATATTACTTCCCTATGAGCATGCATATCTGGCTCAGATGATTTAGTCTATGGAGGAAACTATCCTAGAAGACATGCCTATTGTGAGGGAATTCGCTGAAGTGTTTCCGAGGAATTGCCTGGTCTTCCTCTTAGAATAGATGTTTAATTATCCATTGATCTTACACCTAGGGCATTTCCAATATCAAAGACTCCATATAGAATGGTTGTTGTGGAGCATGAGGAGCTGGAAAAACAACTACAAGAGAATCTGGATAAAGGGTTTATACACCCAAGTGCTTCACTATGGGGTGCACCAGTCCTCTTAATCAAGAAAAAAGATGTGTCAATGCATCTTTTCATCGATAATCGTTAGCTCAACAATAATCACCATAAATAAAAAGTATCCTATCCCACGAATTGATGACTTTTTTGATCAGCTGTCGAGAGCACAATACTTCTCCAATATGGATTTTCTGTATGGATATTATCATGTAAGGGTGAAGAAGGAAGATATCCCCAAGACTGATTTTTGTACAAGATACAAGAACTATGAATTCATAGTAATGCATTTTGGACTCACTATTTCTATAGAAATATTCATGGAATTGATGAAGAGTGTCTTTAGAGACTACCTCGACTAATTTGTGGTAGTCATTATAGATGATATTATGATATACACTAAAACTAAGGAGAATCATGAGAGCATCTAATAACTATACTAGAGACCTTGTGGAAAGAGAATCTCTAATCAATGTAAAACAATTGTGAGTTCTGGTTGAATTATGTCTCATTATTGGGCCATACCATCAGAAGAAATGGGATATCTATGGAACCTTCCAAAACAAATGAAATTGAGGGATGGATGAGGCCAACATCGGTAAGGGATATATATAGCTTCTTGGGGTTAGCTGGATATTATGAACAATTTGTGATAAATATATCACGATTCTCTAAGCCTCTTACCAAGCTGAATATGATGGGAGTAAAGTTTTCTTAGAGTGATGAATGCGAATAATGCTTCAAAGATTTGAAAAGGAGGCTTATCACTATGATCGTGCTCACTTTACCCACAGGTGGAGACCTATTTTTGCTATTCAGTGATGCTTCGAAGAAGGGCCTGGGATGTGTGTTAATGAAAAATGACAAAGTCATTGCCTATGCTTTAAGGAAATTGAGGGTTCATGAATAGAACTATCCAACACCTGACCTCGAGTTTGCTGCAGTGATCTTCGCTTTGAAAATTTGGTGGCATTATCTCTTTGGGGAGAAGTGTGAAATATATATGGACCACAAAAGCATCAATTAAATATTCACATAGAAAGTTTTGGACATGCAACAATGAAGATGGTTAGAGCTGATCAAAGACTATGACTACTCAATGCATTACCACCCTGGGAATGCGAACAAGGTGGAAGACTACCTATGTAGAAAGGAACCAGCAATTCTATCATTGATGAGAATTGAAAAGAATCCAATATTCTTATATTTGATGAATATAGAAATGATAATCATTATGAAGGGAACATCATCAATCCTTTCAAAATGATTTCTCAACCGTCACTTTTGGAAAGGTTAAAAGATGCTCAAAATGATGATGGGGGAATTCAGGAAAAAGTGAAAGCTATCGAAAAAGGAAAATCCTCTGAGTTTAATGTTAATGAAGAATGAATTGTGATATTTGGGAAAAGACTATGTGTTCCATCAAGTCCGAAGCTGAAGAAGGAACTTTTGGATGATGCACATAGTTTGAATTTCTCTATTCACCCAGGAAACAAAGAGATGTATCGAGATATATGATAGCATTATTGGTGGGATAATATGAATAATGAGATCATTGAATATACATCAAAGTGCCCGGTGTGTCAGCAAGTGAATTCAAAGCGGCATAAGTCTAAGGGGATGATGCAACCATTGCTCATACCAGAATGGAAATGGAAAAACATCACCATGGACATTGTCACTGGACATCGAAAGACATCCGAATGCAACAATTCTATTTGTCTTGTTGTGTATCATCTTACCAAGGCTGCACAATCCATTTCTATTCAGGAGGATTTATCATTCGATCAACTGGAACGAATATATATCAAGGAATTGGTAAGGATGCATGAGGTACCACCATATACTGTGTCCGATTGAGATCCAAGAATCACCTCATCGTTTTGGATGAGTCATCCATATGCTCTGAATATTGAACTGAACATCAGTATGGCTTATCATCCTCAAACTGATGTCCAATCTGAGCGGACTATCTAAACACTTGAGGACATGTTGATAGCGTGCTCAATGGACTTTAATGGAGGATGGGATCAACATCTTCCTCTGGTTGAGTTCTCTTATAATAACATTTTCCACTCGAGCATCCAAATGGCACCATATGAAGCCCTTTATAGGAAAAGGAGTAGAACACTGGTGTGTTGGGATGAGGACGGTGAGCGTAAGGTGCCTGGACCAAAAATGGTCAAAGAAATGGTCGAGAATGTGAAAAAAATTCAGCAACATATCAAGGTACCCCAGAGTCAATAGAAGAGTTATGTAGATAACCTTCGACGAGACCTTGAGTTTAAATTTGGAGACACGGTATTTCTATGCATATCTCCATGGCAGAAGGTCAGGAGGTTTGGAAAGAAATGTATGTTAAGTCCATGGTACATCGGCCCCTTCATGATTTTTTATTGTGTTGGGGTTGTGGTCTATCGACTATCACTTCCATCTACTATGGCCAAATTACATGATGTCTTTTATGTATCCCTCTTAATGAAGTACATACCGTACCCTTCACATGTACTCTCTTCAGAGGTGGTACTATTAGAGGATGATCTTTCTTATGCAAATAAACTAGTGAAGATCTTATATCATAGAGAAATTTTTCAATGAAATAAGACAATTTCCCACATAAAGGTGTTCTGGTGAAACCACAAGTTTGAAGAAGCAATATGGGAATCAAAGGAAATGATGAAGCAGAGTTACCCACATCTATTTTAGTGTGGGTAAACAAAATTTCTAGGGTGAAGTTTTCTTAATCGGGGAAGATTGCAACGACCCAAAATTTCATTAATGTAAATTCCACTTGGTCTTTTTAAATGTATTTTTATGTAAATTGGTAATGTAAAACATATTCACATCCTTTTTTATGTTTTTGAATTATGACCGATGAAAATATGGACGTAGAATAGTGATCACAGGATTAGTATAAATATAGGCCTTTAAAAATCCAATTTACTTAGACAAAGGAAGAGATGGACTCATCCACTAGAATTGATCCATAAGAAGCCCATTTTTCAGAGCTTGGAAAAGAGGTGGTTTCATTAGGCTTCACTCATGACCAATCCCAAGCTGAGCTTGAACAGATTAAGCTCGAATGGAACTGTCTACAGGATAAGTGGAAGTTGATAGAGATCACCACACGAGCAATGTTATCTGAGCCACCCCCAGAGTTTGTCACCATTGTGCACCTTACCCTTAGGTCTTATGCGGCTATTTTAAGGGTTTATGTAAAAAATCCCTACCACTATGATAATGTACATTATTTTTTATATAATAATGAATATACATTCATTTTATTATTGTTAGCCTATAAATAGTTTTTTTAAACACACGTAGTATATTTAGTTAATGTTCAACTAAAAATAAATTTTGCTGAATTAATGGATTTTTTGAATTAAATAATATTTTAATAAAATATTATTATTATTACTAATTTTTTTTAAATTAAGTGATCATATAATTTTATGAATGCAATTGTAATTTTAATTAAAGTTTAAATGCCATTTTTGTCAAAACCCATGAATTTTTTTATAAATGTCGGTTTTTATATTAGAAGGGAAAATTAAAAAATTTATAAAATAATTTAGATAAAATAAATATTATTTCTGGAATTAGGACGTTGAAATTATCCAATAGTGAATTTTTCGTAATTTTCTATGACATCCAAATGTTTGGGTAAAAATTAAATACTGTTTAAATATATAATGTGTTTTATAAAATCATAATGACCAAATTGTGATGTAATAAAATACTATAAGCCTTATGTTCAGACAATATTTGTTTTAACATTAAAATAGTGTGGTTTTGGATTGTTTTACTTATTTTACACAGCATTAATGGTCCCTTCAAGGATTATTAAACATCTTGTCTTTTTAAATTGTTTTCCTCGGAAGTGTGATCACCTCCACATAATCACCCCCATTATTTTAAGAAGTTAGGAAACTGGACTTCTAAAATATTGTTTTATACATTTCTTCTCAAAAAAACATGGGCAAAAACCATGAGCTGTTTTGTGGTTTGGATTAGCTTAATGTGTGGTGTCCCAAACCTAAATAATAAAGAATTCCCTCACCTTTCCTATATGAACCCACTGAAGCTCCCACTTCCTCCCCCATAAAAGACTTTTGAGTTCATCCAACCTCTTCCCTCCTCTCTCTAGAATCCTCCCAAGGTGCCACAATCTCCCAAGAAGCCTCTCTCAAGCCTCTCTCAAACCTTTGGAAGCACAATTCCAAGTAAGGGTTTTTTCTTCCATTCTCATTTTTTTCCAATATTCATTAAATTTTTATTCCATTTTAATTTCAATTATAAATGTTCGGGTATGGTTTTAAACCTCCCCCATACTGCCCTATTTGTGTTTGAATTATGGGAGACCCCTTTCTCTCTCATTAAATTCCTCCCATGAACAACTGTTACTAGGTCGAAATTCCAAAAGGAATTTCTCACTCCTCATTTAAATTCAAGAAAATATTTTGTATCATGAATCAAAATTTTGTTACATTTGTTGGGACATGTATATATATGAACCCCTTATTTTTCATGTCATTTAAATATCATGAGACACCTTTTCTCTATCATCAACCATTTTTATGAGTTCTTATGTCACATCGTTTTTCTGCCGAAATTGCACCGTGATTTTCCAAGACAAAGTCATTGTGTAGCGAATACCATGCCCATTTCTCTATCAAGGGTATTCACCATTATGCACATTTACTTATTGTTTAAAGAGTTTCATGTGTGTTTTCCACATTCGTTTATCATGGAATAAGTGATTATGTTTAATGATTCAATGTTTTATGATCCATGTGGCACACTTATGCATTAAATGAAATGTTTAAGAAGGGTGTGCCCTTATAGTGCTCCAATGTATTGGGTAAAGTACTGTATCATGATACATCATGTGAAATGGGTGTTTACTCATGATAATTCAATTACAATGAGGTTTTACTCGTGCTTCATGTGCAATGAGGATTTACTCATGCTCCATGAGCAATGTGCATTGGCCCAAGCTAATTCCATGTCATTTTTTGTTGCCACATTTCCATGTTATTATTATCATGATTTATCATGACTTTATGTTTATACTTATCTTATGATCTATTAATATTCCTATTGTTTAACATGTTTTTTTCCCCATGTTATTCCATGATTATTCTCTTACTGGGCTTTATAGCTCACCCTTTTCTTATTCATGTCCTCAGGTTATCCCATTCAATGCTAAGTATGAGGGAATATAATGGTCATGTAAAGAAAGTTTGCAATAAAGATGTTGTATTTCATGTTTTATGTTGTTATGTAATGATCCTAATCCCCAAAGACACTAGACCTCTCGATCTTTTATATTGCATAATGTGATGTTTAGGTAATAAATTATGTTTAATTATGTCATAAAAGATCAGGGTTGTCATAATAAAACCCTTGAAATAAATCAAATTTCAAAAAAGCATCTATAAAATAGTTTTTTTTTGAGTTTTGAACAACACTATATAAACAATTTATTATTCATTTTTTCTTCTCCACTATGAAATAATTTTCCACCATTTGAAATAAATTTTTAATTTATTTTTTATACTCTAATTGTATTTTCTATAAAATGACAATTTTAACACCTTAAATTTTTCTATTCTTCTATTCTTATACACCTTTTTAGATATTTAAATGAAGTAGAATAAATTTATACAATCAATATTGTACATGAAAATTATTAAATATTGAATATACTTAATATGAACGTAATTTTACATCAGGTTTAGTTTAATACAAGAAGTAATAGAAATCATTAATGGTACTCAAATATAATCTTGAATATAGAATGGATACTGTTGACATCACCTATTTTGATAATCTCAATTATGTTTCAATATGCATTGATAATCCCAAATAATTTTTATCTTTATAATAATAATTCGTTCAATCTATGAAATCATATTATTAAGTTGATAAACAATCAAAATGATCATTAGAATTTTTTAATCAAATGTTGTCTTTGTTTATACTTGTTTAGAAATGTTACTGACTCAATCTGATTATGATTAGCATAGAATGGATGAGTATTAAGTGTTGATTCACTGATACAGACCTACCAGTACATAGTCTACTGATATGTAAACTTCATTGGTACATAGTTACTGATACAAGCTACCAATACAAATAGACAAACAGACAGCTACCGATATTAAGTCCACCGATACAAACCACTACTGATACAAAGGTCTCAGGTACACAGCTACTGATAAGGATAAGTACACTGGTACAGAAGTCTACCAATATGGTTAAGGTCACTGGTATATAGACAGTTACCATTAGACCTGAGCTACAGATAGAATATGTCTACTGGTATGCACAAGTCGACTGATACATAATAACCACTACTATTATGAAGTCCACCGTTATAAGCTCTCTAGTATGGGTCACTGATACATACGTTCACCAATACCGAAAGGTCACCGACATGCATAACAACTACTTATAGAAAGATATGCTAAAACATAGAGATACAGTTATAAAGAGTAACAGATATTAATACAAGAAGCTACTGATTCCTGCGAGCTACCATTATAAAGGATAACAGGTACTGATACAGAAGAGCTACAGATAAAAGCTCATTAATACAATGAACTACCGATGGAAATAAGTCATAGTTTCTCTAAAATCTATTTCTATTTGTTTATTTAGCAACAGTCATATTTTATGTTTTTAATTCACATGCTATTAATTAATGAAAGTGGTTGGCATTTCAAGAATCGTACCTTGTACCTATAAAAAGGTAATCATTCCTATTGTCGGAGAGAAATCTATATAAGGGAACATCGAACTACTAAAGATGTGTGGTGGTGAGTCAATATTTCCATGCACATACGAGACAATCTTCTGAAGACAGTCAAGGAAACACAAGTATAGAAGAAAACGGAAAAATACATAATGAATCCATAAAACCTAAAAATTCAAGGAGAAAAGAGATTCAATGATTTTACTTTCACTCAATGTGATCAGACTGATCAACTTGGACCTGGAAGTCTAATACTAAAAACGAGACTCTGTTTCTGGACAAAAACCCAGTAAAGGACTCAGAGCCTCATCCGCATCAATTCAAGGAGTCCAGAGATTCACTCAAAACACATAGAGCATTCTAAACTTATCTATATCTCTTTAGCTCTATTGAGATTCATTTATTTACATTATTGAATAGTGTGTGTGCTCTATATTTTTATACACACATTGTCTCATGTGCTAAAATAGAGGATATTTAATATCCTCACTCAATCGTTCTAATATTTTTGATTCCCACTATGGATAGTGGTAGAGGTCAAGTATGACCACGATAGCCTGTGTTCTATTGTTTTTATTCCAACGAATAACTGTGGTAGAGGTTATAGGACTTAGACAATCTGAGTACTATTGTAAACCCCGATCTAGGGTGTGGATCATAGTTTATTTAAAACTGTTTGAGAGGACTAAGTCTCAGCTTGAGACTGAACCTCATGGTTAAAAATACTGTGCTGGTTTATTTTGCCTAAAACTATATTGAATATTCTGCTGCTAAATACATTGATATAAAAATATATTTTAATGTTACTCTGATAGTTAAACTAGAAAGTGTTTCTATAAATTGTGAAGCAATAGGATAGATTCAAAAGCAAATCTAATCTTCAGATTAGATTAACTGAGAACTAATCAATCTCTTGAGAACCTAACTGAACCTTTACTATATTACAAATTCACTAAAGTTTAGCTTTTTATTTAATGTGGGGGATTTTTAATATAAATCTTTTAAACAGAAAATTTAATTGGAACTCAATTCACCCCCCCCCCCCCCTCTTGAGTGTCCACTCTGACCAACAATTGGCATCAGAGGTTTGTTTTTAATAAAGGATTTCCAAATAATCTGTTTTTCAACTATGATTTTAGTTGTATCATAATGATATTAAATTTACACTAGTTCTAAATTTTATTCTCTTTAAAAATATATTCTAAAATCTAATTATGGATAATAGACTAGATGGTGATGCTAGAAACATGCCACCTTTCTTTAATGGTGTTAATTATGCCCAATGGAAACTGAAAATGAAAATTCATTTAGAAATTATGAGATTTGACATCTGGACTTATATAGAGACTTAGTATAACATTCCAGAAACTGAATGAACTACTTGGGATGAACCTACAAAAATAGCTTACAATAATAATTGTAAAGCAATGAATGCCAGGTATTGCGCATTAGGAGATGAAGAGTTTAATCGAATATCTGGTTGAAAAAATTCTTATGAAATTTGGGATAATTTGGATGTTTCCCATGGGGGAACAACCAATGATAAGGAAATGATATTGAATACCAACACTATTATGTATAATAATTTTAAAATGAAGCCTAATGAACCTAATTCTGACATGTATCTCAGGTTCAACGAAATTTTAAATACAATGATCTCACATGGAAAAGTTGTTCCTGAAAAAGTGCAAATCATGAAGATACTAAGATGTCTGCTAGAAATATGGAGAGGTACATCAGACTCAATGAGATAATCATGTGATATAAGTTCAATACCTATTAAGGAGCTAATCGGTAAGTTGATGGTGTATGAAGAAGAGCTAAAGGTAAATAAAGAGGAAGATTATGAACCAAAGAGGAAGTCAGTGGCATTTAAGTCTACTGCCTCAAAGAGAAAGGAAAAGGAGAAAGTTCACATACCTACTGAAAGATCAACAAGTGAAGATTCTTATAGTGATTATGTGATGGCTCAAATTTCCAGGAGATTCAGAAATATCTCTAGGGAGAATAAATTTTTCCAAAAACCAAATTATAAGAGTAGATATGACCAACGAGGTGATTGGAAAAAATATTGGAAGAAAGTTGATAAGGATAATGAGATAGTGTGTTATGAATGAAAAAGGAAAAGACACATTAAGACTGACTGTCCAAAATTTATGTTCAAGAAAAAAATATGATTATAGGGAAAAAAATATTAGAATGTTATGAAGGAAACATCAAGTGCTTAAAAAGATAGCCCTAGTGAGTCGAGGTTTCTGATTCTGAAAAGAATCATTCCAACATGTGTTTCATGACTAATACTTCAAAGGTACCTATTTCCCCTATGCTGAATGATTATTATTTTGGGAATGAAAGTACTGATGATAATATGTCTAAAGCTGAATTATTTGAATACTATAACAGGTTATAATATACATGCAATGAGATGAAGGTTAAGTATAAATCATTAGATAAATAGTATGCCTTGTCCAGTACTGCCAAATCTGCATTAGAAGTAGAAAAGGAAAACAATGCACAACTGTTAAAGGAGAATAGCCATCATAAATTTTCCAATGATAAACTTATAATAGATTTAGAGAAGTTCAAAAATGGAAAGATTACACTAACTCAAATTCTTGGAAAACAAGTAGCACCAAAATATATTACTATTTTAGGCTATCAGCATCGACAGAGAAAGATTACAAAGGATAAATTTATTCCAAAATCTGGAAAGTATGCTCATTGTTCCAGTTTGTGAAATTCCTATGCCTCAATAAGTTATTCACATTGTTATATATCAAACAATGTTTATCTTTCAAATTCTTTTTAATCTATTGGTTTTATGATACCCATTAGACAAATATGGGTACCAAAAGTTTTTCTTGGTAACCTGTCTAGACCCAAGAAAATCCGGATACCAAAATAATTTTCTGTGTAAACCTATTTTGTAGGAGAGTTGCTAGAATAGTTCATATAAGAAGATATGGTACTTGGACAGTGGATGTTCAAGGCATATTACTAGAGATTACTCAAGTTTCAAAATATTAATCAAGGTTGATGGAGGTAATATCACCATTGGTGATAATTCAAAAGGAAAAAATCGTCGGCTTTAGCCAAATTGGAAAAACTGATTCAATTTTAATTTCTAAAGTAATATTTGTTGATGTATTGAAATTAAACCTGTTAAGAATTTATCTATTGTGTGATTATGGTTTCAATGTTAAATTTGAAAATGATTCTTGTGATGTTTTTAATTATAAATTTTTTTTTGGTATTTACTGCCTTGAGAAAAGAAAATTTATATGCTATAGATTTAAATTCTCTAGCCAAACAAATGGTTATGTGTGTAAATTATTTTCATAAAGAGTCATGGATTTGGAACAAAAGAATAGTACATTGCAATTTTCATTCACTTAAGATACTGACTATGAATATTTTAGTTAGAGACCTATAAAGACCCGTAAAATTCAAGGGAAAATTTTTTTTTCTTAATATTCTTTTGTATTTTACAAGAACGCAGTTTCTGACGGCACCTGATCCTGAGGACCGGTGTGCCCTGAATCATTTTCTGAAGTTTAGCTCGGGTACGTTCAGTGAAAGAACGAGCGGGTTTTCCTAACTTTTGAACCGGTGCATGGAATCGAATTTCGAGGGCACCGATGGAATCACAACGCCGGTAATTGCTTAGGAACACCTTTTCTGGAGTTGCGTTTTCTCGGGTGTGGTACTTAAAACTTTGGGTTAAGTAAAAGGATAAAATAAAATGGTGCAACCAATTTCATTTTATTTAATGTAGTTTAACCTAAGCTAAGTGGTTGGAGTGGGACCCACTATATCTTACTCTGTAAGGTAGGATATTTGTGTGGTGGGGCCCACACGAGCCCCACCTTTTCATTTCTTCATCACACTCTTTTAATTAGTTAATGCACCTGCACCCCCTTTAATGAAAGTCAACCCTTGCGTTTATGTGGATTAAGAAACGCCACATTAATTGGGCAGTTTAAACTTCTCAATTAATTTAATTAAATTGAATGATTCAATTTTTTAATTTCAAAATGTTTGGCTTGTGTGTTAATAAAATAAGACAAGTCTTATTTTATTAAAGGGGTTCATTGTGCGAGAGGGATTGGGAGAATTACTCGAAGCCTTGAACCTTTTTCATCCTCGACAAAGAACGCGAAGAATGCGAAGAATGCCGACCTCCGAAGAAGGTCGACAAGAACGCCGGATCCTCAGAGATTGACAACACGATGCTGACGAATCTTTTCTCCGCGACGCGACGATCCTCCTTTCGTGACGCCTTCTTCTATGATGTGCAAATCCGCGACGAACCTTCAACCTTTTCTTTGAGGTAGGGGTCATTTTTCTTTTTGATTGTGATTACTTTCATCTCTAGTAATCATATTTATTTGAGCTGCTTGATATCGCAATAACAAGAGGAGGTCGGACCGCATGAACACAGCCGACCCCCCCCCTTGGTTGTTTATTTGTTTGCGGAACGAACAACGCAGCACGGTGTCGATGCACCGCGCGGAAAATAATAAAGATGGGGCGAAGAAGCACGGCGCCATCATGCCGCGCAGTTGAAGTCGAACTAGCTGCAGCGCTGTCGCGCCACGCCGGATAACCTAGAAGAGACCGCGGCCGAAGCGGGGCCGTGGCGGAGGGGCGTGGCACCGTTGCGCCGCTCCGGTAGGACCAAGGCAGTGGCCTTCGGCCACGGAGGAGCATGAAACGGCGGCCGGCTTCCAGCCGCCGGTGTCGGAGCAGGAGGGTGGGACCCGGTGGTCCCGCAGCGGCAGCAGCACAGCTGGCCAGCCAGGCCGGCCATCTTCTGAGAAGGGTTGGGGGTCGTAACCCCCGGCTGGCCGACAGGAGCGGCCCCCCACCTGGGAGTCACGGTTACATAGTGGGGGCAGCACGCCCCCCACACTCCATCCACTCGGCCGTTACGGCCGAGCCTCCTGCCTTGCTGGCCAGGCCGGGCCGTGCCCAAGAGGGTCGGACCCATACCCGAGTCGGGTCGACCTAGTTCGGGCTGACCCAGGGGGTATCGGGCCGGGTCGGACCGGGCTCGAACCCCCTATTTGTGGACCTCTTTCAGAATTTTGACCATAACATGGGATGCTAACCTCCGATTGATGCACCATCAGCTGCGATGTGATCCATGGATCGAGATGGACATTTAGGTATATTACACTCAAGGTTTAGGAGAACTTTGGGTTCGGCCGGGTTGGTTCGTACACAAAACCAACCAGCCCCTCTGAGCGGAAATTCTTATAACATGAGCTCCAGACGTCTGACTGGCGTGTCGTTGACTTTGTTGGATTCCTCTTGATGAGACAGAACTTTTGGCCCACTTCACATGAGTTTTGGAGGCAGTTGGATAGTGGCTGGGATGGATTGAACCCGAAATCCAATCGGGCCCCTGAACGAAAAAGCTGATAACTTACAGACCGGACGTCCATTTGATGAACCGTCAGCGGTGTTGGTGATCACATTGAGGAATGGTCCCAATGAGTATACCCTATGATATTTTGGGGTACAGTTGAGATACGGCCAGGTTGGTTCGCACAAGAAACTAACCGGGGCCCTAGGACGAAAAGGATAATAACTCACAGACCGGGCATCCGATTGACGCGTCGTCTATTGCATTGAGACCCCTATGATGAGGTGGTCCTTTGAGATAATTCGTTGTGGAACTTTGTGATACTTGTATTATCGACCTCTTGGCTCATGGAGTGGACCTCCCGGAACGAGCATTCTATGTGCGGAAACCCTAGAGCTGGCTGAGACTTGAAAACTGCTGATCGATCGACTCAGTGTGTTTTGGATAGCCTAGTGGAGAGCGCTTGGTTATAGCGGCAGACCAACGGTGGAGGAGCGCTTGGTTCTAGTGGTAGACCTGCGGTACTCAACAGAAGAAGTACCTCTTGAGGCTATGAGGGGGAGCGCTTGGTTGTAGTGGAAGACCCACGGCGAAGGAGCGCTTGGTTGTTGTGGATGACCCACAGTACTCAACAAAAGGAGTACCTCTAGAGGCTATGAGGGGGAGCGCTTGGTTGTAGCGGCAGACCCACGGCGGAGGAGCGCTTGGTTGTAGCGGCAGACCCACGATACTCAATAGAAGGATTACCTCTGGAGACTATGAGGGGGAGCGCTTGGATGTAACGGTAGACCAATGGTGGGAAGATCTTGGTTATAGCAGTAGGCCCACAGTACTCGATAGGTTGAGTACTACATTTGTCCAAGTTTATTGGGAGGCGCTTGGTTATAGAGGCATACCCACTGTACTCGATAGAGGAGGAGTTTCCCCAGCAGCTATGGTTTCGACATCATGTTTAAATCCTGGTTTGAGATGATTCTTGACTTTCAATCCTTATCATCGATATGATTGACATGATTTCTTGTGTGGAATGGTTTGTACATGGGATCGGATGATGGAGCCGAATGGGAATTTATGACTTAGGTACATGTATGGGAATATACCTAAGTAGTGTCAGATGTTACTTCAGGATTGTATTCCTTCCTTTGTGGATTAACCTTTGTGGAGTCTGGGAGACCTTCTGGGGTCTCGGGGTCCCTAATGAGTAGCGTATACTCACCCCTTCATGGGCTACTCCCACACTACGTTGTGTTTGTTCCAGACAATGGATAGCGTTGATCGTGGTTGAGGATTGCAGAGCAGGTCGGTACCTGGAGGTGGACCATTGGGCGGGACGTACACGGAGCGGATGGCTGGACCCGAGGAGCTGTGGAGGCTATCTCTACCCACCCTTCAGGTGGGACTTCCAATGGAAGACTCGACGTTGCGGCTTTACTTTTCAGTTTTTGTACTCACTTTTTCAGTTTTACTTTACATTCAATTTGGGTGTGTATTTTGGCCCATTTGTTTTCCTAACTTACTAGTACTCTGTTTACTTAGTGTTTACTTCCGCTTACGTACTCTGTGTGTTTATTTACTTCATAAATGAAATGACTTCCCTTTTTATCGGGAATTACGCCTTGGTGCTAGTCGCTAGCCCCTGGCCTATGGGAGGCGGGCTTGGGGTAGTCACGGCACAGGCCCCGAGGTCGGGTCGTGAAAAATTTGTATCAGAGGGAGGTTCGGTTATACCGTAGAAATTAGGAATCTGATCTTTCTCTAAGTGAAGCAATACTGTTAAGGGTATTTGAGTGTGGTTATCAGTCCAGGGAGTCCAGTGTTGGTGTGGTGGCCGACATATCCATACACCAAGACCGTGACTTCTGATTTCCGACTCAGTACACGAAAACATTGATTGGATGTGTGTTTCAAAAGTTTTATTTGTGATTAATTTGTGTCAGCTCACCAAGTATATTGTTTTGACTGTGGCGCACCTGTTTCTTTTTAGGATGGCCCCACAACGGCAACTAGCTAGGGTCCCGAGCTTTGAGCGAGACGACAACCCATCGAGTGACGAGGCCTCGGTGCAGGGCCCTTTTTTGGCAGAGGCACCGGCAGTACCACTACCCGCCGAGCCAACGATGCTACCATCCCCAGCCGATGAGAGTGCACGTCGCCTTGGTGCACTGAACGAGTTTCAACGTCAGCGACCGCCCAGGTTCTGTGGGGAGACGGACCCTCAGGTAGCTGAGGATTGGCTGGAGGCAGTTGTGAGAGTTTTCAGTTTAGTGGGGACACTAGCTGACCTCATGGTGATCCTCACAGTGAGCCTCATGCACGCGGCAGCAGGAAGATGGTGGAACTTGATCCTCCAGGTGTAGGGCGAGGCATCTCTCCTCTGGACGGACTTTGAGAGCATCTTCCGCTCGGAGTTCGTCCCAGCCACCCTCCATGCGGTGCGCATCCAGGAGCCACTACAGCTACGGCAGGGCAGCATGACCGTGGCTCAGTACTCGGCGAGGTTTATTTATCTCTCACTCTATTCCACGGACATGGTACAGGACCCATTCTCCAGGGCCCGAACCTTCAAGCGGGGGATCAGGTGAGAGATCAGAGATTCAGTTTTTTCTCACAGCATCCCGACAGAGAGAGGGGTGTTGGAGCGATACCTCCTAGTGGATAGTTTCCTTGCTGAGCAGTCTCCAGCATCAGCACCCACCACTAGACGGCATGCGGCAAAGTCTTCTGCAGCGGGTAGTAGACAGATGATGAAGAGTTCCAAAAGGACTAGACCTATAGCTGGTCGACCGCGTGTCACAGGATCATTTGTGCGAGGCACCCGGGGAGGAGAATGACTTACCATGAGCGGACGATGTTACTCCTGCGGTGGGGTTGGTCACATGGCTCGTGACTATCCGGCCCGCCATACAGATGATCAGCATATAAACGAAGGACATCCCAAGCAGAGGCATAGGTTTGATCGAGGCGGAACGCACAGAACAGGTCACCGTGGTAGGGGAGCTGTCCGTGCAGTTGGAGGTGGACGACGCTTCGAGGTGTTTCCACCACCCCCACCAGGAGGTCCACCCCGATCGCAGGGAACATTTGGACATGGGAGAGCTCAGCTTCAGGCTGCTAAGGCCTACGATCATGGATCTCTGGGAGCAGATGAACAAGAGCGGGACTAGCTCCAGACCTGGAGACTTTTGTTCATGTCGCTTCTAACTTTGTTGATGTTTGTTTGTAGATGCTTTGTGTCTTTGTACTTTGAGCTGCAGTAATAAAAGACACATTTCTTATGGTGTTTACCTTCCTTTCCACACATTATGTTGTTACTAAGAGGTTCCGGTTTAAAAACCGTTGACAGGACCCCACTTTGAGATACCTGCTGGAGGAGACCCAGTGACCACACACTAATGCTGACAATGTGACTCAACCCTTGGAGGCAAGAGTAACAGTTGGATCTCTTGGTAGTAGCGTCAAGGCCTTACGACATCATCCTTGGTATGTATTAGTATCATCCATGTCGGGATTGACTGTATTAGGTGAAGAAAGTGGTTCATCTAGGGGATGAGACCATATTTCTCTTATCGACAATGAAGAAATCTCAGCAGCTCTTGTAGGACCAGAAAAGGTCCGAGTTATCCACGAGTGGATGAGGACAGCTCAGATCCGGAAAAAGTCTAATGCTGACAGGAGGCAGAGACTACTAGAGCTCGAGGATGGAAGCCACGTTTCCCTATGGGTGTCACCTCGACGTGATTTATAGAGTTTTGGTTGTGGTGGAAATATGTCTCCGTGCTTCATTGGACCCTTCTAGGTCCTCAACAGGGTAGTCGAGGTGGTTTACTGATTGACCCATCCACCTCAGTTGCACCGGGTGCACGACGTCTACCACGTATCTCATTTGAGGAGATACAAGCACGAACCGGCGCATGTCATCAACCATGGGGAGCTGTACTTTGATGATGAGGTGAATTTTGCGGAAGTTCCAGTGGAGATCGAGGATCGACAGAAGCGGGTCATATGTGGACGGTCGATTCCTCTAATGCGCATCAGATGGAAGCACGAGAACCTCCAGGAGATCACTTGGGAGCGGGAGGCTCAGATGTGTGCACAGTACCAACATTTGTTCCCCTAGTTTATGATGTATCTTTACAGGGATGTAAATCCCTGAGGTGGGTGTAATTTAAAGACCCTTAAAATTCAAGGTAATTTTTTTTCTTAATTTTCTTTTGGATTTTACAAGAACGCAGTTTCTAACCGCACCTGATTCCGAGGACCAGTGTGCCCAGAATCATTTTCTAAAATTTAGCTCGGGTACGTTCAGTGAACGAACGAGCGGGTTTTACTAACTTTTGAACCGGTGCTCGGAATCGAATTCTGAGGGAACTGATGGAATCGCAGCGCCGGTCATTTCTTAGGAAAACCTTTTTTGGAGTTGTGTTTTCTTGGGTGTGGTACTTAAAATTTTGGGTTAAGTAAAAGGATAAAATAAAATGGTGCAACCAATTTTATTTTATTTAAAGTAGTTTAACCTAAGCTAAGTGGTTGGAGTGGGACCCACTATATCCTACTCCGCAAGGAAGAATATTTGTGGGGTGGGGCCCACATGAGCCCCACATGTTCATTTCTTCAACACCCTCTTTTAATTTTGTAACGCACCTGCACCCCCTTTAATGAAAGTAAACCCTTGCGTTTATGTGGATTAATAAACACCATATTAATTGGGCGGTTTAAACCTCTCAATTAATTCCATTAAATTAAATGATTCAATTATTGAATTTCAAAACATTTGGGTTGTGTGTTAATAAAATAAGACAAGTCTTATTTTATTAAAGGGGTTCATTGTCCGAGAGGGCTTGGGAGAATTACTCGAATCCTTGATCCTTTTTCTTCCTCGACGAAGAACGCGAAGAACGCCGACCTCCGACGAAGGTCACAAGAACGCCGGATCCTCAGAGATCGACGACGTGACGCCGACGAATATTTTCTCCGCGATGCGACGATCCTCCTTCCGTGGCACCTTCTTTCGCGACGTGTAATTCCGAGATGAACCTTCAACATTTTCTTCGAGGTTGGGGGATTATTTTTCTTTTTGATCATGATTACTTTCATCACTGGTTATCATCTTTATTTGAGCTGCTTGATATCGCAATAATGAGAGGAGGTCGGACTGCACGAACATGGCCGACCCTCCTCCCCCCCCCCCTTGGTTAATGATTTGTTTGCGGCATGAACAGGGAAGCGTAGTGCCGATGCCCCATGCGGAAAATAATAAAGACGGGGCGAAGAAGCGTGGCGCCATCGCGCCACGACGTTGAAGTCAAAGTAGCCGCGGCGCTATTGCCCCATGCAGGAGAATCTAGAAGAGACCGCGGCTGGAGTGGGGCTGCGGCAGAGGGGCGCGGTGCCATCGCGCCGCGCCGGTCGGACCAAGGTTGCGGCCTTTGGCCGCGGCGGAGCAGGAAGTGGTGGCCGGCCTCCGGCCGCCGGCGTTGGAGTAGGAGGGAGAGACCCCGGTGGTCCCGCGGTGGCAGCAGCAAGGCCGGCCATCCGGGCCGGCCGGCTTCTGAGAAGGGTCGGGGGTCGTAACCCCCGGCTGGCCAACAAGAGCGGTCCCCCACATGGGGGCCACGGTTACACAGTGGGGCCAGCACGCCCCCCGCACTCCATCCGCTCGGCCAATACGTCCGAGCCACTGAGCTCGCTGGCCATGCCAGGCCGCCAGGCTGGGCCACGCCCGCGCCGGGCCTGGCCGCTCCCCCCGGGCCGGACCCAAACCCAAGTCGGGTCGACCCAGTTCGGGCCAACCCAGGGGGTATCGTGCCGGGTCGGACCGGGCCCGAACCCCATATTCGCGGACCTCTTTCTGTATTTTGCCTATATCATGTGCTGTGGACTTCCGATAGACGCACCGTCAGTTGAGATTCGATCCTTGGATCGATATGGTCATCTCAGTATATTACACTCAAGGATTCGGAGAACTTTGGGTTCGACCAGGTTGGTTCGTACACCAAACCAACCAGGACCTCGGAGCGGAAATGCTTATAACCTGAGCTCCAGATGTCTGATTGACGTGCCATCAACTTTATTGGATTCCTCTTGATGATGTGGAACTTTTGGGATACTTCTACTGAGTTTTGGATGCAGTTGGATAGTGGCCCGGTTGGATTGAACCCAAAATCCAACTGGGCCCCTAGAACGGAAAAGCTGATAACTTACAGACCGGACGTCCGTTTGATGAGTCGTCAGTGGTTTTGGTGATCACGTTGAGAAACGGTCCCTATGAGTATACCATATGAGAGTTCGGGGTACAGTTGAGATACGAACGGGTTGGTTGGAACACGAAACCAACCGGGCCCATGGGACGAAAAGGATAATAACTCACAGACCGGGCGTCCGATTGACACGCCGTCTGTTGTGTTGAGACCCATATAATGAGGCAGCCCTTTGAGATACTTCTTCATGGAACTTTGTGATACTTGGAGTATCGAACTCTTGGCTCGTGGAGTGGACCCTCCCAGAATGAGCATTCTGTGTGCGGAAACCTTAGACCTGGCTGATACTTGATGACTGCTGATCGATCGACTCGGTGTGTTTTGGATAGCCCATTGGGGAGCGCTTGGTTGTAGGGGCAGACCCACGGCGGAGGAGCGCTTGGTTGTAGTGGCAGACCCGCGGTACTCAACAGAAGGAGTACCTCTATAGGCACTGAGGGGGAGCGCTTGGTTGTAGCGGCAGACCCACGGCGGAGGAGCGCTTGGTTGTAGTGGCAGACCCATGGTACTCAATAGACGGAGTACCTCTATAGGCTATGAGGGGGAGCGCTTGGTTGTAGCGGTAGACCCATGGCGGAGGAGTTCTTGGTTGTAGCGGCAGCCCCGCGGTACTCAACAGAAGGATTACCTCTGGAGGCTATGAGGGGGAGCGCTTGGTTGTAGCGGCAGACCCATGGTGGGAAGCGCTTGGTTGTAGCAGCAGGCCCACAGTACTCAACATGTGGAGTACTACAGCAGTCCAAGGTTATTGGGAGGTGCTTGGTTGTTGTGGCAGGCCCAATGTACTCGATAGAGGAGGAGTTTCCCCAGCAGCTATGGTTTCGACATCATGATTAAATCATGGTCTGAGCTGATTCTTGACATTCAATCATTATCTTCAATATGATTGACATGATTTCCTGTGTGGACTGGGTTGTACATGGGCTCTGATGATGGAGCCAAACGGGAATTTATGACTTAGGTACATGTATGGGAACATACCTAAGTAGTGTCAGATGTTACTTCGTGATTGTATTATTTCATTTGTGGATTGTCCTTTGTGTATTTTGGGGGACCTTCAGGGGTCTCGGGGTCCCTACTAAGTAGCGTATACTCACCCCTACACGGGATACGCCCGCACAATATTGTGTTGGTTGTAGACGACGGACAGCACTGATCGTGGTTCAGTCCTGCGGAGTAGGTCGGTACCTTGAGGTGTACCACTTGGCGGGATGTACACGGAGCGGACGGCTGGACCTGAGGATATGTGGAGGCTATCTATACCCACCCTTCAGGTGGGACTTCCAGTGGATGGCTCAACGTTGCGGATTTAATTTTCAGTTGTTGTACTCCCTTTTTCAGTTGTACTTTACATTCAATTTGGGTTTGTATTTTGGCCCATTTGTTTTCCGCACATACTTGTGCTCTCTTTACTTAGTGTTTACTTCCGCTTACTGACTCTGTGTGTTTGTTTAATTCATAAAGGCAATGCCTTCCCTTTTTATCAGGAATTACACCTTGGTGCTAGTCGCCAACCCCTGGCCTATGGGAGGTGGGCTTGGGGTAGTCACGGCACAGGCCCCGAGGGCGGGTCGTGACAAGACCTATCTCAAATAAAATTCCAATCAGACAAAGTTTTTACTCCCTATCAAAAGGGAAAGAAACATAAGGTTTCATTCAGATTAAAGAAATAATTTTCAACTTCTCAACCTCTCGAGTTGGTTCACATGGATTTATTTGGACCTTCTATAGTATCTAGTTTTAAAGGGAATCACTATGTATATGTCTTAGTAGATGACTTTTCGAGATATACTTGGGTATATTTTCTAGCTCACAAAAGTGAAGCTTGCTCTTACTTTATTAAATACTCCAAATCTGTAGAGAAACATAGTGGACTTAAGATTAAGACTTTGAGAAGTGATCATTGTAGTGATTTTGGAAATCATTAATTTGAATCATACTACTCACACAATGGGTATAATCATAATTTCTCTGCCCCTAGGACACCTCAACAGAATAGTGTAGTAGAAAGAAGAAATAGAACCCTTCAAGAAATTTCCATAACAGTGATTAATGAGTAAGAACTACCTATTTACTTTTGGGCTAAAGCTATGAATACAGCTTGTTATATTATAAATAGATTCTTGATAAGAACTATTCTTAAGAATTCTCCTTATGAACTATGGAATAATAGGAAACCTAAATTTAGATACTTCAGAGTTTTTGGTTGCGAAGTCTTTATTCTCAATACTATGGATAATATTGACATGTTTTCTTTTAAAAGTGAAGAGTGAATATTTCTAGGTTACTCTATAACCAGTACTTCATATAGAGTCTTTAACAAAAGAACCTAATGTGTGGAAGAATAACTACATGTCAAATTTGATGAAACTGATCTGTATGAACCTAAGTATTCTATTGAAAATCTTGAAGAAGCTGTATCTCTTCTGGATCTTAATGGTAAAAACCATGAACCTGCTATAAAACCAAGAAATTCTGGAAATATTCCAGAATCTACTTCTGGTGAACCAGAACCTAGAGAAGAACCATAAATTTCTAGTCATACCTTTACCATATCACCTAGGATTCTAAAGAACCGTAATTTAGATGTTGTTGTAGGTAATATTGATAATAGGACACAGACTTTAGCTTCTCTAAGAAACCAGGTTGAACATCAAGCCTTTCTTTCACAGTTAGAGCCTAAAAATATCAATGATGCAATCAGTGATGAATTTTGGGTTATGGCTAGCAAGAAGAATTAATTCAATTTTAAATAAACAATGTCTGGGGATTTGTTGACAGACCTAAGGACACATTGACCATAGGCACTAAATGGGTCTTTTGAAATAAAGTCAATGAGTATGGAAATATAGTGAGAAACAAATCGAGGATAGTTGCACAAGGGTATAGTCAACAGGAAGGAATAGACTATGAGGAAACCTTTTCACCTATAGCTAGATTAGAAGCTACTAAGATTCTACTTGCCTATGCTGCTCATCTGAATTTCAAGTTATATCAAATGTATTTTAAAATTCCTTTTCTAAATGGTTTTATAATTGAAGATGTTTTTGTTGAAAAAGCATCTGGATTTACCTATCCTCATTTTCCAAATCGATTTTTTAAGCTTTCTAAAGCTTTATATGGTTTAAAACAAGCTCCACGAGGTTGGTATGATAAACATAGTAGTTTTCTTATTTCAAACTATTTTTCTAAAGGGATTGATGATACTACTCTCTTTATTAAAATAATTTCCAATGATTTTCTGATAGTGAAAATCTATGTTGATGATAGTATTTTTGGATCTTCTAAAAATACTTTGTGTATTGATTTATCAAAGAGTATGAAAAATGAATTTTAAATGAGTGTGATGGGAGAACTAAAATACATCCTTGGATTTAAAGATTTTCAAAATGAAAATGGAATTATTTTATATCAAAGTAAATATACAATGGATCTATTGAAACATTTTCGTTTGGATAGTATTAAGGAAAGTGATACACCTATGAGTACTATTTGTAAGTTGGATGCTGATGAAACTGGAAAACCAGTGGATCAAACCACCGATAGAGGTATAATAGGGAGTCTGCTCTACCTTACTTCTAGTTGACAATATGTTATTTTTAGTGTGTATATGTGTGAAGGATTTCAAGCTAATACAAAAGGGTCACACTTGCTTGCTGTTAAAAGAATTTTAAAATTTCATAAACATCCTTCTAACATAGGATTATTTTATCCAAAAGGACAATCATTCTATTTAATAAGTTATTTAGATGCTGACTTTGCTGGATGCAAGTTAGATAGAAATAGCACATATGAAACAAGTCATATTCTAGGTAAGTCCTCAGTATCATGGTGTAGTAAAAGGAAGAACTTTGTTGCATTGTCTACTACTGAAGTAGAATACATTGCTGCTGGTAGATGCTGTGCAAAAATTCTGTGGATGAAACATACATTATTGGACTATGGATATCAGTTTAGACATGTATCTATAAACTGTGATAAAACTAGTGCGATTAATATCTCTAAGAATCCTGTGTCTCACTCTAGGACCAAGCACATTGATGTAAGGCACCACTTTCAGAGAGATCATTTCCACAATGGCGATATTACTCTTGAATTTATAGGTACTGAATTCAATTAGCTGACATATTTACCAAGACTTTATGTTCAGATAGGTTATGTAACATTAGACATGAGTTAGGAATAATATACTTCGGTAGCTAAACCTCACCATTAGCCTAAACCTCACTATTAGCCTAGACCACATTGTTAGCCTAAACGTCACCGTTATTTAAACCTCACTATTAGCCAAACCTCACCATTATCCAAACCTCACCATTAGCCAAACCTCACCGTTAGCCAAACCTAACCTTTAGCCAAACCTCACCGTTAGCCAAACCTCACCGTTAGCCTAAACCTCACTGTTAGTATGAACCTCACTATTATACCTCACTAGTATGAACCTCACTGTTATACCTCACTGGTATGTACCTCACTGATATACCTCACCATTAGGAATCCTCACTGGTAAGTATTACCGTTAGGTTTCACCATTTTTAAAATTATGTATCTTTAGTCGCCGGAATTTGTATCTTTTATATTTTACTTATTATGTTTTATTTATTTATTTTATGATTCTTAAATGATAAAACATAAGTCTTGACCTCATCTTGATCCACCTAAAACCCTTTACCTTCAAGCCTTAGCTCCCAAACCTTCATTTCTTTTTAACCCTAAGCCTCGCGATTCGTTGAATGGAAAGAGTGAAGAGACCATCAGTCAGTGAAAATGATTGATGAGCCGAATTCAAAGAGACTAAAAGGAGAGTCTAGGGGTGGAAGTGAAGTGAAGAAACCTACAAATCAACATCTCGTTCAAAGGGAAATAGTAGTTGAGAAAGAACTATGCGAGGAATGGTTGATGACCAGTAAGTCTTTAGTTTTAAAAGTGCTAGAAGATCAGAAATGTGCATAGTTCTTCTCGAATAACAATGGTCCTTATTATCTGAAGCTGGTAATATAATTCAATGAGTTTGTTCGTTTTGAGAAATAAGAAGTTGAGAACATGATGATATCATTAGTGAATGGAAGGACACTATCTTTTTCTTCTATTGAGTGGGTTGAATTCCTGAAGGTTCCACATGAAGGAGAGTTTGTTTATTTCTCAAAATCAATACCTCCTACCAGTGACATCTTTGAGTATGAAGCTTCTTTGGAAGAATTAACATGAGATGGAACACCAAGAAAAGTAGTTTCTACAGAAATGGATGGAGAGAACTGGTTATTGTTTAAGTTCATCCAACATGTACTAAGTCTAAGAAGAGGGGACTTTGAAAATCTGAAATATCAAGATATATATTTGTTCTATCTATAAAGACATGGTGTCAAGGTAAATTTGGGTAGGCTTCTAATGATTGAAATTAATGATACGAGGAGGTCAAAGTAAAAAACTAATGCTCTATTCTTTGAAAATCTAATCTATGTGATGATCAAAGTAAGAGGTGTGGATAAGTTTCAGGATGAGACAGTGGTTATGAAAGACAACTTTTGTATTACCATAACTATCTATAAATACATGAAGATCAATTGGAATCTGTGGAGAAGATAATGGGTCAGTGATGATGAGAAGATGTATTATAAGATTAAAGATGTGGTTCATTCTTCTAGACCTAAGGTTGTGAGGGATCCAGGTCTACGACATGATGAAGAGAAACCTCATTATAGTGATTATACTGATGAAGAGGATAAATCTATAGTTGATAGAAAGGATCTAGACTTTCCTCCATGTCTTGTGGTGAAAGTTGTATCATCTAGAAAGGAAACAGTTTTGGGAGTATGTAATGAAGAATAACTTATTGATGAGGAAGACCAAGCTAGTTCAGATCATGAGAAGACTGCACCAGAGAATAATGAAGAAAGAGAATCTGAAACTGAAGCATCTGTTTCTGCTTTCTTGAGTATGAGTCAACTGATTGGGCACTCCTCAATGCCTACTGAGGAAATTGTTGAAGTAGACAGACCTACACATATTCCAGAGGAGCCTCCTATTGTTGAATTGGAGGTGGTTGTGGATGATTCTTCTGATGAAGGCCTACATGTTGAGGCTGCTATTAATGTATATATACAGAAGAATGCACAGATTGAGGGGGGGCATCCTACCATACATGGCAATGTTTCAGTAGCTGTTGAGATAGAAGATTGGGATGAAGACCCAGGTTTTTTAGTGTTTGGGTTTGACTATCCTGATTCAGAAAATGAGACACCCATCAGTAGACCTCCTGTCACTTATAATCTCCTTTTTGAAAATTTACCTGAGGACATAGCAAGAAAATATGATTTAAACAAGTTGAAGTATGATCTACAGGCTAGTTTTTTGGAAGAAATGAAAAGAATTCAAATCTCTTTAATACTTTCTATTCAGTTTGTGATGACTGAATCGGTATCTGGTGTTTTGTTTGAAGTCAATACATTCTAGAATGAACTTTATAGCTTGGAAGATGATGTTGAATCTAAAATGAAATCAATTTTCTATATGGAGTATTATATGAACTCTAATTCTCAAGCAGACAAAGACTTGGCTTTTTGAGAATAGTGTAGTTGGCCAAATGGTATCTGTTTTTGAAGAATTTAAGACTTCAATGGAACAACATGTCAGCAACCAGGACTCTCTAGTGAAAAATATCATAAGTGGGCTAACTAAATCCTTTAAGTAACCATTTTTCTTTATTATTTCATCTTTAATTACTACTAGGCCTTCTTTGTATATTGATCAGATTCGAGTTGTGATAAGAGAAGTGATTGGACAGTCTTCTACCAGTGGGTCTATAGACTCTGCTGCTTTGACACAAGTGGTGACTACCACTAGGGATATAGGGAAAATTGTTAATAATTTTATGAGAGAGACCACTGATTATCAATAAGAGGTCAAAGACAATTTGGATTTCAATTTCCAAAGGATCTACACTAAGCATCAATTGAACAATCATTTCAAGCTTTTGTTAGAAAACATGAAACTACCTCTAGTCACTCATGCTTTTAGAGAACATGTGAGCAAGCTCAAAGAGTTTACTCCTGCTCTAGACAGGTATATGGAGAACAAGGATGAATCTATCTCTTCTATGGAGAGAGGATGAGGAATCATTATGGACTTTAGGAATCTGTTACTGCCATTTTTTCATATAGAAAGTACTCTTATCATTGCACCTCCTGATTTTCCTGCCTCTGCTCAGTCTGCCACTATTCCTTAGATGACATCGGCTCAAGCTATCAGAAGCTTGACCCCATTGATTAATTCAAGGAGTACCCACTAAAGGCCAGGAAAAATATCTATTTCTCAACCTCTAGTGGTGCATTCTGAAGTTCTCAAGCCTGAGTCTACCTCCGAACCCAAAGCCAAATCCAATGTGGACATTCAGGAGGTGGATTGAATAATGGCTAGGATATTTCATATGAATCACTTATATTCATTTTGTATTTCACTATATATTTTTTCCCCACAAAATATATATGATCTTACTTTCTTTTAGATTACGTTACGTCTGTCTTTATTTATTTACTACTTTTTGTTAATCACAAAGGGGGAGAAATATGATAAATATGAGCATAATATAAGAAAACATTATATAAGGGGGGAAAATATATGTGCATGATATATTCTACCTATAATATAGTTGTTTCACACCTCTGGTACATTTATTTTATAATTTTACTTCTATTAAATTTTCTTGTAATACTCTATTCTCCGATACATTTGAAAATTTCATGAGACCCAATGTATTTTATACTGATACATTACTGCTTATTTTGGAATTATAATATCATAATTTGTGATTATCAAAAAGGGGGAGATTGTTGACCTCACCTATTTTGATAATCTCAATTATGTTTCAATATGCTTTCATAATCCCAAATAATGTTTATCTTTACAATAATTATTCATTCAATCTATGATATAATATTATTATGTTGATAATATATCAAAATGATCATTGGAATTTGTTAATCAATGGTTATCTTAGTTTATACTTGTATAGAAATGTTAATAACTCAATCTGATTTTGAATTTCATAGAATAGATGAGTATTAAGTGTTGATTCCCTAATACAGACCTACCGATACATAGTCTACCGATAAGTAAAGGTCACTGGTACGTAGATATCGATACAAGCTATCGATACAAACAGACATGCAGATAGCTACTAATATGAAGTCCACCGATACAAATCGCTTATGATACGAAGGTCTCATGTACACAGCTTCCAATAAGGCTAAGTACACTGGTTCAAAAGTCTACCGATAGGGATAAGGTCACCAGTTTACAAACAGTTACCGTTACACCTGAGCTACAAATAGAATATATCTACCGGTATACACAAGTCGACTGATACAGAATAACCACTAATATTATGAAGTCTATCGTTATAATCTCTCTGGTATGGGTCACTGATACATATGTTCACCAATACAGAAATTTCACCGATATGCATAACAGCTACTGATAGAAAGAGATATTGATATATAGAGCTACTGTTATAATGAGTAATAGCTACTGATTGGAGAAGCTACCGATTCCTGCAAGATACCATTATAAAGGATAACAGCCACCGATACCAAAGAGCTACTGATACAAGCTCACTGATACTATGAGATATTGATACAAGCTCAGTGATACTAAGAGCTACCGATACAAGCTCACTGATACTAAGAGCTGCCGATGGGAATCAGTTACAGTTTCTCTATAGTCTATTTCTTTTTGTTTATTTAGCAACAATCATATTTTATGTTTTTAATGCAGATGCTATTAATTAATGATAGTGGTTGGAATTTCAGGAACTGTACATCGTACCTGTAAAAAGGTAATCATTCCTCTTTTCAGAGCTAAATCTATATATAGGAACCTTGAACTACTAAATTCATGTGGTGGTGAGTCAGTATTTCCATGCACATACGAGACAATCTTCTGAAGCTACTCAAGGACACAAATGCATTGAACAATAAGGAAGAATAAATACTGAATCCATAAAACCTGAACATTCAAGAAGAAAAGAGATTCAATGATTTTACTTGAACTCAAGCTGATCAGACTAATCAACCTAGACCAGGAAGTCAAATACAAAAAGGACACTTTGTTTCTTGACAAAAAACCAGAGACGGACTCGAAGCCTAATCTAAATCAATTCAAGGAATGAAAAGCTTCACTAAAAACACATAGAGCATTCTAAAAGCATCTCTATCTGTTTACCTCTATTGTGTTTCATTTATTTATATTATTGAGAAATGTGTGTGCTCTGTATTTTTAGACACACACCATCTCATGTGCTGAACTGGAGGATATATAATATCCTCACTCAATCTTTTTAAATATTTTTTATTCCCATTGTGGATAGTGGTTGAGGTCATGTGTGACCTGGATAACAAGTGTGCTATTGTTTTGTTTTTCCCATGAAGAACTGTGGTAGAGTTCATAGGACCTGGACAGTCTGAGTACTATTGTAAATCCCAATCTAGGGTTTAGATCATAGTTTATTTTAATCTTTTTAAGAGGACTAAGTTTCAGCTTGAGATTAAACCTCTTGGTTATAAATATTGTGCTTGTTTATTTTTCTTAAAACTATATTGAATATTCAGCTTCTAAATAATTTGAAATAAAATTCTTTTTTAAAGTTACTCTGATAGTTAAAATTGCAAGTGTTTGTATTTATTGTAAATCATTAGTTTAGTTCAAAAATATAATCTAATATTCTTATTAGATTAACTGAGAACTAATAAATATCTTGAGAACCTAACTAAGCTTTTACTGTATTACAAATTCAATACAGTTTAGCTTGTTATTTAATTTGGGTGATTTTTAATATAAATCATTTAAACAGAAATTTCAATTGGAACTCAATTCACCCCCTGTTGAGTGTCCTCTTTGACCAACAGATACAAATTATAAAACATATTTACCTAAAATATTGAACAAAATAGTTTAAAATACAAATATAATGATAACATAATTCATGAAAATTGAATTACTACTAAAAAATAATACATAAAACAAACAATTTAGTATGAAAAAAGAAATTCATTAAAAAAATGAAAACTAAGAATTTTGATAAAAACCACCATTAAAATGATTAAAAACAGTATATAAACAATCATGATTCAATATATTATGAAAAAAAAATTGATTTTTTTTTTAAAATTCATTCAATTAAACATGGAAACTATAAACGTTTTTCAATATTTTGACTCTAAATGACTTTTGGGGTGGATTTTTGAATGATCAGGGTTGGATGGTATGTAGAGAGGATAAAGGGAAAAGAGAATTAGTTGTCTCTCTGATAACATCTCCCAATATATATATATGGATGAACTAAGTGCAGCTCAATCATTTCAAGAAATCCTCATTTATGTGGATTCAATACTGGAACAACATGTTAACCTCTCAACATATCAAACTTATCTTCAGGTGGAAATTATAGTTTAAAAGGTGGTTCAGGTAATGGTGAACAAACATATTTTTCAAACATGAGGTTCTTCCTTAAATAATCATTAGTCAAGTCAAATATATACCTTAATATTTTAGAAGTAGAAGCATGTTGATCAAATATACGAGGTCTTAGTAGATGTATCCATCACATTTGAAATAACGCCTCATCACATGTGTCAATTAATTTTACTATGTCATTCTTGTAGTGATCTATGATGGTCCTGGATCTATTCCAAACTCACTGAGTGAAATTTCCTATGAAATTTATCAAATTTCATTTCATTACAACACCAATGCCAAAATTCACTATTTACTAAAACTGATTATCTGAAAAGATCACTAGATGATTAGAGAAATGATTTCCTTTCATTTCATATAGATATGAGATTACATATTATTAAAAAATGAATCTTATTTTCTTCTATCATATTCATGAAATGATTCTTACCTTAAACTACATAAAAGTATCTGATGTAAGTATTCAAACAGTTTCTGTACAACCTCAAAATTATTCTAAAAAGAGCCATCAATTATTTTTTAACCAAATATAATAAAACATACAAACTTTTTTACTTCAAATGACACACTCTAAACTTTTGGTACATTTTCATAAAAAAGGATATCCATTTTATTAATTTATTTGATGATAAAAGGTATTCATTCAAATCTAATTTCACCCATTATAATTCATTAATTATATCATGTTGAAGATAATGAATGATTTCCTTAGATAGTATGTCACAATTTATTGAATAAATGAAATAGGTTAATGTTTAATTTCCCTAAGACACACCTTACTACTTTGATAGTACATCACATTTACTTTTAATTTCATTGAATGATTGTGGTAGAAATTTTTCTTGAATTGGTTGAACATAATTTTTAATTTCATTTACTTATTATTCAGAATGGAAACATTAATGAAGTCTCAAACTTTTATTTGTGGATTCAACTAACTGTCATAAATTCAACTTCTAGTATCATCTTAAAGTATCTCAATTAAGCTCTGATAGTAGCTTTTATAATGACTTCAAGGGCTTCCAAAACATTAAATTATTCATGTATAAGATAGTATCTATCATGCATAATTTCTTTACCTTCACCACCAACTTGTTGAATTTAATATTCATGGTGTGATTCGTGAGATTCATATCTTATTTTTCATCATGAATTTAATTTAACAAATTATTTAATATGGGAATCAGTAAAAATATGTGAAAATTTGACCTTATTTATATTTTCCTTTCTTGACATATAGAAAACAAAAAAGTGCTATTAGAGGCTAACCATTATATACTTACTATGACATGAACAAAAACATGAGTTTGAGGTTAACTCTCTTCAGGATTAGTTCATTCTATAGAATGAAAAACAACTATAATTCTTATTTTCCTTATGAAAGTAGTTCCATTATTATGATATTCATATACATTAACACATTGACCTTCTCTTTCTACTAAAATAGGTCTTTATTATAGGTGGGATAACTCACCCTAAGTTGAAGTCTGATCAAATTTAACATCTTCACCAAAAAACATAGGAATTGACTAATTCTAAGATTAATTCTAATAAAACCCACTTTTTCATAAGATATTATTAGTAAATTTTTTCAGAACATGGAAATTAACATTGGTATTTTAACACAGTAAAACTCTAGAGTCACTAAAAATGAGGGTTAACATCTTTCTGGAAGGATAAAAATTTAAACATTTTTTCAATACATGACAATTATTTTTTGAGACATATCACTCCAGGTTAACATGTTTCCCAATCATGAACCAATACTTAAATGTAACTTCATTAAAGTGAACTTTTTTAAACTCACCATTCCCCAAAAATATTGCATACTGAATAAAGTTTATATGAACATTTCTATTAGACTGTACATACTTTATCTGTTTCTTTTCGATATACGTTGTTCCAAATAGATAATTCACCATTTTTGGTGGAGTAAATTCATCTAAAACATGTAATGAAGCATTGATGAATGAATAGCCTTCATGAGGGCACTTGAAACTTCAGTTATCTACAGAGAGGTTATTAAACGATTCTTTTGGCTCACTATTGTAGTAACCAAGTATTCATTATCAACTTAGTGAAAAATTATATATTTTTAAAACTCACAAATTTCTTTTTAAAACAAAGACTATGTTCATTTCTAAGAAAACAATCATACATGATGATTTATAACTTTCTTGACTAACATTTCTATCTCATATAGAATGAAGGAATCTATTAGAATTTCACTCAAAAAATTTCTTGTTGTCTTTCATAATTTGATTCATCTTGTAGAGGAACCCCTAATTCTATTAGTTTTTCCATTTCTCAAGTGGTTTTGAGGTTTTCAAAAATTATTTCATGGAGGGATCAAATGGAAGAGAGGATATGATTTGAAGGTTGTCACAAGGATTTTATCACTTGATTGACACATTGTCTTTGGTTTCACGGTAATCCAAGGGTCTCATATTGAGTAATCATTACAATATTTAGGTGATGTGTCTTATTTTATATGACTAATTTGTAAAATAG
Source organism: Viscum album (assembly GCA_963277665.1). Taxonomy (NCBI): domain Eukaryota; kingdom Viridiplantae; phylum Streptophyta; class Magnoliopsida; order Santalales; family Viscaceae; genus Viscum; species Viscum album. Next base: position 586,553,233 of record OY728120.1, read on the forward strand.
GGATACAAAATCTCAAATAAAATAAAAATAAAATATTTACAAGGTTATAAAATTATGTTACTTCATGATTAAAATTGAAATCAAACTATGGTAAATAATCATAAATCATATCTTATAAAATAAAATATATCATCTGGAAATGGTTTAGTAAAAATTCCTTCTAGTTTATTTACCATGAAAAAAATTCTAAATTTATATCATTATTTTGTGCACGACCTCTAATGAAATGATATCTTTAGTAAATATGCTTTGTTCTGGATAGTTTTATCAGAATATTTCAATTGTTTATAGCACTTATTTTTTGACATTTTATTAGAACACAATTAAAAATAAATCCAAAAACTATTAGATTATGTTTCATTAACAACAATTATAAAAAAAACATCCTACTACTAGATATTAAGCTTCATCAACTGATATTGCTACATGGTGATATTCCTTACATGAAAAAGATACAATATAAATACCAAGAAAATGACATGTACATGATGTGATTTTCTAATATAATCTATATACCTAAAAATAAATATCATAAATTAATGTAAAAATATAGTAATAGGTTTTTTTTGGAAAATAAGATAATGAGACACAATTCCTCGTAAATATCTTAAAATACTTTTTTTTATTTAAATTACATTCTTTGGGATTGAAATTAAATCATTCACAATGATATAAAGATAAAATAATTTTGGGTCTACTTTTGTAGGATATAGAAAACATCTAATGATTTCTCTATACAACAATTTTTCATACGGTTTCCTATTTTCAACCATATCAAGTTTAATATTAGAGCTCATAGGAGCTGAGTAATTCATAATTTTTTCGTGCATATTACTTTTAATTAAATAATGTATGTATTTTATCTAGATTAAAACATTTCAAAAATATTTTTCATAGATTTGAAATCCATGAAAATAGTTTAACTCTACGATCATACTCATTCCAAATTATTTTTACATATGTTTTGAAAAAACATTCCATTATTTTTGATTTTTTAATTCAAAAATAACATCATCAACATATATTTGTACTAAAAAAGTATCTAAGGTTGATGTTTTAATATATAATACAGGGTCTACCAATACTACTATAAATATATTTTATGAAGAAAAATTTCTAAATATATCATAGCATGGTTTTAGTGCTTGTTTAAGTCCATATAGATTTTTCAGAAGTTTAAAAACATAATATTAAAAGTGAGTTTTTTCAAAATGAAGAGGTATTTCTGCAAGAACAACCTCCATTAAAAATTTATTTCAATGGGTAGATTTAACACCCATATAATGTGATTTAGAATTTATATTTGGAACATATGGTAGAACTATTTTATATTCTTTTTACCTGTTTATGGGAGAAATGGATAATTCAGAGTATATTCCATCCTCTTGTTTGTAATCTTTTTCAAATAATCTAGATTTAATTATTATTATTATACCATGATCATCATGTTTGTTTCTAAATACCCATTTTTTCAATTATATAATAGTTAGAGGGTCTTTCAAATAATTCAAATACTTCATTCCATTGGAATTAATTTTACTCTTCTTGCATTGCTAAGAACCAACTTTCCTCAGATAGAGCTTATTCTACAACATTCAGTACAGTTATGACTAAAAGAAAAAAATATACTTGGTTTCCTATATTTTTTATATTTCTAACTCATAAATGTATGCAACTTATAACTATCTCTAAAGGATGGTCTTGATGATTTCTATGCAATCAAGGAATCACACTTTCTGGTTTACATGCATCAATCCTTAGAGATTTTGGATCACAATAATTGTGTTCAAAATCCTTATCCATATATTTGTTAAATAGTGTTTCAGTATCATATCCTTGAGATAATAACTTTGTTCGTTATTTTCAGTAAATATATGGCCAAAAGGATCACTTTTATCAAACTTTTTATCAGTTGATTCTTTAATAATCGATGACCCTTTTTTGAAAACACTATAATCCTTAAAAGTTGTGAAGTTACCTTGGAAGATACCATCATCAATATTTGGATCAAATTTATCAAAACAATCTTTGGATTTCATGATTTAAACCATGAATCTAACAATTTTGGAATATAATACCATTGGTTTTCAGTTCCATTACGACTCATAGGGTGTTTTCTTCCAGACATGCATTTTTATAACTATTTTAATGACATAACATTTAGTATTAATATCATTAGACCATAAATGTTTTAGAATGATATATTCACATAACATAATCCTATAAATTTCATACATTGTCTTATTCATCCTACCACCTACACCATTATATTGAAGTGGAATGGGGGTAGATAATGTATGTCTAATTTCATTCTTTGATCAATACAAATTAAATTCATGATTCTCAAATTACCCTCCATGATCACTTCTTAATGACATAAATTTGACATATTTTTTAATTTTCACAAAATAATATAAACTAAAAAATTTTATTAGGACTCAATTTTATGTGTTAAATGATAAACCCATGTAAATCTCTAAAAAACATTGACTAATAAATAAACTAATGATTTTCAATCTATGATTGAAATTATATTAGGTCTAAATAGATCTATATGGATAATATCTGGAGGACTATATATAGAAACCTATTATATTGGTTTAAAATCTAAATTGTGTTTATTTCCTATTTTACATGAATCCGATAGTTTCTTTTTATCCAATTTAATGTGAGGCTTGTATGAAATCTTATGTTTTTTTGATATATTATTTAGAGAATGATCATTATAATGTCCAATTACGCTATGAAAAATAAATGAATATAAAATTTAAATATTCCAACCATTTAGATTTTTTATATATAAGTAATTGATATTAAGTGTATAGAAACTACCAGTTCAAATAAATTTAAACATGAGAAACATAACATTGAAAACTAAACGTGAATTGTTAGAAAAATCAATTGAATGACCATCATTATACTTTTGTGATATACTTATCGTTTTTTACTTCAAGATATCAACATAATGATCTTTGTTGATAAGAATTGATTGAGGATTTCCAACAGATCCAATTCCAATAATTTTTACTTATTTATTATCACTGAATTGGACAAAGCCTCCATAAATCGTGAATAATGAATAAAAATTTGATAAATCTCAAACCATATATCATAGGAAAAAACATCCTATAAAAGGTTTGTCATTACTATTCATGTGGTTTGTTCCGTACAATGGAAATCACACAAATATATAATTTATTACCCAAATTTCAATGGTTCCTGTGATTTTTTCTATAAAAGATTTTTGGATCCAAATATATTTGTGTTTTCAAAATACATAGCAACACATTTTGAAAAATGATCTGTAAGAAAGGCATTTTTGATTCATATGAATTGAGAATTTTTTATATTAATGATTTTAGAATAATGTTTTATTTCCCCGCCATGAAAACAAGTAACTTTAGAATTATTCATATTTTTATAACAAGGAAGAAAATAGTTTTTCTAAAATTTAGGTTTAAACCCCAAATTCTTATTCCAAAATGTTCTTTTTTAAGCTGATCATGACTATAAATTTTATGAAGATAATATTACACTTTAGTGAGAACACATGAAAAATATTTAATGATTTGAACCTCCTTTTATATTTTTTTATTTTCTTTACTTGTTTAGTATATAAAGAAATATATTGTTCTAATTGGTTTTTCAAAATCTAAAATCTATTTATTTCAATATTCTTATTAACGGAAAACCTCAATTGTAGTATTTCATGGGAGATTTTGTTCTTTTTTTTTAATATTTAATGATTAGTAATTAAAATTATAAAATATAATTTTTATTCTTTATATGATAATTTTTCATATTTTTAATCATAATCTGGCTTAGAAGAGTGTTCAAAATGTACCTCATCTGAATTTCCCATAAATAAAATGATTCACTTTTGATTAAGAGATTCATCTTTTGATTATGATGATGTGTATTTTCTAGAATATTTAGATTCACTCAAGGTTTATTTCATTAATTTTTTTACATTATTCTTATAACCAACATTCTTGATTTATTTAATTTATATCTATTTATCATCCTTCAGTTGTGAATAATCAATCTTTATGCATCCTAGCTTCCTGCCCTCATAACACCTTAATTATTTAGAGTTACCTCCATTATTCTTATACATGTTGAAAGGTATTCTGAATCCTCTTCAATTATTGTATATTTTTTAACTATCTAGTAAACTATATGAGAACATTATTTCTTCAATAATATATTGAGGATTATTCTTATATAGTTTTTCCAGATATTTTTTTTCTCTTGTTCTCCAATCATCCTTATAATTAGAAACCATCAAGGAATATTTTTCTCTATCGATCATTATAGGTTCACCAGCTTTGACATCAATTTCATATTCATGTATCATAAGAGTTACATTGAGATATTATATTTTAATGGTCTTGACATATGCATAATATCTTATGGAAGCTAAGATTCCACTCTACTTGGGTGGTTTAACTTTGAGAACATTCAATGCTTGTTCAGGATAAGTGAGAGGTTCTCCTATATCATTAAAATTGTTAAAAATCTATATTAGTCATCAATTTAACTATATAATTTTCTCTCATTAATACATTTTAAACATGTTGACCTTGAGTTTTCATGTTTCATATCAGAGATTTTTCCTATTGTTTATACCTTCATATTAAATGATATAGTAGTCCACATTTCATGAGCAGTTTGATAGTAAGAAAATCTAATTAACTCATCTAATCCTAATCCAATTATTATAGTGTTCATATATTTAGAGTTAAAATAAATCTTTTCTAATGTTTTATTATCCCATGTTTTAGTTTGTCTCAAAAATTTCATAAGCCTTTACATCTTTGAGATTAACAATTATGACAATGTTCTTTAGATAGATGATCATGTGAACCATCCATGAACAGTTTATTTGACCATTAAAGTATGGAACATGAACAATTGAAATTACATATCTGTTATCAGCCATAAAATCCATTTGAAAACAGTTATTTGGACTTTATACTTTTACAGCTGTGAACTTGATAGTCACAAGCTCTAATAAAAATTATTGTCCCATATATGGATAGCTAAAAACTCAAGAGGGTGGTGAATTGAGTTCCAAAAGTTTTATTTACGGGAAAACCCCCTATATAGGTATTATAGATATACTCATTTTACATAATATGCAATGGCTATGTAAAAATAATAATTTATAGGAATGAGATTGAACACTGTAGATTTATAGTGGTTCGGGGAACAAAAATCCCCTAGTCCATTTCAATAACACTCTGCTAATTTCGGGAGCAGTAGAAGTGTGCAATGATTGGTTCCCACCATTGCATTATGTGATTTTCAATGATCAATATAATATCTCTATGATGATAAATTTTATGTTCAATATAATTGAATCAAATAAGACATACAAGATGTATCACACTAGAACCAGAGAGAGAGGATCATCACATATAATTTATAATTAATTTAATTAAATAAGATTTAACATGATGTAATTTTTTCATCGACAATGATTATAGAAATTTATAAGATGAAATATTGGTAATTTGTAGGAATCAGGTGTATATTCACCATAGAGGTGATTGACATGTGTTCCATGTATCACCTGATGTCGTCGAAGGAATCTACATGTGTTATAATGAAAGATCCTTGTGCTTGTGTCATATGCCTTTGATCTCTATGAGAATTCCTACCAAATCAATCTACATAATCTGGTGGAGGAATACTATTCTCCATTTTTGGGAGCAATCTTATATAATTGAGATCTCAATAACCCGAGAAAATTCTGTAATTCTTTTGTGCACAACCCATAAAAATGAATTCTTCTATTGATAAAAATTACATAACTGGTTTTATATATTTCAAATATGAAAATAAAATAATTTCATTAGTTCCCTTATTTTTTTTAATCTTAATAAAAATGCCATGTTAAATAACAATAATAATAATAATATTTATCAACATGTTCTTATCTTTTTAATTAAAATTAAATATTATCTAATCAAATAATATTCAATATTTTTTATTATCTCACGGGACCTAAAATCCTAGTCCATAATTCCTCAATAATATTTATCAAACCTTGAATAAATTCTATTTATTTATTAAATAAATATCACTTCATTTTTTCTAATTAATAATTAATATTATATTCACTATATATAAAATTAATATTTATTAAATATTCTACTCACATTATATTGTCTCATATAACTAGTGACCGAATAAATGTGATCAAGAAAAAATGAATAATTATTAAACCGCATATGGGATTAATATTTATTCAACTTTTTAAATAATAAATAATAATATGTTATTTAACTAAGATTCAGGATAATCTAAGTGTGTGGGCCTTTAGGCCTCTTTCTCAGTGGAATTAGGCGAAGTAGCCTAAAATCAAGGATAATGTCTATAAACACGCAATGGAACCCATAAAAATTATATTAACGTCATAGAATCATAATATCTCATATGGAAGCTTACTTTGTAATTGAACCCCTTTAACAAAATATCTAATCAAGAAGATTTCATGCTGGTGTCATCAACCTATTCCTCAATGTCTCTTTCTTTGAATTTTCCAAAATAGATCGTGTCTATAGAACACTATGTTCATGGATTTATTTAGGCTATATAATTTCAACAATAGGTATAGAGATATTAACTTCCATTAAAGAATGGAATTTATAGATCCTTTCTATCATTGCTCTTTTATGAAATATAATTCATGATGCATCAAACATATCCTACCACTCCATGAACATCTATCATCATAGTATTCGTCAATACAACAAAGTACATGAATCATAGTAATAAATAGTAATATTATTAATGTCTAATAACCAATACCCTCATCTTCAGATAGAAACTTCCTATGACACATATAAATGTAGATTTCCAATAGGAATGTTCGTTTCTCATAATATCTTACAAGATATTACCAAGGGTTTAGACCATGAGATGATGCCTCAATGTACAATGAGTCTCCACACATGATATACTATATAATTTTTGTACCTATATTGATGTCATCTAGCTATATAAAATATATTTAAAAATATTTTCATTTCACTATCAAGTTGTCATCCTAGTAGGGAACTATTATGACCATTCTGTGTGACAACTACACTAGGGACATTATCACTTACTATGTTATGAAGAATAACAAGAACGATGTGATATGAAGTTTGTTAATATTTGAAAAAAAGAATAAATGTTATCATAATGTATACACAAATTTGTTCTATTGAACCAAATACAATAGACTCCCACTTACAAAAGAGCCAATTTCATAGAACCTTCAGTTTCCTAGATCTCGCATGATACTCGGGTTTCTAATAAGATATGACATTAGTCAAGGGCCTTCCACGTTTTATTTCGTGGGTACTCTTCTCACTACAACATCACCCATTTGATAAAAATCCCTCAAAATGTGATAATTTTGTAATATGTTCATTGTCTATTGTAATGACCCTACCTCTTATTCAAGAGCCCCCATTTCAGTATTGTCACAATATAATGTGATAGGATTATTAATTCTAAGAACCACATCATGCTCTTGGAAAACATTCCAAATAAAAATAGATTTCATAGCTATAGAAGATTCCATTATATACTCATACTCCTTTGTAGAATCAGAAAAAGGGGTTCTTTGAATAGTTTCAACTCATTGCTCCATGGTTGAGATAGAAAACATATCCTGCCTGCAACATTGGACCATTTTGATCTATTTGAAAAATAGCATTAGTATAAACCCTGATGACCAGTTCCTCTTATTCTCCATACACCAGGAACATATCCTTATTTCTAATTAAATTCATAAAGATATCCTTAATAGTGTGTCAAGGACATTCTTTGACATTTAATATATATCATCTTACCATGTTCAACGAATAAGAAATCTCAAGTCTAGTACATATTAGGAAAAACATGACTAATCCTATAACTAATGTGTATTTGTTCTTACTCATTCCCTCTTTCTCATGATATGTCTCAAGACACATTTTCGTAGAAATATGAATAAATGTGCCACTATAACTAATACCCACTTTGATTTTTCCATACTAAATCAATTTAGTATATGGTCAACATATATACTATGACTTTGTCCATGTAGCCTCTTGGATCCATCTTGAATGATCTTGATCCAGAGAATATAGGCTTATCCACCTATGTCCTACATGGAGAAACACTTGTTTAACTAGTCCTAAAAAGACCATAATATTTCTTTTTAATTTCTTATAACTAAAATATCATCAATATATATTACTAGGATAACAACTGTATTCCCACTAAACCTCTTGTAAACAAAACGCTAACATTAATTCTTAAATAAATCAAATTCATTTATGGATTCATGAAATCGAATATTCTATGACCTAAATGATTTAATCAATCCATAAATGGATATCTACAACTTGAGATTCTTTTTGGAATCACATGTAGTCACAAACCCTTCTGGTTGTGTCAGGTAGACATTTTCCTGAATGATCCCATTAAGGAATGAAATTTGGACATTAATCCTCCAAATATAATATTCATGGTCAGCTTCTATTGAAAGTAGAATTCTGATGTATTTAAACATGTTAACCAGTGAAATAGTTTCATTGTATTCATTTCCTTGATGTTGTTTAAACCCATTAGACACTAGAATTTATTTATAGGTATTTAATTTTCCCTTAATGTCAAGTTTCCCCTTCAATAACCATTTGTATCCAACGATATTTACATCAATTAGAGCATTGACCCGAACCTAAACATGGTTCTGATACATGGAATCCATTTCAGAATTCATGGATTATTTCCATCATGTAGAATATGATGTTTTTGATGCCTACTTATAGGAAAGTGTTTAATAAAGTCAAACAATGATGAGTCACCATCCTCGATGACTAGAAAACCATATCTCTTGTTCTCCTACCTCTATTACTTTCGTATGCAGTATATGGGTTTTGGGAACTACTTTTTCCATGAGGCCCTTTATCAACTATTCCTATTCCAAATATTTGGTATCTTGAGAACCTACATCATGTAATTCAATATTTCTCGCACAATCCAATTTTGAGGAGGTTCTACATATCATGAAAGCTTCCATGTCTAGGGAAAATCACTTTTGTGGGTGATGGTTTGTATAAATAGTATCCCTTTTTTTACATGGGATACCCTTTAAAGACACTCATTGTTCCCTGAGGTGCTAGTTTGTTTCCTAAGAAGGCCTTAACATTCTTCTCACTACCCTATACATTGGTACGTGGAAAAGCATTTTTCATTCCACTCCATAACTCAAAGGGAATCCCATTTTTCACTTTAGTTGATACTCAGTTTAATGTGCATGTCGGAGTGTGTAATGTATATCCCCAAAAGAACAATGGATGATTTTCACAACTCATTATCAGCCTTACCATTTCTAACAAGGCACAATTCCTCCTTTCACTAATATGGTTCCACTAGGATGTATAAGGTGTGCAGAGTTGTGATAGAATCCTAAAGTCACATAAAAAGTTGATAAACTATTGGTAATGATATTCACCACCTCGATTCAATTGAGGAATGTTTTTCTTTTTATGATGTTTATTATATACTTCATTATTTAATTCCATATATTTCTCGAAAACACATACTTATACGTCCTAAATTATATATATCCATATCTATATTAGTCATCAGTAATATTTATGAATTAAAAATATCTGCTAATTGATTCTACTAGAAATAGTCCACCAAATTCATTGTATACCAATCCTAGATTCTATGTAGTTGTTTCGCACTATAATCAAAATTATGGTTTAGTTATTTTTTTCATGTAATGATGAATGACTTCATTCAGGTGGTTTTAGATCAGAAGAGTAAAAATAACCATCGTGAAAGAGCTTTTTCAAACATTTATCATTTTAATATCCAAGAAGGTGAACTCATATATGGTTGTTATATGAGCCATGTGAATATTATTCATTATTAATTTCCACCAATTATTTTTTTATTTAAATAAATAAATACAATTATTAATTTTTGACATATCATAACATACGTTTTCTACATAAAATAAACAATTTTTATAAACAAATTTGAAAATAAACTCATCTGTATCTTGGAATGATATAGAAATTTTGTTCATTGTATCCATAGATATGTAATAAAAATCATACAAAACAAAAATCATTCATGTTGGAAATGATAGGAAGTAGTCATCAATGGTGAGGTCATCCAACATCGCTCTATTGATAGATTTTAGTTACACCTATCCTCTTGAAATATTTCCAGATCTACCTGATTCATACATTTGGATACAGGTGAGAGCACCAAAAGCTTTATCTCATATAAACTATATATATATATATTTCAATTACACTCGATAAAGAACACAACATTTTTCCCCTTCCTTCTTGATATAGTTCCTCTTCCAGTGGGATGAATTTCTACATAAAAAACATATTACCTAATTTTCCTTACAGTGCCTCTAAAAATTCCACATCTTGGAAGGATGGTGATCGGGAGCTTTGAACTGTTTATAAGTCATGGTCCCATTTTTCTTTTTCTTTCGTATCATTTTAACCATAAGTAACATTATTTTATCATGCCCCATTTTCTTATCCACTTTTCAAATCAATGTTATATGATCCAAAAGACTGTTCTAATTTTTTATCATATAATAATTAACAATAAAAATTGAGAAGGTACTGGGAAGTGATGAAATTTTGTGATTTGTATGCAACTCATTCCAGAATTTAATCCTTAAGATGTCTGAGAATTCAATGTAACCATTAATACCGACTACATGAGGCCTAGCTGGAATTGTATCTCCAAGCATAGTTGTTGAGAAAAGATTTTATATCTCATAAATATCTTGTATCATCCTCTATTGATAGATATCCTAAAGGTGATACATAATGTTATATTCATTCATGTCGACATGTTGCATCAAAATCTCATTGGACATGTACGGTTGTATGAAGCACTGAACATCTGGAGTATCATTCAGACGATTTTCATATAGAGATAAATTTTCATCACATGCCTCATTAACATATGTACATTAGTTGACCGTGAACCCCCCATTCCTGATCAACATGCGGTGTAATAATTTAATGCACCACATGTAATCAATGAAAAAAGTTTGAATTAACTACAAAATTAATTACGGATACATTGACCACAGTTACATGACATTTAATTATTATTACATGGTGTGTACTAATATGTTATCTGACCAGAATACATAGAACCATCAAATAAGTTCTTAGATTATATTTCACTCATTAAATTAATTAGGTCTATTACATCTATGAGAAAAAAGTAGGAAGAAATAGATATCATGTTTCAGATTAAATAAATGGTTAAACGTGAGTTAAAAAAATTTAAAATAGGTAAATCAGAAATGATCTCTAAATAACTAAATAATAATAATAACACCGCTCTGATACCACTTTCTTGTTTCTAGCACTACAGAAGTCTATGATGGGTGGTTCCCAGCTTTTATTTTTACCATGATCAGTGATCAATATGAGATCTACATGATGATATATATCACATTCAAGGGAATTTAATTAAAGAAGATAGACAACATGAATCACATCAGAACCAGAGATAAGATCATCAAATATTAGTTATAAATAATTTAGTTAAATAAGAACTACCGTGATAGAATTATCTATTCTTTTATGGATTTGGAAATAGATCTGTGATGCACTGTTATAGTGTAGTAGGAATCACATGTAGATTCCCTCTATCAGTGATCTATGCATGTTCCACAAATCTCCATACATTGCTGAAGGAATATAAATGTGCTATCACAACAGATCAATGTGCTTCTGTCATCTACATTTGATCACAATGGGAATTTTCCCCAAATAATTCTCCTTGATATGGTTGCGGAATATTATTCTCTGCTCTAGAAACAGATCCTAGAGAAGAGGGATCTCACGACCTTGAGATAATTATCTAATTCTGTTATGGACATCCCAAACAAATGAATCATTCTATTAAGATAATTACATAACTATGTTTATATATTTCTATATTTAATAAAAGAATTATTTACATAATTGACCTTAATAATGTATTTAATCCTAGAGAAAACCCCATGTCAAATAATAATATTATTATTATTTTTCAACATTTTATTAACATGTGAATTAAAAATAAATATTTTTTAATCAAATAATATTCAGTACTTATTATTTTCTCAAAGGAAATAAAATCCCAGATCATCATTACTTGAAAATATTTATCAGAGACTGAATAATTTCTATTTATTTATTAAATTAATATCACTTAATTATTCATCAATTAATAAATAAATATTGTATTCACTAAATAAAAATTAATAAATTGTTAAATATTCCACTCAAATTATATTCCCTCCCATAACTACTGACAGAATGAATACAATCAATAAAACATGAATAATTATTAAACCATAAGAATGAATAATATTTTTTAAACTTTTGAAATAATAAATAATACTATGTTATTTAACATTGATTATAGTTACACTTAGTGTATGACCCACTAGGCCTCTTTCTTAGGGTAATTAGGTAAAATACCCTAAAGTACATGGTTATCATCTCATAACATGACAAGGAACTCGTAAAGAATGATTTCAATGCCATAATTACAAAAGACATCCTACACATTCTTACTTTGTAATTTAATCCCTTTTCCACAATATCTCAAATCAAGAAGGTTTCATGTTGGTGTTATAAACCTATGTGATCGATGTCACATTCATTGATTTTTCAAAAATAGAAATTTCCTATAGAACAACATTACCATATATTTATTTAGAATATATCATTTACCTAAAAGGAATTGAAATATTCTCTTCCATTAAAGAATATAGTGGATAAATCCATTATTTTATTATTCATGATGCACCCAACATATCCAACATCACTACAAACATTCATCATCATTGTTTTCATAAATTCATCGAATTATTCAACACATAATAATCATTAAAAATAATTGAAAATTCTATGGAACAATACACATGTACATAGATAAAAACGTCTAAAGAAACATATTAATATTGATTTCCTACTGGCGGGTCACATTTCCATAATATCCTACTAGATATTATCAAAGAAATACACCATGAGAATGTGCCTTAATGGTCTATGATTCTCTACCCCTGATTTCCTGGGTCATTTTTTGGTCAAATAATATCATCATAAAATATAACATATATTTGTGAATAGTGTTGTTGCACTTCCAAGTTCCCATCATAGCGGGGAACTCATATGACCTTAGGTGTGACAGCTACTTAATGGAAATTATCACATACTTTGTTACAAAGAAGAATAATCATGAAGTGATATGAAGTTTATTAATATTAAAATATATGAATACAAGTTATCAAAAAGTACATAAAAGTTAGTTCTAGGGAAAAAAATCCAACACCCTATGCTACATGTTTGGAGATTTTCAATATAAAAATCTCTTTTACCTGGGGCACCTAGTTGAGTAAAAGAAGTAGTCAATTAAAAAAATGTTCCAAGATAATTCAACTAGTATCTACCTTTATAATTCCTATCTAGGGTCTCAACCCAGCCCTCATAATGAGAATAAAAATATATAATGAACAAAATTTTGAAAGAATGATTGCAAAGAAGAGAATTAAGAAGCAACTCACTGTAGAAAATGATACATTATGAGAGGTTGATAGTCTTAAAAGTATTACTATTAATGATCATCAATAAAAAAATGAAATTTTAATCATTTCATGTGTGTTTAAATTTTATCTTTTCTATGTGCAGATTTATTATGTTATCTTAATGTTTAAATGTATTTTCATCCTTTTTATTCTCCTCGTATATATATTTCATGTTGAAACTAACTCTTCCTTTTAATATCCATGTTAATTTTAAAATTACGCATGAGATAATCATAATGGTCGAGTTGATAATCCATTGAATCATTGAAATGATAGGTCATTAATTGATTCTGTCCATTCCATACAGACATTGAATAAGATTATGGAGCTATACTGTCAGAGATATTGTTTATTAGATATTTCCACTCTTGGAAACATGACACTTTGTACAAATAGATCTTTCCTAAAATGGGAAACCCATTATCCGATACCATATAAAAGCATGAAATAACTTATCTAGATATTAACATATTAATCATGAAATTATTTATAATAACTCTATATTAATAAGATATTAAAGTAATAGTATTTTTCATCATAAGATAACATATTAATAGACATCGTAAGATAAAAAATATCATTGAATTAAATCATGCGTAAGATAAATAGAATTCAACATTTCATTAGAAAAATCTTCATTGTAAGTCAAATATGTTACTTTGATGTGATACATAGCTCCGAAAATATATTGTGCATTTGATAAGTTAATATTTTAGGAATATCCTTCTCAAAAAATAATTTATTCTCATAGATTCACTCTGTATGAAATACTTGTGTTTCATCATGAAACAACTCAATCATAATTTTTATAAGATAATATCTTACGTAGTAAGATAAACCATTATTGTGGATTTTTATGATTCTGAGTAGATAGAAGATAATATTAAATTATAATAAGATAAAATTCATTGTCAAAAAACAAATACTTCACATTATATAATTTAGTCACATAGAGAATCAGAATAAGATAAATTATTTTGATTAATTTAATATTAAAAATGATATACAAAGTCATTAGAAGAAATGTATGAATATTGTGAATCATAAGAAAACATAATAACTATGTTATTTGTAATAAAATAAGTATTTACAATATTATAATGATATAAATGAATTTTCAAACAATTTCATTTCAAATTAAACATCACCCAACATTTTCATTGACCATGTTTGGGTCTTGATTCGAAATAAAAAAAAATTCAATATAAAAATTATTCACTCCAACATTAAAAAAATAACTTAAATGAATAAATAATACCCCTCATAATAATATGGTGGGATGCCATGGAATAAGATCTATGAATTGAAGAGAGTGGTTATTGTGATGTCAACTTTACTGTAATCAGTCCCAAATAATACATGATAATATTTATTATATTAGAAGTTATCTAACATTTCTAATTTTTATATTATCAAATTTTATTTTATAATTATGAAACATGATTTTCTCTCTAGATAGCTCTTACTTCAATAATTTTAAAAATAACAATTTTTGGTATCTCAAAACATGAACATGGAATTTTGTTATAATGATCCTCTGTTTTCATATATGGAATAGAATTCTATTAAATTATGTTTTTACAACATTTTCAAAATTTATTTGAGCAATCATACTCTTTTTGAAGAGAGAAACACATATAGAAGGCATCATGTAATCTAAAGCTACATAAAATCTTGTAAGAATTATGAATTATACTCATGATTAAGATAATTTTTTACTTTTTATATTAACATCATGATATAATTTTATGAACAGATAAAAGAGCGGTAAATGGCATGAGACGTTTGTTCTTAAACAGCAAGAAAAATGATTGGGTTTTTGAATAAATACCACTCTACCAAATATCTAAAACCACCATTCTCCCCATGAAAACCCACAATAACCCTAAAGGTGGACATAAATAATAATATTTATATTTTAAAAACATTTAAATGATTATTAAATGGTGAAGTGATAGAAAATCCAATTATTGGTCTACCTCTTGATGAAAATACAAAAGATTTATGTCTAACGCCACACATCAAAAACTACCTAACCAGTTATATCATGAAACATGATATAAATAAATAAATATTATAATTTATATTTCATTTTTCAAATTAAAAAAAAATATGAAGAATCACATAAAAGAACCTTGAGGTGAATCCACTATCCAAAATTGTGACCACTTGCTGATGGAAGGTATTAAAACTAAACCCGACATTATCCTGAGAAAAATACCCTAAAACTCAATAAAAAATATTATTATATAATTTAATTAAAACTATGAGAAAAAGTCGTTCAATCATAAAATTAATGATGTTGGGGGTCATACCCCCTAAAAAGGGGTATATATTTTTTTGGGGGTCCTCATCGTCGAGGAGGGGGGTGTTGCAACGTGGTACTCATTGAGGATCAGGGAGTTTGGGATTTGGGGGGATCATTAGGAGAAGGGGGTTTTCGGTCATGGGGTTCATTGAATTCTCCATTGAGACATGGGGTTAAGGTCATGATTGATATATTTTGGGTTTGGGGGGTCAAGGTTGGGGTTATTGAGGGCAGCAGGAGGGTTCATGGGGGTCACAATGGTCGCCATCCTGAGTGGGGTTTCGGGGTGGGGGATTTTGGGGGTGAGAGTTGTCAATGGGAGTAGGAGGGGGTTGTGGACAAGGAGATTTGGAGAGGGTTAAAAAGTAGTATTTTTTTAAGATTTAGCAGTAGTTTAATTGAAATCAATGCTAAATAGAACAATAAAAATATATAGATGTGATTATCTTAAACTACGTTAATTAAAATATATTTTTAATATAATTTATTTGGAAGCGGTTTTTAGAATTGAAACTTATAGATATTCATTAATGGATCCTTTTTGTAGTATGTGGAACATGAAGAGGTACGGATGGATATATATAGGGGCTGGGGTAAGCATATTATTCATGAAAACACCTTATGTCTAAATTTAGTCAATCAACATTAATGTGTAAAACATTTTTTATTAAATTTATGTGAAATATGTTTTGTGCATTAATTCCATTAACATATTTTGTATTTTTATCGATCTGGTTTGATTGAAGACAAATTCCGCATCAGACATAATGTATTTTGACATAAACTGAAAGGCAGTATTGTAACGCCCCGACCCTAGTTGCCTAGAGTCAGTGCATTATTACATAACATTGGCATGATCACAAGAAAGATCAAATCTCGAAAGACCGATTGGTTTAGTAGCCTTGGAAACACTAGATATATTCATAAGTTATACATTACATCATAAAATGAAAAACTACTACAACAACATAATGTTTCCACATTCCACACTATAATCCCCTCATAATATCCCTGCAGGTCATTCATAACTTACATCTTCATTTCCTGGGAAAAATAAAACATAGAAAAGGGGTGAGCTCAAATGCCCAGTAAGGATAACAATATAGCGGAAACTTTCATCAATAAGAATAAACATTTAAGGCAATGTATAACTAAAACAAAAGCCTTTTAAACATGAACTTTCAACATGGTATGGCATAAATAAAATGAAATAATGTCATTTACTTATTCACATGGATATTCTACTAATCGAATAATCACATGAAAAAATCAATAACCACTTTCATAATGTTGGAATGCATAATGCCAGACTATCATAACCACATAGCCAAGGCCTCGTGCCAAGACTACAAATAAGATTTTGTCAAGGCCTTGTGCCAAGACACTAGTTTGTCTCATGAGACCTACCGATGCATCGAGGAGCTATAGCGGGCTCCACCCGTCACATATTAAGTCCAATGCATTCCCATATGAAAAGGTTTAAACATAACATAAACATTCGTATTAAAACTAGCATACGAAATGTAAATACTTTCACCATAAACTATGAATGGTATAAAAATAGCACATCCACAGTCAAACATATCACAAAACCTTCAATACAATATAGAAGTTTTGTATCATAATAAATCAACTTCAAATAATCTTAAAATCCATCAAAGGATGTTGACATAGATGAAATCAAAATTCTTTTTAAAGAAATATCTCCTTTTATTTTGAAATAATTTAAGATCCATATAAAATAAAACATTTTCTTTGAAAATATTCTTATAAGATTGTAAGGGAAGCTTTGAAGATTTTATAACGGCGGAAAATAACCGTACCCACCGTATAAGTTAAAAAAAACATTCTTACCTTAATTCTGTCGAAAAGGTTAAAAAGGACCTTGTTTTGAAAACGACGGAAAGATTCCTTTATAAACCTCTTATAAAAGTCAAACAAGGGTATAAATGACTTTAACCCATATTCTTGAAAATAATAAATATGTTTTGAAATACATTTCGAAGAAACATGGATGTGGATGATAATGAAATCCCAGTAGATTATTACGTATAAACAACCTCAGATAATGAAGAGATTGTGAAATAACCCTTACCTTGTACTTTTCCTTGGTTGGGGTAGGTTAACCTCCTGTATAATGGTGAAATAATTGTTATTAAATTATACAAGGATCATATACATTAATATGATATCATATATGATCTTTTAACATTGCTTTATTAATAATATCTTAGTATTATCGTCGTTTCAGGTGATAATCGATTCGTTCTTCTTAAATGTTTGGTTACATAAGACATGTTTGTAATGGATAGATTAAATCTTATTCATAATCAGAATGATATTAACATTATTTTTAACCCTAAAATTAGAATAAGACTTGAATGGATACGATGGAGGATGGATCTCACCGCGTTCGTGGAGACGGTAGTCCGTACGTACGCACGAACGCTACTTCCATTTAATTTTTATTTTAAAAGAATTGAATCCAAATGATACATAGGTATATTACTATTCCAGTATAATATAATATTTTATATATGTTACTTAAGTTCATTAACACCATCCTTTATACGTTCCATGTGTGGTATGAACGAGTCATATCATTTTAAGGGGGCGGTAGTCCACACTTCCTCAAATGAAATTATCGTATGTATATACAACATGAAACGAATAATGGTATGAAATAAAATGGAATTACAGAAGCTTATATATAAAATATATATCATTAATATCATATTTAATTACAGTGCCATCATAATGGCCACCATGAGAGGCGGTAAGATGTATTTGAACAATCATCGTTTCGTGAGGCGTTAGTTTTCCATCCACAGAAACATTATGTTCATCATCCATTAGATGGAGTTGTGTGTATGTGTAGTATTAATCCTTCTTATAACAACATCCTAGTATATTTAGGATACTGTTGTTGTTACAAAAGAAAGGAAATAAAAAGAGTTTGGTGGTTGGAGAAGCAAAATAAATGAAAATAATTTAAGAGAAATCGTTACCTTTAATTTAGGTAACTCACTTTGGATGGAACCAAAGGACTTCTTGAAATGCTTTCTGCCTAAGGGGAAGCTTCAAGGAGGAGGAGAGGGATGTGGGGAGCTTAGTTGGGCAGATTTTGGACGAGCCAAGTGGCTTGAGAGGTGTGAGGAATGAGTAGAAGTGGTCTCCTTTTATAAGGGAGAAGAGGGGCTCTTTAGGAAAGAGTGAAAGTATTACTTTATAATATAATTATATTCAGTTTATAATGGTCCAAAAATCATTTCGGTCGAAGATACGATGACTCATATTCTAAATAACATCAACCAATAAGAATTGGACAGGTTTTAGATAATATTTTAATCATTATAATCTTATTTATTTAAATGATTCATTAATGAGGTAAACATTGCATCATTATTGTGTCATTAATAATTTAAATTATTTGATGTCTAAAAATTATAAATAAAATATCATTATGTAGGAAATCTTTTTATCTTTCTAATGAATATTTATAATCGAAAATCCAACATGTATAACCCTATGTAAAAATTGTTCTTCTAAAAGATGTAAGCTTATGCCATTTTTATTTTTATTTTAACTTTATTAATATAAAGTGTCCCTACCACATACAAGTGGCTCCAAGGGTTCCCCAAATTGAACCAAGGATGCTCATGGTCGGGTATGTGTCCACCAATAAGTTTAGGACACGTTTTAGGGTAATTATGTATTATTATAATATTATTTTTTAACCCTTATTTACCAGATTTACCCTTAACCATGGTAAATAAAATATTTACCACAGTAATTATTCAAAATGTCTAAAAATAAAAGTTACCTATTTACACAATTTGGAAATCCTGATTCCAAATATGGAATCCATTTTTCTAAATTCAAAACACAGAAGTGGCAGAAATTAATTTAAAATTAATTCCCGCTGTCAAAACAAAAAGCGTGTTTTTAAGAGGTAATAACTATCAAAAGATTGACACTTGTTTATGTTCGGTTTAATTGTAAAATTATGTCTAATGACCAACATTATATTAAAATGTAAAAATATATTCTAAATATACTTTAAAACCACTCAAATTCATAATTTATCACTATTAATTATTTTGATTAAAAAAGTTGTTTTTAATTAAAATTTAGTAATTTTCACTATTCATCAAAATATGAAAGTTATCCGAAAAGTACCAAAATTTCACCTTAGGCTAAATTCGATATTCCGAATCCAAAAATGAAGTCTATTTCAAAATATAAAATACATATAATTTCAAAATTAGGTATTACTATTCATAACGGCTAGTTTGATCGGTTGTGGTGTGTGTTAAAACTCGACGTTGCGTACAACACACGCTACTGTTTTATTCAAAGGAAAGCGTACCGTGGAAGCTTGGGATGTTTCATTTTAAATTTTTTTGATGTCTCCATTTAGTCAAAAAGTTTAAAATATTGTATTTAAAAAGGTTTCACTATCAAAAGTTGATAAAAGTGCAATACTGAAAATGAATCTGTTCTTGCATTATGACTAAGAAACTCATAATATGGATTCTAAAATTATAAAGATTATATAAAGTTAAAAATGTAGTTAATGCTATTCATGACCTCTTTTAATGGCTTTTTTTGGTAAGTCATGGTGAAATTGAACTCGGTGTTGCGTGTAGTGCAAGTTATTGAATTATTTTGAAGAAATAACACACTATGAAATCTTGGGGTGTTACATTCTCCCCTCCTACAATAAATTGCGTCCTCGCAATTTGAAATTGTTCTTCGAAAATAAAAGGTTGAAAATAGAAAATATCTTTGTGGGAAAACTCACATCGGAAATTAGGTTACTAAAATTTATTCTTAATATGAAGAAAGAGAAATGAAAGGGTCACCACCAAATTAAGATCTTGATTAGGAGAACATTGGTGGCAATTAGAGACATATAATCGGAGAAAAAACGTAAATATTTATAGGTAGTGATTGAGGTCATCAATCACAAACAAGTGTATAATTGAGGTCCTTAAACTCATCAATCTATGATGATTTGAAGTACCATCGGTTCAACAAAATATAGTGTATTGGGATAACACATTTTTGACATTTCAAAATATCTTAGTGGAAAT
Source organism: Viscum album (assembly GCA_963277665.1). Classification (NCBI taxonomy): domain Eukaryota; kingdom Viridiplantae; phylum Streptophyta; class Magnoliopsida; order Santalales; family Viscaceae; genus Viscum; species Viscum album. Next base: position 586,574,255 of record OY728120.1, read on the forward strand.
CCCACATCGAAAAATGAATTAACGAGGCCTCTATTTAAAATAAAGAGTCGAAAGTATGAAGATTACCGAAAATAACACATACTAGGGTTCCATGTAGGAAAATATGGATATGGATGAGAAATCTAACCATCAATTATCTGATGGAGAGTGGTAGAGAACATGGATATGAAAAGGCCAACAATCCCAAAGCCAAGAATTAGTGATGATTTAAGGTACCATCTAGGACAACATTTTTGTTCTAAGTTCCTTTTATTAATGTTGAGGAATATATTTATGAGATTGGCTAAGATCATAAGGAGATATACTTACTTTATAATTAGAGTTTTGTCCATTAATAAATTTCTACCACAAACTCATCTTTCACTCTAAAAGATAATAGAATGTAATTTTTTTATTTATACTATTCGTACAGGGTTCCAAAATAAATGAATTTATAATTCATCTACCAGATCTTTAAAAAAAACAACATTATTTAATCCAGGACATCTCGTGGGCCAGTGGTAGGTGATACACCCTTGTCGCCCTTCGGTTGCGGGTTCAAGTCTCGCAGCCTTGCCGGACGCGACGGGTTGCCGCCCGACCTCCGGGTTTTCCTTTTATGGTAATCCAAAATAATCCAAACTAGAACTATCCAAAATACTTCTGTCCAAACTCACAGTCCAACATTTATAAAGAAGGTAAACATAATATAGATCCTTTTTACCCCGCAATAGCATATGAATACCTTCATCTTGTATTCTTTTAATAAACTGAAACATCTTGAATTACCATATTCCTTATTGATTACATTCATGCTCCCCTATTCCATATAGAATGATGGATATACTTCATTAATCCAAAAATGTTTTAAACCCAAAAAATGATGGAATATACAAATCATTAATCAGTTTCAAGGTAGTCAATAATATCCAATATAATTTATCCAAATCAATCATGTATTATTCTAAAATCACTAACTCGGTATTAGAACCATATTATGGTTTATCTTTCTCTCAACCATATATTTTCCAAAAATTTATCCTGCTATTGAGTCACTTTTCTTTGTTTCACACAATCTCAAGTCCTTAATGAAATAGTACTGCAGTACAATCCTTATATACTCCATGATTATTGTAACAAGTAAATTGTTGATACAAAACTCAATTGACATAATCAACATAAGAACTCTAATCATTCCCCTTCATCTGTGGTAGTATCATAACTTGATTATTATCCAATAACATCATTTGCGACATAGTCTGATGACTGGGACATAGGTTCGCATAGTGTCCAAACTCCTTGCAAATGAATTATTGTACATTTGAAACCATTTTCTTACCCTTGCAGTCACGTACTTTGTGCCCTTTTCCTCCACACTTATAACAAACTCCCATTCCTTTTAGGTAAGTTCCAGGGTGTTTCTTTCCACAATTACCACATATGGGAAAATTCTTCTTTTCCCTCTTCCCTTTATCCATCTTTCTCTCTTCCATCCTTTTCTTCTCTTGCTTCCCTTCAAAGCCATACGACTCAGTAAACTCTTTACTTATCTTATCAACACATGATATTATTTCTTCATATGATGATAATACATGGGAGACTATTTCTATTATAAATTCTAGCTTAAGACCATGAAAGATATGATCCTTCCTTCTCTTTGGATCATGTGCATTTCTGGAGTTCTCATTCCTTCTACTGGGTGCCATTTCTAAACAATGGAATACAATAGATCAGTTTATGAATAAAAATACATAATCCCATACTTATAAAACACTTAACATAAATTGAACTATTTATGGATATAATCCATAATCATAAAAATGTCTCCTTTGAGGATGTATATACTCATAAACACTTCATTATGGTTTGTAAAGAAAATGAGAATTATCCTAAGCATATCCCCCGGGAGTGTCGTAACCAAGAGTGCAGCAAGGCCCGTTGTCGTGCACCAGTTCCCGTTCGAGTCTAGCTCAAAGCGGTGTTTTCGGGTTTTACCCCTAGGTACATCTGTGCCAGAGCCGCCTCTACCTGCTCGTATCCAGACAGGGATGTATTGCTCGGAAAACTCACAAAATCTCTACAATACCAAAATTCTAGGAAGTTCTTCTATACTAATCCTCAAAGTTCATCTTAGGTCTACGTGCTCTAATCAGATTTTATCTAAATCTAGATTCCAAGGTTTGTACTAAACTTCCTCTGATACCAACTGTAACGCCCCGACCCTAGTTGCCTAGAGTCGGTGCATTATTACATAACATTGGCATGATCACAAGAAAGATCAAATCTTGAAAGACCTGAAGTGCATTGTGTTGCATTTGTTGTCAATGAGGTTGTCAATGAGGCATGTTGTTGTCTTACAATGAATGGAAGTCAAGGATTGTCAAGATGTGAGTGAAAAAGGTTGTGATGGTGTTGGTGGTGAAGGAGAATGGCCATGGAACTTAGAGGAGTGTCACTTAGGAGATTCACTAAGTGGCATTGGAGAATATGGTTGAAACATTCTCCATGTACATCAGACGATTGTTGAGATGCTCTTTAAAGTTCCAAGAACTTGTATCCTGATGATACAATGTCACAACATTGTTTGAAGACCATGCATTATAGTGACAATGCATGAGGAGTTGAAAGTGATCCATCCATAAGTTGTAAGTGGATGAAGTGGTTTAATGAAGTCCATGTACTAACTCTTAGTGCATGTGAATTTGAAGTTGATCCAATTGATCTCTGATTAGATCAATGAAGCACATTGAAGAATTTTAGTGATTTAGGAGCTCAGTTGAAGAAGAAGACCCTTCGTGAATTCCATTACAAAGTGATGACTAAATGTTGAAGAAGAATGGAGGAATTCTAATGAAGAAGAAATAATTGAACAAGAGCTCGGTTGATGAAGAACCCTCGGGAATTCAATATCCTAAGTGAAGATCATATGAGAGGAGGATTGATGAATTCCTAAGAAAAAGAGAGAAGAAATGGCTTAGAGGAGAAGGCTTGGAGTGGCTCTTGGCATTTAAAATTATGTATGTGGTTACTTTGTTTTTATACAAAGTACCCTATATTTACTTTGCCAAAAAAAATTAGGCCACCAAGGAGGCCAGCCTTAAGGGTTCAACCCAAGGCACATGTGGGACCAGGTCACCACGCCCAAGGGGATCCCATGGGGCCAGCCCCCGAGAGGCAGGGGGGCCGTGTATAAGCCCCGAGCTACGCGGTGGTGAAGTCCGCGCAGCGCGCGCGCCCGAAGGCACGCATAGTGGGCGCCAGTGGCGCGCCCGAGTGGCAGGAGTGGGCGCAGAGCGCGCCCGTAGAAGAACTCGGTGCGGGGCGGCACCGAGAGGGGAGGAGATTCAATTGAGGAGTAGCGGGGAGCGCTTATTTGATAAACCGCGGAAAAATCCCGCGGCGTTTCGATGTGGGACGGCGAGATTTTCACCGGGAACAAATCCCAGCCGCACGATTCATCGCGCGCTCGATCTGGACCGATCATCTAATCCGCCGCGCCCCCGATCTGATCCAAGACGTCGAAGCCTTTTTGATCACCGCATCCAACGGTGCTGAGTCCATCTTCTACCTCGAGCTCGACCGAAGCCTCCCGCGAAGCCGCCGCTGAACCAGTGCCTCCCGATGACAGAATTTGAGCTCCCAGCCACCATTTTCGAAGCCGAAGGCTCCCTCGTGCTCGTCTGGCCACACTGAACACAATCATGCCTAAAAAAGATCTTGCATGCAACCAGTGGAGAATTTCGGATGAGGCCGAGGCAAGAGAAGCTGCCGAGGCCACGTGGTTGGTATTTTTGCATAGGATGAGGCTTAACCGAAGGCCGTGCATGCGTTATGAGTCGCATGCACGTAGAGGAATAAAAAATAATGATCCCGCGTGAAACAGAGGAAAGAAAATAAAGATTTGAAATATCTTTGAAGATCCGAAGATTTCGGTGATTCAAGATTTATTGCACGCGGATAATCTGAGGCATCTCTGCCTATAAAAGGAGAGGCCGAGACCTCATTGCTGCTTGCTGAAACCTTGAGGAGTCCCGCGTGCACCTTGTGCCTCGCGAAGCCGAAGCCCCGCGCAAATACCATTTGCGCAGCTGAGTCCCTTTCGCGCACTCCTTGCGTGAAAGAAGAAAGGGGAAGACCCCTGCGCGCTAATCTTTGCGCGGCAGGAAGAACCCGGGGCCGCGACACTCTGCGCGCCCACGGTTGAAGCCCGAGGTGCTTTGCACCCGAGGTCTTGCACGCCCTTGTGCCGTGCTCCTTGCGCGCTCGAAGGCTTGCACACCCGCGGCTTGTGCCTTGCACTTGCGCGCCTTGTGGCTTGCGCGACCCACGGCCAGTGGAATTAGCGCGGCTGTGAAGTGAAGGAGGGCCGCACCCCTTTGCGCAAGTTGGGCAGTAGGTGTGAACAAGAAGACCCGAGGCCTTGACTCTTGTGTGTGCACAGTAAAGAACAAAGAAGGCCGAAGCCTTGCGCGGCAGTGGAGAAGAGGAGAAGCACATGGGCATTGTGTGTGCAAAGTGGACATGAACACACCTTGGCCGAGACTTGCACTCTGTGTGTGCATTTGAAGAAAAGGCAGTAGCCTTGTGTGTGTGCTAAGTGAACAAGAAGACCACAACTAAACCTAAGTTAGTGTGTGTCAAAGAAAGAAGAGGTCATAGCCAAGATTGTGTGTGCAAAGTGCAAATACACCCTACGGGCATTTTTGTGTGCAAGATAAAGTGAAAGGCCAAGTGTATGCCAAGTGGTTAGAAGACCACACTCATTAAGTGTGTGTATAAAGTGAGAAAGAAGTTGGCCGAAGCCTAGGTGTGTGCACAAGAAGGGAAGAAGGCCATAGGCATTTGTGTGTGCAAAAGAACTAAAAGGCCGAACCTAGTGTGTGCACTAAAAGTGTAAACACCTAGAAGTAAAATAAGGAGTGACCCACACTAAAGTAGAACACACTCTAAGTGTGTAAACAAATTGGTTAAAGTGTGTGAAGGAGAAAGAAGGTGTGTGTGCTATATTTTATTACACCCTTTGTGGGTTTATTGCACCAAGAGAAAGAGGAGAGTGCATGCATGCATGCATGCACGTGCACACGTGAAGAAAGCCAAATCAGTGGTGTGCATCTGAGACTGGACCAGACTGAAGTTAAAGACATCATTTGTCTGAGTATTCAGTAGTTGGAGAGAAGCCAGGTCATCCTCAGAAGAAGGAGATAAATCCTGAGCAAGACGAGAAGACCTGATCAACTGAAGTGATCAGAGGTACCGAGCAAGGCCAGCAGCCTTTATCCCAGGCTGTTGAAGTTACTTGAAGAACTTAAAGTGAAGAAGTGCTACTCGTGTGACTCGAGGAGCCAAGAGAAGACCCTGTGGGACTCAGGGAGAAGAAGTCTTCAGTGGGATTCTGGAGCAGGCCAGTGGGACTCTGGTAACACTGTGGGACGCAGTATAAAGACCCTCCTGTGGGACTCAGGAGAGATACGGTGGGAAGCTGTATCGACCATTGTAATTCTAACAAGTTATAATGGGATAATCCATGCTTGGAGAGCATGGCAAGGATGTAGGCCTTTGGTGCCGAACCTTGTAAATCCTTGTGTCCTGTGCCTTTTCATTACTGCATTATCCGGGAAAGGTTGAGAGATACAAGAAGAGTGGATCGAGGCTTTAACCAGCCATAGAGGTTTAATTGATTAAGAATCAATTAGTAAAAAGTTTTAAAGGATCACTGATTCACCCCCTCCCCCTCTCAGTGATTCACACTGATCTGGGCACTTCAATTGGTATCAGAGGGAGGTTCCCTCTAAAAGATCCAGGGGAGTCTTTATGAAGTGCAGATTTGAGGAAACGAGCGACCAGCCTCAAATGGAGATATCTGCCAAGACTCAGAAAAATAGAAAGAAGAAACAGGACAAGAAGATGAAGAAAGGCTGTCCTAGCTGTGATGAAGTTGAAATAATGAATGATCTTCAGAGTGCACTCAAATATCTTCAGAAGACAGTTCCCATGGAAGTGGCAAAGTGTATAGCTACAGGCATCCATGATCTTCATGAAGAAAAATCACAGTTAGAAGAAGAAGCCAATGCTATGGAAGATCAGCTGGCAAAAAGGGTTGGCATAACCAACACTCTCAGAAAGCTGGTGAATGCCAAGGATGAAACAGTTTCCCTTTGCAATGAAAGATATGAAGATACCTGTGAAGAATTGAAAAGGAGCTCTTCTGAGAAAGAAATATTTTTGATAATGATCAAAGATGTTTTCCATGCACTGGAAAAGAGACACAGAGTTTCAATGGTTGTCAGAGATGCTCAACTTGAAGAAAAAGTCAAAAGGGTGAAGGAGCTTGACAACTCATTGCTTGAAATGAAAAAGGTGCATGAAGACCAGATAAAGCAGCTGGAAGAGAAATGGGAAGGAAGGCTAAGAACTATTGAGGATGAGAAGAACTCCCTAAATATGAAATGCTTAGAACTGTAGGTGATATTGAAAAATCAGCAATCACCCAAAGCCCAAGCCTCCCAGACAGCTGAAAGGAGAAATGTTGCTACTCAAGTATGCATTGAGCAGGATGATTCTAAAAGAAAGACATCCTCTAGTGAAAGTGCAACAACTTCTAAAAAGAAGGTACCATCCATACCATCTTGTACTCATACTTCTAAAAGTGTTTCTACTAAAAGTGCAGGATGGAAGAATGATTCCAAACAAGTATGGATGAAGAAAATGAAGAAGCAGAGATCTCCTGAAGCAGCACAACAATTCAAGACAAGAACCCAACAATCAGAAGGACTGAAGAGGTCAAGATTTGTGGGTCAGTGTTGGTGTTGTAACAGGTATGGGCATTGTGCAAAGGATTGTTGGTACAATCCACTGAATGCCAAAGCACAGAGGAATCCCATGCCAAGGGGGAGCAAGCCAGAAGGAAAGAAGCAGCATCCACAGGTCCAGAGACATCTGTTTACTGCTAACAGATTTGGATTACTTGACAACATCTGGGATGATTGCAAAAGTGGTCAAAAAGATACATGTCAATCTCCAACTGTATCCAGAGCTCAAAAGAAGAAAAGATCACAGAACCTGGCTCAAAAAGATTCCTTGGGAAGCAAGAAGAAAGTAGAGAATGCTCCCAAGAAGTGCTTGAGAAATAAAGAGAAGTCCTTGGAGTCTGAGTCCAAGAAGGGTGATGCATCCAGTAGGACCACCAAGAAATGCTTCTACTGTGGAAAGAAAAGGCATATCATGGATCTTTGTAAAGAAGCCATGAAATTCAATAGAGGCAGACTGAACTCAAACAGACAATCAATCTAGAAGAAGCAGAAGGGATTGATTGAAAACAAGTTTCCTAAGAGAGGTAGCTTGACAGTATCAAAAGAACCATGTGGAATTTCCAAAACTGAGGCCTCACTTCCAAATGACATGTTTGTCATATGGCCAAATCAGTTGCAACTTGCCAAAGATCTACAGAGAGCTGAAGATGAAGTTCTGGCAATTGCTAAGGCAAAAGGGAAGAAGAAAATTTCACATGAAGATGTATTGAGATCCACACCAGCACAATCATCAATGAAGATCAAATGTGCAAGTGTGAAGACTGGTGAAAATGGGACATCTCGGTTGAGAGAATCTTATCAACCTTGTTGTTCACATTGATGAACCAAGGAGGTTCCATCTTATTCCCTTGTACTATTGGTATTTACATGTGCTGACATTGCAGGGAATTGAAGATGATGATCATTCTCAGCTGGAGGATGGTTTGGAAGGAATGGAGTGCACCCCTTGAGGGGGAGCCAATCTGGAGAAGATGGTATTCTAAGATTTAATACTATCTTGAGAAAAGCTGAAGGTATTCCAATCATACTTTCATCCCTTGTTTCTTAATTGAGTTTATCTTGTCAATTAAGGGGGAGTATGGATTGAAGACAAATGGATGAAAGGGGGAGCTTTATCATTGCACTGAACTTTCTAATGAGTTTTGTGAAGTATGTGCAGGATTTAGCAATTAAGTGTTATATCTGAAAAATTTTCAAACCCCTAAGCATGATCTCACATGTACAGTGAATTTTGGACAGCTTTGAATTCCTTGGTCATATCACTCTTGTTTTCTACACCGGGTTAGCCCAAGTAGACTTAGAGCTGATTTACTAAAGGTTCTTTGCTAAAGAGAACATGTGACATCATCCCTCTCCTAGTGTTTTTCAAGAAGATACTTTTCAATGGGAGGAAGATATTTTTGGAAGAGAACCACACCACACCTTTGCATTTGATTGCCAATAAGGGGGAGAAATATTGGCACACATATTGACCCATTCATATGTGCTGAAGGAGTGTATTGACAACAAATACAAAGGGGGAGATTGAAGTGCATTGTGTTGCATTTGTTGTCAATGAGGTTGTCAATGAGGCATGTTGTTGTCTTACAATGAATGGAAGTCAAGGATTGTCAAGATGTGAATGAAAAAGGTTGTGATGGTGTTGGTGGTGAAGGAGAATGGCCATGGAACTTAGAGGAGTGTCACTTAGGAGATTCACTAAGTGGCATTGGAGAATATGGTTGAAACATTCTCCATGTACATCAGACGATTGTTGAGCTGCTCTTTAAAGTTCCAAGAACTTGTATCCTGATGATACAATGTCACAACATTGTTTGAAGACCATGCATTGTAGTGACAATGCATGAGGAGTTGAAAGTGATCCATCCATAAGTTGTAAGTGGATGAAGTGGTTTAATGAAGTCCATGTACTAACTCTTAGTGCATGTGAATTTGAAGTTGATCCAATTGATCTCTGATTAGATCAATGAAGCACATTGAAGAATTTTAGTGATTTAGGAGCTCAGTTGAAGAAGAAGACCCTTCGTGAATTCCATTACAAAGTGATGACTAAATGTTGAAGAAGAATGGAGGAATTCTAATGAAGAAGAAATAATTGAACAAGAGCTCGGTTGATGAAGAACCCTCGGGAATTCGATATCCTAAGTGAAGATCATATGAGAGGAGGATTGATGAATTCCTAAGAAAAAGAGAGAAGAAATGGCTTAGAGGAGAAGGCTTGGAGTGGCTCTTGGCATTTCAAATTATGTATGTGGTTACTTTGTTTTTATACAAAGTACCCTATATTTACTTTGCCAAAAAAAATTAGGCCACCAAGGAGGCCAGCCTTAAGGGTTCAACCCAAGGCACATGTGGGACCAGGTCACCACGCCCAAGGGGATCCCATGGGGCCATCCCCCGAGAGGCAGGGGGGCCGTGTATAAGCCCCGAGCTACGCGGTGGTGAAGTCCGCGCAGCGCGCGCGCCCGAAGGCACGCATAGTGGGCGCCAGTGGCGCGCCCGAGTGGCAGGAGTGGGCGCAGAGCGTGCCCGCAGAAGAACTCGGTGCGGGGCGGCACCGAGAGGGGAAGAGATTCAATTGAGGAGTAGCGGGGAGCACTTATTTGATAAACCGCGGAAAAATCCCGCGGCGTTTCGATGTGGGACGGCGAGATTTTCACCGGGAACAAATCCCAGCCGCACGATTCATCGCGCGCTCGATCTGGACCGATCATCTAATCCGCCGCGCCCCCGATCTGATCCAAGCCGTCGAAGCCTTTTTGATCACCGCATCCAACGGTGCTGAGTCCATCTTCTACCTCGAGCTCGACCGAAGCCTCCCGCGAAGCCGCCGCTGAACCAGTGCCTCCCGATGACAGAATTTGAGCTCCCAGCCACCATTTTCGAAGCCGAAGGCTCCCTCGTGCTCGTCTGGCCACACTGAACACAATCATTCCTAAAAAAGATCTTGCATGCAACCAGTGGAGAATTTCGGATGAGGCCGAGGAAAGAGAAGCTGCCGAGGCCACGTGGTTGGTATTTTTGCATAGGATGAGGCTTAACCGAAGGCCGTGCATGCGTTATGAGTCGCATGCACGTAGAGGAATAAAAAATAATGATCCCGCGTGAAACAGAGGAAAGAAAATAAAGATTTGAAAGATCTTTGAAGATCCGAAGATTTCGGTGATTCAAGATTTATTGCACGCGGATAATCTGAGGCATCTCTGCCTATAAAAGGAGAGGCCGAGACCTCATTGCTGCTTGCTGAAACCTTGAGGAGTCCCGCGTGCACCTTGTGCCTCGCGAAGCCGAAGCCCCGCGCAAATACCATTTGCGCGGCTGAGTCCCTTTCGCGCACTCCTTGCGTGAAAGAAGAAAGGGGAAGACCCCTGCGCGCTAATCTTTGCGCGGCAGGAAGAACCCGGGGCCGCGACACTCTGCGCGCCCACGGTTGAAGCCCGAGGTGCTTTGCACCCGAGGTCTTGCACGCCCTTGTGCCGTGCTCCTTGCGCGCTCGAAGGCTTGCACACCCGCGGCTTGTGCCTTGCACTTGCGCGCCTTGTGGCTTGCGCGACCCACGGCCAGTGGAATTAGCGCGGCTGTGAAGTGAAGGAGGGCCGCACCCCTTTGCGCAAGTTGGGCAGTAGGTGTGAACAAGAAGACCCGAGGCCTTGCCTCTTGTGTGTGCACAGTAAAGAACAAAGAAGGCCGAAGCCTTGCGCGGCAGTGGAGAAGAGGAGAAGCACATGGGCATTTTGTGTGCAAAGTGGACATGAACACACCTTGGCCGAGACTTGCACTCTGTGTGTGCATTTGAAGAAAAGGCAGTAGCCTTGTGTGTGTGCTAAGTGAACAAGAAGACCACAACTAAACCTAAGTTAGTGTGTGTCAAAGAAAGAAGAGGTCATAGCCAAGATTGTGTGTGCAAAGTGCAAATACACCCTACGGGCATTTTTGTGTGCAAGATAAAGTGAAAGGCCAAGTGTATGCCAAGTGGTTAGAAGACCACACTCATTAAGTGTGTGTATAAAGTGAGCAAGAAGTTGGCCGAAGCCTAGGTGTGTGCACAAGAAGGGAAGAAGGCCATAGGCATTTGTGTGTGCAAAAGAACTAAAAGGCCGAACCTAGTGTGTGCACTAAAAGTGTAAACACCTAGAAGTAAAATAAGGAGTGACCCACACTAAAGTAGAACACACTCTAAGTGTGTAAACAAATTGTTTAAAGTGTGTGAAGGAGAAAGAAGGTGTGTGTGCTATATTTTATTACACCCTTTGTGGGTTTATTGCACCAAGAGAAAGAGGAGAGTGCATGCATGCATGCATGCACGTGCACACGTGAAGAAAGCCAAATCAGTGGTGTGCATCTGAGACTGGACCAGACTGAAGTTAAAGACATCATTTGTCTGAGTATTCAGTAGTTGGAGAGAAGCCAGGTCATCCTCAGAAGAAGGAGATAAATCCTGAGCAAGACGAGAAGACCTGATCAACTGAAGTGATCAGAGGTACCGAGCAAGGCCAGCAGCCTTTATCCCAGGCTGTTGAAGTTACTTGAAGAACTTAAAGTGAAGAAGTGCTACTCGTGTGACTCGAGGAGCCAAGAGAAGACCCTGTGGGACTCAGGGAGAAGAAGTCTTCAGTGGGATTCTGGAGCAGGCCAGTGGGACTCTGGTAACACTGTGGGACGCAGTATAAAGACCCTCCTGTGGGACTCAGGAGAGATACGGTGGGAAGCTGTATCGACCATTGTAATTCTAACAAGTTATAATGGGAGAATCCATGCTTGGAGAGCATGGTAAGGATGTAGGCCTTTGTTGTCGAACCTTGTAAATCCTTGTGTCCTGTGCCTTTTCATTACTGCATTATCCGGGAAAGGTTGAGAGATACAAGAAGAGTGGATCGAGGCTTTAACCAGCCATAGAGGTTTAATTGATAAAGAATCAATTAGTAAAAAGTTTTAAAGGATCACTGATTCACCCCCTCCCCCTCTCAGTGATTCACACTGATCTGGGCACTTCAAGACCGATTGGTTTAGTAGCCTTGGAAACACTAGATATATTCATAAGTTTTACATTACATCATAAAATGAAAAACTACTACAACAACATAATGTTTCCACAGTCCACACTATAATCCTCTCATAATATCCCTGCAGGTCATTCATAACATACATCTTCATTTCCTGGGAAAAATAAAACATAGAAAAGGGGTGAGCTCAAATGCCCAGTAAGGATAACAATATAGCGGAAACTTTCATCAATAAGAATAAACATTTAAGGCAATGTATAACTAAAACAAAAGCCTTTTAAACATGAACTTTCAACATGGTATGTCATAAATAAAATGAAATAATTCCATTTACTTATTCACATGGATATTCTACTAATCGAATAATCACATGCAAAAATCAATAACCACTTTCATAATGTTGGAATGCATAATTCCAGACTATCATAACCACATAGCCAAGGCCTCGTGCCAAGACTACAAATAAGATTTTGTCAAGGCCTTGTGCCAAGACACTAGTTTGTCTCATGAGACCTACCGATGCATCGAGGAGCTATAGCGGGCTCCACCCGTCACATATTAAGTCCAATGCATTCCCATATGAAAAGGTTTAAACATAACATAAACATTCGTATTAAAACTAGCATACGAAATGTAAATACTTTCACCATAAACTATGAATGGTATAAAAATAGCACATCCACAGTCAAACATATCACAAAACCTTCAATACAATATAGAAGTTTTGTATCATAATAAATCAACTTCAAATAATCTTAAAATCCATCAAAGGATGTTGACATAGATGAAATCAAAATTCTTTTTAAAGAAATATCTCCTTTTATTTTGAAATAATTTAAGATCCATATAAAATAAAACATTTTCTTGGAAAATATTCTTATAAGCTTGTAAGGGAAGCTTTGAAGATTTTATAACGGCGGAAAATAACCGTACCCACCGTATAAGTTAAAAAAACATTCTTACCTTAATTCTGTCGAAAAGGTTAAAAAGGACCTTGTTTTGAAAACGACGGAAAGATTCCTTTATAAACCTCTTATAAAAGTCAAACAAGGGTATAAATGACTTTAACCCATATTCTTGTAAATAATAAATATGTTTTGAAATACATTTCGAAGAAACATGGATGTGAATGATAAAGAAATCCCAGTAGATTATTACGTATAAACAACCTCAGATAATGAAGAGATTGTGAAATAACCCTTACCTTGTACTTTTCCTTGGTTGGGGTAGGTTAACCTCCTTTATAATGGTGAAATAATTGTTATTAAATTATACAAGGATCATATACATTAATATGATATCATATATGATCTTTTAACATTGATTTATTAATAATATCTTAGTATTATCGTCGTTTCAGGTGATAATCGATTCGTTCTTCTTAAATGTTTGGTTACGTAAGAAATGTTTGTAATGGATAGATTAAATCTTATTCATAATCAGAATGATATTAAAATTATTTTTAACCCTAAAATGAGAATAAGACTTGAATGGATACGATGGAGGATGGATCTCACCGCGTTCGTGGAGACGGTAGTCCGTACGTACGCACGAACGCTACTTCCATTTAATTTTTATTTTAAAAGAATTGAATCCAAATGATACATAGGTATATTACTATTCCATTATAATATAATATTTTATATATGTTACTTAAGTTCATTAACACCATCCTTTATACGTTCCATGTGTGGTATGAACGAGTCATATCATTTTAAGGGGGCGGTAGTCCGCACTTTCTCAAATGAAATTATCGTATGTATATACAACATGAAACGAATAATGGTATGAAATAAAATGGAATTACAGAAGCTTATATATAAAATATATATAATTAATATCATATTTAATTACAGTGCCATCATAATGGCCACCATGAGAGGCGGTAAGATGTATTTGAACAATCATCGTTTCGTGAGGCGTTAGTTTGCCATCCACAGAAACATTATGTTCATCATCCATTAGATGGAGTTGTGTGTATGTGTAGTATGAATCCTTCTTATAAAAACATCCTAGTATATTTAGGATACTGTTGTTGTTACAAAAGAAAGGAAATAAAAAGAGTTTGGGGATTGGAGAAGCAAAATAAATGAAAATAATTTAAGAGAAATCGTTACCTTTAATTTAGGTAACTCACTTTGGTTGGAACCAAAGGACTTCTTGAAATGCTTTCTGCCTAAGGGGAAGCTTCAAGGAGGAGTAGAGGGATGTGGGGAGCTTATTTGGGCAGAGTTTGGGCGAGCCAAGTTGCTTGAGAGGTGTGAGGAATGAGTAGAAGTGGTCTCCTTTTATAAGGGAGAAGAGGGGCTCTTTAGGAAAGAGTGAAAGTATTACTTTATAATATAATTATATTCGGTTTATAATGGTCCAAAAATCATTGAGGTCGAAGATAAGATGACTCATATTCTAAATAACATCAACCAATAAGAATTGGACAGGTTTTAGATAATAGTTTAATCATTATAATCTTATTTATTTAAATGATTTATTAATGAGGTAAACATTGCATCATTATTGTGTCATTAATAATTTAAATTATTTGATGTCTAAAAATTATGAATAAAATATCATTATGTAGGAAATATTTTTAGCTTTATAATGAATATTTATAATAGAAAATCCAACATGTATAACCCTATGTAAAAATTGTTCTTCTAAAAGATGTAAGCTTATGCCATTTTTATTTTTATTTTAACTTTATTAATATAAAGTGTCCCTACCACATACAAGTGGCTCCAAGGGGTCCCCAAATTGACCCAAGGATGATCATGGTCGGGTATGTGTCCACCAATTAGTTTAGGACACGTTTTAGGGTAATTTGGTATTATTATAATATTATTTTTTAACCCTTATTTACCGGATTTACCCTTAACCATGGTAAATAAAATATTTACCACAGTAATTATTCAAAATGTCTAAAAATAAAAGTTACCTATTTACACAATTTGGACATCCTGATTCCAAATATGGAATCCATTTTTCTAAATTCAAAACACAGAAGTGGCAGAAATTAATTTAAAATTAATTCCCGCTGTCAAAACAAAAAGCGTGTTTTTAAGAGGTAATAAATATCAAAAGATTGACACTTGTTTATGTTCGGTTTAATTGTAAAATTATGTCTAATGACCAACATTATATTAAATTGTAAAAATATATTCTAAATATAATTTAAAACCACTCAAATTCATAATTTATCACTATTAATTATTTTGATTAAAAAAGTTGTTTTTAATTAAAATTTAGTAATTTTCACTATTCATCAAAATATGAAAGTTATCCGAAAAGTACCAAAATTTCACCTTAGGCTAAATTCGATATTCCGAATCCAAAAATAAAGTCCATTTCAAAATATAAAATACATATAATTTCAAAATTTAGGTATTACTATTCATAACGGCTAGTTTGATCGGTTGTGGTGTGTGTTAAAACTCGACGTTGCGTACAACACACGCTACTGTTTTATTCAAAGGAAAGTGTACCGTGGAAGCATGGGATGTTTCATTTTAAATTTTTTTGATGTCTCCATTTAGTCAAAAAGTTTAAAATATTGTATTTAAAAAGGTTTCACTATCAAAAGTTGATAAAAGTGCAATACTGAAAATGAATCTGTTCTTGCATTATGACTAAGAAACTCATAATATGGATTCTAAAATTATAAAGATTATATAATGTTAAAAATGTAGTTAATGCTATTCATGACCTCTTTTAATGGCTTTTTTTTTGGTAAGTCATGGTGCAATTGAACTCGGTGTTCCGTGTAGTGCAAGTTATTGAATTATTTTGAAGAAATAACACACTATGAAATCTTGGGGTGTTGCAAGTATGTTTGATACCTCTTTTATATCTTAATTTTAAAAATATGTTTAATTTATTTATTTTTTCAAAAAAATGATAAAAAGTTCAAGTATGGATCATGAGGTCCAAGTTAGGCTTCTTTCCATTCTTATACTATGTATTCTCCTCCCATAACCTATACACATTCCATTTAATTCAACCACTGGGTCAACACCCTTCTAGTACATCGACATCACCGTTGATGATGACTTCCAAATCGTTGAGTAGAAATCATCATTTTACTTCATAACATAGCCTTTACAAGTCATTATAATGGTCAAACATTTTGATACCATAAATTCATTCAAAACATAATATATTATAGTGTGTTATTTATATTATATGACATACATAACATGATATTGGAAAGTAGACATAGCTGTGACCCATATGAATCTAGAGGTAATCAACCTAAAGACATTTGGGTGAAAATGAACTCAATCTTCAATCTGTTCATGATGAGTGGGACAAATATTGAACACCTATATAGACACTGTCATATAATTTCATAGATAATTAATATATTCATTAAAAACCATGATAAATGATTTGATTATATTTCTATATTTATTTATCTATATTTATTTAATCTTCCATCGTTTACAATACATTGTTTCTACTTCCCAGAATCAATGATAATCTTAATTTTTAAAAAGTATCTAATAACAAAAAATAATATTCATCAAATTATAAGAGTACATATTTAAACATTATGAATCCATAATTATTCCTAATATCTGTCAAATGATTTCACCTTGACATCCTTATTAATTTATTTTCTGGAAAATATCTTGAAAATTTTAATAATCATTATTCTAAATGGGAATTTCTTTTATAATAAATATCGTATAAATTATTCCATATATTTATATATTGTTCATCCATGAACATTATACCTTGTATAGAATATTATCATTAAGTATATGATGGAATTAATTGGACATTTATGAGACATATAGAAACCAAATTTATATATCCCCTCAATGCACTAGTGGGAATCATGAGACAACTAAGATGGGTTAATGAGAGCATCGTTACCCTTTTTAATGTCATGCTGATCGCATAGTGGTTCATTATTCAATTCCACCCTTATAACACTATTTTAAACTCATTTTTTAATGAATATTCCAAATAAAATAATTAATTGATCATCATATTTGATTGAATTAATTAATTTTTAACACTGTTTAATGGAGAAATTTTACTTTTTTCGGTGTTTACATTGTAGGAGGATGTAATCTCATGAGATTGGGATGGATTTCATGAAAAATGGGTCAAACTGCGAGAGAGCCCAAGCTTGCATGTGGATAACTATTTGTACTGTTGATAATATGTGCATCCAATGGGGAAAAATGTTTTTTTGAGTGGAAAACAATGTGGGATACATTTCTCTAAAAGAATATAGAGCCTAATTCATCTATTTGGAGGCCAAATATAGGTCCAATAAGTTAATAAATTTTGGGTGGTCCAGATTGGGACACCCTTCTATATTTGGGGAATAACATGGGCATTAGAAATCCAATTAGACTGATTCCATCTCCATTGGATAGCTGACTCTAATTTCCAACTCTTCACTAAATTTTAAGTAATTTTTACACCTTATGATTAGTAAACCATCTGGATAAATAAAGATTACAATGTATTCCCTGAATAGTGATATATACTCTTAGGCACCTGACTAATTTTATGGAATGTGTGATGTTTTGGTCCCTAAAATCCCCCCTCATTAAATTATCTAGAATGATCAGGGGTGAAGTTTTGTCAGAGTATTGGGCACCCTTCACACATTTTATTTCTCTTCTCCCTCATGAGTTTCTATACCTCTTAGAGATCAATTTTGGGGGAGTCCTTTGTTGTAATCTTGTGCTCCATGCTTGTAATCCTCATTAGGTAATTGAATTTCCAGTTTTGTCCTAAATTATTCATCATCATTACCACCTTAATTTTTGTTTATTATGGTATGATATAATACAAATCAAAGGAACAATAATCCTCATGCTTCCATGCATAACCCGGATCTTGTGATGATTTGAGTGTGGTTGCCTCTTTTCTAACCCCTTCCCTTTCATGATTGCGCGAATGGATTATGTTGGTTGATAAATTCCAAGAGCATGATCCCATGAATATGCATGTTATTTTATTTAGTAATATTTTATCATTAACACAAATCTGGTCATCTCATCACGTGGTGGATATAATTCATTGATTGAATTTTGTTTTTTACATCGATTCATGTTTCTTAATTTTGAGCGGTCACCGATAATAAATATCATCGATCGATCAAACCCTAGGTGTTAACCTAGTAAAAACTCACATATTATATTTATTTCATTATTTATAAATCAAGGAATTAGTGATCATTATCTTTCCATTGATATTGATGACAGATTGAGCATTAAGGGACACTTACCCGGGTTGATCACGATTTGTCTATCTATTTTCTCTCACTAGAAATATAATTTCTATTTATAATTATAATGTAACATACCCAAGTTTTATAAAACCACATTCCCATTTCAGTTTCTTAATCATAACCTCTTTTATAAATTAATGATCTAATTCCCCATAGAATACAACCTAATGTTGATGCTATACTGCCAAATTTCAAGTTTAAAATAAACAACTAATTTGACGCGATCGACAATGAATTCAAATTTTGGCACTGTTGCTGAGGATCCAATATCATTGTCTTCATTATTTCCTATTATTTATTTTTTTACTTCTTAATTAGTACTTATTTCATTACCCTACCACCCTTTTCAGATTTTTTGGTTTTTTGCCTATATTTTTTGTTCTTTCTATGGGTTTTCCTCTCTCTCTCTCTCTCTTCTTCAACTCCATAAATCTCTCTCTAATTATATAGTATAACATTTTATTTTAATTTTATCCTTCATAAGTGATATATCAATATTCATTCATAAAAATAATTCACAACTTATTTTCATGATCTGATCAGAAAACGAAAAACTGCTTGAATTTAAACATGAAATTGAAAAGACACTTCACAAACAAATAGAGGAATATTGATAAGTTCTGCCAAGTAACACCAATGAACCCCTTGAGGAAAATAAAGTGCATGTAAACCAATCTAAAATAGAACCAAATCTATCCCAAGAAAATATGGCTGTAAATAATCTAACCTTAAAAGAACTGACCACCCTAGATGTGTAGTACCAACCTGCGTACATCCAAAATCCTGAGGAAGCAACCAACATTGATATGAGATCAGGCATCATCCACCTACATCCCTAATTTTAGGGTCTTCCAATATATTATCCTCACATAATTTTAAAAGAGTTTCACATGGAATGCTCCACCATGAAACCTCAAAATGTGTCTGAGGAACAAATTAAGTTTAGGACCTTCCATTAATCCATTAATAGTTTAGCAAAATATTGGATATACTATTTTCCTACTGCATTTGGGAGATGTAATGACCTTAAATTACACTTTATAGATAATGTATTTTCTACCTCCCAAACTACATTAATTTGGAAATAAATTTGTTGCAATAGGCAATCCCAAGGAGAGACCCTTCATGAATACTGGGAGAGAATCAAAAGACTTTGCTCAAGCTACCCCCACCACCAGATTATTGAAAAAAAATTAATCCAATAATTATATGAGGGACTTATCCCCATAGATCTTGGAATGATTGATGCTACAACTAGTATATACTTTATGAATAAAATACCTTCCACCACTCATTACTTAACAACCAATATGGATCAAAATGCACAACAATTTGGTACACATGCTATTTCACTAGCTCGAAGAGTTTCTGAGGAAATTCATTCATCACTAAAAAAAATGTAGATAATATTATTGCTGAGATGAATTCCCGTCTAAGGAAATTATCTCAACCACAAGGTAAATCACACATTTCTTCAGTTCCATTAAATTGTGTTATTTCTTATGAAAATATCAATTTTTATGACCAATACAACATCCTAATTCGCCTGAGTCTTGTACGGACATGTTACTAGGGAATCCATTACATCAAGCACCTCCCTTCATGAAAGGACCATTCTGACCAAATCTAGACCCGGCGTGGAAAGCACAACCACAATAACGACAAGAAGTGAACTTGAGCTACCCAAAACAGAACCGGTATCAACAAGGACAAGGAATGAAACCATATTATCTTTCAACTACTCAAAACACTCATCCCCATACTCCCAAATTTTAACCATGCCTCATGGATATGGTGATGCAAATCGAAACCCAAAACCTATAGTTCCAAAATACCAAAATATCATAGATTCAAGACTTGAGAACTCAAGTGGGGAAATTGGAAAACACTATCGATGATGTTAAAATGAAAGGTTATTAAAAACTACCATCCTAACCCATTGTCAATACAAAGGAAAAAAGGTAATGTATGGTCAGTTACACTTCGTAGTGGTAAAAAGTCTCTCTTTCTACATATTTTTCACAATAGGTATGTCTTAATCTTTAAAAATCTTGTTCCCAACCCTAAAAATTTTCTTGTAAATAAGAATAATACAAAAAGGGTAATTGAATTATCATTGAACATTACCATAAACAATCCATTCCTCTTCCTTTCCAGCAAAGACTCTCTAAATCTAATAAGTTGTTTTAAAATGACATTTATAACGAAATAATGGATATATTTAAAAAGGATCTTGATAACGTTTCTTTATTAGATACTATTAATAAAACCGCTTGATATGCCAAATTTCATAAAGTGATTTGTACCCATAGAAGAAGGATGATGGGGAATGAGAGAGTCAATATAGGAAGGAAGGTCTAGGCCTTGATTCATCAAGAAATTCCAACCAAATAAAAGGATCCATGCACATTCACAATATCATTTACCATAATGGAGGCCTTCTTTTCTTTTTCTATGCTAGATTTAGGTGCAACCGTTAATGTAATTCCTCACTCAGTGTATACTGCTCTGCAGTCCAGAGAGCTTCAACCAGTTGGTATTGTCATGAATCGTTCCAACTGGAGTACAACACATCCCATAGAAGTGATTGAGGATGTCCTTATAAGAGTGAAGAATATCATTTTCCCCACTGATTTATAAACTCTTGAGATGGAAGATACCCACACCACATGAAGTTCCCCTCTCATAAATGGGAGGCCATTCATCAAAATAGAAAATATTATCATAAATGTTCATAATGGTATGTTATCCAAAGAGTTCAGTAGAGAAAAGGTAAGTTTTAACATCCCTGATTATATGAAAGACCCCATTGAAGTGCACTCCACACTTCATGTCTATAGGATGGAAGTAATTTAAAGTGTTGCACACACACTTAGTTCTCTTCTAACCCCATAATATGACTTATTTTCCTCTTATTATACTTTGGATTATTAGAGTTTTGATTCATGTTTTTTTTATGTGGGGTCTAAAAAATGTAAATTTTGTTCTTTAATTGATGATTGTGTTCATTCTGAGGTACCCATGACCATATCTAAATCTGAGAATCTCATATCTATATATTCTCATTCCATAGAGAATAAAAATGAGAATATGGAAAGCTTCAAGGACCATACTACCCCTAAAACCCCTCCCTCAATCCAAAAACTAGCGGTTTTGTAACTTAATCAACTTCCTCCAAATTTAAAAGGTGCATATCATGAGGGAGTTAACCAATTTACCATAATTATTTCCAATAATATATCTCCAAAAAAAGAATAAAAACTACTCAACCTTTTGAGTGTGTGTAAAAAAGGAAATATAATGGACATTGGCTAATATTCCATGGAATAACCCATCAATTCGAATACTCCGTATACTTTTGGAAGATAGGGCCAAGCCCGTAAGACAACAGGAACACCGGTTGAATCCCTCTCTCTGTGAAGTGGTAAAATTGGATGTCAGTAAATTACATATTGTGGGGATCATTTATCCTATATATGACAATAAATGGGTTAGACTAGTGTAAATTGTGCCTAAACAAACAGGAATAACAGTCGTGTCAAATGAATGCAATTAATTGGTTCCAACAGGTGTGCAAAACAGTTGGTGAGTCTTTTTTGACTACCATCGACTGAGTCAAACCACACAGAAGGAACAAATTCATATACCTTTCCTTGACCAAATGTTAGAATGAATGGCTAGTATATCCCATTATTGTTTCCTTGATGTGTATTTGGGTAATTTCCAAATCTATAAAGCCCCTAAAGATCAAGAAAATACATCATTTACTTATCCATTCAACAAATTTTCAAACCGAAGAATGTCTTTTGGTCTATGTAATTATCCTAGTACTTTTCTACAATGAATCTTGAGTATCTTTTCTGAGTACCTTAAGATTTTTTTGTAAGTCTTTATGTAATATTTCATGGTATATGGTTCTTATTTTGATGATTGTTTGGAACACCTAGGTTATTCCCCCCACCGTTTTAATGAAAAAAATATTTTTTAATATATCATAAATTTCATTTCATGGTTGAAGAGGGTATATTTCTTGGTCTTGTAATCTTAAATAATGGAATTCAAGTTGATAAATCAAAAATTTAATTAATTTCATCCCTTCTATATCCAAAATTTGTCCGTGAGGTGTGATATTTCTTGTTTCATGTTGGTTTTTAATCCTGGTTCATTAAAGACATCAGTAAGATCACTCTTCAAATGTCCTAGTTCATAAAAAAAGATTCTATGCTTGTGTTTGACAAAAATTTTGAGGATTCATTATGTTCACTAAAATGGAGCCTCATATCACCTCCCTTCATCCAACCACCAAGGTGGGATCTCCCCTTTGACTTATGTGTGATTCCTCTAACTTTGCAGTTGGGGTAGTTTTATTAAAAAGGATTTAGAATTCTCCTCATGTCTTTTTGTAAGCCTTGTATACACTTGAACATACCTAGTTAAACTACACAACCACTGAAAAACAACTCCTTTCTATTTTGTTTTCTTTGTATTTTTTTCATATTTTCTTGGATCAGTTGTTATTGTCTTTTCAGATCATGTTGTCCATTATTTTCTTCGAATGAAACCTGAAGCTGAGACCTACCTCATATACTGGATGCTCCTCCTCATAGAGATTGACATTGATAATAGTGATAAAAAAAGAGTAGAAAATATTATAGCTGTCCACATTAGTATGATTTCTCCGCCACTAGAACACCATGTTGACTCACCCCTCCCCATTGGAAAATTAGTTCCTCATGAGAACCTTTATGATATTGTGGACCTTACCCCTGGTAAGAGTACATTGTGAATTTTATAGAAATATATAGGGTACCCACTAATTTCATCACATGCAAATCACAAACACTTAGACATGATTCTCTCTAGTACATTTGGGATGAACCATATTTGTGGAGGATTTATGGTGCCCAAGTAGTTCGTCTATGTGTCTCCAACCATGAGTTCATATCTATTTTGACCTTTTCCACACTTTGGCTTGTGGGACACGTTTTCTCTCTACATAAAGATCAAATGGTCCTTCACTTATGAAACTATTTTAAGAAATTGTATAGGGATGCCCATAAATTTTCTAGGTCAATTAGTCATTTCTATTCACAAGGAATATCTCCAAGAGGAATGAAATCCCCCAACAGCCCATGTTGTTCTGTGAAATTTATTATGCATAGGGCATTGACTTCGTGGGTCATTTTCCAAAATCATTTGGCTTATTGTACATATTGTTAGCTGTAGAATTTGTGTCAAATGGGTTGAAGAAAAGGCTATTAAGACCGATGACTCTCAAATTGTTGTATATTTTTTATGGTCCCAGATTTTTATTAGGTTTGGTTTGCCAAGATTCGTCATTGGTGATCAAGTTTCAAATTTTTTAATCACAACATGAAAATTTTTCTTCACAAGTATGGGTTTGATCATAAATACTCCACTGCATATCACCCCCAAACTAATAGACCAGTAGAAATATCAAATCGACATGTTAATAGAATCTTGTAAATACAGTACAACCCAACATGAGGGATTATTCTTTGTTCTTATATGGTGAACTTTGGGTGTACCATACATATTTTAAAACTCCAATCAGAATGTCGCCATTACAAATTGCGTTTTTATTGACTTTTCACATCCCATTGGATGTATAACATAGTGCATAGTGGGATATTAAACTATTTAATATGAATTTTTCATATTTAGGTGAGCATTGGAACCTTCAGATTCAAGTGTTGAAAGAAATTCAATGTGATGCATATGAGAACTCTTGAATATATAAAGGGAAGAAAAAGGCTATCCAAGATTACATGATTAATCCAAGGAAGTTCAATATTTGTTAGAAGGTCCTCATGTATAATTAAAGGGTAAATCATGACCTAGGTAGGTTTCATTCTTTATGGCTCGATCTTTGTACTGTTACTAATAATTTCCCTTTTTGTGAAATATAGATTTTGCATTAGCAGAGTGGACATAGTCTTACCGTCATTGGGAAGAGACATAAACACAACTATGGGGATTTTAAAAATAATATCGTGGAGGAAATACACCTTCTATAAGAAAAATAATAGTGAAATATAGCCGGTTTTATCCTTCCTTCTCGCATTCTTAATTATTACAGTGAGGACACAGCTCATTCTACGGGTGCGGGTGGATACATTCCTGAGTTTATTAAGATATTCATAATCTTTATTATTTCTTCTATCTTTTATTTTTTACATTCTTGATGGTATTTCTACCTTTCCCCATCCTCTTGAGTTTATTTGGATTTTCATCTTCTTTCTTCTTTATTCTATTTTTCACCTTCTTAATGGTATTTTTACATTCCTCCCCCCATACGGCCACCAAATAATTGGACATTATAAAAATGAATGTTTATATTTTAGAATCCATGTTTTTTTAACATTTTATAAAAAACCGTCTCTGTTTTGGAATGAATAATTGTAGGAATTTATCATCAAGGAGTTATTTTTAGTGAATTTGTTTTCTGTTAATTATATAAATGGTTGTATCTCATTGAAACCATTGAGATGATTGATTCCCTTTGTGGTAGTAGTTTTTAGGAAAACTGTGTCACCAATATCTCCACACATTTTTTTAACAAACCACGATGTTTCTATATTTCAAAATTAATAAATGTTAGACATGGGATAGGTTATTATTTTTCAGCATTAAATGATATTTCCAAGCATTTTTTCCTTATCAGATCTATTTCATTATTGTACCAGATTGACTTATGCATGTTCACCTAATATTCGA
Organism: Viscum album; assembly: GCA_963277665.1. Lineage (NCBI taxonomy): Eukaryota > Viridiplantae > Streptophyta > Magnoliopsida > Santalales > Viscaceae > Viscum > Viscum album. The sequence goes on from OY728120.1 coordinate 586,599,031, forward strand.
CTATTTTACCCCCTAAAAAAATTTGTTTCTGTCTTCGAATGGTAAAAAAAAATCATCCTTAACCATTGATCTTGTTATAACTATTATAATTAATATCATGAACAGATCAAACAAGGGTTGAGAGATGAGTTTGAGATTTATTCCACAATGAAACATCCAAAAAAACCAAAAACGTGAGGAGATTGATGAAACGTGAAACATATAGGGCTATTTCAGTAAGGAGATTCTAGTTTGACTTTTGTGAATGCATAAGATAGTGGGTCTTGAAATATGATTCCAAATTATATAGGGGAGGTTTAGTGGAGAACATTATTAATGATGAAAAATGCTAAAATAATATATATTTATTGGATACAAAGTGGAATGAACAACACGGAAGGTTTTTCACACACACACATAGAGATTTAGTGGAATTGTAGACTTTTGAACTCTTTTCTCAATTTGTTATCATGAATATTTTTTATTTTCACCATTATATGATTTTTGAGACATCTTTTTCAATTTTCACTATGAAGAACTCTTTTGTGTGATTTGTGCATTGATAAAATTAATTTAATCAATTAAAATTTACTCAAATATTAAAACATCATGATGTTGGGAATATATAAATGAATCATTTTTTTTGGTATGTGAATTTTCCTAGGAGTGAAAATGATTATGTTTGGGGAAGTGATCGCATAGTGATTCACTATTCAATTCAACCCTTATACTGCGGTTTTAAATTGGTTTTGTAATGAATATTCCAAATATAATAATAAATATCACATTATTTTTATTCAATGAACTAAATTTTATCACTATTTAATAAGGAAATTTGACTTGTTTCGGTGTTTACAATGTTCGAGGAGGTGATCTGGAGAGCTTACGATGGAATTCAATCAAAATGGCTGAAACTGTGTGAGAGCCCATGCATTCATGTAAAAAACTATTTATGCTATGGATAATTCATTCATAAAATTTGGATAAAAAAGGGTGTATGATTGAAAAAAATGTGTGATACATTTCCTTAGGACATCATTGCTCCCAATTCATCCATTTGGATGCCCAAAATAGGCCAACAATATGAAAAATTCTAATCGGGATAGATTGGACCACCCATTAGTATTTGTGCCATAACATGGGCCTAAAAGATCCCATTGGTCTGATTCCACCTCCATTGGATATCTTACTCTATGGTCAGACTCTCCACCAATTTTCAATTCATTTTTGTTCTTTTTGGTTATCCAACCACTCAGATATATAAGGATTAAAATATCTTCCATAAAAAGTGATGTATTCTCTTAGACACTTGATTTATTTCGAAGAAAGTGTGGTATTGTTTTCCATAAAATCACTTTTCCCCCTCATTATATAATGTTTCACGACAATGGATGATGGTTAGTCAAATTAGAGATCTCTTTTCAAACATTTTAGTTCTCTTCTCCCTCATTTACTTCTAAACCTCTTAGTGATCAATTTGGTGGGGTGTCTGTGGTTGTAATCCTAAGCTCCAGGCTTGTAATCATCCTAAGTCATTTTAATTTCTAGGTTTGTTGTAAATTTTTCATCATTTATAACTCCTAAATTTTGTTTATTCTGGTATGATCAAATACAAATCAATGGAACAAAAATCCTCATGCTTCAATACATAACCCAGATCTTGTGCTGATTTGAGTGTGGTTTGTGTCTTTTCTAACCCCATCCCATTCATGAATGTGCGAATAGATTATATCGTTTGATAAATTCCTTGAGCATGAACCTAAGAATATTCATGTTCTTGCCTTTTGTAATATTATATAATTGACACAAATCTGGTCATCTAATCACATTGTTGATGTGATGACTTGATTGAATTTCTTTTTTACATCGATTCAAGTTTGTTGATTTTTAGAGATTTCCAATAATGAATATATTGGATCGATAAAATAATAGGTGTTAACCTAGTAATAACTAACATACTATACTAGTATTAGTGTGTATAAAACAAGGAATCAATTATCCTTCTGTTTCCATTGAGAGAGAAGATAGATTGAGCATCAAGGGACACTTTCCGGGGTTGATAATGATTTCTCCATCTGGTTTCTATCAGAAGTAAAATAATTTATATTTATATTTTTAAAGAATAAAACCCATGTTTTTTAAAACCACATTCCCCGCTTATTTTATTAATAAGAACCTCCTTTTAAAATTAATTTTCAAGGCTCTATCGAGAGATAACCTTGGATTGCTGATATACAGCAGAAATTCTAGTTAAAAATAAACAACTAATTTAATGTACTCAACAATTCGATCACCTGCCACACGAACATGATGGTATGTTTAATATTTATGATATTATAGATTCTTATAATTTCCATCATTATGTGATTTTTCCTTATTAATTAACTTTTCCATTCATGGATTATGTTTTTCAACATATTATGTTTATATGCAACCATTTTATTTCTTATTCTTTGTTCTCTGCCGCAATAAAATATCACTTATTGAGCATTTAAACCCAACATTTACTGTTTATTCCTATTTCCCCAGGTGATGAAGTGGAATACTATGTATGATTGACCTTATGTTTAACAGTAATGAATAATTATTTGTACCCAAATGTATTAATTTCTCAGGATGTAATTTAATATTTATGTATCTAGTCTCTTGAGAAGTACTATATCATGATATTAGGAATGTAATGTCATGTAATCTAAAAACCATGTAAAAAATAACCCACCGAATTGATGTGAATAGGTTTTTGGGTGTAATATCCTAGAATACACTGATATTTTAAATTCAATATAACAACTAAATTAATTATTATTCATGTATGAAAATAAATTAAAGAAACACAACATTATTCAATTTGGAAGTTCTAATGTCCTTGTAACAAAGAAATCTATTCTATGTTTACTTGAAACAGTCTTACATTCTTTTGGGTGAATCAATTTACCTGATGCATCAATGGTTTAGGAAAATGTTAATTGTACATCAATGATAAGAAGTGTAGATGGTTAATTATCCTTACTTCAAGGTGAGTTGGATACAATCTTTTATAAAGGATAAAAATGATTACAAGGTGGAGTATCTCGGGAACATAACAAACTAGGATCAACACTCTCCCTCAAGCTAGTGCAAGATATCATGGACCAACAATCCCAAAAAAATAAGTTAGACATCAAATAAGAACATACATACTCCCCTTGTAGCTGGGTCCCTGATGCTCCAGATACCCAATGTGGTACTAAGAGAGTCAAGGAGGGATCCTGAGAGGCCTTTAGTGAAGATGTCAAAAATTTGATCATTCGTTGTTATGTGGCCAAAATTGACTACATACTGCTTCAGGTGATGGTGAAGAAAGTGGCAATCCACCTCGATATGCTTCGTGCATTCATGGAATATGAGATTAGAAGAAATATTTGTGGCTTCTTGATTGTCACACCAAATATGAGCATCCTTCTATGGTGGTAAGCCAATCTCATGGATTATATGACAAATACCAAGCATCTCAATAGTAACTATGGACACCATGTGGTATTTAGACTCCATTCTAGTTATAGTGATGAAGGTATGTTTCTTACTGCGCTAGGGGATGAGGTTACCTGCAAAAAAATGAAAAACCCAAAAGTATGATTTTTGGTAGCAAGGAAACATGCATAGACATCATCATAGAAGTAGTAAATATATAGGTGACCAAGATTTGAATACTGAAAACCATGGGCATGATCTTTCCATATGTATTTTAAAATGTCAAGGACAATATCCCACTGAGACTTGGTCGGATGGACCAAGAATTTGCTAACTTTTCCAACAACCTAGTAAATGTATGGACGATTCATTGTGTGATAATTTAGTTTTCCCACAAGATGATGGAAGCTATTTAGAATAGAATATAGTTTGGTGTTCTCATAGAGAGACCATTCCCTAGGCTCAAGAGGAGTTTCAACTAATGTTTCCCAAGTCAAAACAACATCTTGTAATATATCATTATCATACATCAATTTGAAATGAACGAAGGTGTCCACATAATGGGAGACATCAATGCTAAAGAATTATGTCATGAATCCAAGATCATTGGTGTGGAAGTGGTGTGGAAGATTCCCCTTTGGTTAGGTGATTCTTGTTGAGTTTCTCCTAGGGATGATTATATCATCGACATACACAACAACCTGAACATGACCAGAGGATGTTGTATGGTAGAAGATTGTGTGGTACTTTATAATCGGAGAGATCTAGAATGTATTGAAAATGGTGCTACATTGGAAAAACCAACAACTAGGAGACTTTTTTAGGACATATAGAGATAGATTAAGTTGACTTACTAGAGATTCAGATCCAAACGTACTAAATCATAAAGTTTTTTACAAATATACCTATTATTCAAGAAAGCCATGGTGAAAGGAATTTTTTTACATCAAGACAATGAATGAGCCAATGATGATGAGAATCTAGAGAGAGGGATAATCAGACAAATTTCATATTAGCAATAGGAGATAATGAATCAAATTTATTAATTCAATACATTTGAGAGAATCCCTCTACAGAAGTCCGACTTTGAGTTGATAAAGATTTTCATCTGTATTGGGATAGACCATATAAATTAATTTTCATCCAACCAGTTATTTTTTTTATAGGAAGGGGGAAGAGATCCCAAATATTATTGTAGTCTATATCATGATATTCATCCTTCATTGGTCGTATCTACCATGGGTGAGATTTGGCATCGCCAACTATGTGGGTAGTAAGTCTTTAATGTGGAAATACCTCTGTATGAGGATGTGTAAGGAGGAGTAGTCTCAAAAGAATGAGAACATTTTCATAGGGCATTGGGAATATCTTCTAGGGTTAGATAAAGGGAATCAGATGAAGCTAGGATGATGGTGTACTCATCTTGGATGGGGACACATTTTATGGGGGATGTGACTAGACATTTTTGAACCAGTGATCAGAAGAGTGGGACAGCCATGGTGGGTGGTTAATGAGAGTAATCCAATCATCTATGGTGGTGTCTGGATGGTGATAGTGAAGAGAGAAGGGTGTTCTTTAAAAAAGGAACATAAGAAGAGATGACATATTACTGTAAGTCTAGAGAGAATCATTGGTATCTTCACTGAGTGCGGTAATGGCCGAGGAATATGGAACGGAGGGATTTTGGAGAAATATTGGAGACGTTGGTATGACTGTGATAGACATAAAAGAGACACCCAAATATACATACTGAATGTGATTGAGGAGGGATAGAGGAGAAAGGAGTTTGAAAAATAGTCTCCCCCAAAAGGATTGAATAAGTATGGTGGTTGAACAGGTAGGTCACAATAAGGATGACATCCCCCAAAAAAATGTAGAGACACCTTCATGTGGAATTGGATGGAATGGAAAGTATCTAGAATGTGATGATGTTTTCACTCAGCCACTCGATTCTACTGAGGTGTATCAAGAAGGATGTTTGATGAATTATGCTTTTATCCTTGTGCAACTACTGAAATTAAGTGGAATAATATTCAAAAACATTTTCTGATTAGTGATATTTAATAAGGGTAGATAAATGAGTATGTATATCATGATAAAAGGTATGAAAATAGTGAACACCTCAGAACGGTCATGATGAAGGTACAACCAATTCATATGCGATAAACCATCAATGAATTATATATAATATTGACATCTCAATTGACTTGATATGGAATTGGGATTCCATACATATGTGTGAACTGAATATAAAGGTGTAAATGTCTGGTTAACCACTTGAGGATAGATTATGTGCGATGATGTATCACAAATTTAGGTGAATCACAATGGAAGTGAATATGTGGACTAAAAATTGGAAAAATAAGACGAAGAGTGGAGTTCGGTGGATTTTATAACCCAGAATGAAGGTTTAATGCCTAAGGAGAGAGTGTCACGCCGGCTACAGATGTTGGACCATTGAACATGTACAACCCATCCTAAAGATGGCCTTTATCAAGTTCATGATTTATCATCTACTCCTAAAACAAAATAGGAGAACATGTAAAAATGTAAATACAGTTTATGTCCATTTTAATTTTAATGATATAGATATTATTTAACGGACATCAAGTCACATGAGCTATAGAACATAGGATAATTTTTTAAGTCAAGGATCATACACAAAATCCAAGATTCTGTATATTGGATCCATCAGCAATAGTGATGGATGAGGGGCCTGTATACAAATTTTAGGTAGATAACATACATGCATCCCCTGTAATATGATCAAATGATGAAAAGTCCGGAATCCCATAATGTGGGAAATTAGTGACACACTTAGTGGATCCCATAGTGTTGGACATATATGTGTAAGAAGAAGGAGAAATCAGTAGAGAGGTGGTCCGAGGATTGTGAATCAAATTGACCTTATCCATAGAGAGGTCCAAAGTTGGAGGAAGATTAGACGATTGTGGGCAACCATCATGGAGCAAGTTCTAACATTACTGAGGTTTCTTATATGGGAAAAATGAAGAACCCATCATAGGTTTATGAAGTGGCCTAGCTTGCCACAGTGCTGACATAGAGGATGGGGACTACCCTCACCATGACTACACCCATGAGAACCTAATGAGTGTCCACTAAAATGGACAAAATGTTTAGTAGTATTGATGTAGCTATTGGGTGGGGGAGATCCAGATGAACCTTTCTAAGGTGACGATAAACCTATGAAATATCATGTGAGTCAGGGGTGATGAGCATCTTGGTGGACATTGTGGCATATTCAGTATCATGGCCATGGAGAAGGCTAAAGAGTCCTAATTTGTCCCATATGGCCAATGATGCCACATATGTTTTTGGACTGAGACTTAACTTAATTAATTCATCGTATAGGTCTTTCTATTCCACAGAGTATGAAAAAAATGGATAGATTTGCTGGAGGACGATAGACATACACTAAAGAACATCGTACAGTCGGGCTATGTTGTTTCTCTGGACATACATAAGGTTCAAGGAGTCACAGAGTTCTATAAATGTATTTTCTATTTGAGTGATATTGATGAATGATAAATATATAGAATTGAAAAGTAATTAAAATATATTTCATTCAACAAGATTCCATGGCCTATATTTTGGACCTGATGGTGCTGGAAGAGGAGACTCGAGGTGCGAGTTGAGGTCCATGCCAGTGAGAGACATTACTACTGTCTTTCTCCAAACTAAATTCTTTTTGAGAAAATCCTTTCATCAACTAGATTTGTGGAGGTGGTGATTAGTGGATGAATTATATAAGAGTTTACCATTGTATATGATGAAATCTACACATGATGGTATGGTCTACAGTGTGTCGGGAGGGATGATATCCTTCCTAGAGTAAGCCTCTCGTCTGGATATGGTGAAATCTTCGTATGCGATTCTGGGAGTTGTTGATAGAGGAAAGGCCAAGAATCATCAGGGGAGGGGATTCTGGGATGTTCTGAGGAGGGGGTGGGGGCGGGAGTCACCAAGGTGGTCAGTGTCAGGATACTTCATTGAAGGTGGGGCAGAAACTTTTCAAGGAGGTTGGGACCGGGTGGCAGTTTCAGGAGTGGGGCTGGGAATCGATGAGGAGGGTGGGATTAGGATGAAACATGAGAGGCGGTGTTGGAAATTACTAAGGAGATCAGTACTAGGAGGCGCTGAGTGAGGATGGGTTGGGTTTTCGCAAGGGTAGTGGGTCAGGATGTTGCTGCAGGAGGGGAGTCGTGACGCACTAAAGAGGGTGGGCTTGGAAACCACATCAGAGGTAGGACTAGGAGGATCCATGAAAGGCAGGGTAAAGATGTCGTGGGGGAGGTAGGCCAGGACATCTCCATGGGATAAGGGGTGCTGGGAGATGGCGTCTCTTAGGTGATAGAATTTTTCTTGGAGGGATCCGAGAGGGATCTGGGGTTGGGTGTAACAAAGAAGCCGAATGAAGTGCGGGCTGGGAAGCATTGTAGGAGGGCGGGGCCGGGTATAGATAAGACAAAGCTCGTTGGATGGGAGGGTGACTCCTCGAGGGTTCCTTATAAAGGAATTATGGGAGAGTACAAATAAGCAGGATTTTCCTTTGATACCATGTTGATGATGAATTCCCCTTACCTCAAGGTGTGGTGGAGATATTATTTTATAGATAGAAAAAAATGATTACAAGGTAGACTAATCTTATGTGGGACTTGGAAATAACCTTTACCTAGAAAGATAATAAACTGGGTTCAACAATGATAAATAGAAATTTTGAATGAAATGTTATTGGAAATGATCATTAATATTCCACTTAAAGAGTTCGAATCAAAGGGAACTTTTACTGATGAAACTGGGAATTTTACTAATATTAGCCAAATTAGTCTAATTGTAACCCTAATTCAATATAGGAATCATTTGAAAATGGATTAGTAAAAGGAAAAGAGTAAAAAGATAGTTTTTTTCACAATAACTACCATAGATTTATCAACTGGTTCTAATACATAAAATCCAAGTACATCTATGTCAAATTCTAAATGGAATATAGATTCAAATGGATAAAATATTTTTAAAGGAGATCATCCACAAATGGAAGGAATAATTTTCATGAATTTGATCTTCTACAGAGAATACCATAATTATTTAAAATATAGAAATGAGAATAAGATGGATATAGAGTCATTGGATTCAGAATGTTATCTTTGCAATGTATGTGGTCCTATATGTTTGATTTTTATAAAATATTAAAAGAATGAAAGAGGCTCTACAATAAATTCATCATAGAATGAGATGAAGGTGTAAAATTCAGTGTACATTTAGAGGGATAGTGAATGATTTTGTACTTCTGATTGTTCATTTTATGATAGTGATGATAGTTAGTAAAATATGAATTTTATAAACCAGTTCCACCTAATGATTTTTTCTTGGGAAATATTACTCATAAAGCATCAATGAATTTATTTCATGGTGAAAAGTTTAATTTTTTATTGGATGATGAGAAAGAGGATAGATTGTCTCAATATTATGATGATATGGATGAATATATAATTTATTTAAAATATTTTTATCAATGTATTTATAAGTATTATTCCAAAATTTAATATAACATTGATGGGAAAAATGATTATTTTTTAATGCATAAAATTTAATCTATGAAGTTAATTTCAAAAAATAAGGCTAAGAGTATGTAAATTACAACCTTAGAAGATAATAGTTGGGTTTTTCAGATGAATTTAAAAAATTATTTCTTAAATATGTTGTTGTCAAACATCATATTTTAAAGGATTTATTTTAAAATTTAACAAAGGAATTTCAAATTAAGGAGGACTAATTCAAAACATGGTTGTAAATACACTATAATATAAATTTTTTATTCAAATTAATTTTTGTTAAAAATAGTACTATTTTTTCCTTAGTGCCTAAAGGGTGGATACCAGAAGATCAATTGTTGGTTTAACATATTTTAATCCTTCAAAAAATATAATTCATTTATATTGATGTGGATTATTACTATTGAACATATAATAATTTCAAATTTGTGGGTTTCTAAAGTTATATGCACTAACATCCCCAAACTGAATCAAGTATGTATTCTAAATAAATTATTCCCTTAAAAAATATTTTTTGTAATAGTAGTAGAAAAAATAAGAACAAGGGGAATTTTATTTTTAATAATTATCCATTTAAATTTCTATTTGTAAAATATTACCACAAATTTTACATTAACACAAGATTTCTATGTTACATTTTTTTCATGATATTAATTTAAAATCCATGAGATTGAATGTTTTTTTTTATTTGGATAACATTAAAAGTTTATCGTTTTATTTGGTTCAACTCCTTGAAAGGTGATGTTTTTTACGATTGATTTAAATGTTTTTATTTATACTTCATTTAACAACCACGATAATATGGGATTTTATTTTTTAGATAAATTAGTGAAAACATTTTCATTTTTATCTGTAGATTCCATGGATGATATGGCAATTGACTCTAGAATAGCTTCTAAAACCATATTCATGAGAATAAGATCCTACAATTCTATTGAAGGATACATTTTTGAAGGGTCATTTATTTTTCATCATTTCATAAGTTTTCCATTTTTTTAAATACTGGTAAATTAATATTTTGTTGTTGAAGATTTTATACTTATCTTGAGAAATTAATGAATGTCAATAGTTTATTTCACTTAGTGGGATTTATTTATGAATATATCAATCATGATTAGTTTTTTATTCTAATATATTTTTATGTCCCTCTAATTTCCCTGATTTTTTCCATGTATTATTTTATTATCATATGGGAATTGATTTAAGACCAGGATCTGAGACGGCATGCAGTTTTGAGGCCCAGTGAGCCCGGAACAAATCTTTGAATTTAATTTAATAATTAAATTATGCGAGCATGTGGTTTTCCTGAAAAAGTGGAATAAATTCCGAACGTGCGCTCAGATTAGAAATCTGAGGGCACCGTTCCGTTCAGAACAGCGATTTTACCTAAGGTGAGGCCTAACATCGGTCGGCGCAGGTCGGTGGTGAAATCTGGTTTTTGGACACAACAGTAATAAAATATTTTAATAAAATATTTTATTTAAACCTTGTTACTTAAAATATCTCTTATCTTTTAAATAGAGATTACACAGGGGATCAGGGTAAAAATTCTCATAACCCTGATTTTCCCCCGGAGTCTCTGGGAAAGCTCTAGAGGAAACCCCCAATGCGGTGGTGACATTCTTGACGGATTTCATCGACGATGATGACGCGGCGACCGAATATTCTCCAATGAACGCCGGGATCCAGGTACGATGTCGTTGTGATTTTATTCTTCCCCATGTTTGTTTTCTACGATGAACATGTACTAATCAACAAACAGATTATCCCACGGATCGATCATTCTTGAAGGATGGGATTTTGTGGGGATTTTGGGGATTGATTCTTGTTATTATTTGGTTCCATTCAACCTTCTAACGGTGACGGACCAAGATCGACCTGAACATCGATCGCGGTTCATCCCTCTCGATTTTTGTGTGTCTCTTCACCAAATTTATCACGTTCTTCATGAGTGTTCTTCGCGTTCTTCGCGGGTCGAGGAACAACGGATCATTGAGCACCCGTTGTGTGATGCAACGGTCCAAAATTGAAGATCTGGCATCGGTACGACCCTACGAAGGTGCGGATGTGGTGGTGATGGACAGATCGAAGCAGATTGGAAGAAATCGTTCTTCGAATGATTTCTGCAGGGGTGACCGGAATCATATTTTGGAGCCAATTGAAGTCCCGAAACCCATGGATTCGGCATCACGATGATGATTCGGTCCGGAATCTTGATTTTCGCGGCAAAAGGACGGCTGAATCGAAGTCTGGAGGATTCGACGAGGCGCGCGGAGGAAGACGGCGTTTCTGTAAAAATCCCGACTACACGCCCTGTAGTATGGGCTACACGGCGCGTGTTCGTTGGCGAACGACCTGGCGTGTACTCCGGGAGTACACGGACATAGGAAGGGTACACGACCAAGGACACGCCGTGTATACCCCTCCCCGGCAAAATCCGGCCAGATACATGGGATACCCCGTGTACTGGTACACGAGCAGGTGACACGAACACGGGCAGAGACCGTGTACGGGCACATGGCCAACGTACACGGAGCGAGCCCAGGTGCTCAGACATGGCGTGTGATTCTTCTAGACGTCATGTATTTGCTTTCAATCCGACAAGAATAATGATATGGGCTGGTTACACGGGCAGTACCCGGGGTCAAGGAACACGACATGTACTTTTCAACACTCCGTGTAGTTTGGTTTTCCACGGCTTGAACGAATGACACGGGCCGTCTACACGGGTAGTACCCATAGTTAAGGAACATGGCGTGTAACCATAATACACGCCGTGTAACCTTTTTCTTCATGGCTTGAGCCACTTTTCATTCATGACTTGGAATAGCCTTCTTAGGGTTTGTACCCTTGGCCTTTGTTCTGAGGGATTCTGGTATCATTTCCTAATATACAAGATTATGATCCCTTCAGCAGGACTTCCTGAATTGAGTTGTTGGAATCCCCTCTGTAAGACTTAGAGCTGGATCCTCTATTCATTCCGGATACCATAGGTAGAGTTATTGGTATCGGCATGACCTACCTTACCCGGGCACCGATCCTCTGCCTAGTGGATTGGCTCAGACTGAGTTGCCAGAATCACCCCATGACCTGGTTGTGAACCTCACCTGAGCATCATGTTCTAAAGGTACTCGTGGAGTGTGTTCTCCTGGAATGAGTACTTCATATCTCTCTCTTCAGACCTAGGAGTGTGTTCTCTCAGTTGTATGCTTAGTGGAATCTTCAAGATGGATCTTAGTGGTGGTTTCACAATGGTCATCTGTGTATGAATATATCTAGATATTATTGATATATGTTCCATATACATATACAATGTGGAGCTGACTGTACCTTTTTTTGTGGTGTTTTCCTTGTTTGTATTTCCTTTGTGGGTTTTGGGGTGTCCTACTGGGTATTGTTATACTCACCCCTGCACGGGATTTGCCCGCACGTGCTGTGTCTTGTACAGACGAGCGATCCTTTGATAGGATTCTAGGAGGACTAGGACCGGACGGTGCTCAGTGAGATTAGACAGGCCGAGGTTTGTTCCTTCGGCGACGGGTTGTAGTCCCAGTACCTTTATCTACAGGTTGGACTTTATTGCGGAATTTCTTTTGGTGGGCTTGTACTTTTGGCCCAGGGTGTTACTTTACTCTACATTATTTCCCGGTCATACTATGTTGGTTGGGTTTTTAGTGTATGAATGTTTTTCCAACATTAGTAGTTTTTACTTTTCAGTTTTGTGGGCTTGGAGATGTGTGTGCATGCATACAGGATTATAGGAAATGCCTCCCATGATAGTATCATGCCTACTGGGTGCTAGTCAACAGCCCCTGGCCTATTGGAGGTGGGCTTGGGGAGTTGTGGTTCGGGCCCCACCGGGACGGGTTGTGACAGAGTGGTATCAGAGGTGGTCGGTTCTACCTTAGGACCGAGAGTCTGTGAGTTGGTTTGGGGAAACAGTGTTAAGTGTTTTGAGTTTTCCTTTCAGGCCAGGGACCCCAGTGTTGGTGCGGCGGCCAACGTATCCATACACCAGGACTCTGATAACTTTCTTTTCAACTCGAAACATGAAAACACTAGTTTCATGGGGGAAAATAATGGTACATGCATCATATAAGAATGGTTTGTGGATTCCATGTCCTTCTTGAGTCAGATCTCCAGATATACTCACTGAGTGTGATACATCTTGTTTCTTAAACAGGATGCCTCTGCGACACACACCCGCTAGGATCCAGCAACTCGATCACGAGGATGAACCCCTCAGTGATGAAGCATCGATACAGGGACCAGATCCCCCAGTTCTACCACCAGGTGGCCTTCCAGTTATTCCACCACCTATGGTGTAGTGTTTAGCGCCTGTTGTACCAGTGGAGGAGGAGCACAGGCTGAGCGCACACCACGAGTTTCAGAGATAGATACCCATCAAGATTCGAGGTGAGCTTGACCCTCAGGCAGTAGAGGACTGGCTTGAGGCAGTGATCAGAGTCTTCTGTTTGTTTAGGACACCAGAAGACCAGGTGGTGATCCTGGTAGCGAGCCTTCTACAGGGCTCGGCAGGACGATGGTGGAGTTTAGTTGTCCAGACTCACGAAGAGGCGACACCTGCATGGTCGGAGATTGAGTGTCTCTTCAGAGAGGAGTTTTCAACAGTTACCCCGAGAGAAGTACGCATACAAGAGATTCTTCAGCTCTAGCAGGGAACCAAGACGGTGGTCGACTATTCATCGAGGATTACCGACCACTTGCGGTACTCGATGTATATGGTCAGATATCATTACTTCAGAGCTCGTACTTTTGAGTAGGGCTTGTGCAGAGATATCCGAGATAGAATCGTCTCTAAGAGTATTCCTACTTATGTTGGGGTACTCGAGCGGGATTTGGTGGTCGAGAGCTTCCTGGCGGAGCAAGGACAGCCGACAATTGTCAGTAGTGGGTGAGATGAAGTAGAGACCTCAGTAGAAGGAAGCTGACGTCAGGGACCCAGGCGTGGGAGACGTTTCTAGAGGAGATCCCAGGACAGGGGATCAGCCGTACAGGGTTCACAGGGCGCATCCAGCCAGCCTCGAGAGAGGCGATGTTACTCATGTGACGGTAGGGGACATCTCGCTCGAGATTGTCCAACCCGCCGTACTACTGACACGGGAGCAGTGGATGGATCACTGAGGTAGAGGAAATGTGTGGAGCAGGCATATCCGTGAGGCGGCGGACATGGCAGTGGAGCTGGGAGAGCAGCTGGAGGTGGTCGGCGTTTCGACCCTTTACCACCACTACCCCCAGGAGGGCCACCCCAGGCTTAGGGAGCTCGTGGACAGAGGCATGGATAGCTGTAGGCGGTAGAGGCTTATGACCCAAGTACTCCCGGAATGATTAGAGGTACAATCTATGTCTTTTCTACTTTTCCTGCTGTATTGACAGACAAAGGTGCTAGTCATTCCTTTCTAGATGCTTATCTTGTTCGAGACCTTGAGATTCTAGTTGAACCATTGACTCGACCCTTACGCTTAGAAACCCCGACTGGATAAGATTCTAAGATGACACACCTTTGCAGGCAGTGTGACCTGACCCTTGGAGGTGAGAGTTTCGGTTGGAACCTCTTGGTGGTAGCATCGAGGCCTTACGATGTCATTCTTGTTATGGATTGGCTATCCATAGTTCATGCCCAGAGTTATTGTTTTAGGCGAAGGGTGCGGTGTGTCCGCAGTGATGGGACAAGGTTCTCTTTCGTCGGTGAAAGAGAGACTCAGGTAGCGCAGGATAGACTTGTGCATAGGAGGGCACAACCAATATCACATCAGTTGGCTAGCCTATCCCTTGGCACGACATATGTTACGAGATTCCAGTTTTCATCAGTGGTGGATGAGTATGAGGATGTCTTTCCGGAGGATGTCCCCGAGCTACCTCCCTGTCGGGAGATAGATTTCTGCATTGAGTTGCAACCCGGGATGACCCCGATATCAGCATCAGTTTATCGGATGGCTCCTGCAGAGCTTCGTGAGCTGAGGATGCAGCTGGATGACTTGAAAAATAAGTGTTTTTTGAGACCCATCATTTCACCCAGGGCGGCCCCAGTGCGTTTTTCCATGAAGGCGGACGGGAGATTGAGGCTATGTGTGGATTATCGGCGCTTAAATATGGTGACCGTGAAGAACTGGTATCCACTACCAAGGATCGATGACCTCTTCGACCAGTTTAGAGGGGCACGATGGTTCTCGAAGGTTGATCTACGATCAGGCTATTACCAGTTCCAAGTACGGGAGGAGGATATACCGAAGACGACTTTCAGATGTCTCTACGTTCACTATGAGTATTTGATGATTCCCTTCGGCATGACGAACGCCCCGGTGGTGTTCATGGGGCTCATGAACCGGATCTTTCATCCATATCTAGGTCGGTTTGTAGTGGTCTTGATTGATGATATCCTTGTGTACTCTGTGTCCAAGGAGGAGCACGCGAGACACCTAAGGATGGTTCTAGACACACTCTGAGATCACCAGTTATATGGGAAACACTTGAAGTGTCAGTTCTGGTTACAAGAGGTCCACTTTCTGGGACAGGTTATCTCAGCAGATGTTAGAGTAGTGGACCCATCCAAGGTGGAGGCGGTGCTAGCATGGGAGCCACCCCGGAGCGTGACGGAGGTGCGGGGTTTCCTTGGGTTGGAAGGCTACTATCGTAGATTCATCCTTGATTTCTCCAGGATTGCAGCACCAATTATATCATTAACTTGAAAGGGGCATCCATTCGTGGGGACTGAGAGATGCTAGCAAGCTTTCTAGTAGTTGAGACAGAGTTTGACGAGCGCCCCGATCATGAGGTTACCAGAGGAGGGTGTCGAGTACGTAGTGTTCTACGATGCATCAGGAACTGGGCATGGTTATTTCCTGATGCAGAGGAAAGTGGTGACTGCCTATGGCTCACGTTAGTTGGGGCCACAAGAGCAGAACTACGTGACCCATGACCTTGATTTGGCATCGGTAGTCTTCGCATTGAAGATGTGACGACACTACCTGATGGGAGAGCGGTTTTCCGTCTACTCTGATCACAAGAGTATTGGATATATCTTTTCTCAGAAGGATCTGAATTTCAGACAGAGGCGATGGCTTGAGTTCCTCCAGGATTATGACTTTGAGATCATTTATACTCCTACGAAGGGGAACATGGTGGCAGATGCTCTCAGTAGAAAATCCAGTTCGCAGTTGCTGGATGAGGTGACAAGGCAGTTGGCCTCTTTGCAGTTGTCCTTTGTGGATGGAGATGAGGGAGCTTACCATAATTCAATGGTTTTTATCCCTACACTCTTACAGTGAGTCAGGTAATCACAGTGCGGGGATGCTATATGTGAGACTCTACGTGCTCAGATATCCACAGGTGATGCTGCTGAGGGATATTCAGAAAGTGGAGAGCACGTTGTCCTTTTCAGAGGGTGCACGGTAGTACCAGTGACATTGCGGGAGGAGGTTCTAAGGTAGTTCCATACATCCCCTGGTTCGGTGCATCTAGGCATGGAAAAGATGTACCATGACCACCGACATCAGTTCTGGTGGCCAGGAATGAAGAAGAGTGTGGCAGAGTTTTTTTCTCGGTGCCTTACTTGTCAGCAAGTAAAGGATGAGCACCAGGTTCCAGCAGGTTTGACTCATCCCCTTGAGGGGCTAGATTGGATGTGGGACGGGATATCTATGGACTTTGTGACAGGTTTACCACGTATGTACAGGGGGCACGATTCCATCTAGGTGATCATTGATCGACTCAACAAGTCGGCCCACGTCCTAGCAATACGAGAGCAGAGTTCAGTAGAGAGCTTGGGACGCCTCTACGTGCAGGAGATAGTCCGACATCATAGAGTTCCATCCACGATCGTCTCAAATCATTATGCTCGTTTGACATCCCGGTTGTGGAAGGGATTGCAGGAAGCTTTTGGGACTCGGTTATGCTTGAGCACAGCCTTCTATCCCCAGAATAATGGTCAGACAGAGCGGACCATTGAGGTCCTAGAAGATATTCTTCGGGCTTGCATACTTGACTTCCATCGTAGCTGGGAGGATCACCTACCACTGGTTGAATACTCTTATAACAACAGTTATCATTCCACTATTGGTATTGCACCATTTGAGGCTCTGTACGGGTGACCTTTCAGGTCGCCAGTTTGCTGGACTGATCCAGGAGAGTCATCACTCATGGGACCAGAGATGGTGATAGATACTACAGAGAAGTTACAGGTCATCCAGGAGTGGATGAAGACTGCACAGAGTCAGATGAAGCCGTATGCTGACAGAAGGCGGAGGCCCTTGGAGTACGAGGAGGGAGACCATCTGTTCCTCCGGGTCTCATATCGACGGGGATTGTAGAGATTTGGCCGAGGCGGCAAGCAATCTCAAAGGTTCGTTGGACCTTATCATATTCTGAGTAGAGTCGGCGAGGAGTAGTATTTCATGGCTCTACCTCCTCATAAGGACCGGGTACACAACGTCTTCCATGTGTCACATCTTCGGAGGTACATGCGTGATGCATCGCACGTCATCGACTGTGGCGAGCTGGACATCGAAGATGGAGCGACCGTTGCTGAGTACCCAGTGGAGATCGAGGATCTGTAGGAGAAGATCTTTCATGGACGAGCTATTCCATTGGTACGTGTCTGGTGGAAGCACGATAATCTCCTGGAGAGCACGTGAGAGAAAGGACGCTCAGATTCACGTGCAATACCCTCATCTTTTTGAGTAGCCCTTGTTTTGGATTTTCGGGGACGTAAAAGCCCTAAGGTGGGTGTGATGTAATGTCCCATATTTTTTCCATGTATTAATTTAATATTACATGGGAATTAATTCGAGACCAGGCTCTGAGACGACGTGCAGTTCCGAGGCCCAGTGATCCCGGAAGAAATATTTGAATTTAATTTAATAATTAATTTACGTGTGTGTGCGGTTTTCCTAAAAAAGTGTAATAACTCCTGAATGGGTGCTCAGACCAGAAATTTAAGGGCACCGTTACGTTCAGAACAACGATTTTATCTAAGGCGAAGCCTGACATCGGTCGACGTAGGTCGGTGGTGAAATCTGGTTTTTTGATGCAACAGTAAAAAATATTTAATTAAAATATTTTATTTTAACCTTGTTACGTCAAATATCTATTATCTTTTAAAGAGAGATGATGCAGGGGATCAAGGATACAATCCCTATAACCCGGATTTTCCCCTGGAGGCTCTGGGAATGCTCTGGAAGAAACCCCCAATGCAGTAGCAACATTCTTGACGGATTTCGTCGGCGACGAAGATGCAATGACTGATTCTTCACTAATGAACATCGGGATCCAGGTAGGATGTCATTGTGATTTTATTCTTCCCCGTGTTTGATTTCTATGACGAACGCGGACTAATACATGAATAGATTAGACTGCGGATCGATCGTTCTTGTGAGATGGGATTTTGCGTGGATTTTGGTGATTGATTCTTGTTATTGTTTGGTTTCGTTCAACCGTCTAACGGTGACAGACCAATATCGACACGAACATTGATTGAGGTTCATCCCTCTCGATTTGTGTGTGTATCTTCCCACAATTTTTCGCGTTATTCATGAGTGTCCTTCACTTTCTTCGCAGGATGAGGAACAACGGATCGTTTCACACCCGTTGTGTGATGCAATGGTCCCAAATTGAAGATCTGGCATCGGTACGACCCTACGGAGGTGCGGTTGCGGTGGCGACGGACAAATCAAATTGGATTGGCAGAAAGCGTTCTTCGAACGATTTCTGTACGGGTGACCGGAATAAAATTTTGGAGCCGATTGAAGGCTCGAAATCCATGGATTCGGCATCCCAATGACGAGGCGATCCAGCATCTTGAGTTTCACGGCAAACAAATGGGTGAATTGAAGTCTGGAGAATCAGCCGAGGTGCGCGGAGGAAGACGACGTTTCTAGAAAAATCCCGACTACACGCTGTGTAGTACGGGCTACACGACATGTGTTCGTCGGTGAACGACCTGGCGTGTACTCCGGGAGTACACAGACATGGGAAGGGTACATGGCCAAGGACACGCTGTGTATAACCCTCCCCAGCCAGACCCAGCCAGATACGTGGGATACCCCGTGTACTGGTACACGGGCAGGCGACACAGACACGGGCATAGAACATGTACGAGCACATGGCCAACGTACACGGAGCGAGCCCAGGTGCTCGGACACGACGTGTGATTCTTCTATACGCCGTGTAGTTTCTTTCTATCCAACAAGCCGAATGACATGGTCCGGTTACACGGGCAGTACCCGGTGTCAAGGAACACGGCGTGTACTTTTCTACACGCCGTGTAGTTTGGTTTTGCATGGCTGGAATGAACGACACGGGCCGTCTACACGGCTAGTACCTAGGGTCAAGGAATACGACATGTAACCATACTACATGTCGTGTAACCTTTTTCTTCATGTCTTGAGCCACTTGTCTTCCGTGACTTGGACTATCCTTCTTATGGTCCGTACCCTTGTCATTTCTTCTGAAGGTTTCCAGTTTCATTTCCTAATATACAGGAGAATGATCCCTTCAGCAGGACTTCCTGAATAGAGTTGTTGGAATCCCCTTTGTGAGACTTATAACTGGATCCTCTATTAATTCCTGATACCCTAGGTAGAGTTCTTGGTATCGACATGACCTACCTTACCTGGGCGCTGATCCTCTGCCTAGAGGATTAGCTCAGACGGAGTTGTCGGAATCACCCCATGACTTGGTTGTGATCCTCACCAAAGCATCATGTTCTCAAGGTACTTGTGGAGTGTGTTCTCCTGGAACAAGTACTTCGTATCTCTCTCTTCAGACCTAGGAGTGTGTTCCCCTGGTTGTATGATTAGTGGAATCTTCAAGCTAGATCTTAGTGGTGGTTTCCTGATGGTCGTCTCTGTATGCGTATCTCTGGATATTCTTGATATATGTTCCATAGACATATACTATGTGGAGTTGATTGTACCTTTATTTGTGGTGTTTTCCTTGTTTTCATTTCCTTCTTGGTTTTCGGGGTGTCCTAATGGGTATTGTTATACTCACCCTTGCACGGGCTTTACCCACACGTGTCGTGTCTTGTACAGACGAGCGATCCTTTGACATGATTCTAGGCAGACCAGGACCAGACGGTGCTCGATGAGATCAGATAGGTTGAGGTTTGTTTCTTCTGCGATGGGTTGTAGTAACAATACCTTTATCTACAGGATGTACTTTGATACAGACTTTCTTTTGGTGGGCTTGTACTTTTGGCCTAGGGTTTTACTTTACTATACTTTATTTCCCTGTCATACTCTGTTTGTTGGGTTTTTAGTGTATGCATGTTTTTTCATCTTTAGTTGTTTTTAATTTTCAGCCTTGTGGGCTTGGAGATGTGTGTGCATGTGTACAGGTTTACAAGCAATGCCTCCCATGTTAGTAGCATGCCTACTCGATGCTAGTCACCTGCCCCTGGCCTGTTGGAGGTGGGCTTGGGAAGTTGAGGCTCGGGCCCCACCGGGACTGGTCGTGACAGTTCCTTCATATTTTCTCATTAGCAATCCCACAAGTGAATAA
Source organism: Viscum album (assembly GCA_963277665.1). NCBI lineage: Eukaryota > Viridiplantae > Streptophyta > Magnoliopsida > Santalales > Viscaceae > Viscum > Viscum album. The sequence goes on from OY728120.1 coordinate 586,619,553, forward strand.
TGGGTTTGTTATTTTATGTTGATTCAATAGGTGGGATAAGTGAAATGATGTTTAAAAATGGAGGTGTAATCCATTTTAATGTGTTATATCAAAAGGGATATTGGATGTTGATGATGTTAAAATGAAGAGATGTTCATCCAAATTTTATCTTGTATATGATTCTATTAATTATGTAAGGGGGCTACCACCTATTGAATGATATTATCAATGAATTTATTAAATTTTTCTGGGAGTGTAATATTAAAATAACATATATGGATTTATATATTTTTCTTTATTTTATTAATATGTATCTCCTCACCTACCATATATAGCACTGAATTTTTATCTTCCCATGTTTATTTTCTTCTATCTTGATGTCTATGAATTTTTAAAAATTTCAAAGAGGGAGTAGTGAGAGAAAGAGGGATAAATTGAAGGAATGATAATTTTTCATTATTTTACAGAGGATATTCGTTTTATAGAGGTTTTTAAATGTTTTTTTGTGGGGGATATTGGTTTGCATGTATGTAAAATTCAGGACGAGTTTCATAAGTTGATAATGAGACATTGTTCATTAAATATCTATTCAAACAAACCTTTTTAATTATTATTTTTGAATATCAAAATGGGTATATTTTTATGTCAACAAACTAAATTTTTTTCTTTTTTTATTAAAATTTGAATAAACATCATGAATTTTTATTAACATGATGTATTTTTTTTAAGTTTTTGTTCATGAAAAACATAACATATGATTGCATGTGTTTCAGGGAACTAATGTGATGCATTATGTTCTAATGATTTTAATGTAGGAAAAGTAATTTTTGAACATAGAGAAGTGACACATAACAATTCAATGGAAGATAGAGTCTCTTTTGATGTTGTTATAAATGAAATTTATTGTCTCAAATTTTATAGTTAGTGTTTTTTATGACCATGTTTATATATTTTGAATGGGATTTTTTGGAATGAAACATATGAGTGGGACATATTATACGAAATCTAAAAATAATTATATATATAGTTTTCACAACTTAAACTTCATCAGAAGTTTTAATTGTAATATTTTCCAAGTGTTTTACTTAGAGGTATAAATTTTTTGAGTTTCATTATAAAAGGTCTCTGTTATGACTATTAGAATCATTTCTTCTGATCATAAATATTAAAGTGATTTTTGTGCTAGGAATATGGGTTTCTTCCAAACTTCCATATTAATGAGGTTTTAAAGATAAGATTCTTCTTTCTTATGAACTAAGATGTTTGAAAAAGTAAATGGTGTAGGACTTACTACTAATCATACTATTTTGATAGTTTCCTAGGTGTAATTATTTGTAATTATTTCTAGTTTATTCAGGCTATTGTTGGTACGAAACAATCATCTTTAAATGTGTTTTTCAAAGAACTTCCTAGTATGAAAATTTTACATCCTAGTTATAGTAAGTGAATCATTTTGCAGTTTGGGATAAAAGAGAAGAGTGGTCAGGAATTGAAACTATCAGTAATAATAACCATTATAGATTTATTTATATTGATTTATGATATTTCATATTTTTTACACTATGGTTTATTTCCAATTGTGTTGGATCTCAGTTTAGTTTTCTATCTTCCGAGTGTTTTATTTTCATTATGTAATTTTACATTTCGGTTCTTTCATTTGTTAGAGGTTTTAACTTCAGTAAAATATATATTCAAGATTAGGAAAATTATAAGCAAATTTTTTTGATTAAATTCAGTTTGACATGAGAAGGTCATAATTTTATATTCTAGAGAAACAAATTCTTTATCATAGAGTGAGAGGTTGGTTTCATCATGGTATAAGTTTTTTTTCTTGAAGATCCCTGTAGAGTTTTAATTAATCATATTTGTGATAGGTTGTGATGTTGAGTTTCTTGGGTTAGTCTTAAAAGAGGTATGTTATGTCATGGGTGGTTGTGGTTATTGGATGAATCCATTATGTTATTCATTCAAAAAGGGTCTGTGGGTTTCAATATTACAGGAAATCCCTTTTTAATATTATGCGGGTGAGTATTATGATGTGGATTCTCCCACTACAATATAGAGTCTTGGGAGATCGGTTTCTCTGTTATGTATGCCCATGGTCTATTATGACACAAATCCTTTCATTTCATATTTATCTAGTTTTGGGTTCAATGGGTTTGAGGAAAAAGGCTGATTAATGCACTATAATCCATAGTAGTTTAAGGGTTAGATTATAAAATCCTTGTCCATGACATTATATTCATTATTAATGTTTTGTTTTAAAACTGGTTAAAATAAAAAATAAGAGGGTTATTAGAAAAAATAAATTAGATCAAGAATTCATAACATCTTGGAGGCCCCTTAAAAATAATGTGTCTTTAATTTTCAATAGATATTATACATTTAGACCCTAGTAAAACATTGGGTTTCATTATGTTTATGTTATTGACATAATTATTACCAATATGATTTATATTCTTCTTTTCCATTAGAATTATCTCATTCCTTTTTATTCCTTCACTCGAGAGTTTTAGAAATAATTATTAATATTTATTTTTATTAGTCATTGATGTAGATTTTTTTGGTTCATGATGTGTAATTTTATATTGGGGATATTCCTTGGATATTCTTGGTTAGTTTGACATACTCTTCTCATTTCCTCAATAAAATTTGTTGAATAATTAGTTGAGGTTTTGGATTCCATGCTTCCCTTAATTAATTTATGTATGGATATAATTATATCCTGAGATATACTTAATTTTAAATGTGGTAAAGATTAACCTAAAAATGATGAACTAGATTAAAGGGAAATGAATGGTCGAGGGTGATTCTCATGTTATTTGAAAAAATAATGATATTTTATATTTATTGATGAATGTTGATTGACACTGTATTTTTTGATAAACATTTATATTGTTTCATTAATGGTTTAATCACATTTTATAAAAGTTTAAACACATAAATATCATAATGAAAAAGGTTGTGAGTACATCGAAAATTTATGCTAATTTTGTGTGTGTGTGGTATGTTGAATGAATAATTTTGTATGATTAATGAAGATGATATCTGGTGGTTTGTGGCGTGATTCTTATTAAATGCTATTATTTTGGTAATTTCAACCTATAATAATTTGATTATCACATTGAGATTTCAAGGAATCTATTGTGTTGAAATATGGAATTACAATGGTGTTGTTTTTGAAAAGGATTTTTTTTTATTATGTATGAATGGTTATTAAGTGGTTGTTTAATGATATTTGTTGCAATGGTGAAATTTGAATTTTACTATATTTGGGGTCTGTCGTGTTGGTAAAAGTAGAAATGTTAGATTAATATTTATGGTTGAGATGATAGGGAATGTATTAGGATTAGTATTAGTGGATATGTTGTCATATGCTTGGGGTAGTAGTTACATGACTGCTTTTGTGGAATGGAGATGATATTTCCTTTTTTATATTTGTTTTTGTTATGAGTTTCATGTAAATTTATGCATTGATTGGATTTTTAGTAGTGAATTGTGATATATTTTCTTGATGACATTGAATATCGTTGGAATAAATGAAATCTGTAGTTGTTAATGGATGGAATTGATAATTTTTGGGTATATGAATGAATAATATTAACTGCAAGAATGATGGTTACTATTAAATGGTAATGAGTGGATTAAATGAAAATAATGAATATTTAATGGATTGAAGTGAAATATGGGGTAATTAATTGGTTGAAATTAAATATATTTAAATAATTGTAATAGGGATTATAATTATAATTATATAAATTATAATGATGAATTAAACTGTATGTTAATAATTATGTTATGGATATCTTGCTTGAATATATAGTGTGGGATGGTGACATAATTATACCATCACATATTCTTATATAGTGATATTAATGTGATAATTCAAGATAGTTGATGTGTTGTGAGTTAGGATATAGGTTAGGCTTGGCTGAGACTATTATAGATTTCATTTCCATGTTATTTATAACACACAACCTCATGGGATAGAAAACATTACATACGCATATTAATAAATTTGTTGTCCTAGTATCTTTCCCAATATCCTGGTTATAGTGGGAACCAGTGGCTGGAAACACCCTCTTATATTCCCCCCTTTCAAATGAAGTATATTTTGTAATGGGTCACCATAGTTTTATATAAATATAGTCTTAAATGGATTCATGTGTTAGTGTATATATATACTAGTTGGCCATGTTATGTGGTTGTGTGGTGTGTATGCATTATGGGTGTCATTCTTGGTAGTAGAGAATTAAGTTGATGTCCTTGAATATAATAATAAATTACTATACTCTATATGGGATGTTTAGTGATATTCTAGATATCATTTGAGGTATGTGGTCATGAAATGTTGATATTGGTTTATGTGATTATTTGTGAGCTGTTTCAGTATAGGATGTATACCGTTGGTGTTTGTGAGAGATCATATTAGAGAGGAAATTTTAGTGGTTTACCTTCATGAAATATATTTTTAATACTATGTTACTTAAAATGGATGTGATAATTGGTGATTGATCCATTTCCAGGTTTAGTAATATTTTATCATGTATATGTGCATGTTACTCATTCAATTTTCTCATTGGTTAATTGGTATGATTCACTCAACTTTTCATTGAGGCTTTGGGGATTATCTCATTGAGTATAATTGTTTTATAAAACCTATATAAATAAATATTTTTATTGGTTTCTAATATGCGGTTGGTGATTGAACTGGGTTATACAAGCTTGAGGTAGTCACGATCGGTGTGGATGTCATTTTATTATGAGTTTCATTTTACTAATGTATTTTGGGGGCAATTTTTAGTTAATACATTCATATGTACTTCGTATTGAGCTATATTTTATATTATATGTAGTTGATAAGTTTATTATCATGTGATCAAGGGTTAACGGGGGTAATGCCTCCCATTTATGTGTAATGATTCATTTGATTTAAGCAGCCAACCCTTGGTCTATTGATGGTATAATTTTGGTGTTACTCTCATCTTTATTATAGGACCATTAGTGGTTCTCAGTGGGGGAGTTCTGAATATATTATTTTTCGTAATATGGATGACATTTGGGAGGTTATTTGGTGTTACGAACTAATAGGGACTACATAGTATTAGTAGGGAAACAATATCAAAAAACCACTACATGTTATGTATGTAGGGATACCTAGTAAGACAGTTACATTTAGGGACACCCATGATTCAATGCAAGAAACATAATATTTAGGAACATTGTTGGTAATATGATTCTTATTGTTGGGTAGGGTCCTATGATAGGTATATGCATCACAGTTCAATTTAACATTCGATTGAATTAGCAATAATTTAGGGAAGATTAATTATAATAAATATTTATGCTTCCTAAATGGACATACATGTTCTAAGATTAGGTAATTATTTCTTGCTTGTCACAAGATGAAATGTTTTAGAAATTAGAAAGGGAGTTATTTTTATCCTCATTGATAATGTGTTTTTTTGAATATATTAATTTCCTAATTGTCCATGTTTTACTAAATTTTTCTATATTAATTCATACATATAGTAACATTGATTTTAATAAATTTTTAATTATCATGTGTTTTTATTGTTTTAATGTAATTTTTATTTATAATAAATTAATATATCTATATATTAGAGACATTTATTTAATTTAATTGATTATAAAAAATGGAAACATTGATAATTTTAAAACTAGTTTCATATTTCCTCATGTTTTTTTATGTGAATTTTTTTTGTTTAGATTTGTGCATCCTAGATAAATAATGACATTTTCTGAACTAAAGGACCCTTGTGTTTTTAAAGATTAAATTCCATAAATGTATTTTTTAAAAAAGATTTATATATTATCATGTCTTAATAGGAATATATTAGTTTTGAAGATGAGAATATTAATATTTCTGAAACCAATAGAATATTCGCGATTATAAGATTCAAATTAAATATGTTAAAAATAAATCATCCTTAATATTTCAACACATGGGTGTTATTAAATAATCATATTTTACATGATATGGTATCCAACCTGATTAACATGTCTTGGATTTCATGTTTTATTAGGTAACTTGTCAGAAGGCATGGTAAAATATTCCACATTTAAAAAATTTAAAGGAATTATGTTTGAAATTATTGATTACTCTGAATAGTTGATTTTTTTAATTTTTTAAGTGAGCGAATCTATTTCATTTTTAATGAAATGAATGTATTCTAGGAAAAATATTTTAAATTAGAAAAATATGATTTGAAACTAATCCAATATAGTGTAGAAATATTTTCATTATTCATGGGTAATTATTTCATAACTGGTTTAGATTATGAAATGCATTGTTAGTAATATTTTTTTAAATAATGAATTATATTAATGGGATTTATTATAATTTTTTTTATATTTAAATTGTAGTTTTGTGAATAGTATTATGAGTGTTTCATAAAAGGGTTATCTAATTCATTTTTATTGAAATATTTAGAAATTAATTTTTAAAAGAAAGTGTGAAATGATATTTTGAACGATGTTTTTTTGTTTTAGATAATTTTTTTTTGTTTCTTCCAAATCAGGATTTTATCGGGATAAAATTAATTTGAAGAGATTTTATGTTTTTTAGATAATTATTTGTGTTGTTTTTCCATAATATTAATTTTCATTCAAATTATGTGAAAAGTGGGTAGAATTATGCTATTGTTTTTCAATTCATGATGTTTTTCTGGTTGTTAGTATAGTCGTGGTGTGGTAGAATCGTTAATTGGAGGGAGAAATAATATTTATCTTAGATTCTATAAGAGTTAGTTTTCATATTCAGTAATATAGGGAATATGATTTATACTATGTGATTGTGGGTTCTGTATTATATTATGTGATTTAATTGTTTTAATTAACTTTTTGAATTTTCATTTTGTGGTTGTAGGAATGTCATTGAAATATCATCTGTGTATTGTGCTTGGGATTTGGAAGGAGGATTCATGGGTTGAGATGCAATAATGTTACAAGTGGATTGGGGTTCCAATTTTCACTGGTCTATTTTCAATACTCAAGTATAAATAATTATTAGATGAAGTTGAGGTTGATTTTGAATTAATGAGGAATCTGGAAGATTCCATGTTTCCATAATAATGGGGTTTCTAGGGGGAGTGGATAAAATGATGTGAAAGTTGAATCTTGGTAAATCAAGAGAGGTTAACTGGGAATAGTTTCCCATTAATGTTTTCAAATATTTTATTTCCAAAATGTATAAGGAGGAATGTTGGAATATTGTATCAATGTTCCTAAAATGGGGGTTAAGTGTGTGTCCTTTTAGATTGTTTTTGGGCATTTATTTCATAATTTCTAGATATATTTGCTGATGAATACATAAAATCATATTGCTATGTGTCTTTGATAAGTTAAGGTATTTGATTGATGATGCAAAGTTTAGAGAAAAATAATAGAATAGAATTTAGGGACCATGATTAGGTGAAAAATGCATCTTTTTCTATAATGTTAAGAATGTAGAGGATGGTTTCCCAAGTTATATGTCAAGTTATAGGCAAATGTGGAGAGTGAATTTTTTTCCTTTGGGACTCAGTTAAATTTCAATAATTTAGTTCGAGTATCATTAGGATTCTTTTTATAGGAAGTATGATCAATTTTATATATTGTGAACTGGTCCACTGATAGTATGAGTTCTCTATAATTCATGGTGTTCCTTTGTATTTAATCTACTTTTTAATTTTTCAGATAGGGTGATCTAATTTTTAAGGAAACTTGGCTAGGATGGAGTGTGTTTGGTTTAATAAAGTATGAGTGAATATGTTGTGAGTATGTGACTATATTCTTTTCATAATATTATCATTGAAATTATCCTTATAATTTCTATTTAAATCACTTTAATTGATATATTCTTGTCACAAACCAACCTGAGTCTTGCCTGAACCGATCACCCAAGCTGGTCAGCGATGTGGCCCGAGAGGCATTCCCGATCCTCCTAGGCTAGCGAAAAGCACCATGGCATCAAAAGAAAGCAAGAGGGAATGAATTTTCCCCATGAAAATACATAAAGAATCAACAAGAAAAATATAACAACAAAAAGTAGATAAACAACATGAAATAAAAAAGAATGGCCAACAACACATACTAACCTGGTTGTGACCAAACTCTTCACGACCCGAAGAGCCTCTCCCCAAACAACAACCAACTCTCCCCCACGGTGAGCATGCTCAAGTCAAACCTGCAACAGAACCTAAAAACAATAAAACACTATAGAAGTGTGTATTAAAACTCAGTAGGCTTTCCCAAAATACTATCCCCAAAACACTACCATTAAATAAAGAGTTTACTAATTCCTGATTTGAACTAAATTATACGAATTATGGGTTTCCACACACACACTTTCATTTCTAAAACAAGTAACAGTCTATTTCCATTTTTAATTTCAAAACAAGTTTTATGTTTGAAAGGAATAGGTGTAGTTCATTTTGAAACATTTTTGCTCACAATTTATAAATCCAAAATATAGTTATTCAAAAATAAAACCACACACAACACCAAAACAAACACAAAGGGCAATGGGAAAAATGGCACCCAGGGACTATCAACCGAACTAGACCTCTCAATCATCCTCCATATACAAATAAACACTAAAGAAAACAAGGGTCAAACCTAGGATCTTTTGAACAATCTCAATTGTTCTATACATGTGACTCATCCTGAAGGCATGCCTACTCTCGATGAAATCACAAATCCCTAACACCTGGTGTTTCCCTACATGGACTAACTGAGGGTCCCAATCCCCTAGCAGAGTATAATCCATACTAAGGGCCACTAGCCAGTGCGTATTCTAAACTAGTGCAGTAATCTTTATCAGAATATTTACATACTATGTCAGGTTCCCATGTCAACATGTATAATAAAAAGGAAATGGGTGACTCAACAAAGTCAATCCAGTAGCATAAACATCACACACAACTCATGCAGTCAATGTAAACCAAATATCTCCCCTGAGTCACCCCAAAGAGATTTTCCCAAAATATTTTATTTTATTAAAGTGCCAAACGGGCCTTCAACAATTTTAAAGAAAGTCCTCATTTCCCAAGATAACCAAAACAACTATTCACACATCCAAATAAATCATTTATCAATTAACCAGAACTAAATTTAAAATTCCTTGAATTATGTTTAAAGGAAAAACATGCATTCTTTCACTACTGGGTGTTCGTTCATCTAGAAAATGTTTCAAGTATCGTGTATAAAATAAACGGCTCTTTTAATACTAAATAATCATTTAAAAATTATTTATTTTATATCATTTCACATTTATTAAAATTAATAAAATATCAAGAAATAAATAAATTCTAAATTTAAGGGAAAGTGCAGTGGGGGACCTACCTCGGGTCGTAGTCCAAACGCAATGACGCGTCATGCCTTTCACAGACGCACAAGAACGCAAAAGCTGACGACCATAGTTTCATGGAATTATGTCGCCAATGCGCTACAACAAACGCACAACAACTAAAAACACATAACCACTGACTTAAGACAATCCAAATGAAAAAACGGTGTAAAAACCACCTTGACATGTTTTCAAAACATACTTCACAACATTTATACTATTTAATAAACCACGTTAAATTTCACAAACATGTTTATAAAAACCAAATCATGCATTAATAAATAACTAATCATTTTAAAGAGTCACGCATGCCACTTAGAGAAAAACACATAGTGTGCGCTACGTGGAAGAAAACATACCACACACTAGAATCCCCGTTTAAATATTATCTGCAGCTCAAAAAAACTTCCAAAACATGATTTTCACCATTCCCAATATTTAATAAACCATTTAATTAATTTATAAAAAAGTTCTTTTAAAGGTAACTCATGTCTTTATGCACAAAACCCTCCCAAAACCCACTTTAGTGATCAACCGCACACCCACAGCATACCAAAATAGAATACACATGACTTGCACATTCCAGCAAACAAAATTCACAATTTCATGGAAATATATTGAACGGTACAAATTTTGTTTTCATCCAAATTCATCGTACTTCCCATAAACATGGTACAAGGTATCAAACTCAACTAAACTCTTTTAAGAACTAAGTTCACACAAATTCAATTAATCAAACACACACTAAACTAATTAATAAATATTCAAGCAATAAAAAAACACAAGAAATCAAAGTTCTCCTAAATTTAAAGGGTAAAAGTGATGGATCCAACCTTGACCATGGATGGCCCTCCCATAGTCGGTGTAAAACCTCATTCGCACCGCAACCACACCTGCGGGAAACCAAATCCAGCCCGTGCAACAAATAAGACCACACAATTGGAGGATAAATAACGAAAAAAACAATAGAGCTTACAATTAGGGTTTGTGGAAAACCCAAAACCCTCAATCATGAAGCAAACTCAGTGGTAGCCACCGCAGAAGGGAGTGGTCGTACAGGAGCAGACTCAGAGTATAGGGCTTGTGTTCTGGTCGTTCGGAGGAGTTGCGTGCAGCAAGGTGGAGGTGATTTTGTGGTATGGTCTTCTGGGGAGAGTGTAAAGACCTGGAATTTCAACATAATTGTTTTAATTAATTGGAAATTTTAAGAGTCTGCGAAAATTGACTGTGCATGATTCAGATGCCAGGTGTGCCCGAAATAAATTTATGAAGTTTTGTTTCGGTACGTTTATTAAACTTATGAGTGGTTTACTCTAACTTTTGAACCGGTGCTTAGAATTAAAATCTGAGGGCACCATTGAACTCGCAGTGCCGATATTCGCTTAAGAAGACTTTCACCTCGACAGTTGGTCGAGGGTGAAAGTTAGTTTTTCAATTTTTCCTATAGGAATAAAATAAAAATAAAAGTTTATGAATTTTTTTATTTGCAACACCAATGTGGTTGTTGGGAGGTGGGGTCCACTAGATCTAAACCTCCATGTGGATGTTGAGGCATGGGGACCACCAGACCATAACACCCCATGAGAGGTTATGGGGGTATGGACCACCTAAACCATAACCTCCCATGATAGGTTATGGTGGTGGGGACCACCTGGGATTAAACCCCCCCTATAATTGAATGAAACTCTGAACTCCCCTCATTAATGAGGAGGAGCCTCTTGACATCTTCCACATTAATTGTTCCAATGCACATACCTTTAATTGTGCCAACCTAGGTGATTAATTTACCCAATCTGAATTGTGCCAACAATTAAAATTTGGGGAAAACATCGTTATTTGGGGTTGGCATTTATTTTGAGAGTTGTTAGTTGGAAAAGTGGAGAGAACTTGTTGGGAGAAAAGCTCTACAATGAAGAACTACTTCTCTGAATGAAGAACGATTTCTTCCAAAAAAGAACGCCAATGAAGAATGATGACCCTGAATTCTACCTTTTTCCTCAAGACTTCCTCCGATGTAGGACGTCTTTGACTATGATGACCCGACATCCATATTTTCCCAATGATTCGACTTCTTCCTCGTGACTACGTCGATGTATCAACCCAAGGTAGGGGGTTTATTTTCATGATAATACTTTACTCTTTTGCTTTTGCAGTTTGGGAAAGAATCGTGGCAGAGGTTGTAAAATTTGAAGTTTAACGTTCCTCTTTCTTATTGAGCCAAATGCTACCACCCTAACATGGAGGGTCCAGGCCAGACCAACATGGTCGAACCCTCTGCTGTTATTTGTTGTGGTGTTCTTCAGAATGAATGAAGGTGATGAAGATGATGAAGTCGACGAAGACACGGCGCTGCCACCTGCAGCCACCGCGACCCACACCGCTCCACGGTGCTTCGGCCTCCAGGATGGACTGGTTGTGCGCCCTCATCATGCTGCACCGCCTCGGGCCGAACCGGCCCTGCTCCCAGGCTTGCACCCCATGTCGGTCGATCCACCCCCCCACCCGTCTGTGCCACCCCGGCCGCGCCGCCCGCCGGCCACGCCACCCCCCCCCCCCCCGGTCGCGCCCCCCGGTCGCCCTGCATGCCTCTCGAGCCACCCCGACTGCGCCGCCCGCTGGCGACGCCTCCCGCGGCCCTCCGAGCCGCCCCAGAACCCACCACCCGTGGCCCTCTGAGCCACCCCGGCTCGCACCTACCGTCGGCCGCCCCCTACCAGTCACACCACCTACGACCCTCCGAGCCGCCCCGCGGCACCCTCTGTGGTCGAGCCGACCTCATGGCCCCTCGTGGCATACTGTGCCGGACCCAGCGAGCCATGCCGAACCCAACGGGCCGGGCTGGACTCAACGGGTCCATCCGGGTCGGACCATACCCATGCCCACTACACCCCTTCACATTATTTTGGTCATATATTTGGCACCAGATATCCTTTTGACGAATCATCAGCGGTGCTGGAAACCATTGAGTGGGACATTCCCATTGGGTATACTCCACTGGGTTTTTGTTTTGGGATGGGAAACTTTCAGGTTGGATCGAGCACGAATCTAACCGGGCCCTTGCGACTAAATGGCTAATAACTCACAGACTAGTCCTCCGACTGATGAACCATCTGTTTTGTTGAGAACCCTATGATGTGGCGGACCATTGGGATACTTCTTCATGGGACTTTTCGACAGTTAGAGTATCGACCAGTAGCTCGTGGATCAGATCCTCTTGGAGACGAGAAAGCGTAGTGCGGAGACCTAGTAGCTAGCTGAGACCTGATGATTGCTGACTATTTTGACTCGGAGTGACTTGACTATCCTAATGGGGAGGTCCTTGTTGTCGCGTAAGACCCATAGTGAGAAGCACCTTGGTGTTGCAGCAGACCCACGGTACTCAACAGGAGGAGTACCTCAACAATCTACGAGGGGGAGTGCACTTGGAGATGCAGCAGAACCACTGTAGAGAGTACACATGGTGACGCGGATGATCCACTGTACATGACATGAGGTGTACCTAAGTAGTACAAGGGTATTGGGAAGCTCTCTTGGTGTCGCGGAAGGAGCATTGTAATCGATAGAGGAGGAGTTCTCCAGCAGCCAAGATTTCGATGATGTGACTGGGGATGTTACTCAATACTACCCCTAGAAAAAAATCATAGTTTGAGCTGAGTCAGTTTTTTCTGTGGTTTACTCATGATTGAGATGTATTACATGATAACTTAGGTATGTGTATGGGAATTTACCTATATACGGTTATCTATTGATTGCATACATTGTGGTTTAACCATGGTGGATTTGTTTGAGACCTTGAGCATCTCGAGGTCCATACTGAGTATAGTTATACACTCCCCTGCATGGGATATGGATGAACTTCCTTGTGTTTGGTGAAAAAGACGGACAATGCTGACAGAGGACGAGAGTACCAGGACTAGAAAGTACCTGGAGGTGGACCTTACAACGTGTTGGTACAAGGAGGATACGGATGGACAAGGAGTGTTGAGGAGGTGATCTGTAGCTAACCTTCATGTAGTAACCTCGTAGTACAACCCAGTAGTTGTTTTCCTATTTCTTCAGTTGTACTAGTACTTTCAGTTTCTTTTAATTTACTGTTGGGTTGGTATTCTGACCCCTTTTACTTTCAGCACTATTATGTTATACAAATTACATAGTGTTTTGTATCCAGCTGTGTGGTTGCTTGCTTGTGTGTTTACAGGATATAAATGAAATGCCTTCCCAGTTTTTTGGGAATTACGCCTTTGGTGCAAGTCATCATCCCCTATCCTAATAATGGTGGGCTTGGGGTAGTCACTGCATGGGCCCCCGGTGGAAGGGTTGTGAGAAATTGGTATCAGAGGAGTCGGTTCTATAGCTGAACATAGAAATCTAATCTTTTCTATGAAGCAATAGGGTTAAGTGTAGTGAATGTGGTTTTTAGTTTAGGGAGTCTAGTGTTGGTGCGGCAGCCGACGTATCCATACACCAGGACCCTAAATTATGATTTCCAACTCAGTGCACGAAAACACTAATTGTGTGTGTGTTTTCAAAAGTTTTCTTTAATTCATATCAGCAGGTCAACTCACCAGGTAGAACTTTTAATTGTATCACACCTATTTATTTTCAGGATGCCTCCATGCTGATAACTGTCAAGAGTTCCGAAAGTTGTAGGCACTGATATCCCCCCGAGGGATGAGACATTAGTACAGGGGCCTCTTCTAGTAGATGCACCAGCGGAGAAACTACCGGTACCATTACCTGTTGGGCCACCGAGGCCACCAGGCATAGCAACAGACAGTGCACGCCTCTTGATCGCGTTTGATGAGTTCCAGCGCCAAAGGCCACCCAGGTTCAGGGGAGAGATAGACCCGTAGGCGGTTGAGGATTGGCTGGTGGCCGTGGTGAGAGTATTCTAACTGGTTGGGACAACAGCTGATCTCATGGAGATTCTTGCTGCCAACCCTCTTCAGGTAGTAGCAGGAAGATAGTGGAGCTTGATGTACCAAGTACACAATGAGGTGACGCTTCTTTGGGTAGACTTTGAGAGCCTGTTTTTGGAAGAGTTTCTTCCAGCCAATCTTCACGCAGTGTGCATTCAAGACCTACTACATCTGGAGTAGGGTAGCATGATTGTAGCTCCGTACTCGGTGAGGTTCACATACCTCTCATGCTACTCCAACAATATGGTGCGAGACCCATTATTCAGGGCTCGGACCTTCGAGCAGGGACTCAGGCAGGAGATCATGGATTCGGGGATCCCTCTCAGCATCCCGACGCAGGTGGGGGTTTTAGATAGTGTCATCCTTGTGGAGAGTTTCCTGGATGAGCAGTCTCCAGTAGCGAGATCCACCACCAGTCGACATGTAGCAGAGTATTCAGTAGTTGGCAGTAGACAGATGTCACATCGGTCTATGATAACCATACCTACAGGTGGATGAGCGCATGAATTAGGATCAGTTGTGCAGGGAACCATAAGTAGATACAGACATGCTAGGAGTGGGAAATGTTTCACATGTGGTGGGCAGGGTCACATGGCTCGTGATTGTCCGACCCGCCGTTCGGATGATCTGCAGATGGTCGAAGGACCTCCCATGAAGAGATAGATATTCGATTAAGGTGTTCCGTAGAAAGCAGGCAGACATGGAAGAGGACATGGTCGTTCAGCGGGCGGTGGGAAAAAATTCGAGATGTTACCACCTCCACCACCAGGAGTTCCGCCCTGACCATAGGGAGCAGGTGGATAAGGGATATCTTAGCTCTAGGAATCTAAGGCCTATGACCATGGTGCTCTGTAGATGATATGAAGTACTATCTATGTCTGCTCCACCATAGCTGCAGTACTTATAGACATAGGTGCCAGTCATTCTTTGATTTTTCACTACCCTCATTCAGAGCTTGAATATTCCGATGGAGACATTGGCTCGAACCATACGGCTAAAGACTCCTACTTGAGCAGATTCGACGATTATGCACTACTGTCGGCAGTGCGGGCTTAATCTTGGAGGAGAGAGATTCGGCTGGGATCTCCAGGTAGCGGCGTCGAGGCCTTACGAAGTCATCCAGGTTATGGACTACTTATCTACAGTCTATGATCAGATTTACTGTATTAGGCACAAGGGGCGGTGTGTCCACACAGATGAGACTGTGTTTACCTTCACTAGTGAGAAGTGAGCCTTTCCATCGCAAGATGGACTTACCCGAAGGAGAGTGCAGCCGATCACTAATTAGTTGGCGAGCCTTACCCTAGGAGAAGTTCATCTGAAGAGTCTGAGCTATCCTGTAGTAGTTGACCCGTATGCGGATGTTTTCCCTCATGATGTTCCAGGTAAACCTCCTCATAGAGAGGAGGAATTTTACATTGACTTTTACACCAGGACGACACTGATATCTACTCCATCATATCATATGTCTCCTGTAGTGCTTTGTAACCTACATGTATAGCTAGAGGACTTTCATGGGAAGGGATTCATCTGGCCCAGAGTTTCTCCTTGGGCAGCCCTGATTCTCTTCTACAAGAAGGCAGATTAGATTATGAGGATTTGGGTTGAATATTAGTGCCTGAACCAGGTGACTATGAAGAACAAGTACCCACCCCCGATAATTGATGAACTCTTTGATCAGATGAAGGGAGCACGGTGGTTCTCGAAGATAGACCTCATATTAGGCTATCACTAGCTCGGAGTTCAAGATGAGGATGTGTAGAAGATGACTTTCAAATATCGGTACAACCACTATGAGTTCTGGGTTATGACAATCGGCATAACCAATGCTCCGACAGTGTTCATTGGGCTCATGAACAGGATCTTTCAGGCATACCTTGATTGCCTCGTAGTAGTCTTCGTTGAAGACATTCTGATATACTCAACTACTGAGTAGGATCATGCCTAACATTTTCGAGTAGTACTAGACAAACTCCGAGAGCACCAGATATATAGTAAGCTCTCGAAGTGCTAGTTCTAGATTCGAGATGTTCGCTTTCTAGGACATGTCATCTGAGAGGCTGGAGTTGCAGTGGATCCGATAGAGATTGAGGCGGTACTTGTTTTGGAGCCACCCAGGAGTGTGACAGAGGTACGGACTTTCCTGGGTTTGTTTGGATACTACCGGATACCTGTACCAGATTTCTCTAGAGTTGTAGCACCACTATCAGCCTTGACGAAGAAGGGGAAACCCTAATTTTGGTCGGAGAAATGCCAGTGGAGTTTTCAAGAGCTGAGGCAGAGGCTGACTAGTTCCCCCTTCTTGAGTTGTCCAGAGGAGGGTGTAGGGTACGTAGTCGACTGTGATGCATCAGGGGCAGGACTCCGATGTTTCTTGATTCTAGAGCGAGCATTGATCGCATATGGTTCTCAGAAGCTTAGACAACATGTGTAGAACTATGCAACCCATGACCTAGAGTTAGCAGTATTGGTCTTCACCTTGAAGATGTGGCAGCACTATCTGATGGGAGATCATTTTAATATGTACTCTGATCACAAGAGTCATAGGTATATCTTCTCCCAGAAAGACCTGAACCCGCGACACCAATGTTGGCTTGAGTTCCTCTTGGACTATGACTTCGAGATAGTCTATACTCCTTGGAAGAGGAATGTTGTAGCAGATGCACTCAGCAAGAGGTACGGCATAAAACTTCTAGGTGAGGTGATAGAGTACCTGGATGCTTTACAAATATCCTTTGTGGATAGAGATGGAGAATTATTCCTTCAATATCTTACAGTCACTCCACCACTTCTTCAGCGAGTCAAGGAGGCGCAATGTGGGGACCCTGACTGTGAGGCTCGACGTGCTCAGATATCCACAGTGTAGGCACCTTATAGATTTTCTAAAGGTGGCGAGCACATCATTCACTTCAATGTACATACCATTGTACTAGTGTCACATCAGAAGAAAGTGTTGAGTGAGTTCCACACATCCCCTCTAGCGGTACATCCATTAGTGGAAAAGATGTACCAGGACCTACGACAATAGCATTTGAGGCTGATATTGAAGAAAGTAGTTGTAGTGTTTATTTATTGATGCCTCACATGTTTGCATGTGAAGGCATAGCATCAGGTACCAGAAGGATTGGTTCATCCTTTAGAGGTCCCAGAGTGTAAGTGGGATGGGATATCCATGGACTTCAGGATAGGACTTCCAGGTACATCCATGGGGCATGACTCTATCTGGGTGATCGTCGATTGACTCACCAAGTCGGCCCACATCCTACCAATTGGAGAGCAGGGTTCAGCAGAGATCTTGGGACACCTCTATGTGGAGGAGATTGTGCTAATACAAGGAGTACATTCGACGATTGTCTCCGATCGTGTTGCACATTTTACTTCCCACCTATGGAAGGGGTTGCAGCAGGCTCTCGGGACAGAGCTTTGTTTGAGCACATCCTTCCATCCTCAGACGAATGGTCAGACCGAGTGAACCATTCAGACCCTCGAGGACATGCTGCGTTCCTATGTCCTTCACTTCGATTGTAACTGGGAGGATCACTTACCTTTGGAGGAGTTTGCATACAACAACCAATATCACTCCACCATTGGGATGACACCTTTCGAGGCATTGTATGGGCGACCTTGCATATCACCTTTGTGTCGGACTGACCATAGGGAGACTGCACTAGTACAACTGGAGATGATACTGGATACCACATAGAAGGTGCAGATAATTCAGGAGTGGATGAAGACTGCACAGAGCAGGCAGAAGTCATATGCTGACCGGGGATGGAGGCCTCTGGAGTTTGTGGATGGCGACCACGTCTTTCTTTGAGTCTCACTCAGGAGACATATATAGAGATTTGGCCGAGGTGGAAAGTTATCTCAGAGGTTTATCATACCTTTTTAGGTCCTCAGTAGATTTTGCGAGGTGGGATACCTCTAAGATATTCCACCTCAGTTTCCCTTGGTTCATGACATCTTCCACGTATCGCAGCTGAGGAGATACGTGCATGACCATTATCACATTATCGACCATGGAGAGCTGGATGTCGATGATGGGGTGACATTTACAGAGGATCCAGTAGAGATTGACGATCGATAAGAGCAGGTCCTTTGTGGATGGTCGAAACCTATGGTGTGCGTTCACTGACAACACGGGATCCTCCAGGAGAGCACATGGGAGTGGGAGGCTCAGACTCTTGCTCAGCACCCCCACTTGTTTACCTAGTTTGATTTGTGGCTTATGGGAACATAGAGCCCTGAGTTGGGGAGAATGTAGAGACCTGGAATTTCCTTGTAATTTTTTTTAAATAAATGGGAATTTTATGAGTCTGCGAAAATTGATAGTGCGTGATTCTGAGGCGCGGTGTGCCCGAAATCAATTTATGATGTTTTTTTCGGGTACATTCAGTAAACGTACCAGTGGGTTTTTCTAACTTTGGCACCAGTGCTCAGAATTGAAATCTGATGTCACCATTGAACTCGCAGCACCTGGATTCCCTTAATGAGACTTTCACCATGAAGGCAGTAGGTTGAGGGTGAAAGTTAGTTTTTGGGGTTTTCGTGTATGAAAAAAATAAAAATAAAAGTGTATGACATTTTTATTTTTATTTGCAACACCCATGTGGGTGTTGTGAGGTGGTCCCACGGGAACTAAACCTACAGGTGCATGTTGAGGTGTGGGGACCACAAGATCTTAACCTTCCATGAGAGGTTATAGTGGTGGGGACCACCCGGGATTAACCCCCCCCCCCCCACCCTTTAATTGATAGAAACTCTATGCTCCCCTCATTAATGTGGAGGAGCCTCTTGACTTCCTCCACATTAATTGTTCCAACTTACATACCTTTAATTGTTCCAACCTAGGTTATTAATTAACCCAATTTGAATTGTGCCGATAATTAAAAGTTGAGGAAACCCTTTTTATTTTGGGTTGGAATTTCTTTTGAAAGTTGTTTTTTGCCAAGGGGAGAGAACTTTTTGGGATAAAATATCTCCAATGAAGAACTACTTATCTGAATGAAGAACATGTTCTTCCAATGAAGAATGCCCATGTAGAACGTCTACCCAAACTTTGACCTTCTTCCTTGAGACTTCCTCTGATGAAGGACATCTTCGACTACGACGAACTGATGTTCGTCTTTTCCAAATGATAAATCTTCTTCCTTGTGACTCTGTCAACATATAAACCTGAGGTAGGGGTTTTATTTGTGTGATAATACTTTCCTTATTTTATTTTTCGGTTTGGGAAAGAATCGTTGTGGAGGTTGTAAAATTTTAAGTTCATCATTCCTCTTTCTTGTTGAGCCAAATCCTACCACCCTAACGTGGTGGGTGCAGGCCAAACAAACATGGAAGACCCCTCTATTGTTCTTATTTGTGGTGTTCTTCGGAATTAAGGAAGGAGATGAAGGTGACGATGACGATGAAGGAACAACACCGCCACCCCCGGCCAATATGAACTCCACCACCCCCGCAGCGCTCTTGCCTCCCGGCAGAACCGGTTGTGCGCCCCCACTATGCTACGACGCCCTAGGCCGAACCAGCCCCACTCCTGGACTCGTGCCACCTACCGGTAGTGCTGCACTAGCCGCACCCCACAGACCGCGCTGCCCGCCAGCCACACCGCCCTGGCCACACCACCCATAGGCCTCGCCGCCCTGTCTGCGCCGCCCGCCTGCCGTGTCGTGCCACCGGCCGCGGTCGTCCGAGCCTCCTTGGCTTGTGCCACCCGCTGACCTCCTAACCGCCCTGAGGCCTCATGCCCTGGCGGCACCCTCTATGGTTGAGCCGCCCTTACGACTCTTTGCATCCCCTCATGACCTGTTAGGATGGACCTAGTGGGCCGGGCTGAAACCAACAGGCCGAGCTGGGTCAATCCGAACGGGTTAGACCGGACTTAGGCACACTACACACCTTTACTTTATTTTGGCCATATATTTCGCACCGAACGTCCGTTTGACGAACCGTCAGTGGCATAGAAAATCTCAGAGCAAGATGGTCCTATTGATTATACCCCACTGAGTTTTTGGTTTGAGATGGGAAACAGTCAGGTTGGATCGATCACAAACCCAACCAGGCCTCCAAGACTAAATGGCTAATAACTCAGAGATCGGGCGTCCGATTGACGCACTGTCTATTGCGTTGAGACCCTTATGATGTGGTGGACCTTTGAGATACTTATTATTGGTACTTAGTGATAGTTGGATTATCTACTAGTAGCACATGGAGTGGATCCTCCCATAGACCAGCGAGCGTAGTGCGGAGACCTATTAGTTAGCTGAGACCTAACGACTGCTGACCGTTTTGACTCAGAGTGACTCGGCTAGCCCAGTGGGGAGCACCTTGGGTTCACGACAGACCCACAATGGAGAGTGCCTTGTTGTTTCAGTAGACCCATGATACTTGAAAAGAGTAGTTACTCATCAGACTACAAGGTGGAGCACGCTTGGTGACGTAGCAGACCCACGGTTGGGAGCACGCATAGTGATGGGGCTGATCCATGGTACTCGACATGACACTACTAGAATAACCACCAATAGAGACCGCCAAAAGCGGTCGCAATTGCTCCGTCGGTAAAAACCAATAGAGACCGCCAATTGGCGGCCGCTAAAGGTCCTTTTAAAAAAATCAGGTTTCATGTCCGCAGGATAGTGTGGGTGCGACACCGGACACACGGGGGCACGAGGCGGAACCAGAGACCTCGAGTGGTCAGCCATGGCAGATCTACGGCGGCGGAGGGAGGGGCGGGTGTGACGGCATGTGAAGGAGGGGTGGACGGAGGGTGGTAGGGCGATGGCATGTGAGGGAGGGGTGACTGGATGGCGGTGGCCGTGGGAGGTAGCGCGACGGCGGGGCGCGATGGCCGGCCGCGATGGCGGGGCGTGACGGCGGGCCGCGATGGCGGGGCGCGAAGGCGGGCCGCGATGGCGGGGCGCGAAGGCGGGCCGCGATGGCGGGGCGCGAAGGCGGGCCGCGATGGCGGGGCGTGACGGCGGGGCACCACGACGGCAATAGTGATTTTGAGGAAGAGAGCAACGATGGGGCGGGAAAAATCCCGCCCATTTATTTCCGTATTAGCGACCGCCAATGCCAGTCGCCCGTACCCAGAGGCGCAGAAGCCAATTTTTGTAGTAGTGTGAGGAGTACCTCAGCAGTCCAAGGATAGTGTGAAGTACACTTGGTTTCGCAGTAGGCCCATCGTGCTCGATAGAGGAGGAGTTCTCTAGCATATGAGGTTTCGACAATGTGAGTGGGGAAGTTACGTGACACTACCACTAGAATAAAATCATGGTTTGAGATGAGTTAGTTTTTCACTGTTTTCCTCATGATTGAGATAGATTACTTGATAACTTACGTATATGTTTGGGAATATACCTATGTGGGGTTATTTTTTTATTTCATACTTTGTGCTTTATCCTTGGGGGATTTTTGTGAGACCTAGAGGGTCTTAGGTTCCCTAATGAGTATCTTTATACTCACCCCTACACGGGATATGCGCACACAACATTTTTTTTGGGGTAGATGATGGGCATTGCTGACTGAGGATTAGAGTACTAGGTCTGAATGGTACCTAGAGATGGAGCTTACAACGTGTCGTACATGGAGGAGACTGACGGACGAGGAGTGCTGAGGAGGCGATTTGTACCTACCCTTCTGGTAGGAACCTCGGAGGATGAGCTAGTAGCATTTTTCCTTTTTCCACAGTTGTACTTGTACTTTCAGTTTCTTCTACTTTACTTTTGGCCTTGTATTCTGACCCCTTTTACTTTCAGCACTCTTTTGTTTTACAGTTTACATAGTGTTTCGTATCTAGCAGTGTGCTTTCATTTGTGTGTATTTACCGAATATAAAGGCATTACCTTCATAGTTTTTGGGAATTATGACTTTGGTACTAGTCACCAGCCCCTGGCCTATTGGAGGTGGGCTTGGCGTAGTCACGACATGGGCCCTGGGGGACGGGTAGTGATGAAGAGGAGGGTCGTGGGTTGCCGTAATGGGATGAAGGGGGAGCAGCTGACGGATGGGGAGTCTTCAGAGGTGAGTGTGTCGGCAGGGGGGTTCATCGCTGAATGAATCTACTTCACAAGAGGAACACCATCGCACAGGGGAGATGCGGCTGGTGGGCGTAGGATGGTGCGACTAGGCCAGGGAAGGCATTCTGCGGGCGGCTGGTCGGAGCAGGCAAGAGGCGGTGCTAGCTTGGAATCCCACGGGATGAAGAGGGTCGCAAGGGAGGGAGGGGAATTCCATAGACATTGCATGCAAATAGGGTCAAGGAAGGGGGTATTGGAGAGAGTTTGGTGCAAGGGATTGGGTTAGGCGGACAAAAATAATAAAAAAGAAGCATAAAAAAATAAATCAAATAAAAAAATATAAAACAAAACATTAATTTAAAATGAAAACAATACACATAAAAATTAATAATAAGAATAATAATAATAACAACTATAATAATAATAAATAATTAAAATAATTCATAATGAAAACATTAGTTAACATTAAATTTAATTGTAATATTATAGTAACAACAACAATAATAATAACAATAACAACAACAACAATAGAAAAATTCAGTATTAGTATTATTATCCGCCTCATTTTAGTTTTACCTAATTTTTCTTTACTTGGTCTTATTAATTGATTACCGCAAACTTGAGGCCTTGGCACAACTCAACCACTCATATACAGAACATGCAGTAGCTTCTGTCCAATACAGAAGTAATCGCATGAGTATTCGGGCTGACCGCATGACATTCTCTAACTGTGCGATGCCCACGCACTGACCAAAATAATAATAAAAATTATTATTAATATTATAATTTTTCATTTCATTTTGAATAAAAATAATAACATTATTAACAAAAATAAAATATTTACCCATTTTAATTTTTTTCCGAATGTTGTAGGACTATGTCGTTGCATTGGCGAAGCCGTTTGGGGGTTTCCAGAACGTGCTCCGCCTGGGCACTCAGCGACGTCAGCTCAAAAACGAGCGCTTTTTGACAAAACACAAAAAACCATGTTCGGGATTCAACCCGAACATCAAAAATCTAATTTTAAACCCATGAAAAACATAAAATAAATTAATTAGATTGGTCGGGGTGTGACAATTCACCCCCCATAATGATTTCCACCCTCGGAAAGCCACTACAAGTCATAGACCCAATGATGAAACTCCTCATGTGTTAGTCACCCCCCAATAGTTTAAGTACCTCCAGTTGATTGCTCCAAACGAACACCGAACTCCCATGACATTCAACTTATCCTCAAAACATAGACACATTAAACACTACCAAAATGTAACCTAAAAAAACTCTGTCACTGACACAGGGAGGCCTGGATGGACTCCCCGCCATAGGAATCAAGCCAAACTAAATTCAGCGAGACCTGTGATGGGTCTCCCCACCATAAGGACTGATGCGATTAATCTTACTCGGAGACTTCTCGCATAGACAGGGACCCCACCATATGAGGAGGGGTAGTAAGGGGAGGGAAAAACCAACAGAGTATCAATGCTACCACCATTTTAAACCAATAACTTCACACCCTCGGAATAACACGAACCATGACTCACTAAACACAATGATTAAATTAAGAACTTTTTACGCCACTGGGATTATTTTTACTATGTGCTAGATTTACTCTAGGACCTAAGGCTGGAGCTCTAATGATGCAAGCATCTCCTGGCTCCCATTCAGGCTCATGGAACCCCCAAATACCACACACAAACCAAAATTTTACCAAACACACTTCAATTAAAAATAATTGTTTCAAAGAGGTTCAGTGATAACGATTCTTAAGAAAGAAGGAAAAACACAACAAAACACTACAGGTGATGACTACTAAATCAAAGAAAAACTACAATGAGAAAACACAAAAATGGTCCCCAAACATCTCCCTACAACTTCTGACGGGTTGAGGTGGCCTTCGACGAGCCTGGTCTAGCTTCAGCGCACTTCTTGTAAACACCTCGGCAAAAAGCTGAAAGTGACCCAAACATCCACATGTGTGGTACGGTCTCAGAGCACTCAGACACATCGGCATCTTGTGACCCTTCCTTCTAAAAGGTTGATAGATCACAAAATCACGTTGTAAAGAAAATGACTAAATGTTTAGAGGTATATTGATTCCTCTACAAGATCCACCAAC
The DNA here is from genome assembly GCA_963277665.1 of Viscum album. Classification (NCBI taxonomy): domain Eukaryota; kingdom Viridiplantae; phylum Streptophyta; class Magnoliopsida; order Santalales; family Viscaceae; genus Viscum; species Viscum album. Next base: position 586,643,937 of record OY728120.1, read on the forward strand.
ATCAGGTCGCTTCCTATTCTTCCTATCATCATCCTCTACATTGCATCCCAAGGTTGGAAGAGGATTCTCCACTTCGAGTCCTCCTGCTAGCTTAGCTTCAGCAAAAAAAGGCTTTCCACACAATATCCTAGATGGTGGTTTGGTTAAGCTCTTCAACTTTCAATCGCAGTTCAGGTCAGAGACTAGAATAAAATTGTCGAGACTTCCCAGGATCATTTCCAACAAACCACTGGTCATACAGAACTAGGTCTATGAAATGTCGATAGAATTATCTGACCGATTCACTGTCATGATGAAGAAAACACAAATTCATCCTCTTCCTCAGTTTCATCAACTCGGAGAAATATTATTGGATGAACGATGACTTGAAAAACTCCCATGTTAGATCTTCTCAATGTTTATTCTGAGACACTGACTTCCACCATTTCCATTTTGGACCTTCAAGAATAAAGGTAGCCAACTTCACCTTTAACGAGTCAGGAAACGCAATGAAATTGAACTTCCTATAAATCTTTTTCAACCACTCCTCTGCCATAAGAGGATCTTCTAGACCTTAAAATAGTAAAGGATTCAACATCCAGAATTCCAGAACATAGTCAATAGGTTTATTAACTAGAGGATTTTCGAGGGGCGCACCTCCTGAAGTTGCACCTTGGGCATCCATCAAACCATCGTGGGGCGGAACACAAAGGAACAAAGAAACGAGGAACATAATCAAAACAGGGTCATTGACATTTCAATTTCAATTGTACACAATTTCCAAAATAAAACCTTGCAAAAAAATTATTAGAAATAATGAAAACCCCAAACGATACACTAGGAGGAACTAGGGTCGATGGGTGACTCGAACATATGGTTGGCAGCCATACACCAGTCACTCCAATATTACAAGGAGCACTATTGGGTAATGTCCTTGGCTCCAAATGGCATTCCAAACCATGCGATCTCACAAAGGTCACTTGCCTGGATCCAATTTAATTTTCCAATACCAAACAAACCATAAGAATCAAAGGACATCAAACTACCCAAACATACCTTGGTAACCCAAGGTTCGGAATAAGCATGGGTTCATGATGTCCTTATCATTCGTACTCCACGAGTCCTGACAACTCAACTCCTACAATGACAACCCTAAATAACATTGGGTGCTCTGAAAAACAAGGTCTTCCCTGGAGCCAACCGATATGATAACATTTTTTCATGAACCATCCCGGGTCGAGCCTTAACCGATCACCCGAGCTGGTCCGCAACATGTCCTGAAAGGCATTCTCGATCCCCCTAGGCTGGCGACAAGTGCCAGGGCATCAAAAGAGAGAAAGAGGGAATAGTTTCACCTAATAAAAATAAATAATGTTGGAGAAAGAAAAATAGACCAACATAAAGTAGATAAACAACATGAAAGAAAATGAACAGCCAACAAGACATACTAACCTAAGCATGACCAAACTCTTCACGACCTTGAGATTCACTCACAGAACCATAACCAACTCTTTACCATGATGAGAAACCTCGAGTAAAACCTAAAACATAACCTAAAAACAGGAAAACACTATAGGCATGCGTATTAAAACTCAGTAGGTGTTCCCAAAAAACTATCCCTAAAAACACTACCTATAAAAAAAGATTTTATTAATTCCAGGTTTGATCTAAATTATACGAAATATGGGTTGCCACACACACACATTCATTTATAAAACAAGTAACTATCCATTTCCATTGTTTATTTAAAAAAATGTTTAATGATGGAATGGAACAGGTGCAGTGCCTTTCGATACATTTTTGCGAACAATTTAGAAATCCAAAATTTAGTTAGTCAAATAGAAAACCACACGCAACACACAACACACACTAAGGGAAATGGAAAATAAGTGGCACATAGGGGCCAGTAACTGAACTAGACCTATCAATATTCCACCACATACAAATAAACACTAATGAAAACATGGGTCGAACCTAGGAGCTCGTGAACAATCCAGAACATACTATACATTTGACTCATCATGATGGCATGCCTACTCTCGATGACGTCATAATTCCCTAATGCCACGTGTTTCCCTACATGGCCTAACTGAGGTTCCCAATCCCCTAGAAGAGTATAATCCATACTAAGGGCCACTCGCCAGTGCACAATCTAAACTAGTGTAGCAATTGTTCTCAGAAGATTCACTTACAATGTCAGGATCCCATGTCAACACGTATAATAAAAAAAATGGGGTGAGTCAACAAAGTCCATAAAGTAGCATAAACATCACACACAACTCATGTAGTCAACGTACACCAAAGCTCACCCTTGAGTCACCCCAAAGAGTGTTTTCCAAAAATAATTTATTTTATTAAAGTGAAAAACAGGCCTTCACCAATTTTAATGAATATCCCCATTTCTCAAGAGAACCAAAACTGTTGTTCACACTTCAAAAGAAATCATTTATGAATAAACCATAACTTCCTATAAAATTCTATGAATTATGTTTAAAGGCCAAACTAACATTATTTCACTACTGGGTGTCTTTTTATCAAGATAATATTTCAAGGGTCGTGTATAAAATAAATGTCTCTTTTCACACCAAATAATCATTTAAAAATTAATTATATTATATTATTTGCCATTTATTAAAATTAATAAAATATCATGAAACCATTAAATTATAAATTTAAATGCGAGTGAAGTGGGGGACCTACCTCATCTCATAGCCCAAAAACAATGGTGAATCACACCTCCCATATATGTACAACCATACGCATGCTGACGACCGCAGTTTCGCGGAATTACCTCGCTAATGCACTGAAACAAACGCACAACAACTAGAAACCCATAACCATTGACTTAAGACAATCCCAATGAAAAAATGGTGTAAAAATTAACCTTGAAAGGTTTTCAAAACATACTTCTCACTATTTTTATTATTTAATAAACCACGTTAAAATTCACAAACATGGTTATAAAAACCAAATCATTTCATAATAAATCACTAATCATTTTAAAGAGTCACCCAGGCCCCTTATAGAAAAATTCGTAGTGTGTGCAACATGGAAAAAACCCACAACACGTTAGTATCCCCTTTTAGAAATTATGTGCGCATCAAAAATATCTTCCAAAACATGATTTTCACCATTACCATTATTTAATAAACCATTTAATGAATTTCAAAAACAATTTTTTAAAGGTAACTCCCGACATTAAGCAGAAAACCCACCCAAAACCCAATTTTTTGATCCACCACACTCCTACAGTATACCAAAATAGAATATGCACGACTTGCAAAGTCCAATAAACAAAAAACACATTTTCATGGAAATCAATTGAACAATACAAATTTTGTTTTCATCAAAATGCATCGTACTTCCCATAAACATGGTACAATGTATCAAACACAACTAAATTAGTTTAAGAACTATGTTCACAATAATTAAATTAATCACAACTCACACTAAACAAATTAATTAATATTCATGGAATAAAAAAACACAAGAAATCTAATTGCTCCTAAATTTAAAGGGGCAAAGTGATAGATCCTACCTCGGCCGCAGATGGCCCTCCCAAATTCGGTGCGAAATATAGCTACCCAACCTTTTCTTACAATACTATTTTATTATTTAAATATAAAAAACATAATAGTATTACAAATAGAGGATCTAAAGGTTTAGTGTCTTGGTAAAACTAGAACCATACGTAGAAATTACAACATCAAGCCTAAACATTTATTAAAATTTCTTCTTCTCTAGCTTCTTATTGGAACTAGTCCTCTCCTTAGTACATGTTTCCACCTGAGGATATACAAAAAAACGGGTGAGCTAAAATATCGGTAATAGGATATATAAGAACAATATAGCATGGGTTGAGGATAATCATAACATGGTAAAAATATCATGAACATGAGATGAAGCATAAATATAAGACTTGAAATGTGTCAATGCATAAAAATGAAACGTCATGTCATAGTGGTTAACTACCACACATACTTGTGAAAAAATCAATCAAGTTGTTCACAAATCATTTAACATTTACTCATGAGATTCATCACTTTACCCAATGCATTGGAGTGCTGTATAATTTTGGGCACAACCGTCACTTTGAAACATTCATATTGCGCAATATAATTCTGGGTACACCTGTCACATCATAACATTATCATTATAATGCTTGCGACGTAGAACACATATAAAAAATGAACATAAATAACCCATGGAAAGGAATGGGTATCATCTCATAAGAATTCATTTATAAACATTGGGTTCCCAAAAGAAAGAAGTAATAACATACATGTTACAAGAACCATCCACTTTGAGTGAGAAGTAAAATGCGTGTTCTTAAAAGTAGAGTTATTTTTTAAAAAATATTGTTTGACATAAAAACCAGGGACAAACATCTATATCCAAGAAAAGGAAAGAAAATTATTAAGAAATGATCTTTAAGGAGCAACCATATCAAAAATTGAGTTAAAGAGGGATAACTCAAAGGATGAAAGTTGGGTTTGAGAATTTCCCCTTACCTTGTATCTGAATGCTTCCTTCTCTTTAATGTACTGTATAATGACATTATATCCATTAATTAGAAATCCAGAACCTTGTGTACATTAATATGTTTCATTGTGGATTCATTAAGTAATTTTATGTGCCTTTCGATGAGTTATAGTGTTTTAAAACATTGTTCCAGAATGTTTGTTTTTATGGTTTTCTTGAGTGGTTCACTTGTATTCTTAAATTGAAATTCGGGTAGAACATGGGTAAACATCCAAAAAAGATATTACATGTTATTAATGATATTATAGGAGTTTTAATGATCTTATAATGAATCATATTATATCAATGTGGATAAATCATTAGATAAGAATTAAATGATGATTGTCTGGGTTAATTTGAATGTTTTTTCGATCATAATGAACTTGTTTTATTTTATCAATAGTAATTTGGCCATAAATTATTTAAAGAACTTTAAATAGGACATAATACATAAAAATTATTCTTTTTCAACTATAAAAATGGTTCCATGACTAAATCTGAAGGTAGAAATGGAAGAACAAAACATGTCGTTCTTGAAGGTGATAAATTAACACCACACGAGCAGTGTTCTCTTTAATAAAATAACAGCAAGAGGGAAATGGGATTCGATTATATAATATCCCATTAAAATCATAAAATTATAATACATGTATAATACCATATTTACAATTCCATTTGGATGAAGATAGGTGGGGAGAGAATAATAAAAGATCTTGAAATTGAAAGGGAATTAAAGGATAAAAGGGAGAGAAATTACCTCTTGAATCCACATCTTGAGATCCTCTTTAAGGGCATAAGAATGGTCTTTTGATGAGACCAACATCTATTGGACGTGGGAGAGGGTCTAGATAAGATGTTTGGGTATATTTTAGAAAATACATGGAGCTTGAGTGGTGTGAGGAAATGAGGGTGGGAAATGTGGTTTTTATAGTGGAGGGGAGAGGGGTTTTCTTAATATAAAATTCATTTATTTATTATTTCTCCACAATACAAGGAATAGTGAGTTTTCCATGACCAATAATAGTACTTTTATCATGTGATAGCGAACCAATTGGACTCACTTCAGCAAAACATCACACATGACTCTATAATTAGCTTATTTATCTTATTTTTTAAATTATAGTATTTCACTATTCATAAAAATTCATGTACTTCATAAAAATCACAAAAATTTACCCCAACCATTTTTTGACGTGTACAATCCAAAAATTAAGTCCAATTTTCAAAAAAAAATTAATATGAATAATTTAATATTTGATTAATATCATAACTTATTATTAAAAAACCAGTTTTAAAACATTCATTTAGTTATTCTAAAATATAGGTACATCATACTTTCACTTGAATGGTATTTTTATAATATCATAGGTAAAGTTACTATTCATTAAGGAATATCACTATTCACAAGGGTATGTTACTATTCATAAGGATAGGTTACTATTCACAAAAAAAATTTGTTTTATTTGACTCCAAAAATCATCTTGAACAAAATCGTGTATGTCAGATTTTCAAAATTCCCAATACAGAAGTGAAAAAAATATGTTTCAAGGACACTTTGCATATAGTAGTTCATTATGTTGTGTTTTTATGTGATTTTAGGATATATTTATAAGAAGTTAATTTTCATTGAAAAACTTTTGGTTGTTACATTCTTCCCCCCTTATAAAATTTTGCCCTTGAAATTTCAATTTAGACAAATAGGTGAGGGTACTTCTCGTTCATATCCTCTTTCGATTCCCAAGTTGCTTCCTTAAAATTATGGTTTCTCCACCAGACATTGAAAATATGGGTTTTCTTGTTGCGTATAACCTTATCTCTGCGATCCATAATCTTTATCGACTTCTCCTCATAGGAAAGATCATCTTCCAACTGTACCACCTAAGAATTTAGTACATGTGATGGGTCTCGTACGAACTTCCTTAGTAGTGATGCGTGAAAAACATCATGAACGTGAGCCATATTTGGTGGAAGTGCAAGCCGATAGGCCATGGATCTTATGCGGTCAAGGATCTCAAAGGGGCCAACGTACCTTGGGCTTATCTTCCCTTTCATTCCAAACCTCATGACTCTCTTCCATGGTGATATTCACTAGAAGACTTTTTCTCGAACGTCTAACTCCAAGTCCCTTTGATGGTTGTCATCATAGCTCTTTTTTCAACTCTGAGCTGCTTTGATGTGTTTCTGGATGACTTGAACCTTCTCTGTCATCTTTGGAACAAGATCAGGTCCAAGTATCTCTCTTTCTCCAACATCATCCAAACAAGATGGAGTTCTCAATCGCTTTCCATACAGAGCTTCATATGGAGCCATCTGAATACTCGAGTGGAAGCAATTGCTATAAGAGAACTCAACCAATGGGAGATGCTGATCCATTCCACTTTTTAATTCTAGATATTAGGCTCTTTTCATATCTTCAAGTGTCTGAATAGTCCTTCAATATTGGCCATCAGTTTGGGGGTGATAGGTCGTGCTGCAATTTAATTCAGTCCTCAAAACCTATTGAAGGGTCCTCCAGAATTTAGATGTGAACCGTGGATAATGGTCAGAGACAATTGGGAGTGGAACACCGTACAGTATCACCCTTTCTTTCAGATATATCTTTGCAAGTTGTTCAAGTGATAGATCATCTCGAATATAGATAAAATGGGTTGTCTAGGTGAGTCGGTCAACCAAAACCCATATTGCATTATTTCCCTTCAACATCATTGGGAGACCCATGACAAATTCCATAGTAACATTTTCCCATTTTACATGGGTATAGGCAATGGCTGCATCATTACTTTGGACTTTTGTCGATCAGCTTTAACTTGCTGACATACCAAGCCCCTTGATATATATTCCACAATATCCTTTATCATGTTATCCCACCAGAAGTGTTCATGGAGATCACGACACATCTTGGTTCTCCCAGTATGGATAGAGAAAGTTGAGCTATGTGCCCTTTCCAATAGCTCCATCTTTATCCTGGGTGATGAAGGCACCCAAAGTTGCGTTCCAAACCGAATCACACAATCATCATCGATATGGAACTCTTTTATCTTCACTTCCTTTACTGCATTCACCTCTTTTGTATTTCCACTTCATCCCTTTGTGCTTCCTTAATATTCTCTTGGATGGATGGTTGCGCAATCATTTTGTCAAGGAAGGATGTATCCCCTGCCCTTATGATGTCCAAATCCATTCCTTAAATATCCATGAAGATAGGGTCTTTCTCAATCCATAGCATGGATAGAGTAGTAGGTTCATTTCTTCTTAAAGAATCATCTACCTTGTTCTACTTTTCAAGATGATAGTGAATAGAGAAATCATAATCATTGATTATCTCTAACCATCTTCTTTGACGCATGTTGAGCTCCTTTTGTGTGAATATATACTTTAGGCTCTTGTGGTTGGTGTATATGTCACAATTTTTCCATAAAGGTAGTGCCGCCAAAATTTCAAGGCAAAAATCATTGGTTCCAGCTCTAGATCATGTGTGGAGTAGTTCTGCTCATGGATCATCAATTGTCGTGAGGAATAGGCTATCACATTTTCACCTTTCATGGGTACACAACCCTTGACTTTCATTGAAGCATCACTATATATCAAAAAACTTTCTCAATTTTTCGGTGGTGTGAGTACAGGTGTAGTGATCAGACTTCACTTTGTCTCTTTGAAGCTTCATCACATTCTTCTGTCCAGACATACATTACCTCTTTCCTTGTAAACCTAGATAGAGGGCTTGACAATCGTGAGATGTTTCTCACAAAATGTCGGTAGGACCCTGCTAATCCAAGAAAACTACAGATTTCTTTGACACTAGAGGACATGGGTCATTCCTCAATCACCTTTGCCTTTGAAGGATCCACATAAATTCCCTCACTTGTGATCACATATCCCAAGAACGTGACATGCTTTATCCCAAAGTCACACTTGCTGAACATGGAATACAAATTCTCCTTTCTTAATGTCACCAACACAAATCTTTGATGTTCTTTAGGTTCCTCCTTGCTCTTGAAGTAGATTAAAATATCATCAATAAACAATACCACAAATTTTTCGAGCAAATGTCTAAAGACTATATTCATAAAATCCATATAGATTTCAGGGGAATTAGTATGTCTGAAGGGAATCAACAAAAACTCATTGTGCCCATAACTTGTTCGGACGGCAATCTTGCAAATATCTTCCTTCTTCAGAATTAACTGATGATATATAGAATGAAGATCCACCTTTGAGAAGTATTGATCTCCTTTTAACTGATCGAACAAGTCATAAATCCTTGGAAGAGGATACTTGTCCTTTATGGTGATCTTGTTGAGTTCCCAATAGTCGATACATAGAAGCATTGTTACATCATTCTTCTTCACAAAGAGCACTGGCACTCCCCAAGGTGATGCACTAGGGCGTATGAACACTTTGCCCAAATGCTCTTGCAGCTGCTTCTTTAACTCCTCTAGTTTGATAGGAGCCATATTATAGGGAAACTTAGAGATAGGAGTAGCTCCGGTTATGAGTTCAATTGAGAACTTTACCTCATAATCTATGGGAATTACAGGTAACTCTTTGGGGAATACAACGTGATAATCCCTCACGATGAGCATTTCCTCAAGGTTGGAACTTCCCTTCTACTCAACCATTTGGGTGAGGTATGCTTCTTCATAGGGAATCAACACCCACACCATTGAAGGATTTTTCAATGGAGATTCATGATTTTCCTTTCATTTGTAGAGGAGCATGGGATGGTTTGGAATATAAACAAACATTTCCTTTTCTCGATAGTTGATTTCTGCTCTATATAATGAGAGCAAATCCATTCCCATTATATCGTCGAATTCCACCAAGGTATGTATTGTGATATTCACCGAAAGAATCTTCCCACATACGCCAACAGGAGAGGATTCAAACACTTGGGTTGCAATGATTGCACAACTTGGTGTTTTTATAGATATCTCTAATTCAAGGATTCAGGGCTTCTATTTTATAGTTCTAGAAAACATGCAAGATATAAAGAAATGTGTAGAACATGAATCAAATAATACTTTTTCCATTCTTGATAGAATAGAAAGTTTACCTTTTACGACTTCTTTATCATGATCCACCTTCGCAGTAGAGATGGAACAAGCCTTCCCTTGTTCCTTTGGCTTTGGTGGTTGCTGAGGTTGATTACCCTCGAGAACTCGAGGATTAGTGCACTGACTTGCATAGTTCCCTAGCTCCCTACATTTGTAGCATTGAACCATGAGTCATTCTATCCTTTCTTCTGCCACATTCTCCTTCCTTTTCATGTATTTTTGTCACTCTTAAGCATGGTTCCCTTCTATCTAACACATTAAGCATATCCCCGTCCCTTTGAGGCCATTCCCATGGTGCAACTTCCCACATTTTTGGCTTGTGGGTCGTTGAGTTTTCTTCCCCCTTTTGTAATTAGATCCTCCATCTTGAAACTCCATCTTTCTTTTCTTATCCCCATATCCATAGGACCATTCTACAAACTCTATCTCTACATTCAGAGGACATCAAACAACTTCTTTATAACTCCCAAAGTCTTCAATTGCAAGAGCCTTTCGAAGTTGTGGTTTTAATCCACGAAAGAATCTATCAATTTATATATCATTGATGATAAAAAACCTAAGTGTAACTTGAAATACTTGTTAAATTCACTTCATATGTTTTGACAGATTGTCCTTATTTTTGATTGAGCTCTATGAATTCTCACTCTATCTCCTTACGAAGAGTTTGTGGGAAATAATTATTAAGAAACATTATATTAAATTATTCCCATTACATCTCTTCAAATTTCATCCCTTGGCTTGGTGTTCTTAATCAACGCCCACCATTTCTTAGCTTCCCCATCAAGATGATAAACAACTAGGGTCACCATCTCCATCCCAAAACTATGAAGAATATAAAATATCTTCTCCATGTAGTTGACCCACTATTCCACAACTGGTGGATCAAAAGATCCATTAAACATCAGTGGTTGTTGCCACATAAAAAATTTGATCTCAAATTGCTCCCTCTTTGGGGAAGGAGGACATTCCCCATTATTATGGTTATTCTTCATAACCTGAGATAATTGGTTAAGAATCTCCATGATGTTTCAAAATCCACCTCCCAAATCATTGGGGATGTTGTTCAAGCAATCATTGCATTAGCCCTCGCACGAGTTGTTGGCCTGATTTCTCCTGGATCCCACCATTTTCGAAAATAGAAAAGGTTAGAACAAAACATAAGTAAACAAGTCAGGAATAACTTATTCAATAAAACAATTTATACAAAAAACATAGCATAAGGGATCCCTATGTTAATATTCTTGTGTGCATATTTTTACTTAGTCTCATGCTATATGTTTTCTCTAGGGTTCATTAATCCTAATCCCCAAATTAACTCAACCATTCCTCTAATACCAACTATAGTGACCCAACTTTTTATTAAATTATTATTACATTATTTTTAGATAAAATATAACGACCCATACTTTGCATACATTGTTAATACTTCAAAATTGAAGCACACTTATTACAACATATGACAAAACCACAAAGGACCGTATAGGTATAGTGTCTTTAGAAACTGGGAAACATAAACAACCGGTTCATAAATCTTCTACAGTGTCTCCCATTTATTTCATCATATCTAGGGTCCCTTTTAGCATATTCTACTTAATATCCATCTTCCTGACTTGGGGAAAAGAAAACATAAAAGGGTGTGCTCAAATGCTCGGCAAGGGAAAATAAAGGAAATAAAATCATATCATATCTTTTTGAAAATCATAACCTGCAAAAGAGATCATAATATCTTAACATGGAATAAATCATAGAAGTTAAAATGAGATCCCCATAATCATAACATGAAACTTGAAACTTTGTGGCATGCACACATAATCATGGAAACTCATTTCTTGTTAGTCATGACTCATTTCCAAGACTATCTTACTGGACAAAGTCCCTTTCTGAACCGAGTTCACTCCTCGTTTCAGTTCTGTATCACTGAACCGAAATAACCTTCCGTTCCAGCCATGTCTATCTCATGAGATATAAATCTTTACCCAATGCATTGGAGGGAGATATAGGTCCCACCCATCTTATAATTAATCCTTTCTTATGTGTGCTACATAATCATAAACCATACATCATAGCGTAACCCATGTAATAAAAATGGTATTCTTAAACAACATGACATCATAAAACAATTCATATAAGATAAAGGAATTCATAAAAAATATTTCCATCACAACATAATCAAATCCATGTAATAATAGGGATAAAAACAGAACCCTTTTATTATCTTAGATGGAAAATAATTTTGATAAAATACTTGAACTTCATTCTTGAGGAAAATATCCTTTCTACTTCAAAAACACTTTTCCTTTCTTAACATGTCATACAATTTTAAACTAAAAGAAGTTGATTAAAAATAAACTTGAATACTTGTAAAGGAAGATTCTTGGAAATAATGTTTTAGAAATCCATTCATGCCGTATAAGTTAAAAAAACATTCTTCGTACTTTTGTCAGAAAAGTCAAAAAGTACCTCGTACGACAAAACGACAAAATATTCCTTTCATATTCATTACTAAAAACTCTCCGAAGGGTAAAATTGGATTTAAACTAGTGTAATTGGATGTAAAAAATATTACATATTGAGGGAACATGGATGTGGATGATAAAATACACCCCAATAAATACTTACGAATAAACAATCTCGGATAAAAATGAGATTGTGATATTTCCCTTACCTTAGGTCTGATTTGCTTTGTATGTGTCCGAAGCTCCTGTATAATGGTTTAAATAATGTTATTGACTTATTCCAGAATCATACATATTGATATGATATCATATATGGTCATATTCTTAGCTTCTTGTTAGTAATATTTCATTGTTACTTGTTACTAGGGTCTTTATTGCCTTTTGTTCTTATGCGTGTTTTGCCGAATAAATTCTTATTCTTCTTTTAAGGTTATAGATACCTTATATCCAGAATGGTGTTAGTGTAACATATATAATATTTATTCATTCAATTCATTTATATAATTACTATGTGATGATGATCATGTGGAACGAGTCGCATCACATCGTGGAGACGATATTCCGTACGTACGCACGAGTGATGATATCGTTCCTATGATCGTGGAATTGTATTGGAGTATATGTATATTATTTCAGTATCAATATTACTTTATAATAATCATAAATAGTTACTCATTACACCATTATACCCATCCTTGTAAGGTGATGGTTGAAAATAGATTACACCACGGCGTGGAGACGGTATTCCGTACGTACGCACGCGCGGTGATTTCATTTTTCCGTAGGATGGATAGAAGGTGAATTAGGGTTGTTTCATATTTATAATAACATATAAGTATGTAAGTAATTCTGATGTTATTACATTATCATGAAACAACTAAATAAGAAGAAGTTGAAGAAGAAAAAATTGAAAAGATCGGTAATGGATATTACCTCTTCTTTGGAACGCTTCTTTGAATCCTCCACTTAGGGAACTAAGATTGGTCTTTGAAGAAGACCAGGACCTCTAGGATTACTCTATGGAAGTGTAGAGGATAAAATGGCAGGGTTTGACCGATCTTGAGTGCTCAAATTGGTGTGAGGAGGAGGGGGAGGAGGTGCCCTTTTATAAGGGAGGAGAGGGGCATCTTAGGAATATCTCAAAATATTATTTTATATTAAAGTAAAAATCGGTTTATAATGGTTCCAAAGGGTCTTATTTCGAAGATAAAGTGGGGATGGGTCGAAATCCTATCAACCAATATGATTTAGACAAGTTTAGGGTATTATTTTAACCTTCTCAATTAGATTTAACTCTAAGTTAAATAATTTAACTTTTACCGTGTCTTTTTGTTTTCTTACACTATATGGTTAATACACTTACTATAACATGACAAACGAACCCCAAATTGTTTATTATTAATATATATATATCCTTATCTAAGTCATTTGCCTGAACCTTAGATTTTTAGGAATAAAATAACAATTAATAATATAATATTTGATTTAAAAACTATTTTGTGTCAATTTTGACACTATTTGATATATGATTTTTTTGAAAGTCATAACAGAATTATATGTTCGAACCAAGTTGATTAAATCAACACTAATATATCATAGTAACCTATAAAATTAGTGGAATTCATAAAAAGTCTCAAATTACATTTATTTTGGTGTTTATAACATCAATTATGTCAATATTTCATAAAAAAGATAATTACTGCATCATAATTGTGTCATAAATAAATTAAATTATATAATGTCTAAAAATTCTAAATAAAATACCATCATGTAGGAAATCGTTTTACCTTTCTAATTAATATTTATAGTCGAATTTATCTTTTGTATAACCCCATATTAAAAATGATTTACTTATTAAACTTTGATTTTAACTATTTTAACCGTTCTTTAAATAAATTAATAATAAATGTCGTAATCTAATCCAAGTGGACCTAAATGGTCATATTTTATTCCTAAGTTTGTTTTTGGTCGAATTACATTTGTCCAATAGAATTAGGACATGTGTTAGGGTAATAATAATATTATTTTTACCCTTAATTACCCTATTTACTTTTAACCGTGGTAAAAAAAAGTAAAAAGTTACTATTCACCAAAAAATTATTTTCATCTCATTAAACCACATTTTAGTCCTTGATATTTACCGTGTCTCTTGGATTTTCGAAATTCCATTCACAGAAGTGGTAAAATTAAGTTTTATGCAAAATTCAGTTTTTAACCTACCACTTAGTGGTTTCACTATTCATCAAAAATTGAAAGTTTTCAAAAAAATACCAAAATTTCACCCTAGGCTAATTTCGGTACTCCGAATCCAAAAATGATGTCCATTTTGAAAGATAAAATTTATAAAATTTCAAAAAGTGGTTATTACTATTCATAACGGCTAGTTTTAATAATATTTTAATAGCATATCGTTGTTTAGTGAAACTCAGTATTGCGTACGACGCAAGCTATCGAGGAAGGTCGCGATTGCGTGTAAAGTAAGCCAAGCTAGTATGTAGTGAAAGATTCCTTTGATGATATATAAAAACAAAAATATTACTCATAAAAATATCGGGTGTTACATTCTACCCCCCTTAAAAAGAATTTCGCCCTCGAAATTCGTCACTTTGTAACAAACAGATGAGGATACTTCTCCCTCATCATATCCTCAAGCTCCCATGTAGCTTCTTCAAGTTGGTGGTTCCTCCATAAAACTTTCACCAAGCGAGTGGTCTTGTTTCGTAGGACTTTTTCGCTACGATCCAGAATCTCTATCAGCTGTTCTTCATAAGAAAGATCTTGTTCCAGCGGTACAACTTCTGAGCTGAGTACATGTGAAGGATCTGGTATGTACTTTCTCAGGAGAGATACATGGAACACATCGTGAACTTGAGAGAGATTCGGTGGAAGCGCCAATCAGTAAGCTACCTTCCCAACACGATCCAGTATTTCGAAAGGACCGATATATCTAGGGCTCAACTTCCCCTTATTTCCAAATCTCATAACCCTCTTCCAGGGAGATATTCGTAAGAACACTTTATCAACCACTTCAAACTCTAGGTCTTTTCTTCGGTTGTCGGCATAACTTTTCTGTCGACTCTGAGCTGCTCTTATGTGTTGTTGAATAGATCTGACCTTTTCTGCCATTTCATCAATGAGATCAGGTCCTAATAGCTTTCTTTCCCCAACTTCATCCCAGCAAGTTGGAGTCCTGCATTTCTTTCCATAGAGAGCTTCATAAGGAGCCATCTGAATACTGGAGTGAAAGGTATTATTATAAGAAAATTCCACCAAAGTAGGTGTTGATCCCAACCTCCTTTGAAATCCATAGAGCAGGCTCTCAACATATCTTCTAGGGATTGAATTGTTCTCTCAGACTGACCGTCTGTCTGGGGATGATAAGCAGTGCTGAAACTCAACTCTGTATCCAGAGTATGCTGAAGACTTCTCCAGAACATCGAGGTAAATCTCGGATCCCGATCAGATATAATAGAAAGTGGTACTCCATGCAATCTTACCACTTCCTTTACATATATCATGGAAAGCTGATCTAGAGAGAAATCCTCTCTAATAGCAATGAAGTGTGCAGACTATGTAAGACGATCAACTATGACCCAAATAGCATTATTGCCTTTGGATGTTTTAGGAATTCCTGTGACAAAGTCCATAGTGTTGTTTTCCCATTTCCATTCGGGTATGGGTAATGGTTGTAACATCCCCTTAGACTTCTGTCTCTCAGCTTTAACTTGTTGACAAACCAAGCATCGAGAGACATGTTCAGCAACATCTCTTTTCATGCCATCCCACCAGAAGTACTCTTTCAGGTCCCTATACATCTTCGTGCTTCCAGGATGAATAGAGAATGAAGAAATATGAGCCTCATCCAGCATCTCCTTCTTTAATTCAGGGATGGGAGGAACACACACCCAATTCCTGAACTTTATTATCCCATCACAATCAAGGTTGAATTCAGGAACATTTCTCACCTTCTTTTGTAACTCGACATCTTCTTTCTGTGCCTCTTTAAGTTTCACATGTATAGATGGTTGAACATTCATTTGAGAAAGATAAGATTTTTCCCCTTCCATTATAATTCCAAGATCCATCCTTTGTAAATCCATAAATATTGGATCTTTTGTGATCCTCATCATGGATAAACTGGCATGGTCTTGTCGACTTAATGCATCTGCCACCTTGTTTGCTTTCCCAGGGTGGTAATGGATTGAGCAGTCATAATCCTTAATCAGCTCCAACCATCTTCTTTGACGCATATTCAGCTCCTTTTGTGTGAAAATATACTTTAAAATTTTATGATCAGTATAAATATCACACCTTTCACCATAAAGGTAATGCCTCCAAATCTTTAATGCAAAGATTACCGCAGCCAACTCCAAATCATGTGTTGGGTAATTTTGCTCATGGATTTTCAATTGTCGTGAGGCATAAGCTATCACCATATCATTTTGCATAAGAAAACACCACAATCCCTTCTTGGATGCATCACTGTAGATCACAAAACTTTCTCCACTACAAGGCAGTGTGAGCACAGGTGCACTGGATAACCTTCTTTTCAACTCCTTGAAATTCTCTTCACATTCCTCTGTCCAGACAAACTTAACTCCTTTCTGAGTCAACTTGGTGAGTGGATTAGATAATCGTGAAAAATCTTTTACAAAACGTCGATAATATCCAGCCAAACCAAGAAAACTTCGGATCTCAATTACTGTTGTTGGTCTTGACCATCTTTCGATAACCTTTGTTTTTGCTGGATCCACAGATATCCCCTCTTTTGAGATTATATGACCCAAAAATGCAACTTTTTGAAGCCAAAATTCACACTTGGTAAATTTGGCATAAAGCTTCTCCTTTCTCAGGGTCTTCAATATAATTCTCAAGTGATCTTCATGCTCTTCCTTTCTCTTTGAATAGACAAGAATATCGTCTATAAATACTACCACAAATTGATCAAGATAGTCTCTAAAGACTCTATTCATTAGATCCATGAAGATAGCAGGGGCATTAGTAAGACCAAATGGCATCACTATAAATTCATAGTGTCCATACCTTGTACGGAAAGCCGTCTTTGGTATATCCTCCCTTTTGACCCTTAATTGATGATACCATAAACGAAGATCAATCTTGGAAAAGTATTGAGCTCCGCGTAGTTGGTCAAATAAGTCATCAATGCGTGGGAGAGGATATTTGTTCTTGATAGTGATCTTGTTAAGTTCTCGATAATCAATGCAGAGTTTCATTGATCCATCTTTCTTCTTAACAAATAGAACAGGTGCTCCCCAAGGTGACGCACTAGGGCATATGAATCCCTTATCAATATTCTCTTGGAGTTGCTTCTTCAATTCCTGCAACTCAATTGGGGCCATTCTATAAGGTGTCTTTGAAATAGGCAAAGCACCCGGTACGAGTTCTATTGAAAAATCAACTTCACGATTTGGTGGAAGACCAGGTAATTCCTCTGGAAAGACATCATCAAAATCCCGTACGATGGGAATATTCTTAATCGTGAGTTTCTCACCAACCATTTGAGATAAATAACCTTCATTTAGTGGAATCAAGACCCATAAGATGGAAGAAATTTCCACTAGAAGGTTATATTCATCCTTGCATCGATAGACGATCGTAGATTGATCTGGAATATGAAATGTGACTTCCCTTCTTTGGAAATTGATATGAGATCCATGTAGAGAAAGTAAATCCATGCCAAGAATCACATCAAATTCCACTAATGGAAGTATCACAAGATTTGCAGGAAGCACTTTCCCACAAACTTCGATCGGAGAAGAATTATAAACATTTGATGCGACTGTTGTGCCATTAGGTGTTGTCACAGCTAACTCAACATCTAATTGTTGAGGTAATATGGTGATACCCTTAGAAAATTTTTCAGAAATAAAAGAGTGGGTGGATCTAGAATCAAATAAAACATTTGCTACTTTAGAGTGGATGGTAAGTGTACCTTTCACCACTTCGTTTTCGTACTCCACATCGTTGATAGAAATTGCATGTGACTTTCCTTTGTCTTTAGCCTTAAGGTTTTGTTGACGTCGACCATCATCATCAACCCTTGGATTTGGGCATTGATTGGCATAATGACCCATCTCCTTGCACTTGAAACATTGAAGTGTAGTAGGTTCATTCTGTGTATCCCTTCCTTTGTTTGCATCATTAGACATCTTCTTCCCATTATCGCGGCATTCAAATGCCTGATGACCTTCCTTTCCAGATTTGAAACATTTACTTGTCCCTTTAAGACAACTCTCTCCATCTTTCTTTCCACACGTTGAGCATAAGGGAAAGCTCATCTTCTTTTCAGTGTGCTCTTTAGATTTTCCTTTGAATTCCATCTTCCTCTTCTTATCAAACCCATGTGACTAATGGGTTACTCCAATCTCCATCTCGACTTTGAGAGCACATCGAACGATTTCCTCATAGCTATTGACGTCCCTTATGGCTAACGCCCTTCTAAGACTTGGTTTTAAGCCACTAAAGAATCGATCGATCTTACTCTCAGGTTGGATAATAATACCAGAAGCGTACCTTGCAAGTCTTGTAAAGTTTGCTTCATAGGTACCAACAGATTCATCATCCCTTTGCTTCAGTTCAAGAAACTCTTTCTCCATCTTTTTTCGGAGAATACGAGGGAAGTACTTATTGAAAAATAAGTTCTTGAACTCGTCCCATTCCATAGACTCAATTTAATCCCTTTGCCTCGTATTCTTAATAAGATTCCACCATTGATCAGCATCTCCTTCCAAACGATACACTGCTAGGATGACTTTATCATGTTCAGAACATTGAAGAACTGGAAATATCTTTTCAGTAGTACTAATCCATTTTTCAGCAACTAATGGATCAGTAGACCCGCTGAAAGAAGGTGGATGCTGCCTCATGAAGGATTCAACAGAATGTTGCTCCTTCCTTTGCTCGTTTGGAAGTCCTACATGATTCATAGCTTGAGAAAGTTGTGTGAGCATGGCTACAAGATTTTTCATTCCAGCTCCCATACCGTTTGGTTGCTCAGGGGGACAATCATTGCATTGCCCATCGCATTCCGCATTAACACGGTTCCTTCGGGTTCTAGCCATTGACTAAAACCAAGAAGAATAGTGTGAGCAGCACTAATTATAATAGGAAAACCACATAATCAAGAATAAAATTTCACACTTAAGGTATTATCCTAGGGTATTCATGGCCATTTCTAAAACACTAAGATTGTGTTCTATGCTTAGACTTATCCTTAGGGTTCTTACTAAGGCTTTCACATCCTAGTTTCCAAAGGTTGACTATACCTTTCCTCTGATACCAACTATAACGACCCATACTTTGCATACATTGTTAATACTTCAAAATTGAAGCACACTTATTACAACATATGACAAAGCCACAAAGGACCGTATAGGTATAGTGTCTTTAGAAACTGGGAAACATAAACAACTGGTTCATAATTCTTCTACAGTGTCTCCCATTTATTTCATAATATCTAGGGTCCCTTTTAGCATATTCTACTTAATATCCATTTTCCTGACCTGGGGAAAAGAAAACATAAAAGGGTGAGCTCAAATGCTCAGCAAGGGAAAATAAAGGAAATAAAATCATATCATATCTTTTTGAAAATCATAACCTGCAAAAGAGATCATAATATCTTAACATGGAATAAATCATAGAAGTTAAAATGAGATCCCCATAATCATAACATGAAACTTGAAACATTGTGTCATGCACGCATAATCATGAAAAATCATTTCTTGTTAGTCATGACTCATTTCCAAGACTATCTTAGTGGATAAAGTCCCTTTCTGAACCGAGTTCACTCCTCGTTTCAGTCCTGTATCACTGAACCGAAATAACCTTCCGTTCCATCCATGTCTATCTCATGAGATATAAATCTTTACCCAATGCATTGGAGGGAGATATAGGTCCCACCCATCTTATAATGAATCCTTTCTTATATGTGCCGCATAATCATAAACCATACATCATAGCGTAACCCATGTAATAAAAATGGGATTCTTAAACAAAATGACATCATAAAAAAATTCATATAAGATAAAGGAATTCATAAAAAATATTTCCATCACAACATAATCAAAACCATGTAATAATAGGGATAAAAACAGAACCCTTTTATTATCATAGATGGAAAATAATTTTGATAAAATACTTGAACTTCATTCTTGAGGAAAATATCCTTTCTACTTCAAAAACACCTTCCTTTCTTAACATGTCATACAATTTTAAACTAAAAGAAGTTGATTAAAAATAAACTTGAATACTTGTAAAGGAATCTTCTTGGAAATAATGTTTTAGAAATCCATTCATGCCATATAAGTTAAAAAAACATTCTTCGTACTTTTGTCAGAAAAGTCAAAAAGTACCTCGTACGACAAAACGAAAAATGATTCCTTTCATATTCTTTACTAAAAACTCTCCGAAGGGTAAAATTGGATTTAAACTAGTGTAAGTGGATGTAAACAATATTACATATTGAGGGAACATGGATGTGGATGATAAAATACACCCCAATAAATACTTACGAATAAACAATCTCGGATAAAAATGAGATTGTGATATTTCCCTTACCTTAGATCCGATTTGCTTTGTATGTGTCCGAAGCTCCTTTATAATGGTTTAAATAATGTTATTGACTTATTCCAGAATCATACATATTGATATGATATCATATATGGTCATATTCTTAGCTTCTTGTTAGTAATATTTCATTGTTACTTGTTACTCGGGTCTTTATTGCCATTTGTTCTTATGCGTGTTTTGTCGAATAAATTCTTATTCTTCTTTTAAGGTTATAGATACCTTATATCCAGAATGGTGTTAGTGTAACATATATAATATTTATTCATTCAATTCATTTATATAATTACTATGTGATGATGATCATGTGGAACGAGTCGCATCACATCGTTGAGACGGTATTCCGTACGTACGCACGAGTGATGATATCGTTCCTATGATCGTGGAATTGTATTGGAGTATATGTATATTATTTCAGTATCAATATTAATTTATAATAATCATAAATAGTAACTCATTACACCATTATACCCTTTCTTGTATGGTGATGGTGGAAAATAGATTACACCACGGCGTGGAGACGGTATTCCTTACGTACGCACGCGCGGTGATTTCATTATTCCGTAGGATGGATAGAAGGTGAATTAGGGTTGTTTCATATTTATAATAACATATCAGTATGTAAGTAATACTGATGTTATTACTTTATCATGAAACAACTAAATAAGAAGAAGTTGAAGAAGAAAGAAATTGAAAAGATCGGTAATGGATATTACCTCTTCTTTGGAACGCTTCTTTGAATCCTCCACTTAGGGAACTATGATTGGTCTTGGAAGAAGACCAGGACCTCTAGGATTATTCTAGGGAAGTGGAGAGGATAAAATGTCAGGGGTTTTCCGAGCTTGAGTGCTCAAATTGGTGTGAGGAGGAGGGGGAGGAGGTGCCCTTTTATAAGGGAGGAGAGGGGCACCTTAGGAATATCTCAAAATATTATTTTATATTAAAGTCAAAATCGGTTTATAATGGTTCAAAAGGGTCTTATTTCGAAGATAAATTGGGTATGGGTCGAAATCCTATCAGCAAATACGATTTAGACAAGTTTAGGGTATTATTTTAACCTTATCAATTAGATTTAACTCTAAGTTAAATAATTTAACTTTTACCATGTCTTTTTGTTTTCTTACACTATATGGTTAATACACTTACTATAACATGCCAAACGAACCCCAAATTGTTTATTATTAATATATATATCCTTATCTAAGTCATTTGGCCGAACCGTAGATTTTTAGGAATAAAATAACAATTAATAATATAATATTTGATTTAAAAACTATTTTGTGTCAATTTTGACACTATTTGATATATGATTTTTGTGAAAGTCATAACAGAATTATATGTTCGAACCAAGTTTATTAAATCAACACTAATATATCATAGTAACCTATAAAATTATTGGAATTCATAAAAAGTCTCAAATTACATTTATTTTGGTGTTTATAACATCAATTATGTCAATATTTCATAAATAAGATAATTACTGCATCATAATTATGTCATAAATAATTTAAATTATTTAATGTCTAAAAATTATAAATAAAATACCATAATGTAGGAAATTTTTTTACCTTTATAATGAATATTTATAGTCGAATTTATCTTATGTATAACCCCATATTAAAAATTATTTACTTATTAACCTTGGATTTTTACTATTTTAACCCTTCTTTAAATAAATTAATAATAAATGTCCTAATCTAATCCAAGTGGACCTAAATGGTCATATTTTATTCCTAAGTTTGTTTTTGGTCGAATTACACTTGTCCAATAGAATTAGGACATGTGTTAGGGTAATAATAATATCATTTTTACCCTTAATTACCCTATTTACTATTAACCGTGGTAAAAAAAAGTAAAAAGTTACTATTCACCAAGAAATTATTTTCATCTCATTGAACCACATTTTAGTCCTTGATATTAACCGTGCCTCTCAGATTTTCGAAATTCCATTCACAGAAGCGGTAAAATTAAGTTTCATGCAAAATTCAGTTTTTAACCTACCACTTAGTGGTTTCACTATTCATCAAAAATTGAAAGTTTTCAAAAAAATACCAAAATTTCACCCTAGGCTAATTTCGGTACTCCGAATCCAAAAATGAAGTCCATTTTGAAAGATAAAATTTATAAAATTTCAAAAAGTGGTTATTACTATTCATTACGGCTAGTTTTAATAATATTTTAATAGCATATCGTTGTTTAGTGAAACTCAGTATTGCGTACGACGCAAGCTATCGAGGAAGGTCACGATTGCGTGTAAAGTAAGCCAATCTAGTATGTAGTGAATGATTCCTTTGATGATATATAAAAACAAAAATATTACTCATAAAAAAATCGGGTGTTACATAAAAAACATAATAGTATTAAAAAAAGAGGATCCAATGGTTTTGTGTATTGGGAAAACTAAGACCATACATAGCAATTACAATATCTACCATAAACATTTATTTAATTTCTTTTCTCTAGCTTCTTATTGGCACTTGTCCTCTCCTTAGTACATGTAGACACCTGAGGATATACATGAAATGGGGTGAGTTAAAATCCCACTAAGAGGATAGATAAGAACAATATAGCATGGGGTGAGCATAATCATAACATGGGAAAAAGATCATGACCATGAGAGGAAGCATAAATATAAGACTTGAAATGTGGAAATGCATAAAAATGAAACATCATGTCTTAGTGGTTAACTAAAACACATAATTGTGAACCATGTTAGAATCTTGTCCACAGAACATTTCAAATTTACTCATTAGATTCATCAATTTACCCAATGCATTGGATCACTGTATAATTTTGGGCACACCCGCCACGTTGAAACATTCATATTGTGCTATATAATTACGCACGCACCCATCACATCATAACATTTTCATTATCATGATTTACACATAGAAAACATATCAAAAATGAACATAACTAACCCATGGAAAGTAATGGGTTTCATCTCATAAGAACACATTCATTATCTTTGGGTTCCCACAAGAAAGAGGTAATAACATACATGTTACAAGAACCGTCTACTTTGAGTGAGAAGTAAATGGTGTGTTATTAAAAGAAGTGTTTCTTTTGGAAAACATTTTGTTTAACATAAAAACTATGGAAAAACATGTATATCCAAGAAAATGAAATACAATGATAAATAAATGATCTTTAAGGAGTAACCATATCAAAAATTGAGTGAAAGAGGGGAACCCGAAGGATGAAAGTTGGGTTCGAGAATTTCCCCTAACATTGTATCGTAATGATTCCTTCCCTTTAATGTCCTATATAATGAAATTATATTCATTAATTAGAAATAACGATCCTTTTTTACATTAATATGTTTCATTATGGTTTCATATAGTGATTTTATGTGCCTTTGGATGAGTTATAGAGTTTTAAAACATTGTTCGAGAATGTTTGTTTTTATGGTTTTCTTGAGTGGTTCACTTGTATTATAAAATTGAAGTTTGGGTAGAACATAGTTAAACATCAAGAAATTATATAACATGTTATTAATGATATTACCGGAGTTTGAATGATCTTATAATGAATCATATTATATCCATGTGGATTAATCATAAGATAAAAATTAAATGATGATTGTTTGGGTTTATTTGAACGGTTTTTCGATCATAATGAACTTGTTTTGTTTTATCACTTGTAATTTAGCCATAAGTTATTTAAAGAACATTAAATAGGACATAATACATATTAAAAATTTCAGGTTCAACCATAAAAATGGTTTCATTACCATATCTAATTTTAGAAATGGAAGAAGAAAACATGTCATTCTTGAAGGTGAAAAATTAACACCTCATGAGCAACGTTCTCTTTAATAAAATAAAAGGAAGAGGTAAAGGGGGTTGGACGATATAATATACCATTAACATCATAAAATTAGAGTAACTGTATAATTATGGAGTAAAAATACCATTTTGATGAAGATAGGTGGGTAGAGAAAAAGAAAAGGACTTGAAATTGAATGGGAATTAAAGGAGAAGAGGGAGAGAAATTACCTCTTGAATTCTCCCCTTGAGATCCTCCTTACAGGCTTAAGCATGGTATTTTGATGAGACCCATAGCTTATGGACGTGGGGGAGGGGCTAGGGTAGATTTTTGGGCATATTTTAGTGATGTCTTGGAGCTTGGGAGTTCTGAGGAAATGAGGGTGTGAAGGGTGGTTTTTATAGTGGAGGAGATATGAGTTTTCTTAATATAAAATTCATTGGTTTATTATTTCTCCTCAGGACTAGGAATATTGAGTATTCCATGACCAATAATAGTAATTTTATCATGTTATCCCAAACCAAATGTGATTACATCATCAAAACATCACACATGACTCTATATTTAGCTTATTTAGCTTATTTTTGTAAATTACGGTATTTCACTATTCATAAAAAATTCAAGTATTTCAAAAAAATCCCAAAAATTTACCCCAACCATTTTTTAACATGTAGAATCCAAAATTGAATTCCAATTTTTGAAAAATAATTTTTTAAATATTATTAATTTAATATTTAATTAAAATTATAACTTATTATTAAAAAACCAGTTTTAAAACATTCATTTAGTTATTCTAAAATATAGGTACATCATACTTTCACTTGAATACTATTTTTATAATATCATATGTAAGTTTAATATTCATTAGGGTATATCACTATTCAAAAGGGTATGTTACTATTCATAAGGGTTGGTTACTATTCACCATTTTTTTGTTTTATTAGACTCCATATATCATCTTGAACACAACCGTGTATGTAAAATTTTCAAAATACCCAATACAAAAGTGAAAAATTTATGTTTAAAGGTCACTTAGAACATAGTAGTTCATTATGTTGTGTTTTCATGTGATTTTATGATATATTTATATGAATGGAATTTCTATTTAAAAAATCTAGGTTGTACACAAAACCTCATTCGCCCCGCAACTACACCTGCGGGAAACCAAAATTAGCCTGCGCAACAATGATGACCACACAATTTGAGGAGAAATACCCTAAAAAACAATATACCTTAAATTTAGGGTGTGGGGAAAACCCAAAACCCACAATCAAGAAGCAAACCAGGTGGTTTCCGTCGTGGAAGGGAGTGTCCGGATAGGAGGAGAGTGGGAGTCTGGGGCTTGCATTCAGGTCGTCCGCAGGAGTTGCATGCAGCAAGGGGGAATGTGTCGTTGCGGTTTGGTCTACCAGAGAGTGGAGGGTCACAGGTCTCCAGAGAGGGATGAAGGGGGAGCATCCGCTCGAAGAGAAGTCTTCAGAGGTGAGTTTGTCAGCATGGGGAGTCACCACCGGCCGGAGCTACTGCACAAGGGGAACGCCATCAGACAGGGGAGATGTGGTAGGTGGGCTCAGGTTGGTGCGACTCAGCAAGGGAATGCGTTTGGAGAGAATCTGGTCAGATCAGGCCATAGGCGGTGACGACTTGGAATCCCTCCGGATGGAGAGGGCCGCAAGGAAAGGAAGGGCACACAAAATTTAGAGAAATATTCCATTCCCCCCTATACCGTTGATGACCCAAATGAGGTGAAACATTCAAGAAAACCTGGTAACCATCAGAGAATACCAATAGTTGTGATTTTTATCTGAATAAGATATATACTATCTATGATTCATCAACATTATCTAAAAAATCAATTGAATCTTTGATGTTATCTCTTCTACCAAGCTTTTTCTAACCAAGAAACCCTCAACAATCTCTAACCAACACAATGGTGATCTATAAGGCCAACCATACAAAGCTTAAAAAGGATACATTATGATTGAGTACTATAACTATGGTTATAACAAAACTCACCTAGCACCAAATGGTTATCCGTAGCTCCCCAAAAGTTAGGAACACAAGCACAGAGCATGTCGTCATTAATCTGTTCAGATATTATTGTCTAGTTATCCGACTACAGATGGTATTCCATTCTGAATGGGACCTGAGATGCTAGTTGTTATTTAAGTCTTCTAAAAAATGACAAGTAAATAGAGGATCCCTATCAGATTCTATAACATATGTAACTCTATGAATCTAAATAATATCTTTCACATAGATATTTAACAAATCCTCAAATTTGGTTGTATTTGTAATGGTTAAAAATTAACAGATTTCATTAGCAGATCGATCAAAACCTATATCATATTCATATTTATCTGGGTACATTGAAACACAACCAAAAGCTACATTGATATCTCACCCCACTTCCGTGTTGGTATAGGAAGTTGTTGATGAAAAACTAAAGGTTTCGAGTTTTTTTCCTTGACCTGTTGGCATGTATAACAACGATAGGAAAATTTATTAATGCCCCACCTCATACCTATCCACCATAATCTATGGTGCATGTCATAGATCATATATTTGATTCCAAGGATTCCATCCCACTAAAAATTATATAAATCCAGCATCAAATATTTCCTGATAGATAATGGCAGAAAAAAATGATTTCAATATCATAGTATTCCCTCAGTTGAAAATAACCAGTTAGGTATGGTCTCCCCACCATAAAGAGAGTCTCTAATTCTTTGAGACTCATTATAATGCTATATTTCCATAAGAATCATAAGGAAAGTTGTTGATGTTAACTGATAAATGGCCTTGGAATCCTCACCCCTGACTTCTATACTCCAATATGCAACTCGGCAAAGAGATCCAGCAGGGGCCACTCTTCCGAAGATTCACTCATGACCTGAATTAAATGATTCTTCATCAATGCATCTATGATGAAATTCCCTTTTCTCGGGGTATAAGATATTTCATAGTTGAAATATTTTAGGTATTCCACTAAAATCCTCTTAAGGAGAATAAGATATTTTTTGGGAAGATATAACTCAAGCTATTTTTGTTAGAGTATATGGTAAAATTTTCTAAGAAAAGGTAATGTTGCTAACTTTTAAGCACATGAATTACAACTACAAGTTTAAGGTAATGGATCAGATAATTTATTCCGATGTGGAAAACGAAAATGAGAGCCATATGCAATGACATGATCAGCCTATATAAGAACAGGACCAAAATCTGAACCTGATGAATCCTTGATGAAACTAAATCCTTGCCCAGTCTTTGGAATATTTAACACCGGTGTAGTAGTCGAAAGGAATTTCTGCTTAATAAATGAATTCTAACATTTCACATCCGAAGGAAATTTAACTCCCATTCATGTTAAATCATTCATCAGAGAAGACAACATTGATATGTCTTTAATTAATCCGAGATAATACAAATCCGGAACCAATGACCTCTCGATCTTGAAAATATTTCATGGTTGTTCCCAGGTCATTTAATCCTTTAAAATTTTAGGATCAACTAAAATACGATGTTCTTACACCACATTTTCCAATAATTTCACTTCCCAAATCAAAAAATCACCTTTCAAAATATGGAAATAAAGTTACTAATTGCACACAAATTCCACAATTTCTCTCAAATGATGCACATGATCCTCCTCAGTCATAGAGTAAATAAGGATTTCATCCAAAATGAATACAAAAAGGGTTTCAAGACACTCATGGGAAATCAACTCAGTAAAACTATAAAAACATCTAGAGAATTTCTTAGGCCAAAAGGTATGAATAGGAACTCTTAATGGTTGTAAATACTTTGAAATTTAGTTTTATGAATGTCAGACTCTTTTATTCCCCACAGATGGTTACCATATCGAACATCATTTTTAGAGAACCAATTTCCCCTATAAATTTATCCAATATATCAAAAAACCATGGTGAAAATTAATTTTTTAGAATGAAATTACTGATTTTTCAGTAATCAACACAAAGGTGATGTGAACCATCATATATATTAGTAAAGAGAACCAAAATCTCCCAAGGTGACACACTAGGGCATGTAATTCCTTTTTCTAAAGTTTCACCATCTTAATATTCAACTCCTTCATTTTAGATGGTTTCATGTGGTAAGATGGAATTGATATTGGTTAATTAACAAGTAAAAAATAAATTGTAAAATCTACCTCCCTTACTATGGGAAAACTAGAAATGTATGAAGGAAACATGTGGGAAAACTCAACTACAACTGGATGGATATCACTACTTAATGATTCGTCCTCCTGAAAAAAGGAAGGAGTTGATATATCATTTCCCAAATTCAGATAATATGAAATGGATCTACTCAACCTTGGGTCCCATTCTTCTTGAATGAAACTACATACCCCATATGGTGTATTAATGGAGACGCATCAAAGATATCAATCAATTTGGACTTTATTGGAAAGGATACAATCGATCCCAAAAATGACATCAAGAGGTTTCATGTCAATAACCTGAAAATCCAACCAATCTCAACATATGATAGAGAGAAAACACAAGAGTGACTATGGAAACCCAGATTTCTCTTCCATCAAAGGGGGAAGTAATATCCATCACATATGATAAATTCTCCATAAAATTATTTCATAGATTAATAATATGGGTTGAAATAAATGAATGAGATGAACTAGTATCAATAAAAACTGTCAATAATGATAAATCTATAGTGATGGTACATCTCAAATTCACTGGACCTATATTTTCTTCTTCTATAGTCTCTTCCACTATGAGAACAAGCTTTGTTTCATATTCCTATGGCTGGAATTCCTTTGCAGGTGAATAATCAAATTTCCCTATAGTTCTTGAAGGTTCTAATGAACTCATGCCACTAAAAAACTTGGAATAGATATTTAATAAAATCTTCATTTTACTTGAGAATCCAAGTAGCCACATATCATGGGTGCCTCGGTGTAAACCCCATTAGAGTGACCTACCATGCTACACTAGTTGAAAATAAAATGTCCTCTTCATATAACTATAAGATGTTTATACAAACACTACTATTGAGAACCACCATAAGAGTTATCACACATGAGTTTTCCTTTTAGATTAATTCACACAACCACTGGGAAAAAAAGAACTCCCGACAACCCTAACTTTCTTTCTAGGACCATTTTGACCATCAATGCTCCATCAATCGAATCATTATAAAAAGGTAGCTTCTATAGGAATACCTAAGAATGAATAAAATCTCTAATTCCAAACTCAAACATTCGAGTAATCATATTCCCATTTCATACAACCTCAGGTGAAAATTGCACTAGCTCATCCAAATGGTTTTCGTACTCTGTCATAGTCCAATCAGCCTCCTCATGTTTGAAGAAATGAATATCCTTGGCCAACACCATCGACTGTGGATAGAACTATTTGGTAAATATATTCTTAATGTATTTCCACTCTAATACCTTGTAATTTTTCACCATCACTATCAGGTCTCACTACCTCCTACTCAGTCCCTCCAGCATGAAGGTGGCACACTTCATCGTGATTTCATCATGTTTTTACAGAAACTCAAAAAAATGTTCATTCCTTCTCAACCATTCCTCTGCCTCTTTATGTTCATTATATCATTAGAACACTGATGAATTATTGTGAAGGAAATCATGAGAATGATTCCAAAAAGCATCCCACTGTGGTTCCATAACTAGTGCCTGAATGGGAACATGTTTTGATTCCTATCCTAGAGCTTGGAAGTTACACACAATAACCCAACCCGACATAGTTCCATAAGAGGATTCACTCATTGAGGTTCATCTTCCAAATCCTCTAGGATCTGATTCTCATATTTTCTTAGAGGAATGATACTAAACAAAATCAATTGAAAACATTGAATATATCTGATTAACAATGAATCAGAAAAACAAGGGAAATTAATCCCACTAGATAGATGAAAATATTTAGATTTCAATACATCCAAATAAGATATAGGGGAAAGACAAGAACAATTCCTGAATATTCCTTTCTCTTACCACCCCTAAGGAATTAAGGTTCATTATGGTGAGATCAGGCATTAAACTCAAATGCAAATAAACATATGTCTTGAATAGATTCCATTAATTTATACTGACATCATGAAAAGAAACTCAACCTATACCTATAATATGGCTTGTTCATGAAGTAGTCCAGGTAATCTAGTATCACAATAATTGATCTAATCCCAACATAGCCTGAAGGGAATTATGGATCCCCACAGGTTGGTGATAAGCATCTGGCATCCTAAAAAATGAAAATGGGAATAAGTTTTTCTATTAACAGTGTGGAATTAGAAAAAACAAGTCAGTATTTAAACAACAAAAACTCTATATGGAGTAGTGTACAAGAATTCAAACTCGCATAAAGAGCCCAAAGTACTATAACCAATTACCTTAAAACCTGATACAACCCCATGTCCTATCAGAAACAACTCTCCAAGAACAAGGATCAACAATTAAGACCACCTCTAAGCAGTGTCTTACCCTTGATCGAACATGGAATAAGATAGTCTAAAAACACCTGAAGGCACATGTATGGTGTGATCTAATATACCAGTAGGGTATCATTAAATATTTCATAATAAGATGACCAAATTTAATTATCCAATTAAGGATTTAAATTTTAAATAAACATGCTCAGGAATTCTAAAAATATATTTAAAACAAATCATGATTTACATTTCAAATGGTGGAAATACTTTAACAAAATGGAATGATATACATTTATATAAAACATATTATATAAATTCAGAAGTCATGTGTAAAATAGTTTACAACCAAAAATAGAATATATTTTAAATATAAATAATGAGAATGATGATCATCAACCGAATGTTATAATCGTTCAATGAATTTGGATTCTGACACATTCAAATGTGATCATGACAATATGTGTATTTACAGATCCCTATGACATTGGCCAAAGTTTACTCATCTTCATCCCATCGAGGATGTGTCCTACTCCACATCGTTTTGTTTCAGTTTTAAATCATAAAAATGATTGATATCCAAATAACAAACTATATACATAGGCTTTCAATTTTAAATAATAACATCCAATAATGGTAAATTTATATAAAAACTATTTAAAATACTATTTAACACACTCCAAATTTCAAATATTCTAATTTTCTTTTAAAAACCAACACACGAGTTTTTCATCAAAACATTACATTTTCAAAAATAAAAACACCAGGGTTCTAACATAACCATTTGAATCCATTTTTCTAAAATAAATATTTGAAATAAATTTTTTAAAATCAATTTCATAATTTAAATTAAAAAAATTAAATTCCAAAAATTTTCCATCAATTTCAGAAACACTCCCCGATTAAATGTAATTGTGGGATTTTCACAATTTTGTTACCAAGAAAATAAAACATCCCAATTTAATGGAGTTGGTTTTTTTATAAACCGTTATAATCAATTTTCATGTAATTTAATTGAAATAAAACAATTGAATTTAAATCATGAAATTCAATGTTAATCAAATTTAGCCATTCAAAAAGTAACAACCTACCATTTTCACGGAACACAATGCCCGCAATGGAACCCAACAACACGAACAATGGTGCATACGATCTGGGAAATCAACCTAGAAACAAGATGAAACAACATATATTTTATAATCATTAATCCTATAGTGATCTATTAAACACCATAGAGGGAAATAGAAAGAGATATAGAGATAGGAAGACAGTTTACCTAGAAAGTTACACTGCAACCACAACAACGATCAATTATTGAAAAAAATGACTAGAATGGGTTTGAGGGGTCAAAAATCTCCTTGGTATGGATCATAGATGAGAGTAAGTATTTTTAGTGAATGGGAAACTAAATTTTCAGCTGATCATTCTATTTAAAAAAAACTCTTGGGACTTTACATGATGTTTAGGCCAATTACATGTTGTTTAATTAACAAATACCAAAATAAAAAAAATCCATTATCATTTGGAAAAACTTTATTCAATACTATCTTATAATTTAAAATTCATTTGACCATATTGTAAGTTGTTTAATTCTATATTAGGTTGTAGAACTAATACATTTTTTTGCTGAAAATTCCAAATAAATCTTTTACTTCTCGGTTATAAGTATCCTCACAATTCCTTATTAGCCCTACCTATATAGAAAAAGAGGAAATCCATAAAAAGGGTTAAAACATACAAGAAATAATGGTAATGAGATGTTTTAATATGTAATCATGAGTCAATAATCATGCACCATGGAAAAAACATATGTATGTTACATAACATAAGAATATTGTATAAGAGTATGGTATAAAAATGAACATAAAAATCATAACATTTCTCGAGGATAACCAAAAAGACATTAACATCAAAATGGAATAGGATAAACTATTATATATTACATTTTAAACATCGGTTTACCATCCCATAATCTTTTTCAATTGGGATAACTCCCCATGTCATATATTTTTATATACTTGTTTTAACTACTAGTGTCCCATAACCTTTTGGACATGGGATAAGCCCCTATTTCCCATAACATTTTTGACTTATGATACCCACCCATGTCCTATATCATTTTCATTAGATTTATCTAATTTCCCAAAGTATTAGAGGTCAATAATATACCCTCTTACCATATATTTGATAAAGCAAATATATTGTTTCCCAAATAACATGTAAACCATCGTAGTTTTTTAATGATAAAAAATAAAAAATATATCATATCAAATTTTGATAACATAGGTATATTTTTTCATTAGATTATATCCCAAGTGGATTAAAATAAAAAATAATAAATATTAAAACAAATTAAAGGTCCTTTATAAGAACATTAGAATGTTTCTTTCAAAAATGAGAAGAAATATTTTGAAAAAAATGTTAAAAAAATTCAAAAATAGTATAAATCTTAATTGAATTTAAAAAACATAAACACATGAAAATTATTATTAATAATTACAAAAAAATATATTGATAAGAATATTTGTTTTTATAGAAATTCTTTTTAAAAAATAGATTCACACTTTTTAAAAGAATTTAAATAATGATTTGTGATGAGAACATTAATAATATTACTTTTTAAAACATTTATAATGAAATTTAGTGTCAATAGAATTGTCCTTATGTAATAAGATTACAATATAAGGGAATATAAATAAATAAATATAAATAATATGAACATGGAGGAAAAAAATATCCCCATGCAAAAAACAAGAGACAAGATCTTTTCCACCTAGAGGCAACATTAAAATTGATTTGTGAACCCATTGAAAGTGAAATTATAAGAGGAAATTAAATACAATAAATAAATTAAGGAGATTAAAGATACGGTTTTAAAGAGATAGAATATATAACTTCCTCTAATACAAATTTAGAAAATAATAATCTTGAACATAATATGAGATTGAAATATAGAACCATACCATTATATATTCCATTGAATCAAAATTCCCTTCAAAGAGGAATCCATATATGAATTTTTAAATATCTTGAATTGTATGAAAACAATAATATAAATAATTAATGGAATATATATAAACCAAAAAATCAAAATATTATAGAAAATTAGTCATGTGTCAATGAATTAAAAATAATATGAGAAACAAGTATCAAATACTAATTAATTTAAAGATGCATTCAACTTTGTGGATAAATTCAATACCCAAATTGAGAGACTCATTGAAATGATATATTTTTTACTCTATTTAGGGATCAGAGGTTCCAAAATATTATATGGGAATGTGTAAGAGAGAAAAAAGGTAGATATTCAAGATAAAAATTTAGGAATAGTGTGGGTCATGATGGTAAATGGAAGGATATTTTTACAGATGAGAGGGTTTCATATTTGAAAATACAAAATTTTTAATTCAAATGGAACTTCCATTTAATTTTAATCAGATAAAAAATTGAAAATTATTGGATATATATAATGGGGCGGTCTAGTAAACCCCAAAACCAATTTATTGATAAGTATTTGGGATGTTTTGATACATTCTCACATAATTTAACCAATGTACATTATTTTTAGGAATTATATAATGACTAACATTTATATAAGTAAAATATTTGGATGAAAAAATGAAATACCATTTTTCTACATAATTAATACATTAATATTAAAAATATTAAATCCATTTTATTACATTAAATTTCAAATGTGATCTAATTTTTTTCTAAAAAATAATTATATAATTCATTATAATAGTTTTTTTAAAATATATTTTAATTAAAAAAATCAATTAAGACATATGATTATGAAAGTTATTAGTCCCCATGAAATTTTATTACATTATGATTTAACAAGGGTATTTATAAGACTTTTAAACCAAGACAAACATAAATTTCATCATGTGAAAATATAATAATAGGTGAAGGAAAGAAAAATTTTATTAGAAAAAGATATAAGTCAGGTCCCAAAATGACAAACATAATATTTTAAATTAGACATATTTTTAAAAAAATTATTTATTTCTTTTATAAATAAATCCTTAATATATAAAATGGATTTATAAATTTTCATATCATTCTTGTATCATGATGATTTCATAAAAGTTAGAGAATTTTTTAATATTACTTTTTTTTGTATTCACTCAAAAATCATCGTTTTTTTAAATTTCTAGAAAATTAACTCATAGATAATTCAAAAATTAATAATAATAAAATGATGTAAATTTTAACAAATTTATGTTCTAATATTTATTGATTCGATGTATAATAATCATAAAATATAATGAATAATTTTTTTAAGAAACAATTTTTAAACATTAAGTGTTCTTAATCATATCTTATATAAATTTATAATTTAACGAGTGTTAATATATTTTTATGAATGTTGAATCATTTTATTAAAATAACCCTTTAAAATTGACCAATAAAATTTAATTTAAAATTTTAAAACCCTATAAAATTATTCAAATAGAAAATTCCATTTTAATATTACCTCTTTAATAAAAAATATAATATTTTATATTTTATCCATTATTTTTTATCAATTTATTTATATTATAAATCATACAATAATTCATTAAAATTTAATATATACAAATTAAAATCACTATTGTATTTTATGATAAATTGTTATAATAATATCAATATGAATTTATTTACTTGGGTTTTACTCTTTCTATAATTTTTCTAATAATGTTTCACAAATTTATCATCTTGTAGTGTAATAATATTTTTCCTAGTTCATTTTCATTTGGTACTGATTTTCTTAGGATCTATTCATCACATTATTTTCTTAATGGAAAATATACAGTAAATATCATGGTTTTATATTCTAGTCAATTAAATAAATAACATCCTGACAAATTTAATTATAACTTAATAATTAAAAAAGATAAGTGTAGCACTATGAAATACAAGACTCAAGATATATTTTCTTCTGATATAGAAACCACACTATCATAGATACTAAAAAACATATTTCTCCCTTATTATAGTCATTTATCTAATATTGAGTTTCACTACCAATTATTTATGCAAGATAATCATCAGGATAGGGTATTAATACAAATTTAATGGAATACATTTCTTGATAACATAAACATTCATCCTTCCCCAAATAGATTATAATGGGATTATTTTAGTATATTACTTTTGAATTATCTATCCCAAAATTAATATGATATATTTGTGGATAAATTGAATCATTTCCCAAAATAACACTAAATTTCACTGATGGAATAATAATATTATTTTAGGAAGTACATTCCCATATACATCTATTATAGAGGGGTTATATTTTGGGTATTAAATCATCATAATGGTAGGTATTATCAAGAATAATTTATTATCTAATCCATGGGATATGGATTTTATTAAATTAGAAGTGTTCATATATATAACGAAGTAGGAAAACCCTAATGGAAATAGGTAATTTTTAGTTGTTGGGTGAATGATTAATCTCCCGTACAAAACTTTGTATTGAGGAACCATGTAAAGACCTATAAATTTCAAAGATTTTTTTTCTTATTTTCTTTGGGACTTTACGAGTACGCAGTTTCTAACAACACCTAATTCTGGGGCTCGGTGTGCCCGGAAACAATTTCTGAAGTTTAGCTCGGGCACGTTCAGCGAACGAATGAGTGGGTTTTTCGAACTTTTAAACCGGTGATCGGAATTGAAATTCGAGGCCACCGATGAAACTGCAGCGCCGGTAACTGCATAATAAGACCTTTACTGGAGTTTCGTTTGCTTGGGAAGAGTTGTTTAAATTTTTGGTTTAACTGTAAGTGAAATAAAATTATGTTAAGAATTTTATTTCTCGTTTCCAAGTGTTAGAACCTTGGTGTGGGAGTTGGAGTGGGATCCACTAGTTTTTAACTTCCCATGAGTGGATTAAAAGTGAGGTGGGGCCCAAACGATCCCCCACCCTTTCAATTTCCTCATAACTCCCTAACTCCTCTAAACCCCCTCTTTAATTATGAAACTCTCCATTTAATTTTGACAAGTCGAGATTAATTAAATGAGGTGAATTCAATTTTGAATCTTGGAGTTTTTGAAATTCATGGCTTCAGAAATAATATAAGAGGAGTCTTATTTTATTTTGTTGGAAGATTGTTGTGTTATGTTTCTGGAGAGAATACTCTAAGTCTTGGAGATCCCCATCTTTCTCATTGAAGAACGTCAAGACCTCGACAAAGAACGCCATCACCACAATGAGAGATCGGCATGCCATTCTTCTCCTCTTTGCAGACGGTGTGAGACATCATCCTCTTCTTGGACGTATGTCAACACCGACGTCAAAATCATCCCCGCGATGCATGCTTCCGTAAACTTCTTTGAGGTAGGGATTGTTTTTTCGTTTAAGTATTATTTATATGTTCGTTGTTAATAATTGTCCGCATGTTATCAATTTAACAAGAGGAGGTCGGACCGCACAAACCCGTCCAATCCTACTCCCCTTTGTTGTTGATCACCATCGTGGTTTGGAACGGAGGCAGTGTGGTGCAACGACACCACACGAGAATGAGGAAAATCGCAGCGAAGGAGAACGGCGTCGTCGCGCCACACCGGTGAAGCCGAAGGAAGCCGCATCCAAGAGCGGGCCCTGGTAGAGGGGCACGGTGCCGTCGCGCCATGCCGGAACACCATGGCGGGCCGCGGCAGAGGGGCACGGCGTCGTCGCGCCGCGCCGGTCAGGAAAGGGCCGCGATGGTGTAGAGATGGGCGGGCGGATCCACCGGCCGCCGGTGCATTGGACGGCGGGTCCCGTGGCGGTTCTGCGGCGGCACACCGGCTGACCAACATGGCTAGCTGTTTGGGATGTCCGGGCGTTGTAACCCTCGACGGTAGACAAGGGCGGGCCCCTCTATGTGGGGGCCGCCATTTCAAAACAAGGGGGAAGAGCCCCCCCCCCCCCCTCCTTCCGCGTTCTCTCAGCACGCAGGCGCCCGCACCGGGCCGAATTTCCCACGCCGGGCCGGACCGCCCGTGCCGGGC
The DNA here is from genome assembly GCA_963277665.1 of Viscum album. Taxonomy (NCBI): domain Eukaryota; kingdom Viridiplantae; phylum Streptophyta; class Magnoliopsida; order Santalales; family Viscaceae; genus Viscum; species Viscum album. The sequence continues at coordinate 586,681,711 of OY728120.1, forward strand.
CGAACTGCCCGTGCCCGACCAAGCCGCCCACGCTGGGCCGGACCCTCGCGTCGGGCCGGGCCGCGCCAGCTGGGCCGCGCCACGCCAGCCGGGCCACGCTGGCCAGGCCACGCCACGCCAGCCGGTTCGGGCCGTGCCCCAATGGTCCAGACCCGGACCCTGGTCAGGTTGACCCGGTTCGGGCCGACCCAGGGGTATCAGGCCGGGTCGGACTGGGCCCGAACCCCCTGATTTCCGGACAGATCCGTTCAAACGCCCATAACAAGGGCTTCAGACCTCCAAACGATGCACGTTCAGTCGCATAGAAATCTTTGGATCGGGATGGCCGTTTCGGTATATTACACATAGGGTTTCGGAGAACTTTGGGTATGGCCGGGTTGGTTCGAACATGAAACCAACCAGGCCCTCAGAACGGAAACACTTATAACTTGAGCTCTGGACGTTCGATTTACGTGTCGTTGACTTTGTTGGATTCCTCTTTGTGAGTCGGTTCTTTTGGCTTACTTCTCTTGATGTTTGGACGCAGTTGGAGTACAGTCATGTTGGTTTTATCTTAAAAATCAACCGGGCCCCTAGGATGAAAAAGCCAATAACTCTCAGACCGGGCGTCTGATTGACGCGCCGTCCATCGCGTTGAGTTCCTATTGACGAGACGGAACATTAGGATACATAAACTCTGGACTTCGTGTCATTTGATGTATCGACCCCCTTGGCTCATGGAGTGGACCCTCCCAGAACCGAGCATGGTGTGTGTGTGAACCCTAGAGCTGACTGCGACTGCGACGACGACGACGACTATGCTGGGATCCTCTGTGGGTTCGGTAGCAACAACGACCGTACTGGAATCCTCCATGGGTTCGACGACGATGACTGATGTTCTTGTATCCTATGTGGGTCTGAGAGTACTTGACTACTGTTCTTGTATCCTATGTGGGTCCGACATTATTTGACTCTGTACTTTTATCCTAAGTGGGTCCCGCAGAGTTGCTGGTCTTGTATCCTTTGTGGGTCAGAGAGCTTAGCTGATCTTGTATCCTATGTGGGTCCGACAGCTTAGATGAATCATTGGCTACATCTGATCATCTCTATAGTATTACGAAGAAGTATACATGTGTGAGCTGAGTCTTGACTTTCAATCACTATCTTCGATATGATTGTTTTGCTATCCTGTGTGGATTGGGTTGTGTTATCCTGTGTGGATTGGATTCTGCTTTCCTGTGTGGACTAGATCGAACTTGGGCTCAGATGTTGGAGTCAAACTGGAATTGATGACTTAGGTATATGTATGGGAATATAGATAAGTAGAGTTGGTTGTTACTTCGTGATTGTATCATTCCTTTGTGGATTATCCTTCGTGGATTTTGGGAGACCTTCTGGGTCTCGGGGTCCCTACTGAGTAGTGTATACTCATCCCTGCATGGTCTATGCCCGCACTACATTATGTTGGATGCAGACGATGAAAAGCACTGACCGAGGTAGGAGCTCATGGAGCTGGATAGTACCTGGAGGTGGATCACTGGACGAGACGTACACGGAGTGGAAAGCTGGAGCCGAGGAGGGGAGGAGACTATATGTACCCACCCTTCAGGTGGGATTTCCAGAGGATGGACCGATGTTGCTACTTTACTTTTCTACTATTGTACTCTCTTTTCAGTTGTACTTTACTTTCAGTTGGGTTTGTATACTGGCCCATTTACATTCCAGCACTTACTTTTGTACTTAGTTTACTTAGTGTTACTTCTGCTTGCATACTCGGTGGTGTTTGTTTTCTTACATAAAGCCAATGCCTTCCCTTGTATAGGGATTTACGCCTTTGGTGCTAGTTGCCATCCCCTGGCCTATGGAAAGAGGGCTTGGGGTAGTCACGACATGGGACCCGAGGACGGGTCGTGACAGATTGGTATCAAAGGAGTTCGGTTCAACCGCAGAACTCAGGACTCTGATCTTTCTTCTATGTGAAGAAATAGTGTTAAGGGTATTGAGTGTGTTTAACATTCCAGGGAGTCCATTTTTGGTGCGGCGGCTGAAATATCCATATATCAGGACCCTCACTTATGATTTCCGACTCGGTGCACGAAAACATTGATTGCATGGGTGTTTCAAAAGTTTTCTTTGTGATTACATTGTGTCAGCTCACCAGGTATACTGTATTGACCATGGTGAACCTGTATCTTTTCAGGATGGCCCCAAGATGGCAGCTAGCTAGGGTTCTGAGCTTTGTGTGAGACGACGGCCCACCGAGCGATGAGGCCTCGGTGCAGGGCCCTATTGCAGTGGAAGCACCGGCGGTACCTCTGCCCGTCGAGCCACCGATGCCACCAGCCCGAACATATGAGAGTTCACGTCGCCTTAGTGAACTTCACGAGTTTCAGCATCAGAGACCACGCAGGTTCTATGGAGAGACAGACCCTTAGGCAGCCGAGGATTGGCTGGAGGCTGTTGTGCGAGTTTTCAGGTTAGTAGGGACACCAGAAGACCTCATGGTGATCCTTACAGTGAGTCTCCTGCACGCGGCAGTAGGTAGATGGTAGAGCCTGATGCTCCAGTTGCATGACGAGGCATCACTCCTTCGGTAGAATTTCAAGAGCCTCTTCCGCTCAGAGTTCGTTTCAGCCACCCTCTGTGCAGTGCGCATCCAGGAGTTACTACAGGTGTGGAAGGGCAGCATGACGGTAGCCCAGTACTCGGTGAGATTTACCGATCTCTCACACTATTCCACAGACATGGTACGGGACCCATTATTCCGGGCTTGGACATTCGATCAAGGATTAAGGTATTATATAAGGGCTTCGATGATCTCCCTCAGTATTCCGACGCAGGCAGGAGTACTGGAGCGAGCCCTTTTTGTGAAGAGATTTCTTGCTGAGCCATCACCAGTAGCGAGACCTACCGCAGGGCGGCACGTAGCAGAGTCTTTTACATCTGGCAGTCGACGGATGTCATAGGGGTCCAAGCGGACCAGACCATCAGGCGGTCAACCTCAGGATACTGGCTCAGAGGTGTGGGGCACACGGTGCAGAACCAGCCTTACGAGGAGTAAACGGTGCTATGCATGCGACGGTCAGGGCCACATGGCTCGTGACTGCCTGACCCGCCATGCAGAGGAGCAGCATATGGTTGAGGGACCATCCAGGAAGAGACAGAGTTTTGACCGTGGCAGTCCACATGGAGCAGGCGGACAAGGCAGAGGAGCTTGCCGAGCAGTAGGTGGTGGGCGACACTTTGAGGCTCAACCAACACCACCACCAGGAGGTCCACCCCGACCACAGGGAGTTGGTGGACAGAGGCATGCATAGCTTTAGGCAGTGGAGTCCAATGACCACGGCACACTATAGATGATTCTAGGTACTTTATTTGTGTACTCCACCCTTGCTTTAGTTCTTATAGACACAGGAGCGAGTCATTCTTTCATTGTCGCTACCCTTTTTCAGAGCTTGGAGATTCCGACAGAGTTGTTGGCTCGATCCTTATGGCTAGAGACTCCTCCGGGAGGAGACTCAACGATTACACAATGGTGCTGGCAATGTGAGATTACTATAGGAGGTGAAAGATTCGGCTGGGATCTTCTTGTAGCAGCATTGAGCCCTTACGACGTCATCTTGGGCATGGATTGGTTATCTACAGTCCATGCTCAGATCAATTGTATTAGGTGCAAGGTGTGGTGTGTTCGCACCGATGGGAGAAGGTTCATCTTCATCAGTGAGAAGGGAGCCTTTGCAGTGCAGGATGGACTCGCGCAGAGGAGAGGACAGACGATCACTCATCAGTTGGCTAGCCTCATCCAAGGAGTAGTGGATGTGCAGAGTCCAAGTTTTCCTATTGTGGTGGATCAGTATGCAGAAGTTTTTCCTGACGATGTTCGAGGACTACCTCCTCATAGAGAGGTAGAATTCTAAATTGATATGTACCCCAGTATAGCCCCGATATCTACTCCAGCATATCAGATGGCTCCTGCTGAGCTTCGAGAGATATGGGTATAGCTGGAGGACTTGTAGGGCAAGGGATTCATTCGACCCAGTGTTTCACCCTAGGCTTCCCCGATTTTGTTTGCCAAGAAGGCAGACGGGAGCTTGAGACTATGGGTCGATTACCGTCACCTGAACCAGGTGACTGTGAAGAACAAGTATCCACTTCCGAGGATTGAAGACCTCTTCGATTAGCTCAAGGGAGCACAATGGTTCTCGAAGATAGACCTCAGGTCAGGCTATCATCAGCTCAGAGTTAGGGATGAGGATATGCAGAAGACAGCTTTCAGGTGTTGGTATGGCCACTATGAGTTTTTGGTTATGTCTTTCAGTGTAACCACCACTCTAGAAGTGTTCATGAGTCCCATGAACATGATCTTCCAGCCTTATCTTGATCGATTTGTCGTATTCTTCATCGACGACATATTGATATACTCGACTACTTAGGAGGATCCTGCCTACCACTTGCGGGTTGTACTCGACACGCTCCGAGAGCACCAGCTTTCTGGTAAGCTCTTGAAGTGTCAGTTCTGGATATGTGAGGTCCACTTCTTGGGACACGTCATCTCTAAGGCGGGTGTTGCGGTGGATCCTACAAATATCGAGGTAGTTCTAGCTTTGGATCCACACAGGAGCGTGACGGAGGTGTGGAGTTTCCTAGGTTTGGCTGGGTATTACTAGAGATTTGTTCCAGAGTTCTCCATTGTTGCAGCACCACTTTCATCTTTGACGAAGAAGGGGAGACCCTTCGTGTGGTCAAATAGATGTCAGCAGAGCTTTCAAGAGCTGAGACAGAGATTGACCAGCACACCTATCTTGAGGCTATAGGAGGAGGGAGTAGGGTACGTAGTCTACTACGATGCACCAGGGATAGGACTCGGGTGTGTCCTGATGTAGGAGCGGGCAGTGATCGCCAATGGATCACAATAGATGAGGTATCATGAGCAGAACTACGCTAACCATGACCTCGAGTTAGAAGCTGTGGTCTTCGCCTTAAAGATGTGGTGGCACTATCTGATGGGAGAGCTCTTTACAGTCTATTCTGACCACCAGAGGCTAAAGTACATATTCTCGCAGAAGGACATGTACCTAAGACATCGTTTATGGCTCGAGTTCCCCCAGGACTATGACTTTGAGATATTCTATACTCCTGGGAAGGGGAACGTAGTAGCTGATGCTCTCAGCAGGAGGATGGGCATTCAACTACTTGGAGAGGCGACAGAGAAGCTAGCCGCATTGTAGATATCCTTCGTGGAAAGAGATGGAGAAGCCTTTCTTCAGTCACTCATAGTCACTCCTCCACTTATTCAGTGGGTCAGAGAGGCACAACGTGGCGACGTTGATTGTGAGACATGACGTTCACAAATTTCCTCAATATATACACTTGATGGATTCTCTATAGGAGGAGAGCACGTCTTCCTTTTTAGAGGACTTACCATGGTACCAACTGCTTTACAGGAGGAGGTCTTGATAGAGTTTCACACATCCACATTAGTGGTACATCCAGGAGTAGCGAAGATGTATCCGGATCTCAGACGACATCACTGGTGGCTGGGTATGAAGAATGTTGTGGTAGTGTTCATTTCTCGATGCCTCACCTGCCAGCAGGTGAAGGCGGATTACCAGGTACCAGCAGGCTTGGTACAACCCTTGAGGTCCCGGAGTGGAAGTGGGATGGGATATCTATGGATTTCGTGACTAGACTACCACGTAATTCCAGAGGACACGACTCCATTTGGGTGATCGTCGAACGACTCACCAAGTCGGCCCACTTCTTACCCATCAGAGACCAGGGCTCAGTGGAGAGCTTGGTACGTCTCTAAGTTCAGGAGATCATAAGACTTCATGGTGTTCCATCATCTATCATCTCCGATCGTGATGTGCATTTTACTTCCTGGCTTTGGAAGGGGTTGCAGGAGGCATTCAGGATGCAGCTGCGCCTGTGCACCACCTTTCACACTCAGACGGATGGTCAGACGGAGAGGACCATTCAGAATCTCGAGGACATGCTCTGTGCATGTTTCCTCGACATTGTTCGCATCTGGGAGGATCACCTACCCTTGGTGGAGTTTCCGTACAACAACAGCTACCACTCCACCATCGGGATGACACCATACGAGGCATTGTACGGCCAACCTTGTAGGTCACCTCTGTGCTAGACAGGCCCTAGGGAGTCAGCACTTGTGGGACTAGAAATGGTCGAGGCCATGACCAAGAAGGTCCAGGTCATCCAGGAGTGGATGAGGACAGCTCAGAGCAGACATAATTCGTATGCTGACATAAGGTGGAGACCACTAGATTTCAAGGATGGAACCCACGTTTTCTTGTTGGTCTCACCTCGACGTGGATTATAGAGATTTTCCCGGGGTGACAAGTTATCTCCGCGCTTCATCGGACCATTCTAGGTTCTTAGTAGGATAGGTGAGGTGGCATATCACCTGGCTCTACCACCTTAGTTGCACTGGGTGCACAACATTTTCCATGTATCTCAGCTGAGGAGATACGTGCACGACCCGACGCATATCATCAACCATGGGCAGCTTGACATCGATGACAGGGTGACTTATGTAGAGGTCCCAGTGATGATCAATGATCGAAATGATCGTGACCTGCATGGGAAGTCGATTCCTCTTGTGTGCATTGGGTGGCATCACGGTAACCTCCTAGAGAGCACTTGGGAGCGGGAGGCTCAGATTTGTGCTCAGTATCCTTTTTTGTTTCCCTAGTTTGTGATGTATCTTTATGGGGACGTAAAGCCCTGATGTGGGAGTAATGTAAAGACCTATAAATTTGAAGGAATTTTCTTTTCATATTTTCTTTGGGATTTTACAAGTACACAGTTTCTGACGGCACCTGATTCTGGGGCTCGGTGTGCCCGGAATCAATTTTCGAATTTTCGATCGGGTACATTCAGTGAATGAACGAGCGGGGTTTTCTAACTTTTAAACCTATGCTCGGAATCAAAATATGAGGACACCGATGAAACCGCATCACCGACAATTGCATAAGAAGACCTTTAGTAGAGTTGAATTTTCTTGGGAAGTGTTCTTTAAATTTGTGGTTTAAGTGTGAGTGAAAGAAAATTGTGTTAAAAATTTTATTTCTCTTTTCCAAGTGTTAGAACGTTGGTGTGGGAGTTGGGGTGGGATCCACTGGTTGTTAACTTCACATGAGTGGATTAAAGGTGAGGTGGGGCCAACACAATCCCCCACCGTGTCAATTTCCTCATAACTCCCTAACTCCTCTAAACCCCCTCTTTAATTATGAAACACTCCATTTAATTTTGACAAGTCGAGATTAATTAAATGAGGTGAATTCAATTTTGAATCTTGGAGTTTCAGAAATTCATGGCTTGAGAAATAAAATAAGAAGTGTCTTATTTTATTTTGTTGGAAGCTTGTTGGGTTACGTTACTGGAGAGAATACTCTAAGTCTTGGAGATCTCCATCTTTCTTGTTGAACAACGTCAAGACCTCGACAAAGAACGTTGTCACCACAAAGAGAGATCAATGTGTCATTCTTCTCCTCTCCGCATCCGGTGTGGGACTTCATCCTATTCTTGGACATACGTCAACGCCGGCGTCGAAATCATCCTTGCGACGCAAGCTTCGGAGAACTACTTTGAGGTAGGGATTGTTTTGTCGTTCAAGTATTTTTTCGACGTTCGTTGTTAATAATTGGTTGTCTGTTATCAATTTAATGGGAGGAGGTCAGACCGCACAAAAATGGTCGATCATCCTCCCCTTTTTTGTTGATCACCGTCGTGGTTTGGAAGGGAGGCGGCGCAGAGCAACAGTACCGCGTGGGAACGAGGAAAACCACGGCGAAGGAGCGCAGCACTGTCACGCCGCGGTGATGAAGCCGAAGGAAGTCGCGACCAAGAGTGGGCTGCGGCCGGGGTAGGCCGCGGTGGAGGGGCGTGGAGCCGTCGCGCGGCGCCGGTCGGACAAGGGTCGTGGCTTAAGGCCGGGGCGGTGTAGAGAAGGGCGGCCGGATCTTCCAGCCACCAGCGCATTGGAAGGTGGGACCCACAGGGTTCCCGGGGCGGCAAACTAGTCGGCCGTTCGGGAAGTCCGGGGGTTGTAACCCCCGGCGAGAGGCAAGTGTGGGCCCCTCCACGTGGGGGAACTGTTTCAAAATTAGGGGGCAATGCCCCCCCCCCCTTCTGCATCCGCTCAGCACGCGAGCGCCTGCCGGGCCGGACCGCCTGAGCCGGGTCGGACCACCCGTGCCGGACTAGGCCGCCAGCACTGGGCCGGACCCTCGCGTCGGGCCGGGCCGCGTCGGTGGGGCCGTGCTGTGCCATCCGGGCCGAGTGGCGCCCCAATGGGCTAGACCCAGACCTGGTTCGGATCGACCTGGTTTGGGCCGACCCAGGGGTAACAGGCCGGGTCGGACCGGGCCCGAACCCCCTGATTTTCAGACTGATCCGTTCAAACACCCATAACATGGGATACAGACCTCCGAACGATGCACCTTCAGTCATGTAGCAATCCTTGGATCGAGACGGTCATTTCGGTAAATTACACTCAGGGTTTCGGAAAACATTGGGTACGACCGGGTTGGTTCGAACACGAAACCTACCGGGCCCTCGGAACGGAAACACTTATAACTTGAGCTCCGGACGTCCGATTGACATGTCGGTGAATTTGTTGGATTCCTCTTTGTGATTTGGTTCTTTTGGATTACTCCACTCGAGGATTGGATGCAGTTGGTGTATGGTCAGGCTGGTTTTAGCTTAAAAACCAACCGGGCCCCTGGGACAAAAAGCCAATAACTCCCTAGACCGGACGTCCGATTGACGCATCGTCCGTCGCGTTGAGTTCCTATTGACGAGACGGAACATTGGGATACATCAAATCCGGACTTCATGTCAGTTGATTTATCGACCCCCTTGGCTCGTGGAGTGGACCCTCCCAGAATCGAGCATGCTGTGTGCGGGAACACTAGAGCTAGCTACGACTGCGACAACGACGATGACTGTACTAGGATCCTCCGTGGGTTCGGTAGCGACGATGACCGTACTGGAATCCTCTATGGGTTCGACGACGATGATTAATGTTCTTGTATCCTATATGGGTCCGGCAGTACTTGAATACAGTTCTAGTATCCTATGTGGGTCCAGAAGTATTTGACTCTGTACTTGTATCTTAAGTGGGTCTGACAGAGTAGCTAGTCTTGTATCATTTGTGGGTCCGACAGCTTAGCTGGTCCTGTATCCTATGTGGGTCCAACAGATTAGATGAATCAGTGGCTACATCTGGTCATCTCTATCATCTTACGAAGAAGTATACCTCTGTGAGCTGAGTCTTGAATTTCAATCACTATCTTCAATATGATTGTTTTGATATCGTGTGTGGATTGGGTTGTGTTATCCTGTGTGGATTGAATTGTGCTTTCCTGTGTGGACTAGATCAAAATTGGGCTCAGATGTTGGAGCCGAACTAGAATTGACGACTTAGGTATATGTATGGAAATATACCGAATTAGAGTTGGTTGTTACTTCCTGATTGTATCATTCATTTGTGGTTTATCCTTAGTGGATTTTGGGAGACCTTTGGGGTCTCGGGGTCCATACTCAGTAGCGTATACTCACCCCTACACGGGCTATGCCCGCACTACGTTGTGTTGGATGTAGACAACAGAGAGCGCTGACCGAGGTAGGAGCTCATGGAGCTGGACGGTACCTATAGGTGGATCACTGGACGAGACATACACGGAGCGGATGACTAGAGAAAAGGATCAGAGGAGACTATCTATACCCACCCTTCAGGTGGGATTTCCAGAGGACGGCTAGATGTTGCTGCTTTAATATTCTGCTGTTGTACTCTCTTTTCAGTTGTACTTTACTTTCAGTTGGGTTTGTATACTGGCCCATTTACTTTCTAGCATTTAATTTTGTACTCTGTTTACTTAGTGTTACTTCATCTTGCATACTCTGTGGTGTTTTTTTTCTTACATAAAGGAACTGCCTTCCCTTATATCGGGATTTACGCCTTTGGTTCTAGTCGCCAGCCCCTAGCCTATGGCAGGCGGGCTTGGGGTAGTCATGCAACGGGTCCCGAGGACGAGTCGTGACAACCCACTTCCATATTGGGGATTATATAATCTCTTCCTTTCTTCTATTGTAATATGGGGTTGAAAATGATTATTATTTTCACTGTCCCTTTTCTTAGAACAAATATTGCAATAATATCTATACTACATTCCAATGAAGAATTAGACCCTAGTTCTTATTTAAGAGGTTATTTTCCTCCTTCGATATCAATATATTTCCTCATCATATCTACATAGAAATTTCTTTCTCAATTACCCTCTCTTCCATGCATTAACAATCCATTAGTTCCATAGAGATAGTTTCCCCCATGCTTCCCCCATATCCTTATCACGTGGGAAAATAAATTTTCATTCCTCTAAGGGTTTTATCATTCCAGGATCCATGGAACTCTATTTTTCTATTCTATTCCCAAAAAACATAAGAATATTTTTATCCAAAAAGTTCAATTTCCATCTTTAGGGAAAATTTAATAATTTCATTATAGTTAACAATGTACCTTATATACAATCCTTTGTAGAGTCTTGGATTCAATACAATAGTTGAATAGTCTCTTATACATTCATAAAAAATAATTTAACTATAATCATACCATGAATCTCTTAAAATATTTCATTGATATATAGAAACATATCCATCCTTATTTTTCTTTATCTCCTGTATTTTCCACTCCATAGATCAATGATAATTGAGAATATATTTGTTAAAAAATATCATCCTAATCTCATTCCATTCCATGGATTTTATTTCTTCCTCAATCATTGTGTTATTTTTCAAGGTCCACAATTGATATACCACACCTTCAAAGTGATAAAAATCTAAAATAGCATTTTATTTACTAGATCAATAGAAAATATAAAAAACCCTTCCTATTCTGATAATCAATTTCTCAAAAATTAGTCGATTATATAACCCATGAAAAGAGCATGGTTTCTATTACCACAAAGGCTTAATAATGTATCCCTAATTATTTAATGTGTTATAGAGTTAAACATGTATTATTTTATTTTTCATAACCTAAAATATCATTTCAATTATGATTTTCAATCTACATCCCATATAATTTTGTTTATTATAGGGATAATTATTTCAATATCCATCAAACTCATTTATGACATGATTCATCCTATTTTTTTCCATGGTATAATACTAATGTTGATAGTGTAAGTATCGAGAGATAATCTGTGTAATCAATCACATGATAAGGAAAATAAATCCTATGATTTCATAAATTATTAAACATTTATTTAAAACTATTATATTTTATGTTTATCCAATATCACATCCAATTCATTATAGGACATATGATGTTCAATACTCATATTATTCAAAACATAATTCCCAAAACAACTAAACCACACTTTGATAAAAATGATATGGAATTACCTACACTCTAGAGCATAGTTCCAAATACATGTTATATATAAATTTAAATTGATACCAAATGTTATTAATTGATCATAAATTTGATATATGTTATATAATTTCCATAAATTACACATTTAATCTCACAATGTTCAATCAAGTGGGATTAACAGTCATCATTTTTTTTAACAAAAAAACATTTCATATAAAAAATAAACACAAAATCTCATAACCCAAATTTTTAGTGTCTTAAGAGATTACCAAATAAGTAATATTATTATACAATTAGTATTGAAAATCATTCCTAATGTCTTCCACACATGATACAATTTTACAAATACAATATATAAACCTCATCTCCATATCCAGGGGAAATAGAAACATAAGAAGGTTGAGTTAAAATGTGAAGAAATTTAATTGAAGGATATTTATTCAATGGTCGTAATAGGGAATAATTTGATCATATGAGTATGGGATAATAATCAACATGCATGGAAATAACAGAAGATAATTATAACTAATAATTAATAGTTCATAAACCCTAAAATATGGTCTAAATGTCTTCACAAAACATATGAAAAGATTAATATCTATATGGAAAATGAGTCTATTTTTATTTTCCCTAAAAACATAACAAATTTGTATTTCATAACATCATAATGTGTTAAAAGCGTGTGGAATTAACATAATCATAGAAATCATAACATATGTATGGGTAAACTCAAACAAATTCATAATGATCTAGAATAACCATCCATCGATGACATTGTAGACTTACGATAATCACGTGTATCTCATATACACTTATACAATGGTTTTCCACAAATTTTCATAACTTTTTAATATTTTGATAACCACCTATATACCATGACATTTCCAGTTAGGAATACCCACCCATGTTCAATAATAATTTGGTCATTAGCCACCTACTCAAATCCCATAACCTTTTTCTCAAGAGATATAAATCATCTAAAAATGGATTAAAGAGCTATAATAGGCCAACCCATTACATAATTAACAAAACATTCATTTTTGTTCCAATATAACTTGGAAGTATTCATTGATTCTTTATATGTTAGTTAACACATGTGAATAAAATGGGTATTATTATAACATACTTAAAAAATTATTATAAACCAACTATATAAATAAATTGGATTCCATGATTGGATCATATTACAAGGTAATCATATAAAACCTTAAAGGTTATTGATACAGACTAAAAAACATTATAATAACATTAAAATGTTGATTAAAAAAATAAGAAGAAATATTCCATTTTTTAAAAAACTGTAAAATAATATTTTTTAAAAATAATGGGAATATCAATTACATTAGAAATCCATGAAAACATGGTAAGAAATATTTATAATTAAGAATACAATTAATAGCGATAAAAAATTTTCATAAGGTAAATGGTTAAAAATAATCTGTTCATACTTTTGTAATGAAATTAAAAAATTACCCATAACAAAAATGATAATAGGATTACTAAAACACAAAAAATTGTCCTTAACCATTGATTGAATTAGAAATAGTATTATTATTATAACAACAAAAATGATATATATATATATAAATTAAAAACTATTCCTAAACTAAAATAAGAGATATGGTCAGTTTCACTTTGAAATATCCTTCCAATTGATTTGTGAACCAAATAGATGTTAATTTCTAATAAGAAATGTGACCCCTATAAATAATAAGTGGATAAGATAGATTGTTAATTAAAGATAAATAACAGATAATTCACATAAAAATATTTTTAAATATGAACAATCTCGAAATTGAATCTATATTAAATGTGATACCCCTTTAATATTTGTAATATTTGAATCAAAACCCCCTTTAGGAGAAATCCTTATATGAATTTGTAAATCACTTTAATTGGTAGAGAAATATTATTAAAATTTACTTGGAAATTATAATCACTAAAAAATGAAAATATGTTGTAAAGATGATTCATATTCAAAAAAAGAGAAATTGAGATGAGAACTCCTTACCTATGATTAATGCTTGGACCTATATGATATAACACTATTAAATGCCTAAATCCCCTATTATAAAGACTCATTTAAAGGTGGGATCTGGGCCTCATTCTTGGGACATGATGTTCCAAAATGTGAGATATGATTGTGAGGGATATAATATATATAGATATTCAATAGGAAGAAGAAGGAAATGTATGGGTTGATGAGGGAGGATGAGGGGTCCTTTTATAAATTAGTGGGACACCGTTAATGTAAAAAGTCATTTATTAACATAAAAGGAATATAATATTCTTTTCATATATATCCAATATTGAAAATTAATGTTGATAAGATATGGGGCAGTTGAAAATAGCCTTATCTACCCATTTTTAGATAACATTTTATGATATCTTGTGCCCTTGTCGATTAATTAAACCATTTTACATTATTTTATCCTTTAACTTAATAAATAACTTTTACCTTGGAAACTTATTTTTGTTAAAAAAAATATATGGTGTTTAAATATTATAAAATATTTATTTTAAAAATTAATTCCATTTTGTTTAATTATGATTCAAAAATATTTACTAATTCAATTTAAAATAAAAAATGTATAACCCATAAAATAGTTTTTTTGAAAATATATTTTGAATAATAATAATTAAACTAGGCCACTGATAATGAATAATATTTATTCCAATTATATTTATTGGATTATTATTAATTTATGTAGTGTAATTTGTCTTTGATTCCAAGAACAAATGAAATGATATCATTCGATTAGTTAAATAATGTAAAATTAGCAGAAATAGATTTTATCAAAATGAAATAAATCTATGGTAACAAAATGTCCAACATTGGTTTCTTAATTGAACTTATTGTTTTAAATTTATTTCTTTTATTCATAAAACACAGAATTGGATAAGAAAAAGTTTTCATGAGTTTTTTATATATGATTATATCAGGATGATGATATAAAAGTTACTGTATTTGTAAAAATTGCACTTTTACTATTTTCAAAATAATATATTATTTTTAAAAAACCAAAAGAACACCCAATGATAATTTTAAGGAAAATAATAAAAAAATTAATATAATATTAGAAAATTTAAATTAAAAAATATTGGGACCCATTATTTATATAACTACATAAATTATAACTGAAAAGTCAATTTGGGAAAGAAAATTTTAAATATGAAGTGTTATAAATCATATCTAATCTCATTTAAAAATTAAATTAGTGTATATATATTTAATCATAGATTGAAAAATACCACTACAAAAATTTTTAAGTTTTATAAATTTAATTTATGATAAAAATATACATCACATAAAAAATAAATTTTGAAAAATGCCTCTTTTAACATTAAATTATTTTAATCACATTCAATTTTAAATTAATTAGTTATCTCATTATAGTTACATTTTCATCAATTGATTTGAATTATTAAACATAAATTTATTATTAAAAATAAATAATTATAATATATAAAAAATTTAGAAATTATGTTTTTTATAAGGAATTTTAAACTATTAATGTATTTTTATTTTCCTGGTGTTTTACATTTATTGTAATATTCCTAATGATTCTTCACATAATTTTTATCTTGTATTGTAATAACATATGTATTTTTCAATTTTCATTTGATATTTTTTATGATACTGACTATTCATTAATGTTTTTATTTAATGTAAAATACAATCTAAAATATTTCATTATTAAATACCATACTCGTAAATATAAGTAATAATATTAATTTCAATGTTTTCTTGCTAATGAAAATTGATAAGGTTATTACTAAGAATGATATGTTTCGTGATATATTTTCTATTGAAGTACCAACATTAATATCTTAGATACTAGAAAATTTTTATTTTTAAACATTAAACAGGAATTTACCAAACACTGATTTTATCTCTAATCGATTAAAAATAATTAGCCCTCATGATTGGATAGTAAGACCAAATGAATAGAAGTAATTACCATAGGAAGTTCATAGTCAACCATACACTGAATTATGACCTTTGATTGATTTTATGATAAGATATTCAATAAATATATCTCATAAGATATTTAATAAATATATCTCATAATTAATTGGTCTTTATATGGATGAATCCAATCCTTTCCCCACATCTCATGAAATATCAGTAATAAAATAATAATAAGATTTTTATGAATTATATTACCATATAATTTTATTAAGGTGGAGTTACAGAAATGGGATGAAATAATTATAACAATATTTATTTTCTGTAATAACTGATTATTTAATCCTTAGGATGGTGATTTGATGCCCTAAAAAAAGTTTCCAGATATAAAATAAATATTATAATTATAATAGGTAATTATTTATTCCTGAGATGATGATGAGGGTACCATATAGTAATTTTTTTTATTGAACCACTTTTGAAGTTAAAATTAAAAAAATATTTCCTTTATCACCAATTATTGGTAGTTTCTAATGATTACTATCTCTAGTGACCACTAGTTTTGTATAATATTTGGTATCATCACTATAATCATTATAATTAAAGCATTAATGTGTGGGTATTTCCTTAGGTTGATCATTTATACCTTCTATTTCATTATATGACATCTTAATATCTCTTTAATATTCTTGTGTCCAGTGATCCTATCATCAACACATTAACCCTTTTCTTATTATTTATAAATATTTTCCACCTTTCTTCTTCTCATATCCATGGGATGTCGAAAAATAAATATATTTTTTCCATCCATGGGATTTATTATTTTAGTTTCCATGAAACTCATAATTCTTCTTTTTCCCTAAAATTATGAAAATAATATTATTATCCATTTTCCATTTCCACATTTAGAGCTCATATAATAATATCATCAAAGCTATCAATGTCCCCGATAGAAAAAACATTCTAAATATTATGATATAAGAAAATAATGAAATGGTATATATTGATTTCATGGCCATTAATAAAACTATATGTAATCCATTAATGTCCATTGAGTTTTTCTTTATAAGAACCAATGGATTTGTCCCCCTTTTTATTCAGCACAACTAATTTTATGCCCATCTTAGTTTGACGAGTTTAGGAAAATATCTATTAATAAATACATTATTAAACACGTTCAATTACATGCAGATGATTTCTTCCTCTTGTCATTTGTTCTTAACAATGGTCCACTATTGATATTACACACCTTCCAAATGATAAATTTAGAAAACATAATTTTCGTGAGCTGGGCACTAAATAATAAAAAATAACTTTTCTACTATGTTAATCCATTTCTAGAAATTTGTTAGATCAGAATACCAACTAAAGGAGGGTGATTATTTCCAGAAAAATCAATGATGTAGTTATACCTGTTTATTTTATTTAGGATATTGACATGGTCCAAGTGATTATTCATAACATAGTATAGAGTTTCCTTTAATGTGCATACTCCATATCCCATCCTATTTTTTCTCATTTGGATTATTATTTCACTATATATAATACGTTTTTTTAACTTTATTCATCATGGTTACAACCATTGACTAATACAAATAATGTTATCGTGAGTATAAGGAGATAAATATATTTTTAAATTTTATGATAAGGAAAATAAATCCTAGGATGTCCTAAATTATGAAAAATTAATTTTGACCAATAAAATTTTACCGTCATTCTATATCAGTTCTGATCAAACATTGTTTTTTTCTTTATACTCTTATAATCGCCAAATAAAATTAATCACATATATTGAAAGAATATAGATATCCTGACCCACTATTTTGTGTCATATTCTAAGAACATATTCTTAACATACCGTCTTTGATACTAGGTGCATATGATTCACAGGCCCACCAGCATGAACAATTCCTGGTTAGATGGTTTCATAGGACGAACAATGCATGATTAGAAAGGTTGGCTCGTTCCATTATTCTCAATGCAGGCTGTTGGTGCTTATAGAAAGCAAGGAACATGGCGATGTATGAGGGGACCCCTTCATCCGACCGGTCTATCGTTGTTAGGATCAGGAACATACTGGCAGTCTTGGTGGTGGAGTTGTTCGCGACGGGAGAGGGAGTGTCATCATGGATTTTAAGGCTCACTATGGCAATGGAACAAGAATCCATGCAGAGGAAAATACAATGTTGACAGGGATCAGATTGACCATCCATAAAAATATTAATATATCCCAAGTGGAGACATACTCAAAGACTATTCATAGCTCCTTACAAGGTAAGAGTCAAATACCTTGGTCGATTACTTACGTAATCATAGAATGCAAAGCTCTTATCAACTATGGCACAATGGTCACCCACACATGGAAAGAATGAAATAAGGTAGTCAACCATCTTGCATCTCAAGCTAAAAAAGGCCTTCAAGTCACCTGTACTCCAAATATCTCATTCTTTAATATAGAAGGAATGTACATGATTGGAGGGGATGCCCTAAGATTGAACCATTTCAGACCTCTATAGGCCAGATGTTTTCTTGTTGTTCTGGTTGCTCTTGATGCCCTTCTTTCTCTTTCTCTTTTAAATAAAAATGTAACTTTGAGTGAGTGATACCAGGTGATATTAATTGTGTATAAAATGTATATATATTAAATTTATTACTCAAAATAATCATTTCATCTGAAAAAATAAAATAAAAACATATAACTTAATGGTTTAGTGTCTTTGTATATAACCTACATGGTTTTCTTATTTTTCAATATGTATTTTAAATATCCTAAAAATTTCTCCACACATAATACACTTTTAGATTAATCATATTTAATAATATTCTTCATAACATTTGAAAATGGAAATATGATAAGGGTGTGATCAATTTCTCATTAAGGGATATCATGGGATGTATCATTCAATGATAATAAGTTAGAATAAGATAATCATATGGGTTTGAGAGAATAAATAGTGTGTATGGACATTACACAATTGAATCATATAAAATAATTAATATATCATAAACCCTAAATCCTTACATAAATATGTTATTATAAAATAAAATGTGAATAATAGTTATTTGAAAAAATTAATCAATAATCACATTTTATGAAAATATAATAAATATAGGTTCTATAGTCTAATATTGTGGCATAATAGTGTTTCATAATGATAAATATAAAAATTATAACATTTTTCAATGATAATAACCAAGATTTTTACTTGAAGAAAAGGCCAAAATAGAAACATATCTATACCATTTTAGGAATGATATAATAACCATATTTAATAAACATTTGGGAATTTGAAAACCTCTTACATTATATAACCATTTAGACTTGGGCTAACCACATTCATTCCATATATTTTAAGTGTTATGTTATCCACCAGTTTCCAATTTACTTTTTTACTTAAGTTACCAACCTATTTCATATAAACGTTTCATAAGTTATTCAAATCATTACCCACGGCATTAGAGGTCAATAACTGCCTAAACCATCACATTATAGATAAATTATACATATTTGTTCTAAAAGAACTTGGAATCATTAATAATGTCATCGTAAATTACTTAAAAATTAGTGAAGAAATATGTTTCAAGATAAATTCCTTTTTACATTATCATAACACATATATATAATGTAAGTGGACAATATTTTTTAATAATATCACTAGTTAATCATAAAAAAATTAACGGATTAAGAAAGAGTTAAAAATATATTTAAAAGAACATTAGAAACACATCATAAAAGTATTAACAAATAAAACATTCATATGATAAATATAAAAAATTAAAAAAAAAATTAATTTAATTTGGAAAATATTTAAAATATAAAAAACATGATTCATGAAAAATAGTTGACATAATCGTGGAAAAATGAATTTCTATTAAAAACATTATTTTTATTATTATTTTTTAATAATGAATGTAAAAATGACATATGTAACAAATGTTATGAAGATTCCCCTTTAAAAAATTCATTAAAAAAATATAATAGAAGAAGGCTTTTGAAATCATTTATTTGTAGATAAGAAAATTCATGGAAAAATATAATGAATACAGACGTTGAAAAAACAATATTTCCAATCAAAAGGAAGGGAAAATAATAGTTCAGCATAGAAGCATTTTTCTAATTAATTTGGGAACAAAATTAGAGTTATATGATATATAAAAATATAAATCTAATAAATAAATATTGCATTACATATATGAGTTTTTAAATAGGAAAAAAATGAAATCCCTCAAATAGGTAATTTGATGTAAAAAATATCAAATAGAAAGTAAAATTTAAAAGGAAATTCTTATGGATTTGGAAACATTGGAATTAAAATCCATTCATAGATTGATCCTTATATGTATTTTAAAATACATTAAATTTCAAGAAATATATTATAGAATACATTCATAGAAAGTATATACCTCATAAAAAATAGATAGTAAATATAAAGTATATATCATTAAGATAAATTTAGATGCGAAACTATTTACTAAAAAATGTACTTATAAGGATTCATTATAACTCGATTGAAGACTTTAATCCTCTATTAGTGTATTAAATGGGTAATTTGGGACTGAATCACGTGAATGGAGTTTCCATACAATATAGATGATTGAAAGGGATATAATACAGATAGCGATTCAATATAAAATTGAAGTAAATATGTTGGTTGAGGTAGGATGAAGATAAGTCCTTCAATAGATTATAGGGGTTGGTATTTTTGTCAATACATATTTTTTAATATAAATTGATTTTCATATTCATGTCATGAAAATAAGAAATTTAAAATTATATAAGAATAGATAATTTGTATGGAAAACCTTATCTTTAATACACATTAATTTATTATTTATGATGAAATAAAATACATAATGCAACCCAAATGATCTAGTGTCATAGTGAATATGGTATATTTCAGACATAACATAACATCAAAAAGTTTTGATACGTAAAACATTATTCAAAACATCTTGAACAAGATCGTAAATTTACACCACTCTTCTAAAATTGTATGAGATTTCATGGGGAAAAAAAGAAAGGGGTGGGCTATAAATCCTAGTAAAAGAATTAAAAAATCATAGATTTGGGTAAAAAAATACATATGATCCAAGAGGATTAAAAAAGTATCATAAGTGATGATAATATTAATCATGATCAATTAGGCTTGGTATAATATGATAACATATAGGAAACATGGGAATGTTGAAATAAATTAACACATGGAATCATAAGTATAAGTCAACGATAAAAAATGATACAACATAACATATTATACTAAATATAACCTCATTTGAACCTTACGTTGAATCTCATGATATTATAACATTACTCAATGCATTAGAGCACTATCTGGGGGTACAAAATGAAAATCTTATCATGAACATGCATAAGTGATCCGTATAGATCACATAAAATAAGAACCTATTTCATAAATATTAATTCCATTATTTATTAATCTTTGTTACATAAATTTAATTACCCAAAACACTATTTATATGAACATATAGGTTAATACCAGTAATTGGAAATGGTTATTTGAATTAAATTCACAATCATTTGGCATGAAAAATCACAAAGAATTTTCAATATCATGACGATAGTACATAATGATTAATAAAATTATTTAAAGAGAGTGAATATGGAATATCTTTATTTATAAATATAAATTATATCATGTTTTATATGGAAACAAATATCCAAAAATAATGAATTGGAAATCAAAAGTCATAATGTAATGAAAGTAGATGAATAAATAAGGGAAGGAGTGGATCCCTTACCTTGATAGGGTTTTTACAAAATCTTAAAAAGAGATTATTAAGAGATTGGGTTCACCTTGAGAGGGATTTAGAGAGGGATGGTAAGATTAAATTCATGATATTAGGTTTTTAAAAAATGTTATGTGGTTGATTGGGTTGGTTTATATATGAAAATAGACAGGGATATGTATTATTTACCAAACATAAGTTTTAGAACTTATAAAATAACGTAATCAAAACCACAAAACATATTTTGGTTTCTAAAAAGGATTTAACATAGGTGGGTTAAATTTATATTTATATTTTATTTTTTGAACCAAGGAAATTAAAATAATACCCCTGGTGATGTGGAAGTGAGTCTTGTTTACAAATAATTGATTTTTAAACCATAAAAAATAATAAATTATTTGGATGTTTCCTAAAGGGTTTATAAAATTAAATAAATAACCTCAAAGAAACATTATTTTAAGATGGAAACATATATTTATTCAAGTAAACCTTCTATGTCACATATTTCATCTCATTTTGGTTATTATGATATCATAATACACATTGTATATTTATATTGTGTAGAAATTTTATCCAAAAATTTGACTACCTATGAAAATTATAAAAAATTAATCATTATATAATTATATTTCATTTAATCCAATAACAGTATTTATTTTATAAAATTAAATCCATAAATAATATAATTTATATTTTTAAATAAAAATTCATATTTATTGAAAAATACCTGTTTTTTGACAATAATAGTTTAATGGACGTTATAAAAATTATTTTGGACATCATAAAATTATATATTAAATGATATATAATAAATAATATTTAATAATAATAATCTATTAAAATATAATTTATATTGAAAGTACAAGAATTATTTGAAGGGAATGTATTAATTGAATCTTATTATTACTGAAAACTAAAATTCGAGTTCGGTCGTACTAAAATCATTATTTAATATAACATATTATTTAATCATTTATAAAATAAAATAAATAAGGAATATATATAATTTTCATCATAAATAAAATATAAATAATAATGTTGTTTTCTTCAAGATATATAGAACTTTATTAGAATAGTGAACAACCTAAGGGTAGGGTGTTTGGTAGTGATATTTTCTTAGGGTGGTTCAATGAATATTGTTTTGACATTGATCTCGATGAACATTAATTTCTCCAATAAATAGTTTCATCCATTTTTTGTTATGGAATATATAATTGGTATTGTTCAAGGTAAAATCCTATAGATTCCATATCCTTTAGAATATCACATAAATGGCCTTTATAAGGCATGATCCTACTACCTGAGCCCATCAAATTGTCTATGTTAATTGGAATTGTCATAACACTTCATATATATTAGTCATAAGATAACTATTCAAAACCTATATTATCAATTTTTATGTTTATTAATGGTATGTCAAATATTATATAACTTATAGTGATCTAAAATGATAGAATTAGTGCAGGTGTTTTCTATCTCCACATAACATAAATAAGTAATTTAATTTAATGTCAATGGGAAACTTATTTATAAATATTCATGTTACTATTATAAAGGTTATAATTATAATGATCATATATGTTCCATTATTTATATATTTACCACTTATCACATTAATTATTTATTAAATTATCCTTTCTCTCAATATTATATACACTCTCATATTCAAAGTGAATATTGTATTACTAACATTATCATTTATTTCTACAACATTGTTCGTTAGGGGAGTTATTTTGGCAGATCGAGAAAATACAAATTTACATATATTAATTTCCTTATTTTCTATTTTTTATTCCATTGTAATATATGGAATTATTATTTTTTTATTTTATAACTAATTTATAATTCTTCAATTATTATAATAATGACTTTTTGAATTATTTATGTGAGTTATACACCTTATACTCCAGACATAATTATATGAAGTGATATTCCATTGATAAAATTCAATGTCATTACATTCTTTCCCCTAACAAAATTATAACATTGAAATTTAATTTACAAACTAGGGATATCAAAGTGGAATCTATGATCATTAAATTTATAACTCATAAAATATGTATATTCCTTAACTTATGAATTTTTTGGAAGTAGTATAAGTTATCCATGATCTATTTCCTAACATATATTCTTGTGATCATTTTTTCCCTTAATAACGGTTCAGAATGATATTTATAATTTGACAAATAATATCCCATAGGATTGTCAAATCATATGTATAGAAGGACCCTTTGTTAGGTACTGACTCTCGATTGAGTCTAACTCAATACAGTGTTATTAGTATTGTTACCCATAGGTACATCTATACCAGATCCACATCTAGTAATACTATCCTTAAGGTGATGTATTTTATTTTAAACCAATTTCTGAAATCATTACCAATACATAGTGATTTTGTTCTATTTTTAGTCTCCTCTCTAAATATTTTACAAGATTTTTCTAATCCAATTCCTAAAAATGACATGACATTATTTTGATATTACACACTAATTCTTGATTTATAACATAAAATTACACTTAATAAGACCTATAAGATCAATAAGCATACTGTTTTTGGGTGATTATATCAATATAATAACATCATAAAATCGGGATGTAAATAATTTATTGAAAACATCAATAACATGATCTTAAATTAAGACTATTCTTCTAAAACTGCATGGGATAACCTCGAGGCATATATAATACCCATGTGAGATATAAAGAACAGTAAGGAAAATAAAAAAATCATGACATATGATAAATCAATAAATATTATCCATGAGTCATAAAAATATTAAATAATATGTGATAATCATAATCATAAAAAATGAAGATTTATATAACTTTATTACATTAAGGAAACATGGGAATGGGGAAACAACATAAAACATAAAATCATAAGAAAAATTAAAGGTTAAATAAAATTAAATCACAATATATTTTCCTTATAATAACATCCCATATACTTTACATGGAATATCATGAGATTAAAAATTTACCCAATGTATTAGAGCACTATATTGAAACACCCATCATAATAATATAATTAACATGCTTAGGTGTTCTATATATATAATATAAAATTCATATATTTGGTTATGAATACATTTTTATTCACGTATTACATAACTTTTGGTTCATTATGATGTCATAATACACACAATTTAAATTCATATGTCCTAGAAAATTATGAAAAATTATCTTTTTTATAATTTCAATAGGACAAATACCAAAAAAATATTTATTTTATCCCAATAAATATATTAATATTGTAATATACATTTTTAAATTAAATTTATCTTTCCGAGTTTTAATAAATGACCACTTTGTTCGATAGTGTACATGATATGATACATCGAGCTTAAAAAACCACTACAAATTATTTTTTAAATGTTTCCATTATAACCTATCAATTGGAATGGAAGGAATGAGTCGTGTTAAATGAATTACGAAAAAATATATTAGTAATTTTTAAGTTAATATTTTGGTGCCCAATTAATTATAAATTAATGTAAACCCCGTTTTAAATAAAAGGAAATGTTTTTCTAAAAAACTATTTTATGGAAAATAAGTGGGTTTATAAAGTATGAAAATAAAAATTTTATGGATTAATTAGTGAAATAATTTTTTATTATATTAAAATTAATATTTTATATTCCTATTTAATGTTTTCTTAGACATTACAGAAGAAAAAATTAAATTTTTTCAGATAAAAGAGATATTTTTTCGAAACAAATTTTTGTTATGCCACATTTTGATTGAGAACAATTTTTTAAATCTTTTTTTTTAACATTTAAAATTTATATGTGGGAAAATATAATCTTTTTTTGAAACAGGAATTAAATTTTAATTTGGATAATGTTTTGGTATTTTTTGACAATATTTATTTTTTAACGAATTGTGAAAAATACTGCATTTTAACACAAAAATGATTTTTCATATAATTTATTTATATAGATAGATTGTACTTATAATTAGTTTGAAAGAATAATTAGATTATGTTTTTATCATTTAATCCAATTTATGTCACTGAAATCAATTTTAAAGTGAAATTAGATATAAAAAACATTCAATCTTTTGAATGTTTCAATTTAAAATCCAACATATTATCCTTGCCTATGGAATTACATTTAAATACGATATTACCAATTCTGTAAACTGAATAAGCTAAAATGGATTACATATTTGGAATAATATTATAGATATTATATTGTATGTTCAATTTAATTTTTATCTATTAAAAGGATATCATGGTAAAAAAAATATTTACCGCAGTAAAAGTAATATTTTAACAAGAGTAAAAATTACATGTTAAAAGCATAACCAAACTAATAATAATAACTTTTAAAGGGTTGTTGAGGTGTTTATAAAACCTAAATATACTATAAAATATTAATTAAAAACAAATTTCACTTAATTTAATTCCTTCTCTGTATGGTAGGATTGTAATATACTATAATAAATTAAAAAATCACGTGAACCCACCTCTCCCCAACTATAAATACCACCACTCAACCTCCAATTTTCTATTAAAAATCCATGTAGCTCCTGAAATCCATATCCAAAACTATCATCCTCGTTATCTCCTTGTATATTTGATGTTGGTCTCACCAAAAGGCCAAATCTATGGTCCTTGAAATAGTTTCGATGATGGAATATTCAATATGTGAATTTCTCGAAGTACCTCTCTTAATTTTATTTATTTTTTTACATTATGCTCACTAAATCCAGCCACAAATTCATTATTACTACTTGATCATGTATATAATTGAGTTTTATATTTATAATGGAATATCTCATTTCCATTTCATTTTCCAACTACTATTATTCAAATAAATTAAATTGTTTTCAAAGTTATGTCGGTTAATTGCCATCATAAATATCATTTTTGTTTTTTTCATTTACCTTCTTTTATGGATGGTCTTGAAATCATTTTTATGGTCAAATAATATTTTAATATTTATATAATAACCTATTCAATATTATTAATATGTTATATTTAACATACCATCATGAATTCTATATTTTTTTTATACAGTAACTTTGTTTGGGGACGTGTGGACTAATGCCTCCTCAAAATGATGTGATTCATTCACATGTCACATGGAATGTATTATGTATTGTTTTTGTAAAAATATTTTATTTAAAATAAAAAATAATTATACTATAATTATATAAAATATTTGTACATTTTTATATACTTTTTAACTAATTTCACTATATTAATACGATATGAATAACGAGAATATCATTCATGTGTAAATACGGCCTACCGTCTCCATGAATGATGTTTTCATTTTTTCATAAAGGATTATTTTAAATAATTATATAAGTATTATATAATATATTTATATCATGGTTTAAATTCTATTTATGTTGGACTTATGACTACACACACAATTTACATCTTCATCATGTTAATTTTCTACTCAAGTAACGAATATCGACCAGACATGTGATATGAAATAAAATAATTATTCTATTTTTATTACAAAGTAGGAATTGATATAAAAGGAAAAATAAACATTAAAAAGGTTATTAAGAAAGTATTAATTAACCTATGTTTAGTATTTTGGAATATATAAATTCTATGAGATGAGTGGGGCTTGAGGTAAGGGATTTTCAAACTCAATTTTCATTCATCAGGTTATACATCTAATTCATTGAATTTTTTAGGAAAATATTATGTGTGTAATAATTTTTGGGTTTTATGTTGTATATAATGTTTTTTATGTGTGGATATAATTTTTATACACATAATCTTTCCCATTAATTAATTCCCATCACAATGATAAGAACATTGTAATGATTTACACATCTCACTTTTTAACTCTATGAGGTATTTGAATTATTCATCATTAATTACTTTTTTGTTGTTTATATATAATGGAATTTGATATGAAATATCTTATTAATGTTATTAAGTGTTTCATTTGATTAATTTTACTTTTATTGGTCATACAATTTGATATATTATAAGTGGTAAGGGAATTTCTTAACACAATTTCCATTAGTTGGGTTAAACATCTATTTTTTGATTATGTAGTTGAACTATTATTTATGAAATATATTATCTGTTATTTCTACTTTTGTATGTGTATTTATAGTGAAAACCTATAATAAATATATTTTATTAACAAAATGATATTTTTAGCATAATTTTTAACTAAAAATTCATTTTAAATGTTTTAACAATTCATCATTCTAAGTCGTTCTCAATAATGTGCATGTTTTCAAAATGGGTTTATGATTTTATTTAAATGGACATAAATGTATTAAAATTTTAACTCCATTCATATATATGAAATTGGTATGGGAAACTTTTATTCAAAAATACTCTTTTTAAATGTGTTAATTATGTTTTAATAATGGATTTATTATTTCAATAACATGGAATTTCTTATTTAACATATATGTCATGACATGAATTTCTTGATTTTATATGTCTTTAATGATTTGTTTTTTACATAGAATTTTTACACTATTATTTTCAAATAATTTGTTTTCATTTATCAGTGTGTGTCTTTTGGGAAAATGAAATTTTATTATAATGTAGAAATGTTATTTTTTGTTTTATACATGATTTTTGTGTCATACTTATGATTTGGTTTATGGGAATTGTTAATGTATATTGTTGGTTCTATGATAAACCAAGTGTGGTTAAGGATATGATATATCTCCAATGTTTTGGGTAATGATATAGATTTAAATAATAAGGTTTGTCCAATGATATATAGGAAATATATTATGATGGGTATTCCAAACATA
The DNA here is from genome assembly GCA_963277665.1 of Viscum album. Lineage (NCBI taxonomy): Eukaryota > Viridiplantae > Streptophyta > Magnoliopsida > Santalales > Viscaceae > Viscum > Viscum album. Next base: position 586,709,496 of record OY728120.1, read on the forward strand.
ACCATGAATGTTACTCCTTACATAGTTGTAAAAACTAAAATATATGTTTGATAGGGATGCCACAAGTTACCTTTATGATTTATGATTACTATGATGTTTTTAAAGAATCGTATGATTTCATGAGGTATGTTAAAGAGTTTATTTATATGAGTGAAAAGTATGATTTTGTGGAAATGTTTTCATGGACTAATGGTTTAATTACTTTTGTTATGTCCCTTAATGAGATTATTTTCCTCATACCATGTTTTTTAAAGGTTTTCCATATGTTTTAATGATGGATAAGTGAATAAAATAAGTCCAGATGATTTTTATCATGAATAGAAATCATATTTTATTTTAAAAGGGTTTTATTTGTTGTAAAAATTGGACAATGAGTATAACTTTCCCCATGTAATGTATGGGTCTATTATGTAATAGTTATGGAATAATTACCTTAAACAGTAATCTTGAAAATATCCTCAATGTGACTTCCTAATATAATTGATGATTATGTAATTTTTATAATTGGGTCCATTATAGATGGTATTCAAGGAATGGTTTGTAAAATATTATGGATTTGTATTTTTGGATAAACATTGGGTATGTTTCTATGTCAATTATTTTAGTAAAATATTCATTATATAACTTTTTTTCAAACCAATGAAATTCAGTTGCAAATGGATGGAGTATCTTGTAAAAAAATATTCTGATCTCTTCTTGATGACCTTCAAGGAATAATTATAGCAATGTCATGTTTGGATTATTCTAAAACTTTTTCTAACATAATTCTCTCCTAAAAATAGTTGTATTAGATATCGAACACCACCTATATACCTCATTACCATCATGGACATTGTTTGATTTTAAAAAATATTATTTGCTCAATATTATAATATTTTCAATAAATGAAAATATTTTCAAGGAATTTTTTGATATTTTACCTTATCACAAGATTTAGAATCATACTATGGTTTCAAAAAATCAACTGAAGAATGTGTTCCATGCACAACATATTTATACTTTTTAAAAAATATAGACTATTAGAACCAAATTATGGTATTCTAAAAGTAATTTTAATTGAATGTTTCATGTAAACATCAGTCTGAATGGTATATAAAAATCATGTTGTATTTTTTTTAATTTCTCTATCACTCATGATTATTTTAGAAAACTTTGTTTATATGAACACCAATACAACCCAAGTTGTACAATGTGTATTTGGATAAAGGAAGAAAGTGTTTATGATGAATCGATAAATCTTTTTTGTAATGCATGAACCTTCTATGTTCTTGAACAAAAAATGGTGAAACTAGGTGCACACCATGATCAAGGTATAATGTTCATTATTTGGTAAATAGTTTAACTAAATTATATGTAGGTTAAATAAAAAACTTCTTGAATTAAGAAGATATTGTCATAACGATTTGGGATGAAAATGAGATGAACAAACACCCTTTTATGTTAAAACTTGTTATGGTTATTTTTTGTTTTATAAAAAGGGACAACCCGAAAAATGGGTGACAACCCGTCCTGTACGACAAGGCCATGGGAATTGAACAAACAAATAATGGGAGAAAAGGGTGAATCACCTACCACTGACCTATGTGACATCCATAGTTAGAATAGCTTTTACATTTTAGTTAAATGAGATTATGGAAAAAGAATAAGTTGATTTTTGGAACTTGTGTTTTATCAAATGAATATTTTCGGAATTCGAAACTAATTTGGGAATTAAGTTATAAATGTTATTTTAGATTACATTCATTATTTTGGGAACCCTATATGCCTATAAAAAGTACAATATTATGGAATTTTATTTGAGGAGTGATGGTTAAATTTTTTTTAGAACAATAAATTTTTTATAGTGGGTTAATGGAGATTTAGGTTATATATAGAAATAATTAACCTATCTTGGCGAATATTTGATTTTTGAAATCGCATTTATGGTATTAGATATTAAATGTTTTTGATGTTATTTGGAGATAAATGTTTAAATTTATCATGGATGACTACGTTATCAAATCCTTCTAATTGTTGTGTTTCAATAATAGTTTGAATTATTTTGGGTAATATTAAGGAAAATTATTTATCAAATGGTCTATGTCGAACATGGGGTATCAATTTTGAGTTTTGGAGATTAAAAGTAGCTTTTATCATACAATTATTTGTTATTTTGGGGGAGTAATCTGATCTTGTCCTAACCTTTCTGTTTTTGGTTAATGTTTTAATATAGGTTGAATACATATTTAATAATTTCTCTATTAGGTGATTCTCTAGAAGTTGATTCAAGTGATTCAGTTGTTACCAAGGCGTCATGAATAATCATCGTATTGAGAAAATAGATGATTTTTTGGTGGAAATTTATTAAAGGTTGAAACTTGATAGGAAAGTATGTTCACTTATGTTCTTATTAAAATTTGTAAATTAATTCAACAACTTGTTGAAATTTATTTTAAAAAAATAATGTTTTCTATTTACTTTTCTTAATACGAATGTAAATTCCATTTAAACCATACCAAATATAGGTTTTTGTTGTTGTTAAATTTATCTTGACAATGCTTTATATAACTATACATCAGAACAGGATGTTTAGTTTTAACTTTCTTTGCCATTTTTTAACATGGAACCCTAGTATTTTTTATCTCAGGTGAGCTTGACACTACTCTTTCTTTTTTTAAATTTTTTTGTTTTAACAATCCTTTTTCCAATGTGGGAATATAATAATGGTATTATAAAAACTCATACCTTATTTACCAAACCAAAAATAAAAATGTAAGGATGTCATTTGTTAAAAGGGGTATGATGTAATTTTATGTGTTTTAATAATGAAACCAAATATTTGATAGCGTATATGATACGCTGCATCGAGCTTAAACGAACAACAAAATATTATTATCTAAATGTTACCATTATAACCTGGCCATTGGAAAGGCGGGAATGAATTATTTTAACTAAATTATAAAAAATGTTTTACCCATGTTTATAATTAATTAATTTATGTAAGATTAATTATAAATTAATTTAAAACCCTTCTCAAATTAATGTAAAAGTTTTTCTATTTAAAACTATTTTAAAGAAAATAATTGTGTTTATAAAGTAATAAAATAACTCTTTTTGGATTTATTAATGAAATATATTTTTAATTTATTCAATTTAAGTTTTATGATTCATATTATATGTTTTATTTATATGAAATAATAATAAATCATTTTATTAATAAAAGAATAATTTTTCGACAAAAATGATGTTTTGTCATTTTTTGACGATGAACCCATACTAAATCTAGTTTTTGGAACATTTAAAAGATATATCGGAGAAAATATATTTTTTCATTGTTATTAATACATTAAATGTTACGTTGGACAAATGTTTGGTATTTTTCATATAATATTCTTTTTTAATGAATAGTAAAAAATTCAGCATTTTAACTCCAAACTGCTTTTTAAAATAATTCATTTATATATTTATGTTGTCCTTTTAATTTTTTTTAAAGAATAATTTTATTATATTTTTATAATTTAATCCAATTTAGGTAATTTTATTCAATTTCTAATTGAAATCAGATATAAATACCTTTCAATCATTTGAATGTTTCACATTAAAAACCTAATTGATAATCTTGTCTGCGTAATTGCTTATAAATCATATTTTCCAAATTAATTGTACTGAATTGGGTAAAATGGATTCCATATTTGGAATCCTATGGTACAATTTAGTTTTTAAGTTCAATTTAATTATTAGGTATGAAAAATTAACCATGTTAAAAAAAATTTACATAGTAAAAGCATTGTTTTGAAAAGAATTAAAATTTAAAGTAAAAAAGGTGAGCCTACATAAAACTTATAACATATAAAGGTTGGGGGAGGAGTGTCTTGAACATAAAAATCCTATAAAATAATATTACATGTGGTGGTTTCATAATTTAATGCTACATCTATTGGTTATATTTTAATTAAAGATTAGTAACAAACTAATCACATGAACCCACTGATCCTCAAGTATAAATACCACCACACCTTCTCAATTTTTTTTGAAAAGAAAATCCTTTTAGATTGATAAATATATAACCTAAACTATCCTTATAACTCTTCCTTTTTCCAAGTGCTTCTGGTATCACCAAAAGGCCAAATCCAAGTTCCTCAATGGCCTTTCAAGGAGGGGATATTGAAGATGTAATTTTCTCAAAATATCTCTCTTAATATCATTTCATTTTCCACTTTATCAACATAGCTTTAATCCATCACTACATGTGTTGGTCATTGTAGGATACTCAATATGGGGTGAATTTAGTTCCTATAAAAATTTCATTTAAAAATATTTTTTAAAAACTTCATCCAATTTAAAATAAAACAGGTTAGTTAATAAATGTTATGAATTTATAATAGTCTGATTGTTAAACTAATTTCATAAATGATTGATTATTTATCAGTTGTAAAAATATGATATAATTATAAAACTTTTTAAACTAATAGAATAAACCAAAATACATGTTAACACTACCCAACACTAACAATCGAAGTGAAATTCAATTTTCAGAAATACAGGCAAAAATCAAGAAATCTGAATTTGAAAACATATCAAATATAAAAAGCAAGAGGTTGAGTCCCTAGAAAAAAATATTCCACACCACTTGGTGATCATATTATACCAAGAAATATATAAAGATAATGATTTTTATCCACACCCTATTTTGGTGTTTAGACAATAGTACATAGACTTTCCAAGTCCCAAGACCTCAACTGCAGTTCTACATAGGAAAAAATACAACCAGGTCACTTAGGAATACTACCATAGTTCATTGTGGGATAAATGAGTGTATAAAGATTGATGTTTGAGGATATCTAGTATCCTCTAGTTTAGTGTAGAAGGCAGTGTGTATTTTATATAAATATGTAAAAACTTCTTCAAAATGTAATAAAATGTTACAAAGAAGAGAAATAAGTTTTAGATAAATTTTAGAAGGCTTAGTGGGTTATTCAGTTTAGCTCTGGACTATTTGATGTATCCAAGTTGAAGCTCGAGTCCTCTTCTTGAAACAGACCCCAAAATAGTGTGTCATGGTGCACTATGCTCTGTCTTCTAGGAAAATAAGATGTTCTTCTCTTTAGGTTTAGTTGGATGCTGCAAGAATGTTAGAACAATGATGAACAATAGTTCTCTGGTTCACAATAGGTAGGAATGATGATTTCCTCATCTTTTTTTCCTTTCTATATGTTTCTCATGATGGTATAATATTGTGTGTATATGTGTCACCTTTTCTTGTATTCCTTCATGCACCACATCTTTCTATATATTTATTTTTATAGAATGATAATTTATACGTTTTAAGGTAGATGTTGAACCACATAGCTCTGATATTCCTATTAAATATTTCTATGAAAAACATTAAATTATTCAATCATATTAAAATAAACAAAATATGACTGTTAGAAATAATATTTTATAAAAGGAAATTTAAACAGTCTATCGATTAGTCCACTATTGTTATGTTCTTCTCTTATTATCACTTTCCGTTAGTGAGTTTGTTCTTTGGTATCCCCACGCATCAGTAGAACCACGTGTTAGTTGCACCATGTGTTGGTAGATCGTTATGTTGGTAGGTCCTTACGTCGTTAGGTCCTTACGCCATTAGGTCCTCACAACACTAAGTCATTTCATCAGTAGGTCCTTTCAATGGAAAGTCCTTATGTCGGTAGGTAAATTGAACTATCAATGAGATAGTCGGTCTGTCAACGTGTCGACTGCACTGTCAGTGAGTTGTCTATCAGTGAGTCATTTTTCACTGTCGGTGACTTAGTTGAACAATCAATGCCAGTCTCTCATAATTAGAAAATATTTCTACTTGGAAAGTCTTGCAACATAAATATTAACAAAATTTGTGAAACACATATTTGATTATAGATAATATTAATTAAACATATTAAAACATTTATAAACATGATTGAAATGATTAGACATTATTTATAATAATTTTTATGATTTTTAATTATTAAAACCAATAATACTAGCGAGGGTGGAAAACATTCTCCTATGATCCAAAAATCGCTCCCTTCTTGATGATCACAAATTATGACATTATAAATTTCAAGAATTTAATGTGGAATATAACCATTGTTGTTATTATCTCCCATTACTAATGAATTTTCTCTATATATAGATATGGTTCAATGATAAAAATAAAGGTTAATGATATCATGGGAAGCATAAATAATAGAATCAAAGACTAATGGATTTCTTTCCCTTATGTAATCATAATTAAGGAAAATAAAATACAGAAGGGTGGTATCAAGGGAAAAATTGATAATGATAATTCCAAACTATTATCCCCCTTTTGGGGTTATCCAAAAGTGAAATGGTAGGAAAATATGTTCTCCCCCTTTTGTTTCTAATCAAGAGGGAAACATGTATCAAATGAATAAAAAAGTTTTGGGAATAATAGAAAGAAAAAAAAGAGATGGAATACAAGAACATATAATATTATTAATAAATTAAGAAAAATATATTAAAAATTTCCAATGAAATACAATAAAAGACAACAAAAAATCATTATCATAGAGTTATCCCCACTACTTCTCAAGATCAAAAGTTTCCTTCCATTTCTCAGAGGGGTCAATAGAAGGACCTGTAGGAGGAGTCATGGCTGATAGAGGGTTTAAATGGATATTTTTAGGATGTATAATTGCTAATTAAGAACATTAGGTGCAAGGCCGGGTTTATGTTGTGAAGAAACAGAAGGTTGAGGATGTTTTGTGATAACAGGCTGAATCGGACTGAATGCCTGAGAAACAGATATCTAAGATTAAGGCACTAATCTAGCTGGTCCAATGGGTGAAAAAATAGTCACCACAATGGATTCACTCTATATATAAATATATGTATTCAATATCTTTATCAAATCCTCAATGTTTTCACCACCATACATCATAGCTTCCTTAAATTCAAATACATTTTCCTTAAATTTATCCAAAAGAGGGGTGAAGTCCCTTAATTTCTAGACCTATTCTTTGAATTATCATGTAATAAGGGGTAAAGTAAAATTCACTCCCAAATACTAAATTTCACTTGTCAACTGATTCTTGGTGAAAATATTATAGGAAAATGAATTAATCCACTTTGTTATCTCTTCTTTAGTGGCAGATGCTTCCTTGGTATAAAATCTAACCATGTCACGCACACGATCAGCGTTCTGGTCGATTTTAGAAAGACTTTCAACACCAGGGGAACAAAATAAATCATGGAGATATTTCTAAACAATGTCTATAACTACATTAATGATTATGGACTGAGATTAATGACTAGAGATTGGTGAAAAATCAATAGTTGAGGTATGAGTCTTCAAATCTTTTAGAACTGTTTCCAAACTACCTTTTTTACTCTCAGGTCAAATTATTTATAGTAGAGACAATACCATTTATTTATTTTCTCATCATGCTTCTATTATAAACAATTATTTCAGAATTAGTGATTATGTTTGGTTGAATCTCTTCTATCACTTTCTTTGAAACATTAGCTTCATCAGCCTCACTCACACCTACTGTCTGACCTGAAACCGAAACAACTATTCCAAACTATTTCATTTCATCAATTGAATATTTCAGAGAGTTTAATTTATCACTCAACTCAGTGATTTCCCTTTATGATTTTTGAATGTCATGTACCATCTGATATTGAACCGATACTTTTACAGTAGAACAAACTTCCTCATTAAATATTAAAAAGTCATATTTAGATATAAAGTCACAAGAAATGGTATCATCCAGCGAATCTTTGGAAATAGTTAAAAATAACTCATCCAATGAGTCCTCAAAATACATTCCTAGTGCTACATATCCAGGATTACTTTCATATTCAATCATAACATCATCATCCAAATGAGTGTGATTGTAAAGTATTACTCTTCCAGTTTTATGTCCCCATCTGCTTGATTTCTCCTTTCATGAGACTGCCCGACAGTGTGTGGTCTCCTCACTAGATGTTCACCTTCATCATGATGTCTCCTTCTTTAATAAACTATCTATTGTATAGGTGCTCCCTGATCATCCAAATTATCATTAATTTTATCATTTTCATTTTCTTCAATAAAAACTTCAGGGAGTTCTTCCAACCATTCCTCTACTACAACATCAACCATCACTACATTTCCACCTTGGTCATCATCATGATTTTAATTATAATTGAAAATACCCTCACCATGAACATCATAATCATCATGAACAGAGGCATTCCCTTCACTACCATTTCTATCAAAATGTTTTTTACCTTCTTCTTCTTCTTTACCATTGCCTCTTCCACTTTCAACTTCATCAGTTCTTTGTTCTTCTTCTTATTCTGAGCCACTAGATCTACTTACATGTTTCACACTTCCTGATATTTTTATCTACTCATCTCCATTGAATTCCTGTGTAGTATCATCATAGGGAATGGAAAGGGGATGACTGTGAGGTCCAATGGAAAGATTGTTGTGCGCATCAATGGTGTCATGATCACTCATATCATCGATAAGTGACCCTTGATATCTGATTGGTTTGGAATGCTCTTTTCCTTATCAAAAGAGTAAACAAATTCTCAATCATGTCTTTGACCATGATATGCTATATTCCATGGACTATTTGTGTGGTCTACTGGATTTAACATATCATAAATATTATCTTCATCCCCAATCCATTATTTATTCCATGGGTTACAACTGAACTTCATCCTTTTACAGATCCCTTTCCCACTACACTCAGAAACTAATTCATATCCTTCACTAACACAACCTTTCTCTTTTAATATGGATGAGATTAATCTGGAAAAAAATAGGAAATTGTTTTTTCTAGAATTATTGATAAATTAATTTATGTTCACAAAAATGTATCTATGTAAAATTGCCTAAATCCATTTTTTAGAAGATAATTCAAATAAACATATTGATACATTAGAGATTCAAATTCCCCTTTTTTGGGATAGATCCGTTTTTGTATGAACTTGGAAAAAATTATATACTCTCGATACAACTCTATAGAAATGGGTCTCATGTGCTCATCATTATCAATAATCTCTTTCAGAGAAGTCTCAAAGAAGCAAATATCACTCTCATGAGGAGAGGAACCTTGATAATTATCAAACACACCCTCATGAGGGAAATTAATACATTCATCCCATTGTATTGATGGAAAAGAAGTTATCTTTCATTTCACTGTGAGATTAATCCAAGAAAAATCACTTCCATTGAGTATGAACTCTATATTCAAGTAAAATCCATGAACATTATTGTGTTTAAAAAGTCTTTCATTATCTGAGAACCACTCAGGCCATCCCTAATCTTGTAAAACTCTAAAGTGAAAAGACTTGGATTCCATCATCTATTCTACAAGAACCCCTTTTTCTAGAGTCACTAGATGGTTTTACAAAGAAGGAATCACAAGTCCAAACTATTTGATCAATTCCCCTCTTTGATTGTTAGATGCATGAGACATGCCACCTTCAATTTTCTTGATTCCCCTCTCAGTTTCTTAATGAAACAATTTATTTTGGGAAATAACATAAATTATATAAAAATAGTGAGCATTAGTGTTGGCATGGTAGGGTTTTCATAACACTAACAATGTCGTTTTGACTAGGAGTTGGTGTCTGCATGGAAACTGTGTTTCTCTGACTTACCATCGGTGTCAACATGATAACTGTGTCAGCATCACATATCGTCAGTGTAAACATGACATTATCAGCTTCATACTCTTCGTTTCGGTATGAAAACTTCACTTAAAATTTATCAAAGGAATAACAACATAATGTTCTATATATTGATCATTCCAAAATCACGTCTATTGTGTTTAATTATTTTAGTGTTTAATGTCTTAGTGAAAATGTCAGTAAGATGATGTTCAATGAAAATGAACACTAAAGTTATATCTCCTCTTTGATAATGGTATCTCAAAAAGTAATCTATTACATCAATGTCTTTTCTCCTAGAATATGAAACATGATTCTTAGAACTCTTAACTGCACTTCTGTTATCACAATTTCTAGAGACATGTATTAATTGATATCCATAGTCTAGTAATGTGTGCTTCATGCACAAAATTTATACACAATGTCAACCATCAACTATCTATTCATCTTGGCAGTAGATAATACAACACAATTATATTTCTTACTACCTCGTGATACTAGAGGCCTTCCCAAAAAGTGACATGTTTCATAGTTTCTCTTTCTATATAACATACAACCACAAATTATAGAATCTAAATAACTCACCAAATCAAAATTTTATCCTATAGAATAGAACAATCCTAAATTGGTTGGATATTTGAGCTATTTGAAATTATTTTTGACAATATTTTGATGATATTTTTTTTTGGTTTTCTTGAAAATGTGCACACATGCACACACTAATTCTAATATCTATCATACTAGAATTTAAGTAGAGTAAACTCCCAATAATTCTTCTTTAAGTGGTTTGATCAATAGATTTACTTTCTTCGTTGAGTTAAGACATACATGTGGTACTCATTGGAGTGTCAATAATCATATTTATTTCAAATCTAAATATGTTAAAAATATCCTTATAATTTTTACTTTAATTCAAAGAAATATGATATTTATTTTGAAATATGTGAACTCCAAGAAAGAATTTCAGTTCCCCCGTCAATATAATTTCAAATTCACTATGTATCATCATTTAAAAATAACTAAATAATGAATTTTTAGAGGATCCAAAAATAATATTATCTAAAAAAATTTGTACTACCAAAAAATCATTGGAAATTAATTTTATAAAAAGGGTAGGATCAGGGAAACCTTTTCAAAACCACTAGAAGTAAGAAATGTGATGAGTCTATCATAACAATCTATTGGAGATTCCATAAAACAATATAATGATTTATTTCATTTAAAAACATTATTTCGAAAGTGTGTATTTATAAAACTAGGGGTTGTTCAACAAAAATATCCTCATTTATATTACCATTTAATAATGAACTCTTAACATCCTTTTGGAAATGAATGAAATCTAGATGTGTTTCAAAGGCATGCAGTTTTCTGATGGGCTCATGTCTGGGAGCTGGTACTAATGTTTCCTCATAGTCAATTCCTTCTTCTGGAATATAACAATGTGCAACTAATATAGATTTGTTTCTAACTATGTTTTTAGATTTATCTATATTATTCCTAAACACCCATTTACTGCCTATAGTCACGGTGTATTTGGGTCTATCTATAAGTTCCCAAAAATTATTTCATTCAAACTGATTTAACTCTTATTTCATATACATTACCCAAAATTCATCATTTAAATAATAATTTAGGTTTTTACGTTAACTTTTAGAAAAAAAGTGTGATGTTCAACCTGATTTCTGATAGATGATCTAATATGAGTTCCTTTGTCTAAATCTCCAACTATAGCATTTAAAGTATGGTTCTTGGGAGTAATAACTAGTCTATAAAATGAAGAGATGGATATTTTAGGATCTTCAACATGTTTGGGAACATCCAGACTAGAGACTAGATAATTTCTAGAACTGTATGTTTTAATAGATTCCTTAACAGGATGGTTAGAATAATTAGTATTGATGTTCATATTTGACATATCATAGTCATGATTTTATTGAGAGTTCTTTGGCTTATGTGGATCTATCATATCCAACATGAAATGTATATATTATTCCACACTTTTTGATATCTTATTTAATAATCTATAGTATTTACTAGAAATTGAATAACCCATTAAAATTCCTTCATCACTCTTGTAGGAAAATCTATCTAGATTATCCATAGTTTTATGAATATAGACTTAGAAACAAAATAATATTATGTAGTTAACCTTGGGATTTATATTATTCCAATAAATATAAGGAGTTCTATTAATGATGTGTCTAATCAAGACTATATTTATTATACAACATGATGTATTGATAGATTCTTCTGAAAAGTATATAAGTAGAACACACTCACTAATCGTGTCTCATGAAATTTCTTGTAGAGTTCTATTTCTTCTTTTATATATCTAATTTGTTGGGGTGTCATAAGAGCTAAGAAATTATGACTATATAAATTTTTTGAGAAAAAGGGTTCAAACTCATGGTTCATAAACTCACTATTATTGTCACCTCATAGGGTTTTAATTCTAAGACCACTATGATTTTCTACAGTCCAAGAATTGTTGGCGAAATGAGAGAAATATTTACTTTTCTAATATATGAATAAGGTCCAAGTATATCTATGGTAGTCATCTACAAAAACATAGACATAGTGCTTCCCACTTATACTTGAAAATATATATGGTCTAAATAGATCCATGTAAACCAACTCAAGAGATTGATGAGGTGCCACTTATTTCTTTGGATTGAATGAGATTTTTTGTTGTTCACCCTTTTGATAACGATTATATAATTTTTCATTTGGAAACTCGTGCTTAGTTTGATCATTGAACAAGACTTTTCTAGTAATATTTCTAACCGAGTGTATATTTCTAATTCCCTATTCTACAATACTAAGTCCAAGAATATTTATGAAAATAATTCTAGAATGAAACATTTTGAGAAATCAAACAATATATGTTAACAACAAAAACATTCTCATTTATAAGTGCATAACATACTAAGTTAATTTTAGAATTATAAACATTGGAAGAATAATTTTATAATTTTACATTAAAACCATAATAACATAGATGATAGATATTAAGTAGTCTATATTTTAATCCATGAAGCAAAAGAACATTTGAAATTAGAACTGATTTAGAGTTACCAATTTTTCTAAGGCCAATTATTTCCCCTATAACATTATCACCAAAGGTGACATGTCCACCGTCAATCTTTATCAATTTCATGAATCATGTGTAATCTTAAGTCATATGTATTGAACAACCATTATCCAAGTACTATATACTTTTACATTTTCTATTCTAATAGTTCTCCTACAAAAAAACATATTAGCCATGAAATTATATTAGTAACCAAATTTGCATGGGTCTAGGGACATTGGAAATAAGATATTCATGAACCCACATTTTCCTCATGGGTTTCCTATAAGTAGCATGAAATGTATTTAAAAAATTGACAATATTTGGTCAATAATGTTTTGAATTTTTAGAAGATGCTTCATAGATAGAACTTGCAAAAAAAATCCAGAAGATGGCATAAAACTGGATTTTCCATATTTGGATACAAATTGAGTTTTAACTATATTCATTTTTTGTGGCTGGTATCTTATTCCAGTAGTATACATTAGAGATACTTGTCTAAAAATAATTTCAACTAATATTTATTTTCTATTGGTAAACATTTCAAATCCTTTTTTAATTGCTCATCTGACAATTTAAGCTAAAGGTTTTCCATAAGAAGTTGAGATTTTTTTTCTTTTTCTACCGCAAGTTCATTTTTAACATTGGTAGTAAAAGGATGTTATTCCTTTAATGATTATTATTTATCATTATATTCATTACTATTTTCCTCTTTCATTATGTAATATTAAAACATTTCCTCATTGGTAATATTGTCATCATCACTTTCATCTCCATAGTAATAAAAGTTATATTTAATATATTTTAGTGTTTCCTTAGATGATTTTATCATAAAACACATATTTACCTTGTTTGTCTTTTCACTAGGAGAGTATTTTGAGTCAGTTAAGCTATCCTCAAAAGAACTCCAAGTTGCCTTCAAGGACTTTTTTATTTTGTGTCCTTGTCATCATACTTATTCCTGTAGTATAGTTTGAGATATTCATTCCTTAAATATCCCTTGATTTTTCAATCATAGAATATTATCTCATTTGAGGTATCACCTCTTTTCTAATCCATTATCAAAGGTCCCTTATGATCATATTTTCATTTGTAGTTGGGATTTCTGAGTAATTTCTTCTTTCCAAAAAACTTCATAAATCTTTTAGCTATTTGAGCCCTCTCTTCAACAATATCAGTTGATGATTGATTATTGCATGATATTTTGGTCTCATCTAGATATTTTTCTTTCTTCTTGGAGGTAGTAAATTTGAAAGCAATAATTTTTTTGGGTTCATCATCCTCTTCTTTGTTTAGTATAATTTATTCATCAGATATCATCAAATTGGGCATCAACTCCATTTCATGAAAATTGTTGATGCAACAATACTCTCTTAATGATACGGAATTCCTTATCCATCTTTCTAGTATGAATCAAAGTATTCTCATGATTTTTCTATTTGGATGTAACAACTATTCCTATTGAGATCATGATGTTTAATATTTCATTAATCATAAGATACATATCAGAAATAGGATCATCAGGCTTCATAATAATATCATAATAGTTAATATTATAAGTGTTAAATGTGATTTATTAAACATTATATGGTCCTTCATTGAAATATATAATGTATACCAAATTTCGTTGGTAGATGTACAAGAATATCTTCTATTAATTTCTTCATCTCATAGTATAAAAAATAGTGAATTCATAGAATTTCAATTTTTATTATAAGTAGTCTATGTGGAATCTCTCTAGGTATTCCTAGAAGTATTTGTTATTGCATATTTTTCTTCTACATTAGTCCACGTATCAAAACCCTTATCCTCTAAATGCATTTTCATCTTAAGATTCAACTTGGAATTTTTTGTTCCATTAATGTATTGAGGCCTGTTTTTAGGTGAACCTTCCAATATATTGTCCATAATAAATAAAATATTTTTAAAGAGCTCCAAATTTAAAACTAATAAAAATTTAGAGGTATTTAAAACACAACTAAATTCATAGTTGAAAATATATGAAAATCATTTGAAATTTTTGAAACTAGCAGTTTTAAAAACAACATCTAATACCAAATGTGGGTGGAGTTGGATACTCAAGAAGGAGATGAATTGATTTACTATAATAATTTTAAATAAAAATAATATTTAAATGATTTCCCCAAATTAAAGAAAATATCTCAATTAATCAATGTATCAAATTTATAATAGTCCAACTATTCAACTAATTTCTCAGATGATTGATTATTACTCAGTTGTAAAAATACGAGATATTGATAGAACTTTTGAAAATAATCTAATAAGGAAAAATAGTTATAAACACTAGGCAAGACTAAATATGAAAGTGAAATTCTATTTTAAGGAATATAGGCAAAAATAGAGAAAACTAAATTTGAAAATACATTAGATATAAACAAAAATAGGACCAGTCTTAACCAGGGACTTATTCCTCTTCAACTAGTGATCACCTACCACCAAAAAATATATATAGATAAAGATATTGATCCACAACCTAGATAGGGGATTAAACCTCATTACACAAACACTCTAGGTCACAATACCTCTACCAGAGTTCTTCATGGGAACAAAATACAACTAGGTCACACAGTACCTCTACAACTATTCATTGTGGGATAAAGAAGTGTTTGAAGATAGTTGTTTGAGGATATCAAGTATCCTCTAGTTCAATGAGGGTGCAACTGTGTGTTTTGAATAAAGATGCACACACTGTTTAAAAATTTAATAAAAATGTACACAACATAGAAATAAGTATTGTATATAGTTTACAAGGTTATGTGTCTTATGAAGTTCAAATCTAGATACCTCGATGTATCTGAGTTGAAGTCAGAGTCATCTTCTGGAAACAGAAACTAAAATATATTATTGTGGATCATTATTCTCTATTATCATGGAAGATAAAATTTCCTTCTAGTTAGGTTTATTTGGATGCTTCATAGATGTTATAAAATTGATGAACAACATTTCTCTGCTTTACAACAAGCTGGAATGAAGAGTTCCTTAGGTCTTCGTCCTTTATGTAGGTTGCTCGTGTGGTTCTTCTACTATGTGTTTGTGTGTCACTTTTTTTATTATTTCATGCAACACTTCTTATATATATATAAATTATTGTATCCTAACAATTTGAATGTTTTAAGGTAGATAGTGTACCTTTTACTTCTAACATCCTGATTAAAGATATCTACAAAAAGAATTTAATTAACCAGTCATATTAAAACACTCAAAATATGACAATTACAAATAATATTAAATGAATGATAATTTAATCAGTCTATTAGTGATTCCTCTTCCGGTATCTCCTTGTTTCAGTATCTCATTCTATCGGTGTTTCCATGCTTCGGTAGAAACATGTCTCGGTATCACCATGTGTTGGTAACACCTAATGTCGGTTGGCCATTACATCAGTATATCCTTACATCGCTAGGTCCTTACATCGATAGGTCCTTACAATGATAATTACTTTTATCATTATGTCTCTAAAATATAAATTTCATGCGTTGGTAGGTCAATTGAACTATTGGAGATATAGTCGGATTTTCGGTGTGTCAATTGCACTATTAGTGAGTCATCTATCGATGAGTCATTTTGCACTATCAGTGACTCTGTTGAACTGTCGGTGTCAGTCTATCATAATTAAAAAATATTTTTAATGGGGTTTTCATACAACATACGCATAAAAAGAATGTGTTAAAATTATATTTCATCATATATAATCATTATTACACTAATTCAAACATAAATAAATTTGATTAATGTGATTAGACATTATTGATAAGAATTGGCATGATTTGTGATTATTAAAACCATTGATACTAGAGTAGGTGTCCAAAAGTGTCCAATGGGACAACAACCAGATAACTCCAAAATCATTTATATACAACATTGTTATGCTTTTAATATAATATCTCATACATATTTTATTTCTCATATCCTCTTATTCAAATAAACGAAATTGTTGTCCAAGTTATCCTAGTTAATCGCCTTCGTAAATAATGTATCTTGTTTTCATCCTTTATAGCTTTCATGGGCAGTCTTAAAACCATTTTTATGGTAAAATAATATTTTAAAATTTATTTTGTAATCTATTTCATATTCTGGATATGTTATATTTTTCATACCTTCATTGTAGAGACCCAAAGCTTGACGTACATGGATATTAAATTACTTTTTCGGAATACTTATTACATAACAAAAACAGACACACAAGGACCATAATATTTTAGTGTCTTTGGAAACTCGGAATATAATCTTCTAATCGTGGTGAAAGATCTTCAACATCTCCCATAATGATCTTCCACATTTTTTCTTACCTAAAACCTTTCTTTATATCCTAGGGAAGATAAAACATAAAAGGGGTGAGCTCAAATTCCCAGTAAGGGTAAACATAGAGAACATAAAACAATACATAAACATTTTAATGCCAAAACATGAACATAAAATCTAAACATCAATATCTTGAGCAATTTCATGGATCTTGGATGTACGTAAGGAATATATCATAAGGTAACATCAATCATGATAAAATAACTTTGTAATAATACATGTAATTGTGGAAACCATTAAGAACATGTTATGATTTCCATAGTAACCAAGGCATTGCTGCCAAGACCACCTTAGTGGACAAAGTCCCTTTCTGAATCGAGTTCACTCCTCATTTCAGTCCTTTAACACTGAACCGGATTAACTTACCCTTCTAGCCATGTCTATCTCATGAGATATAAATCTTTAACCAATGCATTGTAGGGAGATATAGGTCCCACTCATCTCATAATGAAATCATTCTTACTTGGGACACAAAATAAACTTAAAACATTCATCATAACCCAAAGAATAAAATGGGTTTCATAAACACCATCCCGTCATCTCATAATCCATATAAAAAATTGTAAATTTCATCATAAGAAAATTGAAACCATATAAATCATAGAGACATTAAACTTGAAACATACACATATGAAATAATGTCATATTAGATGGAAAATGGTTTTGATAAAACATTTGAAATGAATTCTTGAGGAAAATATCCTTTCTTCTTCAAAATCATTTTATTTTCACAAAACACCATGAACTTTTAAAATAAAAGTATTTTTTTGAAAATTTTCATAAATTCTTGTAGAGTATGCTTCATGAAAATGAGGCGTTATGAAACCGTAAAAATCAGTTCATACCGTATTAGTTAAAAATAACATTTTTCTCGTACATTTGTCGGGAAAGTGAAAAAGTACCTCGTAAAAGAAGGATTCCATACATACCATGTAGTAAAAGTAAAAAATGGGTAAAAAGTAAATTAGACATACAGGAAACCATTTTTAGGGAACATTGACATGGATGAGAACAATAACCCAAGTAAATACTTTCGAATAAACAATCTCGAGATTGGAAAAGTTATTCATTACCTTAGGTCTGATATGCTCCGTACGTTTCAGAACCTCCTGTATAATGATTTAAATAATGTCATTGACTTATTACAGAATCATATTCATTGTTATGATATCATATATGGTTCACTTATGACTTTATATTACCCGTTCTTTTGTATGTTCCATGTTAAAGCAGCATTTTGGGTTAAATCGTTTTATTTATCGTACGTGTTTGGACTTTTGGTTCTTGATATTATTACATATATCCTGATTTACTTAATTTCAGAATGTAAAACATGATTTATATATAATATATATTCAGTATATACATATATATATATGATAGATCGATTAAATGGAATGAAATACACCGTTCATGGAGACGGTAGGCCGTACGTACGCATGAATGTTATTTTCGTTTCCTTATTGAATTGAATGACATTAAGTAGATGACATACATATATATACACATAAATACAGTATCATTATTATGTAATATATTTCATGATTACTTATTATATATACTTTATAATCATTCATGAATGGTTAACATGCAGAATGAATCTCATCGCGTCGTGGAGACGGTAGTCCGTACGTATGCCCGAGTGATGATATCATTCCCATGATCGTGGAATTGCATTGAAGTGTATGTATAATATTTTAGAATCAATATCAATTTGAAATAATCATATATAGTTATTTATTTACACCATTATACCCATTCAAGTAAGGTGGTGGTCGAAAACAGATTACACCACGGCATGGAGACGGTATTCCGTACGTACGCACGCACGGTGATTTCGTTGTCCGTAGGATGGATAGATGGTGAAATAGGGTTGTTTCATACTTATAATAACATATCAATATATGAGTGATACTGATTATATTACTTCATAATGAAACAACAAAAGAAGAATAAGTAGAAGAAGAAACAAAGATGAAAGAATCGGTAACGGATATTACCTCTTCTTTCGACGTTCCTTTTTTAAACCTCCTCTTAGGCCACATATATTGGTCTTTGAAGAAGACCAGAACCTCTAGGATGTTTCTAGGGAAGTTGAAAAGAGAAATTATCAGGGTTTGGCCGAGCTTGAAGGCTCAAAGTGGTGTGAGGAAGAGAGGGAGGAGGTGCCCTTTTATAAGGGATGAGAGGGGCACCTTTAGAATAACTAAAAATATTATTTTATTATAAAGTCATATTTGGTTTTTAATAGATAAAAATTGATTTATATATAAGATAAGGTGTGTATGGGTCGAAATACTCTCATAAAATAGAATTTAGAAAAGTTTATGTTTCTATTTTAACCTTATCATTTAGATTTAACTTTAAGTTAAATAATTTTTCTTTTACCGTGTCTTCTTGTTTTCCTACACTATAAGGTTAATAAAAATACTATAACAAGACAAAATAACCCCAAGTTGTTTATTATTAATATATATAACCTTGTCTAAGTAATTTTGTTGAGCCTTAGATTTTTAGGAATAAAATAACAATTAATAATATAATATTTGTTTTAAAAACTATTTTATGTCAATTTTGGCACTATTTGGTAATTGATTTTTGGGAAAATCATAAAAAATTATTAATTCAAAAAAAATTAACTAAATCAACAATAACATGTCATATTAACCTATGAAATTTGTTTAATTTATAAAAAGTCTCAAATTACATTTTTCTGGGTATTTATAACATCAATTATGTCAATATTTCATTAATAAGATAATTACTGCATCATCATTGTGTCATATATAAATTAAATTATTTAATGTCTAAAAATTATAAATAAAACAAAATTATGTATGAAATCATTTTAGATTTATATTTAATATTTATATTCGAATTTATCTTATGTATAACCCAATATTAAAAATGATTTAGTTATTAAACTTTGATTTTAACTATTTAACCATTCTTTAAATAAATTAATAATAAATGTCCTAATCTAATCCAAGTGGGCAGAAATGGTCATGTTTTATTCCAAAGATTGTTTTTGGTCGAATTACACTTATCCAATAAAATTAGGGCATGTGTTAGGGTAATAATAATATCAATTATACACTTAATTACCTTATTTACTTTTAACCGTGGAAAAAAGTAAAAAGTTACTTTTGACCAAAAATTATTTTCATCTCATTGAACCACAGTTTAGTCTTTGATATTAACCGTGTCGCTCAGATTTTCAAAATTCCAATCACAGAAGCGGTAATATTATGTTTTACGTGAATTTGCAAATTCTCCTAGGAGGTGGGTAAAAGACGGTGAAAAGTTCAATAAAATTTTTATATATCTAAAATTATTATAAAATGACTCCAATACATGTCTTTAAAAACTAAAGTATGAAATGTAATTGTTACCCAAATTAACTAATCACTGGGTTTCCACATAGGAGAACATAGGTGAAAATATGGATATGGAAGAGAAATCTAACCTTCATGTTCTGATAGAGAGTGGTAAAAAACATGGTTATGAAAAATCCAACAATCACAAAGCCATAAATTTGTGATGATCTTGGGTACCATCTGATTCATCGGATATAAGGGCACTAGGAAAACATTTTTAGTTTTCAAGATCATTTCCCTAAAGTTGAAGAATTTAAATTAGAATAAATACTTACTTTATTTTGGTATAATCTCACTGTTGTTTGTGCCTTGAACAATAAACACAACATCTCTTTAAGAAATGAAGTTGAATTTGTCTTTCGCGATGTTTTAGCAGATCATGTGATAGAATGATAGGTCAATCTATCTGTCTCAAACATAAGTTAGAAAACGTTATATACAAAATTCCATCTAGGGTGAGATTAATCATATATGGTTCCAAAATGGACTTATACTTCATATATCATCCTGTATAATAAAATAAAACTAGTTTCTACTAACTAGGGACTTCCTGTAGGCCAGTGGTAGGAAATAAAGGTCTGTCGCACTTCAGTTGTGGGTTTGATTCCCATAGCCTTTTCCGACGTGATGGGTTGTCGCTCGTTCTGTAGGTTGTCCTTTTTTTCTAAAAAATACAATACTAACTTATGTCCAACATAATCCATTCCAATAATTACACTTATCCATAATATTACAGTCCATTCTCATATTATAGTGAAAACGATTACCAGAGATTTCATATAAAAGGAATGTTAATATCATCATTGATCCCTATATATCATAAGATATATCTTGTTGGTCACATTCCAAACATTCGAAGGCCTTAATTATGTATTCTCTTGAAAAATGAATACCCATTGAATCTTAGTGAAAACATGAGTGATTTCAAAATTTAACTCGTTCCACGTACCAAAACCCCAAAATTCTATGTACTGAAACCATCTTATAACTATTTCCTTATATCAGTCATGAGCTCATGAATACTGTCAAACATTTCATTTTCTCAGTATCCCTTCATTATGCGCATATCATCTTTTTTCCAAAAACATCTCAATCACCTTCCATGGTTACCGGTACCCTGAAATTATTGAAAACCAAAATAGACCCATACATAAATATTCCAATATTCCACGATACTATATACAACATTATTTTGGAACCCCATTACATAAACACTTAATCATTCCACCACATCGTTGTCATATTCAACATTTCCAATAGTGATCGCATGTGACTTCCCTTTGTCCTTTGCCTTATGTTGTTGCTCATGTTGATCATCATTAACCCTTGGAATAGGGCATTGATTATCATAATGTCCCATCTCATTGCACTTGACGCATTGAATTATTGTTTGTGCGTTCTCTATAGTCTTTTATTTATTCACAACATTAGGAACCCTTTTTCCATTACTTCGACACTCAGCTGCTTGATGACCTTCTTTTCCACACATAAAACATTTTATAGTCCCTTTAAGAAAATCTCCACCATTCTTCTTTCCACACTTTTAGCATAAGGAAACATTCATCTTCTTCTCACCATTATTCTAGGATTTCTCCTTGAATTCCATCTTTCATTTCTTATCAAAACCATGAGATGGATATGTTACAAAAACTTCTATTTCTACCTTGATAGCACAACGCACTATTTATTCATAGCTACTGATGTCTCTTATAGCTAATTCCCTTCTAAGATTTGGTTTTAAGCCACTGAAGAATCGATCAACTTTACTTTCAGGTTAGATGATAAAGTCATATGCATACCATGCAAGCCTTGTAAAATTCGCTTCGTATATACCAACAGATTCATCATCCTTTTGCTTTAGTTCAACAAAATCATTCTCCATCTTTGTTCAAAGAATACGAGGGAAGTACTTAATGAAAAATAAGTTCTTGAACGCATCCCATTCCATGGACTCAATTTCATCTCTTGGCCTCGTATTCTTGATAAGATTCCACCATTGATCAGCTTCACCTTCCAATAAATATACTGGTAAGATGACTTTATCATGTTTAGAACATTGAAGAACTGAAAATATCTTTTCAGTGGTACTGATCCATTGTTCAACAACAAGTGGATCAGAAGACCCACTAAAAAAAGGTGGGCGTTGCCTCATGAAGGACTCAATAGAATACTGATCCCTTCTCTGCTCATTTGGAAGTCCAGAATGATTCATAGCTTGTGTAAGTATAGAAATAATATTTTTCACTCCATCTCCCATAACATATGTTTGTTCAGGAGTACAATCAATGCACTATCCATTATATTGCTCAACATTGTTCCTTCGGGTTCCAGCCATTGTCTAAAACCCAAAAAGAATAGTGTGAGAGGAAAAAATCATGCTAGGGAAAACAACATAATAAAGGGGGAGTACCTTCAATATCTAACATCTTAGGTTTATGTAGAGACCCGAAGCTTATCGTACATGGACATTACATTACTTTTGCGGAATACTTAGTACATAACAAAAACACACACACAAGGACCGTAATAGTTTAGTGTCTTTGGAAACTCGGAACGTAATCTTCTAATCGTGGTGAAAGATCCTCAATATCTCCCATAAAAATCTTCCCTTTTTTTTACCTAAAACCATTCATTATATTCTGGGGAAAAGAAAACATAAAATGGTGAGCTCAAATGCTCAGTAAGGGTAAACAAAAGAAAATCAATCACATCATATTCATAAGAACTTAACTTTTGGAAATCTTAACCTGCAAAAGAGAGCATAATTTCATAACATGGGATAAATCATAATAGTGAAATGAAATCCCAATAAGCATAACATAAAACATGAAACTTTGTGGAATACACACATAATCATAGAGAATCATTTCTTGTTAGTCATGACTCATTGCCAAGACTATCTTAGTGGACAATGTCCCTTTCTGAATCGAGTCACCCTCGTTTCAGTCCTGTTTCACTGAACCGGTATAACCTACCATTCCATCCATGTCTATCTCATGAGATATAAAATCTTTACCCAATGCATTGGAGGGAGATATAGGTCCCACCCATCTTATAATGAATCCTTTATTATGTGTTCCACATAATCATAAACCATACATCATAGCGTAACCCATGTAATAAAAATGGGATTCTTAAACAACATGACATCATAAAACAATTCATATAAGATAAAGGAATTCATAAAAATATTTCCATCACAACATAATCAAATCCATGTAATAATAGGGATAAAAAACAGAACCCATTATTATCTTAGATAGAAAATAATTTTGATAAAACACTTGAACTCCATTCTTGAGGAAAATATCATTTCTTCTTCAAAAACACTTTTCTTTTCTTAACATGTCATACAATTATAAACTAAAAGAAGTTGATTAAAAATAAACTTGAAAACTTGTAAAGTAAGCTTCTTGGAAATAATGTTTTAAAAATCCATTCATACCGTATAAGTTAAACAAACATTCTTTGTACTTTTGTCAGAAAAGTCAAAAAGTACTTCGTACGAAAAAACGACAAAAGATTCCTTTCATATTCTTTACTAAAAACTCACCGAAGGGTAAAATTGGATTTAAACTATTGTAAGTGGATGGAAACAATATTACATATTGAGGGAACATGGATTTGGATGATAAAATACACCCCAGTAAATACTTACGAATAAACAATCTCGGATAAAAATGAGATTGTGATATTTCCCTTACCTTAGGTCCGACTTGCTTTGTACGTGTCCGAACCTCCTGTATAATGATTTAAATCATGTTATTGACTTATTCCAGAATCATATTAATTTTTATTATATCATATATGGTCCACTTATGACTTTATATTACCCGTTCTTTTGTAAATTCATGTTAAAGAAGCGTTTTGGGTAAAATCGTTTCATTTATCGTAGGTGTTTTTAACTTGTAATTATTAATATGATTACATGGATCATGATTAATTATATCTATAATGTAAAACATGATTTATATATCATATATATTCAGAATATACATATATGTAATATATTGATAAATGGAATAAAATACACCATTCATGGAGACGGTAGTCCGTACGTACGCATGAACACTGTTTTCGTTTCCTTATTGAATTGAATAGAATTAAGTAGATGACATACATATAAATATACATAAATACAGTATCATTATTATGTCATATATTTCATTAGTACTTATTATATATACTTGATATCATTCATGAATGGTTAATCATTGAGAATGAATCTCATCGCGTCGTGGAGACGGTAGTCCGTACGTACGCACGAGCGATGATATCGTTCTCATGGTTGTGTAATTGTGTTGAAAGGTATGTATACTATTTCAGTATCAATATCAATTTATAATAATCATATATAGTTACTCATTACACCATTATACCCATCCAATTAAGGTGGTGATGGAAAATAGATTACACCACGGCGTGGAGACGGTATTCCGTACGTACGCACGCGCGGTGATTTCCTTTCTCCGTAAGATGGGTAGAAGGTTAATTAGAGTTGTTTCATATTTATAATAACATATCAGTATGTAATTAATACTTATGTTATTAATTTATAATGAAATAACTAAAGGAGAAGAAGTTGAAGAAGAAAGAAATTGAAAAGATCGGTAATGGATATTACCTCTTCTTTGGAACGCCTCTTTGAATCCTCCACTTAGGGAACTAAGATTGGTCTTTGAAGAAGACCAGGACCTCTAGGATTATTCTAGGGAAGTTTAGAGGATAAAATGGCAGGGTTTTTCCGAGCTTGAGTTCTCAAATTGGTGTGAGGAGGAGGGGGAGGAGGTGCCCTTTTATAAGGGAGGAGAGGGGCACCTTAGGAATATCTCAAAATATTATTTTATATTAAAGTCAAAATCAGTTTATAATGGTTCAAAAGGGTCTTATTTCGAAGCTAAAGTGGGGATGGGTCGAAATCCTATAATCCAATAGGATTTAGACAAGTTTAGGGTATTATTTTAACCTTATCAATTAGATTTAACTCTAAGTTAAATAATTTAACTTTTACCGTGTCTTTTTGTTTTCTTTCACTATATGGTTAATACACTTACTATAACATGCCAAAAGAACCCCCAAATTGTATATTATTAGTACATATATCCATATATACGTCATTTGGACGAACCTTAGATTTTTAAGAATAAAATAACAATTAATAATATAATATTTGATTTAAAAACTATTTTGTGTCAATTTTGACACTATTTGATATATGATTTTTGTGAAAGTCATAAAAGAATTATATGTTCAAACAAAGTTTATTAAATCAACACTAATATATCATAGTAACCTAGAAAATTAATGTAATTCATAAAAAGTCTCAAATTACATTTATTTTGGTGTTTATAACATCAATTATGTCAATATTTCATTAATAAGATAATTACTGCATCATCATTGTGACATGAATAAATAAAATTATATGATGTCTAAAAATTACAAATAAAATACCATTATGTAGGAAATCTTTATCTTTCTAATGAATATTTACAATAGAATTTATCTTATGTACAACCCTATATTAAAAATGTTTTAGTAAATATACATTGATTTTAACTCTTTTAACTCTTCTTTGAATTAAATAATAATAAATGTCCTAATCTAATCCAAGTAGGCCTAAATGATAATATTTTACACTTAAGGTTGTTTTTGGTCGAGATACACTTTTAAAATAGAATTAGGACATGTGTTAGGGTAATATTAAAATCATTCTTACCCTTAATTACCCTATTTACTTTTAACCGTGGTAAATAAAAGTAAAAAGTTATTATTCACAAAAAATTATTTTCATCTCATTGAACCACATTTTACATAATGACATCAACCGTGTCTCTCGGATTTTTGAAATTCCATTCACAGAAGCGGTAAAATTAAGTTTTATGAAAAATTCAGTTTTTTAACTACCACTTAGTAGTTTCACAATTCATCAAAAATTGAAGGTTTTCAGAAAAATGCCAAAATTTCATCCTAAGATATATTTCATATTCCGAATTCAAAAATGAAGTCTATTTTACCAAATTCATAACATAGATGTTTCATTAATTAATTTTATAATTAAATCTCGATGTTAAAACAAATAGCGTGTTTTTAAGAAACAATATCTATCAAAAGATTGACACTTGATTATGTCTGGTTTAAATGTGAAATAACATTCAATGAACAACATTGTATTAAATTGTAAAAATATATTCTAAATATACTTTAAAACCACTCAAATTAATAATTTATCACTATTAATTATTTCGATTGAAAAAGTTGTTTTTAACTAAAATTTAGTAATTTTCACTATTCATCAAAATATGAAAGTTATCCGAAAATTACCAAAATTTCACCCTAAGCTAATTTCGATATTCCGAATCCAAAAATGAAGTCCATTTTGAAAAATAAGATTTACAAAATTTCAAAAAGTGGTTATTACTATTCATAACTGCTAGTTTTAATAATATTTTAATAGCATATCGTTGTTTAGTGAAACTCGGTATTGCGTATTACACACGCTATCGAGGAAGGTCGCGATTGCGTGTAATGAAAGGCAAGTCAAGGATGTGTGTTGTGCAAGCTCCTTTTGGTGTAGCGTACAACACAAGACATTAGTGAAATTAAAAAGAATATTTTTCATAAAATCTTGGGCTGTTACATTCTACCCCCCTTAAAATGAATTTCGCCCTCAAAATTCGTCGGGGTTATAAATGGTTTACTATTCGAAAGATTCTTTAATATAAACCCACATCGTAAAAAGGAATACCAAAACCAATATTTAAAAACAAAAGTATGAAACTTAACGGTTACCCAAATAAACTAATCACTGGGTTTCCACATATGTGAAAATGTGGACATGGAAGAGAAATCTAACCATCATGTTCTGATGGGGAGTGGTAGAGAACATGGCTATGGAAAATCCAGCAATCATAAAGCCATAAATTTGTGACGATCTAAGGTACCATCTAATTCATCAGATATAAGATCACTAGGACAACATTTTTGGTTTTCAAGATCGTTTCCCTAAAGTTGAAGAATTTTAATTAGAATAAATACTTACTTTATTTTGGTACAATATCACTGTTGTTCGTGCCGTGAACAATTTCCACTTCATATCTTAAATAAATGAAGTTGAATTTGTTATTCGTGAAGTGTTAGCAGATCATGTGATAGAATGATGGGTCATTCCATCTGTCTCAAACAAAATGTTAGCAAAAGTTATTAATCATATATGGTTCCTAAAATGGACTTATACTTCATATATCATACTGCTTAATATAAAAAAACTAGTTTCTACTAAACAGGGACTTCCTGTAGGCCAGTGGTAGGCGATAAAGGCCAGTCGCACTTCGGTTGTGGGTTCGATTCCCACAGCCTTGTCTGAAGCGATGGGCTGTCGCCCGTCCTGCAGGTTGTCCTTTTTCTAAAACTACATTACTATAACATCCCATCAATAATATCGAAAATCTTCTATCCTTAAACAATACTAACTTCTGTCCAACGTAATCCATTCTAATATTTAGGTTGTCCTTTTTCTAAAACGATTATCAGTATGTAAGTAATACTGTCGTTAATCCTCATATATCATAAGATATGTCTTGTTGGTCACATTACAAACATTCAAAGGCCTTAATCATGTATTCTCTTGAATACCCATTGAACCTTAGTGAAAACATGAATGCAGTTAAAAGTTAACTCTTTCCACATACCAAAATCCAAAAATTCTATATACTCAAACCATGATATAACCTTCTCCTTATATCAGTCATGAGCTCATGAATACTATCAAACATTTAATTTTCTTCTTATCCCTTCATTATGCGCATATCATCTTCATTCAAAAAATATCTGAATAACCTTTCATGGATACTGGTAGCATTAATCACACACTTTCAAAACTCAAGGAAAGACAACAAT
This sequence comes from Viscum album, assembly GCA_963277665.1. Lineage (NCBI taxonomy): Eukaryota > Viridiplantae > Streptophyta > Magnoliopsida > Santalales > Viscaceae > Viscum > Viscum album. The sequence continues at coordinate 586,737,795 of OY728120.1, forward strand.
GTAACAATCCTTAAATGTCTCTTTATTCCATAGTACCATGAGATTCTTTATACAACATTACACTTTGATAAACATGTAATCATTCCACTACATTCTTAAACCATTGACCGAGCTTCAACAATTCTTTCATCTCACATATCATTTGTAGTCTCTTCATCATCATCAACATAAATACTACCCATACTACAATATTGATTATCTTCATGAGACTTTCCCTTAGGGCATTGGTTTGCATAATTCCCGTACATTCCTCATTTAAAACATTTAACCATTTTTGATGTCGTAGCAATACCATTATCCTCATCCATGGTGTTAACTGAACCTTTTCCATTGCACTTACTTGCTTTGTGTCCTTCTTTTCCACACCCAAAGAATCTTCCAGTTCCTTTTAAACATTCTCCTTGATGCCTCTTTCCACATGATTTACATAGGGGAAATTGAACTTTCTTTCCTCTATGATCATCATGAAACTCCATCTTTCTCTTATTAGCCGAATCAGGAAACTTACCAAATTTTACTTTATTGATCATATTATGAGATTGCTGATTCGGCATAATAATGATGTTTGGACTTCCAAATCCCATTTCATTATGAATAATATCATTCCATTTTCCATCATATCCTCCATTATCGTGAATCATCTTGTTTCTAGCCATTTTCTAAAACCCAAAAAAAAGAATAGTGTGAGAGGCAAAAATCATGCTTGGGAAAACAACATTATAAAGGGGGAGTATCCTCAATATCTAACTTCTTAGGTTAAATTCTATGATCTTTACCGTAGTTATAGGACTGTATCCTATACATATACTTATCCTTAGGGACATCCCTAGACAAACCTTATAAATATCTCTAGGGATCTCACTAAAGTTCTCGCATCCTAGTTTCCAATGGTTGACTAAACCTTTCCTCTGATACCAACTTTAGAGACTCGAAGCATATCGTACATGGACATTACATTACTTTTGCAGAATACTAAGTACATAACAAAAACACACACACAAGGACCGTAATAGTTTAGTGTCTTTGGAAACTCGTAACGTAATCTTCTAATCGTGGTGAAAGATCCTCAATATCTCCCATAAAAATCTTCCCTTTTTTTACCTAAAACCATTCTTTATATCCTGGGGAAAAGAAAACATAAAAGGGTGAGCTCAAATGCTCAGTAAGGGTAAACAAAAGAAAATCAATCACATCATATTCATAAGAACATAACTTTTGGAAATCTTAACCTGCAAAAGAGAGCATAATTTCATAACATGGGATAAATCATAGTAGTGAAATGAAATCCCAATAAGAATAACATAAAACATGAAACTTTGTGGAATACACACATAATCATAGAGAATCATTTCTTGTTAGTCATGACTCATTGCCAAGACTATCTTAGTGGACAAAGTCCCTTTCTGAATCGAGTCACCCTCGTTTCAGTCCTGTTTCACTGAACCAGTATAACCTACCATTCCAGCCATGTCTATCTCATGAGATATAAAATCTTTAACCAATGCATTGGAGGGAGATATAGGTCCCACCCATCTTATAATGAATCCTTTCTTATGTGTGCCACATAATCATAAACCATACATCATAGCGTAACCCATGTAATAAAAATGGGATTCTTAAACAACATGACATCATAAACCAATTCATATAAGATAAAGGAATTCATAAAAATATTTCCATCACAACATAATCAAATCCATGTAATAATAGGGATAAAAAATAGAACCCTTTATTATCTTAGACGGAAAATAATTTTGATAAAACACTTGAACTCCATTCTTGAGGAAAATATCCTTTCTTCTTCAAAAACACTTTTATTTTCTTAACATGTCATACATTTATAAACTAAAAGAAGTTGATTAAAAATAAACATGAAAACTTGTAAAGTAAGCTTCTTGGAAATAATGTTTTAAAAATCCATTCATACCGTTTAAGTTAAACAAACATTCTTCGTACTTTTGTCAGAAAAGTCAAAAAGTACCTCGTATGAAAAAACGACAAAAGATTCCTTTCATATTCTTTACTAAAAACTCACCGAAGGGTAAAATTGGAATTGGATTTAAACTATTGTAAGTGGATGGAAACAATATTACATATTTAGTGAACATGTATGTGGATGATAAAATACACCCCAGTAAATACTTACGAATAAACAATCTCGGATAAAAATGAGATTGTGATATTTCCCTTACCTTAGGTCCGACTTGCTTTGTACGTGTCTGAACCTCCTATATAATGATTTAAATCATGTTATTGACTTATTCCAGAATCATATTAATTTTTATTATATCATATATGGTCCACTTATGACTTTATATTACCCGTTCTTTTGTAAATTCATGTTAAAGAAGCGTTTTGGGTAAAATCGTTTCATTTATCGTAGGTGTTTTTAACTTGTAATTATTAATATGATTACTTGGATCATGATTAATTATATCCAGAATGTAAAACATGATTTATATATCATATATATTCAGAATATACATATATGTAATATATTGATAAATGGAATGAAATACACCATTCATGGAAAGGGTAGTCCGTACGTACGCATGAACGCTGTTTTCGTTTCCTTATTGAATTGAATAGAATTAAGTAGATGCCATACATATAAATATACATAAATACAGTATCATTATTATGTCATATATTTCATTAGTACTTATTATATATACTTTATAATCATTCATGAATGGTTAATCCTTGAGAATGAATCGCATCGCGTCGTGGAGACGGTAGTCCGTACGTACGCACGAGCGATGATATCGTTCTCATGGTTGTGGAATTGTGTTGAAGTGTATGTATACTATTTCAGTATCAATATCACTTTATAATAATCATATATAGTTACTCATTACACCATTATACCCATCCAATTAAGGTGGTGACGGAAAATAGATTACACCACGGCGTGGAGACGGTATTCCGTACGTACGCACGCGCGGTGATTTCCTTTCTCCGTAGGATGGATAGAAGGTTAATTAGAGTTTTTTCATATTTATAATAACATATCAGTATGTAAGTAATACTGATGTTCCTACTTTATAATGAAACAACTAAAGAAGAAGAAGTTGAAGAAAAAAGAAATTGAAAAGATCGGTAATGGATATTACCTCTTCTTTGGAACGCCTCTTTGAATCCTCCACTTAGGGAACTAAGATTGGTCTTTGAAGAAGACCAGGACCTCTAGGATTATTCTAGGGAAGTGGAGAGGAGAAAATGGCAGGGTTTGGCCGAGCTTGAGTTCTCAAATTGGTGTGAGGAGGAGGGGGAGGAGGTTCCCTTTTATAAGGGAGGAGAGGGGCACCTTAGGAATATCTCAAAATATTATTTTATATTAAAGTCAAAATCGGTTTATAATGGTTCAAAAGGGTCTTATTTTGAAGATAAAGTGGGGATGGGTCGAAATCCTATCATCCAATAAAATTTAGACAAGTTTAGGGTATTATTTTAACCTTATCAATTAGATTTAACTCTAAGTTAAATAATTTAACTTTTACCGTGTCTTTTTGTTTTCTTTCACTATATGGTTAATACACTTACTATAACATGCCAAAAGAACCCCAAATTGTATATTATTAATACATATATCCTTATATAAGTCATTTGGAGGAACCTTAGATTTTTAGGAATAAAATAACAATTAATAATATAATATTTGATTTAAAAACTGTTTTGTGTCAATTTTGACACTATTTGATATATGATTTTTGTGAAAGTCATAACAGAATTATATGTTCGAACCAAGTTTATTAAAGAAACCCTAATATATCATAGTAACCTATAAAATTAATGGAATTCATAAAAAGTCTCAAATTACATTTATTTTGGTGTTTATAACATCAATTATGTCAATATTTCATTAATAAGATAATTACTGCATCATCTTTGTGACATGAATAAATTAAATTATTTGATGTCTAAAAATTACAAATAAAATACCATTATGTAAGAAATCTTTTTATCTTTCTAATGAATTTTTACAATCGAATTTATCTTATATAAAACCCTATATTAAAAATGTTTTAGTAAATATACTTTGATTTTAACTCTTTTAACTCTTCTTTGAATTAAATAATAATAAATGTCCTAATCTATTCCAAGTTGGCCTAAATGATAATATTTTACACTTAAGGTTGTTTTTGGTCGAGATACACTTGTCCAATAGAATTAGGACATGTGTTAGGGTAATATTAATATCATTCTTACCCTTAATTACCCTATTTACTTTTAACTGTGGTAAATAAAAGTAAAAAGTTATTATTCACCAAAAATTACTTTCATCTCATTGAACCACATTTTACTTACTGACATCAACCGTGTCTCTCGGATTTTTGAAATTCCATTCACAGAAGTGGTAAAATTAAGTTTTATGAAAAATTCAGTTTTTTAACTACCACTTAGTAGTTTTACTATTCATCAAAAATTGAAGGTTTTCAGAAAAATGCCAAAATTTCATCCTAAGCTATATTTCATATTCCGAATTCAAAAATGAAGTCTATTTTACCAAATTCATAACATAGAAGTTGCATTAATTAATTTCATAATTAAATCTCGCTGTTAAAACAAATAGCGTGTTTTTAAGAAACAATATCTATCAAAAGATTGACACTTGATTATGTCTGGTTTAAATGTGAAATTACATTCAATGACCAACATTGTATTAAATTGTAAAAATATATTCTTAATATACTTTAAAACCACTCAAATTAATAATTTATCACTATTAATTATTTCGATTGAAAAAGTTGTTTTTAACTAAAATTTAGTAATTCTCACTATTCATCAAAATATGAAAGTTATCCGAAAATTACCAAAATTTCACCCTAAGCTAATTTCGATATTCCGAATCCAAAAATGAAGTCCATTTTGAAAAATAAGATTTAAAAAATTTCAAAAAGTGGTTATTACTATTCATAACCGCTAGTTTTAATAATATTTTAATAGCATATCGTTGTTTAGTGAAACTCGGTATTGCGTATTACACACGCTATCGAGGAAGGTCGCGATTGCGTGTAATGCAAGGCAAGTCAAGGATGCGTGTTGTGCAAGATCCTTTTGGTGTAGCGTACAACACAAGACATTAGTGAAATTAAAGAGAATATTTTTCATAAAATCTTGGGCTGTTACATTTAATTCTAAGATCGTTACCATAATTCTAGGACTATAACCTATACTTATACTTAACCTTAGGTACATCCCTAGACATACCTTAGAAATATCTCTATGGGTCTCACTAAAGATCTCGCATCCTAGATTCCAAAGGATGACTAAACCTTTCCTCTGATACCAACTGTAGAGACCCAAAGCTTGACGCACATGGACATTACATTACTTTTGTGGAATACTTAGTACATAACAAAAACAGACACACAACGACCATAATAGTTTAGTGTCTTTGGAAACTTAGAATATAATATTCTAATCTTTGTGAAAGATCTTCAACATCTCCCATAAAGATCTTCCCCTTTTTTTCTTACCTAAAACCTTTCTTTATATCCTGGGGAAAAGAAAACATAAAAGGGGTGAGCTCAAATGCCCAGTAAGGGTAAACATAGAGAACATAAAACAATCCATAAACATTTGAATGCAAAAATGTGAACATAAAATCTAAACATCAAACTCTTTAGAAAAGACATGAATCTTGGAAGTACGTAAGGCATATATCATTAGGGAACATAAATCATGATAAAATAGCATGGGAATAATACATGTAATTGTGCAACCATTAAGAACATGTTATGATTTCCATAGAAGCCAAGACATTGCTGCCAAGACCCTCTTAGTGGACAAAGTCCCTTTCTAAATCGAGTTCACTCCTCGTTTCAGTCCTGTAACACTGAACCGGATTAACATACCGTTCCAGCCATGTTTATCTCATGAGATATAAATCATTACCCAATGAATGGGAGGGAGATATAGGTCCCACCCATCTCATAATTAAATCATTATTACTTGTGCCACAAAATAAACATAAAACATTTATCATAACCCAAAGAATAAAATGGGTTTCATAAACATCATCCCATAATCCATATAAAACAAATGGAAATTTCATCATAAGAAAATTAAAACCATATAAATCATAGAGACATTAAACTTGAAACATACACATATGAAATAATGTCATCTTAGATGGAAAATGGCTTTGATAAAACATTTGAAATGAATTATTGAGGAAAATATCCTTTCTCCTTCAAAATCATTTTATTTTCATAAAATTCCATGAACTTTTAAAATAAAAGTATTTTGTTGAAAATTGTCATAAAATCTTGTAGAGTAATATTCATGAAAATGAGGAGTTATGAAACCTTAAAAATCAGTTCATGCCGTATAAGTTAAAAATAACATTTTTCTCATACTTTTGTCGGAAAAGTCAAAAGTACCTTGTAAAAGAAAGATTCCATACATACCATGTAGTAAAAGAAACAAATGGGTAAAAAGTACATTAAACATACATGAAACCATTTTTAGGAAACATTGACATGGATGAGAACAATAATCCCAGTAAATACTTTCGAATAAATAATCTCGATATTGGAAAAGGTATCCCTTACCTTAGGTCTGATATGCTCCGTACGTTTCAGAACCTCCTGTATAATGATTTAAATAATTTCATTGACGTATTAAAGAATCATATTAAATGTTATGATATCATATATGGTTCACTTATGTCTTTATATTAGTCGTTCTTTTGTAAGTTCCATGTCAAAGTAGCGTTTTGGGTTAAATCGTTTTATTTATCATACGTGTTTGGACTTGTTGTTCGTGATATTATTACTTATATCCTGATTTACTTAATTCCAGAATGTAAAACATGATTTATATATAATATATATTCATTATATACATATATATATGATAGATTTATTAAAGAAAATGAAATACACCGTTCATGGAGACGGTAGGTCGTACGTACGCATGAACGTTGTTTTAGTTTCCTTATTGAATTGAATGAAATTAAGTAGATGACATACATATATATACACATAAATCCAGTATCATTATTATTTAATATATTTCATGATTACTTATTATATATACATTATAATCATTCATGAATGGTTAACATGCATAATGAATCTCATCACGTCATGGAGACGGTAGTCCGTACGTATGCACGAGCGATGATATCATTCCCATGATCGTGGAATTGCATCGAAGTGTATGTATAATATTCCAGATTCAATATCACTTTTCAATAATCATATATATTTATTTATTCACACCATTATACCCATCCAAGTAAGGTGGTGGTCGAAAATAGATTACACCACGGTGTAGAGATGGTATTCTGTACGAACGCATACGCGGTGATTTCATTGTCCGTAGGATGGATAGATGGTGAAATAGGGTTGTTTCATACTTATAATAACATATAAGTATATGAGTGATACTTATGTTATTAATTCATAATGAAACATCTAAATAAGAATAATTAGAAGAAGAAATAAAGTTGAAAGAATCGGTAACGAATATTACCTCTTCTTTCGACACGCCTTTTTGAAACCTCCTCTTAGGGAACTATGAGTGGTCTTTAAAGAAGACCAGAACCTCTAGCATGTTTCTAGTGAAATTTAGAAGAGAAATTTTCAGGGTATGGCCGATCTTTAAGTCTCAAAGTGGTGTGAGGAAGAGAGGGAGGAGGTGCCCTTTTATAAGGGAGGAGAGGGGCACCTTTAGAATAACTAAAAATATTATTTTATTATAAAGTCATATTCGATTTTTAATAGCTCCAAATTGAGTTCATTCAAAGCTAATGTGGTGATGGGTCGAAAGCCTCTCATAAAATAGAATTTAGACAAGTTTAGGTTTCTATTTTAACCTTATCATTTAGATTTAACTTTATGTTAAATACTTTTTCTTTTACCGTGTCTTCTTGTTTTCTTACACTATAAGGTTCATAAACATACTATAACAAGCATAAATAACCCCAAGTTGTTTATTACTAATATATATAACCTTATATAAGTCATTTGACCGAACCTTATATTTTTAGGAATAAAATAACAATTAATAATATAATATTTGTTTAAAAACTATTTTATGACAATTTTAACACTATTTTGTAATTGATTTTTTTGAAAATCATAAAAGAATTATTAGTTCGAAAAATGTTAACTAAATCAATACCAACATGTCATATTAACCTATAAAATTAGTTGAATTCATAAAAAGTTTCAAATTTCATTTATTTGGGTATTTATGACATCAATTATGTCAATATTTCATTAATAAGATAATTATTGCATCATCATTGTGTCATATATAAATTAAATTATATAATTTCTAAAAATTATAAATAAAACACCATAATGTAGGAAATAGTTTTATCTTTCTAATTAATATTTATAGTCGAGTTTATCTTATGTATAACCCTATATTAAAAATGATTTAGTTATTAAACTTTGCTTTTAACTATTTTAACCCTTCTTTAAATAAATTTATAATAAATGTACTAATCTAATCCAAGAGGGCCTAAATGGCCAAATTTTATTACTAAGGTTGTTTTTGGTCGAATTAAACTTATACTATAGAATTAGGACATGTGTTAGTGTAATAATAATATCAATTTTACCCTTAATTACCCTATTTACTTTTAACCGTGGTAAAAAAAGTTAAAAGTTACTATTCACCAAAAATTATTTTCATCACATTGAACCACATTTTAGTCCATGATATTAATCGTGTCTCTTTTATTTTCTAAATTCCACTCACAGAAGTGGTAAAATTATCTTTTATGTGAATTTGAAAATTCTCCTAAGAGGTGGGTAAAAGACGGTGAAATGTTTAATAAAATTTTTATATATCTAAAATTATTATAAGATGACTCCAATGACTTAAATTGAACTTATATAGGTATTATGTATCAATTTTGACATAAAATAAATTTAAATAAAATAAATAATTATATAAAAAGTCTGTTTTTTAAAATTAACCCAGTGTTTTCACTATTCATCAAAAATTGAAAGTTTTCAGAAAAATACAAAAAATCCACCCTAGGATAATTTCGATATTCTGAATCCAAAATTGAAGTCCACTTTGAAAGATAAAATTTATAAAATTTCAAAAAGTGTGTATTACTATTCATAACGGCTAGTTTATATAACATATCGTTGTTTAGCGAAACTCGGTATTGCGTACAACACACGCTATCGTGGAAGGTCCCGCTTGCGTGTAATGAAATCCAAGTCAGGTATGCGTGTTGTGAAAGCTCCTTTTGGTGTAGTGTACAACACAATACATTAATTAAATTAAAAAGAATATTTTTCATAAAATCTCGGGATGTTACATTTATTCTTTCCATATTATTTTAATAGGATAACTTCGTTTGGGGACGTGTGGACTACCGCCTCCACAAAATGATGTGATTTGTTCACACATCACATGGAATGTATTAAGGATTATTTTAGTAAAAATATATAATATAAATGAAATATTAATTTTACTATAATTATATTATATATTTATACATATTTAAATATATTTTTTATAATATCACTCTTTCGATACGATAGGAAAAATTAAAATATTGTTCATGCGTACATACAACCTACTGTCTCAATGAAAAATGTTATCAATTTTTCATAAAATATTATTATATATATTTATATAATGAAAATATAAAATACTTATATCATGTTTTATATACTTCTGGTGATGGAATTATGACAACTTGTAATATTTAAATCATAAACAAGTCCATTTTTAACTTTAGTACCGAATAACGGTAAAAAATATTATATGAACTTAAATAATTATGTAATTTTTATTAAAAATTAATATGTTATATAAAAGGAATAATAAACTAGAAATCAGTTCTCAAGCGAGTTGAAATTAATCTATGTTTATTATTATGGAATATAATGATTGTATGAGATGGGTGGGACTTGAATTAAGGGATTTTCTAACTCAATTTATATTCATTGGGTTAAACGTCTCCATTTTGTTTTTATTATGCCATGATTAAGTTCTGAATCACATTTCAGTGGTATATATTGTATTTAAACTTCTCTATTTTAGGATATAATTTTGCTACACATAATTTCCCAGTTGATTAATTCCCACCTCAATGATACAACTGTTTTAATAATTTACTCGTCTCACTCTTTTCCTCTATGAGATATATAGATTATTCCACACTAATTAATTTTGTGTGGTGAATATATAACAAATTTTGAGAAGAAATATCAAATTCATGTTATTAAAAGTTTCATTTGATGAATTTTAATTATACGGTTCATATGATTTGGAAAATTATAAATGGTAAGGTAATTTCATAACAAAATTTTCATTATTTGGGAAAAACATCTACTTATTGATTATGTAGTTCAACTCTTATGTGAGAAATATATTATCTTTTATTTCTACAACTTTTATGAATATTTATAGTGAAAAGATATAAATGATCTATTTTATTAACAAAATGTTATTTGTGATGGTATTTTTGACAAAATATTTTTTAAAATGTTATAACGTTTTATTCTACTAAATCATTCACATTAGTGTCCATGTTCTAAAAATGGTTTTAAAATTTTATTTATATGGACATAAATGTTTCAAAATTATAAATCATTTCAAATTATTCAAAATGGTATTCGAAAATTTGATTAAAAAATTTTATTTTTAAATGTCTTAATTGTGTTGTTAAAATAGATTGATTTATTTATTGACGTGGAATGTTTTATTTCACATATAGATCACGAACTAAATTTCATACTTTTATATCAATGTAATGATTTTATGTCTATTACAATGGTATGATATTTTATTTTCAAATAATGTTCTTTAATTTATGTGTGTGTGGATTTCAAAATATTATGTTTGATTGCAATTTGAAAATCTTATTTTTCCATTATTCATGTCTTATGTGATGTGATTATGTTTGTGTTCTTGGGAATTTTTTATGTAAATGGGTGGTTTCGTGATAAAATTAGGGTATGTGAACAAGATATAGATCACTAATTCATTGGGTAATGAAATGGAGTTAAACAGTAAAGATTCACTTAACAAATTTTGGAAATATACATTGATGGGTATTCTAAACATAACGATGAATGTTACTCGATATGTAGTTGAGAAAGATTAAATGTAATTATGATATGGGTGACCCAAAATACCTTTTTTATTTATGATTTATAATAATTTTTAGGAAAATTATTATTTCATGAGGTATATTAAAGGGTTTATGTTTTATGGGTGAAAAGTGCGATTTTGTAGAAATGTTTTCGTGGACTAATGGTTTCATTCCTCATTTTAAAACCCTCGTAGAGCCTTTTATGCTCATCCCCAGTTTTTGAAATGTTTTCCATGTGTTTTATAGTTTTTAAGAGAAAACATTAAGTCAATAAGATTTTTATTAATAATGGAAATCAAGTTTTTTTTGTAAAAGGGTTTTCATTGTTGGAAAAAGTGGATACCAAGTGTAACTATAAACATTTAATATATGAGTCTATTATATAATAGATATTTCCTAACTCTCTAAAACTATAAACCTCGAAATATCCTTAATTTTAATTCTTTAATTACATTAGGATTATGTATTTTATAGGGTTGGTGACATTATATTGAACCATTATTTCCTCAAAAATACTATTTTTTTGGAAAATAATAGTTTTCTGATACTTGTAAAAAATATTCCAGTCTCTATAAAATTATATTATAAAATATACTAAATAAATATTATTTAATAAATATATTTTTCATAATAAAATTTCTGTTCAGAATTCATAAATTATTCAAATGATATTTTTTATTAAAACATCATTATTCCAAAAAATACAATTTGATTATTTCAAATTGATATATACTTTTTATCGATCTCATTCAATCATTTATAGTGTTATAAAAGTATAGAATAAATATAATAATTATTACATAGAAAATAAAATATACCAATTAATTATGTTAGGGTCTAGATACAAAATCCATTATTACAAGACAAATTCTATATGGTTAAGCTGTGCGATAGTGAGATTTTCTTAGGGAGGTTCAACAAACATGGTCTAGGTTGTGATTAGGATGAGCCTGAACATATCATATAAAATTTTTCTCTTAGTATTTATATGATGAATCTCTATTTAGGAATTATCAAGTTCAAATTCTAGAGGTTCTACCTCTCTTTTATGCTTTAAAAAATTAGCATCAAAGGTTATAGTCTAACTAGTCGAGGCTATCACTTCCATTTTCCATTTAAATTTGATTTTTCATGACTTTTAATATTAAAAAATTTAATATACCTTTTAATTGAATCTATTATAAATGGTTATGATGATAAATAGTATATTTAATCTAGTATTACTTATAGTGGTCTAAAATTACCAATGAATTCCATGTGTTTTCCATAACCATATAACACAATTCATTTAATTTAATCAAAAAAAGGAAACATTATTTGTAAATATTCATGTCAATATTATAATAGTTATATTTGTAATAGATATATAGATTCCTTATTTTATATTAATACCTATTATTACATTCATTATTCATTCAATTCCGTGTTCTCTCAAGGTTATATATTCTTTTATCTTCACAATGAATTTTATATTATTAATATCATGTTTTATTACTGTATCTTTGTTCATGAGAGAGATCATTCTGGAGGACCGAGAATATAAAAATTTTCATATACTAATTATCATAGTATAAAATTTTTATCACATTGAAATATTTGTAATTCTTATTATTTTAGTGTCTAGCTACTATATCATTCCACTTTTATGAGAATAATTTATTACTGGGTTCTCTATGTGATGTATGTGATTTATACTACATGAAATTATTATATTATGGAAAATTCCAATGATAAAATTATGGGTTTTTCTAATGTGAGTTCTTGGATAACCCTTTCCACCAACATACAAAGAAGTTTTTATGATAATTTTTTAGCTTATACATTAATTTAATCCATTTAACTAATTTTATACATTACCATGATGTATAACATCTCTTTAGGCAACTTATTTTTATAACAAATAAAGAAATTTATTTTTTTACATTTTTGTACTTTCTGATTCAAAATATTAAATCTATTATATCATATTAAATCTCTAAAAGTGGTATAAATTAATTCTAAAATAATAAAAGTATATCACATAAAAACAACTTTAAAAAATATATATTTTTAAGGATAAAAATGAATTTAGGCCTAATATTATAAATATTATTTATTCCCATGATATTTATTTGTTTATGATCAGACAAAGTAGTGTTATGGGGTTTTCAAAACAAGAAGAAAATAAATTGAATATTTTGAATAAATAGTTAAAGGATAAAAACTACGATTTATTTTTTATATTAAAATATAGCTTAGGTTCAAAAATTTCAACCATATGGCTCAAAATTAAGAATTTCATTATAAATAAACTATTTTTATCAATAAATACATCCTTGATCAAAAAATAGGGTTTCAAAAATTTCAAAACAATATTAAATCACAATAAAATCATAAATTTTTGGATGTATATACAAACTATATTTTAACTAATCACCTAAAAATCATCATTTTTAGAAATATCCCAAGAAAACACATTTAGATAATTTTTAATGTATGAATCTACAAAATAATTTCGACATAATAAATTTAAATTCCGAAATTTTTGGATTTAACTTTTAAACAAAAATAGTGAATATTTTGAACTTCAATTTTCTAAAATTCCTTTATATAATTAATTATTCTTAATCATTCATCTTATAATCCCCAAATTAAATGAGCTTTAATCTATTTTTGTGTATATTTAAACATGTTTTATGAAAAATTCTTTTAATGTGATCAATATAATAAATAATAAAATATAAGACAATTTAAAAACAGATCATAGAAAAAATTCATGTTTTAACATTAAATGATTTTAATCCAATCCAATAAAAATGTAATTATTTATCTTCTAATAATAAAAGTTTTAGAAATAACATTGTTATTTTAATGGAAAATAATAATTATTTCAATATAAATAATATGAATAATTATATAAATTGACAATAAAATTTTTAATAAAACAATTTAATTTATTATTATATTATTATTTACCCGGGGTTTTACACATCATGTAATTTTCTTAATGATTATTCACATAATTGTAATATTTTATTGTAATATTATATTATAGTTCACTTATGTTCTGTGTTTTCTGTGATACAAAATTTTAATCAAAGTCTTTATTTAATGGAAAATACATACTAAAATCATGGGTAGTTGAAATAAATTTTATTTGTTAAATATTCAAATAATAGAATTGCGTATTATTTCTTTTACAACAGACTTAGTTTCTAAAAACTATGTTTTTGAGAAATGAATTCCTAAAACATTATTGGGTGTATATTTATAATTATATTAGTAAAAAATATAAAAAATAAGTATTTATAGTTTTCAAATTCAATATATATACTATATTTTTTAGGATATATTAGTAAAATAATAACAAAATAAAATACATACATTTTATTTATTTACGGCTGATGATAATGAATGTTTATACTCTAATAAATCATTCAATGTGTTAGACACTCTTTGAACAAGACGAACATTTCATCATAATATGTGACATTTTGATGTTAAAAAATTTGGATATTGTGATCAACATTTAAACATAATAATTTTGAATTTTAATCAAACCATTATAAAAGTATTCTTTCATCAAAGGATGTATTCTCAGTAGACTAAATGATTCAAGGAGATATAATGTTATAAAATGTTGATAAAATATTAAAAAGGTATATCCAAAACCTTATAAAACATTTCAGATTGTTCAGGGATCCAATTTTAGTCTATGTTGTGTTAAATAATTGAGAAATTGAGTATGAATGAATGTAGATGATTCATTTAATCTAATGAAAGTTCTTAAATTAAATCCATAATTTCTCTCTTCGCCTTGACTCAATGGTTGCATAAATACCTGTGTATGTGAGAAATTGTACATGTATTTTTGTTGATTCAGGTAAATCATAGATAATCATAAGTGGGAGTGTGTTGGTTATTTATAAGGGATATAAATCAATAAAAATTGATGTCAAGGACTATTTTATTCACATAAATAGTGATGCATGTTATACATTATTTTTATAAAATTTCTAAATGAATTATTTTTGGATATTATGAAATAGATTTTAGTTATTATTTAATTTTAATTTTAAATTTTTTCCCTACTATATCCAAACATAATATCATCCAAACATACAATTTTACAGATTATGATATTCTTGATAATTGAAATTTCAATGATGAATATCTTGATTGTATAAGTCGAAATAATTTTACATTGTATTGTTATCAAGAAATTGGAACTAAATAAATGATTTTCTAACCACAATGAAGGAATAGAAAATAAGTATTAGGATAATAAATTTTAAATCCATTATTACATTTGGTATTTTGGTAAGAGATCTCTTATCTAAAACTTTATTAACAATTTCACTATTATCTTTTTATACATGAGGTCTAAATTTTATTTATTTTTTATTACTTTATAATTTATATCATATTTGTTATATCTTTTCTCAAACAACTCTTATTTTCTCTACAATACATTTTATTATATAAAATATATTTCAAATGTTAATTTTCTTCTCTTATAAAACTGTTTCCAGTCATTCGATATTATTTTAGTTTTTTTGTTATTATTTATAATGGAACGCTTTTTAGGATTCATTAGTTTCTAATTTTTGGGTTCCATAATTAACCCTAACATTAGGAATCCTATTTGAGAATAATAAAACATATATAGGATGAAAAACAAATATTTGAATCATAATAAGTAAAATTTATTACGATAATATAATGTTATTTATTCTTATGTTTCATTGAATTAGAACTAAAAACACATCTCAGTCTATATGGTCAATTTATAAGGTTAGATAACTGACAAAATATTATATCAAAATGATATTTTGGTTTGAATACTTTTTAATTAATTATAGAAAATATTTCCCCCATAAGTATCATGTTTTAAAAAATTATTAAGTAAATATTGATATTGCATATAACCCCACTAAAATGATAACCTCTTATCATATATATATATATATATATTAGATAATAATGATCTATATTTTTCTATAATTTTAGTCAAAATTTTGGTTCATATATAAATATAAATATTTAGTTTATAAATCCTTCCAATTATATCATATATAACTCTATGATAGTTAGGTTGTTATCATTTTGAAAAAACATATCTTAACATTTTTCAAACTTGTACTCATATGTTATAAATATTTTTTCATGTTAAATGAAAATATGAACGTTATATATTGTAACCCATATTTTATTGATATCCTTATCTATCATACCTCCAAAACACAAAAAATATTTAACAGGGACAGAATTATAACATACATTTTTGAGGGGTCAGAAGTGGTTAATCTATAGGGAATCTCCACAAATGATGTAACAATTATTTAATGGGTTGGAACCAATACTAGTAAAATTGTGGACCATTTAATTTGTAATAGCTTTAGGGTTGCGGAGTTCATCATCCTATTTCCCATTAGGTCATGTGTTATAAATCACTATGTCATGATCAATCTTACTATTTCATCCCCTTATGAAATAATCAATTAACCCATACATAGAAGATATTCCCAAAATTAATTTAACAAGAAATGTTGATTATGATTCCACCAATAAAAGGGAGACATTTTTAATGTGTTTTCAATTAAGAATCCAATTAAAAAAATCCCATGATTCTTTGTTGAGTGATTTAAATACCCCATTAAAGTCTTTAAAGAATATAATAACAAAATAACAAATATCAATAATGACACCTCTCATGCACATGAAACCTGTAATAAAATATCAATCTTAATTAAGTTTTTGTCCCATACCAGATATAGTTTAATACAAACAATGGATTTTTTAAACATTGAATATATTTATTTATTTCAATGAAAACTATAATTAGAGTTTCTAAAATTTAGGAGGTAGGTTACTCTCTATGCATAAAGACTCCAAAAAAGTGATGATTGAAAATTTTTTATTTTTCAAAATGCCATGATACTAACCTCACTATACATATCCTAAAGGAAATAATATCTAGTAATAAATACTACACTACTAGTATGACCTTCAATGGATGAAACATCCATGTTGTGAAACCAAGTGGTTAGGAACTGATCAAGACAATTGGGATATGTAGGACACCCATATATATTTTTAGGAAGTTCCCAATAAATAAATCCCATTATATTTTATAAAAAATATGGACGTCTATATTTATTTTAGTTTTTATGCATAATGAGAATTTAGATTCCAGATTAATATCTTTATAATGAATAATTTTTAATATTAATTTCTCTATGATGAATACACCACAATATGAATCATAATTTATCTTGTTAGATTTTGATCCCAAAATATATATTCAAAGTGTAAATTCCTTGAAAGGCATGCATTTTCATGCGATAGTTAGAAGCATATAAAATACCAAGACTAGAAGATATAAAAGAATAATTATTAGGATCTTCTGATTGCCTTATGTATAAAATAATGTTCTTATGATCTTAATCGTGGAAAATAATGGAAACAACATTGGGCTCCATAACCTCACCAAAGCTCATTATGTGGTCAAATCATCCTATAATGGAAACATAACATCATGAAACGTTTTGATAAAAGAAGGAGATTTCATCAAAACCAATAATCCTTTATAAATAATCAAGAAGAGTATTAATGGAACTCCAAAATATTATACTAGAAAACATATATAGATGAACTCACTTTATATAAATCATCATAAATTATTCTACAGTTTCTTACATAATGTTTACTAGTACTAATAAATAATTATTTCTGTTGTAATGAGTGTTTAATTGTGAAGGAATAAAACATATTTTATTTTGAGGTAATTTTATATATATCACAATTAATGTAGTAATATCATCAATATATTATCTCATTAAGTCATTACATATATAAATGATTTTAAAAAGTTAATTAATTTATATCATGCATTCATTTAATTACCTAGTTTCATTCATGTTATTTCATAACACTATTATAATAAATAATCAATTTTATGAATTCATTGTTTAAATTTAATTATAATATTTATCATAAATCCATATGATTAAAAGGGATGAGACATATGTTTTTAATTTATTGAATAAAAAAATCTTAAAATAAAATCTCACTCAAAATAATATATGGATAAATATGTACACTAACCATATTTTTATATTGGAGTGTCTATTATTTGATATTGGTAGAAGTAAAACCCATATTCCAACAATCCATATGTACATAAAGAAGTATTATAATAGCCATATACAATTTACAAATATTTTTACATGATTTAAAGCATAATTAAACATCAAATACAACCATGGAACATATAGACTAGTTTATTAAGAATATTAGTTACATAATTAGAAAACATAAAACCAAAATAAATCTATCTTTTATTAAATCTCTATAACGAAATCCTTACTTCATTTGACCTCTTAGATATGAATATGGTAAAATGGGAAATATATTAACAAATGGATGAGCTAAAAAGACTATTAAGGGTATAAACCTATAAATAATCATATCATAAGTTTTATAAATCATAACACGGTGACATAAAAAGTAATGGAACACGAATAAACATAAGGATTCAATGTATGTATAACATGGGATCATGTAATCATGGTATCATATGAAAATTTATACAATGCACATAATGAAATAATCATGAGTTAATGTAAACTTTAAAGACCATTTATCATGGGGATTACAAGTCAAGTCCAACTACCAACACCATTTCACATGGCGGAAAATTTCATAGAAAGGATTCTGGTTCAATCCATGATCGAAAATGAGATCTCAAGAGACAAAACATTTCCAAACTAATTGTAACACTCTCTATTAACACATATCATAAAACGTTCATGAACATTTTCCCCATTAATAATCAAACATAATGAATAAACATAAGGGTTACCCATAGAATGAAATTATTATAGTTATTGTGTCATAGTGCTCAAAAAAATGGGTGTATCAGGATTATCTCCATTAATGAATTGATGAAAAAAATACATGGACATTAATAATGTAAATTAGGTATGTTCCATGATAAATTATGTCAAACAGAATTGAAAACATGTAAACATAGTGTTCAATAAACATTATAATTTATCCACTTTTGTACGGTTTATGGGAAATTGTAATGGTTATTTATAACGAAAAAGTGATTTTTTTTATAATACCATAAATGAACCAAGATAGTTTATTCTTGATAAAATGAATGATTTAATAAATAAAATGGTGGGTTAAAAAATATTATGTAGTTCACATGAAAATGGTTTGTAAATCAGGAAGTTCCCTTAAATCAAGATTACTTATCGAGATGAATTGAGAAGGTAACTTTTTTCAAACAAGTATTTCCCCATAAAAGAAGGATGAACTTATCTGTAAACCTTATTTTGGAAAAAAATTCACATAATTTTTAAGAATCATATAAAAATAAATAATAATTACATTGGGGTAAATTGAGAGAAATAAAAAACTGAAGGGAAAAAAGAAGGTTAAAAAAGAATCCCTTACCTTATGTCTGAAACTATTATGCAGTTAAATTTATATTAATAGATAATGAAATTAGATTAACAAATAATTAAATTTAGAACCTATTAAAAATTTATTTTATTTATTATAATTTTAATAAGTTCATTTTTTGCATTTTTAGGAGTTATAAGATTGAATTTCATCCTTTAACAACGATCACTTCCTTGTTCTTCTGGATCAGTGCACTTTTGTATGTGTATAGAAGATAATGTAAAATGATGATAGTTGTCTAAAATTTAAATTATATGATATTAATGAAATTTAATAATATAAAATGATTTTATATATCATTTTTTCCAAATGTTAGGATGATTCCTTAGGTAAATTTTTAATGATAACGGGTAAGATTATTTTGGCATTTTTTAATCATCATGACCTATTTTTTTAATTGATTATCATTATGTATATATAATGGTTATAGAGAATTAAATAAGTTTTAATTAATATATTATAATCTTCTTTATCCATAAAAATGTTTCTATGACCATCTTTAAAGGTAGTAATGAATACTGGATAAGGGAATGTGAGGAAATAACAGAATAGATGTTTAAAGGAAATTACATGAAAAAGAAAGAGATTTTTACCTCTTGAATTATTCTCCTGGAGATCCTCTGTAATCCACATGAGTTTGGTCTTTTATTGAGTCCAAAAAATCTTGGATGTGGGGGACATATTTGGGAAGATGCTATAAAATAATTTTCATAATATTCAATGTTTTATAGGTGTGTGGAGAAAAGGTGGTGAGGGGTTGTATTTATAGTATAGGAGAAGGATTTTTTTATTACTTTATTCATTATTTATTTATAGGATCCATAACATCAATAGTGTGGATTATTATGACTATGTATAATAACTAGTTTATGAGATTCTTAACAAAGGGTTCTTACATTATTCATACGTCAACAATGACTCAATAATTCTTGTATTTATCTTATATTACAATATATCATATTTCACTATTCGCAAAAATATCATCTATTTTAGAAAATATTCAAAATTTCATTATTACGATTTTTCAGTAGGATGAATTAAAAAATATACTCCATTTTATGTACAAAATTTCCTAAATTTTATAAATAAAATATTTAATTAAATTCATCATTTATCTGAAAAATACTGTTTTTAATTTTTTTTTAAGAAAGTGACATGGATTGGATTCCCAATCCATTCCCAAAGAAATTTATTAAGAACAAGGTTTACAGTGAAAGTCCGAGGTGTAATGAAGCTACACCATCAAAAATATAAAGTCACAGAATTATCCTATCTTCAGAAGACAAAAAATTATTAATTTATTAATCTATTTTATGAGAATAAGTTTTCTTTTAAATCATTATATTAATCATAAAATTTTAAATAAAAATTTATGTTTTATAATAATAAAATAACATATGTTATAATTTTTAAAACTATAATTTACTTATTCCCTGATATAAATATTTCATATTTTCATTTATAAGAAGCCTAAATTTTAATTATACTTTTATAGGGTAGGTTACTATTATATTTTAAAGGTTACTATTCTGATTGGTAACATTGTTATTCCTAAGGTCAAGTTATTATTCCATTGGCTTAGGTTTATTAATTTATATAAATAAAATATATTTTACTAATTTTTTATATATAGTGTTTTTACTCTATACGTTATGTAATTTTATGTGATTTATAATATATGAAATAATTATAATTAGGGAAAATTTCATTGATATAACTCTAGGTTGTTACATTCTCCACCCCTTATGAAATTTCCCCCTAGAAATTTCATTTTTCATACTAAGGTGAAAATAGGTGGGGGTAACTCTCCTTCATCACTTCCACTAATTCCTAGGTTTCCTCTTTGTACTTATGGTACTGCCATAATACTTTTACTAGGTGAGTGGTCTTGTTTCATAGAACTTTATCTCTATAATACATTATATTCACCATCTTCTCCACATAAGAAATATCATTATCTAATTGTACCACCTATGAATTCAGTACATATGAGGGATCTGACATGTTCATCATCAAGAGGGATTTTTGGAATACATCGTGTACTTGATACCTGGTTGGTGGATGTTCTGGTCAACAGGCCATGGCTCCAACATGATCAAGAATATAAAAGGTGCTTATGTACATGGGAATTAGTTCTCCTTTCTTCCATAATCTCATGATACACTTCCATGGATATATGTAGAGGAATACCATGTCTCAACTAATAACCTCTAGGTCTCGTCAACAATTGTGTTTATAATTCTTCTATCAATGTTGGGATTCCATGATGTGATGCGGAATATTTTTTACCCTTCACACTATTTATAAACTATTTAATGTCATATATGTTTACATTCACTGAGTTTATCCTAACATTTTGGTGATCTGTATCTTTTCCTATAGTGGTCATTATATAGATCCATATGGATGCTCGAGTGTAAACAATTTTTCTAGAAGAAATCGACCAGAGGCAGATGTTGGTACTATCCTCCATTGATTTTTATAGAACATGCTATCAACATGTCTTCTATTTTATGTATTATCCACTCATATTTTCCATTAGTTTCTCTATGATTGGACATATTCATGTTCAACTCAGTGTTCAGAGCATATTGGAGACTTTTCCATATCTTAGAGGTGAATCTCATATCCCGATCAGATAAAATCGATAATGGTACTACATGATGCGTTACCACTTCATTGATATATACCCATGAAACATAGTCTAGTGATATGCCCTTTAGAATTGTGATAAAGTGAGTTCTCTTTGTAAAATTATCCAAAATGACACATATTGTGTTATTTCCTCTAGATATCTTTAGAAGTCCAGTGACAATGTCCATGGTGATGTTCTTCTACTTACATGTAGTTATATCTAATGGATTAATCATCCCATTCAAAATTTTCCTTTCACCCTTAACTTTGTAACTGACCAAAAAAATTGATATATATTTTGTGATCAACTTATACATACTTTTCCTCTAATAGTGATCTTGGAGATCTTGATACATCATTATGATCCCTGGATGAATAGAGAAGTTTGACTTATGTAACTCGTTTATAAACACTTTCTTAATCTATGGATTGGATGGTATAAATTGTATTGACCCAAATCACACAACTCCTTCCACATCCATTTTGAACACTTAGGATTTTCCATTTCGGATATCTTCCACATTTTTATACATTTCCATTTCATTTAATTGAGCATACTATATTTTCTCTAGGAGGGATGGTCAAAAAATAATTTGAAAAAGGATTTATGATGAATCATCCTTAAATATTCACATGTCTATAAATTGATATTATAAGAATATTTAATCCTTACTAATTCTCAACATTGATAAATATGCATGACCCTTTCTATATAGAGTATATTCCACCTTATTTACTTTACCAGGTAGTAGTAGATTAAGTAGTTGTAATCCATGATGAGATCTAACAATTTTAACTAGAAAATATTAATATCATTTTATGTGAATATATATATGATGCTCTTATGAATAGTATATATTTCACACTTAACCCCAATGAGATAATGATGCCAGATTTTCAATGCCAATATCACAACCCCCAATTCCAGATCATAGATGGGATAGTTTTTCTCATGAATTTTCTACTACCATGATGTGTAAGCTGTAATATAATCATTTTTATCAATAAATATTCTAATATATTCCTTTATTCATCATTTTACAACACAATTAGTTCCCCACTTGTTGAAAGTGTGAGCACTAGTGTAGTGATAAACATCTTTTTCAACTATTTGAAGCAGTGTTCACCTTCCCTGGTCCACAAAAACATCACTCCTATTAGATTTTTATTGGTTATTTGGATTGAAATTAGTGATAATTTCATCACAAATAATCAGTAATACTCATCTTGACATATGTAACTATTTAAATCCATTACAGATGTTGTTTTGGGACACTCTTCAATTACCTTTCTCTTAGAAGGGTCCATATTTATTCCTTATAAAATGATTACATTAAATTATAATGATAAATCATCCATCTATAACTTACATTTACTATAAAGTTTCATATAATTTCTCCCTCCTCAAAATCATTAACATAGTATTCAATTGTTCTTCATTTTTCTCCTTGATCTTAGAGTATATGATAATATCATTAATAAAAACACAAAAAAGTTTTTGAGGTAATATGTAAATAATATATTGATTAAGTCCATGATATATTATAGATTATTTGTGATTCCAAATGGAATCACTATTAACATATAGTCTACATACCTATTACGAATGGTTTTCTTTGGAATATCTTCCTTCCTCACCTTTAACTGTTGGTATCCAGACCAAGGATGCCCCTCCCCTTTCTTATCAAAGGGAGAACCCTATCCTACCTTTTTCAAAAAGTCTAATCACTTTATCTCTTAGGAAATTACAATCCTAATAACTTCTTAGGTTCATTATAATCATTATATAACCCATGGTACGGTTATAATACCAATATTTCAAGAATCAAGGTGTAATCCAAAGGAGGTCTCTAAAAGAAGAGGTAATCATCTTTATCAATCTTTAATGTAGATTTATAATTATAATTTATATAAATATATTATAACCATACTAAAATAATTAGTTCAGAGTTTTAAATATAATAATAATTCTTTATGATTATTATACAACCATTTTCATCTTTTTTTCTATCCTATAGAAAAATAAAAAATCACTTCTACATAAATGCAACTTACCGTCTTCACATAGCAGTGTAATTTTTTTCATCTCTATTTTAATTGGACAGTTATAAATATAGAAAAAATGAGTATATGAGATATTTATGAAATAATAATTAATTTTTAAAATATCATATCTTTTACCTTCTTACCCTTCCATCCGTTAAAAAAAGATGACATCACTCATACGTATGTGTGGAGTACCACCTCCATGAAGTGTTTTTACTAAATTTTCATGTCTCCATTTCATTGATGATTATAAATATATATATATATACATATATAATGAATTTATATTATATTTATGTCATGATTTAAATTTTTTAGATGATGGGACAATGTTGAAGACATAAGGACCAAAACTATCGAACTAAAACCTACCTGAATAATGAGACAATTAACACTAAAAAATAATAATAATGAATTATCAATAAAAAATTATTGAAATATTATATGTGGATAATATATGATACTATCAATATATATGGATATTTTATATAATTATACTAAATTTTAATTTATTATATAAGATTTTAAATTCATTTATGAAGAAATACTGACCTTATAGTACGGTTTACTACACAATCACATTATTATCCAGGATTGTTAATGATTACATTTCCATTAGAGAAATTAAATAACATTTATATGCTAAAATAAATATATTTTCTTCTCATATAATTAATTTCATAAATTTTATGATTTCCTTTCGTTTTCCTCTCTTTATGTACTCAATAGATAGACATAATGTTTTTAAGGAAAATATACTTTTTTCGATTTAGTTATAAACTTTTTATTACATTTAAATATTTTAATTAAATGTTTGGATGAATGGTTTTGATATTATTTTTAAATAATTTTTACCCATGATTAACTTTTTATTAAAAAAAATTAAAAGCAATCTTCCTATATCTTTCTAATTGAGGTACTTTTGACATTTTACTAAAAATGTGAAAGGATCCTTTGTATTAATGTATATGACATGAATGAATTTTTATGGAATCACGAATGATCAATTAATTGAAGATTTATTTTCATGTTTCCTCAATTCCTTATAACAAAACATTCTTTCTAATATTTTTATTTTATTATATTTTAAATAAGTTATTACAAAATGGAAAAAGTTATTTTCCTCGTGGATTTTTTCCGAGATCGGTTTAAATTATTTTAACCTATGTCACCATCCTTTTATAGATATTTTTTTATTGAGTATATACACTGAAGATACCAATAAATATATTTATATGGTTGTCTTATAATCAAATTTCCTAGGGAAATTATTCACATTATGTTTGGTAGTTCCTCTAATGGTGATAATTATTCATTATAATGGAATGTTGATTATGTTGGAGTGTTTATTCATGTGATTAATGCATTTGACATATTAAGTGATTAGTGGAACCCATAATTATATATACCCTAACTGATTCAATATCTCTCATGATACAAATGATATTGAGTATTTCGCAAAGGCAATACCCATTTATATAAGATTCCCTAGTATGAGTCCCCGATAACAAGTTTAAGATGTCATGAATTATGAATTCCATCGTTATGAAATAAGTTATTAATTACCATGTGATTATATGAATAGTTATGAGATCCATTAATATGTTTCAATATAATGTTATTATTTATATTAAATTATTTTATCATTATTTATTCTTTATATATTATTCATTTCTTGTTTAGATTACACAGAATGAATTCCCTTAAAAAGTATGAGAGGTCATTCATTTATTTTGTTTCCATTCCCAACAATTCTTGGAAGTGAACTATTAATGATATGAAATGATATGCTATAGCAGATATTTATTTTATCTAATAAAATAAAATATTTTATTTTATGTTTTCAAATGTAATATAGGATTCAATCATTTATATAGTTTACTAGGACTAATAAAACATTCTTTTATCTGGGATGCAATTATTTGTATCTAGTTAAAATGTAACAATGTATCCATTGGATTTGGCCTAATTGGGTGGGGGTATTTACACATAGAGAGTTATGATTTCTATGTTCTTATATAATAGAATTCATTCTAATATAAAACTAGATTGGTCAGACTTCATCTCCACATGTTGATCGAGAATATAACTTAAAATTTAAGTGGTTTTACCATCTACTACACTATAATTTAAGTATTTTAGACTTAGATAAATATATGGAAGGTTAAATAAGATTATTCTTACCCTATGAAACTATTTCGATATAAATCCTTGTTGTATCTCCACATTTACCCCTTGAACGACACTCCTAAAATCATTCTTCTAAATAATTCACCAACATAGCCCAAGTACCTTCAACATTTATTATACCTTCCAAATAAACACTCTCTATTGGTTGGGTATTTTCTATATCAATATATATAGAAGATTTAGAATCCTAAAATTTGAAATTATATATTCTATTTTATCATTTCTAATCTGATTTTTTTACCTTTCAACTACTGAGTGATATATTGGCATAGTCTTGTTATGAGTATCTTTTATATATGATATCATCAATTTTTATAATTCATTTGAAATATTTCTAGTTATATTCTTATATTTACATTACAAGGAACTAAATGACTTTTTAAACTATAAAATTATAAATTATTACATTTAAAGGTTGATTAATTTGAATTTTCTTAATGTGGTCAGGGCATAATAGTAGCTTGAACCATGGATTCTTCTTCTATTGAAATTTAAATTGGTTAAAATTTCTCTAGTGTTGTGGTTGTAATGAATTAAAATAGGATACTTTTTCATATTCAATTGAAATTTTCTTTACTTATTCATATATATATAAAGTAGTTTAAACACTATTTCAGTATCACTCATACTTCTTCTACTTGCTCTCTAATGAAAGATAGGGGGAAAATATATAGAATTATTAATTTTTAATTAAAATTTATTGTTATCTGAATCCATATTTAAATGGTATTTTTATCATGTACATAAATTGTGATTTTGACTTGTCAAAATAAGTTTTCCAATAGTTGGTTTCTTCTGTATTATTTATATTATTATCATTTTTTCTCTTCTGATAATTAATATATTTTTCAAAAAATCATTCAAATTCATAATCCTAAATTATATTAATTTTCAATAAGGGATATATATTTTTAAAAATAAATTCTACCTCTTTCCACAAATTTTTAAAATTTTAATGATTTAGTGATTTCAAAGCATCTTTATGTAAGTCAGAAACCTTTATTCCTTCAAGATCATTATTTTCATTTCGATGACAGATCAAATAAATCCTAGATATCACATAATTATTTATAATATTTACCTCACCCTTATCCATAGCACTAATATCCTTGGTTCTATCCTACTATATGGTTTTCAATATGATGCAGTTCATTGAACTTGAAGAAGGAATCCATCTCAACAAAAAATTTCTTGAACATACAAATTCAATGTATTTCATATAAACATAATTTTATTTAATTTCATAATTCCAGTTAGTTAATATAAAAAATATACATACTTTACCTTATTATTTAATTTTTTTAGCTTTCCTTGATTTTAGAAATCCTTGGATCCATTGAAATATGATTCATTATTTGGTTTCTACTTATGATGTCTTCTGAAAATTCTGTATTATATAGAATATAATTTTCATAACAAATTGCTAGATGTAGAATCCAATAATATCAAGTAATTTATCTATAATTAATATAGATTCTTCTTTAAGTGTTAAATTGATTTATTTAACAAATACATTCATAGTAATAATAAACTGACAGTCCAGAATTGTAAAAAATTGTTTTCTTTACACATTCCTATTAATAAATAATTACATTTGTATATAATTACTATAATATAATAGAAAAAATAACCAATATAACTCATTAGGAAGAGTGATACATTCCTATCCTTAAAATTTGGTCACGCTCTAAAACAATTACTCATGTTTCCAATACTGTTCAACATAATTCAACCTTTCGGGACTATTATGTCTATTTTACATTTCAAAAGAAGAATCCATTTCAGATCATAAATTAAACACCCATTTAATAATTTTTGCTATTTTGGAGTGATAATACTTTTCATTCAATGAATAAAAAACCCCGGATCTAAATTTCATTATATACTAAATCTTTTTATCCTTTGAGGTCACATGATTTGATGGTTTAGAATATTTCAAACCATTAATTATTGATTCAAAATATCATAAAATAACATATATAAAAAAATAAAAAATAATGGTTACCATCCAATAAAATAAGTTGTCAATATAAAAAACATGAATATATCGAAATATTTTAGGAAATGAAAATTAGATTAAACTATCAATTTTATAATATTTAATAATATACGAATAAAATGAATTTATAGAAATTATTTTTAGAAATTAAGGCTGAAAATTTTTAAATATAATAAGGTTATATATGTTTTCTTCTCATATATTTCCAATATTAAATTGAATATATAGTAAGATTAAAAATAATTGGTGTTAGATATTAAATTTCACATGATAGTACCCAAAATTCATTCCGTGTAAGAAAATTAAGACCTAGGCATACATACATTAATCTATATTGTTTATAAAAAAAATAGAACCCTTTTTTCTAAATATTATATTTTATAATGTAGTAAACCCATATGATATATATATTTGTCACTTCCAATTCGATGAAATTTACTTGACGATCACTTTTCCATATAATACCTCCACTCGTTAATTTAGTTAAAAATGGATCACCACAAAATAAAAAATAATTTGACTATTAAGGACTCATTATGGAGGATCTAATTCCATGTCTGAAATTTTTTCTCTATGGTGTCTAATATAATTAAAGTTTCATGATTAATTTCATTCATTCAGTGAAGTTTGAATGCAATCACATAATGATATCAAATTTAGTATCAAGTTTGATCACTTCATTTTTATCTTATGACGAAATGAAAAATTATTCTTATATTTATATTCATAAGATAATATAAAAATTTCTTTCAGAGACTCATTAATTTCTTCCTTACTCTTAGAAATTAATATTTCCTTGTAATTTATGCCCGATGTTAACTTGAAATTTATTATTTATAATTAACTAGAACATCATTCCTCTTAGGAACCTTCAGTTTGAGTTTTGTATAAATCTTACAAATGTTTTGATAACTATATCCAATATCTTTAAAAATATTATTCATTCCATAAAATTATGATAAACTAAATCTCTGTCAAATCAATTTGATTCAATATAATACCAATAATAAATACTCTCTGAAAGACAAATCAGATTAATTTTTCACTAAAAAAAATTTGATACGATATATTTCACTTCTATCAACCTTTATATAAAATCCAGTAATTATCATAATATTAACACTTTATGAATCACTAATTTCAAATGATTATGGATTATTATTATTGATATATATATCATTGCTACCTCTAAAATTTTTAAGACTTTTTTCATATAACTTATCCTTATTTCCAATTCATTACTTGAATTCAAACAGTCTATTCAAATATGACCATATTTCTTACAATCATAAAATAAAATTATTAAAGAATAATTATATCCATATTTATTGTTTCTATCTATTTTCTTCCATTAATTTTTTTAAAAATACTGATTACTAATATTCTATTAGTTATCTGTCAACGTTCATGATCAATGTGTTCCACTCTACTATTATATGAACAATTCCTAGATTTTATTGTTGATGTAATTAGTTTGGATTTTTAAGATCCATAATCTAATTATATATAATATTAAAAAATCATTTTTATTAAATTATTTCTCTATATTCCACCAATGCTATTTTTCATACTCTATGAGAAATCCAAACAAATCATGTAAGTTGAAATGTTTAATATGTTTAGCATCATCATTAGTTATCCACTTTGAATCTCATTTCTTGGGTATAGTGTAGTTAAATTTTAATAAAAGATTATAATATGAAAAAAATTTCTCTATATAAGACTATAATTTATTTATTGTAGTCACAAATATATAGTGAATTTATGAAATACCCTCCGTAAGTTAGGAATCAGAACTCTAATGACGAATTATTTCCATTGCTGTCATTATTTATAATAATTCTAAATTTCTAAATTGAGTAAGATAAAAATTATATTTAATTCTATTGGGTGTTCTATTTAAATATATTTTAATATTGATATTGCTTTGAGTAACACATAATAGATTATTGCACACTTGAAAATTAGGTTTAAATTAATCTCTCTTATATTTTGTAAAAGTGATAACTTCTATCTCTTAAAATATGATATTATCAGTAAAAATCAGATAATTATCAACACAAGTATTTGTAACATATGTTACAATATAATTATACCTATACTCAAAACCATTCACATAAAAAAATTGACGGTCCATTAGGATTCTTATTATCCAAACATCCTTTTGGAATTACTACTACCATAATGAAAAAATAGACCATGTTTCTATTATATGTTATTATAAGGAAACACATACAATCTGAAAAATGGAACATTTAAAAATTATGTTTCTCGATCAAATGTAGATTCTAGATTAAAATTAAAAGAGACAATCTCATATACCAAATGTTTTCCCAGTATGCAGGTGATATGGATTCAATAATAGGTGATGAAATGTAGTTAAAAAAATTACTAATTTTTTAAACCTAATAAAATATGATTATAAGTTATAATTTAGTGAATAAATATCAACATAAAAATATATATAATTAGTACATGAAAAATGAAAAATAAATGGTTTGGAAGATATAAATATAAAAAATATTTAAAAAAGTAAGCCAATCAGAAATTAAAATTTAAATGTGAAACAAAAAAAAGAGTATCAAATGACAATATAAATACACTTTAAAGGATAGTAATACCAAAAAAAACTATAGTCATGTTATGTCTTCAAATTTAATATAATGAGATAAGGGTATAAGTGAAACACAACCATGGTGTTAAAATGATTAAAACTACAAAACCTATTTGGATATGTTGTTAAATAGTGACATGTTTTTTACTAGAAACATCTTCTACAAAATATTTGACCATATAGTTAACTTCTCGGTAATGTCCTTAATCTCGTTGATTGGAAAAAAGTTTTGGAACTTGTAGAATTCATCAAACTCATTGGTTTTAAAGTTATAATTTCACATCCATAGAAACTCTTCAATCATAATGATAATATATATAAACTTTCTCACTATATTTTCATTGATCATAATAATTAGAACAAAAATAATTACACTGTAAATGATAAAATATTATAAATTGAATCCTAAAAAAGGTAAGACAATAAAAAACAATGAAAATATACAATCATATGCACTCTTTTAAATGAAATAGAGCATACTTCAACATGATTTCATGATATTCATTTTATTTCACATAATTCATTCCATAAATACTTGATCCAATTCAAACACTCCATTATAAAAAAATTCAACAATCATATTCTAAGTTCATTGGGTTCAGTTTAAATTGAATCAAAGGTTACTCTATCTTGCAATGAGTATAGCTATATAATCAAATTTATATAATCAAAACACCATCATAGTTCTTAAATATGTTTTATAAATTGTATAAATCTTCCCACATAAATGGAACTAAGATTATAATATATTTTTTCCATAAAAATAAACCAAAATATTCAAAGTTAATTTTGTTTAAAATTACTCTATAGTGATTTAAAAAAATGGATAATGAAGTGGTTGTTTGACTCAACAGCCTCCTCAAAAACTATAATATGTTAGGAATATTATACTTCATTTTTGAAACATAGAATATATATACATATGTATGAAAAAAACATATATAATTTAAATGTCTATTATACCATGATCAATGTCAATATTTTATCCATGATAACAATATGTATATCATAGGGTGAATTATTATCAGATTTTATGTGTAATATGTATTGATCGTAAAATAATATTTTTCTTGAAGGGATGGATCTCCAATATTTCATTGTATTTAAATGTAATAACCATTTATGTGTTATAATAATTTCATACATTTCTAAATGATAGGAAAATATAAAATCAATTCCAAAATATTCCTGGAAATTTTTTTGGAGAATATAAATAATGAACTCCCTCATATCAACTACAACATGAAATTTTATGTTTCATGAGGAGAATTTATAAATAAAATATATATATTACCTCAAAAGGAAATCCATGACTTTTAAAATCACTAAACACATTCATAGGACTATTCATCTGTCATAAAAAAGTATTTTTCTCTTCATAGTCATTGTAATAGAAAGAATAATAGTAAATCAACCAAGTGTAACATGGAATACTGTATTTCAAGTACCTAAAAATGAAGCCCCAAATTTAAATTTATAAAATTTCATAATTAATGTAAGATCCTAAATGGATTAATTTTTTTCAAAAATTCCAAATTGAAAATATTATATGTAATAATTTTTTCCTTTATTACTCCAATGACGATTGAACTATTCACTAATTTAAAATATCCATCATCCTTTAAAAATAGAATATCTAATTACATGTGAACATAATAAAGCGATATTCTTTATTGAATTAATTAAAATATGATTCATGTAATATATATATATATATATATATATATATATATATGAAAATAATACCATATACTCTAATGTATATCATAAAGGGTGAAATAACTCATATCATAGGATGAAATATCAGATTAGATTCATATTAATTATAAAAAACAAATCTTGGAGAAATCTAGATTATAAAATTATAGGATTATATTTTTTATTTTTAGATTAAATGATAATTGGAGACATCCTAATATTACTAACAGATGATTTAAATTTTACATTGTCACAATTATGAATTTCTTATGGATTTTAATGTGAAATTGACATATTTTAAATTTTTTAGTGAATTATTTAGCTTCTTTAGGTTTATTGATTGAGTAAACTATGACTAAATTACTTATAACATTGATATAATGGATAAGTAGTGGAATATTATAGTTTTTGTTTTATTTTAAGGACATTTGACTTGTGTTATCCCTTTTATTCCAATTTTTTTCAAAATATTATATTTGAATTCACATAACTATTGTAGATTAATTTGGTGATTTTTTTCAACATTTATAATATAAAACTTTAGTATACTATTTTCCATTGAATGGGTTAATATTATGAAAAATTAATATTATTTTATACAAACCAATTATGGAATTCAATTTTCATCTAATGCTTGGAATGAATTAATCCAATGATAAAAAAATAAATATAGGATAATTAAATTATTTGGATTAATTTTCTATTATAATCATGTATAGAATTATTTATTTCAGTTATATTTGATAAATAGTTTGGAAATTATATCCCTAGTACGTATAACTATTTACAAATATATTTTTAATTATTTGGTTATATTAAATTAACCAAGTAACTTTTATTTGATCATTTTAAATGTTAAATAAAAATAGTAATTTAGATATCGTCATCTCTATGAAATTGAATCCCCAGTATCAAATTTATTATTCCATTATAGTATTGATGTTTATGTGGAAAACATATATAAATTTTTAAATTTTTGACAGGAGTGAACTAATGATGTAATTTTCAACCCTAAGATATTTTATGTCAATTATTTAAATGATTGAACAATGTGTAGTCATGACTTTGATGGATTATGAAAATTATTCTTTTCACATTTTTCATTTTTTTAGATTTTTTCATTTTATGTAAGAAATATGGGTTGTGAATTTATAATTATAAATATATAATATCCCAACCTAGGAAAGTATAATTTTATAAAGATGAAAATTAATATATTTTTATTTTATGATGTTGAGGTTTATTTTTTAGAAAAATAGTGATATACATGGATATAGTAATTCATCAAAAAATGAAATATTATAGGGGAAAATGAAAAAATTATAAAATAAAATTGATATATCATGATTTACACTCAATAATGATTGTGAGTATTATTATTTAGTCATCGATAATTGTTTCTAAAAAAATTTTGATCAAGTTAATGATTATGTAGATGTATTAGGAAACATAAAATTCATCAAATTACTAAATAAACCTCCAACTATACACATGAGTTAAATTCATGATTTGTGTGATAATTTCTATTTTAAATGATTTTAATGATGAAATAATATTTATACAATTAAAATTTAATATAACCAAAATAAATTCCATTACAGCAGATTATGGGGTCAGAAAAATGCATTCTATTTAATGCAAATGCATTCCATTACAGCAGATTATGGGGTCAAAAAATGCATCTTAATTTGATTTTCCCCCTTATATAAAATTATGAATCTCAGTGTTTCTATTTTAAATATTTATCAGTAAAACATGGATTCTATTTATTAATTGGGATAAATTATTATAAAAATATTAATAAATTATTAATATTATAAATTTGAGATATGATTTTAATTGAAAATATATTATAAAAACATGAATAAAAGTGACATGATTATTTTTAAAGCCACTGTATATGTTAATGTATGGTGAAAAATGTAAAATGAGTCTAATGAGTTATTTTATATAAGGTATAAAAATAATTTGAAATGAAAATATAACATAATTTATGAAATTAGTGGACTATACATAGTGGAAAAATGTATACATGGGTACTAAAATGGATATATTTATAAAGAAAGTTTAATAGACATATGTCATTGTAGTGACATATATAGGGAATGATAAATATAAAAATTTTATTAAAAATGAAATTTAAATTTATGATAAATTTCTTATGAAAAAATTCAATGGAGTAACCAAAATTTCAATTATGTGTATGATCATTTGGTTTTCCTAGAAAAATAGAGCAATGGTTTTTGAATAATGAAAGCAGTTTATCAGAGGATATACCAATGAATTTCATGAAATATCAAAAGGTTTCCTTTAAAATTAACGATATATTAATTCTGAATTTCGTAAGAAACATATTTGTGGATAAATCATAAATAATTTAGTTAATACAATTTAATTTACTAAAGAACATTATTATTGAATGAAAATGATAATCGAGTGCCTTTTCCAAGACTATTATTAATGCGAAATTATATTTTGCAATAAAAAAATTGTTCATGGAGTGAAAAATATAAAAACAATTATAGTAATATTATGTAAAAAGGAACAACACCTTATATAAAATATTACTATTTCAATATTGATTGAATTGAAGGAAGATGGAAGAAATTATGATAATGTTTGTATAAATCATTAATAAAATTTATATCATTATTCCCAATATTTTATCATATGTAAATATATCTATATAAAAATGTTTATGAAATAATTATTTCCTAATAATAATTTTTATAAATATATTAATATATTAATTTTTATAGGTGTCTACTTATAATTGTTTTCAAGGTGTTTACTAATGATGAAAAATAAACATGGATTTCTTTTTGTACTATTTCATATTGCATCATTTTAATTTGAAAAATATTTATGTTTTTATATTAAATCGCTTAAATTATTTAATATTCTTCCATCAAGGGATTATGATCTGATTTGTCGAATTCCCCAGGGGTTTATCTACCAGATCATTTAGTAGTATATCCATAATGATAAATTTATTAATATTTGGTAAAATTCGATATTGGATATTTTTTATTCTATTGTATTTGATAGAGAGGAATATAAAACATTTTTTATACTTTGATGACCATTTTTTAAATAGGAACATACTTAATTCATCATAAACCTTCTCACCAAGGCCAACCTGGCTAGCCTTAAGCTAAGTGTGACACCCAACCCACATCTGATATGATAGGGGATCAAGACTAATTCAAAGAAGGAATATCACTAAAATAGGAGGCATTAGACTATGTTCTCGTATGCCCAGGCATAGATATATCCATGAAATTGTGAAGTTATAAAATAAAATATGGATGATGTAGAGTAAAACCCATGTATGCAACAACCTCTAGGAATGTAATATAGTACCAACATGTATTAAAAAATGGAAAAAGTGAAAAAACACATGTATAACCATAAATGAGGATCTGACATGACAAAAATTGGAAAAGGGAGATTGAAGAGAGATCAACTCACTATCTCTAAGGTGGAACACTAAACACATTCACATATACTAGCTATACCTATGCTCCTCTAAATATTGGTACACTAATATCACCTTGGATCTATTTTTTATCTGGATAATAAACTACATCTATGAGAACATCTCATGAAGGGGTGGTTATATACAAACCCAATAGGATACACCAAAACCCAATAAGGGGAAAATAAAATGTCAAAATACTCTAATTAACCCAAAAATTAATAGGGTATTGAGAAACCCAATAAATATTCTCATAAATACTCCAAAACAAAGAGAGATAAGGGATATCAATCTAAACATGTAGATAAGAATACTGAGTATCCCTACATCTTGAGAGGACAATCTCAATTTCTTGGAACCATGTGAAACATCAATATAATAAATGTGGAGAGGCGGTATCTACAATAATGTACTCAATAGAGGTGGGAGAAACCACTTTCATGGAGGACCCACTCTCCAACAGAGCTTAAATATGCGTGAGTACCACTCCGTGGATATAGGACACAAACTCTTCGTTAGTGTGGGGGAGTACCAACTCTACCTATGTAATGATTATGGGGCCCCAAAATCTAGTGTGATAGTGGATTACAAGTTGTGAAATCTCTCAGAAATTCAAAATCAATCCTTTCCATTAGCCATGTGTTCATGAAGGATGTTTCATGCTTTTAACATCTCATATCATATCTATGATTCCAAAACGAAGGATACTACCATATTCAATGACATAATTTTTTTGGATACGCTAATGTGGTCCCAAATATGATTCTTAATGTGGGAGGTAGCCAAGGTGGATGTCCAGAAGGTAAATTATATGGTGTTTAGAGGGTGTAAATAACATGTATTAGCTACCCCATGTCTACATGTGTCTACCACACGATGCCCATGTACTTTGACTTGTTACCATGTACTCTGGTCGTGCCAGTGTTTACAAAATACGTCAAGGTAACCTATTTGTGTTTGGGTATATGGTTGTTCAAGTTTACTTTGGACATTACCATGTACCAAGATGTGCCTATACTAATTTAATCTTGTGGTATATTCCTCTTCACTAGCACCAGGTCACACAAACTCTATGGGTCATATACATCATGTGATTTTTAATTCTATCTGAAACCATTG
This sequence comes from Viscum album, assembly GCA_963277665.1. NCBI lineage: Eukaryota > Viridiplantae > Streptophyta > Magnoliopsida > Santalales > Viscaceae > Viscum > Viscum album. The sequence goes on from OY728120.1 coordinate 586,775,104, forward strand.
TCACCATAGTAAGGAAACTACATTGTGTGTGTTCTCCATAGTATATGTCGTGTATGCTGGGGTATTCAAAAAATTCAAGAACTCTTTATGTGCCTCACAGATTCCTTCACTACAACCGGATCTAACATAAAATACACCAAGGATCATGTATCCTTAATTGAAAAATCCTGAAATATTACAATTGGCCATATTTCATCCACCTGAACCGCATGCGGATAATCCCATTGCATTGTTTCACTACATTGTCTAACGCCTGAATTGAAACCCATTATCAATCTTTTGATTAGTGTATCTATAATCAGAACCCCACATCAAATCATGATTCAATCCAAACACAAAAATCTCCTACTTTTTCACACATCCTTTAAGAATGTGGGGCTTCGATCTCCCTCGATTCTAGATCAAAAATTTCAAACCATGACCCAAGGGGCCAACAGTGATGAACATGAGGAATGTTTGGAGAAAATAACAAGAATATCTTGAAAATAAATCATTTTATAGAGTGATTTATTCAATATATTTAATAATGTGTAACTATAGTGAAAATCACCAAACAAAAAAGATCAATTAGGTTAACAACAATAATTAGAAACTATAAACATTTAAAGAATAGAAAATGACCTAAAATAAGTAGATATCAAAAATCAATATTTAATGAATAAATAAAATGGAAAAAATCCCTGAAATAACATTTCCCCCATCATGTTCAGATCAATCTCTAATGATGAATGGCTTCATTCCTTCTATGTTTGGAGAGATATAGGAACTTTGTTAGTGTGGACTATTCATTTGAAGAATGATCATTTCACCATAAGCCATTTCCATTCATAAATGAATGTCTTCCTTGAATCCTAAAATATCATAGTTTTATGTTTCTATTCTTATATATTAATTATAATAATGTATTTATAGAGGAAACTTATGTTTTGGGTTATTTAAGTAAAATAGTTAGTCACATAATTCACCCTCCAATGATTTCCTTCAATTGAACTCCTAAAGCCAAATAAATTTATATCATACATAGGGTAAACTCCATGTTCTAAAAATACCCTAATTTCAGATTTCCCATCCAATTTCCCAATCAATGTTAACACCAATTACAATAAAAATATTGGTATGAATGTTTTAATATATATTTATATTTTTCATATATTAAAAAAGAAGGTTTTTCAACACCCAAATAAAATATTTAATCTATGGAAAAATCATGAAATATATATTTAAATATTCAAAGGATCAATCTATGTAAACGAGATTCATTACATTATCCCCTATTTCAATGATTATCACCCTATGAAGCATAAGCTACACAAAATTATTGGGGTATTGAGTTTTCTTTTAACTCTCATTCACTTAGGTTCTCTCCAACATGAAGCCATGCTTCCAAATTACTATAACCAAATTGAAGATATATACATATAGGATATACTCTTTATATTCCTCAATCATAATTTCATATATTGAAAAGCTGGATCCTTCATTGATGTCATACTCTCCCTAATAAATAAATTTTTCCAGTTGTGCACAGAACTCCCCTACTCAGACACATAGAATTATTCATACACATTGAATAACTATGGGGGAAGAACTAGTTGAAGGTAAACTATATAACCCCCCATAGGATCTAAAATGACTCAATGAACCTCTTTGATGTCTTGAATATCCTAAAAAATCATTTAAATCTTCATTGTGTGGATACTCTAAGTAAAAAATGGTATCACTACCTCAAACTCAAAAGGCCTATACCGTAGATCGCTATAATATTTTTTATTGAATTTGGGCTATTCTCATAAGATCACATATCACAAAAACCATTTATTTCATCACCTTCAGTATCTCTTACCAAAAAAGAGATGTATCTTCAATCTCAATCCAAAACAAGGGTAACATGATGGGTCTCCCATACATAGCATTTAATGGTTTCATGGTGATAGTAAATTTATAGTAGTTATTATAAGTAATCTCAAACAAGGTAATGCGACCCTCTAAGATCCTTCTGAATTCTAACACATATAATCTCAACATATCTTCTAAAACATAGGTTGTTTTCTCAGTATTACCATATGTTAGGGTGTGAAAAATTGTTCTCATCCATAATTGTTTCCTAAGAACCTCATGTAGACCCCTAAACCCCATCAAATGAACTAATAATAATGGTCAAATATGTTCATTATTGGTCCCCTTCAATCCAAATGATCTTGAAAATATATAAATTCTCTAAACTCTCAACCAAACTCTACTCCTGGATGGCATGAAAGAGTTTTGGCATGGTAAGTCTATAATTAATAACATAGATAGAATTATTTAGTATCAATTTACGTGAAAACTATATTCTAAAATTCATTTTTATTCTATCCAACTTCCAATTAATTATTGAAATAGTTTTAATCAAACCTATTGGAACACGATATTCAACCATTACCTACTGATTTGTTATGAAACAAGAGATAAACTAAAAAATACTCCATCTCATTCCATTGAAGAATAACTAACATAGATGGTAATTGCACATCTTCACTACACGGTGTTATATATCCAATGATGAATTTTGAAACTCCCTCAATAACCCCTTACACAACATGTTCATAACCACAATATATCTTCATTAAAGGTTAACATGATCCCATATTTCATAAAATCCATCAGGTGTATCTCCTGAGGATGTTTGGCCATGTAGAACCTCATATTTGATGTCTCTAAACTGAACCTGTCACACATTATGGAGATATGGTGATGACACCAACAACTGATGTAGATAAGTTTCACCCCTCTCCAGTAGTAGGGTTTGTTGCAATGAAGTCAAAAAACTAGATTCTTCCTCCACCAAGTGAGAACAAAATTTAATACTAAAGAAATATACTACATTATTTCCCTTCTATGAAGTATAGACTATATAAAATTCATAGTCCTATAGGAACACTTACTAATGAATCTGTATCAGTTTTAGATATATTTGTGTGAATAAGTACTTAGACTCTGGTGTTCTAAGTAAAGTAGAAAATCCTCACCCAGATGACAGTTCCCCTACATATTCATGTTAATGACTACCATTTTCAACTCTATGTCATAGGTTTCAAAATTCTACTCATGTGGTATCAACTAACTCTAAATATTAGTGGTCACTACTTACCTCTACATCAAAATTCATCTGAGCCCCTCTCTATTGGCATTTAAACAAACTATGTACTCAGAACCATCCTCTGATAGTATTAAAATTGGAGAAATAGTCAATTATAGTCTCCACACTTCAAATGATCATTGAAACATCTTAGTCCTCGTGAATAGTTTCCATATGAACATTAAGGCCATCAATGGAGAAACTATCCTAGAAGAGTCATCTATGAATATCTGATGATACCCTTATAAACCAAGAAAACTATGCACCTCTGACACTCGATTGGGTGGATCATAGGAAATAATTATATCAATATTCTATAGGTCCACAACTAAACCATAATCAGATATGAAAACCCCCAAAATTGAACCTCACGGATCCAAAATAGTGTCTTTGGTAATTTACCCTAAAGTTAATGCTCCCAAAGTAATTCTTGGACCATCTAAAGTTCTCTATATGCTCCTCCTCTAATGCAGAGTATATGAGAATTTCATTGATGAAGAAAACTAATAATTAGTTCATGTATAGGGGGTATCTAGTTTATAAGATCCATTAAGTAAAAGTGGAATTTTTCACATAAAAAGGAATCACCATGAAGTCATAGTGTATAGAAAAATCAGAATTCCCTCATCATAATACCATCCTTGTGAACCCTCGACTAATATACACTAGACCTAAGATTGACCATGGAGAACAAACTCACACCTTTCAACCAGTTAAAGAGGTATTCAATCCAAATAAAGGGTAAATTGTTATTTATTGTTACCTAATTTATCAAATGATAGTAAAAAAATCCTCAAACATTGATCCATCATTTTCATGAACAAAACTGAATCTACCCAAGGGACAAAATGGGACTAATAAAACCATTCTCTCAAAGGTATTTTGACTTCACACTTATATCTCAAAGCATTGTGGTGGATATCCCATATACCACAAAATATATTAGTAGTATCTTGGGATTTGAGTCAATACAGAAGACAATCTCTCACTATGGAAGTAGTCAGAAAACATCATTGCTAAAGATGAATTTATAATCCTCTACTACCACTGGAATCCAATTTCCATAATAGCATGATACACCAAGGGATATACTCACTATGATTACATTATAATGTCCAAGAGGTCCCATGAGAAACTCTATCTACTATGAAGTAACTCACACTATCGATATATGTGTGATATAGAAGAATTTCTCCCTATAAGAAAATATATCCAAAGTATCATGGATAAATTTAAAATGGAAGATCTAGATTTTATATAATGGATATGAGAATTAATTAATGACTCACACATACTTCAATAAGTGCTGCAATAATATTATGAAAGACATATATCATTCCTTAAATTATCTCATGGGATGCCTGATCATATCCTTCTACAGTCTTTAATTTCAAGCACCCATGACTTCTAGGCCTCTAAGGCTAGTGTTGGAAACATGGTGGTGGTGGAAGTAGATCATAGTTTCTCCTTCCCATAGAAGCTCCTCCATCTTGAGCCCCACCTGCTCCACTATTATAATCACCTCCCTTGGTGCCACCATGGACACACTAGGAGATCATTGATTATGATTCTACCTATTTAGTGGAGGTCCGTACGCTACATAACTACATTCCTTTTCATGTCATGTTAGAAAATCATGATTAATGTGACCCCAACCACCACAATTATTGAATCACCATTCTCCTAGATGATTAGACCCTCTTATAAAACCTTTTTACTAAAGATCTATGCGTCTATGTTCAGGAATGGGTATGCCTCCTACACTATGTCCCTGATGTCTATTTACTACTATATTCTGTAGATGAATTATGCCCATGACGTCCACAGCTAGATCCAGCAACCCTCCTTCCCTAGGAAGCTCTGTATATCAGGAGTCTCTTTCAACACTTCAATAAAATTTTAATATACAACAAGCCCAAGATGAAACGAATGTCTCTATGAAGAATAAACTCAAAAAAATTCACCCAAAAGTATCCATCATATTCCATATCAAGAGAGTAATCCAATTGGTTGTTAAAACTCATGGAATAATTTAAAACAAACATATCACCCCACTACATCTCAAGAATATCCTAAATTTTCATACAGTAAAACCCTCAAGGGTAATAGATGTTTCAGAATAGATATTAGAAGTGATAATCGCCTCATCAGGTGTTTACATAATCAAAATATTCTAGGTTTCATTGGTTTCATGAATATTTCTGGCCATATGAATAACCATCTGATCTACTGAGCTCTAAAAAAATAGGAAAACTCAAACCACCACTGTTATCAAAATCTCTACCACATGAGAGTTTGGATAATTTTGAATTCACAGTATTTTCCATAGCTAAAACTCACGTAATTAACTAGGTCTATTTTTATCCTCATAATAACCTTCCATAGATTTTGTATATTGACACTCACTTTTAAAACAATAACAATTCATCCTTTTTTCAGAATAATTAATACATTACACAAATTTATTCCAAAATACCGCATTAGATTAGCTCATTTGTAATCATGGAAACCAATAAATTGATATATAAGGAAGCTATATTTTATCACAAAATATTCATCATGACTAGAACACTTCATGGAAATATAATACATAATACATATCCTCAAAACCTGGTCAAGGGAAACATAAAAAGTTATTATTTGAAGTTATCAATAATGGTAAACAAGAGACATATGTAATCATATCATTATCATAATGGTATAAGAATATGATCGTGAAAATAGAAGATCATAACATGAATATGAAAGTTAATAAAAATGTTTTTTTGCATAAATAATGGTATTTCATAAGACATAAATCATAAGGTAATCAAGATAATAATCATTAAAATCAAAATATAATAATATGACATGGAATTTGTGGAAGACACGTAAATATGTAATATCAGTCCCTATATGTTAAGGGGATTTCCAAAACATAATAGGTAACTTCAAGTGGACTAAAACTACTGGTCATGACACACCAACATACCCAATCAGATTCCATTCCATGGGAGGTATTGGGTATCCCCATCTCCCTATAGTATATCGGGTTTCCCTATCTTCCATAGTGGTTTCGGTTTCCCCTTCTTCCATAATGGATCAAGACCTTTAACTTCATTCCCATAATTATATCCTGAGATATGAATCTTTAACCAATTCATTTAAGGGTGATAAATTCCCCACTCAACAAAGAATTAAAACCCTACATATGTGTTCCATAAGAACATAAATCATTGATAATATCAGAACCCATTGAATGTAATAGGTTTCATAAACTTCATTCTTTCGTAACATCAACCATGGTAAATAAATGGGTTTCACGAAAATAATTCAATAATAAAAATAATAAAATAATTATATTGAATAATATACCAACAAAAATATATGTAAAATCAAATAATGTTATATAATAAGAAAAATAATTTTGGGATATCACTTGAAAAAAATTGTTGAGGAAAATATCATTCCTATTTTCAAACAATTTAATTTTCTTAAAATGATGTGAAATTTAATAAAAAATAAAAAACATTTAAACAATTTAAAGTAAAATTAAAATCAGTAAGGATTAATTATAGGGAAAAAAGTAATTTTTTGTTGCCTAATTAAATGACATTCCTTTCATAATTTTGCTAGAAAAGAAACAAAGTACCTCATTTGGAAAACGAAAGAAATATTCCATTAATATCCTGAAGTAAAAAATGTAACAAATGGTATAAATTACATTAAAAATATAGGGGAGAATATTTAGAATAACTTTTTAAAAAAAATTAGCAAAAAATAACATGGAAGATAAATATTACCCATTAGGGACTTGAAATGAAAGAATCTTGAATATTGATGAGATTGTGAATTAAATTCTCGTCACATTATCACCAGTAGAATTGAATTTCCCATTAAGGAAAGAAAATTATTTTTATATTAAAACACCATAATATTATATATAATACTATTAAAAAATATTCTTGGAAACATATACAACATGTAGAATAAACAAGTAGTGTATAAGGCTTGTGTCCCACAAAATTAAAATTGAGATATAAATACATATCCAAAAATCATGTCTTCCTTCATATAGATAAAAAATACTATATAATAAATATAATTTTATTATATATCATACAAATAATGATATAAATATAAATAATAACAAATATTTTTTAATTATAACTATACATTACTCACTTATAAACAATTCCTTGTTAATGTTATGTTTCTGTTAATAATTGTTTTCTTTTTTGTCCATGTTTTGACTTATTACTCTTACTCATATTACATAGTTCATTGTGTAATGATATAAAAAATTATAACCATGATAGAAATATCATATATATATATATTAACTATATATTTATTCATGGATATTCATAAAATATAGAGATAAAAAATAAAATATACCGTTCATAGAGACAGTTGGCCACACGTACCCATAAATGTTGTTTTCATTTAATTTTCATATTAAAAGAAAAAAAAGTAAATGATATATTATAATTATTGAATCATTTTTATAACCCATATATCATATTTATTAATAAAATTTATCTTTATTACTACCCATGTGAAATAATTATTAAAAGGAAATCACATCGCATCGTGGAGATGGTATACCATACATACGCACGAGCGACGTTACGATTTCCCAAAAGATTACTTGGTAAAAAGTTAAATATGATATTATTATTACATAATTAAAATAATTTCATATATATCATATATAATCATTAAACCCATAATAATTACATCTCATAAAATATGGTTACGTTAAATGAATTGTATCGCATCGTGGACACAATAAGTCGTCCGTACACATGAGAGATACTTTTACTTCTTGTTCAATGGGAAATGTGTTGTATAATGGTGTGTTAATAATCATAATAATATTTAATAATATTAAGGATTTTGAATTTATTATTTTATGACATATTTTATATATTTATAGGAGGTATAAAATTATAGAAAAAGAGAGTGATCCATTAGAGAGATTACCACTTCTTTGAAATGGCTCCTTTAGATCTCGTGAAAAGAAATATAGAGTTGGAATTTTTGGAACACCAGAACCTATAGAATGTTGAAAGGGGAGTGGAGACGAAAAATTTTCAGAGTTTTTTCATGATATATGCCTCAATTTTGGGAAATGGGAAGATAGAGGTGGTGTCCATTTATAATGAAGGTAAGGGATGCATTTGGAATTTCTCAAAATATTAAATTATTATAAATTAAATATCAATGAAAATACCTCAAAATAAAATTCAATTCAATGATAATGTGGAATACAGTATAATACCATAAACTAAAATAATTTTAAGAATTTTTTTTTATAATTTAAGAGCATGTATTTTTTATTAACCATTTGTTAACCTATTTTTATTTAAACTATGCTAATAAAATTCTTGTAATAAAAGGTTCAAATTTTTACTTGTGTGATGTGAAATAAATAATGGATGAATAATTTATAATATTTTATACCATGTTGAAAATTATTTTTTTAATTATGTTTTATTATTTTTAAATAATTTTATAAAATATTATTTTTATAAAATATCATATGAGTCGATTGTGACAAAATTCATTAACTATTATTTATTAAAGTAAAAACTGAAAGATAACATCAAACGAATTCATTTAATAAAATATTATCACATCATAAGAACCTTTAAAATTATTATATCACCATAATTGAGTAAAATTATATATATTTTTATATTTCTAATATCATTTATATTATTATTTCATTAACTGAATAATTAATACATCAATTTGTAAATATGGATGATAATTTTTTTCACTAAAAAATAAAAATAAATTTATATGAGGTAGAAATAATTTTTATTTTTCTGAATAATATATATAGTCGATAATATCATTAATTTAGTCCAAAATTAAAAATATTACACTAATTAAAATTAAGGGTGTGACATTTTGTCACTCTCTTTGATTTTAATAATATCTAAATCATTTTCATAGACTTGTGTACATTAAATAAATAAATTTAGAATAATTAGGTGATATAGATCAAAATTAAATCCATTAAATTACATTTTGGATGGTTTTGGGTCGTTTTCTAATATTTATAATATTATTTTAACCTTAAATTACATGATTTTCCCTTAACCGTGGCAATGAAAATTATCAAAATTACAATTCATATAGATCAAAAAAACCATGACATTATTAATAAAATATTAACTTATTATTACAAATATTTAATACATTTTTCATAATTAAAAATTCATTATTAAACAAAATTAATTTAAATTATTCTTGTTGATGAAATGAGAAAACAATTTTTTAAAGTGAAAATGTCCAAAAGGTGTAATTGTTTTTTATATCCAATTCAAAGTAAAATTGTTTCGAATGACCTAAAAAGTGTTAAATTTGAAAACATTTAATTATTTATACTTTAAAAACAATAAAAAAATATTACAAAATGATATTAAGTATTTCGAAAAAAAGTAGTTATCAAATATAATTCAATATTTTTCACTATTCACCAAAACATGAAACATATCAAAAAAATAACAAAAATTAAACCAAAATGAATTTTGATTTCTCGACTTCAAATAAAGAAATTTATATTATAAATTTGATTTTAATAATGTTTCAAAATATATATTTAAAACAAGTGCACCATCAAGAGGCCGCTAAAATAAATTTTCAGAAAAATAAACCTTTTATTTATAAAATTGGTTGTGTTCCTATATAATTTATAGAGATGAATAAAGTGAATTTGAAACACTATATTGAATATATATATTTATATTTCATTAATATATTGCAAAAATATTGATTTTTCTATTATTAGTATAAAACACACTTGCAAACATTTAAATAATTTTTTAGATAATCAATTCCATTTATTTTAAAAAAGGTTTTATATTAATTTTTAATTAATTAGTGAATAAATCATGTATACACCATAATTTCCTAATATTTTTAATCGTGATCATACTTTCCATTATAATTTCTAGGTTGTTATTGACTTGTTTAAAAAATAATAATAGTAAAATGATGTTTCTAAGAAACTCAATATTGTAGGTAAAACAAGATAATCTGGTGCTACATATAACCCAAGACTAATTTGGTGCATCATATAATAGAATAAATTATTTAAATTTAATTTATTCAAAAAAAGGTTCATAAAAAACATAGGGTGTTACATTTTATCCCCCATAAAAATATATTCTCCCTCGAAATTCATTATTATGGTATAAAAAAAGAGGATAACTTTAGAAAATCATACCCTAATATTCCCACATAGCTTCTTCTAATTGGTGGCTTCTCCACCATACTTTGACTAGGTGACTGGTCTGGTTTTCTTGAAATTTTTCTGTATGGTCCAAAATTACAACTGGTTGTTCCTTGTAAGAAATATCTTGCTCCAGTAGTATGACTTATAGGTTTAGTAAATGTGAATGGTCAGTTATGGACTTCCTTATGAGAGATACATGTGACACATCATGGACATGGGTGGTGTTCAGAGGATGTTCCAAGTGTTAGGCTTCCATCCAAATATTTTCATTAATCTGAAAGTTTTTGATATATCAAGGGATTATTTTCCCTTTCTTCCCGAACCTCATAACCTTCTTCAATTGAGAAATTCTGTGAAAAACCTTCTCACCAACATATAATTCAAGATCATGTTGTTGGTTATTTACATAAAATTTTTATTTAATTTGTTCTGCCATTATATATTTCTGAATGTTTCTAACCCTCTTAGCCAACTCATTAGCGATCTCAGGTCTGAATATAATTTTTCTCTAACTTCATCATAGTATGTTGGAGCTCTCTATTTTATCCCATAGTGGGATTTATAAAGATCTATCTGAATGATTTAGTGAAATCTATTTTTGAATGTAAACTATACTAGAACAACTTTGAAATCAAAAAACACGATCTGAACATATCCTCTAGGATTTGATTTTTTTATTTTAGACTAACCATTCTTTTGAGGATGATATGTTGTACAGAAACTCAAATATGTGTCTTGTTATTGTTGAATACATCACTAGAATATTGAGGTAAACCATGGATCCCGATCATATACAATAGAATGTGGTACTCAATGAAACCTTTCCACTTTTTTAAAGTATATACTTGAAATTTTTCCCAGAAAGACTACTAGAATGTGGACCTGTAACCTTGAAGTTATACCTAGAGACAGAAATCACTATGGATATACCTCAATCATACCCATGGGGATTTTACTATTTCAGGAACTAACCCACCCCACTAGCCCTTTTCCCCCTTCCCTAATTGGTTTCTGCCACCCAAATCCATCACGAGTTTCCTCCTCCCCCATGATCATTATATCCGGTAGTTTTGACCCAACCTCCCGCTATAGTCCTCCAATGAGGTCATACATCTTCCACATAATCCTCCTACTCCACTAAAGCTACCACTCCACCTCCCCAGAATATGCTTCTCCAACTCTACTTTAATGCATTCTCCCCTCCTTCTCCATTGACATGCCTCCGACGTAGCCACCCCACCTCCCTGTTATCATCCTTCTCTGATGCGGATTTAGAACGCCACTAACGTGGCTCTAACAAAGCACAAACAAATCCACCCGACCACATGGGATTATCCTCCTTTGACACAACCACCCCTAACATTATCTTTTAACGTGGAGACCCCACCTCTTAGATTTATCATTCGAACAAAGCCCTAACCTCATGATACTCCACCTCTCGTGATTTATCAATAACCATATTCAGATGATAGTAGGGAAACCCTCTCTATCCTGATTTCCCAAGCCAAATCTCTTCCATATTCTCTTATATTGAATTCCATATACATAACTAGTTATGGTACCCCTAATTTCTCATATAGATCGATTTTTATTCTGGTATAATATTTGTTTTGTTAGATATTGAACCATATTTATTTTAGGAACATATAATTTTTCTTCTTTTTAAACATTGTGTAGTCGATGTCAAATGTATGAATTGGTCATATTTCTTATACTTCCATGATTATATTTCTGTAAAATAAATTAATGATTTCAGAAATAATAGTGAATGAGTTCATGATGCAGAGACATAATTTTTTTAAATTGAAATTTCTTCAATGATATATTGAATAATACCAATTATTTTGAAATTAAATTTTAATTTTTAATTTTATTAATACATATATAATATTTTATGAAATGAATTTTTTCTATTAATAATTATTATAGGATTGATTGAGTATCTAGTAGAGAAAACAGTTTATTGGACAAAGGTATAGAATATATATATTTTTTAGAAATTTTTTAATACAAGAATAAAAAGGAATAAAACCCCCAAAGAATGACACAAACATTATGTTATGTGTAACGATATTATTGATATCATACGCACTAAAATTAATACGGTAGAAACTTTTCAATATGGAAGTTTATATTTACTGATAAATATTGATCTAAAAGGAAGTTTAATTCAAAAATATGTAATGAATTCATTTCTATAATTAGAATAATTTTCTTTTTTCAACCAAGAATACATCCAATCATTATATGATAAAGTATATAAACATAAGAAATTTAATTGAGTACATGATTAATTAATGGATGATTTGGTTTTATAGATCCAAATGTTTAAGAAAAAATATTTATCCTTAAGAAAAAAATTATGGATATTATTAAAATGATGATTGGTCAATGTAAAGTATTTGGATATGTTCTACAGGATGTTGGAAGAAAAATAGTCACAGGGAAGAAACTAAAATCCATCATTATTACACACAAAATAAAATAAGAATACATGATAAGATCATGAAAATAATTTGGCTCATGGTTGAAGTATATGAATACCAATTAAGATATAACCATGCTTAATTGAAATCAGTTTCTTTAGAACAGATACACCCTTGGGATGTTCTGCCACAGGAAAAAAATTCTTCTGTCACTTTTAATCATCAATCACCCCTTTCTATCCAACTCGCTCACCAAATCCCTCCCTCAAAACCATTCTCATGTGATCTTCCCTCTAATCCATTGTCCTCTGATCCACACCTGACCAATTTCACCCAGGTTTGATCCTCACCTGACTAATTTCTTTCTCATTTGATCATCACCAAACCAATTCCTCCCTCATCCCACCCTCAATGGATTCTCCTACAATGTTCATTAATCCCACACCAACATCCATTCATGTCCTCCATTCATGGCTTCTCCATCCCTCAGCCAATTTTATGTCATATAAGATTGTTTATATTTTCATAGTAATTAATATATTTAAATATATATTAATATACATAGAATTTTCTTCCCTTTCCTCCTTTTTTATTTAAGTGTTCTTATAAACCTATACAGATTATATGATATGAATTTAAATTGATAATTTTCACCCATTGTAGACGATTCCTTAATATATCAAATTATATTTTAAAATTTTCACCAATAATATAATGATAGTTGTCACACTATGCAGGCATTCAAATATATTTTTATTACCCCCATTTCAGACATTGTGATTAACTATTTTTTTGAACACTTTTCATTTTTCTTATGGACCATTATCTTTATAATCATAGGTGGCCCTACGATCAATTACTGAGGTTTTGTTAGGTTTTTTTTATAGAATTCTCATGAAAATCATAAATGATCACATGTGTGATGTATTATTCTTAATTTATACATCGCCATATTTTAATTTCATTATAAATATATTATTAATTCGGAATCTTTTTTGAATATGTAATGTATTATATAATGAATTTGTAATATATTATGTTATTTCAAAAATAAATTACCATTATAAGTCTTATTATGAAATTTTATTTAAATTTAGGCTATTATAATCTATTTTCAAATGGATTCTACACATAAATTTGTGTTATTATTGATTTATATGCTGTAGTTGTTCATAATATGCTTTATATTGTTGAGTTTTGTATTTTGTGATAAATGGATCGAAGATAATAAAAAATATTATCTGTCTAGACATAACTTTCAATAATGATTTCAAAATTACCAGAATATGTTTATCATTTAACTAGATATCTAGTTTTTTGTCTTTATGTTTTTCATGATTCTGCTCTCATTTTTTTCAATAGTTATTTTTTATTAGTATTGTTGATTTCTAGTTTATTTTCATGTTATATATTTTAAGAATATTATTTCACTAGTGTTATCTAATTATTTAATTAGTTATGTTGATCATCTATTGAAACATATATATGTAGAGGTTTCCTTTATATTTATCTTTCTAATGAATCAATTCATTTTATATCCAGCTTGATGTTATAGAACATTACATATTTATTACTGGTTGTGTTGAATGATAAACAATTTTCAAACATGGTAGATTTTATTCTATGTGAATTCCATTGATATTAAATCAATGCATTAAGATTCATATTTCATTGGAATTTTTTTTCATATGTCGAATCCAATTTTCATTTTAATTACACCAAACATGAATTTTTAGAGTAATCAAGATCATTGGTGTAGTAGATTTAGTCTAGGATATTTACAATAAAGAAAGTAGAAAAACCACATGAGGATTATATCTCTAAATTCTAGATATAAGTACTGTGTTTCACTTCTTTAAAATACCATGATGTGTGAAAATTCTTGTAGAACTAAATTCTATTAATTTTTCCAGCCTGTATTTTAATGAATTTAAAAGTTATATGTGCTTAGATTTAGTTTTTTTCAATAATATTTTCATGTCAGTGTTATCATGCTCATGTATAATTTATCACATAATACAATTTGTTTATACATTATTTTAGACTCTGTTTAAGTGAATAATGATCTAAAAGTTGAGTGAAAATGAGTCAAGAAATAGTGAAAATTGGTGGCTGATTTTTTTAGTAGTTTTGGAAAAGTAAATTACTACATAAGTAGTTGAAATTGTGTATGACTAATATTATAAGATAATTCTATGGCCAATGGTTTAATGATTTAGTTGAATTAGGCTGATATGACTTATTTTTCTAGAGAGGGTCTACTGGGTTTGATCACCAAAACATGAGAATATTTTCTAGAAAACTAAATGTTATGAGATATGAAGATGAGTTAGGATTAGTTTTGAATAGAATATTTCTTTTTATTCTGGTTCCTAAGGTGGATGTATTAAAATCTATGATCATTTTGGGAGAATTGAATTCTGTGTTGATGGAAAAATATGAGAACAACAATAAGAAGATTTATTTTTTTTGATAGGTGTGTGAGAAGATGTAGAACACACCGCCTTAGAAGTTTCAAGGTCTTGGCATGTGTTTAAATCCAGTGATATGTGAATTAATATGTTTAGAAGTCCAAATGGATTCATTGAAAACTCATCATACATAAGTATATAGATAGTTATGGTGAAAAAGAGATAGAAATGAATGATAGAAAAGTGGATCGGTAAAAAGATGTAGGTGTGATGTAACCTAAAGATAGAGGATAGCCAAAAAGAACATGAAAAGTAGTTTTTGAGATTTGACATGTTTATATTGACGTATATGAAAGCGGAATATATAAATATCTTACACTATTAAAAATATTCTAGGATTGGTATTGTTAATAAACCATTGGAATCTAAAATGATGGATAAGTTCAAAGAGGTTGATGAGTTTTTATAGAGTTTGGGTGGAAGAGTTCTATTGTTATTATGGTGGATCCAAGAATGGTGGTAGGGAAACAAAATCTTTCTTAGGAAATGAAACAACTTAATCAACAAGTCATGAAAGCACTTTATTAGTAGTCCATGGTTTCTATGGTGTTAAAGGAGAGTGACAACATGTGTTTCACCAACAAGATCAGTGTTCAACTTGTATAGTTTATGTAATAATTATCTATACCTGGAAGCGACATTCTTCATAATAGGTTCAAGTATGATTAATTATTCATGGTTTGTGGATGTGTTATCCTATAGGATGTGTGAGTATGTTGTTTTCATTGTGAATCATATTTCCTCTTTTCAAAATTCAAATGAATATGTTGAGAACCCACATAACAGTAACATAAGTGTTATGTAGTTCATCCAGTTTCCCATAGTGCTACTATGTTTTCTCTTATTTTTTCCCATAATATATATAATAGGCACCACTCAAGAACTAAACATAAAAAATTAAATGGTTCCTTGTCTCTAATATGGAGATGGTTGACTAGTGTTCTGGGGTCGGCCCTCCAGTCGGTATTTTTAATTTCCTCACAAGTTTAGGCCTTGTTGTGGTGTAGTTTAGGTATATCAATCATATGGATAAAAGATTACATTTACTAGTAGATAAGATAGTGTATGTAAGATTTTGGGTGTTCATTCTAAAGTGGTTATTCCTGATTTAATGGTTTCTTTTTTTGTACTCGAAGTGTGGATTTTAATTGAGGGTGGGTTCTATAATATTTTTGAGTCTACTATGGATATTGAAAGTGGGATGAATTCAAATTTAATGTTGGACCATCCTTCTATAATTTATGTAGTAGATCCTTATGGATCCAGTTTCTGTGCCTTGGTTTCTTCTGGGGGTATTTTTTTCATGAAAAAAATAATTTTTCATAATCACATGCCCGTTAATAAATCCATTCTATGATTATCATAACATTGAGCTTATAGTCTAGCTTAGCTCCATTACAATAATCGTAATGATTACGTAGATGGGAAACAAAATCATATAATCATGGTATGATAAATTTTTATGATATAATTAATGTTTCTTTTTTCCTCTACTCATCAAATTTTTATTGGAGTTTTTTGGGTTTATTTCCATGTTATAAATATATTTTATCCTACAATGACATGTATTTTTTCAGTTATACTATATTTTATACTTAATAATTTCTATGAAATATCAAAAATTAATAAAATCAATTGATAATAAACATTATGAAATGGAACGTAATCTGTATGATATATAAATCCTTGGTAAATCATCATTTTCATTGTATTTTATGTTATGGCTTGCATTTAGTACATTCATAATATTTTATATTTATTTATATTCTACAAGGGTGAAGGACTAGTATATCAAGGTTATGATGTAATTTTATTTTTTACCTTCTAAACTTATCTTCTAAAATAATTTCTATTTAGCCATAAATGTATAGTTTCATAGAGAATGATGGATAAGAATAGAGTTCAGTTGGTTATCCATTATCAGTTGATTTGTTGCATTGAATTAGATTAGAATTATTCACAAAGATTCCATTGGAAACTGTTTGTGTAATCTAATTTTTTTATTTACTATTAATTAAAATATATAAATTTATAAATTATAGATTTCAAATTATCATTATTATATCTTTGTAAAAAAAATTGATATCAAATTTTAATTGTCCTTACAGAAAAATATGCTACTATGAGTCATCATTGTCACTATAAATAAATGTTTAAGGACTTTTTGACTCATAGTTAAAAATGATCTGTTATATGGGACATTTCATTCAATTTTTCCTTTTTATATTTTATCAAAACCAGTATAAAAGGTATGTGACACCAATCAGTTTTATTTTTTCTTTTTAATTTTTACTTTTATGATAATATTTGGATTTTGGATTCTGGGGTTTTTTGTTGAGATTTTACTTTTCATTAATATTTACTATAATCAGAAGCTCAAACTAATTATAGATATAATTTAATTAGAACTATGAGAATAATCTACTAAAATAGAGAAACATATTGCAGAAGAGAATGTTGTGTGATTGCAGGCTTAAAAGGATGCCAAGACGTCCCAAAATAGATCCAATAAAGAGATTCGGGAGCTAGGTAGTGGAGCTTCTAATGAAAGGTGCACCATTTTATGACTACATGACTTCTAATGTAGAAAATGAGTGGTTTTTTTCAAGGTTTTATAGTATGCTTCAACTATGATAATTTCATTTTTTGATTGAGGAATCATTTTTTATTTTAGAATCACTATATTGTACCACCATCACCTCCACAAGAATTTTTATATGAATATGAAAAGAAGAATAGCTATCCTAATACCTGGGATACCACTCTACCAAAATTACAAAACATATTTCAACACTTTTAAGGAACATATTGTGGAATAATGGTAATGGTTACTTGATAAATCACAAATAATCCCCTTATAAGAAAAGAAAATCAGTTTTACCTTTTTCTAACCCATTATATTGTGGGACATTACAACCCAAACAATATTGTTCCTAATGAAATATATTCTTATCATTTATCCTGAAGAAACAATCTCAGTTATTCAAAACTTATGAACAAAATAAATTCCAATGTCCCTCTGTAGTCCTAGTCATGTTGTTACTAGATTAAAACTAGATTTATTAATCAAAATTTTTCTATCCCAAAAATCGTTACACTATCTATTCCCACCAAATTCACAATAATTCATTTATTCTAATGGAATTCATGAATCCAAAATTTATAGACATAACAACCCATTGTTTAGTAACACTCTTCCATACTAGATTTTCACCAACTATGTGTCCCACCTAATTCCACCAAACAATTTTCATTATAAATCATATGATCACTAATAGGACTATAATTATAACGTATGTCGTCGCTTTATCATTCAAATTGAGATGTTATCTTCGAGATCCATTATGTGTTTGACCCAGTCACTCTACAACACAATTTATGAGTAAAAGATCTGGTTGTCCCACCCAACCATCATCCAATATGAAACAGCATGAACATACAGAACACACTGTCCAAATTTCAATCTCATCATCCCACACCCATGTCTATGTGCACTATGTTTTGCAGATGTAACTCAGTTTGTAACATCCATCCACCAAAAAACCATGATCACTTCTGGGTTCGGATCCCTAACATGTCACTCCAATCATATTCTAAAAACAAATAGAAACAATTCCTTCTCTTAAATCATATATGGTGTGATTATACTTGTATAATGAACCCAATATATAATTTTTTCCATGTTTTTAGGAGGGAGTTAATGATTGAGTTGTACATTACATGCTGGAGAAATGGAGTTTCATTATGAGTCATTGTTATATAATTTTGATTCTACATTTTATTTTAGAGGCCTTGGTTATTCATGACATTAATGTTTATTAAGGAGTGGTTTTTAATTATAATTATATTGTTTGTATTGGTGGTCTATCATTGATCCAAAAAATTATGATTCTTATACATACCATTTTAGTTTCTTATACCTCTTGTTATAATTTCCAACTCAATTCATATTAAAGGAGATATTTTTAGGTCATTCTTTTATTCACTGTTTCACAACAAGGGGTTCCAAGTGAGGGAAATTCATTGATTATTATGTCTCACTCTTATCATATTAGGGTCTACTGTAGAAAAATGGTTAAATCACTCCATCTTGGATGGAGAGTTCTGAAAAGTGGTATTTCATGGTTGTTTCATATCTAAAAGTCATTGGATGAAAAAAAAATACATTCTATTCCATTAATTTTCTAGGGTATTTGATAAAAATCATTAGATATAGGGTTTTTGGAATCATGATAATATATATTGATCATACATGGGATCATGTACTTGGGGTACCTCATTTGGAAAATTCTTGTAGCTCAGGTGGTCCATTAATAGTATATAGATATTTATGTTCCAATATTTGATGTATAATCATTTATAACTATATTAAGTTAATGTGTTTTCACGTGGTATAATGTGATTGTTGAACGAGGTGTGTGTTGAACCTCATATGGGAGTGTGTTGCTTATGGTGGGTGAACATAGAGGCATTGATAAGGATTTATGCATTGTATTTCATTCAAGAATATATGTTGGATTTAATATGTCATTCATAAAAGATTCAGTTGGGATTGAGTGGGATATTTACTTGAGAAGAAACTTGGTAGAAATTCGTAAAAATACACTACATGATATATGACATTAAATGACACTAAATTTTGACTGTATATTATATTTTTCATACACAAAAATTAAAAGTAAAGATAAAAAATATCAACCCCTTACGATTGAGGTTTTCAGAAAGATTACATTTCCTAGGAATAAAACGAATATAATAGTCCCTAAAAATTCATATAATACTATGTAAATAATCCATAATACATTCCCAATGACTAGTCATTAAACTAATCAATAAGATTCTGTAATTTTATTTTATATAATCTCCATGTATTGCAGTATAATTAATCGAGTAACACATAGGGATCCCATTCAAATCTTTATCGTCAAATGAAATATATTTTTCTTTACAAAAACTATTATTTTATATATATTTTCTATTTTTATTTCCCGGTCAATGTTACTTATTAATGGGAGGTAATTTGTTTATGTATAAAATATAAAATTGGTCACTGTTCAATTTTTTTGTTGTTTCTAGGATTCTGCTTGTTTTTCTAATTATACACATAGTTATTCAACCCTACTCTTCCCTCTATTCCCATCTCCTCTATTATAAAACAAATACTATGAAATTCTCTAGCCATATAGGTGGAAACGTACCTTAATCACTATTTATTTCGGGGTGTGTCTCTCAACATGAATTTATCTTCTACTGCTTCACATTCTGTTAATTTTTTTTGGTTTGTTTTCTTTTTTTGGGGTACATTGGTTCATTTATATCCATTCATGGATGCTACTAAGAACAAGGATATTTTGGTAGTGATGAGCGGTCATATATAGGGAAAGGAATCTATAAGGGTGGCAGACAACAGAATCATCACGGCCGCTGACCTACAGAATTTTGGGCTTAAGTTTTTCAGATAAATTTCAAGGTAAATTCTATTTGAAACTCCTAACATTGTTAGGAATGTTCATACGCCTACTGGAGTAGGGTTTTTTTATTTGACTCACCAATATTTCTATTTTTTTATACAAACAGGTTAATGTAGGAGCATTGGTTCATATAGATTGTGTTATCTTGTTAATAATTGTTCCCTTTATCACTGAAAAAAAGTACAATATCAACTTTTTAATCATAAATATGAACACAATCAAATCCATTTTCTTACTGGGGGAAACTTCAATGAATTTCCTAGTATGCTCCACTATTGTATCCCCTTCCCTCTGTTCACAAATTTTCCGGTCATCATTCACTAATCTTGAATTTATGTGCATCAATTCCATATAGCCGTTGGTTTCATGAAAAAGGAGAATGTCGGAGAAGGGTGTTTCTTTTTAGAAAATCATATTTCTATTTCCTTGGTTTGTGAACATGGATATATCCCGATATCCAACATTTTAAACCACAGATATATGTCATTGTTGTTGAAGCTACTACCATGGTTCCAAACTATGGTTATATCCCTATTTCAATGGTTTGGAATTGTGGAAAAAGACTCTACCCTATAGCCATAAGAATTAGAGTCACGGTGCGATATACCATTTAAATTCTCTATAGGCACAGTTTTGGGGTCTATATACATAGTTACACACCATGGATGTAGCTTTATTTTTTAGTATTGAGAGAAGTATTCTTTAAAATAAATTATTTGTGATAATTTTTTAAGGCGATCGACTACCACCCATATTGCATTAAACCTTTTAACGGTTTTTGGGAGTCCAATGACAAAATCCATATTGATGTTCTCCCATTTCGATTTAGGTATGGGTAATTGAGGAAACATCCCCTTAATTTTTTTTCTCTATTCATTATCGTGTTGGAATACTAAGCACTGAGATACAAACTCTACAACAACTCAGTTCATTCCATCCCAACAGATGTGTTACATCAAATCTATATACATATTCTTAGTTCTGTTGAGAAGATAGAATGAAGTACTATGATATTCCACTAACATATCCTTATATAATTCCAATAATTAAGGAACAGAAACGCAGTATCTTAACCTATTCATTCCATCAAAATCAAGGTTAAACTTTGGAACATTTTTATCCATCATTTTTAGATCTACATCTTCCATATGTCCCTCTTTTTCATGCACATTGATGGATGGTTGGAAATTCAATTTAGAATGATAATATTTTCCCCTGAAATTAATATTTCTAGATTTATACATTACAAATCCAGGAATATTGGATCTTTTTCAATCCTCAATAAGAAAATTTTAGCCTGGTCCTTTCAACTCAAAGAATTGGCCAACTTGTTTTCCATCCCAGGATGGAAATGTATCAAGTTTTCATAATATATTATTAGATATAACTATATACTCTGGTTCATGATCAAGTCCTTCTATGTGAATATATATTTATACATTTATAGTCAGTATATATATCACAAATTTCTCCATAGAGATAATTCCTCTATATCATTAATGTAAAAATTAGGGAAGCTAACTCCAAATCACGAGTTGGGTAAATTTTCTCTATTCAACTGTCGTGATGCATAAGTGATAACCATGTTATTAGGCATAAGTACACATCCCAATAATAATTATATGCGTCACTATATATTAAAAACCCTTATCTATTATTGGGTAATGTTAGAAAAGGTGAACCAACCAATCTTCTCTTCAGTTCCTTGAAATTTTCATCATAGTCAACTATCTAGAGCAACATGAAACCATTCCGAGTTAACATTGTCAGAGGATTAGATAGTCATTAGAAATTGTCAATAGATTTTAAATAATACCTAGATAAACCAGGAAAACTATGGAACTCAGTCACTGCTGTCATTCTATTCCAGTATTCAATAGTCTTCCTCATTAGTGGATTTACTATTATGACATCTCTTGAGATTATGTGGCCCAAAATAGAATATTTTATTGCCAAAATTAACACATTAAAAAATTTCATACCCATTATTCTTCCTCATGATATTTAGCACAATTATCAAGTGGTCTTTATGCTCTTCATTTCCCATTGAATTTATGAAAATATCAACTATAATGATTACCACAAACCGTTTGAGGTAACCGCTAAAGACTTTATTCATCATATCTATCATGATAAAATTTAAATTAGTAATTCCTAGAGGCATTACTATATTTTAAATGTTTCCATATATTGTAAAAAATTTCATCTCTGGTATATCTTCCTTAGTAATACTCAATTGATAATATCTAGAATGAAGTTAAATATTGAATGTGCATTGAGATCCACGTATTTGATCAAAAAACCATTTATATAGGGAATGAGATACTTATTCATGATTTTGATCTTTTTTTACTCACAATAATTAATTATTTAATGACCCACCTTTTTCAATATGAGGGAAGGGATGGAAAATTTCCCAGGAATTCCATCTTCAATATGAAAATGAGATAAAGACCCTTGAGTCCCACCACTTATAGTCCCCTGGGAGGAAACCAGCATGAAGGGTATACAAATCTCACAAAATGGTAGGTATTATCCTTTTTAGAGTTAGCAAGATTGGGAGATAATATGTATAATACTAAAAAAAGATCCATGAAATATATATATAAGAGTCCAAAATCCACCTCACATACATTTTTAATGTAAAACTGTTAGAAATACAATTAAAAACTCCAAAGTAAAAACCAAAAGAACAAAGATAACTAGCGAAACAACCACTATCCCAATGACCAAGATAGTAAAGTCCAGCTGAATCTGGGTAATCTCCTAGGAAACATGAAAAACGTTCTATATATTTTGGGTGAGAATACAAGTATAATCAGTAGTAATAGAGAAATTCACTCATGCATAAGTGGGAGAAGAATATTAATTCCCCGGTGAAAAAAAAACAGAAGAAACTCAAAAGAAACTAAGAAGGTATATTATCCACCACAACCTCAACAAGGCACACTCACCAAATAACACATGTCAATTAATGTAATGTAGTAAGCACATCGATATTTTGGTACCCCACACCACTTCCCACTGGTTAACATCTCACCCCTAATGAAGAGTATCTTGACGTTATCATACTCTTCCATAAGCCCCAATGTCACAACCTACCTTCACACATTAGGGACACATGCCACATCATTCTCGCAGACACTGGGGCCACAACCACATAACATCCCAGCCATAGATATGTTGGCCAAAAAACCTCAACCTCATATTGAAGAAACCAAGGAAGAACACCACACCCGTAGACACCAATTCTTCACAACCATTCCAAAAACTACCGGAAGAGTCTTGGGATACCAATTCCTAGAAGAGGGAGTAGAGAAAAGCTAATAAAAATCCATCCATCCTCCCACTAGGATTTTGGGAAAGGACACCCTCCCAGATAACATTGGGCGTATTCAGTAGGTAGTTCTCTACATAGGTCTAGTGCATGTAGACATTATAAGGAACAACATGTATATATATAGGTACCAAACACTCATCCTAACCTATGGGTTTTCAAAATGAAAAACCATCACCTACCTAAACATACCTTGGTGCCACCTCTAATGCATAACCAAATACCCATCTACAAACATAATGCATTACCCCATCAAATTAATTAAACCAATTATCACTCTGCATTAAACATTTCATTTAACTATTTATTCCATCCCTTCCCTAGAAACTACCAAACACATCACACCACAAGTAACGTCATAAACCACACACAGATCAGAAAAATATCTATAAACACTAGGAAAAATTCCCAAGCAAGGTAAAATTATCCTTCTTCAAAATTAACCCTCCCAAACTATCCTCTGCAGCCTCACTGTACAAAAATCACCATATCCATCAAAACTACAAAACTCAACAAGACTGCATTCCCATAGCATAACATGTTCATTAATTTCACAATAAATCAAACTCTCCAATATGATATTCCATTACACCACCTTAACAAGTTTATGAATTCTACAATCAATAAATATCTCCAATAAGAGATTCCATTACACCACTAGCACCTCCCCATACATGATCCCACTAAACCAAATCCAAAAAAAAACACCCCACACACAACCACAACTATCAAACATAGGGTCTTCTGATTTGACTAACATTGTACTTTAATTCCTCTTTCATAATTCACGGGTTATCATAAAACATTTTTGATCCTAGGGAATCCATTTAATTAACTGGATATGAGTGATTAATCAATTTTTCATGGTCAAATACCTTTAAGTAATGATTAACCACATGAATTCTTGTGTCTGGTGTGAAAAAATAGACCACCAACGACCATGATTTTCAAAAGAAATATGGCCAACAAAATTCTTAGTTTATGTTAGAGATAATAAATAAAATAAAACAAACATCATAATCAAAATCACCCACACCACATTTATTACTAAAGTAATAGGTTCTATTATCTTGGTTATTATCATCCTCCTAGATTCTCATTTATCATTGTTAATTTGGTTTCAACCATACAAACAAGAATATAATGGTACACCCACACAACATGATACAAAATTAAAGAGATATGAAGGAATTCATACATTGAGAAATAGACGATGAACAACTTCTCCTAACACCAAAACAGAAGGTTGCAAAAGTAGTATGAGACACCAAGGGAAAACAATAACAGAATTATACAACATTAACCACACCACTTCACTAGGAAAAAAGGTACTGAGTGCTCTAAGAGAAAATGAAAACACACTGGGAAGAGATTATCCTACATAGAAGAGCCATATCTCATTTCAATGAAATGAAATGGTTTCAACATCCATTAATGTCGGATCATGGTAAATAATACATTGTATGACTATTTTAAATTCTTTAAAGTGTTAGAATATTTATCATATAATTAATATCCTCGAAATTTCATTATTAATTCTCAAACAAGAAAGGTAACTTATTTAACATCATATAAAATGTAAAGGGTGATACTGGAAAAACAAGAAAAATATAGAAATGACTCACTAATGGGTGAGTCGCTATCATTAGACACTGATAGTGACTAACCAATAGGGATTAACAAACACAACCCACAGATAGCGAGTCACCAATGCAACCCAACAACACCTGATTCATTGAGGAATATCACTGACTCCCAACCTACTAACGCCCGCCCCAATTATGCCCTACCTATTGATGCACGACCAACCGTTACCCTGACCTTCCGAAACCATAACCTACTAACCCCCTAACCTACAGATACCAAGCCACCAATGTCGAGCTACCAACGCCTGACTCACCAATGGAAAATTTGAAAAACTGGAAAACTCGTGAATTGAGTTACGCAATCCTCTCAGAACACCTCTGACGATAGATTTTGACAGAGTAATGAACATGGTGTTTGGGAAATTACATCATATACCTCCCAAGATATTCTCACCATTGAGAATTAAAATGAGAACCTAGAAGAAAGAGGGTTCCGAACAACCACCCCATAAGATACCTCTCATGGATAAACCACACTGTGTTGTTCGAAAGATGGAGTGAACCCTAAAAATCCAAGAACACCTCTTCCCAAATCTACTAACCCTAAAATCCATAGGATACACCACCCAAGAACCAACTATCCAAAAAAATGAATTAATTAATTCCTTCTGCCATGTCAGGATACTATAAACTATGGGCGGAACAGACTCACCCACACTAGTTTAATTGCATCTCAATTAGTGCCTCATGATTAGGAATTTGTTCCTCTCCTACACATGGTTTGTAATTTATCACATGTTACAAAACAAGGAAAAAACTATTCTTATAAAAATCATGGTTAAATCATTACATCACAATGAAATTCACATAAGAAAAACTCAAAACAACTCCAGGTACATGGCATGAATATGTGATTCTCACTTACAATTAATATTCACCAGGACATTATGAATCAATAATACATGAACCATGGGAATGGAAAATTCACATAGAACCTTCTCATGATGATCTTGGATCTCTACTAACAGTTCCATGAACATCATGTCATCCTCAATATCTAACTCTCCCAAGACAATTCCATGGATTCATCAAGAAGATATCGACCATTATGAGAGACATGAAAGACATTGTGGACCCTCTCTGACTATGGTAGTAACACCAAATGGTATTCCACCTTTCCAACATTCCCTAGTACCTTGAAATTTCTAATGAACATGGGAAAAATATTGCTCCCTCTACTAACCCTCCACTCGCCACATTGAGTGGAAACATTTTATAACATATAGTCACCAACATTGAACTCCAAGGGCCTCCTCCTGCAATCGGTATACGACTTATGCTGGTCCTATACTTTCTTCATCCTCTCACAGAGAATCTGAACCCTCTCAGTTGTACTCTACACCATGTCCAGACCAAGAATAGCTACCTTCCCAACTTTTTTCCATCACAATGGTGAACAACATGGTCGCCTGTACAATGCTTTCAATAATGCCATACCAATGGAATAGTTATATCTATTACTGTAAGAAAAATCTACCAAGTTTAAGTGTCACAACCACGACCCACAAAATTCCAAGGTTCATGTTTGTATAATTTCTTCCAATGCCTAGATGGTCCTCTTTGTTTTTCCATCAGTATGATGGTGGAAAGCAGTGTTGAGGTGTAACTGAGTTCCAAAATCATGCTTCAATACCCTCCAGACTCATGAAGTAAAAAAAATTTCCTAATATGAGTTGATAGATATTAAAACCACATGAAACTTCACCACCTCATCCACATAACTTTTTACTAAATAATGCACAACATTCATCTACATAATTGCTAATAAGTGAGCCTATTTCGTCACCCGATCTACCAATACCGAGATAGAATCATAGCCTCTCTGATAAATGGGAATATTATAAAAAAATCCATCGATACATCAACCTAATTACACTCGGGAACATCTAGGGGTTATAAAAAACTATCAGGGACATGGTGATTGTCCTTCATATGTTGGCATAATAGGAAAATTTCCACAAACTCTGCCACATTCTGCTTCATCCCGATCCACCTAAACTATTCCCTCAATCCACTTTTCATCTTGTAATCTCCCAGGTATACCTCCAGGTGCAAGATAAAAAACTCATAAAAAATTCCCTCATGAATAGTTCTTGGAACATACATATTCTCACAGAACAAAATCTGGTTCTAAGCATCCTCTGACCATCCCTCTAGAGCATCTCCCTGGTTAACATGATCACACATCACCTCTGCCTCCGAGTCTCCACAATAATACTCCCCCACATACTGCCTCAAAGATGACTTCACATTCACCTGAAACAGAAAACCACTAAAACCATCCATTCATACATCCTTCTTCCAGACATCCAACTCATCCATCACCTCCCAAGAAATCACAGATTCACGAACTACCATCTTTCATGAATTTATGCTCAAGGAATCGACCACAATATCCCCCTTTCCTGAGGTGTAAGATATATCGAAGATACACTCCTGGAAAAAACCCTTAAACCTTCACTATCGTATTTTCAGGGGTAGCTAGGAAAAGATATAAATCATTCTATGGTGGTCTTAGAAGACCAAAAAAGCATTATCCAATGAGGTAATTCCTCCACAACATCAATGAAAACATGACTGCTACCATCTCCAAATCATGGGTAGCATTGTTAAATTCATAGTGTTTTAACATCCTAAACACATAAGATATCATACCTTTTTGTTGTGTCAGCACACACCCCAACAATTGATGGGAAGCATCACAAAAAACCTTTAACATCACCCCTTCCTCTAGAAATTAGAATATTTGAGCATTTAACAACATCCACTTTAGATATCTCAAACCTACCTAGCACTACTCACTCTGCATAAATTCATGGTATGTTCTAGTCAGAGCTATCAAATGAGCTTCTAATGGAAAGATATCATTAACAAAAATCTAAAAATAGCATTCCAGATTGAGAAAACTATGAACCATTACGACATTCATAGGTGAAACCCAAGAAACAAATACCTCAAACATCGATGGTTCCACTGCTACACCATTTTCAAATACCACATTCCTAAAGAATTTTACCTCTCATTTCTAGAACATTCACTTTGAAAAAATCCCATAGAGCTGTTGACATCCAAGAACTTCCAATATTTTCCTGAGTTGTTGGGTGTGATCCTCCTCTAACAATGAAAATATTAGAATGTCATCGATGAATACGATGAAGAGCCAGTCCAAGAACTCATGGAAGATGGAGTTCATAAGTCCCATTAATAAAGTGGGTGCATTCGTAATATGAAATGGCATAACCACAAACATGAAGTTCACATACATATACCTAGAATCAATCACCCGGATATAATCCTCCTTCACCCTTAGTTGGTGATATATATACCAGAGATAAATCTTAGAGAACCATATTTCTCCCATAAGATTGTCGAAAAGATCATATATTCTTGGGAGAGGGTAATGGTTTATGACAGGTATGTGAATCAACCTCTAGTATTCTATACACATCCTTAGACCGCCATATTCTTTCTTCACAAATAAGAATGGATCACTGCATGAAGACACACTATTCTAGATAAATCACTTCTTTATCATGTCATCCATATAAATCCTTAACTCCCACAACATATAAGGTTACATATGATAAGGATCCATCAAAATTGGAGAAGCACTGGGCTATAATTATATCCCGAACTCAATGTCACATTGAGGGGTAGTGTCACAACCCCCTTATAAAAATCATCTAACAACTCCCAAACAACTCTTGGAACCCCCACAGTCTCAACATCAATCGATTGCACATATATCACTTCCAAAAAAGAATAAAGTGGCTTCACAGGCCAAATAACCATCAAACTATTCTAAATGCCTATAATAGCCACACATAGCCCATCCACATTGGAAAAGACAACTCTCATCTGGATGTATTTGATGAAATCCAAAAAAACAATCAGTCAATGCCATGGATGATATTGTATGGATGCATCTATAGAAATAAGAGATCCCCTCTAAATTGATGCGCCCCCAACATCAATCTACATCCCTAAAAAATGTAAAAAAATCTAGTATAACCTCTGACTAGTGTGATCAATGCCATGGGAATGTAAATTATCATTATATCCTACCCCAGAGCATGTTCTTGAACAGGTGCAATAAAGGAATGAAAATCATCATAAAAAAACAAGACGCAAACAAGTGTACTAAACAAGATGATCGTACCTCGAATGATATCTGACCCTGCTAGAACTAATACCTCTACGGTGTGATATTGACCAAGTCCATATCCTCTTCCTCTCTGTTATTGGATTCCTCCATGACCATTTCTGGTTTGAGGTCTCTTAGGAACTCCTTGAGGTCAGCCCCTGCCTGCTCCGTCATCCCTCAGCAGAGTAGAAGCCTGATATCCCTACTGCTGAAATGTCCTAGCTAGAAAATGCTACAGAGGAGAGTGGTTAACCTATCCACCTCAACCATATTGATCTCAAACTGGTATCTAAATCTGAATCTTCCAATGGCCTCCATACATGAATTACCTCGGTCCAAAGCCTATAGGATAATCACGATGACTAGAAGGTCAAAAATGAAACTACTGAGGTTGACTCCTGGCCGGATGAAAAAATGAAGGTCCCACCCATCAGAATTGATGCTGAAAGCTGTTACCTTTTTAGAAACCTACTAGCTCCCCTCTAGTAGTAGAAATACTCGTGAGTTCTTCCTCTCAAACACTTTCCCAAACAAATAGACCTCTAGGTTTGTCGGCAAGGTGAAATAAGTAACTGCTTACCATAGGGAAGGGTGAAGTTCCTCCTTCAAGTGTCTCATTTGAGACACCTCATCCAGAAAGAGATCAGGAGAAAATAAAAGGTGATCCTTGAACTTGATCCCCTATTCCCACACTGACATACTCTCCTACTAGAGGTAGATTAGATATTTTCTCTTCTCATCCTTCATGGTTGATGAAATGAGTTTCGCCAAGAAATCCTTCTCGAAATCAACCCACAAAACATATTGCACTTTTCTCTACCCCAAATATAGTGTCCACCACGAACACACAACTACCCTCATCTGACTAACCACTAATGGAACTGATACCCCATTGGATTATGGATCATTCTTATGGTGATCTCAAGCTCCTCGAGTCATCTCTCTAACTCCATGTCTGAGACACTGCCCTCATACATTCCCAAGGTCTACTAATTGAATGCAAGACATGTTCCCTGCCACTGTTTTTCCTAATACTCTGGATCAACCCTCCACGGATCTACTGGATTGGCCTAAGGAGCCTCCACTACACGATCCACTCCTGGAAGAGGACTAGGTTCCATATATGAAAAAGTTAAGAGGGGACTTCTATGCCTGGGTAGTATGTAATTTTATTTTGAATTCATTTTAACCCCTGAATTATTTTAAATTCCAAAACAATCTCATGATAACAAAGAACATATGTAATTATGATGCTTGATCCTTTACTAGGGTCTCTTCCCGAAAAAATGGTTTAGCCCCACTGGGTTATTCAATAAGATTAATGTTTTTGCATCAGATCACCGGTGCCTGAAAATCCCATTTCCTAGCCATTCTTCCCTAGCCTATGTCATGCACCATGATCGGCTAACACTGTTTCCCTATGATAAAATGTAATCCTCAATTGTGAAAAACTCCATAATCTACCATTTCCCTCAACCATCACCTCTGATATCATTTTTTCAGGACCCTCCTTGGTCAATATGAGGGACATGATGGAAAATTGTTGTGACCTTCCTTCATCAACATGAAAAAGAGATAATGACCTAGAATCCCACCTCCAGTAGTCCCCGAGGAGCCAATGAAAACCATGGGTAAAAAAATATATCAAATTGGGAGTAATTAACCTTTTTATAGTATCGATTATTGGGAGATAATATGTATCAACTTCAAAACAACTCCATGACCTAAAAATAAATGAATCCAAAATCTATCACACATGCATGTTTAAAGTAAAACATCTAGAAATACAATGATAAAATCCAAATTTAATAACAAAATAACATAGTTTTGAAGTTACTAAACAACTATACTGATTCCTAAGATAGTAAAGTCCACATTGTCCATGTAATCTCCATGGAAGCCTAAAAATAGTTTTAAATACGTAGGGTGAGCATACAATTATACTCCATTGGAAAATCAAATGTCACTTGGGAACAAGTTAGAGAAGAATACTAAATCCCCTATAAGAAAACAACATATACTCAAAATCATCAAATTAGGTATACTATCCACCCTAACCCCGCCAAGGGACACTCACCAAATAATAGAAGTCTATTAAACTAAATTAGTATTCACATCGATATTTGAGTAACCCACACCACTTTCACATAGGTAAACTAATTATCCCTAATGATGAACATCCTGATGCTACCACACACTTCCATAAGCCCCACAGTCAAAACTTGCCCAAACACACCTGGGCCACATTCCACATCCCACCCACAGACACCCTAGTCACAACCACTTCACATCCCACCCACAGAAACCAGGGCAAAACAGCCACAACCTTATCATAAAGAAACCTAGGATTCACACCTCACCTCAATTCCCTAAGGTCTCACAACCATACGAAAACATATCTAAAGAGTCATGGGATAAAATTACCTAGAATATAGGGAAGACACGAACCATTAACTAGCTTCCCATCCTCTCATCAGGATGTTCGGAAATGAAACCATTACACATAACAATGTAGGTGTTCGAAATGTTGTTCACAACAGGAGTGGGGTGTGTATATAAGTCAAAAGGAACTACATGTATATATATAGCTACCAAACACTCAGCCCTTCCTATGGGTTTTCAAAATGAAAAAACATCCCAAACAATACTACCCTTGCTGCCACGTCTAATGAATCTATATACCTAGCCATAAATTTAATTAATAAGCTTAGACAATTCATTCGACCAATTATCACTCTACATTAAAGAATTCATTTAATTATTTATACCATCCCTACCTGAGAAACTACCAAACACAGCACACAACATGTAACTTCATAACCCACACACACTTTGTAAAAGTATCTAGAAACTCCGAGAGAAACACCCTTGTAATGTAACACCATCCTTCTTAAAATTATCCATCCTAATCCATCCTCATCATCCCCATTGAAAGAAAATCTGCACATTTTGAAAACAAAAAAACTCAACCGGATTGCAGTCCCACTACATAACATTTCATCCATTCCACAATCAATAAATATCATCAATCTGATATTCCATTACACCACTTGAACTTGTTAATAATTTCTAAAATCAATAACAATCCCCAATATGAGATTCCATTACACCACATTCACCTCCCCATTCACGACACCCACTACAACCACTACAAAATCCTAACCAAACCACACCCAGCACACAACCACACCTATCAAACAACATGTATTCCAATTTGAACAACACTGTTATTTAATTACACTTTCATAATCAAGGGTAATCAAAGAAAAAGTTTTATCCCATGTAATCAATTTAATTAACCAGATATACATGATTAATCAAGTTTTGAAGTTCAAATCCCTTGAACAAAAGATTAACAAAAATTATTCCTGATTCCGGTGTGAAAATATAGACCACCAATGACTATGATTTCAAGAAGGAATATTTCCAAAAAAATCATAGAATATGTCTAATATAATAGATAAAATAAAACAGAAATCGTCATCAATATCACCCCATCACTCATTTATTACTAATGTAACTCTTATGATTATCTTCGTTATTATCATCTTCCATAGTCCTCATATATCTTTGTAAAATTGGTTTCAGTCATACTAACAAGAAGAAATCTATACACCCATCCTGAATGATACACAATTAATGAGAGATGAAAGAATTACTACATTAAGAAATATATGATAAACATCTCATCCTATCACCAAAATAGAGGTTCACGCAAGCAGGAGGTGGCACTAAGGGAAAACCAGATTAGAAGGAAATAACACAATACACATGACTCCATTGGGATCAAAGGCTCTGGGTGAACCAATAGATGAATAAATGTCATAGGGTTGAGAAGATCGTAGTTTAATAGAGCTCAATCCTATATGAATATAAGGAAACAGTTTCAAGGGCCTTTAATGTTGGATCGTGGTCAGGATTACACGGGCCAACTATTTCAAACACTCGGGAGCATTATGATATTAAATATATAATTAATATCCATTGAAACTCCATTATAATTTCTCGAAGAAGATAGATAACAAATTTAACATCAAATAAAACATGATGGAGAGAAACTATAAAATACTATAAAAAGATGGAAATGACACACTGAGAGGTGACTCACTGATAGTGACACACTGACATGACCCCCTATCATTGTGTCACTGATGTGACCCCCCCCCCCCCATGACAGCGAGTCACTGAGGTGAACCCCCAATGCCTGACTCACTAATTCCAAAAAAATCGACACCCAACCTACTTACTCCCTAAACTACTAATTCCCTACCCTACGACCCCCTAACTAACCGACAGCATGACCTACCGAGGCTGATCCACCAATGTTGAGCTACTTATTCCTGACTCGTCGATATAAAAAGTAATATACTATAAATCTCCCGAAATGAAATATTATTTCCTCCTATAACACCCTAAACACTGGATTTTGACAATTTAATGGATGGGGGAGGTCTGGGACATTAAAAATGCAGAGTCTCATTGATCTATATTTATTTTTACTAAAGATATTCAATGCACCCAAGGTGAGACACAATGATAAATGAATCCCTTATGAGGGATTTCATGGAATTGATTCTTCAATCCATGAAAATCCATTAGGGCCATTCTATAGGATATCATTTAAATTGGTGTGGAACTAGGTAATATTTTTATGAAGAAATCTAATTCATGTTTTCGTGGAAGATTAGGAAAATCTTCTGGAAGGGAATCCAAAAAATCATGAATAATAGGCATATCATTGATGTAAATTTTATAACCATCCATTAGATATAAATATCCTTTCTAAATTTTAGTTATAACTACAAATTTGATATAATCACCATAGGACGTTCATACATATCACCACATTGATAGAAGATTATAGTTTTGTTTTGAAACATCAAAATTAACTTTACTTACATAACAATTGAGATTGTATTTATATATAGAAATCTAGTCCATTACTATGATTTCATTAAATTCATCCAGAGGAAAAATGAAAATATTTATAGGGTACACATTCCCAAAAACAACAACTAGAGAGGAATCGTTGACATGAGAAGCAATGATCTTACAATTAGGGTTTTTCACTGCTAATTCAATATATAATAATTTGGGTGGAATCTAAGCACACGTTTCAAATTTATTAGATATAAAATAGTGGGTAGACCCATAATCTAATAAGACATTATCAGTTTCACTGTGTATGGTACGTATATCTTTCAACATGTTGTTATAGTACCTAAATATAAAATTTTGATCTCATGAGATTTCCCCTTATCCCTCATCATAATAGGATGCTGATACCGATCATCATCATTAACCCTTGGATTTGGGAACAGGTTAGCATAATTCCCATTCTCTTTACACATTAAACACTGATGTGTGGTAGTTTCATTATATGTTGATTTCCCTCAATTCCCAATGTCATTGACCTTTTTCCCATCACATGGGCTATCAATTTCTAGAGATCCTTCCCTTACACACATAATTAATTTATTATACCCCATTATACAATTTCCTCAATGATTATTTCCTCACATAGAGCATAATGTAATGATCATCTTCTTTTCTCCATGTTTTTTTAGAATTTCCTTTGAACTCTACATTCCTTTTCTTGTTAAAACAATGAGATTGATACGTAACTCCAACCTCCATATAAACCATTAATTCAGAACAAAATATATATTAATAGAAACTAAATTATCCTATATCTAACACCTTTATGAGACTTGGATGTAACCCCCAAAATAATGGGCCAAACTTAGTTTTTGGTTTGATGATAATTCTATATGTGTACCTCGCAAGTATGGTAAAATTATCCTTATAGGTACAGCCTCTTACTTTAACTCAATGAAATCAATTTATAACTTTGTATGGATAAAAAAGTAATGTACATATTGAATAATTAGTACTTGAACTTATCCCAATTGTATCATCCCATCCTGGCTCACCTCTAAGATGGTGGTTGGACTAGTGGGTCACATGACCTCAAGCGCATCTCTCTGAATGCTAGAGGTAGCTGACTAGCATAGAGGGCCATTTTTATGTGTCTATGGGGGAGTATACTCCCTCTTAGGTTATAGGTAATACATAGTGGAAGAAACAAAAATTTATAACAAATAGAAGAAGCATAAAAATTATAAAACTGCAGTAGAATAAAATAAATAAATCCATATTGAATACATAATAAGTACAAAAGCTGATAAATAAATCCAGATAAAAAATGATGTCATGATATGACATTTGTACTAAAGTAATGGTTTAGAAAATATGAATACAATCATTAAATAAATGTTGTAAAGGAAATGAACCAAATCAACAACTGTATCTCTAGAAAACACTCAATCCTCCGTCACAAATCTCCATCCCAAGTAGTAAGAAACATTAAAACACTGAATAAATCATTCTTCCTTCTATCCATACCACTGAGAAAAAATTATACTCAGGTACCAAATATCACCCGATCATAGAGTGAGATAAAATCCCAGTAGGCCGACACTCACAGTGTCTAAAAATTTCCATTTTGTGCTGTAAAAAAAAGAACTGTGTGAATAAATGGTAAAAGTATGAAATTAAATATCCATTATAAAATAAATATCACATGGTCTGGGTTATCAACAGCACACATCCATTATAACCTGCTTCACCCAAAGATGATACTCTGAATAAGTTACATGTGATAAGGAGAATGTATATATGTATATAAAGCAGTAAAGAAAAATAGAGGGCTGAAAAAAGGAATATACTCCCATGCTTGTTCCCTTTCTAGGTTCTAATGTATGTGTCAGCAAAGTGTGATTAAATTCCATATAAGATATCAAAATTCACATGGAACTCAAGTAGTATTAATAATAACCTTCCATGAATTATCATTATTATTATGTTCAAGTTTAGAGTTGGAGTTGAAGCCTGTCCCAAAGGTATCGCTAAGGTATATCCTTCAATTTAACCTATAACATCGAGCCCATCTAAGGAAATCATCAAAAAGAGAAATATCACTTGAGGCATGGGTTTTTCAAAAGTCTGTCCTGGTAACACGTATCAGGGGTCATTTATCACCTGAGTCATGGCATTGCCACTTTTCCAATGATTCCATCCATGAATGTCCCTTTGGGAACCAGTATCACTAATGAATATATATAAAGCCTGGGGAATCCCTCATCTGTAAAATCCTAAGACATCGCCCCTAAATGTGTAATGGTAACAAGTTAGGAATGTAGAGTCATTGTGTAGTTCTTCAAACAAAAACAACATTCACTACCACCCAAAATTTAGTGATATTTCATGGATGAAGTTATAATAGGTTAAGAATTTATAAAAGAAACAAAATAATATAAGAAAATCTTGAAGCATACTAAGGATAATTATAATCAAGTAGTTACAAACAAAGAAATTTATCAGTGAAAGAAGAAAAAACACACATATAACTTCATAATGGAATGGCAGGATAACAGTTTAAGAAGGAAGAAAATCATTAGGCATAGATAACCAACAAATATCAAGTTTCCTGGTTCATTGTTCACAATAATCCCAAATAATTTATTTAATTTAAAGCTCAACATAAAATGGGTCATGAAACACATGAAATTAAATAATATAATTATTCGTTGCTAATAGAAAACGAATCCATGAATTTTGGAACACCCAAAGGGGTATCCAATGATTTTTCAACAATTATAATAGGCTAGAAAATCTCATACAAGGGTGTAGTGTTCAAAAAACCCTGCTTTATTTAATTAAAAAAGGAAAAATATTGCATCACAGGTATGAAATTATGAGAATCACATTGTGTGATTTAAAATATGCAATGAAATAATAGGAATGAGGGTAGGCACCCTAAATTTTACACATAGAGTATCTTACACACTATAGCAATCTTTGATTTGATCTGAAATGGAAGAAATATGAGGATTTTAGAAAAACCATTAGTTTGGGTAAAACCCATTGATGGAAGATCATGAGATTAATCGAGAAAGAGATCATACGATTCATGGTGTGTGTAGTTCTCCTTACTGAGAGCTTTATTACGCACCATATGACGTTGAAATCGAAGGATAAACGAGGCTATAGAATGCTACCGAAGAAGATGGGCGGTGGTGCAAACCACCTAACTGTGGGAGGTGCGACACACCAAGAGATGGGGGAGAGGAAGAGAGAATGAAATGAAAATGAAAAGAAAGAATGAAAAATAAAGGTGAAAATATAAAAAGGAATTAAAGAAATATATTAATAAAAATAAAATTGTAGATGAAATGAAACAATTATTTAAAATGGATTCACACCATTTTAATTATTATTAATTTCTCTCTAACTATCTATATTTTATTATTTATTTTTTATCCCTTTTTAAATTACATAAATATTCTTTAAATTTTCTAATTTTTTTTTACTCAGTTAAATTTTTTTAACCCAAACTCAGCAGTTTGGGCACGATGTAAATTTTTTACAAAAAATCCGGAGATATTATTTAAATAATATCAAATTGTGTGTGGGACCTACAATAGGGTACGCAACTGCGCGTTGTGGGTCACTTTAAGAATTTTATCAACATGTTTAAACGGTCCGCACCTTGGTTTAAACCTAGAGGTTACATGCATTTATGTTGGAAAGTAATAATTTTTTTCTAACCCAATAATAAATACTCGCCCATATATATATACATATTATATATATATATAGGCACACACTCACAAATCTGTATAAGCATATATACACACCCACACACATATATATACATACATATATTTATTTATTTAATCCCCATATATATTTATATCATATATATATACGTCAATGTTTTTGTCCCAAACTAATTATAATAACCATAATTAAAATTAATATTATTTAATACAACTCATCAATGACACCATAAAAAATTTAAAAACAATAACCATTAAATAGGGGTAAAATAGTTATTGAATTAATATTGATTGCATATTTTTATTTAATTGGAATAATTAACGATATCATGTTTATTACATTTTCCTGTTACTATTTATAGCGCAACACAATTTATTAATTGTGGAGGTACATTTTTTTCTTTTTTTTCAACACAAATAAAAATATTAACAATAAAATTATTATTATTATTTCTTACTATTCAACAAAAAAAATTTTAACATTATTAAAATATCTTTGGTTGCGATATGAGAAAACATTTGACAGTTGCAAAAGTTATACCCTACCCTGGCTAAAACCCATGTCCTGGAACTATCGGTGCTCTCGGATTTCTAATATGACACACCGTTTGTAAGAAAACAATTATTTGTTATATAAAAATGTAATAATATATTAATTAAAAACACAGATGGTGTTATCATAGGCAAGATTTCCAAACACCTGACACACATAAAAGTTATACCTTGCCTTGGGTAAACACGGTGATCCAAACCTAACGGTGGCCTCAAATTTCTAATACAATGTACCCTTTGAGATTTATTTATTTTAAAAAAAAATACATTGGTGAATGAATACTTATATTTAATAATTTTATTCTCTCAAAGTTGAGGGACTATTGGTCTTAGAATCCCGTGCTGACTCAACATCAACCTTGAAAATATTTCATAAAATATTTCGCACTACTAAAGAAGGTTTTTCCCCTCATTTAATTTATTTCCATTTTAATTTTAATATAATTAATTTAATTAATATCATTAAAAGACACATTTTAGTGTAAACTATTTGAATGTATAAGTGTCTGAAGCTCGGTTTTTTAACCAGCCTTCCCAGTAAATGGAAAATTTTAATTTCCTTCTCTTTTTCATGCGATTCAAAATACAGGACGTTACAACCTTCCAATATTAGAATTTGTCATCCCTAAGAAGCCTTCTGGATAAATGAAACTCTCACCCCATCTACAGAGTCATGAATTCTCATATAAAAGGTAGTGTTGCGTCTCCAAACATCCAATGGATGTTCAAAAATTGGATTAGATAAAGGCAACTAAGCTATTATGATCGGATTCAACTCACATTTTTCTACTGAAACATCAATATTGTACTTATAAAAACTCGTTTAGTTAGATACACAACCATGTCATCAAATCATTAAACATCTTGTCAATGTTACCTCCAACTTTAGGTTTTAACATTAAAATGAGTAAAATTTCGTGTCACGACCCATTAAACCATCGGAATTACCTATAAGGCATGTCGTTAAGCATTGTGGCGACGCTTCCTCTATGATTTCCAAAATGAAAAAAACAATATATTCCCCATTAACCACAAAGCCTATGTAAAACCATATTTTCATAAATTTCCCTAGATGAACCCAACAACACTCATCTCATCTGAGGATGTGCAAGAGAAAGTCTATAACAGAACACTTTGTTGGAAAAGAGATAAAACAAGTCAAGCTAGTCCGACCAAATATTCAAGAAGATGCTCGGCCTAGATGGCCGGAATTTTTATAAACTAATTTTCTATGTATTATTCCATGTTATCTCACATTCACCACATCCATATCCACCAAAGTGAGATGTTTTTACAAATCAAAAATTTCCACATCAAAGTATTGACTGAGCTCAGAGTGGCATAAGGCTGGTGGTCATGTTAGATGAAATGGTTGGTGTTCCAGAATTTGTCAAAGGTATTCCTACACAGGAATCCAATGGTCACAGAAGACAAATGATGATTTGATAAGAACCACATGTTTACTTTGAAACACTAAGAGACCACTAAATCTACCCAACATCTTTTAATGCTTTAGCATGGAATAAGACCAACACTATCTTAGTCCATCAAGGATGAAGCAAAGAAAGGGTACATACTCGTCACATAAAAAAGATCACAATACATGTATTAGAATAATTCCAGAAGGAAAAAGGTTTAAAAATGTAATGAAAACCAAACCAAATAGACCGGTATGTAAAATACCCGAGTCTCTAGAAGAAAACCAAATCACTGTATAGAACTTTATTTCATTAACACACAATTCAATATACTATGAAGAAGACCTGAAATGTATCTAACGTTGCAGGGATTTATGTTTACATTGAATACGTCAAGTTTGTAAAAATGTTATGCACTCGATGAGAACTGCTTATGTGAAGAAAAATTACTCAGAGGTGATACAAAAGAAATATGACTTTTAACTCGGATGACATCATGTAGCGTCATCCTTTAATGTGGAGAAGATATATTTAAATGACTTATGAAGAAGCTGACCAGACCAAGGCATGTCCATCATACTGAAAATGATCATTTCATGATTCTCTTTCTGGAAACAATTCACAGAAAACCTGACCATCCATCCAAAAAATGGAGTCATTTTAGCAAAGGGGTCCAACTATAGACAACAACGCACGAACGACACCAAAAAATTTGAAATCTCATGGAATTAAAAAAAATTAAGTCCTAATGGGTGATACTTACCATTTTCTATCCCCTAATAAAGAACATTCATTTACTCTAGAATCATGTCACACTAAAAGAATCCACTAGGTTTAAAATTTGTTCATCTAATTCATTGCTAAATGAATGATCACCAACAGAAAATGCTTGCACGCCCATCCCAGTAAATCTCAAAGAAGATTTTATCTATCCTTATATGACAGTCTTAAATAGAGGTCATCACTACAGGTTCTATTTCCAAGACCTTTACATTTAAACCCATTTCATAAAACAAAAATCACATGTTCAACAATCCAGTCATATGAGCCGTGATCGACCGATCCATAAAGCACCAATACACTTTAAAGTTGGAATTTGGATTCTATTTAATTTCAGCCAACAAATTTTAGTAAAAATTACCAATTACATATCAAACCACCTAGAATTTCACTATAAGCATCTAATAGAGATAAACATGCTGAAATCCTAGATGCATGACATTCTAATCCCAAACACATGTTGATCAACATAGGGCCTGATACAAGGAAAATATTATAGTTAACAAGAATCATAGAAACATGATTTCAGGCTAAATATGTCACTAAAAAATGGTATCTAAACATGAATGATAAATAAATAAAAGGCATGTAATGGAAGTCAAACCACTCAATCATGTCATCAGGAAAATAATGAATGTATCTACATGGCATGGAATTTTCATTACATGTGAATCCCTATGTGCCTATTATGATGCATGTAATGCTTCATCCTTGCATTAATAGGGCATAGAAAAAATAAAAAGTCCCCATAAATCCACAATTAGTAGAAATAAAACCAATCACTCGAGGTAAAATCACATCAACTATAATATTGAAAAGTATGAAAATAAATTCCCAACCCAGGCCACTAGGTCATTTTCTGTATGTGGGGTGATCAGTCCCTGGAACGACTATTAAATAAGTAATGAAACATTCATATTCTCTTATATACCCACCAAAATAGTATAAAAAATGAAAATAACAACCTTTGATACAACTCTGTAGCATCCCGACCCTGCTCACCTCAAAGACGGTGGCTAGACTAGTGGGTTACATGACCTCAAGAGCATCTCCCTAAATGTTAGAGGCTACCGACTTGCAATGAGGGAATATTTAACATGTTCGTGGGGGATAAAATTCCCTCATATTTAATAACTAATATAATGTGGTTGAAATGACATTTTATAAAAAATATAAAAAGAACAAAAATAAGAAAACTAAAGTTAAAGCAAATAAATAAATCCCAATTGAATAAATAATAAGTAGGAAAGATGAAAAATAAAACCAGATACAAAATTATTTCATGATATGATCTATATACTAATGTAAAGGTTAGGAAAATAGGAATACAAGAATTAAATAAAATGTGTCATAGAAATGAATTAATGAAACAACAACATCTCGATCAAAGGCTCAGTCATCTTCCCACAATATCCATCTTAAGTATCAAGAAACACTCAATATCTTGAAGCATATTGATTACCTCTATCCATGCCTATGTTCATAAATCCTACTTGGGTTCCAAATAATGCGAGATAAGGGAGTGAAATAAAATCCTAGTAGGTCGGCACCCACAGTGTCTAAGTCATGCCATTTTCTGGTGTAGAAAAAAGCATTGTGCCAATGTATAATAAATGTAAGCAATTAAATAAACAAAACAAAATAAATATATCTTTGTATGGGATCTCCATGAAAATCGTCCCATATCACCTTCTTCAGCCTAATATAGGAATCTAAAAAAGGTACCTATGATAAACAGAATGAATATATATATAAGGAAAGAAAAATTGAAGGATGACCAAATGAATTTACCCCCAAGATTGTGCTTTAGCTTGAGGTATAATTTTTGTGTCAACAATGTAAAATTCAAAGCACATGAAGATATCACAATTCACAGGGAACTGTAGTTGTATCAACAATAACCTTTCAAGAATTATCATTATGATTATGTTCAAGTAGATTGTTGGAGTTT
This sequence comes from Viscum album, assembly GCA_963277665.1. NCBI lineage: Eukaryota > Viridiplantae > Streptophyta > Magnoliopsida > Santalales > Viscaceae > Viscum > Viscum album. Next base: position 586,818,267 of record OY728120.1, read on the forward strand.
GATCCAATCCTAAAGGTATCGATGTGGTACATACTTCAATTTATCCCATAACACTGATCCCATCCATGGAAATATTTTGAAATACCATGTATCGCTCAAGGAATGGCTATATCATGAGTCTGTCCTAGTATCGCTAATAAGGGGTCACATATCACCTGAGGCATGGCGTATCCACCTTTCTAATGGGTTTGTCCTTGAATATCCCATTGCGAACCAATATCACTCATTAATATATAGAAATCATTAGTTAGTCCTCATCTAGAAAATCATAAGACATCACCCCCCTATATGTAATGGTAACCTGTTTGTAATGGAGAGTCCTTGTATAGTCCTTAATACGATGCTCATGTTTTCTCACCTCCCTGATATTAATTAGATTTCAAGGTAGAAGATATCATAGTGTCTGCATTTATAATTTCAACAAAATGAAACAAGCAACTAAATCCACATACTAATGATCATTCTTGTGAAGCAGTTACAACCAAATAAATTTATCCAGAAATGTAGAAAAAACACAGATATCACTTTATAATGGCACCAGAGGATAACAATTTAACAATGTTGAAAATTATGAGACATATATATATCAAAAAATGATTAATTTTTTTGGTTAACAATAATACCAAATAATTTATTTAATTTAAATCTCAACCAAAAGGGGATCACACAACCCATGAAATTAATAATTTAATTATTCAAGGCTAAAAAAAGTGAGTGTTTTATAATTCATTGAAACATGTATTATAGTTTTAAGAATCACTACTTCTAGGAAATTTCCATTGGATTCATTCATGGAATATGAATATTCCAACATTTCTTTATCCAAAGGGGACCCGCTTTCCAAAGGCAAGTATTCGTTATGTTTTAACTTTATGATACATAGGAACATACATTGGTTGTGAGGATGGGAGGTCTGACACATCACATCCTTTTGGAGGGAATTATTCCCTACTGTGGGAATCTCTTTGTAATTTAAGATATTTTTATGAATCCTTATTAATTGACCAATAATATCATAACTATCCATTAGAATTTTCAATCACTTATTTAACATGTGAAAGGTTTAAAAACATCTGTATGTATTAGAGGTTCTTCATTAATGGATATATCTATATGTATTCAAGGTTATCCATAAATGGTGTCCACTTATATTCTATATAGTGATTCTTTTAATAATCATTATGATGATACTGGTTTTTAATCCACTCAGTGGTGGTATTCTAGAATTAATTTCCATCCAGGGATATGAAGGTTTGGTTTGATCTTGGTATCGTTCCCATAAAATTGTCTACCTACGTATCCTTGCAATAATAATTATAACCCTTGTAGTTCAGTGCCACTTAATGGGACACATAATACCTTTTAAGGTCATGTGATAAGGACATAGCCATATATTTTAATGTCATGTGGTATGGACATCTAATCGGGATGTGCTTAGTCAAAACATAGTGTGGGACTTATACTGAAGCATCCCAAGGAACATGGAGGATATGGGTTTTTATGTAGGATGAGCCCTTGTTGGGAATATGGCCCAAGGAGAACATGTTTGATTTAATTTATTGGGTTTTAACCTTAAGGAGGCTTCCTACGTATCCAATGTAGATGGGAATCAAAGCCCATGTATATCAATTAGTCTCATCAGAGAGTATTGTTTTTTTGTGAGAAATGTGTTTGGGCTTACTTCCTGAAAAGGATGCCTAGTTGATTTAGGGGGTTTAATTTGGGGATGATTGCTAAGGAGGATGCCCAGCTTAAGGGAATTTGGTTTAGATTCATGAAGAGGATATGTCGGGTGATCAGGCCTTATAAGGGCTTCCTAAGTATCCTCGTTTGAACAGGAATCAGATTTCTTATAGATTCATCCTTTATGGAAATGTTGTGACCATGAAAAATCTCTAAGCCCACATGATTCATGCTTAGCATGAGAAACAAGAGTATGGCGTTGTTTCAACAAAGGCACATTCAAATTTTTTCTCCTCCACTGGTGGAAGAGGGTTCACCTATGGCAGCGAGGGTGGATGAGGTCAAGGCGACCCAGGAAAAGGGAGAGGCAGCAAGACATCCCTCCGTTCACATTACACTGGACAGGGGTCCAATGAAAGGAGGAGGGGATGATGGTTAGGGGCTTACACTAGGATGGATTCGCATTATATTGGTTAGGGCTTACTTCTAAGGAGGATTCCATTTTTGAGGTTTGGTGTGGGATTACTCTTCAGGGGAATGCCCATTTCGGAACTGGTTTGGGCTTACTACTAAGGAGGTTTCCTAGTTGGAATTAGTTGGGGCTTACTCCAAATAATGATTCCCATTTCAAATTGGATGGGGGTTACTCCTAAGGAGGATGCCCATTTGGAATCGGTTGGGGCTTACTCCTAAGGAGGATGCCCCTTTGGAAACGGTTGGGGCTTACTCCTAAGGGGGATGCCAATTTGGAATTGGATTGGACTTACTCATAAGGATAATTCCAATTTTGAATTTGTTGGGGCTTACTCCTAAAGAGGATGACCATTGGGAATTGGTTGGGGCTTAATCCTAAGGAGGATCCCATTTGGAATTTGTTGGGGATTACTCCTAAGGAGGATTCCCATTCGGAATTGGTCAGGTCTTAATCCTATAGAAGATTCCTATTTGGAATTGGTTGGGGATTACTACTAAGTATGATGCCCATTTGAGATTTAAAATGTCATAGGATTCATGTGATGTGTTTTAAGGAGTTTTTTGAGGAGTGTATCATCTCAAGGTACTCGGAAAATCCATAAGGAGATTCCAAACATGTAACAAGTGAAAGGAACCAAGAGGAGTAAGTCGAATCAAGGAACTTCATTGAGTATGATGGAATGTCTCAAATCATGGCATTCACATGATGGAATTTGGTCCCCCTAAGGGTAATAATGAAAAATTTTGTCGACCAGATATGAAAAGTTTTCTATGTGAGTCACCATTTTTCATGGGGGTCAGTGATGGAAGCGAAGGGACGGACTAGAAGGGGCGGGACAGCAGCCCGACATAGATCTTGAGTTGGGTGTGGGGGCACAGCCACAGTAGTATGGACCAACAGGGCCATGCAGGGGTTCCACCATGGTTCCTCATGTAGGTTCTCTATTTAGATCCACTGCGTTGGTACTCTGTTCAGGTGCAGCGCACAGGTGCACCACAGAGGTGCTCTACGTCAGGTCTCCGCACAGTTGCATTGCGTAGGTTTATCGCTCATATTCTCAATGAAGATGCATGTGTTCTAGACCTTTATGTGACTTTTAACCATAATTCTCCATTTAATTCTATATTCTCATATGTTTTAAAGATATACCTTAGGAAATTTGGGGGATCATGGAAAATGAGCTATGTAATAGGAGCTTTTGGGACTTCTTAAAACATTTTACATCTTCGAAATTGGGATCCAGATAGTCCTATTTATAGGCATGGAGGGGGCCTGGTTAAGGGAATTTTGTCCACACAGGTCCTCCACATAGGTCCTCCGCGTAGCTGTTCCACATAGGTCTTACACATATGTCTAATTTTGAAATTTATCCATCTTTCAAGTACTATAACTTTTGATATGTAAGTCTATTTAGGCTATGTGATTAGTAAGATAGAAGGTCTTGAAGAGATATACAATTCGTTAGATGGTAAATACACCATGTTATCTCAGATAAAATTGGGAAATTGGATTTAATGTATTGAAACATTTTCATCATTGATCTGGGAAATCCACCACCTACTCTTGAATGGGGGAATCATTCCACATATGCATCGGTGTAGAGTAGAATTTTGTCAGATAGAAATTCATCATGCATCTTCTTCATTCATGGTTAACACATCGATACTCATACTAGAGATTTTTTTGTCTATCTGATAATCGTATCTTCACTCTATGGAAAAGTTCATAGAACACATTTTATGGTGCCTAGAGACACCAAGAACATTAGCACACCCAAAGGGATATCCATCGATGTGGGGACAATTTATATAGGATAAATTATCTCATACAACGGTGTATCGGTCAAAAAAATATGTTTAATTAATTTAGAAATGGTAAAATTAAGCATCAACGGTAGGCATCGACGAACATCACAACATGAGATTTAAAATATACATCAAAATGTGATGAAAGAGAGTATACACCCTACTTTGTACTCCTAGAGGATCCTATGCTCATTTGGGATTTATGATTTTAACTAAAATGGATTAAATCAGATGATTAAAATAACCCTATTTTGGGTAAAAACCTTCCATGACAGATTGCGCGATGGATAGAGAAGTAGATCATACGATTTTTTGTGTGTGACGTTAGACATACCGAGATCGTTAATGCGCACTAGACAACGTCAAAATCGGATGATAAATGAGGCTACAATGGGATTATGAAGAAGTGGTGAGGTGGTACACACCACCTAGCAGGGGGAGGCATGACACACAAAGAGAGTGGGAGAGGAACATATAAAGGAATGAAAAAGAAAATAATGAAACAAAAATATAGAAGAAAAAAATATCAAGTAAATTAACTAATAAAATAATAAAAATAAAATGGTTGGAGAAATTAAACAATTAATTAAAATGGGTTTACGCAAATTTAATTATTTTTAATTTTTTTTCTAACCATTTCTATTTAATTATTTATTTTTTATCCATATTCAAAATCAATAGAAAAAATTTAATTTTTTTTACTTTTAAACTCATTTAAATTATTTTTAACCTTAACGCGGTGCTAGGGATTGACATAAAAATTTTACATAAATCCCATGAAATTATATCCATAATTTTAAAAGGTTATTGGGACCCGAAATAGGGTGAAGAGGCGTGTGCCCGAGTTCACATTATGAATTTGAACTAAAAATTTAAACGTTCTACACATTGGTTTAAACAGGAACTTTGGAGGAATTTATATAGGAAATTAATAATATTTTACCTAACCCAACTTTAAATATCCACCCATATATATATACATGTTATATATATATAGACACACACACACACATCTGTATAAGCATATATATACACCAGCACATGTATATATATCTACATATACATTTAATCCCAATATATATATATACATATCATATATATATATGCATTAATGTTTTCATCCCAAACTATTAATAATAACAACAATTATTATTATTATTATTTAATACAACTCATCAATGACAGCACTAATAATTTGAAAAAAATACCATTAAAAAGGAGATAAGGGTTATTAAATTATTATTCATTATGCAATTTTATTTAATATCAACAACTAATTATATCACGTTTATTACATTTCACAATTATTATTTATAGAGGGACACAATTTATTAATAATGGAATTACATTTTTTTGACTTCATCTCAAGTAATAATACAAATAATAAAATTATTATTATTTCTAACTGCCCAAGAAAAATATTTATAATATAACTAAATTATCTTCTAGTGAGATCTGATAAAACCTCTGACACTCAGAAAAGTTATAGGCTACATAGGGTAAACCCCACATCCCGGAGCAATCGGTTGCCTCAGATTTCTCATACGATGCACTGATTGTTAGAAAATAATTACTTATTATATGTAAAATGGAATAATAAATTAATAAAAAATATAGAGGGTTATATCAATCGTGATGTTTCCAAACACCCAACATACATCAACGTGATACCCTGGCTAGGGTAAACCTAGCATTTTGAACCTAACTATGGTGTCATATTTTTTATACGACACACCAATTGAGAGTTATTTTTTTGGAAAAAAACACACACATGTATGAATAAATATATTTAATATTTTTATTTTATGAACGTCGATGGTTAATTGGTCTCATAATCGTATGATGATTCAACATATAACTTTAAAAATATTTCATAGAATATATCAAAGTGATAACGAAGGTTTTTACCCTTCATTTAATTTATTTCAATTTTAATTTAAACTAATTAATTTAATTTAATTATTTAAAAGACACATTTTATGGTCAACTATAAAAAAGAGAAAGGTTATGATACTCGATTTAAAACTGACATACCCAGCTAATAGGAAAATTTTATTTCCTCCACCTTTCCATGATATTAAAAATATAGGACGTTATATCAATCCATAAATTCAATTTAAACTTAATGCCTTGAATTCTGGATTAGACTCCACCACTAGTTCTCTTCACCTTCTTACAGATAAATATCTAGAATGAATTTCTCATGTTTAGAATATTGGAGAATGGAGAATATATTTTATGTGGTACTGATCCTTTTCCCATTAGCAGGTGGATCAGAGGACCCACTGAAAGAAGGTGGGTGATTCCTCATAATGGACATAATAGAATGTTATTCCCACCTATCCACATTTTGTGCTTTATCATGGTTCATAAAATAGGAAATTTAGGTGTGCATTTCAATAATATTTTTTAATCCAGCTGCCATAGAATTCAGTTACTCTAGAGAGAAATGTTTTCATTATTCATCGCAATTTAAATTAACGTTGTTCCTTTAGGATCCAACTGTGACTAAAACCAAGAAATCATAGAGTTAGAAATAGTTTTCATAGTGAGGTACCACATAATAATGAAAATCACTTATATTATTTCTAAATAATGAAACCATCATTAATATATGACACCTTAGACATATCGTTACATCGTATCTAGGGATATCACCTTAGTTTTTTCTTCCTAGTTTCAATGGTTAATGTAACACTCCACGAATGATAAATGTGTAAATGACTAAAAGATATGACTCATGTCAACAAGGTGAACCTTATTTTTTGAGATCCTACCAATTTATATGTCCATATGTATGCATGTTTGGCCTAGAGTTATGATCTTGATGGGTGGCATTCTGGGAATTTTCGTAGGGTGTGTGTGAGTGAGGACAAATCACAGTACAAAGGACATGTGTTGGCCTATGAGTACTATCCTTAGTCAAATGAAATGTCCGGGAATATGGGTGGGCCCCATGGTGAGGACCACATGTATACGGGGCAACTGTTGGTACCTGAAAGGTCAGGACCTGATGGCCATGATAAGGAGGGGTGTTTGTGTTATCAACGTGGTCTGGTTATTACATTTGGTATCAGAGGTGGTACCCATCCTTAAGTGCAGTGTACTTCCTGGGTTGAGAATTAGGGCCAACAACGAGGATGTTGTGCTCAAAAGGGGGGAAGGGTGAATGACACACCATAAATGATAAAGGGTTAAATTACTAAATTATTTGACTCATGTCAACAAGTTGCACCTTTTATTGGAGACTAGTGGATTCGAACTCCACAGTTAAGTGTGCTTGGCTCGGAGTAATGATTAAGATGGGTGACCTTCTGTGATGATTTCTAAAGGTGTGAGTGAGTGAGGAAAAAGCATACTGAAGAGGAAATGTATTGGCTTGTGTGGATCTCATGTAGTCAGATGACACGTTCATGCATGTGGGTGGCCACATGGTGGAGACCACGTGTTTGCGGGGCAACTAGTTGTACTTGGATGATCAAGACTCAACGACCATGTTATTTCAGGGTGACTTTGGTGCTAGTGGGGCACAATTGTTACATTTAACTAAAAATTTTCTTTGATACCTACTATTATGACCATCAATTTTCATACAATAACATTTCTGAGTTTTTACATAATCCTTACTACATTTCCCAAATAGATACCCAGATATCGTATTAGATTATTGCCTTTGGAAACACAGAAACAAAGTCATTGGTACATAAGTGAGATAAATTATATTTCACTATATTATTCATGACTAGATCTCTATATATACACATAATAAATAATATATATCTTCACATCCTAGGGGAATGGAACACAAAAATGGGTAAGATCTGAGGCTTGGTATGGTTAAACAAGGAAAATATTTAAGCATATCCTAAGAATAAGGGTATGAGAACAAGATTATGAAAATAAATGTTCATAACCTGCATATCAAAGATCATAAAAAGAGTCATGGAATAAATATTTGGATTTCATAATAAATTAATCATAAGTGAATCAATATCATAATCCATGAAATCATGACATTATAATATGACAGGAAATTTTTTGAAGACACGTATAAATGTAATATCATTCTATATAAGTCATGGGGAATTTATAAAACTTATAAGGGAAGTTAATATGGACTAAAAATACTAGGTGTGATAGACCAAAATTCCCAATCAAAGTAAATTCATTGTAAGGGATCCTGTTTCCCATCATCCTATAGTGGATTGGGTTTCCCCATGTTATATATTGGATCATGTTTCCCCATCATTCATTATGGATCAAACCCGTCAACTTTATACCCATTATTATATCATGAGATATAAATCATTAGCCGATGCGTTGGTGGGAAATATTGGTCCCACACACCACAAAATGAAAAACATACATATGTGTTCTATAAAAATGTAAACCATTGATTATATCATATCCCATGGAATTAAATGTAATTCATAAAAATAATTACATCATATCAAAACCCATGTAAATGAAATTGTTTTCATAAATATCATTACATAATAAACATAAACCACTCATAGAATTGAATAATATCCTCTTTAAAACATATGTAAGATCACATAATGTTATCTTATATGGAAAATAATTTCAAAAGATCACTTGAAAACTATTCTTGAGGAAAATATCGTTTTTCTTTTGAAAAAAGTTTTCATTTCTTAAAATGATGCACAATTTTAAGTGAAAAAATTTTCCATGAAAATATACTTCGAAGCTTTTAAAGTACACTTCAAATCGTTAAGGAACCAGGATGGTGGAAATTTATATTCACACCGTATAAGTTATAAAAACATTCCTTTCATACATTTTCCAGAAAATTCTCTATGTACCTCATTTGGAAAATGAAAAATATATAACATTCAAACCCTGAAAAAAATTAAAAAATAGGTAAAAATGACTTTATATATCCATAAAATAGTATTGGAAATTTTTTTGAAAACATTTTTTGAAAACTTGGACATGGAATATAAATATTCCCAAACAGATATGTAAAATGAAACAATCCCAAATATTTATTAAATTTTAAAATAAATACCCATCACATTATAATTAGTAGACTCATATTACTCATGAAGGTAATAAAATTATTTGGATATTAAAATAACACAATATTCTGGATAGGACTCATAAAATAATTTCAAAGGTAGTCTACACACCATTTTTATGAAATACGTAGTGTGTAAGGCATGTTTCCATTAGGAAAAAATGTGAGACATGAATCCCTTACCTAAAGTGTTGACTTACTTTGTATATGTTCAAAAATCATGTAGAATATATATAATTTTATTATAAATAATATAAAGAAACATATTCATAAATATAACACCATATGTGATTTAATTATAACTATATATTACTTGCTTATTATCCATTCCATGATAATGTTATGTTTTAGTTAATAACCATTTTTGTTCATGTTATGAATTTTAATCCTTGGTCCTCAAGCATAAATCATGATTTCATATTCTCCGTAATTATAAAAATCTTAAAAATATAATATATATATTCATTATATATTTATTCATGGAGATTCATAAAATATAGAGACATAATATAAAATACAAAGTTCATAGAGACAGTAGGGCATATGTATGCATGTACACTATTTACATTTTCTTGTCATATAAAATGAAATAAATGAATATAATATATTATAATTAAAGAAAAATTTCTATGTTAAATATATCATATATATTAATAATATTTATCCGCATTACCACTCATGTGAAATATATATGAAAAATTATTCACATCATATAATGATTATAGTGAGCCACACGTACACATGGGAGACATTATTATTTTCAAAAATATTAGGTGGAAAAAAGGTAGATGCCATATTATAATTATAAAAGTATAATAATGTCATAAATTGAACATATAAACCATAAACCCATCATAATATCCTTCATAAAAGATTATGATATAGGATTAAATGTATCGTTACATGGAGATGGTATGTCATATGTACACACGAGCAATACATTCAATATTTTCTCAATGGGAAATGGGATTTATAATGGTGTGTTCATAATAATAATAAAATTTAAGAATATATATTATGATTAAGATATTATTTTATGATATATATTGTATATTTAGAGTTGGTATAGAAGAATAGAAAAATTGAGTGATCAGTTAAAGATATTACCGTTTCTTCCAAACTGATCCTTTAGATCTCCTCTATAGGACTCTAGAGTTGGTCTTTTGGGAAGGAAATAACCTCTATAAATTTTCTAGGGAACTATAGAAGAGTATTTTTTAGATATTGTACGTGATTTAAAGATCCAATTGCTGAAATTAGATGTGGGAGGAGATGTCCTTTTATAATGAAGGTAAGGGGTACTTTGGGAATTTCACAAAAATACAAAATTACAATAAATTAAATATCAATATAAATACCATTAAATTGAAAGGAATTAGAATATAATGAGAAATAGGGTGTAATAACATAACCAATATATTTTATTCATGTTTTTTTGTAATTTTTGACACCATCTTTTTTATTAACTCATTATTAACCTATTTTAATTTTATGTACGGTAACAATATTTTCGACAAAAGAAGTTTGTAAATATAACTTATGTGATTTAATTAAATAATAAGTAAATAATTTATAAAATTTAATTCCATATTATATCATAATTTTTTAAAGAATATTTTATTATTTTTAAATAATTTAGTGAAATATTATTTTCAAAAAATATCATCAGTTTCAATTTTGACAGTATTCATTACATTGACTTTAACAAAATCAAAAGAGTAATATAACATCAAAAAAAAAATTTATTACAATACTATAACATCATAAGAAACTATACAACTATTTTATCACCTTAATTAATCCAATTATATTTATTTTAATATTTATTTTTATATTTATAATATCATTTAATTGATTGTTTCCTAAATTGAATATTACTACATCATCATTTCATAAATATTGATGATAATTATTTCCTCACTAAACATTAAAATTAAAATTCTATGATTTATATAAACATTTTATATTTCAAAATAATATATTTTTTCAAGCATATCTTATAATAATCCCCGTGTTAAAATTTTTACACTAATTAAAAGTAAGAGTGTGACATTTTACCACTCTCTTTCATTTTAATAATATCTAAATCATTTTCATGGGAAGGTGTCTATATAATTATTCAATTTAGAATATTTAGGTGTTATGTGTCTAATTAAATCCATAAAATAAATTATTCATATGTGTTAAGGTTGTTTTCCAATGTTTATAAAATTATTTTCTACCCTTAATTAATCGATTTTCCATGAATTGTGGTAATAAAAATTACCAAATTTATTAGTCATATTTTCCAAAAACAAAAGGAATATAATTAATAAATCTTGAACTTATAATTAAAATTTTTAAATTAATTTTCACAATTAAAAACAAATAATTTGATAATATTAATTTAAAATTAATTTCAATGATAGAATGAGAAAATGAGTGTTTAAAGTGAAAACGTCCAAAATATTGCTTTTTTATATCCAATTCAATGTGAAATCGATCCAATGACCTAAATTGTATTTAATTATAAAACCATTAACTAATTATACTTAAAAAAATAAAATATATAATTTAACACTATAAATTATTTCTATGAATATGCTGCTTTCAAATAAAATTCAATATTTTTTAATATTAATTAAAACCTAAAACGTATCATAAAAATAAAAAAATCAATAAAAGTAAATTTTGATATCTTTATTTCAAATAAAAAATATATTTTTTCAATTATAATTTATAATAGTTACAAAACATATATTTAAAACCAGTGCGCCATCAAAAGGCGGTAAAACTACTTTTTTAGAAAAATAATTCTTTTATGCGTAAAATTTGATTTGTTCATATGAAATGTAAATAAAACACATAATATGAATATTAAAAGTTATATTAAATATTTTATTTATATATATAATAAAATTATAAAATATTTATTTATTTTTTATTGGTATAAAAGATAGTTGTGTACATTTAAATAATTTTTCAGAAAAACATTACATTTTTTTAAAAAGGGTTTTAGATTAATTTATAATTAATTGTTCAAACAATTATGTGTAAAAAGTAATTTAATAATTACTTCAATTATATTAATATCTTTCATTCTAATAAATAGGTTATAATTTACTTGTTCATATAAGTTTAGTCATAAAATGATGTTTCATTGAAACTAAGTTTTGGATATACAGAAATGTAATTCGGTGTTTTGTGTAGCATGAGATTAAATTGGTATAGCGTATACCAGATGAAATTTAAGGAAATTAATTTATTTGAAATAAAGGTTCATAAAAATCATAGTGTGTTACATGTCGACTATCTAACACAAAGTCAATGATCTGGATGAACCACTATGGGAAACACCACATGAGTGGGCCCAAGAAAAAAGGCCTCATCACTGACTTGATCATCATAACCAACTATATTGATATACTATATTTCTCTCATTGCAGAGGCATTAAAAAGTTAACTAGATGTATTATGGTTTGGTGGGAATATATGGGAAGCTAACTCAATAATTACTTGAAATTAAAAAGACCCAATACTTTGTAATGCATGTACAATTGTTCCCTCCAACAAATGTCATGGAATATTGAGTTGAAAATTTGATAGTTATATTCCTAGTGTATTGATATATCTTAAACCACACCAACATTTGTTTCCTTATCCTAAGATTGATATGTGAGACTCTCTTTCCCAATTTCTCTATGTTCCAAAACCAAACCTCACAAGTATGTTCAACTCTAAACATCAACATAAGGGGGAATATCGGTTATGAAACCACAATGTCATAAATGACCCAATAGAACCAACATAGCTAATAATAATCGAGATTGAAATCCCAACCCTACTTTTATAGGCTAGGGGATAGAGAATAGAGTCCAGAAGGATTATCATTGAAATTGTAGGCCTTAACCAAAGTACATGTTCACACAGACAAACAGAACCATCTCCATGAAATGATATAGAGTTAAAATAAAATACTAAACATATAGTGTGTAAAGAAAGCATGATAAAAACAATAGGATTTAATCAGGGTATAAAAAAATAGTATAAAAATATATAAATGAAAAAATACATGCCTAACAAAAAATGATTCCCCAAACTAACAAAATTTGGAAGATGGGAGATTGAAGAGAGTCTGACTCACTATTTATAGGGATATAGACCAAAATTTCTATCTTTACATGGTATTTCGATGATCCTATAAAATCTCATCCACCAATATCACTGTCAATATGTATGTCATTTACATATGACACAACATGTGTAGGAAAATCCCATGAAAGGGTGATTATATACATACCAAATATAATACCCAAAATCTAAGAAGGGAGTATTATAAAGATAAAAAAGTTCGAATAACCCATAATGAATGTGTTTAAATAGAAACCAAATATAAATTCTCATACTAAATCCCAAATTAATAGAGAAAGGGGATTCCCATCACTAAACTAGCTAAGAAGGATGGGTGTACCTAAAGCTATAATGGTACATCACTAATTCCCAACAGCAGGCGGATGCTCATAATAACTACTCTGAAGAGGCATGATCATCACTACTATTATCAATAACCAAAGGAGAACCATCTCCCCTGGAGGGCCTTCTCACTGATGAAGACATAATATGGTGGAGCACCACTATGTAGATAGAGTACACATGATGGGATTTAATATGGATCACTACCAACTCTACCCATGTAAAGATTATGGGGGACCTTCTCCCTGGTGTAATAGGGGATTGCTGTTCTCGACATCTATCTTTTGATTAAAACCTATCGCTACCATTAACTGAGCATCATAGAATGTGTCATCATTCATGTAGCACCTCATTTGATTTCTCTAATTCCAAAATGAAGTCCACCATTAGGACTCACATGTATAACTGCTCTGTGTAGGTTACTCATGGTCCCAAATTTGAGTTCTAAAGAAGGAGATTCGTAAGATATACGTCCATGGGAATAGTATACAACATGTATAGGGTGTACATGTAATGCCATAGCTACCCCAAGTCGGGATATGTATTCTAGACTATTCCTATGTACATCATCTCATGCTCGTGTAATTTTACTTTTCCCATGTACATTAGCCATGTACGTGTACCCTGATCATATCTAATTACATGGTAATGCACGTGTACAACGTCCATGCATGTGTACATGGCCATGTCCATGCTTCTATACTCCTAGGGTACAAACTGATCCACTATAACCATGTCACATGACATGTATGGTTCATACACGATGTGTGACATTTAATTCCACTCTAAACCCTTTCCACTATTGGAAGAGGACTACATGTCATGTTTTTTCTACGTTACATGTTGTGTGTGAAGGTAATTTACATAAATCCATGAACTCTTCACATGTCTACCTCTTACATATTATATCAAAATATCATTTGAAAATCCATCAAGAAGATCATATATTTTGTGATTGAGCTAGAAACATCATCAGTTTCTAGATTTTGGCCAGTTAAACAACATACAGAACTTCTTGTTGTAATGCACCACCTCATCAAAACACTAAAAGATAAAAAACACATGTTCTGACCATTAAAAACATTCTCTAACACCTACATCCCCCATTGTATCATGATTCTATCTCTGAACTCTGATTTCCAAATCATTATTGCGTCGTCTATGAATTTTGGGGTTCAATCATGCTCGGATTTTTCTTGATAATGTTGAACAACGACCTCATGGTCAAATGAAAAGGAAAATGAATAATTGTGGGGGGAAGAACAAGAAGATAGTAAAATAACAACAATTGGATGCTGCGATCCCATATAATTATTTTATAAAGTAGAAAGGTGGAGAAAATCACGGCTTAAAACAATCAATTTGGTTTTAAACACTAATTAGGAATTTGGATCATGAGAAGAAAAAAAATGAAGAAAAATTAGAAGAAATGTGAAATCCATGTTTAATGAATAATTTATAGTGTGTAAATCTAGGAAATAACATTCCCAACCATGAGTTTGGATTGATCACTAATGAATAATGGGTCTATTCTGTTTTCATTGGTGACATCCAGGATGTTTGTGGGTGAAGGAAATTCCTTTGAAAAAATATTTTTGTTCCACAACCCATTTTTTTTATCAAAAAATCCTATTAGGCTCCCCTAATCTCCCATGGTTATTTGGATGGCCTAGAAAATTTTTCATAATAATTTATTTAAATAGGGATAATTATGTATTGTGTTATTCAATAAAATTTATTAAATAAATTAATTTTTCACTTATGAAACCACCAACGGTTGCCTTCAACCAAATATTTAATACAGAATAACTTTATGGTGTACATATGATAAATCCTAGGTTCTGGAAACAACCATGGTTTTTCATTTATTATACAAGGTCTTGAAAAATGTGAAAAAATTATTATGAAATGTTTCATGTTCATGATTTAATAAATATTAATATGTTTAATATACTAATTATTTGTTCCTGTGAATCCTAAACATATCATCGACACCATGGAAAATTACATAATAGATATAAATATATATACATATATATATATATATTCAAATGTTCATACTATGAAATCCAGATTCATTGCATAATTATTCTAAAAAATGAAAATTTTCATTATAGATTTGTGAAAATAATAAAAAATTATATATCTATTATGAAATTCATGATAATGAAAAATAGTAATGTGACATGAAATAAGAAATAAAGAATATAATATAATGTATAACAATTGAAGTAGTTGTGTTTTCCTTGAAGTTGTGGAAGCAATACCTCATTGAAACATGATTTTTTTTTTTACCAACCATATGTGCTTGAGGTATGGATTATCCAAATATTTCAGGAATATACATAAATGTTGGTGTATAGAATAATTATACTATTATGACTTTCAGATTACACATATTCCAATAAGGGGAAATGTTTTAGCTGATATGCTAACTAGGATGTCATGTACTGATATCGTGTGTGAAACTACTAATTTTTGGAGAGTATTGGAAAAATACTCTGTGATGAACCTAGATATGGGAGTAGTTGGAGGAATAGGTTTTATTTTCATGATGAAAATTCTTAGATAATGGATTTTTGGTGGAGGTCTGGAGAGATTCGGTTGTTTTTTGTGATGCCCCTGATAGCAGGTAAAAGGATGGATAACACTGAGTGTTTTTTAAAGAAATTATTTTTATTATACTGGTGATGAATGATACGGATATACATTAGTCTTGTATATCACCTTTTTTATTACATCCTATCTTGAAAATGATTTACCAATACTTGAGAGGTCAGTTTTGGTGGCCAAGGTCGAAGCATGTCATTTCAATGTTTGTTTCATGATGTCTTGTCTACCAAAATGTGAGGGAAAATAATCGTGTTCCCAAAGGGTTTTCCATCCATTATATATTCCCTTGTGAATGTGGTAGGACATATCAATAAACTTCATTATTGGTTTACCTTGAGATTTGTTAGACTATGATTATATGTGGGTGATTGTGGATTCATTGACAAAATAAACATTGTATATATCGACTACGGAGTCGATCTCAGTGGAGGTTTTTCCAAGAGAGTATATAGAGGATGAGGTTGTGACTCCATAGTGTCTTGAGGAAGATTATATCTAATCAAGATCCTCATTTTACCTTTAGGGTGTGGTTTGGTCTCCATCATTCTGTTGGTTCTCAGTTTCTCTTTATCATTACTTTTTATCGACCGATGTATAGTTTGAAAGAACGGACCATCCAGACTCTTGAAGAAATAGTTTTCTATTGTGTACTATATTATAGAGGTTCCTATATGAGGATATTTCTATTGGTATAGGTTTATTAAGAAAATATTTTTTACTCCACAATTGGTATTGTACCATTTGATGCTTATTCAACCAACCTTTCATTTATTCATTGTGCGAGACTGGGGTTGGAGGGGAAGAAATTATCATCCTTAAACTATTTCTTAATTTGAGATATATGGTGTAGGTAATTCATGAGAGGATGAGGAAACCCATGGTCGTCAAAAATACTATTTTGTGATGTTTTCCAGTTAGGACTCAAGTATTACTAAGTGGGGGAGGGGTTAATCAATGATTTTTTTTATGTTTCCTTAATTTTGAAACAAAATTCACCTCATTCTATATATTTATTTCAATGCTGAACACAAATCAAACAAACATCAATATGAACACAATAATTTTCAAGGTTCATTACTCAAAAACAGTCGAAACGTCCTTAGTATAGTTTGGAAACAATTCAATACTACACAATCCACTAGAAAAAATCTTTTTTTATCAAATAAAATGATTAGGGTATATCCTTACACATGTGTGTAACTTTAATAATAGTTTAATAGTTTGTGTGTGCACCCTCATTTAAAAAATAGGGTAAAAAAATGTTTCAGTGCTTCTTGAAAAACATTCACAAATTTTATCTCTCAGAAAAATTATTCACATTCTTACCCAAAATCTCGTATGAAATTCTCGACCTTTGTAATAAATCATATTCTGATACAATAGTATTATATATCGTGTAACTTTTGAATTCCTTGTGCACATCATTTTTACATTGTGCGCAATATCTACCTTCATCGAGGAAAACAAGTTTTCACATAATATACTACTTGAGAGAACTCCCTTCTTACATTCCACTAACAAAATGTGTTCCACTTCTTACATATTCGAAACTCAAAACTTGAATTCAGCCCACTACTTTGATTCCACTACCTTCTTTCACACTATTGCATGCTTTCACTCCAGTCTCTTATTGCACACAACACACTTATGTGTGTTCAACTCACTAATTACATGTATCACACTACTTACACATCACTCAATTCTTTTG
Source organism: Viscum album (assembly GCA_963277665.1). NCBI lineage: Eukaryota > Viridiplantae > Streptophyta > Magnoliopsida > Santalales > Viscaceae > Viscum > Viscum album. The sequence continues at coordinate 586,836,041 of OY728120.1, forward strand.
AACCACTTATAACATGCGTGATTCAAATATATGATTTTATCTAACTATTGAGAATACATAAATGAGGAGGGAAACTACCTGTTTATTGGAATTTTCCAACACTATGAGTAGATCACACAAGTTTTCCCCAATCATGTATTTCCATTCGGAAAAGTCTCTTTCACACAAACAAACCATTTACAAGAACTCCTTAACGTGAATAGCCTTCTTTCCATTCCCATATTTTGATGTACTGATCATAAAATATGCATTACACAAAACATTAGAATATTACCTGACACTTTCATGCATCTTCCTTTTCCAAAAATATATTTCTATATTCTCTAATTTTTTTGACCAAAAATTTTGAAAACAATGGGAAATGACGCCACCTTAAAAATCTACTTCAGTAACACCTACCATACTGATTATCATGCATATAATTTTATCACAAACTCCTTGTATCATTATATATAACCTTTTATCGATCACCATTATCATCTTCATATTTCACAGGGAAAGTATTGTAACATTCCTTTGTTCCACCAAAATACTTCATTCCAATCAAACCTAAATATGTTGGGAATGACCATATCTCATCCTTTACTTCATATGGATTTCAAAAAAAGGTCACCAAACAATGTATGATATTTTTTAAATAAGAATATTCATTGCATAATAATATATTATAAGGTTTTTACAAATTGAATTGATTTATCCTCTCAGACAGAAAAAAGAAACACTTTCAAAAATCAAACACTTCTTACTTCCTTGTCTATCCAACATTGTTCCAACAAGTTGTTCATAGGAGGATACATGTAGGGTTTGATGTTCGAGACCATGTTTTCATGATGTTGAATCCTCATTATGGGATGTGAATGTCATTCATGGGAGTAATATTCCTCCCCATTTTTCGGGGCCTTTTCGAGGTGTTGGGTTGTGTTGGGACTATGGCATATCAAATAGAAATTACCCCATATATGAGTTAGAAACAAAAATTTTTCTGCATGTAATATCATTGTTGTTATCTTCATGATGAATCTTAGGATTTCCATATTAGAGATAGAGATGTTAAAGATTATGTAATATTTGAGGAGTGGCTTGTGAATATCTTGGGCTATGAGGATAATGTGTTGTTCGAGCATGTTATTCCCTTGGATTTTAGCTTCTGGAAGTACGATGGAATGTGTTGGAACCAAGTATATTCACTACGTGAAATTGAATGTGTTTTTTAATAAACACTAGTGTCGATCATGGAGTTTTTATGTCAAGTATTTTTTGGTTTATACGGATTTAGTTTTTATGGTGGCATTGTATTATAGTTGTTTTAAAATTTTTGGGGTATAAAATATGGAGTATGTAGATTTTTTTACAAAGTAATCCCAATCGATTAAAAATTCACATGTTGTGATCACGTTTCAAGTTCATTTTGAAACGTGAAAGCAAGAGATGCACGAGGATTGTCACATAAAATTACAGTAATGGCATGAACTGCATTAAAAATATGATATTATGTGAAATATTAATTTTTTCGACATAGAAAGGATTTTCCCTCTTGAAGGAGTACAGGACTCTAATGCAATAAATAAGATTTCCAAACAAGAGTTACAAGCAATGTGGAAGGAAAAAATTGAAAATTGTGCATATATCCATATATATCTATAAATTGGTGGCCACCAATATCATTTGATGTAACTTCTTCTAATGAATATCTAGTGGCTCTACCACATGAAAGAGTTTTGCGTAGAAGATATTCATATATAAAATATTTTTTGAAAAAAATTATTTGTTTCTATCTGGACCAAGTGAAACTTGCAATCTGGTTTCATGAAATATAAGTATTTCATGAAATTTATGTTGCATGAAATATCCAAAATTTGTGTGAATGTTGTAATACCCCAAGAATCCACAGTACAATACTCTTGGAATAACAATGTAGCTTGCACTGCATATAGCTCTGAGTTCTAGCACAACACGACCAATCAGTCTAGCCATTTATAAAGTAGTAATGAATAATAATATCCAATTTTTCAATTTTATAAATTTTATTTTTCAAAATGGACTTCATTTTTGGATTCATAATATCAATATTAGCTTAGGGTGAATTTTTGGTATTTTTATGAAAACATTCAATTTTTGATGAATAGTGAAATGCACTACATTATTATTTAAAACTGACTTTTTTTAAATACTTTTTTTAATTTAAATTTATTTTAATGTCAAAATATATAAATAATACTTATATTAATCAAATGTAATTCATTGGAGTCATTTTACAATAAAATTAGATACATAAAATTATATTGATCTTTTTAACGTCTTTTACCCACCTTCTAGGAACATTTGAAAATTGGCATAAAACGTAATTTTACTGCATCTGTGAATTGAATTTCAATAATCTAACAGACATCGTTTTTATCAGTAAATAAAATTTGGTTCAATAGGATGAAAATAAAATTTTTTCAAGTATAACTTTTGAATTATATTTACCACTTTAAAAAGTAAATAGGGTAATTAAAGTTAAAAATAATATTATTATAATATACAGTTACCCCAACATATGTCCAAATTATATTGAATAAGTTTGTTTCGACCTAAATATACCTATGGACAAAATATGATCCTTTTTTATCCACTTGGATTAGATTAGGACATTTATTATATTTTTATTAATAATAGTTAAAAGAGTTAAATTTAAATTTTAACAACCAATCTATTTTTAATATAGGGTTATATATGGGATAAATTTGAGTATAAATATTATTAAGAATGATAAAAATGTCTCCTATGACATTTTTTTATTTAAAAATTTTAGACATTAAATAATTAATATTTTTATGACACAATGATGATACATAAATTACATTATTAATGAATGATTAACGTAAATGATATTAATAATATTAAAATGAATATAATTTGAATTAATTAATTAAATACTCTAATTTTATAAATAACATATACATGTTAGTGACACATTATAATAATTTTTTAAAATTTATCATGTTGTTTTGATATTTTTTAAAATGAAAATATTGAATAGTAACAAAATTGACATAAATCGTATTTTAAAATAAATACTATTTTATTAAACGATATTAATGTCATAAAAAATATAAAGTTCATCCAAATAAAATTTATTGTTATTAAAATGTAATATATTATCCACTTTATCTTCTTATGAAAATTTATTGTAACTATATTTACCATGTAGTATAAAAATACATGAAGACATGGTAAGTGTTAAACTACATAACTAGGGCTTAAATCTAAATGTGAAGGTAAATTTTAGGACCTAAACGTATCTAATACCTATTGGTAGAGAGGGTTTCTACCCATTCACATCTTAGTCTCGAAATAAAATTATTTTTATCTATTATAAATCCTAAATCATATTATAATAAATTAATATTTCAATATTTTCCTAAAGTGCCCCTCACCTCTCCTATAAAAATGAACTTCTCCTTCTCTTAAATTCACACCTCCAAATACATTTGAATCTTCAAAAACCTATTCATATATACTCTAAAAAACCCTCACATAATCTTATAGGTCATACATTGATAAGAAATTCATCTTAATTATCCCTTTTGTTAAAATAAAAAGGAAGAACTTGAAAAAGAGGTAACTATTTTATCACCCATTTCAATGTTCTATTCTTCTTATTCTTCCTCTTTCTTTGTGGTTTCCATACAAAAATTATAACTCCATTAACTTCTACATATTGAGATTTTATTATAAATATTGTACAATCATATTCATTATTCTATCCATCCTATGAATGAAAACGTCACCGTGCGTTTGTGCGTACAACTTATAGCCTCCACACTATGGTGTAGTTTGTTACTCAACACTACATTTTCTGGATGGGTATAATAATGAGTATACATGATTTAAATAATAAATATAACATGTTATTTATTATTTATATGTAATATACCATCCAATTAGAAATTATTTCACCATCAAAAGAATGATATTGTCACTCATGCATACATACGGTTAACCGTCTCCACGACGCGATGAGATTCATTCCCCATCATAACCATTCAAGAATAATTTTTATATGAAGATTAAAAAATATATTTAAGAACATAACATCATTCATAATATGTATCAAATAAATTATATCCAAAACAATAATGTCTTATGTAACAAAACAAATAATGGGAAATGAATCAGTTAACACCTGAAACAATGACAATAATGAAATATTATTAACAAAGAAATATTAGATCATCATATATGATATCATATTCAACTATGTGGTAATTTTATAATTTAATAACAATTAATTAACCATTATACAGGTGGTTAATGTACCCTCTATTGAGTAAAATTCAAGGTATGGGTTAATTTTATAATCTCTCTATTATCCGTGGTTGTTTATATATATGTATCTACTTGGACATGTTTATCTTCCACATCTGTGTTTCTTAAAAATTTATTTCAAAATTTTTTAATATTTCATATAATATGGGTTAATGTCATTTATACCCTTGTTTAACTCTTTATAAAAAATTTTAAATGGAATCATTTCTTCTTTTTCCCAACAAGATACTTTATATCCTGTTTGAGAAATTAAGGGAATAATTTCTTTAAAATTAAATAGTGGGTGTTGCTATTTTCTGTTTTTATAAAACCTTTGAAGCTTCCCTTATAATCTTATATGAATATTTCCAAAATAAATGTTTTCTTTTTTTATAATTGGGCTTTTAAATGATTTCAATATGGAAATAGATATTTCTCTCAAATAGTTTTTGGATTCATTTCATTTGTGTCTACATCTATTGTTGGATTTACATTTAATTTAAGATGATTTATTATGATAAAATATTCAATTTTGTAATTTGTAGTTTTAGGATATTTTTTACTGAGGATGGGCTATTTTTATATCATTCAAAATTTTTGGTTAAATTTTTTACATTTCTTATTATAGTTTAATACGAATGTTTATGTTATATTTCTCATTTTTCCAATGAGGAATGCATTGGAGATAGTAAGTGACGGTTGAGGACTGTTATAGCCTCTCATTGCATCTGTATTTCTAATGAGAAAAACTAGTGTCTTGGAATAATGCATTGACAATATTTTTATTTATAGTCTTGGCACGAGGCCTTGAATATGTCTTTTTTATTTATGGCACTATATATTAAACCATTATGATATTATCTGTTGATATTAAATGTGTAACGCCCCAACCCCAGAAGCCAGAGTCGGTGAATTATTTTAATACATTGGCATGATTACAAGGAATCAAGTCTCGAAAGATGGATCAGTTTACCAGTCTTGGAAAATCAATTACATACATGAACGTTACATTACACATTAGAAAATATAACACAACATAAATGATCCTATTAGAATGACATTAATCCCCTAGCATAACCCTGCATATCAATCATAATATACTTCTTGGAATTCGAGGAAAATAAAATATAAAAAAAGGGTGAACTCAAACGCTTAGTAAGTATAATAATAAAGTGGAAACTTTAACAAATAAGCATAAACATTTAAGGTAAAGTATAAAACTAAAACAAAATCCTTTTAATTTTAAAATTCAGCATAATATGGAAAAGATAAATCAAATAATTCCATTTACTTATTCAAATGGATATTCTACTAATCGAATAATCACATGAAATAACAATATCCAATTTTATAATTATAGAATGTGTAATGCCGGACTTCATAACCACGTAGTCAAGGACTTTTTCCGATACTACAAATAATATTTTATCAAGTCCTTAGGGCCAGAAACTAGTTTGTCTCATAAGTCCTACCGATGCTTCTACGAGCTATAGTAGGCTCCATCCATATATTACAAAGTCCAGAGCTTTCCTCATATGAAAAGGCTTAAACATAACATAAGCATTCATATTAAAACAAGCATAAAAAATGTCAATAATTTTTTCATAAACCATTAATGGTATAAAAATAACACATCCACGTCCAAAATATCATAAAAACTTCAATAAAATATGGAAGATTTGTATCATTATAAATAAACCATGATTAATAATAATATTGTGTAAAGGATGCTGACATAGTTGAAAATGATAAGTAAAAATCTTTGTGAGAAATATCGCCTTTTCATGAAATCATTTAACAATAATATAATATATAAAGGAATTCATTTAAAACATATTATTTAATAAATGTGTCCCATGACACTTTGAAACTTTTGAAAGGAATTCAAATTTTAAAGCATTCATGTCTATATATAAATCCTTAAAACCATTTAGAAAACATGAACATTAATGAGAAATGCTTAGAATAATAAATATTTAATAAATTTAAAATGATTCTTTAGAAAACAATTCCCTTAAAAGAATCTTTTAGAAAACTATTTTATGAAACATGGACCTAGATAATAAATATTTCCCAGTATATACTTATTTAAAAACAAACTCAGATAATAAAGAGATTGGTAAATTAACCCTTACCTTGCACATTCCATTGGTCGAGGGTACGTTTAACATCATGTATAATGACCAAAGTATGTTATTAAATTTACCATATCCATATTAATATTTATTACATTGTATATGATTCATTTATGACATTATATAAACTATTTAATAATTATGTCCATGTTTAATTATCATTTCAGGTAATAATCGCTTTCTTTATCGTATGTGTTTTAACTTGTTATTCTTGATCGAATCATTTAGATAATTATTTGCATACTTCCAGAATATAACACATGATTTATATAACATATATATTTAGAATATAAATATTTATAATATATAGATACATTAAATGGAAAACACCATTTATGGAGACAGTAGGCCGCACACACATATATACGTTTTTTCCGTTTTCATATCGTATTGAATGGAAGTAAGTGAATAAGATATATGTTAGTACATACATATATATATATATATGTATTATTTAGCATTATTAATTCATATATTACATACTTATTAATAATTATTATTTTTATAATCATCATTAAATGGTGAATGTCGAAATGAATCTCATCATGTCGTGGAGAGGGTAAGCTGTACGTACACATGAGCGACGATGTGATTTCATTAATGATTAAAAGTTGTGTAATTGGATGGTATATTAATTTTTCAGAGATATTATAATGTTATTTTCATTATTTATATTCATATTACTCATCATTATATCCATCCAAATAACATACTGTTGAATAACAAATTACACCATAGTGTGGAGACGGTAAGCCGTACGTACGCGCGTATGGTGACCATGTAATTTAAGGGATGGATAGAATAACAAATTTTGTTGTAACATATTTATACTAAAATCACAGTATTTATGAATTATTGGAGTTATTATTTTATTATGGAAACAACAAAGAAAGAGGAAGTGTATGTTGAAATGAACTTGAAAGAGGATGGTGAAATTTTTACCTCTTCTTCTGGTGTTTCCTTTTGATATGATCAAAAGGGCTCCATTGGTTAGATTTATGATCAACATAAGGAATCTAGGTTGATGTGATCGAATATGGGAGGATATTGGGGGAGGGTTTGGCCAATCCAAATGGCATTGGAGGTGTGATTTGGAGATAATGGTAAGTTTCCTTTTATAAGAGGGGTGAGGGTCACTTTAGAAAAAGAATAAAATATAAATTTATTATACAATCATATTCAGTTTATAATGGCTCAAAATGAATTTATATAAAGTATTAGGTGGTTATGTCTCGGAATCCCCTCAACCAATATGTTCTAGATAGGTTTAGGTTACCATTTTAACCTTATATGTTTTATTTAACTCAATGTTAAATAGTATAACTTTTACCATGTCTTCTTGTATTCTTACAAAATATGGTTAATAATCATACTATAAACTTCTATTAGAACCTCATGTGGTTCATTAATGACATATATAATATTATTTATGCCTTTTGTCTGATACTTATATTTTTAGGAATATTATATCAACCTATAATGTAGTATTTTTTAAAAATTAATTTATGGAAATTTTGACATTATTTGGTAAATTGTTTTAGTGAATGTCATAAAAACATTATCACTTTGAAAAAAAAAATTATCTAATCAACCCTGAAATATAATATTAACCTTCAAAATTCGTAGATAGCATCAAAACATTTAAATTATATTTATTCTATGATTTATAATATAAAATAATTTAATATTTCATTAAGAAGGGAATTACTACATCATCATTGTGTCATAAATAAATTTAATTATATAATATCTAAATATTAAAAATCAAATACCATGATGTATGAAATATTTTTATCTTTATAATGAATATTTATATTTGGAATTATCTTATGTATATTCATATATTATAAATGGTTTAGTTTTTAAACATTGAATTTGAAACATTTAACTCTTCTTTAAATATAATAATAATAAATTTCCGAATCTAATCCAAGTGGACCTAAAGGTTCCTATTTTATTCATAAGTTTGTTTTGAGCCAAATTAAACTTATCCAATAGAATTAGGAAATGTGTTTTGTAATTATAATATCATTTTTACCTTTAATTACCCTATTTACTTTTAACCGTGGTAAATAAATGTCAATAGTTACTATTCACCAAAAAAATATTTTCATCATATTGATCAAAATTGTACTTATTGATGTAAACCATGTCTTTTGGTTTTTGGAAATTCAACTCACAGAAGCAGTAAAATAATTTTTCATGCAAATTTGCAAATGCTCCTAGAAGGTGGGTAAAAAAGGTTAAAAAGTTCAATAAAATTTTACACATCTAATTTTATAATAAAATAACTCCAATGAATTACATTGAACATATATAGGTATTATATATCAATTTAGAATTAAAATAAATTAAAATAAAATAAATAATTATTAAAATAAAAAGTCGGTTTTAATTAATAACGCAGTGTTTTTCACTCTTCATCAAAAATTAATGTTTTCAGAAAAATATCAAAATATCGCCCTAAGATAATTTTTATATTTTGAATTAAAAAATGAATTATATGTTTTAAAATAAAAAAATTGAAGTTTCATTTATTTATTTAAAAATAATTCCCATTGTCAAAACCAAAAAGCGTGTTTTCAAAAAAAGTAAAAACTATCAAAATATTGACATATGTTTATGTCAAAAGTAAATGTTAAATTACTTATAATGGCCTAAATTCTATTAAATGATAAAAATATAATCTAATTATACTTCCAACCCATTAAAATTTATAATTGAACAATATAGATTATTTTGAATAAAAATGTTGTTTTGAAGTAAAATTTAGTATATTTCACTATTCACCCAAATACAAAAGTTATCAAAAAAACTCCATAAATTTATCAAAATGAGATTTTTATGTCCCGATTATAAATAAGAATTTTATTTCGTAAAATGGAATATTTAAAAGTGTCAAATATTGGATTTGAAAAGGGTTCTCCATTAAAAGGCAATAAAATCTCGTTTTTTGAAAAAGACTTCTTTTATCTGAAAAATTAAATTGGTCCATATATTATGTCTAGGAAACACAAAATATGAATGTTATAATTATATAGGATATATATAGAATTCAAAATTAAGTTAATACTAATCATAAATGCTTTTTGAATGGCTAGTTTGGTAAGTCGTGGTGCGCTCGAACTCTTAGTATTATGCAACACAAGTTATTGAATTACTTTGAAGAGATAAAATACTATGAAATATTGTGGTGTAACATTATTCCCCCCTTCAATAAATTGAATCCTAAAAATTTTAAATAGTTCGTCAAAAACAAAATTTTAAAATAGAAAAATACCTTCGGGGAATACCTACATCGAAAATTGGTATAATAAAATTTAGTCTTAATAAAGGGGAAAGGGAAATGAAAAATTATCCACCAAATTATGATATCAATTAGGAGAAAATTAGTGGAAATTAGAGACACATTATTGGAGAAAAAACATAAATAGTTATAGGGTGTGATTGAGTTCTTCAATCACAAACTTTTGTACAATTGGGAGCCTCAAATTCATCAATATATGATGATTTAAAATATCATCGGTTCAACAAAACATAAGGTATTATGAAAACACATTTTAGGTTTTAAGATCTCTTCCCTAAAGTTTAAGAATTAATTTAATCCTAGAATAAGTAGAAAAAAATATACATGTCATGTTTATTTACATCATTTATCTAATTTCTACTAAAAACTCATCTTTCATTTCAAAAGATAATAGAATTCAAATATATTTCATATTTATCCAAATCATATTGGGTTCCTAAAATAATTAATTTATAATTCATTTGTCAGACTATTTAAAAACCCACATTTTAAAACCAGGACATTATGTAGGGAATTGGTAAGCGTTTCAACCTTGTCACACATCGGTTTCGAGTTCATGTCTCACAGCTTTGTCAGATGCGACGGGTTGTCACCCGACCTCTGGGTTGTTTTTTTATGAAAATCTGAAAATAATCTCAAGAAATCACTTAACCTTAAAAATTGTATCCAATGTCAAACATAATCGATTTCAACCATTAGTCTTATCCAAAATAAATCTATCCAAACTCACATTCCAACATTTATAAGATAAACACAATGAAGATCCTTTTTTCCATGTAATAATATGTGAATACCCTCATCATGTATTATTTTAAAACACTATCACAGCCTGAATTACCATAAAACGTTATTGATTTCATTCAAGATCCCTTATTCATTATAGAATACTGGATATAATCCTTCTATCAAAAAATTTTGTAAACTCCAACAATGATGGAATATAGAAATCATTAATCAGTTTCAAGGTAGTCAAGAATATCTAATATAATTTATCCAAATCAATCATATATTATTCCAAAATCACCACCTCAATATCAGAACCATATTATGGAATATCTTTCTATCAGCCATATATTTTCCAAAAAAATTAACCTTCTTATGAGTCACCTTTCATGGTTCCACACAATCTGAAGTCCTTAATGAAATAGTACTACAGTACAATCCTTTTATACAACCTAATTATTATAAAATGTACATCATTAATACAATAATCAAATAACAACATAAGAAATCTAATAATTCCTCTTAATCTTCAGTAGTATCACAACTTGATTATTATCTAATAGCAGAATTTCGGGTATACTCTGATAATTTGGAAATTTCTTCACGTAGTGTCCCAACTCCTTGAAAATGAAGCATTATACATTTGAAACCTTTTTCTTACCCTTGCAATCACGTACTTGGTGTACTTTTTCCAAACACTTATAACAAACTCCCATTCCCTTCAAGCATTTACCGTAGTGATTCTTTCTATAGTTTTCACATATGGAAAAAATCCATCTTTCCCAACATCCCATTATCCATCTTTCCCTCTTCTATCATTTTCTTCTCTTTCTTTCCTTCAAATCCATAGGACTCAAAGAATTATTTACTTTTCTTATTAACAGATGATACTATTTTTTCATATGATAAGGATACATAAGAGAATATTTCTCTTTAAAATTTTGGATTAGTATCATGAATGATATTATCCTTCTTAATCATTCGATCATGCATATTGCTGAAATTTTCATTCCTTCTACTAGGCTCCATTTCTAAACAATGGCATACACTAGGTTAGTTTATGAATCGCAATGCATAATTCCAAACATGTAAAATACCTACAATTAATTGAAAATATTATGCATATAATCTATAATCATAAAATGTTTTCTTTGAGGATTTATTTACTCCTAAATCCTTCAAAATGGCTTGTAATGAATATGTGAATTATCCTAAGCATATCTTCTATGAGTGTCATAACCAAGAGTGTAGCAAGGCCCATTGTCGTGTACCATGATACCATGGGTCAGGACTCAAACTCATTCTCATAGTTTTCACTCATAGGTACATCTATTCTAGAGCCGCCACTACCTGTTCATATCCAGACAGAGATGTATTGCTGTGAAAATACACAAAATATCTAAATTACCAAAATTCTGAGATTTTCTTCTATACTAATCCTCAAAGTCTATCTTAGGTTAATGTTCTCTAAATCAAAGTTTATCTAAATCAATTTCCAAGGTTGTTTCTAAAAATCCTCTGATACCAACTGTAACACCCCAAACCTAGAATCCCAGAGTCGATGATTTATTTTAAAACATTGGCATGACTACAAGGAATTATGTCCCTAAAGACCAATCTGTTTAGCAGTCTCGGAAAATATATTACATACATGAACATTACATTACACATTAGAAAATATAACACAACATAAATGATCCTTTTATAATGAAATTAATACCCTAACATAACCATGCATATCAAACATAATACACTTCATGGAATCCTGGGAAAATAAAACATAAGAAAAGTGTGAGCTCAAACGCTCAGTAAGGACAACAATATAGTGGAAACATTCACAAAAAAGCATAAACATTTAAGGTAATGTAAAAAAATAAAACAAAATCCTTTCAATGTTATTCTTCAGCATAACATGGCCAAGATTAATCAAATGATTCAATTTACTTATTCACATGGATATTCTACTAGTCGAGTAATATCATGCAATATCAATAGCAAATTTCATAATGATGAAATGCATCATTCTATAATTCATAACCACATAGTCAAGGCATTGTGTCAAGACTACAAATAATATTTTGTCAAATACTTGTGTCAAGACACTAGATTGTCTCATGAGACCTACCGATGCTTTGAGGAGCTATAGCAGGCTCCACCCGTCACATACTATGTCCAATGCATTTCTCATATGAAAAGGATTAAAATAACATAAAAATTCGTTTTAAAAATAGGATACGAAATGTTAATACTTTATCTATAAACCATGAATGTTATAAAAATAACACATCCACTATCAATCATATCACAAAAAATTCAATACAATATGGAAGATTTGTATCATAATGAATCAACCTCGATTAAGAATAATATCACATAAAGGATATTGATAGACTTGAAAATGTTCTGTAAAAATCTTTGAGAGAAATATCCCTTTTTCATGAAATCATTTAAAAGTCACGTAATTTTTAAAGGAAGTCATTTAAACTGTTATTTTGAATCAAAGTTTCTCATAACACTTTGAATCTTTTGAATGGAATTAACATTTTAAAACATTCACGTCTATATAAATAAATCCTTAAAACCATTTTCAAAACATTGACATTAATGAGAATGGTTTACAAGAATAAATCATTAAAACTTCTAAAATGATGTTTTAGAAAACAATTCCCTTATGAATAATCCCATTGAAAAATCTTTTTTGAAACATTTACATGGATAATAAATATGTCGCAGTAAATATTTATCTAAAAACAACCTCAGATAATAATGAGATTGTGAATTTAACTGTTACCTTTCACTTTTTGTTGTATTAGGGTACGTTTGACCTTCTGTATAATGATTATATTATGTTATTAAATTATAAATGAACCATATTCATATTTATTATATCACACATGATTCATTTATGACTTTCTTCGACCTATTTAATAATTATTTCATTATTAAATTAACATTTCGGATAATAATCGCTTTTTTCGTACGTGTTTTAACTTGTTATTCTTGATTGTATCATTTAGAACATGATTTATATACTTACAAAATATAACACATTATTTATATATCTTATATATTTAGAATAATAATATGTATAATAGATAGATACATGAGTTCTAAAACACTGTTTATTGAGATGGTAGGCCGTACGTACGGATAAACGCAGTTTTCGTTTTCAAATCGTATTGAATGGAAGTAAGTGAATGACATATATGTAAGTACATACATACATACATATATATATATATATATTCAGTATCATTATAATGTCATATATTACATATTTACTAATAATATATATTTTTATAATTAGTGTTGAATGGTGAATGTTGAAATGAATCTAATCGCGTCGTGGAGACAGTAAGTCATATGTACACACGAGCGACGGTGTCAATTAGTTAATTATTAAAAGGTGTGGAATTGGATGGAATATTAATTTTATAGAGACATTATCATGTTATTCTCATTATTTATAAACATATTACTCATTATTATATCCATTAAAATAACTCAGTGTTGAATAACAAATTACACCACAGCATGGAGACGTTAAGCCGTATATACGCACCAATGTTGTATTTTTCATTTAGAGGATGGATAGAATAACCAATTTGGTTATACCATATTTAAAATAAATCACCTTATCTTGGAGGTACGAGAGTTATTATTTTTCTATGGAAACAACAACGAAAGAGGAATTTGAAGATGAAAATAACTTGAAAGAGGGTGGTGAAATTATGACCTCTTCTATGAGTGATTCCTTTTGAGTTAATCAAAAGGGAACCTTAGGATGGATTATCTGATCAAAGATAGGACTCTATTATTATGTGAGGTATGTTTGTAGGATATTAGGGTAGGGGTTGGCCGAGCCAAATGGCTCTAGAGGTGTGATTTTGAGAGAAGGGGAAGTGCCTTTTTATAAGAGGGGTGAGGGTCACTTTAGGAAAAGATTAAAATATTTATATATTATACATTCATATTCGGTTAATAATGGCTCAAAATGAATTTATTTTGAGCCTTAGGTGGTTATGGGCCAACATAATCTCAACAAATAGGTTTTAGACAAGTTTAGGTTACCATTTAAACCTTATATTTTAGATTTAACTATTTGTTAAATAGTTTAACTTTAACCGTGTTTTATTGTATTCATACATTATATGGCCAATAAACATTCTCTAAAATTCTACGAGAATTTCAAGTAGTTTATTAACGACATATATAATATACTTTAATCCCTTTGGCTGAACCTTAAATTTTTAGGAAAATTATATCACCCAATAATATAGTATTTGTTTTAAAAATTAATTTACAGAACTTTTGACACTATTTGGTATTTTTTTATTGTGAAAGCCATAAAAACCATATCACTTAGGAAAAAATTTACCTAATCCACCCTAAAATGTCATATTGACCGAGAAAATTCGTGGATGGCATCAAAACTTTTAAATTAAATTTATTTCAATATTTATAATATAAAATGTTTTAATATTTCATTAAGAAGGTAATAACTACATCATCCTTGTGTCATAATTAAATTTAATTATTTAATGTCTAAAAGTCAATAATAAAATACCATGATGTAGGAAATATTTTTAGATTTCTAATGAATACTTTTATTTGAATATATATTATGTATAACACTATATTAAAAATGTTTTAGTTATTAATCATTGAATTTAAAACATTTTACTCTACATTAAATAAAATAATAATAAATGTCCTAATCTATTCCAAGTGGACCAAAAAGATCATATTTTATACATACAATTTTAACCGTGGTAAGTAAAAGTCAAATGTTACTATTCAGCAAAAATTATTTTCATCTTATTGATCCACATTTTACATATTGATGTCATCAGTGTCTCTCGGATTTCTGAAATTCGACTCACAAAAGTGGTAAAATTATATTTTATTAAAATTTTCATATGATCCTTGAAGTTGGGTAAAAATGTTAAAATGGTAATGAAAATTTTATACAGATAATTTTATTATAAAATGACTACAATGAATTACATTGAACTTATATAGGTATTATATATCTATTTTGACATAAAATAAATTTAAATAAAATAAATTATAATTTAAATAAAAAGTTAGTTTTAAATAATAACATAGTATTTTTCAGTATTCATCAAAAATTGTAAGTTTTTAAAAAAATTAAAAAAATTCACAAGAAGATAATTTTCATATTTTGAATTAAAAACTAAAGTCTATTTTACCAAATTCAAAATGCATATTTTTCATTTATTAATTTAATATTAATTCCATTGTCAAAACCAAAAAGTAGGTTTTTTTAAGAAGTAAATAATATCAAAAATCGACATGTGATTATGTCAAATTTAAATTTGAAATTAATTATAATGGCCTATATTGTATTAAATGGTAAAAATATAATCTAATTATACTTCCAAAACATTCAAATTTATAATTGAAAACTATAAATTATTGTGATTAAGAAATTTGTTTTGAATTAAAATTTAGTATTTTTCACTATTCACCCAAATAAGAAATTTATTAGAAAAACTCCAAAAATTTATCAAACCTAAAATTTTATATCCCTATTCTATAGAAAAAAATTAATTTTTTAAAATGGAATACTTAAAAGTTTAAAATATTGTATTTAAAAATGCTTCTCCGTTAAAAGGCGGTAAAATTCCATTTTTTGAAAAATAATTCTTTTATTTGAAAAATTGAATGTGTCCTTATATTATGTCAAAGAAACACAAAATATGAATGTTAAAATTAGATAGGATTTATATAGAATTCAAAATGAAAATAAAACTATTTATAACCTCTTTTTGAATAGCTAGTTGGGTAAGTCATGGGGCGCTAGAACTCGTTGTTCCGTGTAGCGCAAGATATTTCATTTCATTAAAGAGATATCATACAATGAAATATTGGGGTGTTACAACATGTGATTATTTTTCTAGTATATTATACATGTTAATTAGTAAAATGAATTGTTTGATTTATCATTTCCATATTTTGGTGATATTTATGTTTAAAAAGGATTCTTTTTTCCCATATATATTGGCATAATTTTTTATTCTTATTTATGATAGTTTCGAATATATTATTTGCCTTAATGAGTATTTGATTTCACCCATTTCTTATGTTTGTTTTCTCCAGATGTGAATATCTATATTATGACTGACTTCCAATGTAAGGCTAAGGTATATGAGTGAGTTCTAAGGAGACACAATGATACTTATTTATTTCATAATGTAATGTAAAGCATATATATGTATCTTGTACATAATAGACTACTAAAATGATCAATCATTCTGGAAGTGATCTCTTGTGATAATTCTAATTTTATGTAATAATGCACCGACTCTGGGTAACTGGGTTCGAGGCTTTTCAGTTGGTATTAGAGAATGATTAGTACAAAAAAAGGAATCTTGATTTATAAAAACTCTTATTAGAAAACATTACCTGAAGATAGACATTGAGGATAAGTATAGAATAACATCTGAAAAAAATTAGTAATGTTGATATTATATGGGTTTTCCATGACATACATCCCATTCAAGATAATAAAAGTGGACGTGGTTCTGGCATAGATGTACCTAGGAGTGAAAACTCTGACAAGGAGTTTCAGGCCTGACCCGAGGTATCATGGTACATGAAACCGTGCTTTACTGCACACCTAGTTTGACACTCCTAGGGGATATGCATAGGATAATTCACATTTTCTATACAAACCATTATGAAGTATTTATGTGTATATACTTCCCCAATGATTTTTTATGATTATGGAATATATTTCTAAACTGTTCAATTTATGTAAAGTATTTTTCATGTTTGGAATTATGAAATTTGACTCATAAAGTAATCTAGTTCATTCCATTGTTTATAAATGGGGCCTAGTGAAAGGAAATGAAACTATATCAATGCATATAATCCATTTATGGTAATTCCCTATTATTCATGATAATTATAGTGGATCTAGTTATGAAACTAGTGGTTAATAGCTTATAACCATTCTGGGAAAACTCGTCCGAGGTATGAATAATAACAATACCCGTATGGAGCACCCTAATCCAAAATGCATAGGATCAATTTTAGACTGCCCCATAAGAAAACAACCACCAAAATTCAATGGGAATAAAAATCCATTTGTAAAAGAACAATGGATAATATCCTTAGAAAAAATAATTTATCCTTTAGGGAGTAGAAATTGGGAATAAGATTCCATGACAGTTTATTGACTCTGAGGAGATGTAGATCATTGGAGGTCATTAATTAGAAACACAATGGAGGATGAAGAAGTATCAAATATAGATAGGAAATTTTTGATTCTGAGGAAAAATAAGGATGAGAACGTCATAAAGTATGATTCAAACTTTATAATGTTACCAAAGCATGATTCAGATTATATACGTAACCCAAGAAGTACTATTAATCAATTATTTAGTGGGTTAATACCATTTATCTGACGAGCATTAGTCTCGCAATCCTTCTCATTATATGATGATATAGTCTCATTTACAATCATGATAGAAAATTAATTATCTAATTCTTATGACATTAAAGTAAAACAAGTGAATAAGTGTTCTTCTGAACACTCTAGAGAAAAGAAATACGGGGAAGAAGGAAAAAATTGGCATTCCATACTATAGAAATTCTAGAAAGAACCACCTTGGTACAACCCTAAAGGGTATGGGAGATTGTTAAAAGTGTGGATAAAAAGGCCACAATTCTTGTAAATAAAAGGAGAATAATGAGGCTTCCAATTTTCAATTCTAAAATTTTAATGATATGGGGAATTATAAAAATGAATGTCCTATGTGTCAAGGAAACATAACTCGGAAAATTACATGGGGGTAAGGCCATTCTTATTCAATCACTACCACTGAGGTTGAATTTCATAATGATGTTCTGGCATGTTCTTTAATAATTTCCTCAAAATTATTCAATGCTTTAATTGATTTTGGATCATCGTATTCTTTCATATCATCCCATAATTTCTGAGAAATTTAGATATTTACAATTTGACATAATTATGGAGTTTTCACTCAAAACACCTAAGGGATGTATCATTTCAACAATGATTTTTCAATCAGTTAACATTATGGAATATAAATGTGCTTCATCTGTGGATTTTATAATCATATACATGATTTAATTTGATATAATCTTCTATATGGACTGTCTTTCAGTCCATGATGTAAAAATTTATTATAAGAAGTAGGAGGTCACATTTTTTGATATTGATAAGTAATTACCTATCTTTAGATTAAAAACTTCACCATCTGATTCTCATCTAGATCCACACTTAGTATCTCAATTGAATTCAATTATTGGGGAGAAAGGGCGTTAAATAACTATTGGTGAGGAAAGCAATGTTCCAATAGAGTATGTACCTATTATAAAAGAATATGTTGATATGTTTCTAGAGGATTTACTTGGACATCATCCAGAATGATAAATTGAGTTTTACATTGACTTAATTCGTGGTTCAAGGCCCATATCGATGACTCGTTGTATAATAACTACTACAGAATTTGTTGAAATAATGAAATAACTAGAGGAATTGAGTGATAAAGGATTTATTCTCTCAAGTGTTTCTCCATTGGGAGCTCCTATTTTTTTAAGAAAAAATATGGATCTATTAAGTTGTTCATTGACGATAGGGAGATCAATTATATAACAATAATGAACAAGTATCCCCTACCTGACATTGGTGATTTATTTGATCATATTCAAGGAGATCAATATTTTTCAATAATTGTCCTCCGATCTGGATATCATCATCTGTGTGTGAGGAAGGAATAAATTCCAAAGATTTCATTTTTAACTATGTATGGGCATTAGTTTTTTATAGTACTTCATTTTGGACTGATTGATTCACCTCTATATTCAGGGATCCACTGAATAGAGTTTTAAATGAATATATTGCTAAATTTGAATAGGTATTTAATGACGATATCGTGTTATACTCCAAAATCTACAAAGATCAGGAAGATTACTGGTGCACTATTCATAAAAATCATAAAAGAAATAAATTATCTGGGAATTTTAGAAAGTTTTAATTCTGTCATCCGGATATTTCTTTTCATAACCAAATTGTCTCTAAGGATAGAATCTCTGTTGATCTTTCCAGGAAATGGGAAGTCCATGAATGGCCCGCACTGATGAGTATAACTGAGGTACAATGTTTGATTGGTTTAGTAGGTTACTATTGGAATTTCGTCTAGATTTTTTCCTGATTGGATAACCCATTAACCACACTCACATGTAAAGGGGTTAAATGTTTTTAAAAAAAATTGTATGAAATTTTTATAGAATTATTGAAGAAACGATTAGTCAAGGCTACTATCTTGACTCTACCATTGGGGAATGAGGGGTTTTTTATTTATAGTGATGAATCTAAAAAAGGACTAGGTTTTTCCTTATTTAGAATGATAGAGTTATTTCATACACTTCACAATAGCTAAAAATTAATGAATACAACTATCCTACTAATGATCATGAATTAACAGCTTTAGTATTTTCTCTGAACATATGTAGACACTATCTCTTTAGTGAAAATTTTGAGATATATACTGATCATGGGATTTTGAAGTATATTCTCTCACAGAAAGAACTCAATGTGAAAAAAGGTGATGTCTTTAACTACTCAAAGATTACGATTTCACTATAAACTACCACTCGAGGAAAAAAATAAGGTGGCCGATGTTTTGAGAACAAAATATCTTAGAGTTCAGAAAAAGTTAAATGTTGAAAGGGATCCTATATTCAGGGATCTAGTAAATATGGATATGGGAATAATCATGGAAGATGAAACATCAATACATTTTTAAATGGTTTCCAAAAAATACTTACTAGAAAGGATAAAAAGTTATCAATGTGATGATGAAGAGTTTCAAAAGAAAATTAAAACTGTGAATGATTGGAGATTGGTAGACTTGATATATGAAGATGGAATATTCAAATTTGGGGATAGGATTTGGGCTCCTGATATATCTGATCTAACAAGTGAATTTATTGATGATTTTCATAGCTATAATATCTTGATACACCCTAGTAACACAAATATGTATAGTTATTTGAAAGAACATTTTTGGTGGGAAAATATGAATAAAGAGATTGATGATTATGTGTCATGAAGTATGGTTTGTCAATAGATTAAGGAAAATAGAAAACATCTGAGAGGAGTCATGCAACATATTCCCATACATGAGTGTAAATGGGATTATATTAAGAAGGAATTTTTCATTTGGCTATTAAAGACTCCCAGAAGGAATGATGCAATACGGGTCATTGTTGATCGTCATACCATGCCAACACATTTTCTAGCTATAAGAGAAGATTTACAACTTGAATGTTTAATAAGACTATATATTAATGAGTTTTTAAGACTTTATGGCATACCCCTATCGATTGTTTCTGATCATGATCCCTATTTTACATCAAGATTATAGAAAAGGCTTCAGAAATCCCAAGATACTGAAATTAATATGAGAATTTCCTACCACCCTAAAACTGATGGACAATCAAAATAGACTATTGAAACCTCAAAATACATGTTGATATCTTTTTCACTTGACATTAAAGGTATGTTGGATCACTATTTATCTCTGGTAGAATTTTCCTATAACAATAACATCTATTAATTCATTCAGATCGAACCATATGAAGTGTTATAAGGATAGAGATGTCGCATCCCAACTTGTTGTGATGATGTTGGGGAAAGAAATCTTATAGGAGCAGAACATGTTGAGGAAACAATGGGAAATGTGAAGATTCTCCAAACCCACATCAAATCAGGTGAAAGTAGGCAAAAGAGCTATGCTAATAAATGAAGGAATGAATTTGAATTTCAAGTAGGAGATCATGGTTTTCTTGAAGATATCTCCATAGAAGGGTGTTATTTGAATTGATAAGAAGGGTAAATTTTGTCCCAGTTACATTAGAAAATTCAAAATTATAGGATTAATAGGAATTGTAACATATCGATTGACGATGCCGCAATGTCTATCCAATGTTCATGATGTGTTCCACATATCAATATTGAGAAAATACATGCCAGACTCAATGCATGTACTCGTCTATAAATAAAAATAATTAGAAACCGATCGACCTTATTGTGAATTTCCTATAAAGATTGTTGATACTAGAGAACATGTGTTTTGAAACCATAAGAATCTTCTGGTAAATGTTCTTTGGGGAAATCATAAAATGGAATTGGCAATGTGGGATCCTGATGAACTTATGATAAGAACCACCAGAATCTTTTTTATTCTGTAATATTCTACAAATTTAGAGGTTGAAATAATTTAAAGGAGGGAAGAATTTTACCCCCCCCCCCAATCATCAATGGTACACTTCTCTTTGAATAATAGAATATCTTATGTTGTACGTAGCTCGGTGTTCTAGCACACCATGGCAAATCAAACCGGCCTTTTATAAAGTAGTTATGACTAGTAATACCACATTTTTATAATTTTTAAAATTTTATTTTTCAAAATGGACTTCATTTTTTTATTAGTAATATATAAATTATCTTAGGGTGAATATTTTCTATTTTTTTGAAAACATTTAATTTTGATGAATAGTAAAAATACAATGCTTTATTTTTTAAAACCGACTTTTTTATTTAAAAGATTAATTTTTGTTTAATTTTTTTTAAATTAAATATAGATACGTAATATTTATTCTAATCCAATTTATTACATTTTAGTCATTTTATAATATTGTTAGATATATAGAATTTTATTTAACTTTTTAATGAATTTTACCCACCTTCTAGGCACATTTCCAAATTTTCATAAAATATAATTTTAATTCTTCTGTAAATTGAATTTAAAAAATTCTACTGAATTAGATTTCATAAATAATTAATATATGGTTCAATTGGACGAAATTTTTTTTTCATGAATATTATCTTTTGAATTTTATTTACCATGGTTAAAAGTAAATATAGAAATTAAAGGTACAAATAATACTATTATAATATAAAATTACCCAAAAACATGTCCTAATTCTATTTGATATGTTTTTTTCGATCCAAATAATCCTTATGAATAAAATATTATACATATTCATTGGGATAAGATTGGGAAATTTATTTTGTTTTATTTAAAGAAGTTTTAAAAGGGTGTCATTTAAATTTTAATAACTAAAACATTTTTAATGTAGGTTTTTACAAAAAATAGATTCGAATATAAATATTAATTATAAATCTAAAATGATTTATTACATCATGATATTTTATTTATAATTGTTTGACAATAAATCATTATATTTATTTATGACACAATGATGGTGAAGAGGTTACATTCTAAATGAAAGATTAGAATAATTGATATTAATAATATTAAAATAAATATAATTTGAATTAATAAATGACATACAATAATATTATCGATAACATATATATTCTAGTGACACACTGTAAGTGATGGTTAGGATTCATCCTGTTAGATTGATATTTCTAAAAATCCGAACATTGAATTGTTTCAAAATTGACATATATTATATTTTAAAATAAATACTATTTTTTAAAATGATATAAAAGTCATATAAATATTACGATTGTCAAAATAAAATTTATTGTGATACAAATATCATAAATTATCCACTTTATGTTCTTCTGGAAATTTATTGTAACTATATTAATCATGAAGTATAAAAATACAAGAAGACATGGTTAGAGTTAAACTACTTAACTATGGGTTAAATATAAATAATAAGGTAAATTTTATGACCTAAACATGTGAAAACCATATTAGTTGAGTGGGTTTTGACCCATCTACATATTATTATCAAAATAAATCAATTTTAATTTATTATAAATCAAAAATTATTTTATAATAAATTAATATTTCAAGCTTTTCCCGAAGTGCCCCTCACCTCTCTTAAAAAAGAACATCCCCTTCTCTTAAATTCACACCTCCAATGACATTTTTCTTGGCCAAACCCTACTGAAATCTCATCTCAACTACCCTATCATAAACCTATAGGTCATTAATTTATATAAAATCCATCCTAATATACATTTTGTTAAATTAAAAAAGGAATAACTCGAAGAAGATGTTACTATTTTATCACCAATTTCAAAGTTCTTTTCTTCTTCTACTTACTATTTCATTGTTGATTGCATAATAAATTTATATATCCAATAGAATCTACATAAATAGATCTTATTATAATTTTATTACAACCATATTCATTATTCTATCCATCCTATGAATGAAAAAGTCACCATGTGTACAAATGGATGACTTACAATCTCCACGTCAGGGTGTAGTTTGTTACTAAACACTACAATTTTTAGATGGGTATTATAATGAGAAAAATTATTGAAAATAATAAATTTAACTTTTTATATATTATTAATATATAATATAATATCCAATTACTTAATATTTCACTATCAATAGAATGATATTGTCACTCATTCATAGGTATGGCTTACCATCTCCATGATGCGATGAGATTTGTTCCCCATCTTAGCCATTAAAGAATAATTTTCATTTGATGATTAAAAATAATGTTAGGAACATAATATAATTATTTATATGAATCAAATAAGTCATATCCATATCAAACACGACTTACTTAACAAAACACGTAGTGGAAAACGAATTAGTTTACACCCGAAATAATGATAATACTGAAATGTTATTAACAAAGCAATATTAGAGGATCATATATGATATCATATTTATGTATGTGGTTAATGTATGATTTAATAAAAATTCATTAAACATTATAAATAAGGTTAATGTACCCTAAAATATGTAAAATTACAAGTTAAGGTTTAATTTTACAATCTCTCTATTATCCAAGGTTGTTTATACGTTTGTTTCTACAAGGACTTGTTTATCATCAACCTCTGTGTTTCTTAAAAATGTATTTCAAAACATTTTTACTATTTACTATAATGTGGGTTAAATTCATTTGTACCCTTGGTTGAATCATTATAATTTTTTTGAAAGGAATCATTCTTTCGTTTCCCAACTAAGATAATTTATGACCATTTTGACAAATTAAGTAATGTATTTTTTTAAAAATTATCCAGTGGGTGTGGATATTTTCCCCCGCTATAACACCTTAGAATCATCCCTTAAAATATTAATAAAATATTTTCAAAATAACTATTTTCATTTATTATAATGCGACTTTTTAATTATTTCAATGTAGAAATACATATTTCTCTCAAAAGTATTTTGGATTGATTTCATCTATCTCAACATTTAATGTTGGATTTACGTTTAATTGAAGTTTGTTTATTATGATACAATATTCCATATTCTAGTTGAGATTTTTGTGATATGTTTTCCAGTAGATGTGCTATTTTTATGTCATTCACGGTTTATGGGTAAAGTATTAACATTTCGTATGCTATTTTAATACAAATTTTTATGTTATGTTTTACCATTTTCATATGAGGAATGCCTTGGAAATAGTAAATGACGGGCGATGCCCACTATATCATCTTATATCATCGGTAGGTCTCATGAGACAAACTAGTGTCTTAGAATAAGGCCTTGACAATATTTCATTTAGAGCATTGACACGATGCCTTGACTATGTGGTTTTGATGTTTGGAACTATGGATTCTATCATTATGATATTTCCTATTGAAATTACATGTGGTTATTTTTCTAGTTGATTATACATGTGAATTATTAAATGGAATTATTTAATTTATATTTTCTATATTATATTGAAGTTTATGTTTAAAAGGATTGTGTTTTAGTCTTATACATTGGCTTGAATTTTTATTCTTATTTATGATAGTTTCCAATATATTATTATCCTTATTGAGTATTTGAGCTCACCCCTTTCTTATGTTTTATTTTCATGAGGATACAAAAAGGTATATTATGACAGACTTACAGGGTTAGGCTAAGGGATATAAGTGTTTTAAAAGGAGAAACAATGTTAATTTTTCATTTCATAATTTAATGTAAAACATATGTATGTATATAGTACTTCCAGAGCTACTAAATGGATCAGTCTTTCAAGACGTGATCTCTTTTGATCATGACAATGTTATGTAATAATGCATTGAATCTCGGTAACTGGGGTCAGGGAGTTACAGATGGTATCATAGGAATCTTAATACAAACCTAGGAAACATTATTTATTAAAACATTGATTATAGAACATTACCTGAATATAGACTTTGAGTGTTAGTATAGATGAACATCCAAAATATTGGTAATGTAGATATTATGTGGGTTTTACAAGAAATAAATTCCTTTCTAGATATTACAAGTGGATGTGGTTCTATCACAGATGTACCTAGGAGTGGAAACTCCAAAGATGTGTTTCAGGCTAGATGTGGGTTATCCTGGTACATGACAACATGTCTTACTACACACCTGGTTTGACACTCCTAGGGGACATGCTTAATATAATTCACATTTTCGTTGCAAACTATTATGAAGTATTTTTGAGTGAAAACATCCCCAATGAATTTTTTGTATGACTATGTATTATATTTATAAATTGTTCAATTTGTGTTAAGTATTTTTCATGTTTGGAATTAGGAATTTTGATTCATAATGTAATCTAGTGCATTCAATTTTTTAGAAATGGCACCTAATGGAATGAAATTAAACTATATCAATGCATATAATCCACGTATTGTATTTACCTCCTATTCATTATAATTATAGTAGATCTACTTAATAAACTAGTTCTCAAAAACCTATAAACATTCTCTGAAAACTCGCAGAAGTTATAAATAATAACATTACCCGTATGGAGCGCCCTGATCCACAATGCAGAGGATCAATGTTAGACTGCCCTGAGGAAACAACCACCAATGTTAAATGTGACTGTAAATCCATTTTTAGTAGAACAATGGATAATATCCTTAGAAAAAAATATTTTATGCTTTAGGGAGTAGAAAAAGGGAATAAGTTGTCATGGGAGTTTATTGACTCTCAGGACATGCAAATCATTGGTGGTAATTAATTCGAAACAAAAATGAGGATTAATAAGTATCAAATATGGAAAAGGAATTTTTTATTCTGGGGAAAAATAATTATGATAATGTCACAAAGTATGAGTCAATCATTACAATGTTACCAAGGCATGATGCAGATTATATATGTAACCCAAGAAGTAATATTAATCAATTTTTTAATGGGTTAAAACCATTTCTCTGATGAGCATTAGTCTCACAATCCTTCTCATTATATGAAGATATAGTCTCATGTGCTTTCATGACAGAAAAGTTATTATTTTAGTCTTATGAAATTAAAGTGAATCATGTGAAGAATAGATTCTATGAACACTCTGGAAAAAGAAAATAAGGGGAAGAAGGGAAAAATTGACTTTCCATCCTATAGTAATTATGGGAAGAAACACCATGGTATATGCATAAAGGGGATGTGAGATTGTTAAAAGTGCGGAGAAAAATAAAAAAAATATTGTGAATAAAAGGGGAATAAAGAGGCTTTCAATGTTCAATTCTATAATTGTAATGATTTGAGGTATTATAAAAATGAATGTCCTAACTGTCATGGAAACTTACGATAGAAAATTCCAAGGGGGAAAGGCCATGCATATTCGGTCACAACTACTGAGGTTGATGTTTAGAATGATGTAGTGGTAGGATCATTAATTGTTCCCCCAAAATTATCCAATGCTTTATTTGATTCTGGATCATCTCATTCTTTCCTATCGTCCCATTTTTTTAATAAAATTAGATATTTCCAATTTGACTTAATATGGTAGTTTTTAGTAAAAAAATCATGAGGGAATTATCATTGAAATAATGTTTTGTCAATCAGTTACCATTATGGAATCTAAATGTGCTTTATCTACTGATTTTATTACGCTAAACATGATTGTATTTGATATAATCCTTGGTAAGGATTTTATTTCATACCATGATGTGAAAATTTATTATAATAAGTATGAGGTTACAATTTTTCATGATAATAAGGAATCCACTATATTTAGAGAATAAACATCACTATCTAATTATCATCTAGATCTACCCCCAGTATCAGTATTAAATTCAATTATTGTGGAGGAAGGGGGTAAAATGACTATGGGTGAGGAAAGGAATGTTCAAAAAGAGTATATATATGTTGTGATATAATATGTTGATGTGTTTCCAGAATATTTTCTAGGACCTCCTCCAAAATGGGAAATTGAGTTTTGCATGGACTTAATTCAGGGTTCAAGGGCCATATCAAAGTCCCCTTATAGAATATCCATTGTGTAATTAGTTCAACTAAAAACTAAACTAAAGGAATTGAGTGATAAAGGATTTATTCTACCCAGTATTTCTTCAAGGGGAGACCCTGTTATTTTTGTTAAGAAGAAATATTGATCTATCAGGTTTTATATTGACTATAGAGAGATCAATGATATAACAATAAATAACAAGTATCCCCAACCTCACATGGATGATTTATTTGATCAACTTCATTGAGCTCAATATTTTTCAAAAAATTTAAAATCGATCTGGATATCATCAGTTGTGTGTGAGGAAGGAATACATTCCATAGATAGCATTTAGAACTAGGTATGGGAATTACTAGTTCGCATTAATTCCTTTTGGACTGATTAACACACCCTCTGTATTCATAGATCTAATCAATAGAGTTTTCAAGGAATATCTTGATGAATTTTTATTAGTATTTATTGATTATATCTTTCTATACTCCAAAAGGTATAATGATCATGAAAATCACTTACAGACTAATCATAAAACCCTTAATAGAAATGATTTATATGGGATGTTTAGAGAGTGTGAATTATAGCTTCCGTAAATTTCTTTTAATAGCCATACTATCTCTGGGGATGGAATCATTGTTGATCCTTTAAATACAAGGGCAATCCATGATTAGCTAGCACTGATAAGTATAACTGAGGTACACCATATTATAGGATTAGTCAGTTACTATATGAGTTTCGTCCAAAATTTATCCTGATTGGCTGACCCATTAACCAAACTCACATGTAAATGGGTTTAAATTTTTTTGGAAAAAATTGTGAGAATAATGTTTTTGAAGAATCGAAGAGAATATTAGTCAATGCCATTATCTTTACTCAACCATCGGGGACTAATGTGTTTTTTATTTATAGTGATGTATCAAATAATGGAATTGGTTGTTTCCTCATGAATAATGGTAGAGTTATTGCCAATGAATCGCGGAAGCTAAAAAATCATGAATAAAACTATCCCACCAATGATCGTAAATTTGAAGCTGTAATATTTTCAATGAAGATATGAAGACACTATCTCTATAGTGATTAATGTGAGATATATACTGATCATAAGATTTTGAAGTATATTTTATTATATTAGGAACTCAACATGAGGCAAAGGTGATGTCTTGATCTTCTCAAGGATTATGATTGCACAATACACTACCTCCCAAGGAAGGAAAATAAGGTGGGAGATTCTTCAAGCAGAAAAGATTATAGAGTTTTAAACAAGATGATAGTTTAAAATGGTCATATGTTCAAAGATCTAGTAAATATATATTTAGGAATAATCATGGTAGGTGAAGCATTAATACCATTTCAAATTGTTTCCAAAAAAATCCATACTAGAAACGATAAAGAGCTATCAAACTGATGATGAGGATTTTCAAAAAAAAATTAAATCTGTGAATGATGGGAGATTGGTTGACATCATATATAAAGATGAAATTTTCAAATTTTGGGAGAGGATATGTGTTCTCGATATATCTAATCTAAAAAAGTAATTTTTGGATGATGCTCATAGCTCAATTTCCAGTATACACCCTAGTGTAACTAATATGTATAGTGATTTGAAGGAACATTTTGTATGGGACAACATGAAGAGGGAGATTTCCAATTATGTGTCGTGATGTTTGATTTTTCAATAGGTGAAGGTATGTAGACAACATCTTCGGTGAGTAATGAAACTTATTCCCATACATGAATGAAAATGGGATTATATTAAGATGGAATTTTCATGGGACTAATAAAGACTCCACGATGGAATGATGCAATACAGGTCATTGTTGATTGTCATACCAAGTCAACACATTTTCATTCTAGAATAAAAGATTTACCCCATGAATGTTCAGTAAGAATATATATTAATGTATTTATAAGGTTTCATGGTGTACCCATATTGATTGTTTCTGATCATGGTCCATATTTTACATCAAGATTCTAGAAAATTATTCAGAAATCCCAAGATACTAAAATTAATTTGAGCACTTCCTACCACCCTCAAACCGACGGACAATTAGAATGGACTATTCGAACCTCAGAATACATTTTTAGATCTTTCTCACATAACTTTCAAGGTATGTGGGATCAGAATTTAAATTGGGTAAAATTTTCTTATAACAATAGCTTTCATTCATGTATTCATCTGGAACCCTAAGAACCGTTTTATGGAAAGAGATGTATTGCAACAACATATGGGGATGATGTTAGTGGATGAAAACTCATAGGACCAGAACATGTTTAGGAAATAATGGAAAAGGTGATTATTATACAAACCCACATCAAAGCATCTCAATGTGGGGAAAAGATCTATGCAAATAATGAAGGAATGATTTAGAATTTCAAGTAGGAGATCATTGATTTCATGAAGTTATCTCTAGGGAAGGGTGTTATATGATTCAGTAAGATGTGTAAATTAAGTCCTAGATACATCATACCATTAAAAATTATAGATCTAATTGGAGATGTAGTTTACCGATTGGATATGTCGCTAAGTCTATCCAATGTTCATGATGTGGTCCACATATCATTATTGATAAAATACATGCCAGACTCAATGCATGTACTCACCTATAAAAACAGAATACTAGAAACTCATCTATATTATAGTTAATTGCCTATAAAGATTCTTGACTTCAGAGAAAAAGTGTTGAGAAACTAGAAGACTCATCCAGTATAAGTTATTTTGAGAAATCATAAAATGGAAGAGTCAATGTGGGAACCTAAGAAACTTTTGAGGAAGAACCACCCAAATATTTTTATGCTCTAATATTTTAGAAATTTAAGGATGAAATTATTTGATGGAGGGAAGAATGTAACTCCTCATGCTTCCATGGTACACTTATCTTTAAATAATATATTAGCTTGCGTTGTACGCAGCTCTGAGTTATAGCACACCACGACCAATCAAACAATCCATTTAAAAATTAGTTATGAATATTAATACAAAAATTTTGAAATTTTAGAAAATGTATTTTTAATAATAGACTTAATTTTTGGATTTTTAATATCAAAATTATCTTAGGGTGAATTTTTTCTATTTTTCTGAAAACATTCAATTTTTATGAATAGTGAAAAACACTGCTTCATTATTTAAAAGCGACTTTTTATTAAAATAAATATTTTTAATTTAAATTTATTTTAATTTAAAAATAAATAAATAATATTTATATTAATATAATTTATTTCATTATTGTCATTTTAATATATGATTTTATATATAAACTTTTATTGAACTTTTTAACGTCTTTTACGCACCATCTATGCACATTTTCAAATTTTCATAAAATGTAATTTTACCGCTTCTGTAAATTGAATTTCAAAAATATAATAGAAATTGTTTTCATAAATAATTAATATATGGTTCAATATGATGAAAATATTTTTTGATTAATATTATCTATTGAATTTTATTTACCATAGTTAAAAGTCAATATGGTAATTAAAGGTAAAAATAATATTATAATATTATAATATTACCCCAACATAAGTACTATTTCTATTAGATAATTTTTTTCAACCAAAATAAACCTTAGTACTAAAATATAATCCATTTTAATCCACTGGGATTATATTATGACATTTATTTAATTTTATTTATAGAAGAGTAAAAAGTGTTATATTTAAATTTTTATAACTAATTTTTTTAAAATATGGTTATACATAAAACAAATTCGACTATAAATATTAATTAGAAATCTAAAAATTTTTCTTACATCATGGTAGTTTATTTAAAATATTTATACATTAAATAATTAAATTTATTTATAAAACAATGACGATGAAAAAATTACATTATTAATGAAAGGTTAAAAAACTTATATTGATAATATTAAAAATATATAATTTTAATTATTTAATGACAAAAATAATTTTACAGATAACTTATACATGTTAGTGTAACATTATAAGTATTGGTTCTAATTCATCATGTTATTTTGATATTTCTAAAAAATCAAATATTGAACTACAACAAATTTAAAATAAATGATATTTTTAAATTAAATACTTTTTTATTAAATGATATAAAAGTCATAAAAATATAATTTTTTTCAAAATAACATGTATATTGATACAAATTTCCTAAATGATACACATTTAGTTCATTTGGAAATTCATAGTAACGATATTAATCATTTAGTAGAAAAATACAGGAAGACATGGTAAGAGTTAAATATTTAACTATGGGTTAAATCTAAAATATAAGGTTATGTTTTTGACATAAACATGTATAAAACTATTGGATGAGAGCTTCGCGACCAATAACAATATTATCCTCTAAATAAATCAATTTTGATCTATTAGAAACCTATAATCATTTTGTAATAAATTAATATTTCAAGCTTTTCCTAATGTTCCACTAACTTCTCTTCTAATAGGGTACATCCCCTTACATTAAATTCACACCTCAAAAGACATTTGGATCAGCCATCCTCTTCAAAAATGTGCTCTAAACTATCTTCACCTCAATGAAGATTCTATACATTGATCAGAAATCTATCATAAGGTGCAAATTTGTTCAAAACAAAAGGAATCACCTGAATAATAGGAAATTATTTGATCACCTATTTCAATGTTATTTTCTTATTCTACATCCTCTATAATTTTTGTCTCATTTATAAAATAATAACTCAAATACCTTATAAATTTGTAGATGTTGTTATAAATATGATACAACCATATTAATTATTCAATCTACCATATGAATGAAATCATCACCAAGCATGTGTACGTATGAGTTACAATCTCCACTCATGGTGTAGTTTGTTATTCAACACTACATTTTTTGATGGGTATCATAAGGAGTATAATTAATTTAAATAATAAATATAACATGATAATTATTCTTTTTATATAATATAATATCAAATTTCACATGACATCGTTATCAATACAATGATATTGTCACTCGTGCGTACGTTCGGCTTACCGTCTCTGCGATGTGATGTGATTCATTCACTATCTCAACCATTTAAGAATAATTTTCATTATCTTATAAAAAATAATGTTTATGAACTTAATATCATTTTGGATATGAATCAAATAAATCATATCCCCTTAAAAATTATTTACCTAACAAAATATATAAAGGAAAACAAATCATTTTCCACCCGAAACAAAGATAATACTGAATTATTTATAACAAAGCAATATTAGATGATAAAATATGATATCATATTTAAGTATTTGTTTCTTTTATAATTTGATAACAATGAATTTACTATTATATAGGAGGTTAATGTATCCTTGATTATGGAAATTTACAAGGTTAGGGTTAATTTTACAATCTATCTATTATCCGAGGATGTTTATACATAAGTATCTAATATAACTTCTTTATCATCCACCTTTGTGTTTCTTAAAAATTTGTTTCAAAACATTTTAAATATTTCCTAGACTATGGGTTTAAGTCATTTATACCCTTATTTGTATTTTTATAAAATTCCTTGAAAGGAATCTTTCCTTCATTTTCCAAACACGTTACATTTTGACATTTTTGACAAATTATGGAATGAAGGTTTTTTTAACTTATACAATAGGTGTGGATATTTTCGGCCATTATAACACCTTTGAAGCTTCCCTCACAATATTATAATAATATTTTCAAAATAAATGTTTTCTTTTATAATTATACGACATTTAAATGATTTCAAGGTAGGCAAATATATTTCTCTCAAATAGTTTTTGCATTGATTTCATTTGTAATGACATCTGTTGTTGGATTTTACATTTAATTAAAGTTGATTTATTATGATACCATACTACATATTATATTTTATAGTTTTATAATATGTTAGACTATGGATATTCTATTTTCATGTCATTCATGGTTTATGGTGAATGTATTAACATTTCATATTGTAATTTTTTACGAATTTTTATGTTATTTTTCACCCTTTTCATATAAGAAATGCATTGGATGTAGTTAGTGGGGGTAGGGCCCACTATAGCCCCTCAATGCATCAGTTGGACTCATGAGACAAACTAGTATCTTGTCATAAGTCCATCAAAAAAATATTATTTGTATATCGGCATGATTCTTGACTATGTGGTAATGTTTTCCGACATTATGCATTCTATCAGTATGAGATTAGCTGTTGATATTACATGTGATTATTAGTCTAGTAAAGTATCTGGGTGAAAAAGTAAATGGAATTATTTGGATTATATTTTCCATATTATGATGAAGTTTGTCATTAAAAGGCTTTTGTTTTAGTCATATACATTGTCTTAAAGGATAATTCTTATTTAATAGAGTATCTGATATTTTGTTATCCTTACTAAGCATTTGATCTCACCCCTTTTTTATGTTTTATTTTTCCCAGGATATGAAGAAGTATATTATGAATGACCTTCTGGGTTAGGAAAAGGGATATGAGTGTGTTCAAAGGATACAAAATGTTGTTTTTTTCATTTCTTAATGTAATGTAAAACTTATGTATGTATCTAGTACTTCCCACAGTACTAAACTTACTGGTCTTATGGGAATTGATCTCTTTTGATCATTTCAATGTTATGTAATAATGGATCGACTTTGTGTAACTGGGGTTGAGGAGTTACACATGTACTGGTGTTGTACACAATTTCATGACGAATGTGACTAGAAGGTTTTAAAACATTTGGTTTGTTTGAAAAATTAATTCTAGTGCATCAGTTCAGTACTATGTTTCATGTATTATGTCGTGATAATTAGGGATAAAGACTTAAATTTCAAAACCATTAAATCAAAACATCATGTCACTAAACTGAGTAAGATCTCTCCTGATTTAATAGTCTAGGGGGATTCTACGGAAGTGTTTCACAAGAGGCAGTGTGTTATCCATAAAATATAATAAAGGTAGTTATCTTGGAATATAGTGACTATGTTTAAACATATGCATTCCACAACTAGTAAATATTAGTTTATTTTGGTACGACCGACACAATATCAATGTATTATCCTTAGGATAGCCCTTAGTGGTAAGTAAATTAAAGTAAAAAATTTCTCTCATCATGTTAATGTTTAATTACTATATGATTCCTCCAAACATGTTTAAAAAGTTCCTTCCAATGTGGGAACAGTTTCTATTGTTTTAAAATAAAATCATGACACCATGATTAACCCCTCCTCTCCATAGGTGCTCTGGGGTCCTACTAGTGGTATTAGAGAATAAATGTTGTCGATTCTAAATCCATCAATTATTGTTTTCAAGTAGAATTATGTGAATATTTTGGGAGTCCCCCTATTTGATGGAAAAAATTTCCAAATTGGGAAGAAAATGATGAGATATCACCTAAGATCACTTGGAAGGGAATTATTTTGTTTCCATTTCATATCGGATTCAGTTCACTAATGTGGAATGGATTGTTTTGACTAAAAAAGGTATGAAAAATGATTAATGAAGATTCCATATAATAAAATTCTATTACTACATATCTATATAATCATATATATTTGATGGAGATTAGTGGAAATACATCCAAGACCATCTGAGAGAAACTGGAAAACATATACAAATGTGATATCAATGTGAATGCGGTCATGCTATAATTTGTACACATTAATTTTGGTGATTTGAAAATTTATCTAGAAGAAATTTCATATTGTTTAATAACTGTAATTTAAAAAGTTTTCGGAGAAGTTCATGGAATTTGTTATGAATTAAATGATATTTAAATTAAGAAGAATTTACTGATATGGATTCCACCCATATAAAATCCAATCTATCATCCCTTGAGGAAAGGGATATAAAACAATTTTCTCTTGATGATCTTCTAATAAGTCTTCTGGATTATGAAATGAGAGTCATACTATAAGATACAATAACTCATGTAATTATGGAAATGTAGTTCAAATCGATTGAAAAAATTCAGATTTGCAGAGATGTTGTTGATGATGATGATAAGGAAGATGATTTTATTTATATATATTACACATAATTCATGATAGGAAAATATATATTTGAATGAAATCCTCTTATGTCATGTTCATGATGTGGTAGTGTTGGGAAAATTTCCTCTCAATAGTCAAGGAAGTGTGATGAAAAATAAAGTGAAGGATGGATGATGGAAAAGCTGTAGAAAATGTATCCATATAGGGGAGAATTCAAATGAAGAATGTAATTATAGAGAAATAGTCACATATGTAATAAATTAAACGATTATAATCACTATTTAAAGGATGCAGAACCTGAGTTTACAACTAAAACCAATGAATCCATGATGACTATAGTTAAAAGGGTATAATATTCAAATGAAAAATATAATCATTTAATAGGTGTTGTTGGTCTCAAGGTTGGACTTTAAGATTATCTTTATTTGATTAACATTTAATGAAAAGGGAAGAAATGATAAGATGCATTCTGGAATACTCCTCAGAGTATGTTGGTCAGATTGACATAGAAATTTATAGACAAGAAGTAGGGGAAAAATTTTTAACAACTCATGAATTCTTTGAATAAGTTGTGGAAATTAAGCATAAGACTGAAGAGCCAGAAAAATTTATAAATAAACATAAATACATTATTTGAGGAGAACCCATGATAGTCGAGGGACATAAATATTATGTATTTACTCAAAGGAATAAACCATAAAATGAATCAACATCAAGGGAAAAATGAAGAATTTATAGTTTGGAAGATTCCAATATGAATAGAAGTAATAAAGTGCTAAATATGGTTCTAAAGGAGTAGTGATGGAATTGAGTGATCAAAGATAAACTTGTATGAAAAAAGTAGAATTCAATATGATTTTAAAGTAATAAACTCTATAAATGATATGAGAGTAAATAAAGGGAATTAGAAATTTAGACATATTAAAAAGTCACATGATGTGCTAATATAGAATGCATCCAGTCAATTAGAAATGGGATTTGAAGATTTTCCTCAAGAATCCAAATAGGATCAACCACTAAATACTATTACAATATTAGGGTACATGAAGTGGAATGGATGTGGGAAAAAATTTCCTCTTATAAAATGTCAATTAAATGGTTTTCCATTCTATACCATGTCAAATTATAAAGAATCACGAAGCTATATAAATAGGGATATTCTTGGAAGTTTAAAAAGGACAATGATACCATAACATTATTTATATACAAGAAATATTTTCTATGGATATTTATTTAGTATTCTAAATATATATTAAAAATATATTCATTTCAAGAAGAGGAAATCCTGGAACCTTCCAATATAACTCATAAACAAATCAATACCCGCCAACAAAGAAAAATTACTCTTGAAAATTTGTATTCACTTCTAGAATAAGAATCATAGTATAATGAAACCACCCATTTTAAAAAGATATTGGAAGGAATATATTTTTCCTCCACCAATTAAATATCTCATTGGAGAAAAATAAAAAAAATTTGACCTTGTATAAATTACACTAAATGTTATAAAGAACAGTACCACCTGGAGTTTTTTTACAGTGGATGCTCATCCCATAAGACAGAAAATAATGATTTTTTGAAAAATATTATGATAATTGTTGATGGAATAATGTTATTTGGTAGTGATGGTGCATTAAAAATATATAATAGTGTTTATATAGTACTAGAAAATTATTTTCTAAGGAAAAATAAATTTCTCTTTATAGACAGTTTTCATCACAATCTCCTCAGTGTGAGATAGCTCTATGACATGGGGATAAAAATGACATTTAATCAAAATCAGGGAACTAAAAAAATAAAGGAATGTAATTTTATCATGAAAGTATATAGAAAAGATAACTATTTATAGCATAATGAAAAAAAAAGATGATATTTATTACAAAAGTGATGAGTAAGAAAACTTCTTGTAGTACTGAAGGTTGGGTAACATTAATCAGTAGAGTATGGAACATATATATATATATATATATATATATATGATTAAGATAGTTTTTTACATTCTCAATATGAAGCATGATTGAGAAAATATATGTGATGCATAAATGTGATAAAAGATGGTCATGAGTTCATATCGGCTGAAGAAAAAAAGGGCATCAAATATTCTTGATCTTAATGACATAGACATATGTGGTCTGATAAATGTGTCTTACACACATAGAGAGAGGTGATTGAATATATTTATTTATGATTATTGAATAATTTCTTGTGTAATGATTAAAAATATGAAATAATAAGTGCTTGATTTCATGAAATGTTATCATCAAATATCTGAGAATTATACTGGCCACACAATCAAGATTTTATGATCTAATAATGTCGGAGAATAAAAATCAATTGAATTTGAAATTTAACTAAAAACATGTATTAAAGAGTGAATGCAGAAATAGTGAGAACCCCACAATAAAATGAATTTCTTGAACATATATATCACTAGCATAACAATATGTCATGAAGGATATTGACTAAGAGTTTTATTTATCATCGTTACTGGTAATTGGTTGTTAAAGTAATGGCGCATACTCAATCCCAAATAGCTATTTTTATTGGAGAGACCATGATAGAAAATGATTTACGATTTGGAATGAATAACTATCTAAATTATTTTACTATTTTTGTAATTAAATGTTTCGTTGGAAAAAAATAAAGAAAATTAAGGAGAATATGGTGATCCTATATATGAGGGAATATTCTTTTATATATTTAATGAAGATTAAATCATATTAATGTTAAAATAATCATATTAGATTAATTTTATAAAGAAGTGATGTCCAGATCAATGAATATGAAATCTTAAATACCTTAAGGATATCATATTATTATATGATAGAAGATGTTGAATAATGTGGAAAGTGGACATTTTCAAATATTGAAATAGAGGAATGATTGAAAAATATTCAGGGCTCACAAAATGATGATGATTTATAAGATAAATCAGAAGATGAAACCATGGCTGATGAAACTTCATCAAAACCTCCAAGTATGAATAGATGTGTATACAGTGATCAATACAACAACATTGGGGATTATACCCCCACACACAATCACAAGGAGAATATGTAATGATGTACATTATTTTTTCTAATAAATTGTAGAACCATCTTCTTTTGAAGAATTGAAAAATATTGAATCATGGGTTATAGACATAAATGATGAATTTGAAAAAATTGACAAAAAAAGATATGGGATATTGTTAAGAGGCCTAAAAATAAAAATGTAATTGGAAAAAGTGGATCATAAGAAAATTAAATAACCAAGGAAACATAAACAGAAACTGGTCACACATAGTGTGTAAAGTCTATGAATAGACCGAAGGCATTAATGTTGAACAAATATTTTTTCATGTATCTATACTAGAGTTGATCAAGCATTCCCATTCCATGGGAATTCAGAGAGAGTATAATTTTTCATAGTTGGTTGTAAAAATTTCATTATTATATTGATTTCTCTTGGAGAAGATATCTACATTGAACAAAAAGTGGAATTTATAATTATAAATTTTAAGACTATCGTTTTAATGTAAAATAAGTCTCTATATAGAATGAATAAGGCACCACTTTTGTGGTATTATTTTCTATATTCTTATATCAATATGGTTGAGTTTAAATGTAGAGGTTTTAGAAATAATCTCTATGTGAAGTATTCTCATATTGATCATTTTATTGTTCTTTTGTGTGTGGATGATAATATTTTTGGTGGAAGAAGTCATGTATCAGTGGAATAATTTACTAATCAGATGAAATTATAATTTGAAATGTCATTTAATGTTGATCTCCTAATCTTATTGGGGAAATATTTTATATAGAACAAGATTTTCACTTTCATTTAATAGAAAAAATATTCCAGAGTGGTGATGAAAAAATTAAACATGCACGACTCCAAACAAATGTTGACTCTGATTATTGTTGGAGAAAAATATTAAAATCACTAGGATAGGACATCTTTGGATCCCAGCATATATAAAATAATCATTTGAATATTATTATACATGGCTGGAACACAACAAAATATCATCTTTAAAAAATTATTAACATCCCTATTTCAAATTAATCTAATGTAAGAACATTTGGAAGCATTTAAAAAAATCTAGATGGATATTCAAGGTACACTCCATTTTGAATAATACATTGCAGTAGGAAGATATTATGAATTATCATTATTTTATGATGTTGATTGGGTTGGGGATGTGGTGGTTCAAACATTTAAAAGTGACACTACTTTCTGTAAATGAAATAAAAATTTTGGATGGATGATAAAGAAGAATGAAAAGTACTTCTATTAGTACAACTAAAGTATTGTATATCACTTCAACAATGGATTTCAGGAAACTATCATGGATGTAACAAAAACAAACTGATAATGGTGATGTGTTGAAACAGTTTATGGGGACTCATTGTGTGAATAAGTTCATGATCGATATTACAAAGAATCAGGTTTAACATTCATTTAAAAAACATATTAATATAAAATATCACTTTATCAAGGAAAAAATTGAACTAGTTGTGATTAAAATGAAGTGTGTTTAAACTAATAACGAAGTGGATAACATTCTGACTAATCCATTCGTAGCACCTATTTTTTTTAATCATCGATTGAACATCATTGTCCATCCACCTCCCAAGGCATTAGGAGGTTACAGTTCAAACCCTCTCCCGATTTTTTTTATGTATTTTAAAATATTTTTGGAATTTATGTATGTTTATGGGGGAGATATGATCTAGGGGAGTCTTTTTTATCTATAAATGTAAAAATATTCGTTATTTGGGTTTATTAACAAATAAGGAGAATGGAAAAATTCATTGTTATAAAGGTTTTATGGTTACTGGATTTTAATAACCCATTCTATTCTTCTATGACATGATTATAATTATGTGTTATGAGGAAATAGTTAACAATTATTTATTGAAATGATGATATTTTTTTGTTATAAGGAAACAATTAATTGTTCTCATAGTTTAGCTTGGACATATTTAAGCATTACAAAAAACAAGAACCCAATTCAAGCTTCCCCTCCTATTTTCGACATCAAGATTCTATCACATATAATTAGAGTGTTGGATGAATTTTTTATCTCCTTTCATGTTTTTTATCATGGCTGGTTCTTTGATGATTGTGTCAAATGATCACTAACAAACCCAAATGTGATAGTGTTGTAACCAAGGATTTTAATTATTGAAAATAGTGTGTTTTGTTTTATATCAATCAAAAATATTTTTGATCATGCAATATTCATGTAATGGGTTTTTTATATTGAAGTTAGCTTCATTATTGAAGGTTTCACTGTATTACAGTATTTTTTAAATTGCTGGCATCAAAAATATGGAGTATGTATAATGTTTTTTAGAAAATATAATAATGCTAACTTAAAAATTAAAATTTTATGTGAAATGTTTAAGAATATTTTAAAACATTCATACAAGTGATTTTTCAAACCCATCTCATAAAAATAATTCAAATGCATGAACTATGCACAAAAGATGAAATTTCATGATAGATGAGTTTGCGCCACCCAAAAAAAGATGTGCACCATGGAAGGTGTTCAATACTGTTACATTCCAAATATCATTTCAAAAAATTAGTTTCATAAATGGTGGATGGTTTCCAAGTAACTTTCACAGAGGTCTATCTGTGTCTATAAATAGTTTTCCACCCCTTCATTTAAAGTGTCTTTATTCCAATGAAGATCGAGTTTCTCTACTACATGAAAGAGTTGTGTGCTGTAACACTTACTTGTAGAGTGTTCCTTGGGTCTATCAAGTCAAAGTGAAACCAATGGACCACTTTCATTCAAGTAAATGGTTTGATGAAAGTTTGTTTTATGATAAATAAAAATGTTTCACACATGTAAATGTCTTGTGTGCATGTGAATTAGTTGCATGTCTAGCACATTTTTCAATATTCAGTTTGTTTAAGCACTGTTTTCAAGTGCATCAGTTTAAGAATATGGTGCAAGTAGTGTCTCATGAAAATCATGAAAAATGAATTATATTACAAAACTATTTAAGTCAACCCAAAATTTTGATTTGAGTAAGACCTCTTTCAAAGCATTGGCCTAGGGGGAGTCAATGGAATTTTACGAAGGGTGGTAGTGTGTTATCCCTAAAATATTGTAAAGGAATTTTGCCTGAAATAGAGTGAATGTTTTTAAACATATGTATTATATAACAAGTAAGGATTGGTATATTTTTATATGATGTACATATTGTCATATTATGGTCCTTAGACTTAACTTAGTGGAGAACCAGGTAGAATTGTTATGATGTCTCACTACATTTAAATTCTTAATTACAATATGATTCCTCTAGGTAGGTTTAATAAGTTCCTACGAATTTGGGAATAATAGAAAATGTTTTAAAAAATAAATTTAATACCCAAATTCAGCCCTCCTCTATCAGGGTTCCCTGGGGTCCTATCTTATAGAGGAGAGTATGTGGGAATGTGAGTCAGAGACATGCACTCTATACCATGAGTTGTTTGAAGTTTACATATTCCCTTGTAATATTTTTTTTATGTTGACCTTTCTTGTTTATAAGGTTGTTTCCTATTATTTATTTTTTTATATCTACTCATGTTTGAGATGTATCTCCATTAATAATGTGATTATAATCTTGTTTTTACTATTGTGTGGCATCGATTAGTTCCTCCAATGAGATTTTTGACCTCCAGTGATAAAGAGATCCTTAACAGGTATCTCATAGTGCGTATATTCAGATGACCCATTTTCATTTTATGGGTAGTTGGATTTCAGATTCACAAGGATGAGAATTTTTTGAGAGGTATCATATGTAAGTGACCAAATCTAAGTAGTCTGACCATTTAGGATTTTACAATGCTTTTTTCTCGGAGAAATCCTAGTAAAAGTTCAGAGGTTTATTACTATTAAAAGTCATAATAAATGACATTAAATTGAATGTCTATGTGTTTAAAATCATGTATTTTAATTTCATATCTTATTAAGGTTGGTCTGAAAGGTGTTACATGGTGCTAGATGTTAAGGATTAATTGAATCAAGGTGACTGGTTTATTATTAGATCTGATGCCGAAAATTTATACAATTTGAAAAAGCATATTCACATCATGAAAATTCATTATGAAAGACACCTATCAAAACATTGGGGGATCAGGTTTCCCTCAAACCCTATGACTCATCTCGATTTTCAAAAGATTATAAGCCCTCTTTTTAGGTTCATTGGGATTTCATTAGTTAGAATTGATTCCAGACCTTCTATCTTTGATCTTTGGGGATCCAAGGTGGGTTCCTTCATTAGATTGATGTGGGTTCTCCATGATCAGTCTTGTTTCTTTATGTTTTCTCTTTCCATGATATGAAAATTGATGTATGATATTATAAATAGGTTTATTTGTTCTTTTTTGGTGTGATTATGCTTGGAAATTATAAGGCCCCACCCTTAATCCTTACTTAATATTGAATTAAATGAATAATTCACATTGAGGATCTTTTCAGGTTTAGAGTTTTAGAGAATTAGAACATAACTATTACATCTTAAAAGATTACAAAGTAGACACTTCTACTAAGTCTCCATAAAAAAACTC
Source organism: Viscum album (assembly GCA_963277665.1). Classification (NCBI taxonomy): domain Eukaryota; kingdom Viridiplantae; phylum Streptophyta; class Magnoliopsida; order Santalales; family Viscaceae; genus Viscum; species Viscum album. Next base: position 586,879,098 of record OY728120.1, read on the forward strand.
TTAAAAAGAAAGATGTCTAGATTCCATGTTTTAGATAGCATGAAATTCCCTTGATCCCATCCTTAACCTTATTCCACTTTAAGTCCTGTGAAAAACATTTCGAAAAACTTGGGGTGAGCATAAAAAGCTCAGTAAGGGATACAAAAAGAATGAAAACTGTTAGTTTTTCAAACATCAAGTAAACCATGAATACTATATCAAAGTAATACCTTCACCTTCATGAAGTAGTAAAAAAAATCTTCACTGAATAAAGTATAATTACTTACCTTTTTGTAACCAAAGGATTACCATAAAACCCATATAAAGAACACATAGAATATATAAAGGTAACTTGGGACATAAACATACTTAAGTGGAATAACCATACGGTTGACTTCCACACATATCAATTAATGGAATAGCCATACGGCCAATTTCCATACATACTTAATGGAATAGCCATACGGCCAATTTCCATACATACTTAATGGAATAGCCATACGGCCTACTTCCATACCCAATGCATTGGAGGTTATAACGTAACCACCCGTCCTGGTATTCACAGCACCACCCGTCATATGGTTTATAACGTAACCACCCGTTAAAATGTCCAATTACCAGTATAAAATCATAAAACATAAAACCAATATAAAGGAATGATAACATTTCCACATTTCAATCACAATATATCATAAATATATTGACACAATAGAATCCTTTTTCAAAACCATTTTCAATACCAAAATACATAAAAGAGTATATGGTATTTATTTTATTCTTAAAAAATTACGGATTGTTGAGAAAGCCAAAGATCAAATAATACTCGCAGCGGCGGAAAAGGTCGTTGTCACCGTGTACGTTAAAAAAAACATTCCTTTTTGTCGTTTAGTAAAATGCTTCGTAGAAAAAGATTCCTTTTGTATAAAAGTAAAAGTAAAAGGAGTTTATACACCGTATAAAATAAAGTTGTGTATAAAACGAAATATGCCTCAATGAAAGGAGATTGAGACGAACCTTGGGTCCGACTTGACTCGATCGTTCTTTAACGTCCTAAATAATAAACTTGAGTTAATTTATACTTGATTAAGAACCTTTTTAAAGTTCATTATTCTTTTTATATCACTTATTGCCATGTTATAAACATTATGTAACCATTTAAGTTAATAATGTTTGTTTTGTCAATATTTGGTTCTTAAGTCGAAAGTTGACTTCTTACAATTACATGTTGTTCATGTGGTCAAAAGTTCTTTATATCCAGAATGAAATTCCCGATTTGGATATAATATGTATCATATATATCCAGAATATACATGTATTTATAATATTACATAATCATTTAGAGGTAAGAAATGAAATACACCGTTCATGGAGACGGTAAGCCGTACGTACGCATGAACGCTACTTTCATTTCTTTGTCATATTAGTGGAATTAAAACTAAATGAGAGGTATGTATATTTTAATTCCAGAATTATATTCATCATTTAGATATATCATTATTTATATATGTACATTATATACATGTAATTTTAATAGTACATTACATTTGGGGATAAGAAATGAAATGCACCGTTCATGGAGACGGTAAGCCGTACGTACGCATGAACGCTACTTTCATTTCTATCTCATACTTTAATGGAAAGAAATAATAATGATATAGAGGTATATTATAATTCCAGTATAACATCATATATAATAACTTTAAATCCATCCTTTACACGTCCCACATATGGCATTAACGAATCACATCACTTTTAGGGGGCGGTAGTCCGCACTTCCTTAAATGAAGATATCGTGTTTACCCATAATGGAAACCATAAAGGTATGCCAAAAATGAAAAATACAGAAGCTTAAAGAAAACATAAACATATTATATATCATATATAAAAATATTGACATCATAATGGCCACCCCTGAAGGTGTTAAATGAGTATTGAATAATCATCGTTTCGGGAGGCAGAATTTCGCCATCCACGGAAACCGTATGTTCTTTAACCATTTTATGTAGATGTGTGAGAGTGTAGCTCAAATAAATATTATAAAAACATCCTAGTATATTGAAGATACTGTTGTTGTTACAAAAGAATTAAATAAAAAGAGTTTAGAGGGTTGGAGAAGCAAAATAAAACAAATGAACAAGAGAGAATGAATTACCTTTAAAAGTGTAACTCCCTTTTGATTTCAGCCTAAAGGCTTCCTTTGAAAGGATTATGCCCAAAGGGAATCCTCTAGGATGAGTAGAGGGATGTGGAGAGAGTAATTGGGCAGGGGTTGGCCGAGCCAAAGGCTTGAGAATTGTGTGAAATGGGGTAGAGGTGGGGGCCTTTTATAAGAGGATAGGAGGGGCACTTTTGGAAAGTAAAGAAATATTACTTTATTTGAAAATGTGTTTCGGTTTTAAAAGGTCCCACGTTGATATAATTAGTGGATAAGGTGATTAGGTTTCGAAATCCACTCATCCAATTGGTTTTGGACATGTGAAGGTTTTAGATATTTCATTATCTTTCCATTTTATTTAAATCGTCAAATAATGATGTCATCGCTGCATCATTATTATGTCATATATAATTTATTTTATTTAATGTCTAAAAATTATAAAAAAAATACTATGATATAGGAAATCTTTTTATATTTCCAATGACTATTTATAATCAAAATTTTTACTTGTATAACACCACTCAAAAATTATTTTATTAAAACAATTTATGTTAGTGTCATTTTCACTTTAACATTAAATAAAAATATATTAATGTCATTTTCCAACTAAAGTGGCTCCATGGGGTCCCCAAGTTGGCCCATGTCTTTTCTTGGTCGGCCATGACTCACCCAATAGGTGTAGGACAAGTGTCATGGTGTTTTCACATTCTTATAATACCATTTTTACCTTAAACTACACTAATTACCTCTAATCGCGATTAATGAAAAAAAGTTACTATTCACCAAAAAATTATTTTAATCTCATTGAACCACATTTTACTTCTTAATGACAACAATGTATGTCGGATTTTCAAAATTAAATACACATTAGTGGTAAACTTTCATTTAACTGAAAAATCAGTTTGCTTGATTACCACTTAGTGGTTTCACTATTCATCAAAAATTGAAGTTTTTCAGAAAATTACCAAAAATTCACCCTAAGCTATATTTGATATTCCGAATTCAAAAATGAAGTCCATTTTCCAAAATTCAAAACATATAAGTCAAATTAATTAATTTAATAATTAATTCCCACTGTCATGACAAATAGCGTGTTTTTGTGAAACAATAAGTATCAAAAGATTCACACCAGTTTAAGTCCAATTTCAAATTGAAATTGATTCCAATGACCACCATTGGATTAACTGGTAAAAATATTTTCTAATTTCACTTTAAAACCAATTAAAATAATAATCTAATCATATAAATAAATTAGATTAAAAAGAGGTTTTGAATTAAAATACAACATTTTAAACTATTCATAAAAAAATGAACTTTATCAGAAAGGTACCAAAAATTTACACAAAGTAAATTTTGATGTCCCGATTCTAAAGAAGAGTTATATTTGGTCCAAAATAAATTATAAGAGTGATCAAAACTATATTTAATGATGGTTCACCATTAAAAGGTGATAAGTGAACCTTTATTGAAAATTATAGTATATATGCCCTAAAATTGAACTCTTTCCGTATTTTAAGCCTTTATCTTTTATTGGGTAAATGTATAAACATTTAAAAACATATCTAATCATATTTTAGTTATTTCTATCCATTCCCGCCAGTACAACGGCTACTTGTTAACTAACATTTAAAATAATATTATTTTATTACTAGTGTGCTACGTAAGTTTCAAAGAAACTCATCGTTGCGTATCGGGTACGCTATCGAACATAGCAACCCCTTTAAAATAAAATTAATATTTAATTCGTAAATATTAATAAATATGAAAATTCTTTATTCTTTATTTACCTGGGATGTTACATCCTTCCCCCCTTTTCGGAATTGTGTCCTCGCAATTTTATTCACTTATCAAAATAAGTGGGGGTATTTATCCCTCATAGCATTTTCAGATTCCCACGTTGCCTCTTCAATCACATGGTTTTTCCAAAAAACCTTTACCTGATGAATCACCTTATTCCGTAACACTTGCTCCCTGTGGTCAAGAATCTGGACTGGTTGTTCTTCATAAGATAGGTTCTTTTCCAGCTGAACTACCTCTGGACTCAAAACATGAAATGGATCTGGAATATACTTTCTCAACATTGAAACAAGAAAAACATTGTGTACCTGAGATAAACTCGGAGGTAAAGCCACCCGGTATGCAATTGATCCAACTCTCTCCAGAATTTCATATGGTCCAATAAACCTTGGACTCAGCTTTCCTTTCTTACCAAATCTCATCACACTTTTCCAAGGAGAAACCTTGAGAAAAACATGATCACCTACCTCGAAAGATAGATCCTTCCTCCGGTTATCCACATAACTCTTCTGCCTGCTCTGAGCTGTTCTCATGTGCTTCTGAATCAACTGAACTTTTCTTCCATCTCTTCTACCAATTCTGGTCCCATCAGCTTCCTTTCACCCACTTCATTCCGAAGTGCTGGAGTTCGACACCGCTTCCCATATAATTCCTCAAATGGTGCAATCTGTATACTGGAATGAAAACTGTTATTATAAGAAAACTCAACCAAAGAAAGATGTTGGTCCCAACTTCCCTGATAATCCATAGAAAAAGATCGTAGCATATCCTCCAATGTCTGAATTGTTCGTTCTGACTGCCCATCTGATTGAGGATGAAAGGTTGTACTAAAATTTAATTCAGTACCCAACGACTTCTGAAGGCCTTTCCAAAAGTTAGAAGTAAACCTGGGATCACGATCCGATACAATGGAGAAAGGAACTCCATGTAACCTGACTATCTCTTTAAGATACAAACGGGAAAGTTGATCTAGAGAGAAAGTATCTCGTATAGAAAGGAAATGAGCAGATTTGATCAAGCGATCAACAATAACCCAGATTGCATTATTACCTCGAGATGTCCTCGGTAATCCCACAACAAAGTCCATGGATATGTTTTCCCATTTCCACTCTGGTACTGGTAAAGGCTGAAGCATCCCTTTCGGTAACTTCCGCTCTACTTTAACCTGTTGACATGTCAAACACTTCACAGTAAAATCAGCAGTATCTCTTTTCATTCCATCCCACCAGTAATACTCCCGCAGATCTCTGTACATCTTTGTACTGCCAGGATGAACTGAAAACAGGGAACTATGAGCCTCACATAACAACTCATTCTTCAAGTGTGAATCATAAGGCACACATAACCTCTTCACAAACCTCAAAACACAAACACAAACTTATCCAAGAACTCATTGAAAATTTTATTCATAAGGTCCATGAATACAGCAGGTGCATTGGTTAACCCAAAAGGCATAACTACAAATTCATAATGGCCATATCTAGTACGGAACGCAGTCTTCGAAACGTCTGCTTCTTTTACTTTCAACTGATGGTACCCCGACCTCAAGTCAATCTTCGAAAAATACTGAGCTCCTTGGAGCTGATACCACTTCATTCGATGGCCCAACATCTGCTGAAGTTTTTGCAAAGGATTTTACCACCCCTTTCTGCTTGTAGTCTAACTTCTTCCCATCACTCAAGATCCTTGTCAGACACTCGTCTGCATAATGACCCATTTCATTACACTTAAAACATCTTACCGTTGGCTTTTCATTTCCTGCTTGATCATCTTCCTTATAGTTACGAGCAATATGACCAGACTTACCACACCGAAAGCACTTACCAGACTTGGATAAACATTCTCCAGGATGCATTTTACCACACTTTTCACAGGATGGATATTTGGTTTTCTTACCTCCTTGTTTCTTTGATGAATTCTTCCACTTTTCCTGCCAACTAGACCTCTTATTCTATTGTTTGTCATAGAACACCTGATCATCGGCAAACTCCATTTCCACCTTCTCCGTACATCGAACTAGTTTTTCATAACTTTTGAACTCACGAGAAGCTAAAGCCCTTCGATACTTTGGCTTTAACCCTGAGTAAAAACGGTTTATTTTACTATCAAGATCTCGTATGAAGTTTGGAGCATACTTTGCCAATCGATTAAACTTTTCTTCATAAGTAGCCATTGTATCATCCTCCTGCCTCAATTCTAGGAACTATTTTTCCATCCTAAGATGAACCACCTTAGGAAAATATTTCTCAAGAAACATACCTTTGAATTCGTCCCAGGGAAGATCCTCAATCCCATCACTATCCCTTATATTTTTCACCATCGACCACCACTGATCAGCTTCACCTTCAAAACGGTAAATAGCAAGACTAACCTTTTGATTGTCTGAACACCCCATGACATCAAAAATCTTCTCCAGTGATTTAATCCACCCATCAGCTTGCACAGGGTCAGATGATCCTCTGAATGATGGTGGATGTTGCCTCATGAAATGTTCCACCACTGACATGTTCCTCTGCGGTTGATCTGGCTGATCTCGTGCATGGATACCACCACCATTTATAGCCTGAGTCAACTGTGCCATCACTGCAACAAACTGTTCAGTTCCAATTCCGACCATTTCAGGTTGCTGATTTGGAAGGTTATCTTCCTCCTGATGTCGTCCCAACATAGCTGCTTTGTTTCCTCTGCGGAAAACCATTCTGAACACAGAAATATCTTAGGCGATGCAACATGGTAATCCGTAAATGCTATATCATTTCATTCATATTATACTTTAACACTTTTCTAACTCCTAAAGTTGTCTAAACCGTCCTCTGATACCAACTATAAGGCCCCACCCTTAATCCTTACTTAATATTGAATTAAATGAATAATTCACATTGAGGATCTTTTCAGGTTTAGAGTTTTAGAGAATTAGAACATAACTATTACATCTTAAAAGATTACAAAGTAGACACTTCTACTAAGTCTCCATAAAAAAACTCTTAAAAAGAAAGATGTCTAGATTCCATGTTTTAGATAGCATGAAATTCCCTTGATCCCATCCTTGACCATATTCCACTTTAAGTCGTGTGAAAAACATTTTGAAAAACTTGGGGTGAGCATAAAAAGCTCAGTAAGGGATACAAAAAGAATGAAAACTGTTAGTTTTTCAAACATCAAGTAAACCATGAATACTATATCAAAGTAATACCTTCACCTTCATGAAGTAGTAAAAAAAATCTTCACTGAATAAAGTATCATTACTTACCTTTTTGTAACCAAAGGATTACCATAAAACCCATATAAAGAACACATAGAATATATAAAGGTAACTTGGGACATAAACATACTTAAGTGGAATAACCATACGGTTGACTTCCACACATATCACTTAATGGAATAGCCATACGGCCAATTTCCATACATACTTAATGGAATAGCCATACGGCCAATTTCCATACATACTTAATGGAATAGCCATACGGCCGACTTCCATACCCAATGCATTGGAGGTTATAACGTAACCACCCGTCCTGGTATTCACGGCACCACCCGTCATATGGTTTATAATGTAACCACCCGTTAAAATGTCCAAGTACAAGTATAAAATCATAAAACATAAAACCAATATAAAGGAATGATAACATTTCCACATTTCAATCACAATATATCATAAATATATTGACATAATAGAATCCTTTTTCAAAACCATTTTCAATACCAAAATACATAAAAGAGTATATGGTATTTATTTTATTCTAAAAAAATTACGGCTTGTTGAGAAAGCCAAAGATCAAATGATACTCGCGGCGGCGGAAAAGGTCGTTGTCACCGCGTACGTTAAAAAAACATTCCTTTTTGTCATTTAGTAAAACGCTTCGTAGAAAAAGATTCCTTTTGTATAAAAGTAAAAGTTAAAGTAGTTTATACACCGTATAAAATAAAGTTGTGTATAAAACGAAATATGCCTCAATGAAAGGAGATTGAGACGAAGTCCCTTACCTTGGGTCCGACTTGACCCGATCGTTCTTTAACGTCCTAAATAATAAACTTGAGTTAATTTATACTTGATTAAGAACCTTTTTAAAGTTCATTATTATTTTTATATCACTTATTTCCATGTTATAAACATTATGTAACCATTTAAGTTAATAATGTTTGTTTTGTCAATATTTGGTTCTTAAGTCGAAAGTTGACTTCTTACAATTACATGTTGTTCATGTGGTCAAAAGTTCTTTATATCCAGAATGAAATTCCCGATTTGGATATAATATGTATCATATATATCCAGAATATACATGTATTTATAATATTACATAATCATTTAGAGGTAAGAAATGAAATGCACCGTTCATGGAGACGGTAAGCCGTACGTACGCATGAACGCTACTTTCATTTCTTTGTCATATTAGTGGAATTAAAACTAAATGAGAGGTATGTATATTTTAATTCCAGAATTATATTCATAATTTAGATATATCATTAATTATATATATATATATTATATACATGTAATTTTAATAGTACATTACATTTGGGGATAAGAAATGAAATGCACCGTTCATGGAGATGGTAAGTCGTACGTACGCATGAACGCTACTTTCATTTCTATATCATACTTTAATGGAAAGAAATAATAATGATATAGAGGTATATTATAATTCCAGTATAACATCATATATAATAACTTTAAATCCATCCTTTACACTTCCCACATATGGCATTAACGAATCACATCACTTTTAGGGGGCGGTAGTCCGCACTTCCTTAAATGAAGATATCGTGTTTACCCATAATGGAAACCATAAAGGTACGCCAAAAATGAAAAATACATAAGCTTAAAGAAAACATAAACATATTATATATCATATATAAAAATAGTGACATCATAATGGCCACCCTTGAAGGTGTTAAATGAGTATTGAACAATCATCGTTTCGGGAGGCAGAATTTCGCCATCCACGGAAACCGTATGTTCTTTAACCATTTGATGTAGTTTTGTGAGAGTGTAGCTCAAATAAATATTATAAAAATATCCTAGTATATTGAAAATACTGGTGTTGTTACAAAAGAAGTAAATAAAAAGAGTTTAGAGGGTTGGAGAAGCAAAATAAAACAAATGAACAAGAGAGAATGAATTACCTTTAAAAGTGTAACTCCCTTTTGATTTCAGCCTAAAGGATTCCTTTGAAAGGATTCTGCCCAAAGGGAATCCTCTAGGATGAGTATAGGGATGTGGAGAGAGTAATTGGGAAAGGGTTGGCCGAGCCAAAGGCTTGAGAAGTGTGTGAAATGGGGTAGAGGTGGGGGCCTTTTATAAGAGGAGAGGAGGGGCACTTTTGGAAAGTAAAGCAATATTACTTTATTTGAAAATGTGTTTAGGTTTTAAAAGGTCCCACATTGATATAATTCGTGGATAAGGTGATAAGGTTTTTAAATCCACTCATCCAATTGGTTTTGGACATGTGTAAGTTTTAGATTTTTCATTATCTTTCCATTTTATTTAAATCGTCAAATAATGATGTCATCGCTGCATCATTATTATGTCATATATAATTTAATTTATTTAATGTCTAAAAATTATAAAAAAAATACTATGATGTAGGAAATCGTTTTAGATTTCCAATGACTATTTATAATCAAAATTTTTACTTGTATAACCCCACTCAAAAATTATTTTAGTAAAACAATTTATGTTAGTGTCATTTTCACTTTAACATTAAATAAAAATATATTAATGTCATTTTCCAACTAAAGGGGCTCCATGGGGTCCCCAAGTTGGCCCATGGCTTTTCTTGGTCGACCATGACTCACCCAATAGGTGTAGGACAAGTTTCATGGTGTTTTCACACTCTTATAATACCATTTTTACCTTAAACTACACTAATTACCTCTAATCGCGATTAATGAAAAAAAGTTACTATTCACCAAAATATTATTTTAATCTCATTGAACCACATTTTACTTCTTAATGACAACCATGTATGTCGGATTTTCAAAATTCAATACACATTAGTGGTAAAATTTCATTTAACTGAAAAATCTGTTTGCTTGATTACCACTTAGTGGTTTCACTATTCATCAAAAATTGAAGTTTTTCAGAAAATTACCAAAAATTCACCCTAAGATATATTTGATATTCTGAATTCAAAAATGAAGTCCATTTTACAAAATTCAAAACATATAAGTCAAACTAATTAATTTAATAATTAATTCCCGCTGTCATGACAAATAGCGTGTTTTTGTGAAACAATAAGTATCAAAAGATTCACACCAGTTTAAGTCCAATTTCAAAGTGAAATTGATTCCAATGACCACCATTGGATTAACTGGTAAAAATATTTTCTAATTTCACTTTAAAACCATTTAAAATAATAATCTAATCATATAAATAAATTAGATTAAAAATAGGTTTTGAATTAAAATACAACATTTTACACTATTCATAAAAAAATGAACTTTATCAGAAAGGTACCAAAAATTTAAACAAAGTAAATTTTGATGTCCCGATTCTAAAGAAGAGTTATATTTGGTCCAAAATAAAGTATAAGAGTGATCAAAACTATATTTAATGATGGTTCACCATTAAAAGGTGATAAGTGAACCTTTAGTGAAAATTAGAGTATATATGCCCTAAAATTGAACTCTTTCCGTATTTTAAGCCTTTATCTTTTATTGGGTAAATGTATAAACATTTAAAAACATATCCAATCATATTTTAGTTATTTCTATCCATTCCTTCCAGTACAACGGCTACTTGTTAACTAACATTTAAAATAATATTATTTTATTACTAGTGTGATACGTAAGTTTCAAAGAAACTCATCGTTGCGTATCGGGTACGCTATCGAACATAGCAACCCCTTTAAAATAAAATTAATATTTAATTCGTAAATGTTAATAAATATGAAAATTCTTTATTCTTTATTTACCTGGGATGTTATAGAAATACTTGGATGAAAGTAGATTATTTCAAGATTGGATATCAAGATCTGCAATGTTGGTCAGTTCTTATATGAATAACATTGATTTCTTTGAGGAAGGAGATTTGATACCATTATTTTTTCATGTGCAATCATAAATTGAAAATTCTTATCCCAATGGATGTCAATTTAAATAATCAAATATAATATTAAACTAGAATAATGAATTGTTAGATATCAATCTCATATTTATGTTCTTAATACCATTATTATGGGATGCCTTTTGATTTTATAGATAGTATTATATCTATGCTATGATTTGTTAGAATGTTATTATTACTGGAGTATCAAGTTGAACTTGGTAATGAATATAAAGATGGAATTAATTGATAATTAATTTTCTAAAGAATAATTAATCAAGAGGCTTATTTTTAATTCGATGGTTGGTGTAATTTGACGACATAAATTGATTAATTTAAAATGTTTAACTAAAATCAATCTTAAATGGGATTAATGGAATTGATATATAAAGTGAATCACGTTTATGATTGTTGATACTAAATAGATGGAATTTTAGATGAGAATAGTTCTTTAGATTTTTAATGAAACTATTTTAAATGCAATAGACCATGTTTAATATTATGATATATTGATATACATTGTTTCTTTATGATTCACATAGTTAGAACCTATGAATATTGAATAATTTAATTCAATATGGAAAAATAACATGATGTGTGAAAAAGATAATTGTTAGGTCCTGAGTTTCCTATTTTTTGAGAAATAGTACTACATTATTTTAGAGTTATGGGAGCTCATTTAGTGGTGAAGGATAGATATGTTCTTTTAGGAAATAGATGTCCATGTTTTAAATGCATTTTTTTCTTGATACTTTTGTGACGTGCACTAGATGTGATATTTTCTATGCATTGTGACAATGAATATGGAGGCCCATATGTTATATGATACTAAGATGGTTGGGCTAGGGATAAATATTGTAATGTGGGAGAGGAGGCCCAAATTATGTGAAAAATTGACTCATGTGATATCAAGATGCACAAAAATTTGTTTTTTGGATTTTGGGGATGAAATCAAAGATGATGAAATGGGTTGATGCCAGCCTTACCTATGTATGTGGTTCTGAGATCTAAGATTCTCACTTATGAATATATTTAATGGTCAGTGGTTGGGTTTCTTGTTTTAATTGCATTCCTATCCACAATGCTTGAAGATGATGGAATTCATGATTGTATTTTTCCTATTGGAGTTATCTTAGTATGGATTTCATAGAGTACATAGATTATGTATTGACAGTTATAATGAATAAATGATTATTAACACATTGTGTTGGTGTTTATGGAATGAAAATAATAAAAGTTATTAGTCTTGATAAATAGCCTACTTAGATTGGATTATACCTGGAGAACATGGACATTACTCTGATGATTAATATAATGTAATGTGGAATAATGTTAATAGTTAGTTATTGTTTAATGAAAAAATAATGGAAGAAACTAAAAACATTAAAGGAGTAATTTAATTTTTCTCCTTTAAATTCAGGTGTTCATAAAGGTTATTTCATACGAGACTTGGAAGTTGAGAGTCTGAATGATGTTATCTACATTTGAGTACAAGATGAGGTTATTAACATAGTGTGGTTGTGAGATTTATGATATCATGTATATTTTGCGATTTCATATTCTAAATGAACCATGTTGGTTAGGGTGACTGACTCCCAGTGGAATCTTGGAGTGTGTTTTACCCAACATCATGAGAGGTGGATGTATGGATGATAACCCCCTCTAGACCACCTCTTTTTTCTTGGTAGTTATATGTACTAGTATGCATGAATTTTAGTTATCCCATATATATGTGTATAGGGTTGTGATTACATGAAGTTAAATCACAAAAATGTATTACCCGATATAGTATCAAAAGAATTATTATAGGTTGGACAAGAATAGGCTATAATGGGTTGGGGTACCTTTCTCAGTGTATGGGTTGCGATAGCTTGATGTATAATACCATATGATTGACACTTTTCATACGAGGTATGGTAGATCCCAAATACAACTCGGTTAATCTATATATATACACACATATTTGGGATGATAGGATGATTTGTTACACGAGTTGCATGATGTGATTCCTTTACTAGGTTACTTCAGGTTGGCTAATTATAGAGAGAGATGGATTAGGGCGTGCGACATTGTAAAGAGTAGGAAATCTGTGGAGAAGTAGGATAAGAGTAACCAGGAAGTGTTATTATTATATTATCTGATATATTGTATGTGGTACTTTGTGAGATTTAGTTGTGGCGAGGTTTGTAAAATCACTTACTGGTTTAAGTGATGAGTTATTTTCACTTTTTTCACGAATTTTAGGAATGCTTTAATTAAATTTTTCGTAGGTGTCTCTGAGGAGAAACCAATTCAGTATAATGTTATAATCACATTATGTTTATACAAACAGTTCCCAATTCATCCATAATATATTGGATATAGGGGTAGATAGTAATAACAAGGGGTTTTATAATAGCTATTTGGGCTTTCGGGTCACTTCCATTTTTACTTTTAGGTAATTATAGTATCAGTTTCATTAATTATATTACGATATGGAATTTCATGTATTCACTTGGGATATATATATATATTTATATTTATATGAGAATGCATTGATTGGATTATCTGACTTATATCTTTCTTCTGCATGTTTTCATAGAGGGGAATGCCTCTCAAATAAATTATTTTCAAACCCTCAATGCTAGTCACCAATTTGGGGCCTACTCAAATAGATACTTTGGTAGTCACCATCTATGTTCCTTCATTTTCATCACTGGAGTGTTACAAATTTACGGGAGGTGTGAGGACATGATTCTTAATAAGTGTATGGCTTATATATATTGGTATTTTAAGGTATTTGTTTGGGTATTTATTTGATTAATATTTCTAATATTTGGAAGGATACATTGGGTGTATGTTTTATGCTATGAAATAATTAATTTTTAAAAAATGAATTAAAACTGGAGAATTTGTGAGATGAAAGACACAACGCACAATGGTGAAGAGAATTGTCACGACACAGGTTTTTTTGAATCCATAGAAGAGTTGGAAAACTGAATGTAGAACCGTTAGACATCATGTATTTCCATTACATGAAATGAATTTTACGGAGACATAATTACACTATAATTTTTTATGCATACTCATGGAATGAAATTCGAGAGATTACATGACATGCAAAACCTTACACATTGTGACACTATCGGGAAATTGAAAACTAAATTCTACATAGCTTAGGGTTTGATAATTTTTCTTATAAAATTACCCCCATAGGTTGCACAATAATGGAATTGACTACCAGAGCGAGAAGCGCGACACCGAAGGATGGATGTTAGACAACTTAATGACTATTTGAATCCCTAATTATACACTATTTATCACAACATTTCTTCATTGCGTATCTGTGTTTCTCATTCTCACCATGCCTATCATTAGTGGGTAGTTTCTCGTGGGACAAGTGATGTTAATATAAGTGGGTGTTCATTTAGGGATTACTTATATTTATTATTCATGAATTGGATTGTTGCAACTCATTTTAACAATTCCAAATATTTTTTGTTTGATGTTTCATGATCATTTCTTCTGAATTGGGTAGTTTTATCTTATAGCATAAATTAATTTCCTTTGTTTTCATTTTAACATTTTGAATTCTAGGTCATTTATGTTTGAATATGGTTTGGGTCACCTAGTTCTATGTTTTCACCCAGTAGATAACCATTCCAAAGTAGAAATCATAAGATTTCTATTGGGTACCCAGACCAAGGATCATTTCTAACCCAATTCCAACACCAATCCTAAATAAATCATTTATTAATTATGTTCGTAGAGAATGAATGTGAAAATATATGAACCTAACATTCCACTCTACTTGAAATCAATCCCAATCCTTTATTTTATTTCTCATTCTTTATAATAAAACAGATTAATTAAAGTTTAATTCTTTTAATTAATTTATATCATATGGATCTTACCTATGGGTTCAATACTCAGGATTTCCAAGTATTATATTTTTAGTAGTTTTTTAATTTTTTAAAATTATTAAATTTTTGTAGCCCAGTAGAAATTAATGATTTCCTACGTGATGTCAATTACCTATATAGAATAGTGAGTCTTTCATTATTTACAATGATCATCACCAAGTACAATCAAGTTTAATGATTTTGAAAATAGAATAATTATATGTTTTTTCTTATTTATATTTCTTATTAACTTCTCTTTGATAGATATTGGTATATGAGTTTTATATTTTTCATTTAATATTTTCATGATATATATATGAAATTCCTTTCCATGTTATCTACTAAAAATTATATAATATTTGAATGAAATTTGAATTTTAGAGAATGTTATAAAAAATTGATGAACACACTGAAGGACCCTAAACACCCTGAAAGGGGAGGGGTGAATCATGGTGTCAGTTTTTTTTAAAATTGACTGGATCTTGTTCCCACATTTGTTGGAACATATTAAACCAATATGATGAAAAGGATAATAAAATAAAAAATCACAAAAAGAGAGAGGATAGAACCATTTAACATGGTTATACACTCACATATATGTCCAAAGAGTATACATTTATGGGTTATCATTTGTATCAAAGTACACTAATATTTACTAGTTATGGAGTAAAAATGTTTAGCAAAATCACTATATGTCAGGAACACTAACTTTACAAGGTTTCAGGGATAGCACACAGCGTCCCTCAAGTCATTTCCATTAAATGCCCTTTTCAAACTATATTTAGATTATTTTTAACTCAGTTTATCAACTGGAAGGTCAATTTAATTTGTTGGAATTAAATCACGCATTATTAACTGTAGATATAAGCTATTTTGATGTCCTATTTTCCCTTGTAGATGTAATCTAATTTTCTATCTACTGTTCATTCTTGTACCTGACCTTTGCTAACTAGACTTCTTTCTCCCCATACTGGAGTGCTACATGTACCACCTATGTGTCCTACCTCTACAAACTAGGACCATGTACCACCTTCGAAAACCACATTCATGAAAATCCTTCACTTCTACTCTCATGTACCACCATCCATTATGTAGTGACTTTCTCCACATACTACCTCATTTCCACTGTGTACTATAAGAGAACCTTGAACCTAGTTCCTCCTCCATATAGAGACTCTTCTCCACATACCATCTCCTTCAACCTATTTCTTCTTCCATGAACTATTTCTCCTACTCAAACATTCTTCTGCGAACTATTCCGAACTTCACCAAATTCCATTCCAATTTTTGATTAATGTCTTTGTGGGGTTTTAATTCTACAAACCACTTCTATATTTCTTTGATTTCCTCTTAGATATTGAGTCTCATAGGAAAGCTTCTAATGAAGGTATTTCTGATCCATTTATAGGCAAATATATCCGCATAATTTGCTAAACATAGATATACAAAATTATTAATAGTGCACCGCCTTTACTATGGTCCATGCATATCATGCCAACCATTTCCATATACGGTCCAGATACCACATTATTCCATATGTGACACCACAAATAACAACCTTGTTTCTGCAATTGACACCAACAAAGACATCTCAAAACTCTGCCTCATTTTTGAAAATGATATTCCATCCCGCGAATCACCAGGCCTTCCATGTATTTCATGCCCTCCCAAGAACATCCTTCACTCATCAAACTATTCATCTAACATAGTCTGAATTCAATTATATATTTCATGAACCATTCCCTCTATGTGATGTATGGTTATCCATTCAAGGTACCAAATTTCTTGATTTAATAATTGTTCTTGAAAAACCCATTCCATGTTCTTCTTTTGTATAAACATTTATTTTTGAAGAACAAAATCACAATTTCTTGACCTAAAATTTTGGAAAGCATTGGGAAACATCCCCACCTTCAATACTATATCCATTGTCCATCGTAAGACTATAGTCCTTGAAAACTCATTGATCAATCCATTGTGTATGGACAAAAAACAAAAACCATACTCAATTTCTAGAGAATAAAATCCTTCATTATAACACACACGATTTCATAAGAAATGATATAATGATATCACTAACTATGATAGTACAATTCCAATATAGAGTAATATATTTCATTGATTACTATACAGTGAAAAATTACCTCAGTTATGAAATTATAAAAAAAAATTTGATTTATATTACCCAAAATATAGTTTTTTAATTATAAAACACAAATATTAAAAGGAAATGACTATTATTGGAACAAATTCACATTTGTTTATATCTAAAAGAGAGATATATAATATTGTGTCATGTGATTAGAACATGACTAAACACATATTTTTATTACAAAATATTTATAGTGAAATGTTTAATCCCCTAGAGTATTATATATATATATATTTATAAAGAACAGATCCATCCAAGAATAATTTATCTTATTATAAATTTTTTCTAATTATAACGTCTTGATATATTTTAAAAAAAAGTTTAATATCACTCAGTGTGATGTAATGTAATAAAAATATTTTATAATTATATTATATTTGATTTTAATGGAATTTTTACATGGAATGAATCATCTAAAATAGAAATGTTGTATATTGTATACCTTTTATATAATGATATATCATGTGTTTGAATAAAATATATATATATTTGAAATTTGATGAGTTAATATTTCTGAATTATATATTTAATGAAATAGGAAGGAGTACATATATGTATTATAAGTATTAAATATCAATAAATCATATCTAAGTCATATATGTGAATATTTATTATTTATATTTTATGGAAATCTTATGTTTTTATAAATTATAAAGTGCTTATAATTTTATAATTTTTTCATATATTATTTGTTTAAAAATATTAAAATATCTATATATTATCATGTTTATAATCATGAATTATCCAATAGTATATTTATACTATTTTATATATTTATTTTATAGTGTTTTTTTGAAAAAAAATATATGACTTTTGTAAATTGGTAAATAGTATTATTTAAATTTCAAACAATGATTTTATAGAATTTCATTCTAGGTATAACATAATATTTTTTTAACTCATCCATAATTATTGAATTTTTTTATAAAATTTGGATATAAAAAATAATATCATTATTCATAACATATTGGTGATAAAATTATAATGGAATTTAAAATAACTCATGGAAATTGATTCATGGATAGTTTTAATTTGGAAGAAGCATTTGACTACCTAAAGACTACAATCATTGTTGTTTAATTGAGGGGTTTGGAAACCTATCGCACTATATATGGCACTCCTGAAATGCACTCCATGGTTCAATGCAGCAAGCACAAAATTATAGCTAGATATTATTTCAAGTGAGATGTACAAAACTAAACATACATATATTTCAACAATATAATAATATATTTTCACAATAATCACATAGTTCCAAGAATTAATGTATGTGTGTCTCTAGGATCGGACCCATAAGAATCATACTTTATGATACGTGTGAAAATTAATGAACAATCAAACCACAGTAGACCCCCTTCTATAATTTTCATTGGTTATACACATCTCATAACTTGGGGAATGAATAAATATCCAAAATTTAGTTAGAGAAAAAATAATCAATATGTTCTCATGGTATATATTATAATAATATGAGAAAATGTGTGTATAGAAGAAATATATTATTAAAAATATCATTGAACAATACGTGTTGTTAATAAGTCATGATATAAAAACACGTAATACCTAAGGACTAAAAATAAACCTTTAAAAAACTGTGCGAGGAAATAATAATGGGCCATGGAACATTATAATAGGAATATATCCCTGAAATTATGCATAATAATATGCATAGAGACATAACATGGTGAATTATGCATCAAAACCTGGTTCCATTAGTGGCCATGTTTCCCTTAGTGGATAAATAATTAAAATAAATTTTCCTTCAGGGATCAAACAATACTGCTTGTTCCAAATGCTAGATTATGTGTCCCTATAAGTTTCTTTATGAGGACCAACATTCAATACCAACGTCCCTTGATATACTAGACATTACATCATATTTCCCTTTTGGTATTAGGTATCACAAACTTTTTCCCTTGTCATATCGGGTTCCACTACTCATTTCCCTTTATTATCTCCTGAGATGAAAAGTGTGACCCCATTCATTAGTGTTTTATAAGACCTACCCATAAAAGTATAAACATCCATAAAAATATGTTCCATTATAACATGAATACATAAAATATCACTAAATTAAAACATGTTAAGGAGACATGATTCATGAAAACATTTCTTAGAACATTCCACATCATTTAGAAAATGAAGTTTTATGGTGTCATAAAAAAATACCAAATGTAACATAATGTAATTTAAATATGCTGAAATTGAGGAAGAATGACCATTTAAGATCATTGGACAAATGACGTGATAAATTAGAAGAAACACTCATTTATTTAAATGTCATGAGTACTCGTTATAAATTTTATATTTATAATAGTATACATTGATCTTTTGAAAATTTAAAACTAAAAAATGGATATTCAGGAAAAAAAATTAATATGCTATTTTTTTCAATTACATTATTTGATATTACATAAAAACACTGAATTTATTTTTCTTAAAATCTAAATCCTTTAAGATAAATTTTAAAAATCAACAATTCCTTTTAAAAACCATTCCTTTAAATTTAAAAAATATATGAATATTTCAATTTTATTTTAAATTAATCCCAAGGTAAAATAATTTAGAAAAAAAATATCAAAACATGGATATGAATAATTTTAAATAATAATGATCATACATAGGGTGA
Source organism: Viscum album (assembly GCA_963277665.1). Classification (NCBI taxonomy): domain Eukaryota; kingdom Viridiplantae; phylum Streptophyta; class Magnoliopsida; order Santalales; family Viscaceae; genus Viscum; species Viscum album. Next base: position 586,898,736 of record OY728120.1, read on the forward strand.
TACTATAAAAGTATTTTTAAGAAACATTTTTTTCAATATTAGTAAATGATGAAGTTATGAGTCATATTAAACCTTCATTTTAAAATATGTGAAGTAATTTTTTTATTGAAAAATAATAAATTTTAGAAAGTAAATACAATAATGGGTCATGTAAATGAATATAAGTGTTTTAATAGGAAATACAGAGTGCAAGATAAAACTTATGATGATGAAATTAAAAATGTTTTATATATATATATATATATTTTTAAAACATTCATCGAAACTCTTATCATAAAATATGCTAATAAAAAACATTTTGAAAAGATGAAAATAGAAATGTGAAGATCATATGTGATTAAACATAATTGGGTTACAAATATAAATTAGATAATTGTAGGGAATAAAACACATGTTTATGGCTGAAAAATATATTATGCTGTGTGGATTTGAATTATTCATTACAATGTCATACTTCTATGTGGAAGAAATTAATTGAGGAGGAATATTTGATTAAAAACTATAATTTTACAAATAGAAAAATATAAATAAATATATATATATATAATATTATGGTGTAATAATAATGGAATATAAATAATTGATCAATATGAAATATTATAACTTAATGAAATGGGATTTTAGAAAACAAAATCCCTTACATCTTCAATATCATTAATATTTAAAACCCAAGAACGGTAGAACATAAAATGTGTTTGGAAATAAATTATTTTATAAAACAAATTTTTATAAAAATGAATATTTTACCAATATATACACCACAAAGTGGAAACAATTTTTGAGTACACATCATATCTGATTAACGAAAAATCGTGACGAAAAAACCCTAACATACATCCTAATTCATAAAGTATGTTGCATTAAAAATCGAGATTATTTGATAGAAATGTAAATATTTATAAATTATAGAGGTAATTAAACATAATATAATAATTGGGAATAACATTCCCAACTCATAATAATAATTTCCAGAACAAAAATCATAACTCAATGAATGAAAATTGGTTAAAAAAAGCACTTAACATATACCCCACATAATAGAGAATTATCCAAACTATTTTTTAAAGAAAAAACTATCTCAAAAACATATTTTTGAAAATTTATCATACCTATAACCTTTAATAATATTTAATTATAATCATTTATTAAAAAATATATTATTTATCCTTATTTTATTATCAATATGATATGTTATTAGATTAAAGTATTTGGTCCGTACAAGATCCATAACAGCAATATCTATTTTTTTAATAATAAAATTTAGTCATTTATAGAAAATTAATCTTATTTATAAAGTGTTTTTATAGAATTAAATAATTTTTTAATTTCATTTTAATGAATTTTTGTTTTGATTTATGTTGATGATGTCGGCGATGAGCTTGTTTTGGTAAATTTAACAAAAGCTGGGTGGTATCTTAAAAATACGTAATATATTAATATTAAAATACCTGAACCACATAAAAAAATTATATATTTACTATTTTCTAATATCAAATGTAATTAGGTTAATTTATTTTTCTAATATATAAATTTATAGAATTGGTCATGTAGGTGGTTAAACTGACCCAAATAAGAACAAGCTATAATATAAGAGTTAGTGCGGTTAAGAAATTGATTCCTTTTAAAAAATATATTAATTATAAAATAATAATTATATTATTTATATTTTTATCTCGAGGTCAGTTATATTATAATATAGTTTTAAAAAATACTATAGTGAAAAATAAAATAAGTTTTCTTCATTGAGGTTGTATTCCACTTGTATGCGTGTGTTACTCTTATGATTTCTATATATAAAGAGGATAAAATTGATTTTTTTTAATATTACTATAATTATTTAATAAATATAATATTAATACATTAAATTAAATTTTGAACTATCTTTTTTAGGAGATGATAAAAAATAGAGCACGTCGATTAAGGAGGCGGTAGTACGCATGTAAAAATTATGATGTATTATTTTTTATCATTTTGGAGGAAGGTAGAAAATAGATATTACATTATTATAATTACATTTCATCATACAAATAATACATATTTTAACATAATTTTTAGTATCGAGTTGTGTTTACTAGATAATAGAATAAAATAAATAAGAGAGCTTGACTGAGATCATTACCTCTACATTTGGATATTCTCCCTTAGGTAACACATTAAGTCTTATAAGCTTGGTATTTTTTGAAGAAAATGGACTATTTTATGCGGGGAGAGAGTTTATGAAATTTGTTTTTTGATGATAGAAACTATTTTTCTTGAGATATAACTTTTAAAAGGGTGAAAAATGTTGTCGAAGTGATCTCATTTTATAAAAATGAAAAAAAAAATTAATACCCTATTTTCAATGATGGCATGAAAACATTGAAGGGTGAGTGGCTCAAATATAGTTAAATAATGATGTTTTGGGTGATATAAGATTTATAAATCATATTAAATTCATTTATTGAACTTTTTTAAACATTACTCATTTCTTTTATTACAATATTTTTATATTTTACGATTTCATTTTTTCCATTGGTTACTGGTTTTTACCCAAGTAATTTTTATTTTATTAAAAATAAAAGGTAACAATTATTTTCAAATTATTTTTTAATATACCTAATATTATTCTTTATATAATATAATTCAATTATATCAAAAAAATAAATCAATTTTTAGAGAGAATATATAATATATAGTCAAACTATTTTGTAGAAAAGGTTGTTTGCTCCCATAAGTGTTGTTAATATTATATAAAATTATTTAAAAATTAAAGAAGTGAAAATATATTATTTTAATTATGTAAAAATAAGGTCATTTTAAATCTATAAAATATATCAATTTAGCCTATTAGATTAAGAGTATAGAATATAAATGAAACAATTTATTAAAAATTATCATTTCATCATTATTATAGTCATTAACATTAATCCAAATAATCATAATTTCTTGAATAAAAATGAAATTTACAATATTAAATAATATGAAATTATTGATATAAAATTTAAGTTCCTTTATTTTTAAATAATTAATCTATGTGATGGAAAGTAATTTTTTAGTTTTATTGAATAAAAATAATTTTTTAAAAATAAATTACATATGATTCAAAATTTTAGACATGGTTCTTATAAAATTATCATAATAGTTTTAAATGACTTTTTATTTCTTTATAAATAGTTATTTTTAATATAAAAAATGTTAAAATAATCAAACTCATTAGTTTGTTATAATAATTTCATAAATGTTATTGTATTAGAGAAATCGATATTTTTCATTATTTATCGAAAAATCAATTATTTTAAAAAAAATATAAAAAATTCACTATAAGATAAATTTAAAATCATAAATTTAAAAATTAGTTCCTTTTTATATAAGTAAAATCATAAAATTAATAAATTTATCTTTTAAATGAAAATATAATATACAATGAAGAAATACCATTTGAGAAAAATGTCCTTTTAAAATAATAAGTGTTCTTAGTCCTATTTTTTATCAATTTATAATTTATTATTTATTTACATACTATAGGTTTTATTATTCATATTTTTTAATAATATTTTTTTAATATACATTAGATATTTTTTTCGGCGTTTCTTATGAATAAATATATTGATAAATGGTTTATATAAAGGAAAATATATTGAAAAATCTCATTATGTCACCTTATCCCCAAAATAAATGAATTACAATCTTATAATTTTAATAATACTCCACTAATGGAAGAATCAGAGGTTCCATAAAAAACACATTATATATTTTCCACTAACAGATAAAAATATGAATCTTGTAAATTAGGAGACTCGTCATTTACCACACAATACGGATGAATTGAAATTTTAAATTATCTAAACAACTTCTAAAAAATGTGATCGCTTTATTGGTTATAGTTTTTTTGGTAAATTAATTTTATATATTCATATTCACGATCCCATTTACATCAAAATTATGATGTCTTCACCAATTTCACCTTTATTTCATCTTATGTTATATTCAATTCAGTTACGATATAATCAGATCAACCATTAAATCTTTTATTTTATCATATTTTTCTATTGTTATTATTTTATTAGTTTTTCTGACGTAAATAGTTATAAGTTATATTTATAAATACAATTTAAATCCTTCATAATGTTTAGTAAAAATAAGATGATAACTAAAATAATATCTCTATATAGTTCCAATCTAGGTGTGATATCATAAGCACACTCATCATGCATCATGTGAGGATGGAGTTGATACTCAACCCACATTTTTCAAGGTGGTTACCCTAAGGTGCATCTATTATATAGAAACACATCTGCATAGAAGTAAGTGGATAGGGATGAAATTTATTTTAAAACCAAAAAATAAAAAAATTACTAATATTATAGGATGTTATCCTATAGTTATTATTATCCATTTGGAAATTAGTAATGTTTATTAGTCTTAATCCAAATAAATAAATAAATAATCATAAAAGGAAAAAATATTGATCTGATATCTACTAAGGTTCCCCTAACCCACACTCCTATGTATGGTACTAATAATACATAAATCAAAATTATATTGGATTGCATGTGAGTTTTCCCAAACTAAATAGTCATATATTTCTACTATTAGAAAATATATCTCACAAAAATCACATAATCCATATAACAGAAGGTTTATAGTATTAAATCAAATATCACATAAGAAATAAATTTTAAAATACATTTATACATATTACAATAATATAACCACCCAAGACCCTCTAATAGACTCCTCAAAGTTATGATCATCTTAATAACATATGGAATAGAATCATAAGAAATGAGTGACATAAAATCTATGAAAAGAAAAAAATAATCAACATTTCATAAATAGTTTGAATATTAGAATTGATAAAATTTGATAATGGATGAAATATCTTATTAAAATGATTATGGAAAAATAAATTTTTTTGATATGTCATGATAAAAGGACATGTAAAATAAAATAAACAAACATATACCATGAAAAAGGATTGTGAGAAATTAAAAATGATCCAAGGAGACAAATCATAGGAATATGACATATAAATTTAGCATAATAATAATCATATAATTACATATTAGTGAATCAGGTATCACAACCTAACTCTCATAGTGGATATGGGTCACTTCCTATTTCCCTAGGCTAATCATGATTAACTAGTTGTTTGCATTGTTTAATAAAACATTACATCTTATTTCCCTTGGTGGATCATGATATCCATCCTGTTTCCCTTGATGTATCTTGGATCACTATGTATTCACCTTGGTTTATCTAGCTCCACAGTTGGTTTCTTTTGATGGATTAGGCATTACATAATTTTTCACATTGTGGATTATCTGTCACAATATATTTCCCTTGATAGATTTAGCATCACTACTTTCTTACCCATATTATCTCATGTGATATTATATAATTATACAATTAATTTGGGAGTTGTATTGGACCCCCATCAAATAATAATAATCCACACATATATTAACCATTATAACATGAAAACATTCATATTTTAATAATCACCAAATTAAAAATTGAAAAAATGATGGGTTTCTTGAAAACAATTCCTAGAACATTACATAAGACTTCTAAATAAATAAGTTAGACATTAGAAAAACTAACCAGTGTAAAAAATGAATACTATGTATATTTACATATATGAAATATAAATTTTCAATATCATTAGATTAATAACAATAAAAATCAGAGTAAATACTCTTTGTTTGTAAAGGCATAAAATCTATTTTAAAATGTTATATTTAAAATGAATTACATTGAGATTAATTAAAGAAATCCCTTAAAACCAAAAGTAATTTATTTAAACAAACATATATTCTAAGAAAAAAAATGTTTTCAAAAACCTTATTTGAAAAGTCATAAAAACACTACATATTAATTTCCTAAAAATTAAAAGCCTTTAAATCTATTTTAAAATCATGAATTCCTTAAAAAAATTAACTTTTGAATAATGTAATAATATTTTGATTTATTTCCAAAATCATATTGAAATAAAATAATTTGAAAAACTGTGTTAAATAATATAAATGATGCTTCATGATGAATAATTTTCATATTTCAAGAGAAATTGTAAATGAGTTTTTATATTTTTTTTATAATACTCACAAAAGAAGAATTTATAGGTCAAATTAATAAGTTATTCTCTAAAAGGTTAAGTCAAAACATTTAAAAAATTTACCTTTAAAAATAATATTAAATAATTGATCCTTGAAAATTATATAATGGCTTTTCGTTTGATATTTGAGTGAAACATAAAACATATTATCATGATATAAAAAATATTAATATTTCAAAAATATCTTTAGTTGAACCCACATCTTAAAAAGGGATAAAAATTCATTTGGAAAAGTGGAAAAGTGAAATGTGTAGATCAAAATAGATATAATTTTTTTTTCAAAAACAAATGAAAATATAATGGGGAATAGAAAATATGGATTTAGTTGAAAAATATATTACTTGGGAAGGATGATAATTATTCTTAACTATGTCAAACATTTAAGGGAAATAAATTCATAAAGGATGTATATTTGAATCGAATGCATCATCTTACGTTGAATAAAATAAATTGGTTATTATACAATCATAGTTTCTTTGAAACCAATAATATAAGTAAAAAGATAAAGAAGAAAAATTATAACACAATAAATGGTTGTTTGGGTTAATAAAAACCCTTACATTATCGCATTATTTTGAATTGAAATCCCATGAGAGGTAAAACATGATATAGATTTTTATATTCAACAAATTACATGAATAATTATGATAAAATGCATACATGGAAAATATATACAACCCCAAAATGAAACAGGGGTGATTAAGAATTTTATCTTAATAAATAAACCCTATTATGAAAAACCGTTACAAAAAAATCACAATTCATGATGTATGTGAAATTTGTAATGGGTTTTATGTAATAAAAATGTATATATATGAAATCTAGAAAAGGAATTAAACATAATAATTTCATAGGACTCAATATACCCAAATTATAAGAATAAACTTCTAGAAGAGAAATCATATCTCAAGGAATGGAAATTTTGTTAACAAAACTTTACCGTGTGTCCCATTTATCAAAGCATTGAATGAAATCATTCGTAAAAAAATAAATATCTTAGTCATAAGTTGAATAATGATACTCATACCTATATTAAATTGTAAAATTTATTCCTAATAATTTATTAAATATTTATTTTTTAGTTATATTTTATATTCTTGATCCAATGTTATTATATTCTATTATTTGTTTAGTATGAGTTTCATAATGGCAGTGTCATTTCTTATCTATATATTCAATATTAAAATTTCCTAGATTTATTATTTCAATAGAATATATTTTCTATAATGATTAATAATGATATAATTTTATTTCAAAAGTATCTTTCTTATAATTTATTTCGATGAATTTAGTGATGATCTTATTTAGTTAATTTGAATTGAAGATGGGTGGTATAAATATAAAATGTGAGATATACCTATTAACATTAAACAAACATAGGAAAAAAATTAATCATTTTTTATAATATATCCTTTAATTGGGTTTCCTTAGATTATAATTATATAAATATATAAAATTGTACACATAGGTGGTTTGACTAACCCAAACAAGAAGAAATTATAATATATGGGTTAGTGTGGTTAAGAATGTTATTCCTTTAAAATAGTAAAATTATTATAGAAGAATAATGATATTATGTATATTCTATTATGTTGATAAATAATATTACAATATTGTTTTAAAAATAAAAAAAATACCAGAGTGAAAAATGAATTATGTTACATTCATGGAGGCGGTTGTCTGTACATGAAAATGTGCAACATGTTTGATTTCCCTATATCTGGAAGAACATACATGACAGCTTATAATTTTTTAATCTTTAAATTGTTATAAATATCATATAAATCCTAGGAATATAATTTTATAATTAGTGATATTATATAGTGATGAAAACTCAATAAATCCATTCATTGATTCATAGCGACATCTTAATTTCTCGATTGGTTTTTATGGAAGGTAAAAATGGATATTACATATGTTTAATAACATTTAATCACATTATTAACTCTTATTTCCTCATACATTTGTGGATATTTTAGGTGTTAGAGTTGTGAATAATCAAATTATTATGAGATCTCATATAAGTAAATTATATCTCTTATAAGTTGATCTCACTTATGTAACATGTCACGACCCGTCCTCGGGGCCTGTGCCATGACTACCCCAAGCCTACCTTCCATAGGCCAGGGGCTGGAGACTCGCACCAAGGTGTAATTCCTGATAAAAAGGGAAGGCATTTCCTTTATAAAGTAAAAAAACACCTTAGAGAAAGCAAGCAGAAGTAAACACTAAGTAAAAACTGGGTACAACAGTATGTGCGGAAAAGTAAGTGGGCCAGAATACAACCCCAAAATGAAAGTAAAGTACAGCTGAAAAAGGGAGTACATTAACTGAAAAGTAAAGCCGCAACCTCGAGCCGTCCACTGGAAGTCCCACCTGAAGTGTGGGTACAGATAGCCTCCACAGCCCCTCGGGTCCAGCCGTCCGCTCCGAGTACGTCCCGCCCAGTGGTCCACCTCCAGGTACCGACCTGCTCCGCAAGCCTCAACCATGATCAGCGTTGTCCGTTATCTGCTACCAACACAACGTAATGTAGGCATATCCCGTGCAGGGGTGAGTATAAGCTACTCAGTAGGGACCCCAAGACCCCAGAAGTTCTCCCAGAATCCACAAAGGATAAATACAATCACGAAGTAACATCTAAAACTACATAGGTATATGCCCATACATATACCTAAGTCATCAATTCTAGTTCGGCTCCAACATCCGAGCCAAAGAATAACCCAGTACACACAGGAAAACACAACCCAATCCATACAGGAAAGCATAACGTAATCCACACCGGATATCAAGTCAAACTTATCGAAGATAAGGATTGAAAATCAAGATTCAGCTCCTACAGGTATACTTCTTCGTAAGATGATAGAGATGATCAGATGTAGCCACTGGTTCATCTAATCCTTCGGACCCACATAGGATCGATAGGTACTAACCCTCGAAAAGACCCAAACATGATTGATAGGTAACTAACCCCGGCAATGACCCATGCAGTATCGATAGATAACTAACCCACGCAATGACCCACACAGGATCGGACCCACACTGGATTTGTAGGCGGTGGCCCACACAGGACCGCTGAGCGCTGACCCACACAGGATCTGATCCACATAGGATCAGTAGCCCTGTTCCACTTAGGATCGCTGAGTGTTGTAGTCGTCGTCGTCGAATCCACGAAGGATTTCTATACATTCTTCATCGTCGTCGCAGTCGCAGCCAGCTCTAGGGTTCCCGCACACAGCAAGATCTTTCGGGAGGGTCTGCTCCACGAGCCGAGGGGATGATACATCAACTGACACATAGTTCTATGTTGATGTATCCAAAAGTTCTGTATCTTCAACAGGAACTCAACGTCACAGACGGCACGTCAATCGGATGTCCGGTCTGAGAGTTATTGGATTTTTCGTTTCAGGGGCCCGGTTGGGTTTTAAGTCAAAACCAAACCGACTGTACTCCAAATGCGTCCAAACCTCGAGCGGAGTAATCCAAAAGGTCCGTCTCACTAAGAGAAATCAATCAAATTCGACGGAACGTCAATCGGACATCCGGAGCTCAAGTTATAAGTGTTTCCGCTCCGAGGGCCCGGTTTGTTTCATGTACGAACCAACCCGGCCAAACCCAAAGTACTCCAAAACCTTGATTGTAAAATATAGAAACGATCGTCTCAATCCAAGGATCGCTACGCAACTAATGGTGCATCGATCGGAGGTCTGTAGACCTAGTTATGGGAAACATACCGAAACAGTCCAAAAATGGGGGGTCTCGGCCCAGTCCGACCCGGCCCGGTCGGTGCGGCCCAGCCCGGCCAAGGCGGCCCAGCACTGGCCGAGCGGGTCGGCTCGGCACTGGCCATGCAGCCGCGCAAAAAGTCGGGCTCCGCCCCCTTGAATGAAACCGCAACCCCCCGTGTGGGGGCCTCTCCTTGCCAACGGACGCGGCCGAGCGCCGCGTCCCGCCTCCCTCGGTCCCACGCGGTCGCGGGACAAGCAACCTGTCGGCGCGGCTTCAGTCGCGGCATCCCTTCCCGACGGTGTGCCGGGCACCACCGCCTCCTGTCGGTTGGCCGATGCAGGCCACCCCCTCCAGCCGTCGTGCCGGCGAGGCGTGCCGACGGTGTTTTCCGCGGACCACCGGACGCGCTCCGGTGGTCCATTTTGCTTGCCATCTTCGCCAGCGGTCCACCCGAGATCGTCTCTTCACTACGAAGACCTAAAATTCCCTTACGGCCTGCATCATTGTCTCCCGCCGATCTGCACACCAAGAACAAAGAAACGGTGGGTTCGGACTTGTTTGTTGGTCCGCACCCACCGCGTTATCTGTTTAAACGGCTTTCGAAAAATTTTAAACACATGCCGAAGATATAAATCACTTAGATTTAATTGAACCAAAAACCCCTACCTCAAGCGTCGTCGAGCAAGGATTCTTCGCGGAATTGCACGTCGTGGAAGAAGGCGTCGCGGAAGGGGGATCGTCGCGTCACGGAGAAAGGATTCGTCGGCGTTGCGTCGTCGATCTCCGAGGATATGGCATTCTTGTCGACCTTCGTTGGAGGTCGGCGTTCTTCACGTTCTTCACGTTCTTCGTGTTCCTCACTTTCTTCACGTTCTTTGTCGAGGAAGGAGTGCTTTATGGCTTGAGTGATTTCTCCCAAACCTCTCACAACCCAACAACCCTTAATAAAATAAGGGTTGTCTTATTTTATTAACACACAAGCCAACATTTTGAATTTAAAAAACAAAACAATCAATTAAGTGAATTAATTGCAACGTTTAAACCGCCAAATTAATGAGGCTTTTATTAACCAGATTAAACGCAAGGGTTGACATCATTAAAAAGGGGGGTGCGGGTGCGTTACTTAATTAACGGAGGGGGTTTAGGAAGAAAAGATACGGTGGGGATCATGTGGGCCTCACCTCACAAATATCCTACCTAGTGGGTAGGATATTGTGGGTCCCATTTCCAACACATAGCTTAGGTTGAACAACTTGATGTAAAATAAAAAAATTTGTGTCAAATTTTTATTTTATTCCTTTACTTAACCCCAAAAATTAAAAACCACACCCGATCAAACGCAACTCCGGAAAAGGTGTTTCTAAGCAATTATCTGCGCTGTGATTCCATCAGTGCCCTCAGAATTCGATTCCGAGTACCGATTAAAATGTTAGAAAAACCCACTCGTTCGTTCACTGAACGTACCCGAGCTAAACTTCGGAAAAAGATTCCAGGCACACCGGGCCTCGGAATTAGGTGCCGTTAGAAACTGTGTTCTTGTTAAATAACAAAGAAAATTAAGAAAAAAATTTCCCTTGAATTTTTATGGATCTTAACATTACTCCCACCTCAGGGCTTTACGTCCCCGTAAAGATACATCAAAAACTAGGCAAACAAATGTGGGTACTTAGCACGCATCTGATCCTCCCACTCCCAAATGATCTCCTGGAGGTTCCCGTGCAGCCATATGATGCGCACTAGAGGAATCGACCGTCCAAGTAAGACCTGCTCTTGTCGATCCTCAATCTCCACCGAGACCTCTGCAAAAGTCGCCCCATCATCAATGTCCAACTCCCCATGGTCAATGATATGCGTCAGGTCGTGCACAGATCTCCTCAGCTGGGATACGTGGAAGACGTCTTGAACCCGGTGCAACTGAGTTGGTAGAGCCAGGTGATAAGCCACCTCACCTATCCTGCTGAGGACCTGGAATGGTCCGATTAATCGTGGAGATAACTTGTCACCTAGGCTAAATCTCCATAGTCCACGTCGAGGTGAGACCCGCAAGAAGACGTGGTAGCCATCCTCGAACTCCAGTGGCCTCCGCCTCCTGTCAGCATAAGACTTCTGTCGGCTCTGAGCTGTCCTCATCCGCTCCTGGATGACCCGGACCTTCTTTGTCGTGGCCTGGACCATCTCTAGTCCCACAAGTACTGACTCCCCAGGGTCTGTCCATCACAGAGATGATCTGCAAGGTCAGTCATACAATGCCTCGTATGGTGCCATCCCGATGGTGGAGTGGTAGCTGTTGTTGTACGCGAACTCCACCAAGGGTAGGTGGTCCTCCCAGCTGCGACCAAAGTCGAGGACACATGCGCGGAGCATTTCCTCGAGAGTCTGAATGGTCCTCTCCATCTGACCATCTGTCTGAGGGTGAAAGGCGGTACTCAGATGTAGCTGCGTCCTGAACACCTCCTGCAACCCTTTCCAAAGCCAGGAAGTAAAGTGAGCATCTTGGTCGGAGACGATAGATGATGGCACACAGTGAAGCCGTACAATCTCCTGAAAGTAGAGACGTCCCAAGCTCTCCACATAACCCTTCTCTCTGATGGGTAAAAATTGAGCCAACTTGGTGAGTCGGTCGACAATCACCCAAATGGAGTCGTGACTTCCGGAAGTGCATGGAAGTCCAGTCACGAAGTCCAGAGATATTCCATCCCATTTTCACTCCGGGACCTCCAAGGGCTATACCAATAAGGCTGGTACCTGGTGCTCCGCCTTCACCTACTGGCAGGTGAGGCATTGAGAAACGAACTCTGCTACATGAATAGACTGTAAAGCGCTCTCTCATCAAATAATGTCACCACATATTCAGAGCGAATAACACTACTACTAACTCCAGGTCATGGGTAGCGTAGTTCTACTCATACTACCTCTACTAACGTGATCCATAGGCGATCATGTCCCACTCCTACATCAGGACACATCCGAGTCTGGTCCCTGATGCATCGCAGTAAACTACGTACCCTACTCCCTCCTCTGGTAGCCTCAAGAAAGGTGCACTATTCAATCTCTATCTCAGATCCTGGAATCTCTGATGACATCTGTCTGACCATATGAAGGGTTGCCCCTTCCTCCTTAACGTTCTGCAAAGCTGCAAAGATTTCTCCATTGTCTAAAAGGGAAATCCGGTCTCATCCCCTAGATGAACCATGTTCCTTGCCTAATACAGTCAATCCCATCATGATTAGTTAATTCATGACATGGATGACGTCGTAAGGCCTTGACACTGCTACCAAGAGATCCAACCGTTACTCTCGCCTCCAAGGGTTGAGTCACACTGTCGGCATCAGTGTGTGGTCAATGGGTCTCTTCCAGTAAGAATCTCATAAGTGAGGGTCATGTCAACATTTTTTAACCGGTACCTCTTAGTATTAACATAAAAAAGATAAGAAAGAAAATGTCACCATTGAAAGTGTCTTTTATTACTTCAACTCAAAGTACAGGGACACAAGGCAACACAAACAACGAAGCTAGAGGCATTATGGGCAAAGGCCTCCATGGCTGGAGCATGTCATGCATTTGTCCACCCGCTTCTAGAGCTCCATGATCATAAGCTTCAGCTGCCTGAAGTTGTGCTCTCCCATGTGGTCGGGGTGGACCTCCTGGTGGTGGTGGTGGTAGAGCCTCAAAACGCCGCCCTCCACCAGCCGCTCGACCAGCTCCTCAACCTCGTCTGCCTGCTCCCTGCGGACCGCCACGGTCGAACCTCTGCCTCTGCCTGGGTGGTTCCTCAACTGTCTGCTGCTCCTCTGCATGGAGGGTCGGGAAGTCACGAGCCAAGTGGCCCTGCCCGCCACATGCATAGCACTGTCTTCCACTCATAAGACTGGCTCTGCTGCGTGTGCCCCGCTCATCCGAGCCAGTATCCTGTGGTCATCCGCCTGATGGTCTGGTCCTCTTGGACCTTTGCGACATCAGTCTACTACCGGCTGTTGAAGACTCTGCTATGTGCCGCCCAGCGGTAGGTCTCTCTACTGGTGTAGGTTCATCAAGGAAGCTCTCAATGACAAGGGCTCGCTCTAGTACCCCTTCCTGTGTCGGAATGATGAGGGAGATCAGCGATTCCCTGATCTCATGCCTCAATCCCTACTCAATGGTCCGGGCATAGAAGAATAGGTCTCGTACCAGGTCTGTCGAATAGCGCGAGAGATCGGTAAATCTCACCGAGTACTGGGAGACTGTCAAGTTGCCCTGCCGCAGTTGTAGTATCTCCTGGATGCACACCGCACGGAGGGTGGCTGTGATGAACTCTAAGCAGAAGAGGCTCTCAATGTCCATCCAAAGGAGAGATTCCTCGCCGTGCACCTGGAGCATCAAGCTCCACCATATGCCTGCTACCGCGTGTAGGAGGCTCGCTGCGAGGATCACCATGAGGTATGCTGATGTCCTCACTAACCTAAAAACTCATACAACTACCTCCAGCCAATCCTTAGCTTCCTGAGGGTCCGTCTCCCTGCGGAACCTGGGCGGTCACTGACTCTGAAACTCGTGCAGCGCACTAAGGCGATGTGCATCGTCAGCGGCTGGGGCTGGTAGAATCGGTGGCTCGGCGGGTAGCGGTACCGCTGGTGCCTCTACTGTCAAAGGGCCATGTACCGAGGCCTCGATGCTCGGTGGGCTATCATCACATACAATGCTCAGAACCCTAGCTGGCTTCCATCATGGGGCCATCCTGAAAGGAGACAGGTGTGCCACAGTCAGAACAGTATACATGGTGAGCTGACACAAAGTAATCACAATGAAAACTTGAAACACACATGCAATCAATATTTTTGTGAATTAAGTCGGAAATCAGAAGTCATGGTCCTGGTGTACAGATACGTCGGCCGCCGAACCAACCCTGGACTCCCCGGACTGATAACCACACTCAATACTCTTATCACTATTGCTTCACATAGAAAAAGATCAGAGTCCTGAGTTTAGCGGTATAACTGAACTCCTCTGATAACAATTTGTCACGACCCGTCCTCAGGGCCCGTGCCGTGACTACCCCAAGCCCGCCTTCCATATGTCAGGGGCTGGCGACTAGCACTAAGGCGTAATTCCCGGTAAAAATGGAATGCATTGCATTTGTAAAGTAAACAAACACCACAGAGCAAGCAAACAGAAGTAAACACTAAGTAAAAACTGGGTACAACAGTATGTGCAGAAAATTAAGTGGGCCAGAATACAAACCCAAACTGAATGTAAGGTACAACTGAAAAAGGGAGTATAGCAACTGAAAAGTAAAGTCGCAGCCTCAAGCCGTCCAATGGAAGTCCCACCTAAAGGGTGGGTACAGATAGCCTCCACATCTCCTCGGGTCCAGTCGTCCGCTCCGAGTATGTCCCGCCCAGTGGTCCACCTCCAAGTACCGACCTGCTCCGCAAGCCTCAACCACAATCAGTGTTGTCCATCATCTGCAACAAACACAACGTAGTGCGGGCATAGCCCGTGTAAGGGTGAGTATAAGCTACTCAGTAGGGACCCTGAGACCCTTGAAGGTCTCCCAGAATCCACAAAGGATAAATACAATCACGAAGTAACATCCAACACTACTTAGGTATATGCCCATACATATAACTAAGTCATCAATTCTAGTTCAGCTCCGACATCCGAGCCCATGTACAACCCAATCCACACAGGAAAACAGAACCCAATCCACACAAGAAAGCATAACGTAATCCACATAGGATATCAATTCAAACTTATCGAAGATAAGGATTGAAAATCAAGATTCATCTCCTACAGGTATACTTCTTCGTAAGACGATAAAGATGATTAGATGTAGCCATTGATTCATCTAAGCTATTAGACCCGCACATGATCGATAGGTACTAACCCCCGCAATGACCCACACAGGATCGATTGGTAACTAACCCCCGCAATGACCCACACAGGATCGGAACCACACAGGATCTTTAGGCGCTGGCCCACACAGGACCGCTGAGCGCTGACCTACACAGGATCTGACCCACACAGGATCGGTAGCACTGATCCACGTAGGATCTCTGAGTGCTGTAGTCGTCGCTGTCAAATCCACGGAGGATTTCGGTATAGTATTTAACGTCGTTGCAGTCGCAGCCAGCTTTAGGGTTCCCACACACAGCAAGCTCCTTCAGGAGGGTCCGCTCCATGAGCCGAGGGGATGATACATCAACTGACACATAGTACGAAGCTGATGTATCCAAATGTTCTGTATCGTCAATAGGAACTCAACGTCACAGAAGGCACGTCAATCAGATGCTAGGTCTGAGAGTTATTGGCTTTTTCATTCCAGGGGCCCGGTTGATTTTTAAGTCAAAACCAACCCGACCGTACTCCAACTACGTCCAACTCTCGAGCGGAGTAAGCCAAAAGGTCCGTCTCACTAAGAGGAATCCATAAAAGTTGACGGAACGCCAATCGGACGTCTGAAGCTCAAGTTATAAGTTTTTCTGCTCCGAGGGCCCGGTTGGTTTCGTGTACAAAAAATCCGACCGAACCCAATTTACTCTAAAACCTTGTGTGTGAAATAACGAAATGACCGTCTAAATCCAAGGATCGCTACGCAACTGACGGTGCGTCGATCAGAGGTTCGTAGCCCATGTTATGGGCAACGGACCGAAATAGTCCGAAAATGGGGGGTCTACGCCCGGTCCGACCCGGCCCAACCCCCTGGGTCGGCCCGAACCGGGTCGACCCGAACCGGTTCCGGGTCTGACCTGACTGGGCGTGGCCCGGCCCGGCCGGTCCGGCCTGGGGCGGCCCGCCGCTGGCTGAGCGGCCACGCAAAAAGGGGGGTGTCGCCCCCTTGAATGAAACCACGGCCCCCGCGTGGGGGCCGCCCCTTCACAACGGACGTGCCTGAGCGCCGCGTCCCGCCTCCCTCAGTCCCGCACGGTCGAGGGACCAGCGGCCTACCGCCGGGGCTTCAGCCGCGGCAGCCTTTCCCGGCGGTGCGCCGGGCGCCGCCGCCTCCGGCCGCCGGCGCCGCCTTGCTGGTGGGGTGCTCCAGTGGTCCGTTTTGTCTGCCTTCTTCGCCAGCGGTCCACCCGGGATCGGCTCTTCACTACGAAGACCTCAAAATTCCCTTGCGTCCTGTTTCATCGTCGCCCGCTGATCCGCACATCAAGAGCGAAGAAACGGTGGGTTCGGACTTGTTCGTTGGTCTTCACCCACCACGTTATCAGTTTAAACGACTTTCGAAAAATTATAAACACATGCCGAGGATATAATTCACATAGATTTAATTTAACCAAAAACCCCTACCTCAAGCGTCGTCGAGCGAGGGTTCATTGCGGAATTTCACGTCGCTGAAGAAGGCATCGCGGAAGGGGGATCGTCGCATCGCGGAGAATGGATTCGTCGGCGTCGCGTCGTCGATCTCCAAGGATCCAGCGTTCTTGTCGACCTTCGTCGGAGGCTGGCGTTCTTCACGTTCATCACATTCTTCACGTTCCTCGTGTTCTTTGCATTCTTCGCATTCTTCATCAAGGAATGAGTGCTTCACGACTTGAGTGATTTCTCCCAAAACTCTCACAACCCAACAACCATTAATAAAATAAGAGTTGTCTTATTTTATTAACACACAAGCCAACGTTTTGAATTTCCAAAAAGGAAACAATCAATTAAGTTAATTAATTGCAACGTTTAAACCGCCAAATTAATGAGGCGTTTATTAACCAGATTAAACGCAAGGGTTAACTTCATTAAAAAGGGGGTGTGGGTGCGTTACATAATTATAGGAGGGGGTTTAGGAAGAAAAGAAATGGTGGGGCTAGTGTGGGCCCCACCTCACAAATATCTTACCTAGTGGGTAGGATATTGCGGGTCCCATTTACAACACATAGCTTAGGTTGAACAACTTGAAGTAAAATAAAAAATTGTGTGTCAAATTTTTATTTTATTCCTTTACTTAACCCCAAAAATTAAAAACCACACCCGAGCAAACCCATCTCCGGAAAAGGTGTTTCTAAGCAATTACAGGCGCTGCGATTCCATCGGTGCCCTCGGAATTCGATTCCAAGCACCGGTTCAAAAGTTAGAAAAACCTGCCCGTTCGTTCACTGAACATACCCGAGCTACACTTTGGAAAAAGATTCTGGGCACACCGGGCCTTGGAATTAGGTGCCGTCAGAAACTGCGTTCTTGTAAAATCCCATAGCAAATTAAGTAAAAAATTTCCCTTGAACTTTTACGGGTCTTTACATAACACGTTAATGATTATGATCATGATAATTTGGAATAGCCAAGGATTTTGAGATATGAGGAGGGTTCTTAACAGAGGATGGTGAATAGTTTTTTTTAGGGTAGGTATTTGTAATGGGTGAATAAATATGGGGGTAGTGATATCCAATTATAATTTATATAAATGGTATTTTTGTAAAAAACAATTGATTTACCAATGATGGAATGAAATTATTCAAGAGAAAATGGATGAAAAAGTGTAAAATAAAGATTTTTTAATGGTATAAGGTTGATAAATCCACCAAAATTTATTTACACCCATGTTTTAAATGTGATTAATGAACTGTACCACTCGACTTTTACGATTCTCAAATTTGGTTTTAACCATGGTAACTAGTTTTTACCAATGTAATTTATATTTTATGTAAAATATTTGGCTTCCATTTTTTTTAAAAAATATTTTATTAAACCATATTTTATCTCCATATATTCTAAATAAAATTAAAAATAATGATAATTTCAATTTATAATTAAATAATTTATTATAAAGGCAATTTGTTTTGTAAAAACATATTTTTTACATCATTAGGAGTTCAAAATATTATATAAAATTGATTAAGAATTAAATGTGTGGTAATATATTTTTATATACATTTAAAAATATTATCTAATTCATTTTATAAAATAAATATTTTGTGTTTATTAGATAAAAATTAACCGACATTTATAAAATAATTCGTTGAAAGTATCCATTCCACTATTATCTTGGTTATTAACATTAATCTTATTAATTATACAGTTATTAATAAAAATGAAATGTATAATATTAAATAATAATAAAAAAAAATTCTAAATTATATACCCCATTTTTTATTTAATTTCTAAAATTAAGACAAAATAATTTTTTAATATCCATTAATAACAACAGTTTTTAGAGTAAAATATTAACTAGTGTTCAAAAAAGATAAAAAATACTTTTATAAATTAAGTATAGTACTTATAAATTAGTTATTTTACATTAAAAATATATATTATAATATTTTTTTTAAAAAAAATATGTTATTCTATAATTTTGATAATATCATATATTTAATGATTTTATGAAAATATTTATTTTTCACTATTCACCTAAAATCAATTATATAAGAAAAATAATAAATAATAATCCCTAAGATAATTTAAAAATTATAAATTCATAAATAATGTTCATCTAATAAAATAATTTTCCAAAAATTTCTAAATTCATCATTTAATTAAAAATAAAATATACAAAGAAAATCAACTTTTAATAAAAAATGTCATTTTAATATATTATTTTTTCTTGATGATTTTTTGTCAAATATCTAATTTATCTCAATATTTTTAGTTACTAGTGTTTTTATTATCATTATATTTTATTCATAATTATAGAGACCCTATCCTTTTACAAAAATCGTTACATGATTTTATGCATAATTAAACACCACATTACAAGTCATGGATCATCAAGTCAAGTGTCTTGGAAGATTAGGTAAATAAAATTGGAAACATGGGACTAAATAAAATATGTCACTATTTATCATCCATTGTGAGATCTTAACAACCTTTGGGACCTTACAATGATATAGGATAACCTGGGGATAACATTAACGACAAGATGATCTAAAATCCCATTATGGGAATTAGTATAAGAATAAATCATAACACATGGGTTTGATGGCATAATGATAAAACAAGTCATGCCGCTTGATTAAATATATGGAATCATATCATATATAACAAGGGATCACATAATCAAAGAATCGTGGTAATGAGGAAGCCCCATAAAACATGACTTTAGCACGATTCAAGGCTCATTGCATAGAGATGATCATGAGTAATGTCTATCAACTAGGACCATTTCACATGGAGAAAGAGACACAGATAACCACCAAAACCGTTGAACATATCGTCTCTAGAGAGAAACAATTTCCTGATGAATTTTATTTCTATTTGGGATCACCCATCATAACGTTTTCATGAATTTGTATTCCACTTAAATAATCATACATAAGCAATATATCATAAACATAATGGTTTCCCGTGGAATGAATTTTGTATCATAATCATTTCAAAAGGAATATCAAAAGGTATTATGATAATGGTTTCAATAATATAATGAATTTCAGTTATAAATGTAAATTAATAAGGGAATATAGTAATAAAGCATGATAATTAATGTCAAACTATTGTGAAATTAGTGTTTAAGAGACTTTAGAAAAAACATTTTAGTATGACTTAAGGTAAAGCAATCAAGATTAATTAAAATGGAAAATGCATAATTGAATGTTTAAAAATAGGGTTAAACCATTTTTTTCATGAAATAAATTAACAATTTTAGAATAATAATATTTTTAAAAAAAATTATGGAGTGAATTTGAAAATGAGTATGAAATTGGGAAGTTTCCTTAAATCGAGCTTACTTATTTGGAAGAATTAGGTAGGGATCCATTTAAAATAATTATATCCCTAAAAATGATGGTTAAATGGATATTGATACATTATTTTTGAATCTATACAGTTCATTTATAATATTTACAATAAAATAAAATATAATTTCATTTGGGTGAAAAGATAAAAATAATAATCCAAAAGAAAAAATGGGTGTTTAGGTAGTACCCTTACCTGAAATCTAATGGTGTTCTTCACATGATCTTAATGACATAGATAATAAAATTATATTCATTAATTAATAATTTTATAACCCTTTATAAATTTATTTTATTTATTATAACTTTATTAAGTTAATTTTTGACCATTTTGATGGGCTAAGATGTTCGATTTCATTGATTAAGAGTGTTGGTTTCATCGGTTTTCCAGACCCGTTTAGTTGTATACATATATTAATGTTCATATAAAGAGGGGTTAATTATCCAAAATTGAACATATATGGTATTAATGATATTCCATTTGTTTAATTTGTCTTACATATCCTTTTTATGGAATGAGGATGAACCATTAGATGAATAGTTATTGATAATTGTTTGGGTTTATTTTAACGGTTTTTTATCACAACGATCTCATTTTGATTAATAAATGAATATCATGTTTAAAAAATAATTCTAGAAAATTAGAAAATATATAATTTATATATATAATTAGGTTCAACCAAAAAAATTATTTTATAAACCTCCTTGAATATGGTATTGGAAATTGAAAACTTTTCGTGATCGTAAAATGTAATATATTGACACACAACAAATGATATTTTCATATTTCTTACAAAAGGAGGGTGAAAGAGTGATGATGATGAATTATTATATAAGAATAAAAAATTACAGTATATTTAAGGTATTGTAGTTATCATACCATTTGGATGAGGGGAGGTGAGGATAGAAAAATAGTAGAAAGAACATGAAATAAAATTTAAAAAAAGGAAGAGGGTTTTTACATCCAGATTCCGTCTTCTTGAGAACCTCCTTACGAGATTATTTTTGGCGGTTTATTAAGAAAAAGATATCCAATATGTGGGGGAGGGTATTGGGGAGATATTTCAGAATAATTTTGTCATTTATTAAGGATAGAGATGCATGAGGAGAAAATGTGATGAGTGGTAGTATTTATAGCGGAGGAGATGGTGTTTTCTCAATATTTTATTCATGGTTTTGTATTTTGGATGGGGACTAGGAGTATTTTTAGAATTATTGTCAAATATAATAATATAATAAAGGTTAGTTCCTGGTTTTGAAATTAAACCATCCATTCATCATCTATGACTCCATAATTCATTTATTTTGATTTTATCATAATTTATCACTTATTACTATTCACCAAAAAAATCTAGTATTTTAGAAAAATAACTGAAATTCACCCTAACCATTTATTGGCATGTCGAATTCCAAAATAAACTCCATTTTATGAAAATAAATTTCTAAATATGTGAAATTTAATTTATAATTATAATCATTATTTTCATGTAAAATACCAATTATAAAATTCATAAAAATTTTCTAACACTTTGAAAAAATAATTAAGTTCTTTATAAAATTACCTCACATTCAGAAGACATAAAAATTCTAATTTATGAATAAATTTTATGGAAATAAATTATTTTTTAAATTATTACATTAAAGAAAAAAATTAATAAATATTTATAACTTACAAAAATTTAAAATATTTATTTAATTATAGTATGATATAATTATATCATACAATCAATATAATTTGGGTAAATTTTATATATATTTTCACTGGTGTGGTAACTGACCAGTTTTCTGATTTACAGTTCATGCGGGACACAATACTATTCCAATAGTCAATATACTATTTCATCGGTATAGGTTCCTTATATTCTAGAAATACTTCTTATTTAATTGAATCATCATTTATAATGATTTTATTGTGTTATCTATTTTTTATACCATAATTATAAGAAGGTAAATTCTATTGATAAAACAATGTTTCCTTATATTCTTCCATCCTTATGAAATTTTACCCTTGAGATTTAGTTTTACATTATACATTGAAAACAAGTGTGCGTAATTCTCATTCATCGATTGATATGGTTCCTGTGTTGCCTCTTTGTACATGTGGTTCGGCTAAAGTAATTTTAATTAGTTAGAGGGCTTATTGCATGGAAATTTATCTCTATGATCCAAGATCTTCATTGTATGCTACTCGTAGGAGAGATCATTTTCTAGCTGAAACCCCTCAAAATTTAGTGCATGTGAAGTAAATGATAGGTACTTACTCAGTGGGATACATGGAATACATCTTGTTCTCGAGACATTGACGGTGTATGTTCTTGTTAATATGCTACAACTCTGACATGATCAAGTATGTTGAAGGGGCAGAAGTTCCTAGTACTGAGCTACACGTTCTTCCCAAGTATTGGGATCCTATTCTATAGATGTAATGACCCGCTTATCCTCATTGGCTTGAGAATACGACAAGTCATTACTTGGACTTAAGTGACATCCCCAAGGCGCCAAAGGCAGGAAATAAATGCCAAAGGGTTTCGAATACATGTGGGGGACGATTTACACTTTAAGAGAAAACCCATAAACCAACCAAAAAAAACTCAACATAACTACATGATGCATGAATAAATGAGAGACAACAATAACAACTTCATTTATAACAACCACATCAAAGTACACCACAGTAGAAGACTGAACAAAGTAACAAATACATAGTGGATAAACAACCCAAGACTCTCAAGAGACTCCATTACTCCATGCTCCACAACTCCAAGATCCACAACATCTTCCAAGCATCACCACCCACCACTAGTAATGAGATGCTTTGCCTTTACCTGTGTCCTAGAAAACAGCATCCGCAAAAGCACCAAACTGCCAAGGCAGGGGTGAGTATAAAACATAGTAGGTTTCCCCAATGACTTCCCTACTCAGGCCACTAGGATAGAATATTTAGCTACATTAATATAAAAGCAGTTTATATAAAACTTTTTCACAAAAGCAGTTTATAACTAAATATAAACAAGTTCCAACCATTCACCGCCAAAGGCATTCCAAGAGCAATCAAAACCAATTTTTCCAACAAGTTACTTTTCTAGAAAAAAAATATCTAAATAAGCTTTCAAACCATTTCAAAAACATCCCTTTTTGGCATTTCCAACCATTTCACAAACTCGTGAAATCAACCATGCATGATTCGTTATGACAGTTCCATACTCATAAGCGGTCTCTCATCGATCTACCAAGTCGTCACAAGGTAATTATTCCCATGTGCCATTACACCTTTTACACCGACCACAAGGCCCTATTTCAACCAAGCCTCGTACATATAGTTACCATGTGCCATTACACCGTTGGAACCGAGCACAAGGTCCTATTTCAACCAAGCCTCGTACAATGCAATATGAAAACACACTTCACATTTCCCACAATCGTGCAAAAAACCACCCTTTCAATAAAGCACCCATTTATTGAAAACTATTTTCGTCAAAACTAAGAGTGTTCAACCAATTCAAACCATTTCAATAAAACTCCCATTTTATTGAAAACCAAATCCATCCAAGTCATTTAAAACTCAAACCATTTCAATAAAAATGCCCCTTTATTATTGAAAACCCATTTCTCATCAAACCATTTACAATTTCAGAAAATTCATAATTTAAAATCAACATTTAAATTCAAGTATCAAAATCAAATTGCACAACAATTCACCAAGATTTCACAATCAATTCCATTCAAATAACCAATTTGAAACTAGGCCAATCAATTCTAGCCAGAGGAGTCAAGAGTGAAGCCACCTACCTCAACAAGTTAGGCGAGAACCACAACGCACGAAGAACGCCAAAGAGCACCGAGTCAATTCTCAAAAAACCGTCCTTAGATCTCTTCTCCTAACACAACCAAGAACAAATATTGTAATATTTTGCATCCAAACCCTTAGATATACCCATAACGGGTGTAGATCTAAGAAAATGAGAGAAGAGGATAAGTAGATTTAAGTAGATCTAAGAAACCATCAAGAACGATCACATACCTTAAGAATCATGCTTCGATTCGTCAGAAGCCTTCATATCGCCTCTGAAACGCTTGGGAGAAATATTCCAACCTTCAAGGGAGAGTAATCCCGAGTTAGGGCCACTTAGGAGGTTTAAAAACAGCAATTAAAGGCAAAACGAGTTAGATCCACAATTTTAGGATCTAACTTTAAGTGACTGCACGGTTAGTCCGCGCGGTTTGACAAACCGTGCGCTAACCGTGTGTTAGCTTATGCCTCTGCCATCCTTCACGCACGGTTTGGCCGCACGGTTAGACAAATAATGCACTGACCATGCAGAAGCCACTGCCTCCCTAGTCATCCACCCACGGTTTGGCCGCACGGTTTAGACTAACTGTGCGCTAATCGTGCACCTTCCCATTTAATTCAAACTTCAATCTAGGATCTCCCGACTCTCCCATACGTCACCTTTAACTTTTACGACAAGAAAATCATCTATTAATGGTTACATACCATAAACCGGGGGTAATTCATTCTCTCCACCATTGGCCTTTCCGTCCCTGGAAATTTGAATACCACTGCTTTCCTGAAAGAGTTTTGGCCACTGCTCTTTCATTTCATTCTCGTGTTCCCAAGCCTCTTCCTGAATCTGACCATGTTCCCACAAAACCCACACTAGGCTGATGCTTTTTTCACGCAAGATTTTATCTTTTCTATCCATAATCCGCACTGGGATGTGTACCAACGAAGCATCCGGCTCTAGGTCAATGTGATCCCATCTGATCACATGGTCAGGATCGGGTTGGTACTTCTTCAACTGAGATACATGGAACAAATTATGAACTGCACTGAACAGTGGTGGTAATGCCAACCGATATGTCTCCTCACCAACTCATTCCTGTATCTCAAAAGGGCCTATATATAGAGGAGATAACATTACCTGCTTCCCAAATGACGATGTCCATTTCTTTGAGAGATTCTCAAAAAGACATGATCACCCACCGCAAACGAAAACGGTCTTCGGTAATGATCCGTATATGATTTCTGACGACTTTGTGCCATCTCCATCCTCTTCCTAATAAACTGAATCTTCTCCGTTGTTTCTTGGACGAAGCTTGGCCCGACTAGTGAAGTCTCACCTGTTTCCACCCAGCATAGTGGGGAACGACAAGGATGCCCATACAATGCTTCAAATAGAGCCATGAATATCGAATCTTGATAGTTGTTATTGTATGAGAACTCCACTAAGGGTATATGCTCCTCCCATTAGCCACCAAAATCCATTACACAAGCTCGCAACATGTCTTCCAATGTTTGTATCATCCACTCGGATTTCCCATCCATCTGAGGATGATACGCCGTGCTCAAAGTCAACTGAGTTCCCAGGGCTTGTTGTAAGGATTTCCAGCAATGAGATGTGAACCTTTGATCTCTATCTGAGACGATAGACACTGGTACACCATGTCTCTTTACCACTTACCAGATATATATTTTTAAAAGATATTCCACCATATGAGTTTCATGAATAGGGATTAAATGATCTGACTTGGTCAGACGATCCACTATCACCGATATGGCATCATGTTTCTGGATCATTATTGGAAGACCTGTAACAAAATCCATTGTTATCTGCTCCCATTTCCACACTGGGATAGGTAAAGACTGTAACATACCAGCTGGTCTCTGAGGCTCTGATTTATCCTACTGACAAGTTAAGCATCACGAAACGAACTCTGACACCTTCCTTTTCATGCCCACCACCAAAACTGCGCCTTTAGATCCTTATAAATCTTCTGTGTACTCAGATGTAGAGCCCATCTGGAATGGTGGTAGGCATGAAGTAGTTGTTCCTGACAACCCATAGGTACAAACATCCTATTTCTGAAACCCAGAACAGAACTCCCATCCAGTTTCCATCCCTCAATGGTCTCCCCACCATTGAGTTATGAACTCATTGCAACACAATCCAGATCGGATGCTTGTGCCTCCTTTACTCCCTCCACCAAATCAGGAACAAGCATAACTGAAAATAAAACCATGACATCACCTCGGTTTTCACATTCCACATGCATGTCGGCTAAGATCGACATCAACTGCCATTCATCTGAAGCTTCCTTTGCCAACTGAGCATACGACTACCTTCTTAATGCATCGGCCACCGAATTTCCCTTACCCGGTGTATACATCAAGTCGAAGTCGAACATTTGAAGATATTTCATCCATCTCCTTTGCCTAAAATTCAAATATTGTTGTGATAAAATGTGTTTCATGCTTTTTTGATCCATAAACACAGTGAATTTCTCACCAAAGATATAATGTCTCCATGTCTTCAAAGCATGGACGACTGCAACCAATTCCAAGTCATGTGTTGGGTAATTCTTCTCATGCACCCTCAAATGCCTTGACCCATAAGAAACAACATGGTCTCCTTGCATGAGAACACAGCCCAACCCTGATCCCGAAGCATCATAATACACCACATACCATTATCCTGATTCTGGAAAGATCAAGACGGGTGTTATTGTAAGGAGACCTTTCAACTCCTGAAAATATTTTTGACATGCGTCAATCCATTGAAATGCACTCTTCTTCCTTTTCAATGTTTTCATAGGTGAATCTAGTCATGAGAAGTCATAGACAAAGCATCGGTAAAAACTAGATGCACCAAGAAAACATGAAATTTCAAAGACATTATCTGGAGGTTTCCAAGAAAGAACAGCTTCTATTTTTTCTGGGACCACTGAAACACCTTTCTCAGAAACAACATGGCCAAAAAAGCATACCTCCTATATCCAAGAATCGCACTTTGATAATTTGGCATACAACTGATTGTCTCTCAAGATTTCTAACACTATCTCCTAGTGTTGCTCATGCTCTACCCTTGTTCTTGAATAAGCCAATATGTCGTCCACAAACACCACAACAAAAGCATCGTGATATCATTGAAATATATGATTCATCAAGGCCATGAAAACCGTCGGTTCATTCGTAAGACCAAAAGGCATGACTATATATTCGTAGTGGCTATATCTGCTTCAGAAGGCTGTCTTTGGAATATCCTCCTTCCGAACTTGCAAATGGTGATATCCTGACCGTATGTCAATCTTAGAGAACCACTGAGCTCCCCTCAATTGATCAAACAGTTCATCAATTCATGGAAGTGGATATATATTCTTTATCGTAACTTGGTTAAGTTTATGATAATCCACACATATCCTCAAGGTTCCATCTGTTTTCTTTTCAAACAAAACTAGTGCTGCACACAGAGACACACTTGGACGAATGAAACCCTTGCTTTCTAGCTCCTCTAACTACACATTCAATTCCCATAACTCTGTTGGGGCCATCCTATAAGATGGGAGGGAAATTGGACTAGTACCCGGAATGAGATCAATCAAAAACTCCACTTCTCTTACAGGTGGTAACCCTGAGATGTTTTTGGGAAAAACGTCTGAAAATTGATCCACCAAAACTGGAAAACTATCTCCCTCAATTTTTCCATTGATGCAAAGGTCAACATTTTCAACTGGTGAGAGGTCGTTCCTACCATTTGTTCCAACAAGCTCTTTGCGCATTTCATTACCATCTTCTCACCTCTGAAGAGATGGTCGATGTCGTCCTCAGTCATGAAACTAATCTTTCTCCTATAACAGTCGATGTGAGCCTTAAACCTTGTCAACAAATCCATACCCAGGATTATATCATAGACATCCATCTTCAGCATAGAGAAATATCATTTCAGCTCAACTCCATCTACGGTTATAGAACATGCTCTACACATGAAGGCTTGACATTCTCTTTCACCCAGAGGAGTTTGCAAGTTTAAGACAGAAGGAATCATTTCAAGTTTTAAACATAGCATGTCAACACCACGAGAAGCAACGAAGGAATGTGATGCACTAGTATCAAACAACACTTGCACAAGTGTAGAATTCAAAAGAATCCTACCTCTCACCATAGATGGTCCAGCCTGATCATCTACCATTATCTGTTCAGCTCCATACAATTGCTTCATTGTTGCACTATTCTCCTTATTGCCATGCTGCGATTTCCTAGGTTGAGGAGTCATGGTGTTCCTGTAATCACTATGTCTATCTTTGTTATGATGACAATAATGATTCTATTGTCCTCGTCCTATCGAAGCATAAGATGCTTGCGGCACCTGAGAATTGTCTCGAGCACCCGACCTTGGAGCACTGTGATAGTATTGCTGAAGATGCCCCATTTTTTTTGCAATTGTGGCATTCTCTCGGTGGTGTTGTACATTCTCGTTTCACATGATCAAAAGAGCCGCATTGAAAACAACCAGCTTTTCTTTGGGGTCATGGAGGAAGGTTTACTGATCCTGCCATCTGGTTCTGATTGACACTCCCACCTTGGAAGTAGGCGTCCCACATTTTCTTGTTTCCAGCATTAGAGTTCCCACCTATTCCCATGGGTATCATCATGTTTACTCCTATCAATCCCGAGATATCACGTTCCGCAACCGTAGATCTGTTCACTATTTCTGTATAATCCATGATACAAAGCACCACAATCTTCGATCGAATCTCCTGCCTTATCCCCGATTCGAAGATGTGTGCCTTTAACGATGCACTCGCCGCAACTTCTGGTGAAAAACAGACTAAATACATGAATTTAGCTATATACTCTATGACATAGAGGTTCTCATGTTTCAAGATGAAAACGTCCGTTGTTTTCTGGATCTTGAACGTGTGAGGATATAATTGTTTGTTGAAAAATTCGTCAAAATCATCCCATGTAAGTCCTTCATCCAATTTAGCTGGAACAACTAAATCCCACCAATGACGTGAAAGATCCTCGAGCATATAGGTCATGAGGTTTACATTCAGCTCCACTGGTGTATCGATGAAATCTAATATTCGATTCATCCTGCTTGGCCACACATCCGCCTTTTCGGGTTTACCATCACCCAGAAAGTTAGGTGGATTCTGCTTCATGAAATGGATGGTGTGATCCATGTGCCTTGGTTCATTCCTCTGGTTCACCATATCTACAGCTTGAAAATCTTGGACAATACTATGAACCAACTGTTGGTTCACGCGTGGTTCTGGTACAACCACATTCTCCGCTGCTTCAGCGGGTTGGTTTCGAAGATGCCTACCGGGTGCCATTTTCTAAACCAACCACAAACTCCGTCAATCTCACTCCCTAGAAATTGTTGGCTTATCATTTCAAATTATATCACATCAACTATCAAAACATTGTTCTCAAAACAACCTTTCTCCATGTTTAACCATTTTTGAAAACATTTCACATGCTTTTGAAAATTAATCCATTTTTCAAAATACACCAAATATCCACTTTTCAAAATCATTCATTTGAAAATCAATTCTGTATTTTTCAAAAATTTACATATTTGCACAAAATCATAACTCATTCCTCACCATGAGATATGCAATACTAGTGGGAAGTCATTCCTCTACAATGCATGTTATGCACATCTCATTGGCTAAACCCATGGAAATGTGATTTCCAACTTTCTAGAAGTGTATCCAAAACACTTATGTACCCACACCCTGGTAACTTGAAGTTCAGCATAAATGGGTTAGGTACATCATTTTATTCTATACCTTTCAGGTTCTGATAATACTAATCACGTATAAGATTCCAACCCAAAGAATAAATGAGAATGAATTTCAACTCCAATACCATTTGTACCTAAATGGAAGGACCAGACTGATACCATTTTTAATGACCTTCTTATCCTCATTGGCTTGAGAATACGACAAGTCATTACTTGGCCTTAAGAGACATCCCTAAGGCACCAAAGGCTGGAAATAAATCCTGAAGGGTTTCGAATACAAGTGGGGGACGATTTACTCTTTAATAGATAACCCATAAACCAACCAACCAAAAACTCAACATAACTACATGATGCATGAATAAATGAGAGACAACAGTAACAACTTCATTTATAACAACCACATCAAAGTACACCATAGCAGAAGACTGAAAAAAGTAACAAATGCACAACGGATAAACAACCCAAGTCTCTCAAGAGACTCGATGACTTTGTGCCCCACAACTCCAAGATCCACAACAACTCCCAAGAATCACCACCAACCACGAGTAATGATATTCTTTCCCTTTACCTGTGTCCCAGAACACAGCATTTGCAAAAGTACTAAAGTGCCAAGGCAAGGGTGAGTATAAAACTCAGTAGGTTACCCCAATGACTTCCCTACTCACGCCACTAGGATAGAAGAGTTAGCTACATTTATATAAAAACATTTTATATACAAAATTTTCACAAAAGTAGTTTATAACTAAATATAAACAAGTTCCATCCATTCTCCACCAAAGGCATTCCAAGAGCAATCAAAACAAATTTTTCCAACAAGTTATTTTTCCGGAAAAAAATAACCAAATAAGCTTTCAAACCATTTCACAAATATCCCTTTTTGGAATTTCCAACCATTTCACAAACTTGTGAAATAAACCATGAATGCTTCATTATGATAGTTCCATACTCATGAGTGGTCACTCATCGATCTACCAAGTCGTCACAAGGTAATTATTCCCTTGTGCCATTACACCTTTGACACAGAGCACAAGGTCCTATTTCAACCATGCCTCATACATATAGTTACCATGTTCCACTACACCTTTGGCACTAAGAAAAATGTCCTATTTCAACCAAGCCTCTTACAATGCAATATGAACACACACTTAACATTTCCCACAATCATGCCAAAAACCACCCTTTCAATAAAGCACCCTTTTATTGAAAACCATTTCCATCAAAACCAACAGTGTTCAACCAATTCAAACCATTTCAATAACACTCCCTTTTTATTGAAATCCAAATCCATCCAAGTCATTTCAAACTCAAACCATTTCAATAAAAACACCCCTTTTTATTGAAAACCCATTTCTCATCAAACCATTTACAATTTCAGCAAATTCATAATTTAAAATCAACATTCAAATTCAGGTAGCCAAATCACTTTTCACAACAATTCACCAAGATTTCACAATCAATTCCATTCAAATAACCAATTTGAAACTAGGCCAATAAATTCTATCCAGAGGAGTCAGGAGTGAAGAAACCAACCTCAACAAGTTAGGCGATAACCACAACGCACAAAGAATGCCAAAGACCACCGGGTCAATTCTCTAAAAACCCTCCTTAGATCTCTTCTCCTAACACAACCAAGACCCAATCTTGTCATTTTTGGCATCCACACCCTTAGATATACCCATAACAGGCATAGATCTATGAAAACGAGAGAAGAGGAGAAGTAGATCGAAGTAGATCTAAGAAACCATCATGAATGATCACATACCTTAAGAATCCAGCTTCGATTCACCAAGAGAAGCCTTCGGATCACCTCCGAAATGCTTGGGAGAAGTCTTCCAACCTTCAAGGGAGAGTAATCCCGAGTTAGGGCCTCTTAGGAGGATTAAAGAAGGCAATTAAAGGCATAACGAGTTAGATCCACAATTTTAGGATCTAACTTTAAGTTACCGCACAGTTAGTCCGCATGGTTTGACAAACTGTGCACTAACCGTGCGTTAGCTTCTACCTCTGCCATCCTTCATGCACGGTTTGGCCACATGGTTGGACAAACCGTGCGCCGACTGTATGGAAGCCACTGCCTCCCCAGTCATCCACACATGGTTTAGCCACACGGTTTAGACTAACCGTGTGCTAATCGTGCGCCTTCACATTTACTTCAAACTTCAATCCAGGATCTCTTGACTATCCCAAACGTCACCATTAACTTTTATCACTAAAAAATCATCAATTAAGGGTTACATTCCAGAAACTGGGGGTACTACAATAGTGATATTCAAAAGAATACCAGGTCGCCACCTTCAAACATGAGTTCTTTTTTATGATTGTATTCAATGATATTTTGATGAATTTTTTCTACCTTGATGAGTTTCTAAATAGTTTTCACCTTCTCTTCCATTTCAACAACTATTTGAGTACCTAGTAGCTTATGTTTACCTTCTTCATCCTAGCATGTTGGTGTTCTGCACCTTTTCCCATAATGGGATTCATATGGAGCCATTCAGATGCTCAAGTGAAATCTATTTTTGTATGATAACTAAACCATAGGAAGAAGATGGTTCTATCAACATTTGAAGTCCATAGAACATGCTCTCAAATTATATTATAGTGTTTGAATAGTTTTATCATATTGTCCATCTATTTTGGGATGATAGAATATAATGATGTTCAAATCAGTGCTTGGAGAATGATGGATACTTTTATAGAACTTTGAGGTAAATCTCATTTGTTGATCAAATACAAACGATAGTGGTACTCCATGTATCCTTAACACTTATTTGATATATATCCTTGCATATTGATCTAGTGAGAAGTACTCTCAAATAGAAATAATGAGATCTAACATTGTAATACAATCCATAATAACCAATATATCATTGTTCCCTTGGGATATATTTAGAAGTACAGTTCAATAGTCCATTATGATGTTTTCTCATTCCCATGTTGGTATGTGTAATGGTTGTATCAAATCTTTAGAATTTTTCATTTAATCCTTCCCTTTCTAATATACCAGAAACATTGATGTAAATTTTGTAATATCATTCTTCATATTATCCCACCAATAGTTCTCTCGGAGATCTAGATACATCTTTGAGCTCCCTTTGGTTAATAGAGAAGGATGAGCTATTTGAATCATTCAAAATCTATTTATTTATCTCTATATTGGATGGTATAAATAGTCATGACTCGAATCATATGACTCTATCCTCACTGATCTTTAACATATAGGATTTTCTATTTATTATAACTTCCACCAATTTCTGACATTCCACGTCATTTCTTTTAGAATCCTATATTTCCTCCATAATGGGATGGTAGAGAAATAATTTTAGAAAATATTTATTATGTTCATACATTAATGATTCCCATGTCCATCCTTTGTAAGTCTGTGAATATTGTATCCTTCTAAATTCTCATCATTGATAAAGATTCATAATCCATTCTACTTAGAGCATCCACCACTGTATTTTCCTTACCAGAATGGTAGTGGATTGAGAATTCATAATCCTTGTTGAGATCTAACAATCATAGCTAGAAAATATTAATCTCTTTATGTTTGAATTTATATTTTAGACTCTTGTGATCAGTATATATCTCACACTTCCCTTCATAGAGATAATGCCACATGATTTTCAATGCAAAGATCACAGCTTCAAACTCCAGATCATGCATGAGATAGTTTTTCTTATGGATTTGCAACTCACATGAGGTGTAAGCTATTAGATTATCATTTTACATCAGTACACAACCTAAGACATTTTTTTAAAGCATCACTATACACCACAAAGTGATATCCACTTTATATGAGTGTGAGTACTAGAATAGTGATAAGCCACTTTTTGTGCTCCGTAAATCATTTCCTTCAGTTTTGTGTCCAGAAAACCTCACCACCTTCCATGTCATATTGGTTATTGGTTTTGAAAATCATGAGAAGTTCCTCACAAAGAATTGGAAATACCCTGCTAGAACAAGAGAGATGTGTATCTCATTTATAAATGTTGGACTAGGCCACTTTTGTATTTCCTTTAAATTAGAAGGGTCCACATATATTCCATTATTGTTGATAAAATTCCCCATATATGATACTTCTTCCATTTAGAACTCAAATTTACTGTAGATTACATATTTTTTCTCCCTTCACAAATTCTTTAGAACATTTTTTAAAATCTCCCCATGTTCCTCCTTTCTCATTGGGTATATCTAAACATCATCAATAATGACTACCAAAATATTGTCATGGAAAAATCTAAAGTCTCTATTCATTAGGGCCATGAATATTAGTTGACAATCAATGAGTCCAATTGGAATAAATATGAAATCGTAAAGTCCATACCTCAATAGAAGGGACGCCTTTTTAATATCTTCCATCCTCCCCATTAATTGGTAATATCCTGACCAAAGGTCCACCTTAGATAAATAAATTTCACCATATAGCTGATCAAACAATTTATCTATCTATGATAGGGGATAATTTTTCATTATCATAATTTTATTGAACTAACATTAATCGACAGAGAGGTACATTTTTTATTTATTGTTCTCAAAGAAGAGGACTTGCACACCCCACGGTGAAGCATTCGGGAAGATAAAACCATCACCCATATTCTCTTACAACTACTTCATTAATTATTCCAGATCAATAGGTTCTCTTCAATAAGGTGTCTTTGATATATAAAGAGATCCATTGATAAGATTAATTAAGAACTCAAAATATTAGTTAGGTGTAAAACTATGTAAAAATTAATTAATACATTAATACAATATATCATGATAGGAATGTAATTGAGCATTATCATCACCTTGGACTCACTCCATAAAGAGATATCCTTTCTAATAAGGTAAAAATAACCACCCTTGGGATGCTGATTCTAAAAGAGATTCATTTTATTCCTTAAACCTTTAATTAATTGGAGGATTCATGGGGGTTGTGAAGAGTGATATCCCTTTCCTGAAAGTTGATGTTCTATTCATATAATTATAACCAATCCATGACTAATATAGCATCAAACTCTACTAGAAGGAGTATAAGAACATTTTATGGGAGGTTTAGTCAACAAAAATTATCCAGGGAGGACTTATATACATTGTATGCAATAATTTCCCCGTATTATATTCTCATAGATAACTCAACCTCCATGTTTTGATGTGGTGTTTGAATAGTTATACTAAACATGCATGATATAAAAGAATGTGTTGAACCAAAATAAAATAGTACATTTACTATTTTTGAATGAATAACATGTGTAGCTTTTACCCCACCATTGTCTGGATCCACCTGAGTAGTAGAAGTAACAAATTCCCTTCCTTGTTTATATGGATGATTATGTTGATTTCCACTGACCACCCCGGTGTTCTGTGAATTGGAATGAAAAATACCCATTTTATATGTTGTTGAAACACTACAGTATAGGCTAAGTATTGATCTGAACCTTTCTTTCTTCTTTCCAATTAGAATAGTTCTTCATATCCCTTTTGTTGTTCTTAACTAGATATATCATTCTTCCACATTTTTATCATTTCATTGTTCCTATTAAATAGTTCCCAAGATTCCCCTTCCCACAATTTTGTCACCTGGGATATTTAGTCTTCTTTCCATCGTGGGGATTATTTTTTGATCCACCCATATTAGACTATATTATCCACATTTTTTATCAGGCCCATGATACCATTGAGAGTATTTGATCTCCATTTTATCCATGAGGACACAATAGACAATCTCTTCATGATAATCAATGTATCAAATCACAAAATCTTTGTTTAGACTTAGATTTGATTATATAAAGATGTGATCCAACATACATAAAATATTCATGAAAAATCCATAGGTGTATCATGGAATCCATGAAATGTTTTACTCACACACCCTAATAGACTCAACTTCCTTCGAATTAATTCTAAGTAACTCACTTTAAATCACAATATAAGGGGTTTATAGATAATATTTATTGATTTTTTTAATGAATTACCTTGAATCCATTGAATGAATTTATGCCTTTTATATTGTATTTTTTATCAATGTCCACCACTGATCGTCTTCCCTATCATAATGATAGACTTTCATCCCATATTTCTCATCATCTGAGCACTGGAGGATTGAGAATATCTTCTCAATATAGTTAATCTAGTGTTCCACAAGTAGGAGATCAGAATATCCAATAAACATGGGAGGCCATTGCCGCATAAGGGATTCGATGGATACATGATATTTACCAAGAGAAAGAGGGTATTCCACAAATCTTTATGCTCTCTAGGTGAGTAGATATTGTTGATATATATGTGTCATTCCAAATCCATTTCATTGTCTCTGTATTGGATGGTACACATAGTCATTACCCGAATCTTATGAATCCATCCTCATCAATATTGATCTCAAAGGATTTATCATTTGTGATAGCTTCCACCATTTTCTATATTTCTACATCATTTCTTTGAGCATCATTTAATTTATCTATATGGGATGGATTATCAATAATTTTAGAAATGATTGATGATGTTCCTCCTTTAATTATTCCCATGTTCAACCATTGAAAATCTTAGAATACTGTGTCCTCAATTCTCATCACTGTTAATGATAAAAGATGATATCTACTTACAACATCCACCACCATATTTCTCCTAACATGATAATAGTGGACTGAGAATTCATAATCATTGTTGATATCTAACCATCTTCATTGGTTTATATTAATCTTCTTATGTGTGAATATATATTTGAGACTATTGTGATCAGTATATATCCCCCACTTCTCTCCATAGAGATAATGACACAATATTTTCAAATTAGATTCTTAAATTAACAATTATAGAGACCCTTCTATATGTATTTGATTCAACATAACTTTACTAAGTTCATTTATGGTATTTTTGATGGGTTAATAGGTTCAATTTCATTGTTTTGGAGCATTGGTTTCTATGGTTTTCACAATCAGTTTAAATTTATACGTGTATTAATGGTCATATAATGTCAGGATAATTGTCTAGATTTGAAAATATATGTTATTAATGATATTATAGAGGTTATATTGATAATATATATCAGTTGGTTTTATGGATTAATGATAATTCATTAGATAAATAGCTAATGATAATCAGTTGGGTTTATTTTGACAGTTTTGGATCACGACAAACTCATTTTGATTAACAAATTAATATCATGTTTACAAAATGATTCAAAAACATAACGTAAGATATAATAAATATATTATAATCTCGTTAAACAATAAAAATGGTTTCCAGGCCATCCTTGAGGATGGTAATGGAAATGTAAAACTTTGTCCTCCATGAATGTGATAAATTATTACATCACGGATGATGTTTTAATTTGTTGTCAAAATTGAGGGTAAAGGATAGATAATTATGAATTATTCCATTATAATAATAAATTTTTTGTATATATAATGTGATGGTGTTATCCTAACATTTGTATGAGGGGTGTTGAGTAGAGAAAAAGAACATAAATTAAATTGAAAACAAATTAAGTGAAAAGGAATAGGGTTTTTTGTCTCTTGATTCCTTCTTCTTGAGAACCTCCTTATTATAATGATTATGGTCTTTTTTTAAGTCCAAAATATCCTAGATGTGGGGGAGGGGTGTGGGAGGATATTTTATCAGAATATGGACAACGTTAAAGGATTGAGAGGTGTGAGTAGAAGAGGTGGTGAGGGGTGGTAGTTATAGCAGAGGGGTGAGTTTTCTCATTATTTTATTCATTAGTTTATTATTTTTTATCATGAATATTTATATTTTGTGAATTATAATAAAATATAATAAATTAATGAAGGATAGTTATTGCTTTTGGGCATAAATCTTCCATACATCATCTATGACTCCATAATTCATGTATTTAGCCTTTATCTTAAATTATCATATTTTACTATTCACGAAAATTTATGTATATCAGAAAAAATTCCAAAAATGCACCTTAACCATTTATCAGGGTTTAAAATTCAAAAATATACTCGTTTTTATGAAATAATTTTCAAAATATGATAGATTTAATTTTTAATTAAAATAATTATTTATTTGAAAATACAAATTCAGAAGTTAAAACTACATTTCTAACACCGTAAAAAATTAATTAAGACCATATAAAATTATCTAATAATCATAAGAGAACAAAATACTAATTTATGAATTCTTTTTATGAAGATAGTTTTTTTTTTCAAATTGTTAAATTAATCAAAAAATTATAATTAAATATTTACGACTTACAAAAATAAAAAATCATAATTAATAATTTTGAAAATTTTAATTTACTTATACCAAATATAATTATGTAATATTTTTAATTATAAGATGGATAAATTTTATTTATACTTTCATTGGTGGGGTTACGATTCAATTTTCTAGTTAACTATTAATAATAGCCACATTACTATTCCAAAAGGTGAATTTTTTATTTCATCGGTACATGTTCCTTAACATCTAGAAACACTTCATATTACATTAATTGATCATATATAAAGATTTTATTTTGTTTTATATGTTTTTATAAAAAATTGCATGAAGGGAATTTATATTGATAAAACATTTGTTCATTATAATAATATTCATCTAATATGTATGGGAATGATTCATTTTGGTATTGTGTGTGAAATAATATATCGACATAATGTTTGTTTAATAGAAAATATGTTTTAAAATATTAGGGTAGTACATAATCCCTCAAATAAATAAATTTAATCCTCAAAATTGTAATTATTATCCAATAATTAAAGAATATAGGGAACCATAAGAAACATAAGATATATTTTTTTTACTGATATTTCATCATTATAATCATAGATACTTTTTGACTCATCATTTTTTGTATGAAAGTAATGTATTAGGATTTTAATTCACCTCAATAATTTGTACCAAATTTTCTTCCTTACATGTATATATGAGTTTATAGTAACAAAACATTAAAATCATAATTTGTATGATACTACATCCAGCCAAAAATGATAACCCAAATTTCATTGGATAAAATAAATTGATCATAGGAATATGAAAAATCAATTCAAACATATATTCTTCAATGAAATTTTAATGACCAAAACCATTATTAATATAAATTATTCTTTATCTAATTAAATGTCTTATTATGTAAAATGGTTATATAACTTCTTCAGTTCTTTTTTTTTAGGATTTTGGATTTTAAAATAATGTTAGGAATTATGATCATAGAAAAAAATATCCATTAAATAATGATCTCATGACAATTATAAATATTGGGCTTTAATAAAACCAATTATCTCAAACAAAGGAAGTGATGGTCTCATTTTATTATTGATACTTTGTAAATAGTATTTAAAGCCCAAATATTATTTTTTGTCAATAATAAATTCAAAAATCTATTTTTATTAATTAATGGATTTTTGAATTAAATATTTTTTAAATAAAATATTATTGATAATTTAATTTTTATTAAACATAAATGATCGTATAATTTTTGTGAATACAAATGTCTTTTTTACTAAGGATTTAAAGGTGTTTTTGTCAAACCCCTAAATTTTCATGAAATGTAAGTTTTTATTTTAAAATTAAAAATTCATGTATTTATAAAATTATACAAATAAAATTAATAATATTTTTTGAATTAGGATGTCAAAATTATCCAACGGTGAATTTTTCATAATTTAATGATATAATCTAATTTTTTCGGTAAAAATTAAACACCGTTTAAATATATAATGTCTTTCATGACATCATAATGAGGAAATAGTTTTTGAAATAAAATACTATAAATGAGATGTTTAGACGACATATGTTTTATATTTATAATAATTTGATTTTATATTTGATTCATTAATTTTATGGTGCTTTAGTGGACCCTCATGCGCCCGTAAAGGGCTCCCAAGCTAGGGTTTTCCCCTCGCCGCCACCGCCCCTTCGCTGCGGACGGCGCGAAATTTCCTATCGAGCTTGGTGAGTCAGCCAGGTTCTCAGTGGCGTCGCGCGGTTTCGTGGTCTTCCCTTGCTCTAGAGTTTCTCTTGGGGATTCAGTGGTTGATGGTTCAGTCCTGCGGGTGTAAGACCGGTCCCCGTCGATGGTATACTCTTCGGAGCGCTCCTGGGTTTGTTCTTGGAAGCTTGCTAGTGTCCTGCAGTGTGCTTCACAGCGTCTGATGGTCGCGCTCTTGCGTCAGCAGTGCTTGGGGTCTCGGCCTTTCTCAGGTGAGTGTGGTGGGGTTTCATCGTGTCTGAAGTAGTTGTTTTGGTTGGTGGCGGCGGGATCTTCAAATTCAGGGCATTGCTTGTGCGGTTGGGTGGTGTTACTGTGATTTCTAACCATTCGGAAATGGTTTTTGATTTTTCCTTTCATCTCGTTTCTTGGTGAGGTGAAGTATGGATGTTCTGGTGTTTTGGATTTATTTTTCAATCGTTTATGTGTCTTTTGGTTCCTTCTGTGAGGCGATGTAATTGGAGATGCCGATGGCGACGGCGCGGTCAGTTCTCGCCGGTGATGTTTTTGATGGTTTTCGAGTGAAAGTTCCCACTGTGATTCCACCAGTGGTGATTAAGTGGTGATGTCGGAAGGAAGATGGCATTGCAGTGTCGACGGAGGCCAGAGAAGCTCGTTGGCGATCTGGTTGTGGTTTCAGACCTGGTGTAGGTGCGCGGCTCGAGGCGGTGCAGTCTCGCTGCACGAGATGATGATGACGATTCCGTCTCCGGTGAAGGGTGGCGTGTGACAGAGGACTCGGGCTGTCGCATGGACTTCGCATGGTGTGCAGACTGATTAGACAGGGACTATTGTGGCAGGTGCGCGGCTCGAGGCCTGTCAGGTACGTTGACGCTTGGGTCGCGGCTCGAGGCGGATGGCAGGGATTTTGAATTTGTTTTCAAAATTTGAAATACGGTTCTGTTTTGGATGTGGTGAAGTTATTGGATGTGGTGAAATGGTGTTTGGGTACCGGAAACCCCTTAAACCGGCCATATAAAAATGGAAAAAAAATGATTAGCGGCATAGTGGACCCTCCAATAATTATAAAACATTTAATCTTTTAAAATTTATTTCGTTGTGACTAAGATTTATCTCCACATAATAAAGACTAATATTTTAAGACGTTAGGTCATTTCCCTTATAAAATATTTTTTTACACTCCCCGTTTTCTAAAACCATGGGAAAAACCCATTGGATGGTTTGTGGATTTGATTAGTTTAATGGGTAGGGTCCAAAACCTGACTAATAATGAATTCCCTCCCTTTCCTATATAAACCCAACCAATCTACCA
Organism: Viscum album; assembly: GCA_963277665.1. Classification (NCBI taxonomy): domain Eukaryota; kingdom Viridiplantae; phylum Streptophyta; class Magnoliopsida; order Santalales; family Viscaceae; genus Viscum; species Viscum album. The sequence goes on from OY728120.1 coordinate 586,939,939, forward strand.
CTTCCCCTTCTCTAAAATCCTTTTTATCTCGTCCAAAATCTACCCTCCTCTCTACAGAATCCACCCAATGTGCCCAAAGATCCCAATAATCCCCTCTCAAGCCCCTCCCAAGCCATTGGGATCACACTTCCAATTAAGGGATTTCTTCCTTTCTCATTTTTTTCCAAATTTCATTATGTTGTTATGCTTTTTTATTTTCAATTAAAAATGTTGGGGTATGATTTAGAACCTTCCCCATTATTCCCTCCTTATGTATGAATGATGACAGAACACTTTCTCTCTCATTAATGCCTCCCATGTACACCTATAACAAAGCCAAAATTCTATAAGGGGTTTCTCTCTCCTCATTTACAATCAAGAAATTATTTTGTTTTATGAATCAAAATTACATTACATATGTTGGGACATGTATCTATAAGACCCCCTTACTTTCCATTTCATGTACATAGGACGAGACAACAATTTCTCTCTCATCAACCATTTTTAATAATACTTATGTCATGTTGTTATGCTGTCGAAACAGCACAACAATTTTTCCAAGCCAAAGTCACTGTATAGGGAATTAAATTCCCATTTTTCAATCAATAGTATTCAACATTATTCATATATACTTATTGATTATGTATTTACATGTATGAATTCCACATTCCGTTATCATATAATAAATTATGACATTTAATGAATCCATGTTTTATGATTCATGTGGCACACTTACACATGAAATGTAATGTTAAAGAAGGTTGCACCCTGATAGCGCTACAATGTTTTGGGTAAGGATTAGTATTGTGATACATCAAGTGTAATGAGGTTTTACTCATTCCAATTCAAGTCAGATGGGGGTTTACTCATGCTCCATGTGCAATGATCCTTGGATCATGCCAATACCATGTTGAGTGTTGTTGCCACATTTCCATGTTATGATAATCATTTCATATCATGTCGTTATGTCCATGTTTCTCTTCTACTACATTAATATGGATATTTCATAGAATTTCATTTATTAATTATGTTATGCCTTGTTTACTCCCATAATGGTATGTATAACACATCTATTTTTATGCATGCCTCTGGTTATCCCATGCAATGATAGGTATGAGGGAATGTAGTGGTCATGTAGTGGATGTTTTCAATAAAGATGTTACATTTCATGTTTAAAGTCGTTATGAAATGTTCATAATCCCTAAAAACACTAGAACTCTTCATATTATATGTTGTATCAACTGAATATTTTATGTAATAAATCATGTTTATGTCTATAATAAAAACCAGGGTTGTTATAGTAGGTATTAGAGGATAAGTTTAGTTATTTTGGGGATTTGGATTAGAATACCCTAGTGAAAGCCTTAGAGATAAGACTAAGTATAATAAAAACATCCCTATGTTTTGGTGAGTATTGATTATGTGGTTTTTTAAGAAATTAAATCTCTATCTACATATGAGTAGGTACAGGCGGCACTGACACATATTTACCTATGAGTGAAAACTCTGATACGGAGTTTCGGGCTTGACCCGAGGTATCATGGTACACGACAATGGGCATTGCTGCACTCTTGGTTAAAAAAATCCTTAGAGATATGCTTTGGTAAATTTATAAGCTTTTTATTAACCATTGTTAAGGGAGTAAAAAAATCCACTTCATAATAAATTTTGGGAAGTAGATCAGGGATAACATAAATTGAATCCTATAGATAAATAAGTTAAGGAAATAAATGTAATTTAAAAGTCAACCATTTTTTCCCTTAGATTACCCTTTATGTCTTACCAATAAATTTCCTTTTATTCCTACCAATGGATGATAATATGAGGAATCAGGCTAACAACTGAGGATAAGATCAATGTGAGGACTATTCTAATGAGATTCCCAATCCAATGGGAGCAGGAATCACAAAATATATCATGATAGTATCTCAGTTAAATCAATAACGGAAAAGAATCACAGGTCACGAGAAACATTCAACCCCCTCCCCCCCCCCACCCCACCCCATGAAAGAAAAAGTCGCAATCGAGAGCTTCATGTGACAAAGGAATCATACTTTTAATGGAACATCTGATCCCCAACTTAATGAACAATGGATAAATCCATTGAAAAGATATTCTCTATCTTTCAATGTTCCAAACAAGAGAAGGTTCTTTTGGTTGCATATCATATGGAGGGTGAAACTGATCAATGGTAGACATTGATCAAAAATAAGAATCCTAAGGAGGAGATCAAGGCATTCGAATGGAAGTATTTCTAGAAAATATTTTTAGAAAAATACATTCCTCGCACCCTCTGAATTAAGATGGAAAGGGACTTCCATTCCCTCAAGAAAAAATATGATGAATCCATCAGAGCATATAAGGAAAACTTCACAAGGCATTCATGGTATGCCTCTAGCTTTTTCGTTACCCCCAAATGTAAGGATTACCAATTCTTTGGTTGGATGAAACATAGCCTAATGAAATTCTTGATGATCTATGGCTTCAATAGCTATGAGGAAATTTCTAGAGGTTCCACCAAGGTTGAAATAGAGATCATCGAATCAGATAATAAGAATAAGGTGCACTTCAATTATGGAGGTCCGATGAATAAATCCAATGGTGCTAACAAAATCCATCATACCACTATCCCAAGGTGTAGAACGAAGTACCCTAGAATTTTCCTAAAGGGGACAAGGGAATGATTTAGGGGTAGAAAAGAAGGTCACCTAGCCGTTAACTACTAACAAGAAAAACTGACAGTTGAGAAAGAGTACAGGAATGCTCCATTTTACTCTCAATCCATTGTTCACAACATCTAAATGCAGAGAACAAGGGCACCATGAAAATTAGTTCGCTATTCCAAGGGTTTTCTGAGGAAACAAACATCCTCCAAGGTATCAAGGGTGAGATTTTTCCATCACTAATATGGAATTGAACACTGACAATGAAGTAGTGATAGGTATGCTAGTTATTCATTCGAGAATAGGGAACATAATTTTTTATTATGAAACTACGCAATTTTTTTGTATCCCAAAATTTTAGTAGAAAAATCCCACCACCACAAAAATTCATGGAAGTAATGATGTCAGTGAGTATGAAAAATGGGGAAATCATTGCATCCAATAAATAGAACTCCTCCCCAGTCCTAATATGAGGATTGAAATTTCTGGAGAACCTTGTCATACTCCCTCTGGTGGAATTTGATGCAACTCTCAACATAGATTTTCTTTCCTTATATTGAGAGAACAAAAATTTTCGTGAGAGGGGAATCACTCTCCATTTGGAGAATCGACCTTAGATTCTATAAAACTGCAAGGAGGAAGATGAATCTTTTTCAGCACCATCATCTCTAGCGTGGATATTACTTCCATATGAGAATTCATATCTGGCTCAGATTATTGAGTCTATGGAAACAACAATCCTTGATACATGCCTATTATGAGGGAATTCGATGAAGTGTTTCCTGAGGAATTTCCTCATCTTCCTCCTAGAAGATATGATGAATTCTAAATTGACCTTATACCTAGAGAGTTTCCAATATCCAAGAATCCATATCTAATGGTTGTTGTGGATCATGAGGAGCTGAAGAAAAAACTACAAGAGAATCTAGATAAAGGGTTAATTTGCCGAAGTGCTTCACTATGGGGTTCACCAGTCCTATTCTTCACGAAGAAGGATTGGTCAATGCGCCTTTTCATTGATTATCGTAAGCTCAACAAAATCATGATAAAGAAAAGGCATTTTTTTTTAATGATTTGATGACTAATTGATTAGCTACATGGGTCACAATACTTCTACATGGTGGATTTGTGCTTGGGATATTACCAAGTATTGTTAAAGAAGGAGGATATCACCCAAACTACTTTTTGAACAAGGTACGGTCACTATGAATTCATAGTAATGCCTTTTAGACTCACTAATGCTCCAGAAATATTCATGGAAATGATGAATATAGTCTTTATATATTACCTCAACAAATTTTTTGTTGTATTTATAGATGGTCTTCTAATATACTCCAAAAAAGGGAGAAACATTAGGAGCATCTAATCACTGTACTAGAGACCTTGCCAAAGGAGAAGCTCTATGAAAAGTATATAATGTGGGAGTTCTGGTTGACGGAAGTCTCATTCGTGGGCCATATCATCACAAGAAATATGATATTTATAGATCCCTCCAGGATAGATGCAATTGAGGGATGTCTAAGTCCAACATCCATAACAGATATCCATAGCTCCCTGGGGTTAGCTGGATATTTTTTTTCCGATTTGGAAGAAATTTCTCACGATTATCCAACCAACATACAAAGCTAACTCGGAAGGGAGTAAATTTTTTTGGAGTGATGAATGCGAGGAGACCATCATAGAGATAAAAAATAGGCTTATCACTATTCTCATTCTCACACTACCCACAAGTGGAGAACATTTTGTTATATTAAGTGATGCTTTAAAAAAGGGCATGGGCTTTGTCTTGATTCAAAATGACAAAGAAATTCCCTTTACTTAATGGAAATTGAAAGTTAATTGGAAAAACAATTCAACATATTATCTGAAGTTGGCTATAGTGATCTTCTCTTTGAAAGTTTCGTTGCAACACCTATTTGGGGAGAAGTGTAAAGTATATATGAACCAAAGAAGCCAAAAGTATATTTTCAGATAGAAAGAGTGTAATATGCACCAACGATAATTGTTAAAGATGATCAAATACTATTATTTCTCAATCCATTACCACCCTGTGAAAGGGAACAAGTTGGTAGATGCTCTATATTAAAAGGATCCAGCGATTCTATCATTAAGGATAATTGAAAATGATCCAATCTTTTAGATTTGATGAAGATGTAAATGGGAATCATAAATATGGGAACATCATTAATCCTTTCCCAAATGATTGCTCAACCGTCTCTTTTGTAATGGTTAAAGGTCGCTCAAACGGATGATTTAAAGACCCATAAATTTCAAGGAAATTTTTTTCTTAATTTTAAATGGAATTTTACAAGAACGCAGTTTCTGACGGCACCTGATTCCGAGGCCCGGTGTTCCCGGAATCATGTTCCGAAGTTTGGCTCGGGTACGTCTAGTGAACGAACGAGCGGGTTTTTCTAACTTTTGAACCGGTGCTTGGAATCGAATTCTGAGGGCACCGATGGAATTGTAGCGCCGGTTTTTGCTTAGAAACGCCTCTTCCGGAGTTGCGTTTTCTCGGGTGTGGTTTTTAATTTTTGGGCTTTAAGTTAAGAAATAAAAAAATGTGGTTCGACAAACATTATTTTATTTCACTTAAAGCCGCTTAAAGCCACTTAAAGCTGCTTAAGATGAGTTGAAACAGATAGGGTACAATTCAAAATATCATACCCTCTTGGTAGGATATTTGTGAGGTGGGGCCCGCACGAGCCCCACCGTTTCTTTTCCCCTAAGTAACACACCCGCAACCCCCATCTTAAATGAAAGTCAACTAGGGTGTTTCCCTAAACTCTTAAATGCTCTTATTAATTGGGCGGTTTATTCGTTGAATTAATTCTATGAATTAATGGGTCGTTACTTAGTTTGTTTTACTTTTTGTTGGCATGTTAATAAAATAAGACCAACGCTTGTCTTATTGAGGATTACTCGTTGAGAGGATTTGGAGAAGACTCTAAGGCTTGAGATCTTCATCCTGCTTCGGGAAGAACGCGAAGAACGCGAAGAACGCGAAGAACAAGAAAGGTGAAGAAGAACGACGAGCCCTCGGAGATCGACGACGCGACGCCAAGTGTCGCGACGCCGACGATTCTTCTCCCACGACATTCTTCTACGACGTTCCTTATTCCGCGACAGATCTTCGAGCATCCGTTGAGGTAAGAGTTTGCGGTCCTTTTAATTCTTTGTGGATTATAACAACAACATGGATTTCATTGTTATAATTAAATCTGTGTGCCATTGATCCTCGGAGTTCGTCGACGCGACGCCGTATACCGCGACGACGCGACGCCCTTCCGCGATGCGACGATCATCTTCTACCACGACGGTCAATTCCGCGAAGAACTCGTCCGACGACTACGACGAGGTAGGGGTTGTTTTGAAAAAGATAATACTCCATGTTTGTTTCCCTTCAAGACATGAACGCGGACCAAGTAATTAACAAGTTGGTCTGTGGATTATTATTGTTGTTCGGGTTTATCAAATTGATGGGAAATATTATGGTGTTGTTTCAAACCGCTAACGCGGTGTGTGCGGACCAACGAACAAGTCCGAACCACCGCATTTTTTCTCGTTCTTAGGGTGCGGTACGGAGGACTATGACAAACGGGGACGCAAGGGTGATTTGAGAGCCTTGCAGTGAAGGTCGGGAACCGAGAGGACCACTGGCGAAGACTGCACGTAAAACGGACCACCGGAGCGCGTCCGGTGGTTCGCGGAATCCCACGCCGACAAAACCCGCTGCAGCTGAAGCCGCGACGGCGAGGCGGTTCCGCGGCCGCGCGGAACCGGGAGGCGGGACGCGGCCGGCATGCCGCTTCTGGTTGCTACGGAGCGGCCCCCGTGTGGGGGCCACGGTTCCTTCGCTCAGCCGCTCTGCCGAGCTGAGCCGAGCCGAGCCGTCCCGCCGGGCCGGGTCGCGCCCAGGCTGGGCCGGGTCGCACCAAACCGGGTTGGACCCGGACCCGGGTCAGGTTGACCCGGTTCGGGCCGACCCAGGGGGGTCGGGCCGGGTCGGTCCGGGCCCAGACCACCCATTTTAGGACTCTTTTGGTTTTTCAAGACTTCTGTTTGACGTACCGTCAGCGGCGATGCGATCCTTGGATCGAGACGGTCGTTTCGGTATATTACACTCAAGGTTTCGGAATACTTTGGGTTTGGCCGAGTTGGTTCGTCCACGAAACCAACCGGGCCCTCGGAGCGGAAACGCTCATAACCTGAGCTCCGGACGTTCGATTGAGGTGTCGTCGACTTTGATGGATTCCTCTTAGTGAGACGGACCTTTTGGCTTACTCCGATCAAGGTTTGGATGCAGTTGGAGTACGGTCGGGTTGGTTTTGACTTAAAAACCAACCGGGCCCCTGGAACGAAAAAGCCAATAACTTCCAGACCGGGCGTCTGATTGACGCGCCGTCTGTTGCGTTGAGTTCCTGTTAACGATACAGAACTTTTGGATACAACAACTTCGGACTTTGTGTTGGTTGATGTATCAGCCCCTCGGCTCGTGCAGCGGACCCTCCCGAACGAGCTTACTGTGTGCGGAAACCCTAGAGCAGGCTGCGTTTGCGACAATGAAGACTGCTGGTCTTGTATACTATGTGGGTCCCAGCTTAGATGATTCAGTGCTGGTCTTGTATCCTATGTGGGTCCCATCATAGATGAATCAATGAAAACTGCTAGTCTTTTATCCTATGTGGGTCCCATCTTAGATGATTCAGTGCTGGTCTTGTATCCTATGTGGGTCCCAGCTTAGATGATTCAGTGCTGGTCTTGTATCCTATGTGGGTCCCAGCATAGTTGAATCAATGATGACTGCTAGTCTTGTATCCTATGTGGGTCCCAGCTTAGATGATTCAGTGCTGGTCTTGTATCATATGTGGGTCCCAGCATATATGAATCAATGAAGACTGCTGGTCTTGTATCCTATGTGGGTCCCAGCATAGATGATTCAGTGATGGTCTTGTATCCTATGTCGGTCCCAGCATAGATGAATCAATGAAGACTGCTGGTCTTGTATCCTATGTGGGTCACAGCTTAGATGATTCAGTGTTGGTCTTGTATCCAATGTGGGTCCCATCATAGATGAATCAATGAAGACTGTTGGTCTTGTATCCTATATGGGTCCCAGATTAGATGATTCAGTGCTGGTCTTGTATCCTATGTGGGTCCCAGCATAGATGAAACAATGAAGACTGCTGGTCTTGTATCCAATGTGGGTCCCATCTTAGACGATTTAGTATTGATATCTGATCATCTCTTTCACCTTTTCGATGATGTATTCCTGTGTGAGCTGAGTCTTGACTTCCAACCCTTAACATCAAGATGATTGGGTTGTGTTTTCCTGTGTGGACTGAGTTGTGCTTTCCTGTGTGGACTGTGTTCTGCTTTCCTTTGTGGACTGGGTATGTTTTTCCTATGTGGACTGGGTTGCACTTGGGCTCTGATGTTGGAGCTGATCTGGGATTGATAACTTAGGTATATGTATGGGCATATACCTAAGTAGTGTTGGATGTTACTTCGTGATTGTATCTTTCCTTTGTGGGTTATCCTTTGTGAATTCTGGGAGACCTTCGGGGGTCCTGGGGTCCCTACTGAGTAGCTTATACTCACCCCTGCACGGGCTATGCCCGCACTACGTTGTGTTGGTTACAGACGACAGACAGCGCTGATCGTGGTCGAGGTTTGCGGAGCAGGATGGTACCTGGAGGTGGACCACTGGGCGGGGTGTATTCGGAGCGGACGGCTAGACCGAGGAGCTGTGGAGGCTATCTGTACTCACCCTTCTGGTGGGACTTCCAGAGGACGGCTCGACGCTGCAGCTTTTTCTTTCAGTTGTTGTTTTTCCTCTTTCAGTTGTACTTTACAATTGGGCTTGTATTTCCGGCCCCCTTTACTTTCCGCACTTACTGTTGTACCCAATTTTCTTCTAGTGTTTACTTCTTATGCTTTTTTTCTCTGTGGTGTATGTTTACTTTACAAAGGCAATGCCTTCCCTGTTTACCGGGATTTATGCCTTGGTGCTAGTCGCCAGCCCCTGGCCTATGGAAGGCGGGCTTGGGGAAGTCACGGCACGGGCCCCGAGGACGGGTCGGGACATATTGGTATCAGAGGAGTTCGATTATACCGCAGAACTCAGGACTCTGATCATTTTCTATGTGAAACAATAGTGTTAAGCATATTGGGTGTGGTTATCAGTCAAGGGAGCCCAGTGTTGGTGCGGCGGCTGACGTATCCGTACACCAGGACCCTGACTTCTGATTTCCGACTTAATACACGAAAACATTGATTGCATGTGTGTGTTTCAAGTTTTCTTTGTGATTACTTTGTGTCAGCTCACCAGGTATACTGTTCTGACCGTGGCGCACCTGTTTCCTTTTCAGGATGGCCCCACGACGGCAGCCAGCTAGGGTTCCGAGATTTGAGCGTGATGACAGCCCACCGAGCGATAAGGCCTCGGTGCAGGGCCCTTTAACAGCTGAGGCACCGGCGGTACCTTTACCTGCCGAGCCACCGATGCTTCCAGCCACTAACGATGCACGTCGCCTTAGTGCACTTCATGAGTTCCATCGCCAGCGACCACCCAGGTTCCGTGGGGAGATGGACCCCCAGGCAGCCGAGGACTGGCTGGAGGTAGTAGTCCGAGTTTTCAGATTAGTGAGGACACCAGCAGACCTCATGGTGATCCTCGCAGCGAGCCTCCTGCACACGGCAGCAGGAAGATGGTGGAGCTTGATGCTCCAGGTGCACGACGATACATCTCTCCTCTGGACGGACTTTGAGAGCATCTTCCTTCTCGAGTTCATCCCAGCCACCCTCCGTGCGGTGCGCATCCAAGAGCTGCTACAGCTACGAAAGGGCAGCATGACAATGACCCAGTACTCGGTGAGATTTACTGATCTCTCGTGCTACTCCACAGATATGGTACGGGACCCGTTCTTCCGGGCCCGGACCTTCGAGCAGGGACTGAGGCATGAGATCAGGGATTCGATGATCTCCCTCAACTTTCCGACGCAGGAAGAGGTGTTGGAGAGATCCCATCCAGTGGAGAGTTTTCTCGCCGAGCAGGCTCCAATGATAGGGCCCTCCGTAGGACGGCCCGTAGCAGGGTCTTCTGCAGCTGGCAGTAGATAGGTGACGCAGAGGTCCAAATGGGCTAGACCATCAGATGGGCAGTCTCAGGATGAAGATTTGATTGTGCGGGGCACACGAAGGAGAGCCAGCTACACGAGGGGCAGACATTGCTACGCATGCGGCGGGCAAGGTCACATGGCTCGAGACTGCCCGAATCATCTTACAGATGAGCAACAGGTGGTAGAGGGACCTCCCAGACAGAGGTTCGACCATGGAGGTCCGCAGGGTGCAGGCGAACGAGGAAGAGGAGCTGGCCGAGCAGCATGTGGTGGACGACGCTTCGAGGTGTTGCCACCACCACCACCAGGAGGTCAACCCCGACCGTAGGGAGTTGGTGGACATGGGAGAGCTCAGCTTCAGGTAGCTGAGGCCTTCGATCATGGAGCTCTGGGAGCAGATGGACAGGAGCAGAACTTGTGGATACGTATTTTGTACTTCTAGTTCATTGTTGTTGTTGTGTAGTGTCTTTGTATTATGAGCTGCAATAATAAAAGACGCATACCTTTTTGATGTTTTCATTCCTGTCCTCTTTTGTGTTGTTACTAAGAGGTTCCAGTTTAGACTGTTGACTTGACCCTCACTTGTGGGACATCTACTGGGGGAGACCCAGTAACCACACACTGATGTCGACAGTGTGACTCAACCCTTGGAGTCGAGACTAACGGTTGGATCTCTTGGTAGTAGCGTCGAGACCTTACGACGTCATCCATGGTATGGATTAGTGTCATCCATGTCGGGATTGACTGTATTAGGCAAAGAAAGTGGTTCATTCAGGGGATGTGACCAGATTCCTCATATCGGAAAAGAAGAAATCTTAGCAGCTCTTGTGGGACCGGAGATGGTCCAGCCCATGACAGAGAAGGTCCAGGTCATCCAGGAGCGGATGAGGACAGCTCAGAACCAGTACAAGTCTTATGATGACAGGAGGCGGAGGCCATTGGGGTTCGAGGATAGTGACCATGTTTCCCTACAGGTCTTACCTCGACATGAGTTACGGAGATTTGGCCAAGGCGGCAAGTTGTCTCTACGCTTCATCGGACCATTCAAGGTCCTAAACAGGATTGGGGAGGTGGCTTATCGCCTGGGTCTATCACCTCAGTTGCACCGGGTGCACGACGTCTTCCATGTATCTCAGCTGAGGAGGTACGTGCATGACCCGACGCATATCTTTGACCATGAGGAGCTGGGCGTTGATGATGGGGCGACTTTTACGGAGGTCTCAATGGAGATCGAGGATCGACGGGAGCGGGTCCTACGTGGATGGTCGATTCCTCTAGTGCGCATCAGATGGCAGCACGAGAACCTCCAGGAGAGCACTTGGGAGCGGGAGGCTCAGATGCATGCTCAGTACCGCCTTTATATCCCTAAGTTTGTAGTGATTCTTTACGGGGACGTAAAGCCCTGTGGTGGGAGTAATGTAAAGACCCGTAAATTTCAAGGAAATTTTTTTCTTAATTTTCTTTGGAATTTTACAAGAACGCAGTTTCTGACGGCACCTGATTCCGAGGCCCGGTGTGCCCGGAATCATGTTCCGAAGTTTGGCTTGGGTACGTTCAGTGAACGAATGAGCGGGTTTTTCTAACTTTTGAACTGGTGCTCGGAATCGAATTCTGAGGGCACCGATGGAATCGCAGTGCCGGTTTTTTCTTAGAAACGCATCTTCCGGAGTTGCGTTTTCTCGGGTGTGGTTTTTAATTTTTGGGCTTTAAGTTAAGAAATAAAATAATGTGGTTCAACAAACTTTATTTTATTTCACTTAAAGCCGCTTAAAGCTACTTAAAGCTGCTTAAGTTGAGTTGAAACTGATAGGGTGCAATTCAAAATATCCTACCCTCTTGGTAGGATATTTTTGATGTGGGGCCCGCACGAGCCCCACCATTTCTTTTCCCCTAAGTAACGCACCCGCAACCCCCCTCTTAAATGAAAGTCAACTGGGGTGTTTCCATAAACTCTTAAACGCTCCTATTAATTGGGCGGTTTATTCATTGAATTAATTCTATGAATTAATGGGTCGTTACTTTGTTTGTTTTACTTTTTGTTGTCATGTTAATAAAATAAGACCAACGCTTGTCTTATTGAGGATTACTCGTTCAGAGGATTTGGAGAAGACTCCAAGGCTTGATATCTTCATCCTCCTTCGCGAAGAACGCGAAGAACGCGAAGAACGCGAAAGGTGACGAAGAACGTCGAGCCCTCGGAGATCGACGACGCGATGCCAAGTACCGCGACGCCGACGATTCGTCTCCCGAGACATTCTTCTACGACGTTCCTTCTTCCGCGACAGATCTTCGATCATCCGTTGAGGTAAGAGTTTGTGGCTCTTTTAATTCATTGTGGATTATAACAACAACATGGATTTAATTGTTATAATTAAATCTGTGTGTCCTTGATCCTCGGAGTTCATCGACGCAACGCCATATACCTCGACGACGTGACACGCTTCCGCGACGCGACGATCATCTTCTACCGCGACGGTCAATTCCACAAAGAACTCGTCCGAAGACTACGACGAGGTAGGGGTTGTTTTGAAAAAGATAATACTCCATGTTTGTTTCCCTTCAAGGCATGAATACGGGCCAACTAATTAACAAGTTGGTCCATGGATTATTATTGCGGTTCGAGTTTATCAAATTGATGGGAAATATTATGGTGTTGTTTCAAACTGCTAACGTGGTGGGTGCGGACCAACGAACAAGTCCAAACCACCGCATTCTTTCTCGTTCTTAGTGTATGGAACGGCAGACGATGACAAACAGGGCCGCAAGGGCGATTTGAGGGCCTTGCAGTGAAGGTCGGGTCCCGGGAGGACCACTGGCGAAGACCGCATGTAAAACGGACCATCGGAGTGCGTCCGGTGGTCCGCGGAATCCCACGCCGGTGCGGCGGCGCCGGAGGCGGCGGCGCCCGGCACGCCGCCGACAAAACCTGCAGAGGCTGAAGCCACGGCGGTGAGGCGGTTCCGCGGCCGCGCGGAACCGGGAGGCGGGACGCGGCCGGCATGCCGCGTCCGGGTGCTGTGGAGCGGCACCCACGCGGGGGCTGCGGTTCCTTCGCACGGCCGCTCGGCCGAGCCGAGCCGAGCCGAGCCGACCCGCCGGGCCGGGTCGCGCCCAGGCCGGGCCGGGTCGCACCAAACCGGGTCGGTCCGGGCCCAGACCCCCCGTTTTCGGACTCTTTTGGTTTTTCGCCCATATCTTGGGCTACAGACCTCTGTTTGATGTACCATTAGCGGTGATGCGATCCTTGGATCGAGACGGTCGTTTCGGTATATTACACTCAAGGTTTCGGAATACTTTGGGTTCGGCCGGGTTGGTTCGTCCACGAAACCAACCGGGCCCTCGGAGTGGAAACGCTCATAACTTGAGCTCTGGATGTCCGATTGACGTGCCGTTGACATTGATGGATTCCTCTTAGTGAGACGGACCTTTTGGCTTACTTCGCTCGAGGTTTGGATGCAGTTGGAGTACAGTCGGGTTGGTTTTGACTTAAAAACCAACAGGGCCCCTAGAACGAAAAAGTCAATAACTTCCAGACCGGGCGTCTAATTGACGCGCCGTCTGTTGCGTTAAATTCCTGTTAACGATACGGAACTTTCGGATACAACAAATTCAGACTTCATGTCAGTTGATGTATCAGCCCCTCGGCTCGTGGAGCAGACCCTCCCGAACGAGCTTGCTGTGTGCGGAAACCCTAGAGCTGGCTGCGTTTGCGGCAATGAAGACTGCTGGTCTTGTATCCTGTGTGGGTCCCAACATAGATGATTTAGTGCTAGTCTTGTATCCTATGTGGGTCCCAGCATAGATGAATCAATGAAGACTGCTGGTCTTGTATCCTATGTGGGTCCCAGCTTAGATGATTCAGTGCTGGTCTTGTATCCTATGTGGGTCCCAACATAGATGAATCAATGAAGACTGCTGGTCATGTATCCTATGTGGGTCACAGTTTAGATGATTCAGTGCTGGTCTTGTATCCTATGTGGGTCCCAGCTTAGATGATTCAGTGCCGGTCTTGTATCCTATGTGGGTCCGAGCATAGATGAATCAATGAAGACTGCTGGTCTTGTATCCTATGTGGGTCCCAGCTTAGATGATTCAGTGCTGGTCTTGTATCCTATATGGGTCTCAGTATAGATGAATCAATTAAGACTACTGGTCTTGTATCCTAAATGGGTCCCAGCTTAGATGATTCAGTGCTAGTATTGTATCCTATGTGGGTCCCAGCATAGATGAATCAATGAAGACTGCTGGTCTTGTATCCTATGTGGGTCCCAGCCTACATGATTCAGTGCTGGTCTTGTATCCTATGTGGGTCCCAGCATAGATGAATCAATGAAGACTGCTGGTCTTGTATCCTATGTGGGTCCCATATTAGATGATTCAGTATCTATATCTGATCATCTCTTTCACCTTTTCGTTGATGTATTCATGTGTGAGATGAGTCTTGACTTCCAACCCTTAACATCAAGATGATTGGGTTGTGCTTTCCTATGTGGACGGAGTTGTGCTTTCCTGTGTGGACTATGTTGTGATTTCCTTTGTGGACTGGGTATGTTTTTCCTGTGTGGACTGGGTTGCACTTGGGCTCGGATGTTGGAGCTGATCTGGGATTGATAACTTAGGTAAATGTATGGGAATATACCTAAGTAGTGTTGGATGTTACTTCGTGATTGTATATTTCCTTTGTGGGTTATCCTTTGTGGATTCTAGGAGACCTTTGGGGGTCTCGGGTTCCCTACTGAGTAGCTTATACTCACCCCTGCACGGGCTATGCCCGCACTACATTGTGTTGGTCGCAGACGACAGACAGCGTTGATCGTGGTCGAAGTTTGCGGAGTAGGATGGTACCTGGAGGTGGATCACTGGGCGGGATGTACTCGGAGCGGACGACTGGACCGAGGAGCTGTGGAGGCTATCTGTACTCACCCTTCAGGTGGGACTTCCAGAGGACGGCTCGACGCTGCGGATTTTTCTTTCAGTTGCTGTTTTTCCCCTTTCAGTTGTACTTTACAGTTGGGCTTCTATTTCCGGCCCCCTTTACATTCCACACTTATTGTTGTACCCAGTTTTCTTCTAGTGTTTATTTCTTCTGCTTGCATGCTCTCTAGTGTATGTTTACTTTACAAAGACAATGTCTTCCCTGTTTAATAGGATTTACGCCTTGGTGCTAGTCACCAGCCCCTGGCCTATGGAAGGCGGGCTTGGGGTAGTCACGGCACGGGCCCCGAGGACGGGTCGTGACAGATGATGTGAGAATTAAAGTGAAGGTAGAAACTATTATAAATGGGAAATCCTTGGTGTTCAATGTCAACGAATAAGGTATTGTGATATTTTGGTCAAGACTATGTGTTCTATCAAATCTGGAGTTAAATAAAGAACTTTTGGATGATGCATATAGTTCAAATTTCTCCATTCACCTAGGAAATACAAAGATGTATCGAGATCTTCAAGAGCATTATTGGTGGGATAACATGACGAAGAATATCGTTGAGTGTACATCAATGTGTCTGGTATGTCAGTAAGTGAAGGCTTAGTGAATGATGTCTAAGGGAATGATGCAACCATTAACCATACCAGCATGGATAAGGTAGAACATCACCATAGGCCTTATCACCGGATATCGGAAAAAATACAATAGAATCAATGCTCTCTGGGTTATTGTGGATCGTGTTACAAAGACTACACACTTCATTGAAATTCGGGAGAATTTCTCTTTTGATCAATAAGAAAATATATATATATAAAGGAATTGGTATGGTTGTATGGAGTACCACTATTGATTGAATCCTATTGAGATCCATGATTCACTTCAATGTTTTGAAATAGTCTTCAACATTCCCTTGATATTGAGCTGAACATCAGTACGACTTATCATCTTCAAACTGATGCCAATCTAAGCAGACTATCCAAACACAAGAGGACTTGTTGATGTTGTTCTCAATGGTCTAAAAGAGGATGGGATCAACATCTTTCTCTAGTTGAGTTCTCTTACGACAACTGTTTCCACTCATGCATCCAAATGGCTCCTTATGAAGCCCTGTATGGGAAGAGGTGTGGAACACCATCGTGTAGGGATGATGCAGGGGATGGAAAACTCTTAGGTCTAAAAATGGTCGATGAAATGGTGGAGAAGGTTAAGACCATCTAGCAACACATTAAAGCTACTCAAAGTTGACAAAAGATCATTGCTAATAATTGTTGACGAGACATAGAGTTTAATGTCAAGGACATGATTTCCTCCTCATATCACCATGGGAGGGATTAATTATATAAAATAGGGTCTCTAATTACATGTAAATAAATAGGATAGTATGAGATATTTAAAAACATACCAGAAATGATAAAAATTATAATTTAGGATTCATATCTTTGAAATAGGTTCTTGAATAGATGTGAGAACAGAGAAATCCATTACTTGAGTGTGTGCCTCCAAATGCTTGATAGGGTATTATTGAGAGCTTGGGGGAACCTTAGGAAGACTCTATAGATGTGAGGTCATAGTAAGTACATGATATTGGGATTTTAGGGAAGATAAATGAGATATTGTCTTGGTTAATATAGGAAATGAGTGGGAAATTCATTATCTTTTCTCAAACATAGGTTTTGGAGTTTATATGATAAAATAACCAAAACCAAAAATGTAACATCCCGAGATTTTATGAAAAATATTCTTTTTAATTTCATTAATGTCTTGTGTTGTACGCTACACCAAAAGGAGCTTGAACAACACGCATCTTTGACTTGGCTATCATTACACGCAAGCGCGACCTTCCACGATAGCGTGTGTTGTACGCAATACTGAGTTTCACTAAACAATGATATGTTATATAAACTAGCCGTTATGAATAGTAATACCAACATTTTGAAATTTTATAAATTTTATCTTTCAAAATGGACTTCATTTTTGGATTCAGAATATCAAAATTAGCCTAGTGTGATTTTTTTGTTTTTTTCTGAAAACATTCAATTTTTGATGAATAGTGAAAACACTGGGTTACTATTCAAAAACCGAGTTTTTATATAATTATTTATTTTATTTAAATTTATTTTAGGTCAAAATGGATACATAATACCTATATAAGTTCAATTTAAATCATAGGAGTCATTTTATAATAATTTTAGATATATAAAAAATTTATTGAACTTTTCACCGTCTTATACCCACCTCCTAGAAGAATTTGCAAATTTACATAAAGCTTAATTTTACAACTTCTGTGAGTGGAATTTCGAAAATCTGAGAGACACGGTTAATATCAAGGACTAAAATGTGGTTCAATGAGATGAAAATAATTTTTGGTGAATAGTAACTTTTTACTTTTTTTACCGCGGTTAAAAGTAAATGCGGTAATTAAGGGTAAAATTGATATTATTATTACCCTAAAACATATCCTAATTCTATTGGATAAGTTTAATTAGACCAAAAAAAACCTTATCAATAAAATATGACCATTTAGGCCCACTTGGATTAGATTAGGACATTTATTATTGATTTATTTAAAGAAGGGTTAAAATAGTTAAAATCAATGTTTAATAACTAAATCATTTTTAATATAGGGTTATACATAAGATAAATTCGACTATAAATTTTAATTAGAAAGCTAAAAAGATTTCCTACATAATGGTGGTTTATTTATAATTTTTAGACATTATATAATTTAATTTATATATGACACAATGATGATGCAGTAACTATCTTATTAATGAAATATTGACATAATTGATGTTATAAATACCCAAATAAAAGTAATTTGAGACTTTTAATGAATTCCAATAATTTTCTAGGTTAATATGACATGTTACTATTTATTTAGTTAACTTTTTTCTAACTAATCATTCTGTTATGATTTTCACAACAATCAATTACCAAATAGTGTCAAAATTGACATAAAATAGTTTTTAAAACAAATATTATTTTATTAATTGTTATTTTATTCCTAAAAATATAAGGATCGGCCAAATGACTTAGATAAGGTTATATATATTAACAATAAACAACTTGGGGGTTATTTTGGCTTGTTATAGTAAGTTTATTAACCTTATAGTGTAAGAAAACAAGAAGACACGGTAAAAGAAAAATTATTTAACTTAAAGTTAAATCTAAATGATAATGTTAAAATATAAACATAAACTTATCTAAATTCTATTGGATGAGAGGCTTTTAAACCATCCCCACCTTTACTTCGAAATAACTCAATTTGGAGCTATTAAAAACCGAATATGACTTTATAACAAAATAATATTTTTAGTTATTCTAAAGGTACCCCTCTCCTCCCTTATAAAAGGGCACCACCTCCCTCTCTTCCTCACACCACTTTGAGCCTTCAAGCTCGGCCAATCCCTGACAATTTCTATTCTCCACTTCAATAGAAACAGCCTAGAAGTTCTGGTATTCTTCAAAGACCAATCTTAGTTCCCTAAGATGAGGTTTCAAAAAGGTGTGTCGAAAGAAGAGGTAATATCTGTTACCGATTCTTTCAACATTATTTCTTCTTCTAGTTATTCTTCTTTAGTTGTTTCATTATGAATTAACAACATCAGTATCACTCATATACTTATATGTTATTATAAGTATGAAACAACCCTATTTCACCATCTATCCATCCTACAGACAACGAAATCACCGCGCGTGCGTACGTACGGAATACCGTCTCCACGCCGTGGTGTAATCTGTTTTCGACCACCACCATACTTGGATGGGTATAATGGTGTAAATAAATAACTATATATGATTACTGCAAGGTGATATTGATTCTGAAATATTATACATACACTTCAATGCAATTCCATGATCATGGGAATGATATCATCGCTCGTGCATACGTACGGACTACCGTCTCCACGACGCGATGAGATTCATTCTGCATGTTAACCATTCATGAGTGATTATAAAGTATATATAATAATTAATAATGAAATATATTACATAATAATGATACTGGATTTATGTGTATATATATTTATGTCATATAATTAATTTCATTCAATTCAATAAGGAAACGAAAACAGTGTTCATGTGTACGTACGGCCTACAGTCTCCATGAACAGTGTATTTCATTCCATTTAATCGATCTATCATATATATATGTACATACTGAATATATATTATATATAAATCATGTTTTACATTCTGGATTTAAGTAAATCAGGATATAAGTAATAATATCAAGAACAAAAAGTCCAAACACGTATGATAAATTAAATGATTTAACCCAAAACGCTACTTTAACATGGAACTTACAAAAGAACGGGTAATATAAAGTCATAAATGAACCATATATGATATCATAACAATGAATATGATTCATTAATAAGTCAATGACATTATTTAAATCATTATACATGAGGTTCGGAAACGTACGAAGCATATCAGACCTAAGGTAAGGGATAACTTTTCCAATCTCAAGATTGTTTATTCCAAAGTATTTACTGGGGTTATTGTTCTCATCCATGTCAATGTTTCATAAAAATGGTTTCATGTATGTTTAATGTCCTTTTTACCCATTTTTTACTTTTACTACATGGTATGTATGGAATCTTTCTTTTACGAGGTACTTTTTGTCTTTCTTCACAAAAGTACGAGAAAAATGTTATTTTTAACTTATACAGCATGAAAGGATTTTTACAGTTTCATAATGCCTCATTTTCATGAAGCTTACTCTATAAGATTTTATGACAATTTTCAACAAAATAATTTTATTTTAAAATATCATGGCATTTTGTGAAAATAAAATGATTTTTAAGAAGAAAGGATATTTTCCTCAAGAATTCATTTGAGATGTTTTATCAAAACCATTTTCCATCTAAGATGACATTATTTCATATGTGTATGTTTCAAGTTTAATGTCTCTATGATTTATATGGTTTCACTTTTCTTATGATGAAATGTCCATTTGTTTTATATGGATTATGAGATGATGGGATGATGTTTATGAAACCCATTTTATTCTTTGGGTTATGATGAATGTTTTAAGTTTATTTTGCAGAACAAGTAAGAATGATTTCATTATGAGATGGGTGGGACCTATATCTCCCTCCAATGAATTGGGTAAAGATTTATATCTCATGAGATAGACATGGTTGGAATGGTAAGTTAATCCAGTTCAGTGTTACAGGACTGAAACGAGGAGTGAACTCGATTCAGAAAGGGACTTTTTCCACTAAGTTGGTCTTGGCAGCAATGCCTTGGCTACTATGGAAATCATAACATGTGCTTAATGGTGGCCACAATTACATGTATTATTCCCATTCTATTTTATCATGATTGATGTTCACTTATGATATATGCCTTACGTACTTCCATGTTTCAGTACTTTTCTCAAGATTTTGATGTTTAGATTTTATGTTCATGTTTTTACATTCAAATGTTTATGGATTGTTTTATGTTCTCTATGTTTACCCTTACTTAGCATTTGTGCTCTCCCCTTTTATGTTTTCTTTTCCCCATTATATAAGGAAAGGTTTTAGTTAAGAAAAAAATGGGATGATCTTTAAGGGAGATGTTGAAGATCTTTCACCACGATTAGAAGATTATATTCTGAGCTTCCAAAGACACTAAACTATTACGGTCCTTGTGTGTCTGTTTTTCTTTATGTACTAAGTATTCCACAAAAGAAATGTAATGTACTTGTATGTCAAGATTTGGGTCTCTACAGTTGGTACCAGAGGAAAGGATTAGTCAAACTTTGGAAACTAGGATGCGAGAACTTTAGTGAGATCCCTAGAGATATTTCTAAGGTATGTCTAGGGATGTCCCTAAGGTTAAGTATTAGTATAGGTTATAGTCCTAGAATTACGGTAACGATCTTAGAATTAAACCTAAGATGTTTGATATTGATGGTACACCCCCTTTATTATGTTGTTTTCCATATCATGATATTTTCCTCTCATACTATTCTTTTTGGGTTTTAGACGATGGTTGGAACCCGAAGGAACCGTGTTGATCAATGTAATGGACAATGCAATGATTGTCCTCCTGAATAAACAAATGTTATGGGAGATGGAGTGAAAAATCTTATTCCTATACTTACACAAGCTATGAATCATTCTGGACTTCCAAATGAGCAGAGAAGGGAACAATATTCTATTGAGTTCTTCATGAGGCAACGTCCAACTTCTTTTAGTGGGTCTTCTGATCCACTTGTTGTAGAACAATGGATCAGTACCACTAAAACGATATTTTCAGTTCTTCAATGTTCTGAACATGATAAAGTCATCTTATAAGTATATCGTTTGGAAGGTGAAGCTGATCAATGGTGGAATCTTATCAAGAATACGAGGCCAAGAGATTAAATTGAGTCCGTGGAATGGGATGTGTTCAAGAACTTATTTTTCAATAAGTACTTCCATCGTATTATTTGAACAAAGATGGAGATGGAGTTTAATGAACTAAATCAAAAGGATGATGAATCTGTTGGTATATACGAAGAGAATTTTACAAGGATTGCAAGGTATGCATCTGGATTTATCATCCAACCTGAAAGTAAAGTTGATCGATTCTTCAGTGGCTTAAAACCAAATCTTCGAAGGGAATTAGCTATAAGAGACTTCAGTAGCTATGAAGAAATTGTGTGTTGTGATATCAAGGTAGAAATGGAAGTTGGTGTTACATATCCATCTCATGGTTTTGACAAGAAACGAAAGATGGAGTTCAAGGAGAAATCTCAGAATAATGTTGAAAAGAAGATGAATGTTTCCTTATGCTCAAAGTGTGGACAGAATCATGGTGGAGATTGTCTTAAAGGGACTAGAAAATGTTTTAAGTGTGGAAAAGAAGGTCATCGAGCAGCTGAGTGTCGAAGTAATGGAAAAAGTGTTGCTAATGATGTGGATAAAGAAAAGACTACAGAGAACGCACCACCAACACTTCAATGTTTCAAGTGAAATGAGATGGGGCATTATGCTAATCAATTCCCTAATCCAAGGATTAATGATGATCGACATGAGCAACCACTTAATGAAAAGGACAGAGGGAAGTCACATGCGATCACTATTGGCGATGTTGAATATGACAACGATGTGGTCGAATGATTAAGTGTTTATGTAATGGTGTTCCAAAATAATGTTGTATATAGTATCGGGGAATATTGGAATATTTATGTATTGGAATATTGTGGTTTTCAATAATTTTATGGTACCGGTAACCATGGAAAGTGATAGAGATATTTTTGGAAAGAAGATGATATGCTCATAATGAAGGGATAATGAGAAAATGAAATTTTTGACAGTATTCATGAGCTCATGACTGATATAAGGAAATTGTTATAAGATGGTTTGAGTATATAGAATTTTGGGGTTTTGTTATGTGGAAAGAGTTAACTTTTGACAGCACTAATGTTTTCACTAAGATTCAATGGGTATTCATTTTTCAAGAGAATACATTATTAAGGCCTTCGAATGTTTGGAATGTGACCAACAAGACATATCTTATGATATATGGGGATCAACGATGGTATTAACATGCTTGTTATATGAAATATCGGGTAATCATTTTCACTATAATATGAGAATGGACTGCAATATTATGGATAAGCCTAAAGATTGGAATGGATTATGTTGGACATAAGTTAGTATTGTATTTTTTAGAAAAAAAGGACAACCTGTAGAACGATCGAAAACTCGTCACGTCGGACAAGGATATGGGAATCGAACCCACACCCGAAGTGCGACAGGCCATTATTTCCTACCACTGGCCTACAGGAAGTCCCTGGTTAGTAGAAACTAGTTTTATTTTATTATACAGGATGATAGATGAAGTATAAGTCCATTTTGGAACCATATATGATTAATCTCACCATAGATGGAATTATGTATATAACTTTTGCTAACTTATGTTTGAGACAGATGGAATGACCTATCATTCTATCACATGATCTGCTAAAACTTCGTGAAAGACAAATTCAACTTCATTTCTTAAAGAGATGAAGTGGAAATTGTTCAAGGCACAAA
Organism: Viscum album; assembly: GCA_963277665.1. NCBI lineage: Eukaryota > Viridiplantae > Streptophyta > Magnoliopsida > Santalales > Viscaceae > Viscum > Viscum album. Next base: position 586,962,644 of record OY728120.1, read on the forward strand.
CAATGGTGAGATTATACCAAAATAAAGTAAGTATTTATTCTAATTGAAATTCTTCAACTTTAGGGAAATGATCTTGAAAACCAAAAATGTTGTCCTAGTTCCCTTATATCCGATGAATTAGATGGTACCATAGATCATCACAAATTTATGGCTTTGTGATTGTTGTATTTTTCATAGCCATGTTCTTTACCACTCTCCATTAGAACATGATAGTCAGATTTCTCTTCCATATCCATATTTCACTTATGTTCTACTATGCAAAAACCTAGTGATAAGTTAATTTGGGTAACCGTTAAGTTTCATACATTAGTTTTTAAAGCCAAGTTTTGGTATTCCTTTTTACGATGTAGGTTTCTATTAAAGAAACTTTCGATTAGTAAACTGTTTATAACCCCGACGAATTTTGAGGGAGAAATTCATTTTAAGGGGGGTAGAATGTAACATCCCAAGATTTTATGAAAAATATTTTTTTAATTTCATTAATGTCTTTTGTTGTACGCTACACCAAAAGGATCTTGCACAAAATGCATCCCTGACTTGGCTTTCATTACACGCAAGCGAGACCTTCCACGATAGCGTGTGTTGTTCGCAATACCGAGTTTCGCTAAACAACAATATGTTATATAAACTAGCCGTTATGAATATTATTACCCACTTTTTGAAATTTTATAAATTTTATCTTTCAAAAATGAATTCATTTTTGGATTTAGAATATCGAAATTAGCCTAGGGTGAATTTTTGGTATTTTTCTGAAAACTTTCAATTTTTGATGAATAGTGAAAACACTGGGTTACTATTCAAAAACCGAATTTTTATATAATTATTTATTTTATTTAAATTTATTTTGGGTCAAAATTGATACATAAAACCTATATAAGTTAAATTTAAGTCATTGGAGTCATTTTATAATAATTTTAGATATATAAAAAGTTTATTGAACTTTTCACCATCTTTTACCCACCTCCTAGGAGAATTTGAAAATTCACATAAAACATAATTTTACCGCTTCTGTGAGTGGAATTTTGAAAATACGAGAGACACGGTTAATATCAAGGACTAAAATGTGGTTTAATGAGATGAAAATAATTTTTGGTGAATAGTAACTTTTTACTTTTTTACCACGGTTAAAAGTAAATAGGGTAATTAAGGGTACAATTGATATTATTATTACCCTAACACATGTCCTAATTCAATTGGATAAGTGTAATCAGACCAAAAACAACCTTAGGAATAAAATATGACCACTTAGGCCCTCTTGGATTAGATTAGTACATTTTTTATTAATTTATTTAAAGAATGGTTAAAATAGTTAAAATCAAAGTTTATTAACTAAATCATTTTTAATATAGGGTTATACATAAGATTAATTCGACTATAAACATTCATTATAAATATAAAAATATTTCCTACATAATGGTGTTTTATTTATAATTTTTAGACATTATATAATTTAATTTATATATGAAACAATGATGATGCAGTAATTATCTTATTAATGAAATATTGACATAATTGATGTTATAAATACCCAAATAAATGTAATTTGAGACTTTTTATGAATTCCACTAATTTTATAGGTTAATATGACATGTTATTATTGATTTAGTTAACTTTGATAGAAATAATAATTCTGTTATTATTTTCACAAAAATCAATTACCAAATAGTGTCAAAATTGACATAAAATAGTTTTTAAAACAAATATTATATTATTAATTGTTATTTTATTCCTAAAAATCTACAGTTCGGCAAAATTACTTAGATAAGGTTATATATATTAATAATAAACAACATGGGGTTATTTTGGCTTGTTATTGTAATTTTATTAACCTTATAGTGTAAGAAAACTAGAAGACATGGTAAAAGAAAAATTATTTAACTTAAAGTTAAATCTAAATGATAAGGTTAAAATATATACCTAAACTTGTCTAAATTCTATTGGATGAGAGGATTTATACCCATACCCACCTTAGCTTTGAAATAACTCAATTTGGAGCTATTAAAAACTGAATATGACTTTATAATAAAATAATATTTTTAGTTATTCTAAAGGTGCCCCTCTCCTCCCTTATAAAAGGGCACCTCCTCCCTCTCTTCCTCACACCACTTTGAGCCTTCAACATCGGCCAACCCCTGCCAATTTCTCATCTCCACTTCCCTAGAAATATCCTAGAGGTTCTGGTCTTCTTCAAAGACCAATCATAGTGCCCTAAGAGGAGGTTTCAAAAAGGCGTGTCGAAAGGAGAGGTAATATCCGTTATCGATTCTTTCAACATTGTTTCTTCTTCTACTTCTTCTTCTACTTATTGTTCTTTAGTTTTTTCATTATGAAGTAATAACATCAGTATCACTCATATACTGATATGTTATTATAAGTATGAAACAACCCTATTTCACCATCTATCCATCCTATGGGCAATGAAATCCCCGCGTGTGCGTACATACGGAATACTGTCTCCACGCCGTGGTGTAATTTATTTTCACCAACCACCTTACTTGGATGGGTATACTTGTGTAAGTAAATAACTATATATGATTATTGAAAAGTGATATTGATTCTGAAATATTATACATACACTTCAATACAATTCCACGATCATTGGAATGATATCATCGCTCGTGCATACGTATGGACTACCGTCTCCACGACACGATGAGATTCATTCTGCATGTTAACCATTCATGAATGATTATAAAGTATATATAATAAGTAATCATGAAATATATGACATAATAATGATACTGGATTTATGTGTATATATATGTATGTCATCTACTTAATTTCATTCCATTCAATAAGGAAACGAAAACAGCGTTCATGCGTACGTACGACCTACCGTCTCCATGAACGGTGTATTTCATTCCATTTAATCGATCTATCATATATATATGTATATACTTAATATATATTATATATAAATCATGTTTTACATTCTGTAATTAAGTAAATTAGGATATAATTAATAATATCAAGAACAACAAGTCCAAACACGTACGATAAATAAAACGATTTAACCCAAAATGCTGCTTTAACATGGAACTTACAAAAGAACGGGTAATTTAAAGTAATAAGTGAACCATATATGATATCATAAAAATGAATATGATTCTGTAATATGTCAATGACATTATTTAAATCATTATACAGGAGGTTCGGAAACATACGAAGCATATCGGACCTATGGTAAGGGATAACTTTTCCAATCTCGAGATTGTTTATTCGAAATAATTTACTAGGGTTATTGTTCTTATCCATGTCAATGTTTCCTAAAAATGGTTTCATGTATGTTTAATGTCCTTTTACCCATTTTTGACTTTTACTACATGGTATGTATGGAATCTTTCTTTTACGAGGTACTTTTTGACTTTTTTGACAAAAGTACGAGAAAAATGATTTTTTAACTTATACGGCATGAACGGATTTTTACGGTTTCATAACGCCTCATTTTCATGAAGCTTAATCTACAATATTTTATGAAAATTTTCAACAAAATACTTTTATTTTAAAAGTGCATGGCTTTTTTTGAAAATAAAATTATTTTGAAGAAGAAATGATATTTTCCTCAAGAATTCATTTCAGATGTTTTATCAAAACCATTTTCCATCTAAGATGACATTATTTCATATGTGTATGTTTCAAGTTTAATGTGTCTATGATTTATATGGTTTCACTTTTCTTATGATGAAATGTCCATTTGTTTTTTATGGATTATGAGATGATGGGATGATGTTTTCGAAACCCATTTTTTTCTTTGGGTTATGATGAATGTTTTAAGTTTATTTTGTGGCACAAGTAAGAATGATTTCATTATGAGATTGGTGGGACCCATATCTCCCTCCAATGAATTGGGTAAATATTTATATCTCATTAGATAGACATGGATGGAATGGTAAGTTAATCTGGTTCAGTGTTACAGGACTGAAACGAGGAGTGAACTCGATTTAGAAGGGGACTTTGTCCACTAAGATGGTATTGGAAGCAATGCCTTGGCTACTATGGAAATCATAACATGTGCTTAATGGTTGCCACAATTACATGTATTATTCCCATGCTATTTTATCATGATTGATGTTCCCTTATGATATATTGCTTACGTACTTCCAAGATTCATGACTTTGCTCAAAATTTTGATGTTTAGATTTTATGTTCATGTTTTTGCATTCAAATGTTTATGGATTGTTTTATGTTCTCTATGTTAACCCTTACTGGGCATTTGAGCTCACCCCTTTTATGTTTTCTTTTCCCCAGCATATAAAGAATGGTTTTAGGTAAGAAAAAAAGGGGAATATCATTATGGGAGATGTTGAAGATCTTTCACCACGATTAGAGGATTATATTCCGAGTTTCCAAAGACACTAAACTATTATGGTCCTTGTGTGTCTGTTTTTGTTATGTACTAATTATTCCGCAAAAGAAATGTAATGTCCATGTACGTTAAGCTTTGGGTATCTACAGTTGGTATCAGAGAAAATGTTTAGTCCACCTATGAAAACTAGGATGCGAGAACTTTAGTGAGTTCCCTAGAGATATTTCTAAGGTATGTCTAGGGATGTCCCTAAGGTTAAGTATATGTATAGGTTATAGTCCTAGAATTACTGTAACGATCATAGAATTAAACCTAATATGTTAGATATTGAAGGTACTCCCCCTTTATTATGTTGTTTTCCTTAGCTTGATTTTTGCCTCTCACACTAATCTTTTTGGGTTTTAGACGATGGATGGAACCCGAAGAAACCGTGTTGATCAATGTAGTGGAAAATGCAATGATTGTCCTCCTGAACAAACAAATGTTATGGGAGATGGAGTGAAAAATCTTATTTCTATTCTTACACAAGATATGAATCATTCTGGACTTCCAAATGAGCAGAGAAGGGAACAATATTCTATTGAGTCCTTCATGAGGCAACGTCAACCTTCATTCAGTGGGTCTTTTGATCCACTTGTTGCTGAACAATGGATCAGTACCACTGAAAAGATATTTTCAGTTCTTCAATGTTCTGAACATGATAAATTCATCTTAGAAGTATATTGTTTGGAAGGTGAAGCTGATCAATGGTGGAATCTTATCAAGAATACGAGGCCAAGAGATGAAATTGAGTCCATGGAATGGGATGAGTTCAAGAACTGATTTTTCAATAAGTACAACCATCGTATTCTTCGAAAAAAGATGGAGAAGGAGTTTCTTGAACTAAAGCAAAAGGATGATGAATTTGTTGGTATATACGAAGCTAATTTTACAAGGCTTGCAAGGTAAGCATCTGGCTTTATCATCCAACCTGAAAGTAAAGTAGATCGATTTTTTAGTGTCTTAAAACCAAAACTTTGAAGGGAATTAGCTATAAGAGACCTCAGTATCTATGAAGAAATTGTGTTTTGTGCTATCAAGGTAGAAATGGAAGTTGGTGTTACATATCCATCTCATGGTTTTGACAAGAAATGAAAGATGGAGTACAAGAAGAAATCTCAGAATAATGGTGAAAAGAAGATGAATGTTTCACTATGCTCAATTTGTGGAAAGAAGCATGGTGGAGATTGTCTTAAAGGGACTTGAAAATGTTTTTAAGTGTGGAAAAGAAGGTCATCGAGCAGCTGAGTGTCGAAGTTATGGAAAAAGGGTTTCTAATGATGTGAATAAAGAAAAGACTGCAGATAACACACCACCAACACTTCAATGCTTCAAGTGCAATGATATGGGGCATTATGCTAATCAATTCTCTAATACAAGGGTTAATGATGATCGACATGAGCAACCGCTTAAGGAAAAGGACAAAGGGAAGTCACATGTGATCACTATTGGCGATGTTGAATATGATAACGATGTGGTGGAATGATTAAGTGTTTATGTAATGGGGTTCCAAAATAATGTTGTATATAGTATCGTGGAAGATTGGAATATTTATGTATTGGTCTATTGTGGTTTTCAATAATTTTATGGTACCGGTAACCATGGAAAGTGATTGAGATATTTTTGGAAAGAAGATGATATGCACATAATGAAGGGATAAAGAGAAAATGAAATGTTTGACAGTATTCATGAGCTCATTACTGATATAAGGAAATAGTTATAAGATGGGTTGAGTGTATAGAATTTTGGGGTTTTGGTATGTGGAAAGAGTTAACTTTTGACAGCACTCATGTTTTCACTAAGATTCAATGGGTCTTCATTTTTCAAGAGAATACATGATTGAGGCCTTCGAATGTTTGGAATGTGACCAACAAGACATATCTTATGATATATGGGGATCAACGATGGTATTAACATGCTTGTTATATGAAATCTCTGGTAATTGTTTTCACTATAATATGAGAATGGACTGCAATATTATGGATTAGCCAAAAGATTGGAATGGATTATGTTGGACATAAGTTAGTATTGTGTTTTTTAGAAAAAAAAGGACAACCTGCAGAACGAGCGACAACCCATCACGTCGGACAAGGCTGTGGGAATCAAACCCACAACAGAAGTGCGACAGGCCATTATTTCCTACCACTGGCCTACAGGAAGTCCCTTGTTAGTAGAAACTAGTTTTATTTTATTATACAGGATGATAGATGAAGTATAAGTCCATTTTGGAACCATATATGATTAATCTCACCATAGATGGAATTATGTATATAACTTTTGCTAACTTATGTTTGAGAGAGATGGAATGACCTATCATTATATCACATGATCTGCTAAAACTTCGTGAAAGACAAATTCAACTTCATTTCTTAAAGAGATGAAGTGGAAATTGTTCACGGCATGAACAACGGTAAGATTATACCAAAATAAAGAAAGTATTTATTCTAATTCAAATTCTTCAACTTTAGGGAAATGATCTTGAAAACCAAAAATGTTGTCCTAGTGCCCTTATATCTGATGAATCAGATGGTACCCTAGATCATCACAAATTTATGGCTTTGTGATTGTTGATTTTTTCATAGTCATGTTCTTTACCACTCTCCATCGGAACATGATGGTTAGATTTCTCTTCCATATCCATATTTTCACCTATTTTCTCCTATGTGGAAACTCAGTGATTAGTTAATTTGGGTAACCGTTATGTTTCATACTTTAGATTTTAAAGCCATGTTTTGGTATTCCTTTTTATGATGTGGGTTTCTATTAAATAAACTTTCGAGTAGTAAACCATTTATAACCCCGACGAATTTTGAGGGCGAAATTCATTTTAAGGGGGGTAGAATGTAACATCCCGAGATTTTATAAAAAATATTCTTTTTAATTTCATTAATGTCTTGTGTTGTACACTACAACAAAAGGATCTTGCACAACACACACCCCTGACATGGATTGCATTACACGCATGCACGACCTTCCACGATAGCGTGTGCTGTACGCAATACCAAGTTTCGCTAAACAAGGATATGTTATATAAACTACCCGTTACGAATAGTAATACCCACTTTTTGAAATTTTATAAATTTTATCTTTCAAAATGGACTTCATTTTTAGATTCAGAATATCGAAATTCGCCTAGGGTGAATTTTTGGTATTTTTCTGAGAACTTTCAATTTTTGATGAATAATGAAAACACTGGGTTATTATTCAAAAACTGACTTTTTATATAATTATTTGTTTTATATAAATTTATTTTAGGTCAAAATTGATACATAATACCTATATAAGTTCAATTTAAGTCATTGGAGTCATTTTATAATAATTTTCGATATATAAAATGTTTATTGAACTTTTCACCGTCTTTTACCCACCTCCTAGGATAATTTCTTCAAATTCACATAAAACATAATTTTACCGCTTCTGTGAGTGGAATTTCAAAAATCCGAGAGACACGGTTAATATCAAGAACTAAAATGTGGTTCAATGAGATGAAAATAATTTTTTGTGAATAGTAACTTTTTACATTTTTTACCACGGTTAAAAGTAAATAGGGTAATTAAGGGTAAAATTGATATTATTATTACCCTAACACATGTCCAAATTCTATTGGATAAGTGTAATTAGACCAAAAACAACCTTAGGAATAAAATATGACCATTTAGGCCCACTTGGATTAGATTAGGACATTAATTATTAGTTTATTTAAAGAATGGTTAAAATAGTTAAAATCAATGTTTAATAAAAAATTAATTTTTAATATAGGGTTATACATAAGATAAATTTAACTATAAGTATTAATTAGAAATCTAAAACGATTTCCTACATAATTATGTTTTATTTATAATTTTTAGACATTAAATTATTTAATTTATATATGACACAATGGTGATGCTGTAATTATCTTATTAATGAAATATTGACATAATTGATGTTATAAATACCCAAATAAATTAAATTTGAGACATTTTATGAATTACAGTAATTTTCTAGGTTAATATGACATGTCAGTATTGATTTAGATAACTTTTTTCGATCTAATCATACTGTTATGATTTTCAAAAAATCAATTACCAAATAGTGTCAAAATTGACATAAAATAGTTTTTAAAACAAATATTATATTATTAACTGTTATTTTATTCCTAAAACTCTAAGTTTCTGCCAAATGACATAGATAAGGTTATATATATTAATAATAAACAACTTGGGGTTAGTTTGGCTTGTTATAGTAAGTTTATTAACCTTATAGTGTCAGAAAACAAGAAGACACGGTAAAAGAAAAAATTATTTAACTTGAAGTTAAATCTAAATGATAAGGTTAAAATAGAAACCTAAACATGTCTAAATTCTATTTTATGAGATTATTTCGACACATCCCCACCTTATCTTTGAAATAACTCAATTTGGAGCTATTAAAAACCGAATATGACTTTATAATAAAATAATATTTTTAGTTATTCTAAAGGTGCCCATGTCCTCCCTTATAAAAGGGCACCTCATCCCTCTCTTCCTCACACCACGTTGAGCCTTCAAGATCATCCAACCCCTGACAATTAATCTTCTCCACTTCCCTACAAACATCCTATAGGTTCTGGTCTTCTTCAAAGACCAATCTTAGTACCCTAAGTGGAGGTTTCAAAAAGGTGTGTCGAAAGAAGAGGTAATATCCGTTACCGATTATTTCAACTTTATTTCTTCTTCTACTTCTTATTCTTTAGTTGTTTCATTATGAAGTAATAACATAAGTATCACTCATATACTGATATGTTATTATAAGTATGAAACCACCCTATTTCACCATCTATCCATCCTACGGACAACGAAATCACCGCGTGTGCGTACGTATGGAATGCCATCTCCACGCTGTGGTGTAATCTGTTTTCGACCACCACCTTACTTGGATGGGTATAATGGTGTAAATAAATAAATATATATGATTATTTAAAAGTGATATTGATTGTGAAATATTATACACACACTTCAATGCAATTTCACAATCATGGGAATGATATCATCACTCGTGCATACGTACATACTACCGTCTCCACGACGCGATGAGATTCATTTTGTATGTTAATCATTCATGAATGATTATAAAGTATATATAATAAGTAATCATGAAATATATGACATAATAATGATACTGGATTTATGTGTATATATATGTATTTCATCAACTTAATTTCATTCAATTCAATAAGGAAACGAAAATAGCGTTCACGCGTACGTACGGCCTACCGTCTCCATGAACGGTGTATTTCATTCCATTTAATCGATCTATCATATATATATGTATATACTGAATATATATTATATATAAATCATGTTTTAATTTTTGTAATTAAGTAAATCAGGATATAAGTAATAATATCAAGAACAACAAGTCCAAACACGTATGATAAATAAAAAGATTTAACCCAAAACGCTGCTTTAACATGGAACTTACAAAAGAACGGGTAATATAAAGTCATAAGTGAACCATATATGATATCATAACAACGAATATGATTCTGTAATAAGTCAATGACATTATTTAAATCATTATACAGGAGCTTCGGAAACGTACAAAGCATATGGGACCTAAGCTAAGGGATAACTTTTCCAATCTCGAGATTGTTTATTCGAAAGTATTTACTGGGGTTATTGTTCTAATCCATGTCAATGTTTCCTAAAAATGGTTTCATGTATTTTTAATGTCATTTTTACCCATTTTTGACTTTTACTACATGGTATGTATGTAATCATTCTTTTACGAGGCACTTTTTGACTTTTCCGACAAAAGTACGAGAAAAATGTTATTTTTAACTTATACGACATGAATGGATTTTTACGGTTTCATAACGCCTCATTTTCATGAAGCTTACTCTATAAGATTGTATGAAAATTTTCAACAAAATACTTTTATTTTAAAAAGGCATGGAATTTTGTGAAAATAGAATGATTTTGAAAAAGAAAGGATATTTTCCTCAAGAATTCATTTCAAATGTTTTATTAAAATCATTTTCCATCTAAGATGACATTATTTCATATGTGTATGTTTCAAGTTTAATGTTTCTATGATTTATATGATTTCACTTTTCTTATAATGAAATATCCATTTGTTTTATATGGATTATGAGATGATGGGATGATGTTTATGAAACCCATTTTATTCTTTGGGTTATGATGAATGTTTTAAGTTTATTTTGTGGCACAAGTAAGAATGATTTGATTATGAGATGGGTGGGACTTATATCTCCCTCCAATGCATTGGGTAATGATTTATATCTCATGAGATAGACATGGCCAGAATGGTAAGTTAATCTGGTTCAGTTTTACAGGACTGAAATGAGGAGTGAACTCGATTCAGAAAGGGACTTTGTCCACTAAGATAGTCTTGGCAGCAATATCTTGGCTACTATGGAAATCATAACATGTGTTTAATGGTTTCCCCAATTACATGTATTATTCCCATGCTATTTTATCATGATTGATGTTCCCTTATGATATATTCCTTATGTACTTCCAAGATTCATGTCTTTGCTCAAGATTTTGATGTTTAGATTTTATGTTCAATTTTTTGCATTCAAATGATTGTGGATTGTTTTAAGTTCTCTATGTTTACCCTTACTGGGAATTTGAGCTCACCCCTTTTATGTTTTCTTTTCCCCATGATATAAAGAATGGTTTTAGGTATGAAAAAGAGGGGAAGATCTTTATGGGAGATGTTGAAGATCTTTCACCACGATTAGAAGATTATATTCTGAGTTTCCAAAGACACTAAACTATTACGGTCCTTGTGTGTCTGTTTTTGTTATGTACTAAGTATTCCGCAAAAGTAATGTAATTTCCATGTACGTCATGCTTTGGGTCTCTTCAAAAAACATTCCCATGGGTTTTATCTACTTTTCTTGATAATGGGATTGGTTTTCATTATCTAATATGTCCGTGAGCTGAACACAATAAAATATTACCCTTGGTTAATTATAAGTGGGCCATACACTTAAATGAATCATTTTAAAACATTAAAATATGTTATATGTTTTGGAGGATTCACAATGGAGTTATAAAATTAATAAAATAAAAATTATATCATATTATTTTATAGGTAAAACATATATTTGGTCTTGAATTCCATTTATAGTATTTATTACATCATTTTTGGGTCATTATGTTGTAATAATACACACCATGTATTTATATGGGATTTAAATTTTATGAGAAAAGATAAGTGTCATATAAAATAATGAGAAATTAACCATTGTATAATTTGAATTATTTGATTATAAAAATAAAATTTATTTTATAAAAATATTCTTCTAAATATGTGAATTTTTACTTTTGAAACAAAATCTATATTCATTTAGAAGTGATGGGATTTTTAGAATAATAGTTTTTAAGAACTTATAAAAATTACATTTAACTTCATAAAAATTATATGATCATTTTTTTTAAAAGAATTTTTAATAAAAATATTTTATCAAAATATAATTTATTTCGAACATTCATTAATTCATTATCAAATCATTAATTTAATTTTAATATTACCCAAAAATAGACTTTATATTTTATTGAATGAAAATCAATATAATTTATAAAGTAACAATAATAAAAAGTAAATATAACCATTATTCTATTGAAAATAATGTCTGACTGAAAATTAAAATCTTTATTGATTTAAAAAAACACAATACAGAAAAGATAATCATGGTGGTTTAAAGTACTACAATCCCAAAGCATCATTGAAAAAAAACTTCATCTGCTCAATAGGAAAAGGCCCCATGTTAAAGAAGGAAAAAATACTGAAATCTGGAGTTTCCATAGATTCCAAACAATCAGCCAGCTTTTTTCCCTGCCGCCATGTGTGAGAGATCTCTGTGTGAATCCCAATGAGTAGTTTTCATCTCCAAACAGTGTATGTAATATTCCAAGGAACCCTGCCTTTGCCTAGAAACGTGTTGCACAACATCATGGAATCTGTCTCCATCCTTGTAAAAATTATCTACCTCTGAGTACACATTTGAAGATCTGTAGCCAAGGCTTAGGCCTCCGCCTGAAGGGCACCACCACTCTCGAACGCGCCTGTGAATTCTACAAGCACAATCCCTGTATGAACTCACACAACACCTCCCTCGTGCATCTCCCCCCTAATCAGTGACCCGTCCATGTTGAGTTTGAGCCCCTGGCTAGGAGGGCTCTAGAGAACCCATCGTCCCTGCCCTGATATGTCACCCTGATGATCAGTGGATACATTAGAGATGATGGAGCTCACAGATGGTGCATAATGACAATTGAGGCACAGTCTGATCAAATCCAGAAATGAGTTTTTCATTTTGAAAATAATGCCAACCTAGGATCTAGAAACATTGTTGCGGTGACTGTCATTTCTTTCCTTCCAATTTGTCCAGCACCCTGAAAGTAGAATGATAGTACTAGCTTTCCTCCCAGCCCCAATATTCCTAGTGCCTCTAAACCATGAACTGAGGATGTTATTGTGTGCCCCATTATACCTGTCCCAACTGAAGAAGGCCCTGAAAGACTTCCATATCATTCTAGACCATTCACTGTCATAGAAGAGATGCCCCACTGACTCTTGGTTGGAATACCTGCAACACCAATATCTTGAATCCATGTTTACTCCCATTCGTTGCAAGTTCTCATCTATAGGCAATGCCTTATTCCTCATACACCACGATAAAAAATTAAATTTGGAAGGGATCTCCTTTCACCATAGAGCCTCCCCCCACATGTCATCAAACGACATGTCCATCATCACCCGAGCGTAATCATTCATAGAGAAAGAACCTGATGTAGAACCAGTGATAATAAGCCACTCAAGCTCATCACTAGCAACAATGTCATTGAAAATGAAAATTTGGCTATCGTCAAGGATGGCCTGAATAAACTGGGGATGACTACTTGCCTCCTTAAAAGATAGGTACAGGGTGGGGAAGTCCAGAAACCATAGCCTGCCCACCCCCCAATTATGAAGCCAAAAATTAATATTTCCTCTTCCCACGATCCATTGAGAGTGGTGATGTTCAACATCAAGGTATGGGTGTGTCAGGTTCCATATCCTAGAAGAATGGATTCTCTGAACATTCACATTCAGGCCATATAATTCATGCATTGTTCTTCCCCATAGGGACCGACCTTCCTGGGCCTCCCATGCATGCTTTGAATGAAGCCCTTTCATGGTTTAGGAGACACTTCTCAAATTAATTCCCCCGTCAGAGAGAAGTCTTTCTAACCGTTTCCCCGAAGCCCAGTGATGTCTGCCTTCCATCTGCCTATCCCATATGAAGGACACCATAATACTTTCCAAATTGGAAACCACACTATTGGGAACCTTTAGAGTAGAAATAATGTGCATGGTAATGGAAACTAAAACATTGTTCACTAGAGTAATGCGACCTCCAAAGGATAGAAATATGTTCTTCCAATTATAGATGCACCCAGTGATTTTGATTAAAATTTTGTCAGAATGATGCACCCAAAGGGAAGAGGGGCTAACCGGTGCCCCAAGATATTCCATGGGGATGGATCCACTTCCCATATTCAAATTGGCCCCCAAAACCCTCTCCCTCCTCACAGAGATCTTCTTCGAAGTAAAGAAAATGCTTTTATCTTTGCTCATCACCTTCCCAGTCCACTTGCATTATTCCCCTAAAATTAAATTCAACCCTCGCACCAACCTTCTAGTTCTATTGATAAATAGGATTGTATCATCTACAAAAATCAAGTATGTGATACCCCTAGTGGCATGCCTATTATGATAAGGTTGGATTTTACCTGTGTTAAGGCCATGATTTATGTAGCAGCTCAAATCATTTTGGGCGGGAATGAAAAGAGTAGGGGACAAAGGATCCCCTTGCCTGAGACCATGACAAGCATTGAAAAAGACAAATTGTTTACCCATGAACGAAGTAGAGATCCACTCCGAGCAGAAACAGCAGAAAAGTAGATCAGTGGTCCAATTGGATAACCCCATGCAATCCAATACTTTTAGGACAAACCCCCACTCTAACCTGTCATAGGGCTTTATCATGTCTAATTTAACCACAAATATTTCCCCCGAAAGAATTATTATTGATGCCACTTACCATTTCTTGGATCACTCCTATCACACCTAGGATTAACCTCCCTTTAATGAAACCATGCTATTCAGGATTCATCCAAGAGTCCAAGTGAGCAGCCAGTCTCTTGTTGAGTATGCTAGTCAAGACCTTGTATGGTAAATTGAAAATACTAATGGGCTGGTATTGATCAATTGATTGAGGATTACACACCTTAGGAATAAGAACCATTTTGGTTTCATAGGCAATTCGAGGGAGGTCCCTTCCCTAAAAGAAATCCTAGACAGCACGTACAATATCCCCTTTAATAATATCCCAATACGCCCTGTAAAAAGAACCAGGGAACCCATCCGGCCCTGGTGCACTATCTGGGTTCAAAGTCCAAACTACTTCATGCACCACATCCTCATCTGGAGTTCTCCAAAAGCCCTCATCAATGGCCTCTGAAAAATTGTTTGGAATATGTTAAACCCTCTTTTGTATTATTATGGGTATTTCCGAGTCCCACATCGGAATACTCCCTTGTACATTCCGTTTTATCATTCTATAAAAGAATAGCCCCACCTCACCTTGAAGGTAAGTGGGTTTCTCCATTTACATGGTATCAGAGGGATTTTTATCCCGACCCCTCCCTCCCTTGCGGCTTCCCGGCGTTCTCCCGGCCCCGCCTCTCTCCCGCCTGCCCTACCCTTTCCCGGCAGGCCCTCCTCTCCGGCCCTCCCGTCGCACCGCGCTCCCTCTTCCCGGCTGCCCTGCGCGCTCCCTTCCGGCGGCATCACCCGCGCTCGTCCCGTCGCCGCGGCTCCCAGGCGGCCCTCTGCCTCGTGTCCCGCCTCTTCCCTGCCGGCTCCCGGTCGCGCAGCCCTCCATCGCGCAGCCCTCCATTCCCCCGGCGCCTCCTGCTGCTCCCGCGCGCTCCCGGCAGAGCCCCCTTCTCCCGGCAGCACGCCCTCATCCCCGCCGAGCGCCCTCGTTCCGGCAGCCCTTCCAGCACGCGCACGTCCTGCGCCCGGTCATCCCGCCAGCCCGCTGCCTCAGCTCCCGCCGCTTCCATGGCGGACTTCTCGGGACGTGGTCGTGCTTCACGTCGTCCCCGTCCCTTCTGTCACCATTGTGGCACGTTTGGCCACCTGATCGCCCGATGTTGGGTCCTGCATGGCCGACCCTCTCAGCACCTGCGGCCGGAACAGCCCGCGGTCCGGGACGTGTCCTCGATTGTCGCCTCTCTTTTCCCGTCTCTGGCCCTGTCTATGGCCGACCTCAGGCGGCCTCATGATCCACCAGCCTCTGTCCGCCCCGCTCCCTCCTCGGCTTCTCTGGCCCGTACGGTTTGCCCCACTGCCTTGGTCAGCCATTGCTCTCCTGCATGGCTGCTGGACTCAGGTGCCTCCGACCACCTCACCGGTGATGCTGGTATGTTGACGTCTTATTGCCCTTATGCCGGTTCTTCAGCCATCACCGTCGCTGATGGGTCCACTATCCCCATAGCGGGCTTCGGCGCATGCTCCCTGACTCCTTCGATACATCTACCCTCTGTGGCACATGTGCCCCGCAGTCCCTTTAATCTGCTTTCCATCAGTAAACTAACTAAGGATTATAACTGTGCGGCCATATTTACCTCCTCTGGTGTTGTGTTTCAGGAGCAGGCTACGAACCGGGAACTTGGTCGAGGTCGGCTTCGAGACGGGGTCTACATGTTCGAGGGGCCCGCGCCCATTGCTTGCACATCTACCTCTTCTCGGGCACTTGATCTCCATTCCCGATTAGGGCACCCGCCTGCATCCACCATTCATCAGATGTTTCCGGACTTCCGTAGGACTCCTACTTTTCATTGTGAGTCATGCTCTTTTGCGAAACATCATCGCTCTTCCTACATTCCTCGCACGGATACACGGGCCTCCCACCCCTTTGATCTGGTTCATTCCGATGTTTGGGGCCCGTGTACCGTTCCGAGTCACTTGGGCTATAAATACTATATCTCATTCATTGATGACTATTCGCGAATGACATGGCTTTACCTTCTTCGGGAACGCTCCGAGGTGTTTTCCACCTTCCAAACCTTTTTTCATGAAATTAAGAATCGTTTTTCTATCTCGGTCAAATGTCTCCGCTCGGATAATGGGCGCGAGTATCTCTCCACTTCTTTTCGGCAGTTTCTCCGGGAGAATGGCATCCTTCATCAGACCTCCTGTCCTGATACACCCCAGCAGAACGGCGTGGCCGAGCGGAAACACAGACATATTCTAGAGACTGCCCGTGCCCTCATTTTCCACCGACAGGTGCCTCTGCTCTTTTGGGGCGATGCCATTCTCACTGCTACCTACCTCCTCAATCGTCTTCCTTCTTCTATCCTTAAGGGGGAGACTCCCTTTCGGGCTCTTTTCCCCACTCTCCCTCTTCATTCCCTCCCTCTTCGAGTGTTTGGCTGCTTGTGTTATGTTCGTGACACTCGCCCTGGCCGCACCAAACTCTCTCCCAAATCTCTCCGCTGCATATTCCTCGGTTATTCCCGCACTCAGCGCGGATACCGCTGCTTCTCCCCGGACCTTCGCCGGTATGTCATCTCCGCAGATGTCTCCTTTGTGGAAAGTTCTCCATTCTCCTTTCCCTCTCCTCCTCCTGACTCTGCCATTGATGACTGTCTTCCCCTCATCATCCGACCTCTTCCGGATTTGCCTCCTCCTACCTCTCCTCCTCCTGACCCTGTCCTCGATGATTGTCCTCCTCTCCTCATCCATCCTCCACCGGCGTCAACCCCTGTTGACACCCATTTTGGTCAGGTCTACTCCCGCCGTCCTTCGACTGTATTCCCCGTTCCGGCCAGTGACACTGATGCTCCCGCTTCGTCCGCTGCTCCTGCTCCGCCACCCGTGGACTTGCCCATCGCCCTACGGAAAGGTACTCGCTCCTGCCAGAGTACTCCTCTATTTGCATCTTCTTACAGGGGTTTGTCCGCTCTGGAGACGGTTTCTATACCTCGCACAGTTGGTGAGGCCAAATCTCACCCCGGGTGGCTCGCAGCCATGCGGGATGAATTGCAGGCTCTGGAGGAAAACCATACTTGGGATCTTGTCTCCCTTCCAGCAGGAAAACAGGCAGTGGGCAGTAAATGGATTTACACGGTCCGGCTGAATCCCGATGGTACTCTTCATCGCCTCAAAGCCCGCCTTGTGGCCAAAGGTTTTGCTCAGACATACGGAATTGATTACTTTGATACCTTCTCCCCGGTTGCCAAGATGGCCTCTGTCCGGCTATTCATCTCTCTCGCCGCCCATCATCGGTGGCCTCTTCATCAATTGGATGTCAAGAATGCATTCCTCCATGGCTTCCTTGAGGAAGAAATCTATCTCCAGCAGCCCCCCGGATTTTGTGCCGCCGGCGCTGAATCTCGTGTCTGCCGTCTCCGCCGCTCTCTTTACGGCCTCAAGCAGTCTCCCCGTGCTTGGTTTGGTCGCTTTAGCACGGTCGTCAGCGACTTTGGGCTTTCCCGCAGTATGAAAGACCACACTGTCTTCTACAGGACGACTCCACATGGCTGCATCTTATTGGTCGTCTATGTGGATGATATCGTCATCACCGGCAGCGACTTTGTGGGTATCACCCATCTCAAGGCTCATCTTCACCAGCACTTCCACACTAAGGATCTTGGTCCTCTCACATACTTCCTCGGCATCGAGGTTTCCTACTCCTCTGCCACCATCTCCCTCTGCCAACGGAAGTATGCTTTGGATATATTGCAGGATGCTGGGCTGACTCAGGCCACTGCGGTCGATACTCCTCTGGAGCCTGGCGAACGGTCTCTTTATGCCTCCTCGGCTCCCTACCCCCATCCCGAGCGGTACCGTCGATTGGTGGGCAAACTCAATTATCTCACCATGACTCGACCCGACATTTCCTGTGCGGTAGCCAAAGTGAGTCAATTTATGGAGCATCCCACCACATCTCAGTGGGATGCTGTCATCCGCATCGCCAAGTACATCAAACGGGATCCTGCCCGTGGTCTTCACTACTCCCAGCATCCTCATCAGCATATTGAGGCCTTTTGCGATGCTGATTACGCTGGCTGCCTTGCCACTCGGAAATCTACCTCTGGGTTCGCCATTTTCTTCGCAGGCAACCTCATTTCTTGGCGCAGCAAGAAACAGACGGTCGTCTCTCGATCCAGTGCCGAGTCTGAGTACCGTGCCATGGCCACCGCTACTACCGAGATCCTTTGGCTTCGGCAACTCCTCCAGGAGCTTGGCTTTCCTCAGCAGACTTCTGCTCACATATGGTGTGACAATCAGGCAGCCACTAAAATTGCTTCGAATCCCGTCTTCCATGAACGCACGAAGCATATTGAGGTGGATTGTCACTTTCTTCAGCACCACCCCTCAGGTATCCCCCTGCCAGATCAGGATTGGGAGTAGCCAGTAATGACTGTAGGGCTCCATTGACCATGACCCCTACCTCCTCTCGGTCAATGGAGAAGGATCCATCATCCCTAAGAATGTTAGGTCTATGAACATGCCAGCGTTATCTAATGAAATCATGGAAATATCCCATGTTTTGGTCCCCCTCACGAAGCCATTTAACTCGGGCTCCTTCCCTGGAAATCCATTCATGCAATAGAAGACATAGCTTATCCTTTTTAATTCTCAGTTTAAAAAACATAGATTTGTCCCAATACTACTCCAAGAAATTCGTGAGGTGGTCTACCTCCACACTGATCTCATTCAAATCCGGATCATGAGTCGGGATCGTCGTCCTCCATACACGAAGTTGAGTTTTTAGCCGCAGATGCTTGTTGTGAAAATACTTCAACGGATTCCACTAGTGTTGTAGGACCCAAGCTTACTTGACCACAATGAAGAAACCTGGTTTCTCCATCCATGATTTTGAAAAAAGAGCATGCCCCTCCCACGGTGACCCTGCACCAAGGGAGATGCGGAGCAAAGAGTGATCAGACAGACATCGAGTCCGGTGAACAACTTTGGAATCTGAAACATGGAAATTGCAGCATTATTTATCAGGCACCGGTCAAGCTAGCAGTGGGAACGTCTGCCCCTGCGTTGATTGTTGCACCAGGTAAAGTTACCTCCCTCATATCCAGCATCCAAAAGGCCGCTCCTTACCATGAATGTAACAAAAGCATGGCTAGCATTCCTGGGAAAAGCTCTTCCCCTTTCTTCTCTTGTTGACTCACAACGATGTTGAAATCACCTCCAATGATCCAGGGGGCATTATCAGGATTAAAGCCCTCTAAATCACTCCTCAATGACTCTCATCCCTGGGCGTTTCACTTCGTGTAGATGAAGGAGAAAAAAACACATGGGTCCCCTCTGTAATCTTAGTATTTAGAACTTGATCCGACAAACTCAAAAGATCAAAACCAATGTCATCCTTTCAAAAAAATCTATATTTGTGAATTGGGTGGAGCTCAATGAATAAAACCACGAACTTTAAGCCTTTGAGAATACTCCTTAATTTTTCTAGAAGATTGCATTGGGTCCAAAATAGCCACCAAAGTGACTTTCCTGTTACATATTTCATTGGTAATGAAGTCGGAAATGACCCTGGCCCCAAGGCATCTGCCATTCTAGATTAGGACTCTAAACATTGATCTGATCATGTTGGTTTGGCCCCACACTCCTAGCCCTTGTCATGGTGTGATGAGAGTGCACTTACAGAAGCATCGAGTTTAGATTTCGAGCGAGTGCGAACACCAGAATGCACCTGTGAGGAGATTACCACTGGAGAAGCCCCACTCCTAGACGCACCCTGCAAGGAACTTCTGGAGACACAAGTCATTGGCCCCCCTTCTTACACTCGTCCGACTTCAAGAGCACTGGACGAGAACACTGAGGAGAAAGGGACGGTGCTGGCGAAGACGGGGGTGAGGACACCGCTGGTCTATATTCCACAAATAGAAGGGGGAGCCCCCAAGACGAGGAAGGCAGGGAGACCCCGAGGGAACTCGAGTATGGATCCAAAAAAAGGAAGTCTGAGACGCATACTTGCGTGGGGACCCAATTATCCATAAATAGATTCCACAGACAATACTATTTGCTGAAGATCATCCCCCTGGGGGGAGGCCTTCCACTTAAAACTGCACCAGAGAATCCCCACTGAAGCCTCGGAGAGCAGGAACCAAGTCACGATTGGGAGGCGCACTACCGGCACAATTATAGTTGGAAGAGGACACCTCCAAAGTCTGTACGGGGGAAAAATAAGTAACACCTTCACCTCAAGCATTTCCTTCCAGACCATCAGGGCGACTCACACGGGGAAACTGATCTAAGGACCTCGAAAACTCCTAGAGAATGATACCCTTCTTGCGGACTTTGCGACAAACTTTCATATTATGCCCCGAAATGTGGAAAAAAGAACAGAACCTGGGATAGGCAGGATACATCAGGGGTTGATGGAGATCCTTCATCCCTTCGATTCTGATCAGAAGATAATGCTGGAGCGGCCGAGAGAGGTCCATCTCAAAGAAAATACTTGCTACCGAAGCCTCCGTCAAATGAATAGTTTGTTCATCTGCACACAGAAAACACCCCAATGAATCCCTAAAAACCACGAGGAAAGATGTATTAATGAGGAGAAGGGGCAAACCCGGATGCGATGTCCAATCCGCTGCTCTGGAGAATTCTCTGCCATAGTGCGCATCCATCGACCACCGGGAGAGGGCGAACCTCCAACGCCAAACAGAATGTGGGCTCTTGCACCAAGCTGTAACGAAATATACCCTAGAATCCAAGACGATGCAGAAGGGAGTTATTTTTTTTTTTACATTTTTTCAAAAAAAAAAATTTAAAAATACATCGAGGTTTAAAAAAAAAAAATTTTTACATCCTAAAGGCGGCACATGGTGTGCCGCCTTCGGTTCGGTTTCCGCCGGGCCAAAGGCGGTTCTCCAGGAACCGCCTTCCACCATTGAAGAAACGAAAGGCGGCACACCAGTGTCCGCCTTTCGAAATTCTTTCTGCGAAAGGCGGCTCCGGAAGAGCCGCCTTTCGTGTTTTAAATGGCCGAAGGCGGCTTCCCCGTTGCCGCCTTCGCCAAAAATTTCCCTATAAAAGGGAGCCGCCCCTCCCACCCTTCCTCACTCAAAAAACCCTCTTCTCTCTAAAATTTTGAGAGCTCCTCTCTCTAAGTTGAGTTTTTCTTCGTGGTGCTTCCGGAGACGCAAAGAGTACAAGATTTTTGTTTCAAGCTTCATTTAGAGGTATTTTTTTTTATTTTAAAGTTATTTATTTATTTAATTGTAATTAGTTAATTTTAAATATTTAAGTATGTAGTAGTAGTTATTTAAAGAAAAGAAATAAATAGTTATATTATTAATGTTTTAATTAGTTAATTAGGGATAATAATAATTTATTAATATTTTAGAGATAATCATAGACTAATTAGATAATGATTAAGGAATAATTAAGTCATGATTAAAGAGGTAATTAACCATGGATGATTAATTAAGGAATGTTTAAGGGGTGATTAAGTGATGATTAAGGGATGATTAAGGGGTCATTAAGGTAATTAAGGAATGATTAATTGATGATTAAGGGGTAATTAAGGAGTGATTAAGGGGTGATTAACTAATGATTAAGGGGTAATTAAGGAATGATTAAGTGATGATTAAGGGGTAATTAAGGAGTGATTAATGGGTGATTAAGGGGTAATTAAGGAATGTTTTAGGGGCGATTAAGTAACGATTAAGGGGTGATTAACTAACGATTATGGGGTGATTAAGTTGTCATTAACTAATGATTAAGGAATGATTAGGGGATGGTTAAGGGGTAATTAAGGAATGTTTAAGGGGTGATTAACTAAGGATTAAGGGGGTGATTAAGGGGTCATTAACTAATTAAGGGGTCATTAACTAATTAAGGGGTAATTAAGGAATGAAGGGGTAATTAAGGAATGAAGGGGTAATTAAGGACTGATTAAGGGGTTAAGGGGATGATTAAGGGGTAATTAAGAAATGATTAAGTGATGATTAAGGGGTAATTAATGAATGTTTAAGGGGTGATTAAGGGGTAATAAAGGAATGTTTAAGGGGTGATTAACTAATGATTAAGGGGTAATTAAGGAGTGATTAAGGGGTGATTAAGGGGTCATTAACTAATGATTAAGGAGTGATTAAGGGGTGATTAAGGGGTAATTAAGGAATGAAGGGGTAATTAAGGACTGATTAAGGGGTTAAGGGGATGATTAAGGGGTAATTAAGGAATGATTAAGTGATGATTAAGGGGTAATTAAGGAATGTTTAAGGGGTGATTAAGGGGTAATAAAGGAATGTTTAAGGGGTGATTAACTAATGATTAAGGGGTAATTAAGGAGTGATTTAGGGGTGATTAAGAGGTCATTAACTAATGATTAAGGAATGATTAGGGGATGGTTAAGGGGTAATTAAGGAATGTTTTAGGGGTGATTAAGTAATTAAGGGGTGATTAACTAACGATTAAGGGGTGATTAAGGGGTCATTAACTAATGATTAAGGAATGATTAGGGGATGGTTAAGGGGTAATTAAGGAATTTTTACATGATGATTAAGGGGTAATTAAGGAATGTTTAAGGGGTGATTAACTAACGATTAAGGAATCATTAGGGGCTGATTAAGGGGTAATTAAGGAATGTTTAAGGGGTGATTAACTAACGATTAATGGGTGAATAAGGGGTGATTAACTAGGGATGATTAGGGGATGATTAAGGGTTCATTAACTAACGATTAAGGGGTCATTAACTAACGATTAACGGATGATTAAGGGGTCATTAAGTAAAGATTAAGGGATGATTACGTGGTGAATGACCAACTCCTAACTGATTAACCAGCACTTAAGTAGTGATTAACCAGCACTTAAGTAGTGATTAACCAGCACTTAAGTAGTGAACGGCACTTAACTAGTGATTAAACTGCACTGTAATGAATCTTATTTTTTAGAGATCATTGAACATATCTTTAGGAAAGTTAAAAAATTGTTCTACAAAACATTAGTGGCTTAATTTAGGAAGGTTTTAAAATTTTGGTGTCATGAAAGTTTATGTCGTTATCTAAGCAATTAAATCCCTGTCTGGATACTACAAGTGGATGATGTGGCTCTGGCACAGCTGTACCTAGGGGTGAAAGCCCCGACAAGGAGTTTCGGGCCTGACCCGAGGTATCCTGGTACACGACAACGGGCCTTGCTGCACTCCTGGTTTGACACTCCTGGGGGATATGTTTTAGATGATTGATATTTACTTCATGAAGTACTAAAATACCTTTAAGAAGATAAAAAAATTTATTTAACACGTAACAAAACATTATTGACATATTCAGTGATCAGTAAACATTTTTCATGTAGAGAGACATGTTTGCTTGTGTTTACTGCTATGGAAAGGTAATTCAAACCGAGCAAGGAGCTTCTTATAGTATACAGCCAACATCTATGGTTAACACATCTGATTGTGTTACCATAACTGATCTTCAAGATAGAATTCGTGGTTGCTTAAATCTCGGTCCTCATCAAGAGATAAAGTCTATTAGTTATAGACATTTGCAATTCCCTGCCACGTTATGGCATCTTTCTTGTCCATTGGCTTCTGATGAGCACTGGGTCCAAGCGGGAACTTTATTTTCCCAACGGTCTGATGGTGCAATGATGGAGTTATATGTTGAAGTTTCTAATGTACAAAAACATCAAAATGTTCGAAGTCGTAGACATGCACAAA